>CM047933.1:26255833-27646371 GCA_026230145.1 Diorhabda elongata | reverse complement strand
CGATGTTCGAGCTTGGTTCTGCGCATCCTCAAGTATGCGCAGTATAGATAAAGTGGATCGAACGAGAGAGAAAATGAATACTGTCTACACCGTAACGTAGGGACGTTTTTTCCCATACCAACTGCCCATATAGGTTCGGTCAGTCTATATTTTTGGTATTGTTTTGTTGATTTCCTCCGTGATGTTTTATTTTTAAAACTAATAACGAAAAAATAGGAAAAAGCAATGTCTAAATGACAGTAATTTGTAATTATCCTTAATTTACTGCATAAATAAAAAAATTTTGGTTGCATAAGCCAAGCTCAACTTAAAACAAAATTGCTTATGGTGGGTCCATACGTTACAGACTTCCATAAACTTCTATAGAATTCTGTCGATACAAACTAGACAGTACAGACAAATGTCGGTGCAATCTAAAAGTCGGAGTATGTAGGTCTGCGTATTTATCGTAGCTAATAAATTTAAATTTTTAGAAGACTGAAATTTTGGAAAAATGAAAGTCTGAAGTAATGAAAAGTCTGTACAGACATTCTATCCAAATGTTTTTACTCCGACTCATAGTCTCTACTGATATCTGTACGAACAAAAGTCTGTATCGTGTGGACCCACCATTAGACCTATAGAGTACAATAGGTATACGATAAAAAATGTATTTAGCGATATATTATATCAATATGTAACAGTAAAGATCGATCCACACATATTCGTGCAGTGAAAAAGAACTTGCTCGATTCACTTTTCAATATTTTCTGTGTGTGCCTGTCACGTTGCCGTTCATGTTTGAACACTCACCGTATTTCCCCCTAAATAAGCATGGTGGACAATTCACCAGTGATTTTCATTATGCAAGATGCTGAATTGCAAACAGTTTCAAAAAATGTGTTTGAGACGAGTTGTAAGTTTTAACAGGATATTATTAAGTATTCAAACCAAATTTTATAAACAAGACAGTGTTTATTTTTGTGAAATTTTTTAATTGTTAGTAGTGCTACTGATAAGCAACAGTGTGTACAGTTGAAAGATTATGTTGTAAAATAAAATATTTTTTTCCAGCAAAGTATCTATTTTATTCAAAAGAAAGAATCAAAAAATCATAACATAAAACATACTAAAACTTTGACTGTAATTATACTTGGACACGACATTCACTGGCATTTCAATTGAAAATGTAGAATAGAGTTCATTACGAACATGGAATCGTGATCGGTATGACTCATAAAATTCATTAACTTAATATACCTCAAAGACCCAATCAAAAATATAAAGCTGCTTTCGAAATATACTAGTGGGGTTCCAGAAGTACCTGGCCTGACCTAAAGATGGCGGTAGTTGCTTAAAACATACCACCGTATTAGAAAGTACACAATCTATACAGCATATGTTTCAAGTTTGAAGACACTACGTTGTCAAGTATTTGTTTGACAATGTTTCACAGAAATAAAGCCGATTTTTTGCACCGTTGCATAACCATGTATGAAACTTGAGTCCATCACCTCACACTCGAAACAAAAGAACAATCAAAACAATAGACTCAGAAGGGAGAAATTCAATCTATCATTAGATAGAAATTTCTTGTCCATAAAGTACTCATTAAACCAATATGCACCCTGATATTTATCAAAGCAGACGATAACCGAAGATCTAAAAATACTTTACATACTCGTATATATGCAGTACTCCGCTAATCAACAGAATAATAGAAGACTCAGAAAGAAATGGTCATCAGACCGGATAGAAAGAGAAAGAGAACTTTTCACTGGAGAAGACCTCATCACATCAGGTCTATTGAATAGTAAGTATTATGGTTGCTAATAAATAATAGATGAAAAAAAATGTAACTTAAATTTTAGATTCAATTGAAGATTATATACTTACAGCGTCTCTTAAATTACTTGCTGGTATGCAGTACAAACCAAATTGTGCTATCATTAGCAGTGTGAAACAAAAGCTTTTAATCCTGATACCAAAGCTTTGGCTACTACAAAAATTAGGGCATGTTTTATTATTATTTAATATAGTTTCTAATATGTTTTAATTAATATAACTGATGAAGTAATCAATATTCATAGAATTAAGAAAATATTTGATGTATTTCTGGAATTCCTTCAATGGCTGACTATACTCTTTCAATATAAAAATATTTGAAGATATCTAGCAAATAATCTACAAATCTAGTGTAATTGACATGAAAGAATGAGAAATTTTTGGGCTAGAAAATGGACTAGAACAAGACTAGGACAGTGGATAGGCCACTAGGAACGTATAATCGACTATTGATTACCCAAAATACGAGGCATATCCAGAAAGGCTTCCGATGTTTTGCCTTTTAAAATCAACGTAATTATTTGAGTTGATTATGCATGTGTGACAGATATATGACGAATCAATCATAAGCCAATCGAACAGGGCGTTGTAGCTGATATTCGAAATGCTCTAATTGACTCTCACGTCCCCTAGAAAGTTTGGTCACTACTTGACATTCATCGTTAGGTTTATGGAATAAGTAGATATGCATTGCTAGTGTAGGCAGTTTTCCGAAGGTTGTGAGTCATGACGAAGAGCGCAGTGGACCAAAGTCCCTCATCAATGATGATCTTGTGGAGCTTGTGCGATAACACGTGATAGAGAATCCTCTCTTTACGATTGCGGAGCTTAGCAGCCATTTCCACAGACATCGCAAAGTGAATATGTCTGCCACACGATGGTTCCATTCATATGAAAGTTTTACGACAGATGGATATAAAAGTTGATCCCACGATACGACTACTTATTATAAATAAATATATTGTTATTAGTATGAATTTTTTTAATAGGGAAACTTATTTTGTGTATTTGTCTCGTAGTAGGCATGGAAAACTCAAGAACTTGTTGTGACACTTTAGTTAAGTACAAGAAATAAGAATTCAATTGATATAGTTAAGAAATACTTTTCTTCCCCTTCATAAATTTTGGCACTAAATTTTTAGTTGGATGGATGAGGTAGGATGTTAAATTTACATAATATAATTAATTTATTGCTATGAATATTCTAGTAGGAATTTTCTTGTATAATAAACGGATGTTCATTTCTTCGATTTGATCATACGATTAATCAATCTTGGAATTAGCTACAGGAAATAGTTACTTACGGATTTGCCATTGAGATAAGTTGTGTACTAACAATGCTCATTATTGAGAAATACGCCACGAATATTTGAACGTTCATACATTTCTCAAACTTCTTAATATAGCTGCAAAATTAAACATTCTTAAAAAATTATAATCAGAATCTCGCAAAACTGCAAAATTCCAATGTCCATGAGGAATTTATATCATGTGCTGGTAATTATTTAGCTTAGATTGCATACGCTCAATTTCCTAGAAATTTTAGTATGTTATACAGTTTATTTACACGTACAAATAATCATCAATTTCTATTGGACACATTCGTGACATTTCTTCAATAAATGCTTCAATTCTATTTGAATATTAATAATGTCTTTCAAATAGAAATTCTCCAAAATACTGACAATAATGAGATCTAGTTCTTCCATTACGAGGTATGTTATCACGAATATCTCACCAAAGTTGCTCAATATTTTTAGTATGAGCCTAACCTAGCCTAAAATAATATAACCTATCTAAATTTTCAAACTCCAAAAAGTATGTGAAGGAACAAGTTCCGCGCCCTATATGTTGTATTAAATTAATCAGCATAATTTTCTACACAATATACTAAATTTTCAAGGAAATCGGTTGTATGCAACCCAAATAATATCATTTGTTTATGATATAATTTGTTCTAAATTATATTACTAATATTAAATATAACTAAACATGTTTTGCTGATGGATAAAAGAGATATAAAATAGATTATATGCATAAAACATAAGCAAAAAAGTTGATTTTTGGGTTTTAATAATTTCAAAATCACTTATCCTATAGAAATTCAGTTTTTTTATCAGTGATTCTATGAATAAACATAATCTCAAATTGAAATAAATAGTATGTGACAGAAGAAGCTAGTTACACAAAAGTAGAAAGATTTTTTCCAGAAGGATAAACCCACTTAAGATCGAACATATCCAGTTAAGAACGAACATTCTGGAAGCAGCAGAGGAAGCGTTTGGAACAAGAACCGTAAAGAACGGGAGAAGATCAAATACTAAACCCTGGTTCATAAAAGAAATTAAGATGCTGGCTGAAGAGAAGAGAAAATCTTACTTGCAGTATAGATCCAAAGCAGTGACAAATAATGAAAATAAATCTGTAAGAAATAGGGCCAACGAAAATATTCGGAAAATCAAAAAAGATCATCGGAAAAATTTTTCGAGTGATATAGAGAATGATCTCCACGGGGGACAAAAAAAAATATGGGACCTACTCAGGAATAGGAAAAAGCCAATAAATGAGAACAAACAGAACACAAAAATCACTATTGAAGAATGGGAAAGGTATTTTAGAGAGCTCTACGATTCAACGACAACATCTATACAGAATTTACATCAAGATGAGGAACAAATTAAGAGATGTACCATATCTTTGGAGAAAATACATCAAATGGTGACTAAACTGAAAAACAGAAAAGCTCAAGGTATTGTCGAAATATCAAACGAGATGATCAAGTATGAAGATACCACGTTACATGCAGAACTACGCACTATTATCAATAAAATACTTGATACCATCAGAATGGAGTGCAGTACAAAAACTTTTCACTAAAATTTTGGCGGAAGAAGTGATGTTATCTGGTATCTCTGAGGAGCAGCAGGGATTAAGAAAGAACAGGTCTGCTATAGATGCTATTTTTGTGATCCTCCAAATTACGAAAAACGCTATAGAATTTAATAAAATAGCCTATATGTGTTTCATCGATCTCACCCAAGCATTTCATTAAGGGATGTAACAACTCTACTGAAGAAAAGAAAGATTCACCCCACGAAGACCTGAGCACCGATAATTACACATATGTCAGAATGGAAAATAAACTGAGCAGTAGAATACCTGTGACGGCCGGTATAAAACAAGGAGACAACCTCAGCCCGATCTTGTTCAGCATCATAATGGATGAGATTATAAACTAGGGAAAACAAGCTGGAAGAGGATACCGAATGTGAAACAAAGAAATAAAAATAGTATGTTATGCTGAAGACGCAGTGGATGATTCTAGAAGACGAAGATAACTTACAAAGGCTATTTTATAGGTTTGAACAAATAGCGAAAGCTTTTAACATGCAAATATCCCTCAAGAAAACCAAATCTTTCACAGTATCCAGATGTAAACTCGCGATACATGGTCAGAGTGTAGAATAAGTGATGTCATTCAAATATCTAGAAGGTAACAACATATCAAGTAATATAAATTTAATATCTGGGTACCTGAGAAATGTGATTTAGTGGAATAAATATATGACTACCAGGAGCAAAGTCAGAATATACAAGACCTGTGAGAGACCAGTAATGACATACGCGATAGAGATCAGAGCAAAGACCACCATAACTAACCGGTTTTTAAGAACTACTGAAATGCGAACGCTGAGATCAACAGCTGGACACATATTATTTGACCACAAGAGAAATAATGAAATAAAGGAGATATGTGACATCCAGGATGTAGTGAGAAATCGGCGGAGGGAATGGAGAGACCACGTGGACAGAATGTCAGATGACCGGTTGGCAAAGATTGTAAAGAAAGAGAAACCAAATGCATCCCGACTACCAGGACGACCACCTACAAGATGATATGAAAGCTGGTCTCCATTATCCCAGCTGCAGCTAAGGAACCATTGATGCAAACACAGGACTAAGTCCTAACGTACGATGAAGAGGATAAACCCAATCTATAAAAAGTTGGCACTACGACGTTGAAAATCAAAACCGTTTTATCTATCAGGTCTCGTTTTGAAGAAAATGGTTCAACGTTCAAATAACCAGTCGTTCTAGAACATCTTGGACCGAAGACAATATTCAAAGTGTTATGCAGTCTGTACAAAAAGATCCACTATTGTCTATTCACAAGAGATCATCTGTGTTGTAGGGAAATGCTGATTGAGTTTCCAATTTTGACAATATACTTGTCTATGATAAGGCCAATTTCTATATCGATGAGTTTGAAACCGTCAAAATTATCGTTACCGGAACAGTAAGAATGCTAAACTCAAGCACTAGAAACCATATCACAGTCCTAAAGTGAAAGTATAGGTTGCAATTTTGGGCAAAAGAATAATCGGTCCTTTTATCTTTGAAAATGAGCAGGATAAAGCGTCACTATTAATACCGAACGCTATGTTGCGATATTAGAAGGTTTTCAGGCTTCAGAATTTGAAACTTCAAGTATGGTCAATTCTTGAACTTAGTTTGCAGAAGACAGAACTACCAGTCATACACAAAATGGATGATCAAGTGTTTTCCAGTTAATTTCCACCAGTTTATGGTAGTGTCTGTTGCGTCGAAGCTGTTATTTCGGTTATAGCGTTGGGGTGAAGGAGTAATACTTCGCGGATGGGATAATCTCGTCTTTGCTGTAGATATTGAAGCTTGACTAGTAGATTTCGGTGATACTCTGACATTCATGTAAAAAATCTATCAGGTGACTACCTATCCAATCCCAAAAACCTTGGTCAATACTTTCTCCACAGACGATCGAATTTCAACTTTTACGGGCTTTGCCTCGCTGTTCTCCACTTCATAAGTGCACGCTTTTGTTCGGTGATGTAATGATTTTTTGTTCCATTGTGAGCAAACGCGCCACCCATCTTAGGCACAGCTTTCTCATGTCCAAATTTTCAATTAATATGCGATGTATCTCACTTTTTGAAATGCCTACTAGCTCGCTTACTTTCAGTCGACGATCATCCTGTACCGCTTTGTGGATTTTCTTCAACATTTTTGGAGCCGTCACCTCATTTGGTCAACCACTGCGATGCTGGTCTTTGTAGATTGTACGGCCTCGTTTAAAATCTGCTATCCAATATTTTACAGTTGATAACGAAGGAGCAGTCTCGCCTAGTTTTTATATTGGTTGAGATTACGTCTTTCAAATAAAAGTATTATGTCACATAACGATGACCAATTTTGTCCATGTTTATAAATTCACTGAAAACGTTCACTCTAATACAGTGATATTTTCCAAGGAACTACCGTCATCTCTAGGTCAGACCAGGTACTTCCGGGACTATCTTCGTAGTAGCTTGCCATAATTTATTTGTGGTTCACTGACTATACTTTTTTATTTATTTATTTTTACTAATCTCCCAATATCTTGTATATTGAAGGTAAACTTACCTCCTAAGAAAGATGTTGTACTGTACACATTTTCTGATATCCGATAAATTTTTCATGTTCGAGAAGAATTTATTCAGTTGTTCCATTTGTAGAGACAGTTCCGTAAAAATGATAGCTGTGCTTAAATCTAAAGCTCCAATCGCAAAATTCATATGAAATATACAAAAAATTTGCGTAAAACCGATGGCTATTACCCAAATATCACTTGGTACATAACACATGTGAGGTGTACCGCCTGCAGCCACCACACTGCTTTGGATCACAATAGTTGTTGTACTTAAAGTGAAGTTTATCTTCATAGCAATTGTAAATACTTTATCCACTGTTTTCTTTTTTAAAGAAATTTCATTGTCTGCATATTCCCAAAAAAAAATTTGCTTATTAAATACGTCCAACAATTCATCATTATACATCAATAGAGTATATACAGCAGCCATAATCTAAAAATTAATATATTGTAACGATATGGACCGTGAAGCCGGTTCTGTTCGGTCAGAATGGAAGACTAAAATTTGGCGAAAACGAATTCGTTTGATATTTATTTTTATCATATTATAACTGAAATCCTGTTTTTATAATAATATCCATGTCTTGGTTCAACTAAAAATAAAAAAATTAATTAATTGAGCAAATATTTACTTATTCCATTGAAAAAACTGTTTAATAGTTTCTTTTTTTATTTAAATATTTTCCTAATTATTATTACGTAACTTTGACATAAATTTGAAGCAACTTAACCTTATAGACGTTTACTGCATTCCAGGGCCGGATCAAGATTTATAAGGCCCGGTGCTAAAATAATGACGGGGCCCCCTTAAAGAATTCGGAAACCCATAAAAATTCACAAATAATATCAATACGTTAGATTTGTTGTATCAACACATCAAAAAATATAGAATGATTTCCAAATGATGGGGCCCTCTTTTATCATTATACTTACTCGCTCTAACATGCTCTAACAGCCTCCCGTAGTTCATATTTACTGTGACGCTGCAGTCACACTCGGAGTGAATAAGGTGCGCCGTCCTTATCAATTAAAAATTTGGATAAGAAGAAATTAATATTTCATCTAGTACTGAGCCAGAAAAGCAATGAATGCAATTTCAGCGATAGTAGGTAATGATTTGACTTTTGCTACGCTAACATTACTTGACGTTAGAAGCCATGTCGAAGACGAGAATTTTGATTTGGAAAGTGAAGATAATTATAAACCATGCCAGAATGCGAAGAAGTACCGATAAGAGAATCAAGAAAGACTATTTAGAACACTGTGTGCGTGTTTATACTATCTTAAATACTTATCCTATTGCATACAAAAGCTGTAATTAATTATATTTATGATCTTTAGAGTCACATCGATACATAAATAAGGGTAAGTAATTTGATGAAATAAGTTGTCTAAGGTAGTAAGACGAAGTTGAATAGGTAGATTTATGATGTTTCACATTTACATGATTATAAGTCAGAAATTAGGTAATCAGAGACGATACTTTAATGGAGCATGAAATAAAAGACATATTGTATAACTTAATATATGATTAACAGATCTTAAATGTTCCCATCAGGAGTGGCGAGATAATTCGATAAATCTGTGGGAGATATTATGTATTGCTGTCATTATAAGTGTCAATATTATTTCGTAAAGGATCAGCAAGAAGGAATTTCGTCAAAGTTCCTTAAACTAAAATCTCAAGAGTAATGGAATTTTATAATAAAACTTTCGGGAAAAACGGTGTTTACCAAAAAATGTTTCTCTCCATTCCTAATATCTCTAGTAGGACAGCTAGAACAGCAGTCATTAAGCTTTCTGATACTAGCATTAAACCAGACTTGCGTTCTAGAAAATTCCTGCTTAAAAAATACCTTGTAGTAAGCGATATTCTTCTATTTAATTTTGGTGAGATTGTCGTTGGAAAAAACTTAATTAACATGCAGAATAGCTTTCAATAATCAACTTTATCCAAAGAGAATGTGCGAAAGTTTTTATTTTTCTCTCACTTAACAAATCGATTTCTGTAATTTCTTCACGTTATTGTCGAAGCACAACCAAAAGAAATTCAAGATTCACTTCAAGAAATGTACGATTTACATTGGAAACCAAAAAGGAATCATAAAAACGAAAACAAAGAATGATCCAAAGTAAATAACAGCTTTGCTTCTTACACAATAGATGTGACAGATCCTACCCTAATATTTTGTGAAGAAAAACTTTCCAATCTATTCTTATTTAAAAAATTTCCACAAGGGCTTCCAGCGGGTTAAGGGATAATGTTGAAGAGCTTTTGTATATAGAAAAAAAAACTTCAAAGCTTGCTCCAGCTATGTAATTACCTGTGTTCTTCTACATCTTACCATTTTAAGAAACTCTACCAAAGAAGTCTCTTTAAGTTCTTCAAATGACGAATATACTATTTGACTGAACTAATTTTGGGTTTAGTTTAATAAGTTAAGTAAGCTTAATAGAGAATGCTAAGTTCAAAACTCGCAAAGTCAAAAGTTCAAAAATTTCTTGAGTGAAAAGTTCTAATAGTCCTAAAAGCCACATAATAGCATTTTCGTAGCAAAAACATGATTTTTTGTACGATAAAATATTTTTGCAATACATTTGAGATTTTGTAGTTGAATTAAAACCTTTGGAATTTGAATAATATTTTCATAATGAAATAAAACAAAATTTTCAAATGCAGTTTACTCAAGACATAGATTATAACCTTTCACCACTAAGGCGACGAGAAATCATTTCCAAAATCAGGGACAAGATTCAATAGGTAAAAAAAATTCTGGCCACAGTATAGAATTAATAATTTTCTATCGAAATCAAATATCAGATCAAAATGATATTAATTATAAGTATTTTGAGTTATTAAAATAATCAATTTTGTCTTAATAATATTCATGAAATATCATCCCCTGTTGTTGAAGGTATTTTGTACACTTCATTCTTAGTGGGACCCCATAAAAATGAGTCCATCGTATTGAAATTTAGTAGCTACTGTTGTGGGAAAGAAAGTTCATTCAGTTCACCAATAATTAATTAACTAGCGTGAGCGGGCTTCTTCGAAAAATAAAACTAAAGTAAATGTTCGAAATGAAATTAAAAATCAAGATTTTCTAGTTTCTACAAAAACCGTTAATTTGAGATATGAAATATGAATTTACTAATGAAGTTCCCTCAATTTGAAGCGTAGAATCCAATGGTAAAGAGAAAAATGGGGGTTTCCAATTGAAAATATTAAGTTTTCGAAGCTTTTAGATAGCGAAATTCGGCACCATTTTCTAAACACCCTATATAAATGTTTATCAAGGTGTTAACAGATTTTGAAAGCTGCAAGTGTTATTTCCCAGATTCCCAAAAATATTACACCTAACTCACTTAAACTTAGAAATATAATTTTTTTAGTGGAGGGCTGTATGTGTCCAACAAGCTTATGCTGTCAGTTTGGCAGGATTACAAAGGTGTTGTGTTTTTTGAGATACTTCCTGGAACCAAATGATCAGTTCTGATGTTTAAGGTCAACAATTGATGAAACTGGATGAAGCAATCAAAGAAAAACGGACAAAATTGTCAAATCGGAAAGGCTTAGGGTTCCACCATAATAATACATTTTTCACACATCTCGTGGGAAACTATTGGAGCTTTCCTGCGAAGAGATTCCACATCCCCATACAGTCCTGGTCTGGCACTATCTGATTACCATTTATTTCGAAGTTTACAGATTTTTTTTTAATGATGAAACTCTCACAAATGACCTTCAATCGCACCTGGTTCAGTTTGTAGCTGAAATTTTAAGAGCGCGGAATCATGAAGCTTATAGAAAGATGTCAAAAGCATTAAAACTGACTTGAGGTTTTTTGAACTTTCTGCCCTCAGAATTCGGGTTAGTTTTAAAAACATTATCGTATATTATAGTTGGTTGAGATCAAAGTGAATATTAAAATCCTCTTACCTCCGCAAAAGACCCAACACCTGTTATAACAATAGACATATTAAGTATATTGAATTCATTGTAAAACAAATACATCCATACTAAAATAAAATTAATTGTGGCGAACAAGGCAGATAAAAGTGCTACGATTCTGTCAAACTTATTTTGTTTTCTAAGAAAACCGATCTTATTCAATATTACCAGTAATGTTTTCAACAATTTTGATTTCATTTCAACAATTAATTGACAAAGATCGTAGTTAATTAGAATTTCGTGATGTCCTGGATGGAAATATTTAGTTTATATACGTACTCTTGATCGTGACGTAATTTTAAATGAAATATTAATATTATCAAACATGTACTTAATTTAGAATATTCAACTGCGCCAAATTGTGATCTATATAACTCGTAATTTACAGATGGGTATGTACGAGGATATATTAAAAAATTCTTAGCCAAATATAGAACCAAACAAAATTTCAATATCAAAATATTTTATTACTCAACATATTCTCCTCTTAATTGGATACATTTATTACATCGAACCTGCAACGTCTCTAGACCTTTCGAAAAGAAATGATTCTTCTTGCTCTGCAAACCAGACCTCCACAGCTTTTATTACCTCCTCCTTGGAAGAAAATTTATGACCTTTTGAACTTTTTTTCAGTTGAGGAAAGAGATGATAGTCAGCCGGAGCCAAATCTGGTGAATAAGGGAGATTTTCTAGTAATTCAAACCCTAAATCACGAATTTTTTGAATGGCAACATGAGATTTATGTGCAATGGCGTTGTCCTGCAAAAACAAAACACCTTTGGATAACTTTCCGCGTCTTTTCTCTTTAATTTTGTCTCCAGTTATCGTTTTACCCTTATCCAAAAAATCAATAATTATTACTCCATGGCAATCCCAAAAAACTGAGGCAGGAACTTTTCCAGCAGATTTTTGGACAAGAAACTTCTTAGGTCTTGGAGAACCAGAGTATCGCCATTCCATCGATTGTTGCTTTGTTTCTGGATCGTAGAAATGTACCCAAGTCTCATCCATAGTAACAATTCTGTTTAAGAAGTCTACATTGTTTTCAAATCGAGCACAGATCGAACGCGATGCTTCACGCTTTTGGTCAACATCCAAACATTTGGAGATCCATTTTGCAGCAATTTTTCTCATGTCCAAATTGACCTGGACTATTTGATGAACGCTTTCGTATGAAATATTCGGTGCTTCAGATATCCGTTTTAGCTCAATTCGACGGTCTAATAAAATCATGTCATGAACTGCATCGCTATTTTCTGGGACTGACACAGAAACTGGCCTTCCCGATCGGTCATCTTTTTTTATATTATATTATTATAATTGGGCATTGATCACAAAGGGTATTAAGCATATCTTCGTAAATCTACTTACCTCTTAACAGTCTTAACCCTTTGAAAGACAGGTACTCAATGATGGCTCGATACTCCAATTTTTCGATTTTCACAATTTCGGACATCTTTTTTCTTTAAATTTATTGCGTAACTTTTTGACGTCAACTTTACACTAACACTTCTAATAAGTTATTGTTCGTTGCTATGGTAACGTTATATTTTGTTTATTCATGGAACTGGATATCAATACATCCTCGTATACGTAAATATACATATTCGAATGCTGATCAATTATTCTGCCAATATCTATTATTACACAAGAAACGCTCATTTACTGCAACTTAAATAATAAATAGATCAAAGTTTCATGCATATTTTGAATAATAATGTATGAAAACTAAAACAACACGTTCTATGTATATCGTATGAGAATGCTCTCCAAAGCGGTTGGAATAAAATTATAGTGATCTACAAAACCTGATTCCAAAACATCTAGTATAACTGGAGTGCTTTTAAAAAATGTACCTATTCGAAAATAGGGTCTGCCGTTCTTCAAAGGATTAAACAATTACTTTCTTGGTTAATGCTTCAACAAGACGAATATTAAATTACTTACATCTCCACCGAAGAACGCGATGTTCATCGACCTTTTTACACTGTCTAAAGCGCGTTTGGATAACCAATTTATCGTCTTCAGAGACTGAAGGTAAACAAATGGAACACTAGTTCAACACTCGGCTTACCAATAACTAATGAAGTCACCTACCACCTGCTTAATTTCTACTACTCTCTCCGACTGACTCACAAAGAGTTATAAATTAACGACTTTCATCTTCACTTTGGGGCTTTATTATATTCTAGACACCAGGTCATTAATCTGCGTAACCTTCGAAAAAGGGCTCCAGTCGTTTTCTTGTTATTGTATTCAATATGAATGACCCACAGTCGGCGATAATATGAATTGAAGTTACTGAGCACACTGTTTACACAACCACTTTACCAACACTCACAATTACACTGTATGACGCACGTTTCAATAACCAAATTATCGTCTTCAGAGACTGAGGTAAACTAAAATCTAATGACTTGACTTACCTGTTTTATACTAAATTTTCCCATCAATAAACCTTCTCCCGGGAAAATTAATTCCAGTGGGAAAACCTCCTTGACGGAAATCTTCACATTTATGTGTGGACTGTAAGGAATTGGCCCTTTGTTCCTATTTATACTGTTCTTACAATTTCAATGCTTTCAAATCTATCCAACAATTTATTACCGGATACATTTTTTAACAATTTTACATTATTAATATTTATGTCTTGATTGTGACAGGCAGCATGATCCGGAAACGGTACACAGTATCGGGTTTCATATAAAGTAACTTTTTGGTGTAAAATTAAATGATGTTTAAGTTTACTTGAAATTTTGCTTAAAAAATCTAATATTTAAAAAGTTATATTCAATACTATCTGGTGCGAACCGTGTAACTAGCGCCCTCTGTGGGAAACAGACATAAAACAAATTCATCAGCTTCCAAAAATCTTTATCTCAAATACGGATGTCGTTACAAAATTTTTTTACTAAGCAAACTCCAAATATTTTTCAATTTTATATATATATCTTAGAGACGGGATCACCTTTTTTTTGAAACACTTTAGTATAGTAAAGACAAAGGCACTCGAATCCGAATGTTTTTATGTACCAATAATGTATACAGCTGGTTTTTTGTTTGATAAAATTATTATTCAACAACTTCATATGTTATCGGAAATAAGAAATGAAAAAGCAAACTGGATCAATAAATATATCTATATTGCATAAATAAAATCACATCTTACTATATTTAGAAAGATAAATAGACAATATAACCCTAAAATTTTTGTCAGAAATGAAGGTAGTGATTAAATTAATTCATAACAGTCCATCCTGCTACAATATTTGAAAACAATTTACAATCCAATATTAGGTCAATATCAAAGAATTCAGATATCCTACATCCGGAAATGATCAGTTCTAAAATTTTAAGCGTTAACAACTAGTATTAATAACACTATCAAATCTGTTGTCGAGTGATGTTTTAGGTATATTTACATCGTATAATTTTTTTATTCATACCTCAACCTCATTTTCATTGTTTGAATCATTCTTGTTATTGTCTACAAATATAATGACTAATAGGCCAAGCGCTAGAGCAAAAAAAGTACCGTCAGGTCGGGTCACTTGAGACTGCTTGCTGACTTGAGACACTTTTTTATGTAAAATATTCGACAAAGACGCCCCTCAGATATATCATCTGACAATGGCGCAGAACAGGCTTCGTGGAATTTCTGTGAAAGGAATGGACTAATTTTTTTGTTCACAAAACAATCCAAATATGTCGTACAAAAATGGTGACATGAGACATATTTTTAGTCACCATAAGGCACTCAGTATAAAAAAAAGATAATGGGACGCTATAGTCTCAAAATTGGGGCCAATTACTAAAGATACGATATTGGAAATTTAGGAAAAGGGAAAAAGGAGTTTCAATGAGAAAACTATAAGGTAAATACGGGATACCAAAGGGTGAAAAATCGTTATTCGTTGAATCCAGATGGACAAACTGTTTTGACCGCAGCTGAAGAGGCTAAATAAATTGAAAATATCCATCTAAGCACCACTGACTAACTTCAGTAGATGTGAGGTTAATTAAGACATATCTTGACAGTTCTGGTAGAAATGTGGTAAAATTTATAAATAACCTGCCAGGCAGAGAATTTATTAGGAGACACTACGAAATACTTTTTAACCTATAGTGTCAAAATATCAAGAAAGTTCAGACAGGAGTCACCAAGGAGTTGCACTAAATGACATCGAGAACTACGAAGGAGAGGTTCCAAGCATGCCCACAGAATAATGGATAGTTCTTAAATATTCAATACTGTTTGCCGGATCTGCATCAGGTGTCCTTTTACCACCTTATATTGTTTATAAGACCGAAAATCTGTACGATAGTTGGACTAAAAATGGACCAATAGAGGCTAGATATAATAGGTCTAAATCTTTTAATGATTTAATGAATCTATTTTTGAGGATTTGTTTAGAACTATTGCCTTGCCATAATTCACAAAGATTCTCCAAGTGCGTTTATTGGCGATAATTTGGTAATCTCCAGCTCTGTTATAGAGTTATGCAAATAATATAAGATAAAACTTATCTTACTGCTAATAGCACACACATATGTCAACCATTAGATGTAGCCTAATTTAGGCCTTTAAAATGAGTTTGGAGAAATACGCTTTTGAATTGAAATTAAAAAATAGGGATGTAGTGCCAAAAAATAGATTTCCCAGATTATTGAAACAAAGTTTAGAAAAACAAGACGAGAATAATAGAACAAAAACAAGCTGATATTGGGGTTCCGCGCCGCCTCTGGAATTCATCCAATAAACAGACAAAAAATGTTGGAAAAGTTGCCACCCAATTTAGAAGATTCCCTAGAATCTGAAAACTCAGGAAACAATATTACAATTGATAATGGTTTTAAAATATTTATTCTTGAAAAAAACCTCCACCATTGTAAAAAGAAAAAATGTCAATATTAGCCATACAATCCAAAAAACATTGAAGAATTACTCAGAATTTAATGAAGATCTTTCTGACAGGGATGGTAATGTGGTAAATCCAGCAGAACTAAAGACCGGAGACTTTGTTTTGGTGGTATTTTAATACCAAGCCTCACAAAAGATTTCAAAGATGTTTACAGGAAAAATAAGTGCCACAGAGCCAAATTACGTATTCACGGCAAATTACAAAAAAATATTCATTTTTCTGATGTTGAATACACAAATATTGTCAAAGTTAGTTCCTGTATCTATCCATCGCGGCAGGTATACTTTTTCAGTAGAATTTTAGTCGTTAGATTTTTTTTAGTTCCTTGGGAAGTTTTTTTTATTCAGTTTTTATATCTATCTACAGATAGATGTATTTTGTTTATCTTTTTCAAAACTTCTGTAACATAAGTAGTATTAAACAGTTTTTCTTAAAAAAAAATACACTACTTTTTCAAAATGCTCGATATATTTTTTAAAAACGTTTGAAAATCTGAAACTCGATTGGCTTACTTGAGTTTCGACACAATTTAGGCCGTGTGTCAAGTTACCGCCCCTGTGGAGGTGACTTGAGACACCAAAAAAGAAATTTTATATATTTGAGTGTTTCATTCCTGTTTGTTTTATGTAGTATGTATCGTAGTATAGATGCACACCCAAAATATAGCGTTGATTTGAATGATCTAGCTTGAACGGTTTCTTTTTAAGACAGGGATAAAGTTTAAAATTGTCTCAAGTAACCCAACTTGACGTTAGGTTCATAATGCAAGATTCTAGAAAACGGATTTTTTTGGAATATGTTCAGGGGCTCTCCTGTAAAAAAATTATCTATAAATATGATCTGAACTATTTTCGTGGTACGATGCGCGGTTCGCGAGATTTTCAGAATTTTGCGGCTAACGCGGACGCCACCCGATGACGCCTACTTCCATTTCCTTTCAGGGGGTACCCCTGAACATATTCCAAAAAAAACTGTACTCAAGAACTCTGCAAAAAAAGTACTCTGCGCATGGCCTTTAAGTTAGCATTAGATTTGATCACACATTTACTCAAACTAAACAAAAAACGGCCTTGCCCAAAATAATATTCCAAAATTTTTTCAAAACTAAAAGAGATACAAGTAAAATTGAAGGCGATACAACCATTTGAAAAAGTGAATTGAGATCATTATTTTTTCTGTCAAATTGTTTTGATCACAGAGTTCACCTTTTGGAATGATTATAAGATATTAGGATAATTAATTTACTTTTACTATTCGCCCCTTCCTACATAAATATAAGATAGTTTTGGAGGGTCAGTGAGTGTATTCAAACACGTGCCTCTAAAAATACAGAATTCTAAATCACCTTTCATATCAACTGTTTATAGAATGAAAATACCATTTTTGAAACCCTTATGTATAAAAATTTTTAGAAAAAGAGCAACGACTCTTCAGTGTTCTACACTAATCAAGATATTTCAAGTATATGATGCACTGCAGCTACATTTTAATAAAATAATTCTTTGATAAAGACCCATATCAAAACTACAAAAAAAATTGAGTTGTTTTGACGAGTACTTCAATGTCTTAGAACACAAACCATATGTAACTTATCCCTCCAAAGATGCTTGAAATTTTCGACAGTTTTCTATGACAATGGCTGCTAGATCCTTTACTCGCGCTGGCACTATTGGATGATAAATTAATTCTTGAAGTAAACTCAAACCACCTTCCCTCTCCACCAAAGTACAATATTTTTCGGCTGGAATAGATAACAAACTTTGATTAGTTTTTCAAATTATTCATACTAAATTTATTAGGCACGTGATTGAGAATAGATAAATTTTATCAACAGTGTTCGAAAGTATTTCGCGAGATACAGCAATTCCACTTTACCAGACTGTAGTGGAAATGTGTGAGTAGAGATGTTTTTGACTCGCTTTGTCTGTTCATTTGCATTTGAGCCCTAGGCTGAGATACTGTAATTTGAAAAAATGTACGCAAAAGACGAAAAAATACAAATATTAAAATGTTATTTTGGAGGTGACTTCCAAAACCAAAAAAAAAGAACTGTTTGGGCTGCGGCTGAAATCAGCAGCGTTCAAGCAGCCAAATTGCTGAACGAGTCAACATAAGTATTAGAACTGCTGGGAATATTCGGAAATGAAATGGTTACTGGTGCTTTAAAGTAGAAATAACTCAAGAAATTTTGTAAAATCATGATGGAAACTCAAAATAGAAGCAATTTTTCATTTTTAGCTATAAACATTGTTTATATATATATATATATATATATATATATATATATATATGTATAAACAATGTTATATATATATATATATATAAGTTCTGAAGCCAGCTATACACCTTCAAGCAGTCAAATTGCTGAACAAGTCAACATAATTGATAGAACCGCTAGGAATATTCTGAAATGAAGAATAATAAAGTCTTTAGTTTGGTTTCCAGGTCATTTTTAAATTAAAAGAAACCAGGAAACCGACGTAGCAGCTTCAGGAAAGCTAATTCTGGTTGAATAATAAAATTGGTACGAGGAAGAGCCTCTAGATCATCAAGGTGACATTAGAAGTCTTAGTGAAGAACAATAGTCATTCGTTTGGGTTCCAGTTCGTTTTTAAATCAAGAGAAACTAGGAAGGCAACATACCAGCTTCAGGAAGGCTAATTCTAGTTAAATAAGATAAAGTGGTAAGAGGAGGACCCTCTAGATCATCTAGTTACCATTATTAGTCGTAGAGAAGAACAACAATCTTTAGTTTTATTTTCAGATCATTTTTAAAAAAAGAGAAACAAGAAAGACAACATACCATCTTCAGGAAGGCTAATTCTAGTTGAATAAGATAAATTGGTACGAGGAGATGCCTCTAGATCATCTAGTTACCATTAGAAGTCGTAGAGAAGAACAATACAATTTCTAGTTTTATTTTCAGATCATTTTTAAATCAAGGAGAAATTAGAAAGACAACATACCAGCTTCAGAAAGGTTAATTCTGGTTGAATAAGATAAATTGGTACGAGGAGGTGCCTCTAGATCGTCAAAGTACCATAAGAAGTTCTAGAGAAGAACAATAAAGTCATTAGTTTGAATTCAAGTTTGTTTTTAAATCAAAAGAAAGTAGGAAGACAATGTACCAACTTCAGGAAGGCTAATTTTGGTTGAATAAGATAAATTGGTACGAGGAGAATCTTCTAGATAATCTATTTACCAGTAGAAGTCCTAGATAAGAGCTATAAGGTCTTTAGTTGGGTTTCCTGGTCATTTTTAAATCAAGAAAAATCGACATAGCAGCTTCATGGAGGCTAATTGTAGTTAAAAGCCAATGTAAAAAATAAGGGTAACGTAAAATATAAATATAATTGGATTTTTCAGGATCTGGCAGGATCTAGTGAACATTATGAATAGGAAGAATATATCTGTGATCATTACTACTCTTTATATAGAGGAATGTAGACAAGCAAATAAGGTGATAAGAAAATTTCAATTGAAAGTGATATTTCAATGCTTACTCATTGATAAATTTTAGAGTGGACTCATGAGGGGAGGAAAACTCCTCGCCGAAGAATTACCGAGTAGGTTTTTGACTCTATTCAACAGCAAAACGTTAAAAGAAGTTTTTTTATTGTTAATTCTCTCATTAGTTACAATTTCGTCTTCACTATCTGAACTGAAATAAAATTTTTATTGATATGGTTGTGAAAGAGGTAAACATTTAAACAAATCTATGGGAAAATTATTCAGTTTTGTGGTAGAATTGCAGGTGAAATGCTGAAAGATGTGAGACTATCTACATAATTTGTTACTTTTTTATTACTGAATTCATTCTTTTTTGTATAATTTATGACAATTTTCTATTTGTTTTGTCATTTTTATATTTATACTGCTAGGTTGTTCTTCCAACGTTTGCGGGGGTAATTAATACGTGTAATTCTTGCAACTTGTCTTTCAACCATTCTACTGATGTTCACTACATTCCTTCTTCCTAGCTTTCATATTCTTATTAGACTTCTTCTTATGTATCTATCAAGAGCGTTTTTGCAGTTATTCTGAATACATTCTTATTATCAGAGCATGTCTTGCCTTGGAAATTTTTGATTTGGTTTCTATTGTAACATCTTTATTCTCCCATACTGTGTGATTTAAACATCCAGCTATTCTTGTGGTGGTGAATAACTTTGCCTTCAACTTCCAGTTTTTACCTTAAGGGTGTTTTTGGTTAATATTATCATATTTAGTGATTTGACAAAGCAGTTGAATCAATGTAATAGTCTTTGTAGATCAAATACACTTTCACAAGTATGTATCTTTTCAGTGCGTGTACATTTCTTATTTACTTGTCCTCAATTTCTAAGAAGGTTTTTTAATAGTTTTGATACTTATTCCAAGTAATAATGGGATTGATTGATAAAAATATTTTAGTATCATAATTACCTCCACATCCTGGGTCTTATTCAATATCAATGCAGCATTTGTTTTATAAGATGTGTTAATTAGTACGAGTCATTTCAAAAGGATCTAAATAACACACTTCCTCTGAAAATGGATTATCATTAAGGTCGAAATTCAGAGTGACAACAAAGGTAGTTCACATAATGTAAGGAAGCGAAAATTAAATTTGAAAGCCAAAAGTATTAATTTCAGACAAAATTACATTTTTCGAACTAATCGATTATCGTTAAAAGCTAATTAGGAGTAAAAAGCTGCATCATTTACGGATTATTTGAAAATCCGTTCTGGTTGTTAATTAGTATACCAAATTTAGAATTATCGAATGATAAATCTTTTCCATTGTAATTATTAACTTCAACATTTAAATCAATCTTCAATTTTTGCTTTGATTAAAATTTTAACCACACACTTAAAGACTGATTTGGATATTAATAAATTGAAAGAGGTGGATGAATTTTTCAATTTTTTCAATGAATCATAAAGCTATCAATATTTTGGATTCTTATTTTTTAGAACATATAAAAAAACCTAAATGAATCATTTTAGACGTTTTACTTATTTTACATTGAAATTCCTATATCCCACAAAATATTTTTCAATACTGTATATGAGCAGTAGCAATGTACAAAGACATATATCACTAACAAAGCTTATGCTTGAAAGTATAAAATTTTTCAAGCTTCTAAGCTTCATTTCTCTGGAATAGTGGGCTACTAAACTTTAAAATGAAATATACTTACGGTAAACTTTTGTTAGATTTGCTAAAGCCCACACTGCCCAATGCTGACATTCAGGAGTATGGTACACCTGCACAAGATATAATATAGGTTCGAATGATCTATAATTGATGTTTCTAAGGGAATTAATATCCCAACGCTCAATAGCCGACACCATTTTATTTAAAACATGAGTTCTAGAAGGCTCCATAACTAACCAAACATCTGGACCGTCTGACGCAATATGTGAAATAACACCTGCCGCATTGTAACTGACTTCTATGCCGTCACTTTGAGAATCCAATAACCTCGCAAATACTGATAAGTACTCTGATGTTACAAGATACTGTCTAAGTTCCCGAACTTCTGCAACATTACCCAGTAAACCCATCATGTTGCGAAGAAGCTCCTCTCTGTCAGGAAATTTCTAAAAGTTAACATCATTATATCGAATGATTTATTTATAAACATATCATTGATTAGTAAGATTACTTTCCACAATACTTACTTCTAGGCATTGCAAAAAATGCTGCATCCCTTTTTGTTCCAAGAATTTCTTACAGTTTAATGGTGTTTCATCTGTAACGTTCCACATCGTAGACCATGCTACTTCTAGGACATCATCGCATATCCCTCGCTCAAGTCTATCTTTAATTAGCCAAATCATTCTCTGCAAACAATAAAAAAACATTTAAGTGGTAAGTAAATAGAGCAGAATTCCACTCTACTACACTATCACAATATACAAGATTCTAATAGACTGCATTTCTCAATTTCTGTAACCACCGTTCTAGGTGGTTCAGAAGGATGAAAAACAGTTTATTATAACAAAAACTCTTATTGGCTATGAATAACTACTCACATTTATAGCTCCTAATTCACCCAGTTTCACTTTCTGTTGGCCATCTACTTGACAAGCCAAAGAATTAAGTAAATAAATTCCTATCCTTTGTACAAAACTTTCTTGTGCCATTCCATAGACAGAATATAGAAGTATGTTGACAAGTCTTTCATAATCAAATAGCTAAAAAAATATTTATTAATCACTAATTAACACATAACTCAATAAGTCTTGTAACTAACTAAGAAAAACATATTTTTTTGTCAAAAATCGATTTCATTCATCAATGTAATCTCCTTCAAGAGCAATAAAATCATTCTAGCACTTCTCGATGCCGTGCTTGTAGAAGGACTTGTCTTTTGCTTCTTACCGGCAAGCATTTTTTTGAGATCAGCGAATAGCCAGTAGTCACTAAGGGCCAGATCTGGAATATACGGTGGACGAGGAAGCAATAATTCCTTCAATTTTACCATCGTTGCCATCGACTTGTGAATCGGTACATTGTCTTGAAGAAACAGTGCTTTTTTCTTCAACATATGAGACCGTTCTTTCTTGATTTCTGCATTCAAATAATCCAAAAACACTATGTAATATTCGCTATTGATTGTCCCTCCTTTTTGCAGATAGTTTATGAACAATATTCCATGCCCATTCCAATATACTGGAGCCATAACCTTCCCAGCCGACTATTGTGCTTTTGGACGCTTCTAACGTGGTTCACCGACCGCAACACACAGATAATGATCGTTTGATTCCGGAGTGAAGTGATGGATCCATGTTTCATCCATTATCACATATCGACGCAAAAATCTGATTTATTACGTGTTAGCATGAACAAACACTGCTCTGAATCATTAACACGTTGTTGTTTTTGATCAACTGTGAGTAAATGCGACACCCACTTTCAAAAAAGCTTTCTCATAATTAAATGTTCATGCATAATTGTAAACCTTCTGATATATTTACGGCCTCAGCTATCTTATGCAAATTCAATTTACGATTATATATAACAAATTTGTGGTCTTTTTTGATATTTTCTGTAGTAACCACCTCAATTGGACGACCAGAACGTTCACCATCATCGATGAATCAGAATCTGTATAACACTTTAAAGTCATTGCTGAGCTTGTACAGTATTTTATATCGAGAAGCAACTTGGTTGGTACTTCATAAACGTCATATGGATTTGAAAATGGCAGCGCCATCTGTGTGTCAGTCACACGACTTATTGAGTGATACCTAAGACATTAGTACTATGGTTACAGTTTTCATTACCAAATTAATACTGATGAGCCTTTAATTACATCAACTTACCACATCTGTTGGTATCCTAAACTGGCACAACGTTAAGCACCCATTCCTCATCATGGTATCATCATTTTTATGAACGCTCATACCATTTAGTAGAGTTGTAATTATTTTTCTCTTTACTCTAACATCATCATGCAACTCAGGTCCTGTACCTTTTACTATATAAAACAATGTTGCACTAAAACATTAATTACATAAATCAAAAAGTGAATATCAGTCACAAGTGGTAATTGATAAGACAAATATGGTAAAAGAATTAGGCTCCTATTTTAAGGAGCTCCCATGATAAAAGCTGTTGTACCAGGTACATGAACAACTTAGTTTTTCAAAATATTTGAAAAGCCGTTAATTGAGAAGTTCTATTGGAAAGCTTGAGATGGAACAATAAAAGCATTGGGAGCTAAAGAAAAAAGATATTGTTTGAAATATGTAATGCAATATAGAGTTTTATGAAACATTTATTGTCACAATATTTGAAGCAGTTCACACTAATAAATAATGCTAGTAATGGACTGTTACACTTTATAAATTAGCTAATGAAACTTTTTCTTCTATCCAAGATCCTAGAAGAAGACGTAAAATGCCTGCTGATGAATAAGACTGATAAAGATATTGAAGTTCAACTGCCTTTTAATTAGTCACCCCTAAAATAGGCTGCATAAAAATAATTATAACCTCAAATTTTCAATTGAAAAAACATTTCCTATATTAGAAGCACATTTTATGTTGTTTTTTTTATAATTAAGTAATAAATAAAAAAACAACGATGATACAATTGACAATAACAAAATATTCTGGAATGAAGAGAATGAAGAATGCAGTAAGAGAAATATGTGGAGCAAATAGAAGAAAACATAAAGTGAAACAAACATCGTGGTGGTCGAGGTAAAAGCGAATCAAAAACTATTGCACAAAACATTAAAAAATATGAGAGCAGGGAAACAGCGGGATACATATTTTGTTAAAAATAAGAATGGAGAAATATTAAAAAAGGAAATGGAAATCATACAAAGGTGGAAAGAATAATACCAGGAACTACTAAATAATGAGGCAGAACATACAGAAGAAATTGTACAAACTGACATAACAGAAGAATCAGAAATAAAAATTAGTGAAGAACAGATAGATTATGTATTCACAGGACCAAAGAATGGAAATACACCAGGATATAACAAAGTAACTCCAGAAATGATAAAAAATATAGACCAAAAAGGAAGAGACATTCATATTTCCAATAAAGCTGTAGAATATGAGACACTCCAAACTGACTGGCAGAAGTCATTAATAGAATTAATTTTCAAAAAAAATTATATGAAAGACTGCCACAACTACCCAGGAATAACATTTATTAGTACAACCATGAAAATTATGGAAAAATATAATAATTAGAGAAAATAATTAGATCAACAGTAGAAGACACACTTGAAGAATCTCAGAATGGATTTCGAATGGAAAGAAGCATCATGTATTTACAATAAAACAGATGACAGAAAATGCAATACAAGAAGAAATTGTACGTTTTCTTCTTGGACTTAGAAAAAACTTTGATAGGGTACCTAAAGAGAAAATATGGTAGACACTGGTCGAAAAAGGAGTTAACATGAATATTATAAAGATAATAAAAAATATTTTTGAAAATAATGTGAATGCAATCAAAAGAAATAACCAAATATCACTACATATATGGTATTAAGACAAGGGAGAAGCTTAAGCTTAATTATTATTCATCATATTCGTGGACGAGAACAGTTTTAAGTAAAAAAATATGTGAGGGACATTCAAAACTATAAACAATTAACATCAGTGGAGGAGCATTTGCAGACAATGTTATACTAATAGCAACAAAAAAGTGTGTGGAACAAAGCAGTAATAGACATGGGTATTTAAATAAACAAAAACCAAGCAAAAGTAATGGTAACTGGGAGAGAAGAGACTAAGATAAATATAAGAATCGACATAGAAACATTGGAAGACGTTAAACATTACCAATACCTAGGAACAATAATAGAAGAAAACTGAACACAAGATGCCGATATAAATAACATAATTGTGAAAACCAATGAACTATATTATGTCATATACACTAAATTCATAAATAAAAAGAAATATACAGTAGATACCAAAGTAAGAATATACAAAACAATATATAGACCAATTGTAACATTTGGATGTGAATCTTGAGTAATGACAGAACGATAAAAAAGTAAAATTAAAGCGACATAGATGGAAAATTTAAAAAATAATAAATATAAGACCTAAATACACAACCTACATTAGACTATATAGAGAAAAGACAATTACCATGGTGGGGCACTCACAATCGATGAATGAAGAACAGCCTGTTAAAAGAATATGGGAAGAGAAAATTGACAAAAACCAACAGACAGGTAGACCAAGGAAATCGTGGGATGAAGTTATAAGCGGAATATTTGATAAAGGAGGAAAAAATTGGAAAGAAACAAAGGACCTAGTTCAGAATAGGAATAAATGTAGGAAATTTGTACAAACTTAACCATTAATACCCTAAACCTAAACTATTCTACTTGGACACAGTGTAAAGACAATGGTACATCATAAATAAAAATTATTCACCTGCCAGATATTTGAATATGCCTTTCATGTAAATGTCTACTCATTGCTTCTAAAACAATATTCAGTGCTTGTCCAAGGTATTCAATATTTTCTAATCGAAATAAATGAAATAATTCGTTCATAACTTTTTGTAACATATCAGTTCTATCTAAATACGCTAGGGCAGCCACTAATATCTGCTCCTCATTAGCATTTCCACCAATCTAAAAATAAATAGATATAAAAAACCATATTGAACAGAATTATACATTAGGATGAAATGTTATTTTGGTTTTACTTTATCAAACACAATCAATTAGAGACAAATTTTAAAATTTAGACACATAAGATAAACCAGAAAAAAATACTGTACTTTTTAAATATAATAATTGTTTTTAAAAATTGTGCGAAGATAAGTAGAAATTCTGAATAAAATTGTGGATTAATAGAACCAAAAACATCATGAAGTGTATAACTACTACCTACTTACTAAAGAAATTATGGCATCCCATAACTCAAATTAATATTGCCAACATAAAATGTCCAATACCAATATTACAGAATGTTTATGGGGATGAGAAACGATGATGGAAAAAATTAAAACTATATAAAAAATAGATTTGAATGAAAAGTGGCTACTTGAACATAATTAAGTTATCAATAATAGTTTAAAGGCATGTAGTGATTCTGTCAGTTATGAGAATAAAACTATATGGAAGAATGAATTTTACAAGAAAATAATTATTATCAGAAACAAGAGAAAAATAAAAAAAAAATCACCAAAGCAATGGAGAGTGATGGAATTCCTCCTTAAGGGAGGATTGAGAGATGATTTGGTGTACTTTTATCTTGTATGGTCTACTCTACAACAGTTTTTGTTGGATAATAGATTTACTGTAGAATTTTTAAGGAGACATTCCTAAATAACAATCAACAGAGTCTGCTGCAGTCAAGTTGAGACAGGATCACTCTCCATTTTCTCTCTGTTATATTAACTTTGTTCTCAGGTCTGATTCGGAATCAGTTTAGGGACCGATCGCATGCGCACTTTCAAAATTGTAGTTCGTAAAGCCGATTATTTTAGTGTAGGGGCAGAATGGCATTTTTCCGCTACTGCTCATGTGAGGGAATTGGGGGACAATGAAGAGACTTACTGCAAAGCATCCTACAACCTCCATATGACGACCTAATTTTTACACTTATCCAACTTTATGGATGGGCAATTGAAAATTTATCTGGCATTAATTTCACCTTGTCCACACAAGAAGAGTATGAGAAATTTATAAATAACAGTTTTAGTCAAGCAGTAACTATTAAGGAAGTACAGCATATCATACTTATATGCCTCCAAATTCAAGTATATGAAAGATATGTGTAAAAATATTCTCTGAAGATACAACAGAGAAAATAGTAACCATCTACAAATTCCCTGTAAATTTACAAATGACAAAAAGTGATGGCTGACATAGTGTTGGATAAGAATGAAGAAGAGGATTAACTAAAAGTGAATTTTCTGCATCCAAGTTATCATTGACAGATGTACTTTGTAAAGTTGATCCCATCACTTCTACAGAAAGGAATTATGAAATAACATCTGAAAAAGTCTTGAAAAGTTCACATATCATCAAGTTCTAAATAACGTTTGTCTAAAATGTAATGTTAGAAATTTAATTTTAAGTTGATTACTATTTGAAAATTTTCAAAAATGCTCTTTTTGGGAAAATCAAACTATTGAATTTGATTATTCATAAAAATACTCTAGTAGAAATTAATAGTTCTGTTTTTTAAGTAAATTTTTAAATATTTTGTAAAAATTTCGAATTTTCTGAAAAATTTTCAAATTATTTTTTCAATCAATTGTAGGCGATATAAGAAAAGTACATACATACATATTAAAATTTCTTCCAATTATTTAATATTTTATTGAAAATATAGAAAAATCATCTAGAATCTACATCTTCATCAATATCAATCTGATTTTTCACTCTTAGAATCATTGTCCCTTGACTCATTTGAGAGTTGTGGAAAATTTTTATTCATCTTACTATTTAAATATACTCACCAATTTTGCAGGGATGTCATGTCTTAAGCAAGCGTCATGGGATGTCTCATATAAACCCAGATACTGGAATGGATTATTAGCCCTTGAACTTAATCCAGGGATGTCACAAACACTTCCATTAATAGTTTCAGCTACACCTCTACCTGCTAGGTTTGTCCCCGAAATATCCAGAGAAGTTAATTTAGGTAAACACTCCACTATAGTCTTTAAAATTTGATCTCCTTTTTTATATTTCCCTTGATCATCTCTAGATTGGGATATATCTAAATGCCTTAGATTTGTTAATTTACAAATTGCTGCTATTTTAGATTCAATTGCATCTACATTATATAATATTAGTGAAGTTAAATTAACAAGATGATGTGTATATAAAAAGTTACCTAAGGAGCTACAATTTGACAGATCTAAATGAGTCAGTGTTGATAAGGGGTATAGTAAAATCATATAAAAATCAGACTGTAGTGAATGCAAACCTTTCAAAGTTAATCTTTTGAGGTTTGGCGCTAAGAAAATGTATCTCTTTTGATATAATTCTT
This sequence comes from Diorhabda elongata, assembly GCA_026230145.1. Lineage (NCBI taxonomy): Eukaryota > Metazoa > Arthropoda > Insecta > Coleoptera > Chrysomelidae > Diorhabda > Diorhabda elongata. The sequence goes on along the minus strand of CM047933.1, from coordinate 27,617,744 downwards.
GATCTAAAGGAGATTTACCAAATAGTCGAACTGGAAAAATATCTGTATCTTCACCTATACCAAGTGATATTAAACTAGAGCTATGATTACTAAGATGTTCAATGCAATTTGATGTTAAATTTGGACAGAGTGATAAATCTAATTCAATCAAGTTATGTTTTAAAAGCATTTCTAAATCCTGATCCTGTATTTCAGTTTGTCGTAATTTAACTCTTTTTAATCTAGTACAGTCTGTATTTTTAAAGATATTAATAAAACTTGAATCGACTGGTGTCAAGCTATTATTCCGAACATTTAACAAACGTTCACAAATTTCCACTGGTAAAGACAAACCATCCATCAACTGTAAATTTTCTGAACTTGGAGTACATATTGTTTCAGGGTGTTTATTGATGTAATCAAAACATATATCCAGTAGAGTTTCGGGTGTTGTCGTATTACAAAATGGACATATTTCATTTGGTAATACAGCAGAGTGACGACATTTATTTTGAAGCATCTAAAAAAATCTCGAGTATTTGTTGTGCCTTTTAGAATATAACATATGTAACAAACCTTTCAGTCAATTTCAATTATATCATATTACATTACTAAACTCCAAAATCAAAAAGCAATTTTAATAATTGTGCCCTTTAAAGTTATTTTCCCATATGTAGAATTACTATTTTTGTTATTAAGTTTTGACATTTCTAAACAGAAATCTCTTGTCAAAATCAGAATTTTTTTAACAGGGCAACCAACCACTCTGTAAAAAATCTGTAATGTCAACAAGACAGCAGCGTAGTAAAATTTACTGAATAATCAATTAACAGTTTTATTTGTATTACTAATTTAAATGCAATTATTCCACCCTTTTGGGGGTTCTTATACTTGTATAGTATTTCTTATGCAAATGTGGTCCTCGAAAAATATTTTTGTTTAGCATCTATTCACAAATATTGCTGGTTCTATTTATAAAAATCCATTTGAATTATTATTTTATGATTGTTATATAAGCAATATTGCATTGCTAGTTTTTGTTTATATTCCTGAAACAATAATAAAAATTGTATGTTACAACAATTTTATATTTTATGTAATACTGTATTATTTCTTAATAAATATTTGTTTTTTTTTTTGAAAAGCATATAGTTGAAAATAATATGGAAACACTTTTTGTTATAATATAAAATTAGTTGGTGAGGAATGTTTCATTTTCACGTGTCGGTTATCTACATCTCTATTGGGACTTTTATTTAAAAGCACCGAAACGTCAGCCCTGGCCACGTCTCATCATCTGTCTCTGACAAGTGAAAGATGAAATTAAAGATATAACCTATATTCATGTTTTCAACGCAAAACATTAATCGCATCAACTCAAAAGATATGAGAATATAATTTCATAAAATCAAAATACAATACAGATATTAAAGCAAAATGGTTTTAGCGGACTTAGGTCGTAAGATTACGACTGCCTTGCAGTCCTTAAGCAAGGCAACAATTATAAACGAAGAGGTTTGTCAATCCAGATGGAAACCTATTATTTATAATATTATTTATTTTTCATGTTTTAGGTTTTAAATGGAATGCTTAGTGAGATTTGTCGAGCTTTGATAGAGGCTGATGTTAATATAAAGTTAGTCAAATCACTACGAGAAAATGTTAAATCTGTTATTGACTTTGATGAAATGGCTGGCGGTCTCAACAAGAGACGCATGATTCAAAGTGCAGTTTTTAAAGAACTTGTTAAAGTAATTATTCCAATTTGAATGTACCTATTTTACAATTTTCATTGTTTTGTCTATATTTGGCAACTTATGCAGTTTGAAAGGGTTTGTTTATGAATCTAGTATTTTTACTAAGCAATTTTTAATCATTGGTGTTACAATAATACACAGAAAAATGCATTTTAATAATCATTTTATCATTTTATTTTATCATTCTGTAGGAATAAGTTTTAAATGTGTTATCTAAAGACCAATAGAAATTAAATGTAAGACTATTTTTAAGTGAAGTTCAATATTTTTTAATTGAAATATTCCATGAAAGATCCCAGGTGTCTTGACTTTTTCTGAAAGTGCAAACACATCATCTTATTTCAACTAATTTACACAAACAAAGCTTTTGAGGTTATCACAGATGAATAGAATAATGTGCATGTTTCATCAAATTTTCTTAGATAGAAAAATTTTTTAGACAAATTTTTTATTGTGATGTTATTTTTAGCTTGTAGATCCTGGAGTAAAGCCTTATCAACCAATTAAAGGAAAGCCAAATGTAATAATGTTTGTTGGCTTGCAAGGGTCTGGTAAAACTACAACTTGTACAAAATTAGCTTATCATTATCAGAAAAAAAATTGGAAGTCATGTCTTGTATGTGCTGATACTTTCAGAGCTGGTGCTTATGATCAAGTGAAACAAAATTGTACAAAAGCAAGAATACCCTTTTATGGAAGGTAAAATCTTGTATTATATTGATTATATTGATAGATAGTGGCACAAGATCTGCTAAGCTAATTAGAAATATCACTTATAAATAAAAAAAATTCTTTTCAAATATTAATTTTATAATCTGTTTTTATTATACTTACCTGAAAACACTTTGTTTTTATCTGTTTTTACAAGTCTCCGGTGTGCTAAGTAAAAAAAAATAATTATAGGAAAAAACACTTTTCTGAACACAACATAATTAGTATATTTAGGAATCAATTGTATTAATAATAACATTTATTGTACGATTTGTATTATTGCAGAAGTTTAGTCCTGTTGGTATTTTATTCTGTAGAACTAAAGATGTGGAGCAGACTTCTTTCAGGTGTTTTGATTTTCCTGATGAAATGTTTCAGAGCTGGTATTTTGCAAGTGAGAAGGATTAAACAATTTTTGTGATACTTTTATTTTTCCTATTATGGATTCTTCTATCTATCCTTCTGCTGCATTGGGAGAACGCCATCCTCTGTATATTTTCAGAGTGAGCTGTTTTTCACCAACATGGTTGCAGAAGAACGCTTCAGGCCATTCTTTGGGAATTTTCAGTTACAGGTATTTTGCAACATGTTTTAGACAGTGCAGTACATGGCAAAACTTCTAGACATATGATTTTTTCCAGCTTGCAAAAACACAAAAATATAGTGCCTATCATCTTCCAAACACTAATTATTGTTCATCTGAAGTTTTACATAAAAATGCATTGAGAACCGATTCCATAACGTGTAAGATTTCACATTCTTGCCCTATTCAACAAAATAATCTAGAAGAATATTATCACTTATAGTTTTAACTGTTTTGTGATATCGCCATTTCATCAAACTTTGATACATGTGCTCCTATCTCGACCTGGATTTTGTTAGAATGTCCTAATTTTAATTCTTATCCTTCTTTGCGTTGTTTTCAGATAAGTATAATAAAAAGTATTGTCCATGAGAACAATGCTACAAAAAATTTATAGCTATTCTAGTTTTTGCAAATGATTTTTCTCTCTCTTGTTTTCTACTTCTTACTGGGGACTGAAGTCATGGCTTAAATTTACATCTACACCAAAAATACATTTTAATTAGAAACTTACCCGGAACATACTTAAGTGTCGAAAACTAACTGAAAATTAAGGGATACAAAAGCAAAGATCAGAAATAATATCATCTTTCTTATTATTATCTCAATATTAATTTTTGATTGATTTTTTCAGTTACACTGAAATAGACCCAGTAGTTATAGCTCAAGATGGTGTTGATATGTTTAAAAAAGAAGGATTTGAAATTATAATTGTTGATACTAGTGGAAGACATAAACAAGAAGAATCTTTATTTGAAGAAATGTTGGCAGTATCAAATGCTGTGGTAAGAATGTGTTCATAGTTGTTTTTGTTATCAAATAGCACATATGATATCATTTTTTTTAGATAAAACACACTTTTCTTCTAATATTCTAATTTAAATTGATATTAACCATTATTTTAAATTTTCTTTGGTTATTATAACATGATATTGCATCAATATCAAACATATAACTAAATATTTATGTAATTAATAATCAAAATTCCTGGATAGACATTTATCCATATAACTACCTGTTGATGTATATAAAACATTGTTTGTAAAAGCGGCAACAGCGCTTAGAAATAAAAGTCAGTTTACCACAAATGATCAGTGAAGTAGGGTGCTGTACCAGAGAATTATATTTTATGTTTAAAATAAAAGTGTTACAGTCCACTGAAGGGTATAAGTTTTCTCTCAATCAATTAAAGTGTACCCCTACATTACCACCAACTTCCACTTTTTTAAAACTAATTATCATTCTATCTCTACAAATTTCATCTATATCTATGATGACAACAGCCTGAATAAAAGCATTAAGCACCCTTGTTATTAATTTAAAGGTGGCATGATGAAATATGCAAGAATAACAGATTCTATTTGGTCTGGTTTCCTGGTAATAAGGAATAGGAGGAAATTAAGGTTCCAGTATACTCGGAAGAAAAGGAATACTATTTCCTTTTATTGGTCCAGAGCCATTCTGTAGGGTAAAAAATGCTCCTATAAGAAAGAGTTTTAGATGAAGGAGAAAATTGAAGAAGTGGGGGGGGGGGTAGTGGCGACAAAGTAATTTCGGTTTTGTCATATATAATAAAACCCTTTTTGTCAACAAAGAATAGTTTTTAATCAATTATATATTGTCCATTTTGTTTAATGAACTTTTGCCATCTTTTTTTCTCTGCTTCATGATTCCGCGCTCATAAAATTTCTGGTCCTTATCAAAAAACTGAACCAGGTGCGATGCCAGGTAATCAGATGATGCCAGATCAGGGCTGTATGTGGGATGTGGCATCACTTCCCAGCCAAGCTTCCAATAGTTTCCCACGAGTTCCCAAAGATGTGTGAGGCCTTTCATTATCATGGTGGAACACTAAACCTTTCTGATTTCACGATTCTGGCCATCCAGTTTCATTAATTGTTGACAGTAAATATCAGAATTGACCGTTTGGTTCCTTGGAAGCAGCTCAAAAAAAAACATCTTTGTAATCCCATCAAACTGACAGCATGAGCTTTTTTGTTATTTTTCAGCTTTCGATGTGGTTTGTGCTGGTTTATCATGTTTGCTCCATAATCATTTTTGAACTATGTTACTGTACAGGACCCATTTTTCATCACCAGTTATAATTCTTTTCGAGAAAGGGTCGGTTTTACTCGTTTAAGGTGCATATCATAAATTTTGATTTTTTGTATTAAATGAACTTCTTTCAATTCGTGAGGTACACTAATATCAAGCTTCTTAACTAGTCCAAGACATTTTAAGTATTTTTCAATTGTTGTGTGAGATACACAACCTCTCGTCAGTTAAATGATAAATTATGACTTTGATTTGGTCCTCATCAACTTTAGTAGACTGATCAAAACGTTGTTCATCTTTGAGGGAAAAAACTCCAGAACGGAATTTTTTATAACAATTCTGACACGGGCGCTCTGTGTTAAGCAATCATCATTACCAAAAATTTCATATTTTTCTTTGTGAGCCCCAGCAGCTTTCTTTCATTTGCGGAAATAGAAGAGTAAAATATGCCAAAAATATTCGTTCCTGCACTTCATTTAAAATGAATCCACAACTAATAGCTTTAATAAAAATCACGCACTACATGCCTCTAAAGTTACGTCAATGTGACCAGTATCACGTGGCAAACTGCAAAGTACAGCAGAAAGTACTTAGTTGCCAACCTTATAAAGAAATTTAATATCAAGACAATTTGTTAATTATATGTGTTATTTCAAGAATCCTGATAACATTATATTCGTCATGGATGCTACTATTGGTCAAGCTTGTGAGTCTCAAGCTAAAGCTTTCAAAGATAAAGTTGACGTAGGTTCAGTGATTATCACAAAATTGGATGGACATGCAAAAGGAGGTGGTGCACTTAGTGCGTAAGTATGCAGAAAGTTCATATGAAGGGTAGTATAAGAAAAAATTTATCTTGTCTTATATTACTTCAAACTCAATATAAAACTACTGTTATAAATTTGCTTTTATAATAATTTGATTATTTTTAGTGTTGCAGCTACTAACAGTCCCATTATATTTATTGGCACAGGAGAACACATAGATGATTTGGAACCTTTTAAAACCAAACCGTTTGTTAGTAAATTGTTGGGTATGGGTGACATTGAAGGTTTGATTGACAAAGTAAATGAATTAAAATTGGAAGATAACGAAGAATTATTAGAAAAAATTAAGCACGGACAATTTACACTCAGAGATATGTATGAACAGTTTCAAAATATAATGAAAATGGGACCGTTTTCACAAATTATGGTAATATATTGCAATTATTTATTCACTTTGTAGCATGATTAGATGTTGGTCATTCTTAATTATGATCTGTTATGCATTGTGTCAATTGGCATCAGTTCAAGGTCGACCATTCTTTTCCAATCTCTCACTACTTCTCCATTCTGTTTCACATAATATCTGCTGGTCATATAGTTAAATTATTTAATTTACAAATACAAAAAAAAAAGTAATTCAGTTGAAGTTTATATCCCATGGAAAATGATCACAAGTTCAACAAAATTGTTACTAATTGGTTTAACAGTAAGTTAACAGAGTTTTTTGTTGATGGGATCCAAAAGCTGGTGCCATGACTTGACAAATGTTAATGGTGATTGTACTGAAACCTAAAAACCTAATTTTTAATAATACAAAGTACAATTACAAATACGTTCAGAATTGAATTTTCTCCTACTCCATTACAAAACGACTTTTAGAAAATGACTTTTGTATAATAATTCAATGAATTGAGATTATAACAATACTAACTCATATTTGATTCTTTTGTCAAATTTCAGACACTATTTTGAAATTTTCTATTTTTAAACAACAATTTGTATAAATTTCTATTGGTGTGAGAGGCGTGAAATATTGGCAGCTACCACTTCAGTTTATTTCTACTTTTTCCAGAATTCTCTTTTCCCACTCACTACCTCTGTGATGCGTCTCATGTATATCTTGGTCTTCCCGTGGTCTTCAGTCTCAAATCTGGCTTTGGTCACAAATTTTGATTAGGTGTCCAAATCATCTTAGTAATTAGAATGGCAAACAAGATGGGTTCAATGTTAAGGAAGTTTATGATATTTTAATTTCGAATGACTTTTCTTCTGATTTTGCCTTCTTTTGTCTCGTGCATTCCATATCAACGGTGTACAGTCTTAATTTTTGTTTGCTGGTCCAAATTTCTGAAGTTTAGGTGAGATTTGGGCAGATAACAAACTTAAAAACAATCGCCTTCACTGGTAAGTTGGAAGTTCTGAAACCGTTGGTGATATTCATACAGAACACACTATTTAAACTACCACTACACCAACACTCACAACGAAACTGTTTGAGGCGGATTTCCATAACCAAGTTATCATTTTCATACACTGAAAGTAAAAGGTTTAATTGTCTTGGTGTGCATTCCTGTGAATACTATGTAGTCATAATATCTTCTATCATCAGCTCATACTAATTGAAACAATCTTCATTTACTTCCTTCTGCAGGAAATAATGGTACAATGGTTGTCCTGGCAGTATTACAATTCGTCCTCTTTGTTATTCTTTTTAAATATGGGTCCATACCATTTCAGTTTTTGTGCTTTTATCAATTTCACTATGTCTTTTCAACTGTTTTTCCTTATAATTCGTTAATCTTGACATTTCTCCCTCTCGTATTCTACATAGTAAGTATCTTTTTGTTTGTATTATCAGTCTAGAATCTTTTCTTTCATCATTTATTTTTAATTTAAGCAAACTTCCTGTAAATCTCATTTTTTCTGCCTCGAATGTAGGTCCAACAACTGACCTGACAGCCATAAAATCATCTCACAATTTATCTTTAAGAAAATCCTGTATTTTGTATTTACACACCTATATAATTATTCAGGGTATGATACCAGGATTTAGCCAAGATTTTATGTCAAAAGGTAGTGAACAAGAGTCAATGGCGAGACTAAAAAGATTAATGACAATAATGGACAGTATGAATGATTATGAATTAGACAACAAAGACGGAGCAAAGTTATTTACAAAACAACCAGGAAGAGCTGTCAGAGTTGCCCAGGGCTCAGGAGTAACAGGTATAGAATCTATATTCAATTGCAGAATCACAAATAACTAAAGATTATAAAATAATATTTATTATATAAAATAACATACAACTATTTTAAAATACAGTTAAAGTCAATTGAATCAATTGAAAAATGTTATGTGCTGTGATTTGTTTTCGTTAATTTTTATTCTCCATTCTTTGATCTGGAATAAGTGCTTGGAGATTGGCAGAAATTATTATTGGATGTCATCAGCAAATGCTCATTTCATAGTGTAGTTTGAGGTTGGAATGTCAGAAGTTTATATCAGGTACTGGACTGGTCCTAGGACGCTGCCTTGTGGAACTCCAGCTTTAATAGGCTGAAATTTAGATGTCTCCTCACTAACTTTTTTTCTGAAGGCTCTATTTGACAGATATGACTGAAGCAGAGTTTAGTATGAATTGGGTAGATTGAGTAAGATTTTATTTAACAGACCTACATGCCAAAACGAATAAAATCTGTTAAAAATTGAAAACAACTCAGATTTATATATATTAAAAATAAGACTCTGAATTATCTATGGAAATCCGGAATGGTTGCAGCCCTTAACAGAATTCCCAGTTGTTGGAGTTGCGTCTGAAGAAGGTATGAGTAAAAAAACAGATTTGAATTTATATTTTTTAAATATAACAAGAATCTGTTCTATTCTATTCGTTCTATTCCCCAAATAAATAGGAAATACGAATTTATATGAGAACTTTTCATACAAAATTTGCTTAAAACAAAAGGAAACACATAAAGATAACTGAAATTTAGATGAGTACAATAAAAAAAGCAAAAAAGAAGATTTTGCCAGCGAATATAAAGAATTAAATCACCACAAATTCACTAAAATTGACAGGGATTTAAAGTGTAGATAGTAATTCGAATACATTCCGAAGTTTTATTGAATTTTTCGAATGAAGTCGCCACAATATGTGAACAAAGGAATATTCAAAATGTTTGAACAAAAATGTAACAAGCCGAATGGCTATAATGGCTAGTAATCCCATAGAAAAATATCATTTGGAGACAAATCTGGTGATGTGGAAGACCGTTTTCCAAATAATTAAAATTAACAGGAACCATAGTAATAATTTGAATTTGTTCAAGCCCCAAATATTTACTTCTCATTAAATTCCCTTTAGACCATGAGGTACCTCATGCAGTCCACTTAAAATCATATCTGAACGTTAATTTTTATGGGTTATTCAGTTTATACTGATCAATATCTTACAGTGAACAAATTATTTCTATGCTTTATTTGATTGACTTTCGATGTATATCACTGTTTTGCATTCTGAATTGTAAATTCTGCATAAGCATATATAAATGAATTAATTATTTGTTGGTACAGTACCATTGTAAAGTTTTATTATTTTCCTTGAAAATTATTTATTCTCAGTGTACAGTGGAAATATGAAAGAACAAGGCGAGCCAAAAACAAATCTTTATTCACACATTCCCACTACACTCTTAGTAAAGTGAGATGGAAATCCAGTGGAATAGTTAAGTTTAAAATTAACGCCGGTATATTCTAAGTGAATTGATTAGAAAGTTTACACTGATATTCTCATATTTTCAAATAATGTTATAATACATAATGCTATTAGTTGATAAAATCTTCTGATTGTGTTACAATTTATTAATCATGTTCAATATACTTTCAGAAAGAGAGGTCAAAGACCTGATCACTCAGTACACAAAATTCGCAGGTGTAGTAAAAAAAATGGGTGGCATAAAAGGTCTTTTCAAGGGCGGCGATATGGCCAAAAATGTTAACCACAATCAAATGGCAAAACTTAACCAACAAATGGCAAAAATGATGGACCCGAAGGTACTTCAACAAATGGGTGGCATGGCAGGGTTACAAAATATGATGAGACAGCTCCAAGCCGGTGCGGCTGGAGGTTTGGGTGGTCTAGGTAATCTTATGGGCGGCTTTGGGGGTAAATGATAATTATTTATTTTATTCTTTGTATGTGTATACAGTAATTCTTTCAATAATGGAATAAAAATTTTTGATTTTAATGAATTGATTCATTTGAATATTTGAAAATAATAATTTTTTTACTCATAATTTTATAATATATATTATAATATTAGTATAATGTTGCTAAACTGTCTAAATTGCTTAACTCTAATTTGCACGTTATCTTATTTAATTGTTTACTGAAAGCAAATTTGTCTGTAATCATTGAAACTCGCGTCCACATCGCTTTTAAGTTGATCTTTAGAACAAGTGAAAAAACAGTATAGATTTTGATAGAATTACTGTCAACCTAAATACACATGTGAAGCTATAAATAAAGTTAGATTCATTTTGAGACTTGGTCTTTTTTTGTTACGTTTCTAATTGTAGAAAAATTTTATAAAGTATTGTAATGATTCATTTCTACAAATATATGATTTTCTATGACGTTGGTGATTATGTGATGTGTTTTGCAAGGTTTTTTAGAAATCAATAGACATGATAAGGCTTTGAAATTATTACGACTGTTTTCTGTTCATTTATTTTCCAACCACTTAAATTACTTATTTTGCCTACATGTTTTGTTTGTAGTAGAGTGGCATCAGCTTAATGTATCATTCATTTCGATTATATTTAAATTAAATATTATGTCTCTATTTCTTGAAATATTTCAATATATTGTGTGGATGTTATGTATAAACATAAACCTTCTAAAATCCGTTACAGAAAATCATTACTATAAATCTAGATTTTTTAATAAAATTAATTATGTTTAATTTAGATGTAAAGGTATTTATCTTACAAAAACATTTTATTATTCTTCTTCTTTTTTTCTTTTCATTTTCCACATGCATCATCATGGTTTTGTTTATTAATTATTAGTAAAACTTGTATCCTCAGTTACTTTGTATGTTTTATGAAATAATTTTCTCCTTAAATTACTTAAATTCATAGAAATTATAGAAATATAACTAAGTTGTTGTTTGTAAATAAAAGTAGTATATATCTGACATATAAAATAAATGATTAAGTACTAACTGGTTATAAAAAAAAACTAACTATACTCTTTTAAAATTAGGAACAGAAAAGTAATAGTAACATAGTTGTACTTATATAACTAATTTATCAACTTTGATCATAAAATTTTCTTTTTTATAATAATTAGACTTCAAAACTTTAAAAAAAAAAACATGTACGCTCTAACTGAGATCAAAAGAAAATGACCGTATATCTTATTTTTCAAATATTTCTAAACAAATAGGGAAATGGTAATATATCTTTTTACCCTTAATTACTTTTTTAAGTTTGGAAACAATTCTTAGTAAGCTTTCATATGATACATCGCTTTTGAACAATTTAAATGTTTTTCCGGTATCATCAACAGACCTCAAGAAAACTATTCTCCTCCGTCTTCGTCTACTTCACTTAATGCTTTTCTAAGGAAAATGATTTGTTTTTAGAACTGCAATTTTTTACTAAGACATAGACCCTTTTTTGATTTTACTTGGATGAATATTTTCCTTCTCAATTAAGTTGTTATCAAATTTATTTTCTTTCGACAATCCTGGTTGATTTGACGTAATATCATCATCACTAAATTCAGAGTTCGAACTGTATATGGTATTGTAAATTAAATTAGTAATATCTTGTAATGTGACAGGATTACTATCCTCCGGTCCTACAATCGTAACTTTTACTGGATTATATATTTTTGGACACATGCAAGAACAAAAATAGCTTAAACCTCGAAAGTTCAGTGATCCCATTTCTTCTGTAAACTTGTCGATCGTGGTCGTAGCTAACGTACAAATCTCCCATTTTAGTATAACTTATCGCGTGTACTTTGTAACCATTTAAAGCATATAATTTAAATGTGCGTCTTAGATTATATCGAAAAAAAAAAAAAAATAAATAAAGTGCTCGAAAATAAAGTCTTACACTACCGACAGGATCGTGATAATGCGACTATACAACAGACGAACCATGTAGGTATGAATACTGTGCCATACATAAAGTGGATCCCTTAGTTTACAATAGAGGTTGGTGAAATAAAACATAATTTTAAGTCCAAAAAAAATATATATATTACAGAAAGATATAATTTCTACAATAATTTCAATTTTTAAAGCATAATTCTCTAATATATATTAATATCTATATAATAAAACGGTAATTATCTAGGTTAGGTGATACCCCTCCGATTTCGTGAAAATTTTAGTATGTTATCGAGAAAATTATAAATTTCTTATGTCTTGGACCTTTTGATATATTAATGCTTCTAAATAAACATATATATATATATATATATATATATATATATATATATAGGGTGCGGAAACCATCCCTTGAGGTACTTTGTTCAGTTTGAAGAATCAAATAGTAACCTTACCTAAAAATTGTAATAATTAGTTATGTTAGGTTATTATTATTATTTCATTTCTAAAGGAAAAAAAGTACCTGAAGGGATGGTACCAAACATACCAAATTTTAGCGAAATCTGAGGGTAATCTAGATAACTACCAATAAAACTTTTACACCTATATACTATGACAGAAACATTAGTACCCCTCGATTTAATAAACTGAATGCACCTATATACTCCCTAATGAGATAGGATACTGAAAAAGAATCATTTACCTAAAATAATTTTAAGTAAAAACCGTAATCTATGAGCTATATATTATGTAACCTTCTAAAAATTACTCATTTTCGAATTGGAATTTATTTAAGCTGAACACCTAATGCAGAGTTTATCACAATTATTAGAAAGTTTAAATTTTTCAATATACATTTTGATCATTAAATTTTGACATTACTTTAACTATGATAATCTCTGTCTCCTGTTAATAAATAGTTATTAAAGTGTTTTAAAATAGTAAAATATACAATATATATCTAAATTACTTTTAATTAATAACTTGCTATACAATAAACATTTAAAAATCTCACAACTTTGAAAATTGGTCATATAAAAATTCTAGAATCGAATATTGAAAAAATAAAATAGTTTACCGAAAACAGTAACAAAGTCGAATTTTAGGTAAAGTAATTTTGATAAGTGCATGTGCATATATTCCTTTCTTAAACACCTGTGTTGAAAATACTAGTTTCATTCCGCTATATATGAAAATATAGGAACAATCTGTTTCTAGTGAAACTAGAATTATCAATTGCCATAGTGCTACTTAATATTGACCCCAGATAGCAATTTTCCGTTACTAATTCAGAGAATAAAAAGTATCCATTCATATATTTGAAATAGGTGATACATTGTTATATCAGTGTTATTTTCAAAGATTTTTTCCTCTTAGAGTCAACAGGATCAGCTGCGATTTTGAGGACTTTTTTCTATTATTTAAAATCAAAAATTTTTGGGAACGGAGAATAAATAATTCCTAACGTCTGAACAATATCTGATATTAATGTAGAAATAAATTTTCCCGTCTACCCCTATCCAAAGTGTAAATTTCCTATCTTCATTGTAGGAAGCAACCCTGCAGAGGAGCAACTCTTATATCAGGGTCAACTCCAACAAACCTGCCTCCTAAAAAAAATTTCCCTTATCCTATCCAAAATTTTTCCAACGAATCTCTCTCTTGTAGGCAACAAAGTGGTACTTTCCATTCTAGGGAAGAAAAGTAAAAGTGACGTCATGGAATGGTTCTAATTATACTGACATTTATGGAAACTATAAATCGCTGTGGTCTAAAACTGATCAGACATGTTTATTTTTCTGCTATAGAGCAGGAAAATGCATCAACCAAATAGTTGAAAAAAATGCTATTGCTAATATTCTTAAAAAAAGTTACCTACATTTGTTGAACAACGATTTACAGGGCGGTCCTTCTGATAGCAAGTACTGTTACAAGAACCATGCATAGCAGGAGATTGCGCGGAAGTATTTAAACGCCTCATTAGCAGCTTCATAATGCCGCCATATTATATTATAAACTTACAGGTCTCAAGATGTGCATTCTACTCACAACCTTAAGTGAAATTATAGAGGACGGAGTTAAGGAGAAGTCTGTATGTAAAAAGTGCATTTACTACTGCAACAACAACAGGATATATTAGTCTGCGCTAACGCTACCTGGACCAATAAAATACCTTTGCTCCTCATCGGAAAATGAAAAAAACCCAGATGTTTTAAAAATATCAGAATGTGCTTAGTTTATAAAAATCAAAAAAGCGCATGGATGAACTATGAAATATGCATTCACTGGTATGACAACACTTTTATCCCTGAAGCAAAAAAACAAAACGAAATTGGCAAGCAAGGTAATATACTACTTTTATTGGATAATGAGCCAACACATCCTTCGGTTGAATTGTTAGAAAGAGAAAATGGAAAGTTTAAAGTAAAATTTTTGCCTCCTAATGTGACATGACAAAGGGCGAAATTAAATTGAAAAAAAGCATCTGAAATATGGGAATATTCATGACGAGCACTATGTTAGAAAAAATAGTTTCTTACTCGAATGAGTACATCCGATCTAAATTATATGACACTAAGGACTTAAGGACTCATAACACCACCGATCCAATAGAACTGAAAGCCTTTATTGGTTTACTATACATTTCTGGTGCTAACAAAAGTGGCCGTCAAAATATTGACGATTTATTTAGAGGAAACGAGATGGCGATGGAAATATTTAAATTAGCAATGTGCCAAAGAAGATTTCAGTTTCTCTTGGCCCACATTCGTTTTGACCAAAAAAACACAAGAACTCAAAGACAAAGTTTTGACAAATTTGCTGCATTTTGTGAGATTTTTGACGAGTTTGTATCAAATTTACCCAAGAATTATTTATATTCCTTCAGCTTATCTAACTATAGATGAAGTATTAGCTTCATTTAGAGGTCGTTATACATTCAAGGTATACATACCAAACAAGCCAAATCGGTAAGTTATAAAAATTTATGCCTTAGATGATGCTAAATTATTTTATGTAATCAAGTTGGAAGTATACTTGGGATAACAACCACAAGGACCTCTTGCTGTTGACAATACGAATCTTGCACTAGTTTGTCGGTTATGTGAACCTGCCCGTGGAAGCAATATAACAATGGACAATTTTTTTACAAGTAACGTTGTTGCCGACACACTTTTGCGTGATTATCATCTGACAATAATAGGTACAATGGGCAAGAATAAGCCACAGATACCTTCAGAACTTATGACCCGAAGACCAGAGAAGAGTTTAATGTTTGCCTTTGACGAAACGTCCACTTTAGCGTCCTACGTTCCAAGTAAGAACAAATGTGTCATTGTTTTGTCAACGATGCACCATGGTGATAAATTGGATACAACAACGGGAAAGCCTAAAATAATCGTAGATTACAATCACACAAAAGGTGGTGTCGATGTAGTGAACCAAATGTCTGAAGCTTACAACTGTGCACGAGCAACTCGTAGATGGCCACCTGTTGTTTTTTTGAACTTTTGAATGTGGCAAGTATTAATTCATGCATAGTCTTCAAGAGCAACAACCAAACATCAATTCGACGCCGAAAATTTTAAGAGCAGTTAGGATATGAGCTTGTACAGGATCATATTTTAAGAAGATCTACAAATAAGAGACTTCCACGTACAATTCGATTGCGCCTCCAGGAAATATGTGGAAAAGAAGCTGAAAATGTTCCTGATAACCAAAATCAAATTTATGACCGATGTCTGCTATATTCGTCCAAGAAAAATAGAAAAACCAGATACAAATGCCTAAAATGTAGCCAGTTCCTTTGCTTAGAACACCTCAATGAAATTTGTCATGACTATTATACAGGGGAAGATACCAATGAGTAGTTCCAGATATGAATGTTGGTCTAAATATACTTATATGAATAAAACATATTTTCTATTTAGTTTGTACATTAAATTAATCCTCCTAGACGTTTGACAACTAAAAATTATTATTTTGTTTTATGTATGCCCATTATCAAATATAATGCTGTTCTATGGTATGTATAATTACATGGTTATTTTGTGCCACAAAAGTATAATAAAATGTATCAAAAACTTAGCGAGGCTTAATAAAAGATGTATAACGGACTTGTTACCGCAAAAAAAATAACAACTGACAATATTATTTGACTTTTTTAGATATCGGTCTCTCAGACCGACGCAGGAATTTTACTTCTACGGCACGTTGCAGGCGGACAAAACGCACAAAACCCGCTTTTCTTCATAAATCCGATTATCCGAATCCCTAACGACGACAATTAGTCCGTTTAATCCACTGTAATTGAGATATACAGGGTTTGTCCGGAAAGTAATAGGACTGATTTTCTTCCGCCGCGATTGTACTTCAGAGCGTGCGCGCACCGACTGGATTCGATAGAGGGCGTTCCTTGCTAACAAACGAGCGGCTGGTCAGTTGTCTCCGAGCACCTGGAGAGTCAGGACAGGCATTTTCGCGCGACGTGTTTCTGTGAGTTGCGCAAGCCGAAAATGCAGCGTTCGTTAGAGCAGAGGTACGCGATTAAATTCTGTGTGAAACTCGGTAAATCTGCGACAGAGACGTTTGATATGATCAAGCAGGCTTACCCAGATGTTGCTTTAGCAAGAAGTGGTGTGTTTCGGTGGCACCAGGTCTTTTGGAGGGCCGGGAAGAGGTCGCCGATGAAGACCGTGCTGGAAGACCTTCGACTTCGACAAACACCGACAATGTGACTCGTGTGCGCAAAGTTGTTAAATTTACCAAAATCTGTGGTTCATGACATTGTGACGGAGCATTTGAACATGCGCAAGGTTGCGCGAAGATGGTCCCAAAAGTGCTCACTGACGACCAGAAATTGCGGCGAGTGGAAGTGTGCCAAGAAAATTCGAACATGTGTGAAAGTGACCCCCAATTTTTGAATAACGTAATCACAGGTGACGAGTCATGAAGCTTTTAGTATGATCCCGAGACAAAGAGGTAATCTTCCGAGTGGCACACACCGGCGTCTCCTCGCCCAAAAAAAGGGAAGAATGAGCAAATCCAAAGTGAAAACGATGCTCATTGTCTTTTTTGACATCAAAGGCATCGTCCACCATGAATTTGTTCCTCCTGGACAAACCGTCAACGCCAAGTTTTACGTGGAAGTGCTCAAGAGACTCAAACGAAGGGTCAATCGGGTCCGACAAGACATCGCAGCAGAGTGGAAGTTGCGTCACGACAACGCCCCGGCTCACACCGCCTTTCTTGTGAACAGCTACCTGACTAAGGCCGGCATTTCAACGCTTCCGCAGCCGCCCTACAGCCCAGATGTGGTCCCCCCCCCCCGGACTTTTTTTGTTTCCTCGCCTGAAAAGGCCGATGAAAGGCAAGCATTTCGAGACGACAGAGGGGATCCAAGCAGCATGCACCGCGGCTATCAAGGATATTCCGGAGAATGCCTTCCGTGACGCCTTCAATGCTTGGAAATCGTGCTGGCAGCAGGAGCCTATTTTGAAAATTTTTAAAGAATTGTAACGATTGGCTCAATAAATTTTTTTAAATCGACTCAGTCCTTACTTTCCGGACAAACCCTGTATGTTTAAATGATTACCGATGAAGTTTAGTTCCTTTGTATTTTTCATATGCATAATGATCTTCAAGCGGAACTTATATAATACACACATGCACTTGTGTGAATATTTTTCATTGAAATATTTTCGGTGGCTTTTGAAAGTTTTAAGTAACCATTATATTGTCGCAAAACGAATATAATAGAAAAAAATTAATGTGGATTCCGCTCCTGTTCCATAAATTGATCCAAAGTAGTTTGCATTGAATGTCTTAAGTCCGTTTCACTTTGTGTCAGTGGAGATGTGATGAATTGTGTAGCTGTTTTGATCGTTCGAGTAATTCTGAAAATGAAGGTAAGTACCTATTAATTTTATTACAGCATTAAAATAATCATTTAGGAGTCATTATCAAATAAATTAGTTTCTTTTATAATATTAATCTGTCTTCAAAAAATTATAAAAGAAACTAGTTTTAAATCAGAAGAGACCTAAAATCAATCAATCATTAGAAACATTTATAATAATTATTTACAATTGATTATTGTTTTAATCCCTTGGGGTTTATTTTAGATTAATTAAAAGACGTGATAAACGATTAGGTTGTACGCCAATGCAATGTCCGGAAATTTTACTAGGGTCATACTAGAAACAAAATATAAAATATGTAACTCCAAAGGCCATAATTGAAACATTGTTTTTCATTACATTTTTGAGAAACTCTATTACTTAAGTACACAGTTCCACAAAATTAACCAATAATTCTGCAAAATTCTCCTACTATTTTTTAAAAAATACTTTACTGAAAATATCAAAAATTAGGCATAATTTTTGTTTACATATTTCATAAAAAAGTGAGTTATTATAATTAAAACTAGTATGGGTTGCGTTGCTTTGTTCACATCATCTAGGTGTACTTGAAATCAGATTTCTAGTTATGACTGATACGATTTCTACCAGCACTTTTATGTTTACGATTTATGTCGTTTCACAATGAGTTTAAATTCAGGACTTACTATCAAGCTAGTGTTGCAATTTTCATTTCACTGAATAAAATTTTGCCCCATTAATATTCTCCACAGTTTTGGTTAGGTTTAACCAAAGCAAACTGAAGATGCTGCTTGTGACAGTTTGAGTTATACGAGGTCTGGCTATTAAATAATGAGACTGGTTACGAAACAGGGTATTATTATAAAAATTATTCTACATTCGAATACTCCCCTCGCCACACACCTTTCCATACGTTTTTTCCATTGATCTAAGCAGTGCTGAAAGTCTTCTTTGGCGTGGGCCATTAGGAGCTCTGCTGTTTTTTGCTTCACCGCTTCCATCTACTCCAATCGGGTCTTTTTCAAAGCAGATATTTTCTAACCTTTCAAGGAAATCTGAGCAGACCAGTTGACGCAAATACTTTTGGTCAGGAGTCAGATTTTTTAGCACCAACTTCGCACAGACTTTTGTCATGTGTAATTTCTCGTGTAAAATTTTTCTAACCGTTTCTTTATCGGCGTTTACAGGCTCGACAATCATCCGGATGTTCATTCGACGACCTGCACGCACAATTTGGTTGATTTTGGTCACTGTTTCCGGAGTTGAAACAGTCACAGAGCGACCTGGGCGCTGTTCATCTTCAGTGCTGTCTCGGCACTCACTAAAGCGCTTTCATCACTCAAAAATACGCGCACGAGGTGGAGTCGAAGTTTTGTTCAATTTAACGAGAAATTTGAGATTGATACGTTGCTCCTGTCACAAGTGAAAAAAACATGTTCATTTCAAACCGTTACTGCACAAATATTATAATAGTGACGAAAACGTGTTTTGTGACGTGCATAGATAAGATATCTAGGTATCCAACGCACTACTCGTTTTTTACCCCACCCGTCTAGGGCGCCCTCTAGGCGCGCAGACTCGTTCTTTAATAGCCAGACCTCGTAGATACGGGAAAATATTTAACGCAGTGAAATGCTTGTAACTTCATAATGCCTACATTCGCAAAAACCGATTTTGACTATTCAAGTCAAATGACAGCAACAACGCGAAAGATTTCTCTTTCACGTCCAATTTGGACCATTTTAAGTCATAAAACTTGAGCGTTACCTTCAAATATGCGTTAATTTTGCGGCGCGGTGTAAAATCTCATATGTTATTATCTCTTTATTAGTAATCAAAACTTTAGAGGTTCTAAAAGTGAATGTAGTGAAAAAACTTTTAGATCTTCTTGTCAGTTGTCAGTATCTTGTGAAGTTTTTTGGATTGATTTCCCTGTTCGATTTGTTTGTGCACCCTTAAAGTTAATATCTAGAGGGCTCGATTATAGTTTTTAGTGTTGACCAAGATTCTTTACCAAATAACCAAAACGAGTCCTATAATAGGTATAGGAAATAATGTCTGTGTTAAATTAAAAAAAAAAAAACAAAATGATGAAGAGCCGTTTTTACTTACACCAGAACTCTCTTTTTGTTCTATTGACCAATGGTCATACGCTTTTCCTCCTTTCTAGCCAGGTCAGCAAACACAACACCACGCAACCACCACAATCCCTGCCCCGCAGTGGATCAACTCCTATATCAGAGCCAACTCCAACAAACCATCCTCTTATAAAAACTTTCCCTTATCCTACCTAAAAATTTTCCGACCAATCTCTCTCTTTAAATCAGAAAGAACATAGAAGGAGGCGATAAGCACACACGTAGTTGCCAACAATAAAAATACGAACATGGCTCCGTCAAGAAGTTACCTAATTACAAATGTAAACAAAAACGAGAAACTTCCACAGCGCCCAAAAACAAAGTTGGCGGGTGATAAGAGAACAAGAGAAAGAAAAAACTGAATTCTGCGATTCAAGTAAAATATCAGAAGACAAGGAGAAGGTAATACTAAGAAAACCAACAAACCGCACATAAGGAATAACATCACCATTCAAGATGTCGACCAAGCATTGAAGAAGAGAGCCGTTTTGAATTGTCACGTTTTTCCTCCTCCTCCGCAGAGGAGCAATTCCTTTTATCAGTGCCATCTCCAAGAAACCTTCCTCCTATAAAAAATTCCATTATTCTATCTAAAAATTTTTCAACGAATCTCTCTCCCTCTCTAGTTTAAGTTTACTTTCTACCCACATTTTTTGCCATATATAGAGAATTGTGGCCAGTGACCGTTTAAAACGGCCACAACGCGCCTTGCGTTTGCCAAAACGCGTTGTGGCTGATCTGACATAGCCAGAACCCGAATGAAATTATTTTAGATTTAGAAGACGTCGCTCACGTAATATAATGCTGCTTATTAAAAATAATTAGGTAACAAAGTAGTACAACACTAATTATTTGAATAAATGTTTAATGACAACATTTTTATATATGTTTTATATCCATATAGTCAATAGTTAAAATAACTAACCTAACCTAACTGCGTCAAACATAAAGTCCAATGCAATTCAAATACCACAACAATTCCAACAAGCAAAAACAAATACGAGTAGGTGGATATGCAGCGGAGATTGATTGAAAAATTATAGTGAAGAATTTACAGAACCCATTACATTAACTTTAAAGTGTTTGCATAAACTTTTGATAAAAATTTTTTGATTTCTCTGAATTGACTTAGTTCTAAAATATGAGAAAATATTTGTATAACAAATGGAAATTTGGAAATACGCATTTTTACAATTACAACTTGGAAACAAAATTATGATAACCAACAGGTATTTTCTCAATCCTGCGATTCAGGATATATTTAAGATGTTCCTAGTCATCTAAGAAGAATCCATTTGCATTTAGGATGTTCCTAGTCACTTCAGAAGAATCAATTTGCATTTAGCTAATATAATTTTCTATAAACGTAAAAACTGTCACTAAACTATAACTATTGGTTAGGTTAGGATGCATGGATTAACTTACTTTGCACCTGTAACAGGATCAACTACCTCTTGTGTGACGACAGTAAACTGCGGTTCTTGTTGATAGAAGTCTTCTACAATATAGTTAGTAATAAGTTCTAAATATCTAAGTCTATGTCTATAGAACTATATACATACATATTGGATTGCCAATGAGAAGAACACAAATATTACTACCGAGCTTAGTTAATTAATATATGTTATACAGTAATGAGTTGAAATACTTCATAACAATCCAACACGTTTCTAAAACTACTTTGAAAACTTGTTCAGTGATTTAAAGATGAGATGGTTCAAAAACCTTAAGGCGTTATTTTTTACTGTATTCTGGTTCACGATACTTAAAAACTTGAAGAAAGTAAAATTTTATCTCCACTAAAAATATACTGAAATATTTATTCCTAAAAATATGTACTTTTCGGGAAAACTAGATTAATCATATAGTCTATAGTTCAGGCTACCAATGTTTTCACCTCCGATTTCCATGAACCTGCATCGATTTTAATGAAATTTTGACAGCATATAGGGAATACCTCAACAAGTAAAATCTACCCTATGCCGATGTATGCTTTTGTACTTGGGGTGATTTCTAGCCCAACTAGAGGGTGAAAACTTTTATGTTAAAAATAACCGCGGAAATCATTAGTTTTTTAGTTATACGCGATGAAAAACTGAATTTTTCTTAAACAATAAGCATGTTTTGAATCAATTTTTCATGAATAACTCAAATGCTTTTGATTTTATTAGAAAAAGTGTGAGAAACAAAAATGAAGCTTATGAAAATACAAAGATATTGTTTTTTTTTTTAAATTTGCTTTAGGTATAATACAAACCGAGTTATGATTTAATGAAGGTTGAATATTTTTATCAAACGGAAATTTTTTTAAATTCATCTTCGAGTAACGGAAAAACGGTCAATTTTTCGAGGTAATTTTATATAATATTTTTCAAAATACTGTTAAAAAGCTTTAAAATGAGAAAGTTTGGGCCGAAATAACATTGATTTATATTTTTTTTGTAGAAAAAACCTTAATTTCACCCTTGCAATAGTATCCAAATTGCAATAAAAGTATAATCCAGTGATGATTCACTTTGTTTACGTACTAATAATAATTTCTAAAAGTCCAAAAATCTTTTTCGAAATTTTTCCATTTTTTCAAATTTCTGGAAAACTATAGGATATACATAAAAATTGATAAGCAACAAAAAACATTTTTTTAACACATATTTTGCTTTTTTTAACTTTTTTTAACATCGAAAATAACATATGACTGATACCATTTTCGAGCCCTTTAAACGTTACCCTTTAAAAAATAGAAGACTAAAGAAATTTGAAACGTTTATAAACTTAAAGATTATAAAATTCCCTATTCTCTATACCCTTCGAGCGACTAATTTACTTGAAAATTAACCGAGATATGTTCAAAAAACTAAATACACTTTTTTTAATTTTGAAGCAGGTGGATTTTGTAGTATAAGTGAAAGTATTAAATAAATAAATCAAAAACCTGTATAAGTCTGTAAATATTTTTTAAAATCTTTTCTGTATTAGGGGATGATTTATAGCGGTAGAAAATTATAAATACAAAATATTCAAGTCAAAACAGATAAAAATATATCCATTTAAAATAAATCATCAAAAAGAATACGTTCATAAATATTTTTTTCCAATTTCTTTCGAAATAAGGGATGATTTATAAGAGTTGAATATTTAGAATGAAAAATATTTGAGTAGTCAAAAACAAAAAGAGTTCATATAAGTAAACTACCACAAAGTAATTAAATATATTTTTTTTAATTTTATATTAACCGGGGGTGCTTTATAAGGGATGAAATACATCAAGCAAGGTTGAAATATTATAAATACTACATTGAATCATCAAACAACTTTTATTCAAACCTTAAAAGTATTTTTCTACACATTAAATGCTTATACTTAGTTTTATTGATTTTTGCAATAAGGGGTAGTTTTCACTCCTGAGAGTAATAAGCACCTATTGGCACATTGTAGATTTTAAAGATAAGGGTAAGTCAAGCTTGATTCCAAATTTTCACGCAAATCGATGCAGGTTCATGTAAATCGGAGGTAATACCTCATTTTTACCTTGGTAGCCGGGACTATTAGTAGTTTTTGAGATAAAGAGCTAAGTATGTATCATTTACTGTTTGTACAGCGGTTTAATAGGTAAGTAGTTATCATTAATTACTACGGGAACTTAGAAAATGAAAAAAATTAGACAGGATTTGAAAAATTCAACCAGTTTCAAAACTATTAATTTAATTAATTAATAACGAAAAAAAAATTTAATATTTCAAAATATTTAAATATGCCCACTATTTTTTTAATCTCAATGTCATCCTTTATTTTAAAAAGAATATTTCCTTGAATATACGAACAATGTTATATTTTCACAGGAGGTATGAAACTACATAATTACTAACCAAACTTGAGAAATCAATAACTAAAATGAACTTCTGTAAATATGTATTGAGAAAAATACAAATTGTAACTAATAACTAGTTCTAAATGGTATTGAGACTGGTATACACCTCAAAAATTATTTATTAGGCAAATCATAATTCTGAAGTCGGTTTAAATGTTTCCAATTACTTTTTAATTTCATTATTATATAGCTGATAGATGCATAGAAAAGTCCACATACTATATTTATATTAATTATTGATGGCGAGTTTGAAACTTTTAATAGTAAAGGAATAACATTTCAAAATTAAAGTATACAGTAGACCCACATAATGATTTGAATAGAAAATAGATTCATACATCAATTATACAGTATGTACTATCAAAACTACCCTTCTCGATCTTCCATATAAATGATTTGTTCAATGTATAGTTCCACAATGAAACTAAAGATTATTAACAACCAGAGAAATATAAAATAGGGTCGATTGATTGATCTGTTAAAAATAAGAAATAGAGCTGATCCAATGAAGCTATTTTCAGCATATTTATTTAACTTTATTTTGGATAAATGTTTTTTGGGAACCATATCGTCTCTTGAAACACTGGCTTAATATTTACACTAATCATGCAAATTCAATGGAATTATAGAATGTGTACTATAAGTTCAGCAATAATTTAAATTATCCCATTGAATGTTTAATGACATAAGTTTAACAGAATTTATTTCGTGGAAATACAACTTACTTACTTCAAAGTCTAGTATTTAGGGTAAACATAGATTGATAACTAATTTTTTTTTAAATTAGAGAAATAAAACTTTATGACTTCGCTATTAAAAAAGTGATTATTGTGAATTTTAAAGAACAAATAAACTCCTGGACAAAATTAACTCACCACTCACATTTTTCTCGAAATTCTTTATTTATTGATAACTTACTGTACGACAAGTAAACCATGGTAAAATTGTGTTGACATTTTATCAAAAAGTGCTGATCAAAGCAAAGTTAGAAGCAAGCTGTTGATTGTAATTGTTTGGAAGTTCATTTGGCAGTATATCCAGTAAAACAATGAAGTGCCAAAGAAATTTGTCACTGGGAGAGGCAGTTCGAGTATCGACTCTCTTGAATGAAGGATATTCAATGCGATATGTTGCTGGTTTGTTAGGAATTCATGGTGAGGAGACATAATGAAACGGTTTGTACCATCGAAGACCACAACAAGGGCGAAAATTTTGCACTAATCAAATTGATGATCGTTGAGACAAACTGCTCTCAAAAACAGGAGAGTCCCAGCAATCTGTTAACAAATGAATTATCAGTTGTTCGATAAATCAATATAAGGTTAAGCAATAGAAGACCAGGCAAAAAACCCTTGCTTACCAGAGAACACAAAGTTTACAGATTAAATTTTGCAAGACTATATCAGAATTGGGCCATCAATGATTGGACACGGGTTCTGTTCTCAAATGAAACTAGAGTTAGCCTTAAAGCTCCAAATGGAGATGAGCGTGTCTGGCGAAGGCAAGGAGAAAGGTTTGCCAGCTGTAATACCGCTCCTAAAGTACTTTTTGGTGGTAGCTCTAAAACGTTTTGGGAAGGAATTTGCTTCTATGCTCGTACGGAATTGGTCTCTGTAAGTACGAGGTCTATGAATGCCAATATTACTTAGACAACATTATTGTCGAACGTCTAATGCCTTCTACTGCCTAATTATTTGTTCATGTAGGACAATGCTCGTCCCCATGTGGCTAGACAGGTTAATGTCTACTTACATGTTGTCAATTCTCCTTTTATTAGAGTGGCCACCTAACAGTACGGATATAAATCCTATAGAACATCTATGGGACTATCTCAAAAAGAGAATTCGAAGTATTTCTAATCACAACAAATTTTACTGATTTTTTTTTTCATTTTGGAAGTATGTGCGTTTCAAGCAAAAATAAACTTTTATGGAAAAAATAAAGCAAATTAAGGTTACGTTAGTATTATTTTGTGTTGATATTGTAAATATTTAGATTAATTAAAATGGTGCGTTAATTTTGTCCAGGAGATTATAATATTTTTAATATGTTACATCACTAGATATATGAGATTTAAGCCACAAAATAAATTCGACAGTTATGCTCGAAGATTTTGTAACAACACAGTATTGTAATTTTAGATTACTAAACAAAATTAAATTTCTAGAAGTAAGTAGCATACTGTAAAATATGAATAAATAAAAAAAAATACTTTCATAATTTATGAATTATGAAATTAAAAAAAGGCACGTTGAATAACAAAAATTTAACAATAAATTTTTTTCATGGATTTAAGTTCTACACGCATAATAAATGTTCTTCAGAATGTTTGAACCGATTAAATTAATATTTAATAATCCAACCTAAATTTTTATTAACTATGGTCTCTGGTAACATATTTTTTGTATTAAATAAAGAAAATAATAATTCGTAACTGGATAAATGTACAGATATGAATAAACATAATATTTTATACATCATTCATTCGAAATTTCTCGTGTAAATTGTTTATTTTATGATACCTAATTTGAATGATTTATAAATCATTCAATTCTCCTCTTGGCTCTTTTTGATCGATCTTTCGATTTTATAGTGTCAATTCATATGGTACAGCTCAGCATTATACGCACCAAATACGTTCAATGCATTCAGGTTTAAATTGGTACTGTTCAACTTTAAAAAAAATTTGTTCGGTTATGCAGATTTTACGGCTTTTGGGCTATATAGTGAGGCAGGTGCTAATAAACATTATTAGAGAATAAACTACCTATTTTATAACGTTTCACACAGATGGCCCAAGGTTGAATCATTTTTGTAATTAAACTTCAGAGCCCTAGATGAATCTAGCAGCATACAGAAGAAATCTAGTTGGCGAATTTGACACAAAACTGGATGACTTGTTGATATACAGTATAGTGAGAATGAAAGGAATAAATTCGTTATTTCGTAAGCCGGCGACTTTAAGGAAAAATCCCGAAACCCGTCGATTTTTATTTTTAAACAGGCTATTCGTAAGGATACCTTTTTATTTTTTACAGTAATTCATTTGCGTATTGTCACAAATATTATTTATGAAATCAACAGATTTCTTAATAAAATGAATTAAGTATTGGTATGATGTATTTATTGACACACAAAAATAAATTTTGTAAAGGCCGTTACTGATAATGAAATGTCTAATCTACCTACTTTTTGGAGTTTACTCCTTAAGAATCGATTTGGCCCCTTATATAAGGGGCCCGGTATGAGAAAAATGTGAGGAGTAAAATCTATCGATGAATGACCTCGTTACGTTTTTGGTGCGCAACTTTCTAATTTGTCAGTGTCAACATACTTATATTGCTGTCATTGTGAAGTTTTATTATGATTGTGTTCCGCTAAAGTGAACTGAAAGTATTTTCAAATAACTATGGCAGAAAGAGGAGTAGATGATATTGCCGGAACATCTAACAAAAAACGTGGTTGCAAGGTACGTTATAATTCATGTATTATATGTATGAGCATGTGCAATTTGTATTTATTAAATATTTTAATAATTATCGATGTAGTTCATATAAATATATATTTAAAAACAACACATAAAATTAGATAATCAACCCAATATGAATTATCGAGCGCATCCACATAAAATGGAAAATTTCTAACCTAACCAAAAATTAATTTTTTTGTCGATGTCTATAAATTCTTCCACGTTATTATGATTTATTTTATAAATAATTTTTAAATATTAACAACTGTAGCCAATAATTCGATAATATTATCAGAAAAATCGACAATATTTTTTCATTATAATAATGTTTTTATATAATTTTCTTTCGAAAAGTTATTTTTTGCTTATTTAAATAATTTTCAAGTACTATTTATTATTGTATGTAAAAGATTTAGTGACATAATTATCTTTTTATAACCATTTTTGTTAATTATTAAGATAATATTATATTTTAAATTTAAAAAAAATGTTTATAAAAACCTTTCTTTATTAATTTTCTTAAAGTCGGTTGAAATTTTTATAATTATGCATTTATAAATTTTCTAATTTTTTTTTATATTTTTTGACTAGGAAAAAATCTAAACCTCCAAAAACTCCAGCCGAGAGACAGCGAGCTTACAGATTAAAAAAAAAATTAATGAAGGAAGCCCAAAATATTCTGGCAATCAACCAATCTTTTTTAAGTCAAATAAACTCTTTTTGCGTCTGGTTAGACTATCGAACTTAAGGAATAAACTCCAGTCGTGCGTCGGAGCTGACACACACACAATTTTTTACCTTTACATCAACATTAACACTTGGACATAATTAACTTTCTGTCAAATGATAGTATTATTGTATTAAGACGAATTCAAAAAGTCTTTGTATGTATCAACATGAAGCTGACTGAAATGATGATTGGTTGTGGAGATAAAGCACGTACGCGGAAAGAAGTATGTACGTTATTTGATAATAAATACCCCAACCCAGAACCAATTTCACAATCCACTATAAAAAAAATTGAGAAGAAATTCAGACCTCCCTAAAAGTAGTAGAAAACCAATATTAGAAAATAAACAACTAGATGTTCTGTTAGCCTTTTAAGTTTAGTACAAGAGCTTATGGGAGATGATTTTGTTAGACGAATTGAGTTTTGTGAAATTTTGATGGAACAAAATAACAGAGATCCGATGTTTTTAAAAAAGGTTCTTTTCTCGGATTAAGCTACGTTTCTACTAAACGGTCATGTCAATCGTCAAACTTATCGGTACTGGGCTACAGAAAATCCACACTGGATGCAAGAATACATAGAGAAAGTTAATGTTTGGGCGGGAATAATAGATAATAGGATAACTGGGCCATACTTTTTCGAAGAAACCTTAACAGGTCCTCGATATTTAGAATTTCTTCAAAACTTCTTGCTACCTGTATTGAACCGGCTGAACTCAAAGAAAGGATACGTATTGAGATTGCACAAATAACTTCGGAAGTTATAGAGAAGGTTCGAGAAGAGTTCGCGGCATTTTATTGTATTGTATTATTGTACCTCATTGTATTTTAGCTAAAGGTAAACAATTTGAGCACTTAATTTAGATGTCGTTGTATTTAATGAGCAATACATACTAAATATTTCTTGTAATAATAGAATTTTATTAATTTTTTTAAACAAATACAAAAATCAATTACTGTACATATTGATATGGCTGAATAGGTATTTAAAAGACGTCAAAAATAAAAAGGTATCCTTACGAATAAAATATTTACGTTTTACGTAATAAATACGTTTTAAAATAAAAATCGACGGGTTTCAGGATTTTTCCTTAAAGTCGCTGATTTACGAAATAACGAATTTATTCCTTTCATTTGCACCATACTGTATATTGTGAAGTTTTGTTGTGCTCGTGTTTTTGTGTCCTTTTGCTAATACGAAATTGCGGGACAAAAGCAAAGCCAATTTGTAAATAGTTACTTGGCCAAATATTCGCGGCGCACTGGTTCCAGTGATGACAAATTCGTCAATATTTTCCGTAATATTTTCAAATTTTGAACAAGTGTTATATATTTAAAAAAATAAAATGTATTTTTTTCTTCAAATCAATCTATTCCGGAACATTCAGAAACTCGTGTAACCGGTTCAGCCAATACTCAAATAGTAAATATTTAATAAAAGCACCTAATATTTATTTACCGCATAAAGTTTCATTGGAAATTGGAACAGATTTCAATAGCTGTTACTTATATAAATCTTTTATTTTGTTACAAAATCTCGAACTCCGATAAATACTAATGTCACTCTAACGATGCAATTCTTTGTGTGAAAATATGTATTATTAATAAACCCATCAAATATCTTGATTAATTCAAATAAGTGGTTAATAAAAATAAAATTTTGATTATAATAGAATGTTTAATCAATGTATAAGTAAATAGTAAAGTAAATGTACGAAAGTCTGTACGAAAAGAACACAAAATTTAACATAACAAGAGATAAGCAATATAGGCCTATAAAGATAGTTAGGAAAGCGTTAATAGAACTAAATCTATTCTTTGCATACAGATCTGTGTGACAGGTGCAAGCGTTGTGTAAATGTAAATTTCATGCCTCATTTTAATAATTTCGTAGACAAATAAACAACATGCGGACAAACTCAGAATAAATATTGATCAACACATTCGGCTTAAAAAATAAGATATTGATTTGACGATGGTCGTGATTATGAATTACTTAAAAATCTAAAATGTGCAAATATGTGCATAAAATGACATAACAAAAATCGACTATTTAATTTTACTATTGTACATGCAAAAAAGCAAGTGACACATCCAAAATAGTTTTTATCTGCTTTTAATTGTGTTTATTTTATATTTGAACGCTATCGAAATTATCGTTAATAATATTAGAAACATGAATGTAAGTTTGTTGTGTTACGCTTTAACGCGAAAACTACTTAACCGATCATCATAAAACCGTGCACACATTCACTTGAAGGTACTATAAATAACATACTCAAAATCTAGCTTCTTCAACGCCATCTAGCATTCCAATAATGAAGTTCTTTTGGTAATGTTGCACTGTATTACCAACGGTCACGTCAATATTCAATCCAATTTTGGATTTTTCTTTATTTATTGTTACTTTTTTCTGTCATTTTGTATGCAATATAGAACTATTTGAATTTTTGAGGTTAGGTGTCATTTTTGTGATTACATGCTATTCATTATTTTAGATATTACTCTGTGATTTTAATTCTTACTCTTTTCTTCTTTAAAAATGCTTCGGAAGCAAAAACCCTGTACATCAAAAGTTGAACGAAATAAAGAATCTTCGGTTAACGCAGAGATGTGAAGACAAGAGCAAGCAGAGCGACAAAGTGTTTTGAGTGAGAAATGCAGAAATGCAGAAATGCAGACCACACGCCCTCTTTTTAGGCGGAGTACAGCTAATGTAAGCAACTTTATTATCTGTCTCTGTGTCATACGTATTTAAGAATATTACGCAATAGAAAAATATTAACAATCTCATTGCAGTACGATAATACGATCCCGTCCCTGTACTATATCTGATCTAACGATTTTTTCAGCGATGCGGCGCTTATCCTTCCCACGCGGTTTTTTATTTGTGGTATATTATGGTGCCACTGATTTGGACCAATAACAATGCTGTGTCGCGTTCACCCGTGCTGAGCACGCACTGATCATTGTTTTGATTTACTATTTTAGAGTTTATAAACTCTTGTTTCGCTTTAAAATTCTTGCACTTCTCTTCAATAAACTATTTAAATTAAACGCTTTTGCGCACAATTCTTAGTAATTAGGTCTGTCCAGGGTCTACCAATTACTCTTCCAATTCAATCAACAATTAAATCAAATTTACCCCATGCCTTTTTTACATTTGGCTATTCATTCTGTTTT
The DNA here is from genome assembly GCA_026230145.1 of Diorhabda elongata. Taxonomy (NCBI): domain Eukaryota; kingdom Metazoa; phylum Arthropoda; class Insecta; order Coleoptera; family Chrysomelidae; genus Diorhabda; species Diorhabda elongata. The sequence continues at coordinate 27,586,503 of CM047933.1, read as the reverse complement.
TTTCTTGAAAACTATAAGTTCTAAAACATTTTTTTGATATTTATAGATTTTAAAAAGTTCGACTAGTCCATAGTTTCAATTGTTAAAACATAAAAACTTTCGACTTTATGAATTACGGAAAGTAATTTCATGGGTCATCGAGATCTTATCTTAACAACATACATGTATGAAATAATTCATGTTTTTCGTATAAAAGTTGCGTACTTCTTTCAAATTTTTTCGTCTACAGAAAAATAATTTGTTGTTTTCTCGATAGTTCTATAGCCACTTATATGGTGACGAAGATACTTAAAATTTTATTTGTTAAAATAATTTCGATAATCAATTCAGTCAAGTATATCGTTGAATAATCTAGTTTGTGTTATGTCATTTCAATTCGTGACATTTCAATAAATATATTGAATGGTGTAATTAATAAAATGCAAAAATATCTGCGTACCATTGTCAATTTTGTGCGAGCAGTGCCAACACGATCATGCTTGTTGCCAATGCGATAAACGACCACACTAGAGGGTAAAGAACATGCCAGGTCTCTAAGGATTTTGGATTTTTTGATGCTGGGCAATAAGACACTGTCAAGATGCATGTTCAAATTTTAACGATGAACCATTGGAAATTAACATTAATTTACTCTTATTTGAGAATTTATCGAAATTTTTGGTACTTTCTATAATAGTTTAAAATGAGGCTTTCAGGTACGTTTTAAAAAATGAGGTCGTTAAATTATATTTTCGTAACAAACTGTGATGTTCCAATTTTTAATATATTTTTAATGTTTTCCTAACAATCCTTTCTTAACTCTATGATACTTTATGTTCCGAAAGCTTTGCAGCCCGTCATTTCGACCCAAGTTTGGGAAATATGTTGGTTGCGGTAATAATTACAATTTCTTTTTTAGTTCAATGAACGTTTGGTGTAATGTCATGGTGAAAGAATGGTAGTCGTCAATTTATCTGAGAATAATCGGTGGCAATTTATTCTATTTCTTTGGCAATTAATGTAATATCATAAAGAAATCAATTAATATAATACCTTTGAGTTCCAATATATATATATTGGACAAACATTTTTTGGCGAATTTATTACAAACATAACATTTTCTAGCAAACTTGGATCATCATCATCATCATCAAGCTTTTCAATCCTTTGGATTGTGGCTATCGCTTTTAGCGCTTTAACATACTTTTTTTAGGTGGATTACGCCTCGTTTTCTATTTTTGATTTCTTTATAGTTAATCCATTGTCTTGGCTGCTTTTATTTTCCATTCCTTTCGATCCCTCCAGTTCTCTATATAACGTGTTCTTATGTCTTCCTCTATTTCGCTTATCCAAGTCTTTCTCGACCTGCCTCTTCTTCTTGGCCACAATGGTGTCCATTGCGTTATTCTTTCGATCATTTCAGTTGGTTTTCTTCTCATTACCTGTCCAGCCCAGTTGAGTCTTTGTCTTTATGTAACTCCTTTTCTTCTGCAGCTCTTTCTCTATTTCTTCGTTTTTCTGTGCTCTCCTTTCTCCCTCTTGTGTTATGTTTGGACCTGTTATAGTTCTCATTATCTTTCTCTCGGTTCTTCTAAGTTCTTCTTCTTCCTTTTTGATGATTGTTGATGTTTCCATTGCATATGTGATAACTGGTCTTATTAGGGTTTTGTACATTTTTATTTTGTTTTGTTTGGTTATGCTTTTGTTTTTTAATAGGTTTTTGTTTCTTCCATAGGCTTGATAGCTTTTTGTATCTTTTTCTTTATCCCGTCTCTGGTTGTTTGTTCCAACGTTATTTCTAGGTAGTTAAAGGTCGATACTGTTTCATAATTGTATTTGTTACTTTTAAGTTGGTTTGCTCTCTCTTATGGTTTCCTCCCTATTTTCATATATTTTGTTTTTACTGCATTTATTTCCAGTCCGTAATTTCCTCTGTTCATTTGTTATGATGGTGGCATAATCTGCGTATGCTACTATTTGTATTGCATCTGTTATAATGTTCTTATTTTGTAGTCCTGCGTTTCTCACAATGATTTCCAATATTATATTGAAAAGCGTTGGTGACATTGGGTCTCCCTGTTTAACGCCTTTATTTGTGTGTCTTTTCTGTTGTTGTGCCTTGGAATCTCAATGGATAGTTGATCTTCCTGGTCTAAAGCCGTTTCAATAATCCCCTAGTTCTTTCTTTGCGAGTTATTTTAATCTTTTGTTTAATAAATTTGCTATTATTTTGTAGGAGATATTTAGCAGGGTTATGACTCTATAATTCGTATGGAATTTGGTTTTGTTTCCATATCTGCTCTATTAGTTGATGAATATGTTTATTCAGTTTTTCTCCATCATATTTAAGAAGTTACGGGCAAACCTGGATAATAGCTGTAATTTGGGATAAAATTTCCAATTTGACATTTCTACCGTCTAAGAATATTAGATATTAATTCCACTCCTGAAGTGTAATCTCTTCCATCAATTAAAGAAGATCACAAACTCATAATCCAGTAGAGATAAATGCTCTAACATTCCTGAAAATCCTAATCTTCTGTTCAATAAAACTGAAATAGAAATTGTTTACGGCTAAGAAGTAACTTGTATTTGGTTGCTGTAGCTAAGAACTAACTTTTACTCATTCTATTTAGTACCTTTTAACGCTGAGTATATAATTCAAATAACACAGTCTTACTCGAGATGTTTCTCTTGTCAAGGTATTATTTAATGAAGATGTTTTAAGTAACATTTCGTTTTACTATCTAGAATAAGGGATGTTTGAACCCTCACAAGAAAGTGAAAATATTCAAGAAGGCTCTAGAGCTGGGTAAAAATATTTGAAAAGTATTATGCCACTTTAAAATTTGGAATAAGAACAATGAACGATTAAAAAATAAGTTGAGTACAATAAACAAAAAAATGTCAACCGATTGTTATTTAATAACATTTGATACAGCAGATAGTATAAATTTATCAATATGATTGATAATAAATACACTTTTTTTAGATCTAAGTATCTAAATACTCGAAAACATATAATATTCGTATATTACAAACTTTTAAGTAGTAAATTAGAACAGATTTTAAAGAGTCGATCACGTTAAGTGAACTGTATAATAATAAATCACTTTGGCTTGCCAAGAAATAAATTGATAGAAACCACAATGAGTAACAAAATTATAGGTATGAGTCTATAGCAAAAATTAGACCAGTAAATATTCCTTCGAATTATTGCGGAATGCGGAAAAAGATGGTATCGATTTGATTTCAATTGGCAAGTGATTGTGCATTTTTTTGCAGTGTAAAATATTGAGCACTTAACTAATTCTGAATGTAGAATTTTGCAGATTCAACGACGTCAATTGTGTTGTAATTTAATAAAAAAGGCTGCAATGTATTTTTATACGATAAAACTTTGGTTTTAGAATCGTTGAGACAGAGAAGATTAGAATTGCACCATTATTTAAGGGTGATAAGGTCATTATGAGCTCATGAAATGCCGTGAGATCAGGGTTGCTCCAAGACAAAGTAGTGTCGTCAGCATATTTTACCACTGATGTCTAGATAGGCTATGTCGTTTATAAAAAGAATATACAAAATAGGGCCGAATACTAAGCCTTGGGGCACTCCACATTCTATTTGCTTGCAAGAAGACATAGTTGTATCAACCCATACAAGCTGACTTCTGTTGGTAAGGTATGACTTAAACCATGCGAGAAAAGTTCCCCTGAAACTGTAGTTCAACAATTTGTTGTTCAAAATAATATGATTAACACAATTAAAAGCCTTAGAAAAAATTACAAAAAGTTGTTGGATTGGAGTGATGGTTGTTTAGGTTGGAGTGGACATTATTTAATTAGACTCGTTAACTAATGAAATTCCTTAATTTGGTCATAGTTGATAGTAAACTAGTTACGAATATTTGAAGCCACAGTTTTGGTAAATAAATTTCCTCATTATCACAGTCATTTTATGTGGTTCTTATCCATAGATACCTCTAATTGATTTTATTTAAGCCTTTTATTGCTAATGTCCATTTCTCTAGAAGTTGTTTTTCAAAGAAATATGAAACATCTAACTTACAATGTTCAATGATGAAAATCGAGATCTTTTACATTTAAATGTTTTTCCAAAACAATAATATTGGCCGTTCACCCAATCATTCTATAAGAAAGTTGTCGTTTCTGTGCTTCTGGTTCTCCCAATAAGCTACTAAGCTTACTCGCTAACGTGATCGACCTTTAGTTTAACGTGAGCTAATTTGATTTTGTTTTATATTAGTGGAAAACCGACCTCATTTTTTATTTACACGTCCTTTAGAAACATTTTACAATACTAAATAATTTAAAAAAAAACAATGAAAAATGAGTTAATAAGTTTTAGTATAATGCTTTATGTTAGTTCAAATTATTTTAGTTTATTTATAAAGTAAGTTAATGTTAACTTGAATGGTTAATGTATATAAAAGAAAAACGACACAATTATATTATTAAAAAATCTACAAGCAAAATCTTGGTAAAAAAGTTCAAACACAAATACACAAGGTTAATGTATATATTATATTTAATTAGTAAATTAACTAAAAACTTTATAATTTGGAACAACTCATTAGGAAAATATTTGAAAATATCAATTCAAATCAGAAATCTGAAAGACTGCATGCAAAAATTTATTTGTTACCAAAGTGAATTTTGATTATTTATATATACATTATATGTAATTTAAAATTTCAAATATATCAATCAAAACTATAGTCAGTATTGTTTAAATTTTTTGTGAAGTTATTCATTTCTATTCAAACTATAAAGCAAGTTTGCAGAAGCCGAAAAAATAGTAACTAACATATACGGAAAATAACATCATACACATTATATTTTAAAAAAGCCTCTAGGTTATTTATAGATTCATACAATCACTTTAGAAGATTATTGAACAGTTTGTCTTGATTTTAGTTTTCTTTACTATGAAAATCAGTTTAAAATAACAGGTAAAAATGTGATCTATTTCGTCTTTACTAATGAAATATAATTTTGTTAAAGGTCGAAACGTAAAATTTCCAACTGTTATTTTAAACTGATTTTTACCTAAAATCTTATCAAATAAAAACTTTCAATGGTATATTTTTCATGAACAAATAATGATGTCGAAATTCTGAGAACAGTTCCTATGATAGAAAAATAAAACTGACAGAAGACAGATATCAGTAGCATTAACACTATAAAACTTGCTTTTAATATCTAATACAATGTCCAATAAATATTATTGTAAGAGTTCGTTGAAATCAGGTTATTAAAGAACCCTGAAAAATATAGAGGGTGTTTAATCAAAAATAAAAAGTATGGACTATTCTAGACGGGTGGGTATAGTTCTTCTAATATCAATTGCAGATTATAAAAACCCTTGCCGACAATTTGGTTTAATCTACCATAGGCGTAGATACCTCATTTTATAAATTTATTATTTTTATAAATACTTTTAAAAATATGTATATCTTATGCGAGAAATTATTCGTTAAAAGACAATCGAATCATTATAAATTGGACTGCATTATACGCTGTTATTTAGATAGATGCAGGTGCACTTTATTGTAATCCTACTTTGAACTTTTGAAAAAAGTCAATATTATACCTCGTTAACTTGCTAGAACTGAATATTAAATTATAAAATGTACCTGTCTGTACCTGACGTTTGGTTTAAACAGGGTACCAGACAACTTTTCTGAAAATGAAATTTCAAAGCAAAAACCACAAAGGAAAATAAATTCTATACAAATAAAACAAAACATTTCAATTCAAACGTATCTTTATAAATAATGCTGGTAGTCAGAATCGTCTGAACTAGAGTCATCATTTGATACCAGATGAGGGTGATACCACATACTCATCTTATTCTTTACTCAGTTCTGGAGACTGATTACATTTTCGTTATCCTGCTTTTACGTTTGCCCCTATTAACTCTATAGGGTTAAATATGCAATAGTAAGGAGGTAGTCTAAGAAGAGTATGACTGTTCTTTGCACAGCTTGTCAATATAATAAATTTTCTCTAACCTTAGACATTTAATAATAGTAAGCAATTCTTTGTTTTTATGATCTCTGACAGGAATAGGAATATTTTTTGCAGACATAAATGCTAAAATTTGAGTTTTGTTACTACTACTATTTAGTATCTTAAGCTGTCCATTAAACACTTTGCAAATAATTCCGCTGTCATATCTTCATGATAATTAAATGCACAGTTTCAATTTTTTCAGTAGATATTAATAAACATTAGGCACGAAACCATTTTTGCTGCGAATTTTACACAGAGAGTGAATATTAATTTTTATGAAATATTGATTGTTCTTCGTAGAACTGTCTTCTGCAATTGATATTGGAAGAACTATATCATTCTACACGATAAAATTTATGTTTAAAAAGCCCACTTTAGAAGTTGACCCTTCCCTGCTTTTATCATAGCTTTCTAAAATAATTTGTATTTTGAATTCATTCAGTTCGCTAGATGTTAACGCTTTCAATGGAGCTACTTCATAGCACTAATACTAAATTTCTCATTTTCCCACATCGATGGTAGACGTGGCGAATTTCAATGGTCACCCAAATATTGCGATCCGACAATACTGGATTATATTTGCTGAGGCTATTTAAAACCAAAAATTTGGAAAATTAAACAAACTAATATTGACGAATAGAGCGGGAAATTAATCAAGACAATCCAAAACGTTGACAAAAAAATTCAGCAACCGTTAATTTTTTTTTTTCAAGAAATGAATGGTGACCAGTTTAACCATATCACTCGATTGTTAATTATATCACTTCAATTTGTCCTACTGTATCATTAATTATTATCTAAATTAAAAAATAGGAAATTTCTTGTCACCAACGTATAGAATCAAAAAGTGCTACATTGCTGAGATTGGAAAGCCTTTTAGACACAAAAATTTTATGTTACATATTACTAATATAATTTTTAAAAGATATGTCTATAAATAACCTCGTTTGTTTGTAACTACTATTGGTAAGAAGTCTTGTTAATCATTTTTCACAAGTAGGAAAAAATCACAAAAACAATGTAATGTGTATATGTTTGGCACGAAGCAACTAATTAAGAAAAGAAGAAATGAAGAAGTTCAAATATATTTGAAATTACCTGATTCGTCTTCGCTCAGTTCAGCTCCCTCTTCGTGTAGAGCTATATCAGATCCACTCGAACTTCCGATAGTTCTTACGTGAGTTTTCTTAAGTATTCCCTTCAAAGGACTCCGCCTGCTATCATCGTCTGATTCGGAATCTAATGTGCTACTCTTCGTCGATACTTTTGATCCTGGAGAGTTTACTGAAGTAGTCGATTCAACTATTCGTACACCATCTGGCGATAGCACGGATTTTTCTAATTGTACTGTGTCAGGAGATGTAAGTCTAGTTGTTTCAGTTACGAATACGGGTATTTTACTTTTTGGTGATCCTTCCAATTCTAATGGTTCACTAGTCGTATTAGTTAAATGTAATACATCTGGATGTGGGATAGGTATTTTACTCTTTGCATTGTCGGGTATCGTTTCAGTAGTTATTCTTGTAACCGTCGTCTTTACTATAGGATCTGTTGTTACCGTTTCTATCATTTTGTTTGTTTCAATATCATCATCCCAATTAACGTCTCTAGATAGATTAACAAATTCTTTTAAAGGATCTTTTGAATGTTTTTTTATAGTTTTTACTTTTCCTCCTTTAATTATAGGTATTTTGGATAGTAATTCTGAATCAGTTGGCGAAACTGCCCTTTCTTCGATAATTTCTATTTTTTCATTTTGTACACTTTTTCTCGGTTTCGCTACTGGTATAGAGCTCTTAGGAGTCTTAGGAGATTTTTGAGATATATCATCTGACAATGAATATTCTATTTCCCGTTCTATGAATGATCTGCTATCCTCAAATTTATTGTTTAATGGGCTAGAAGCTTCATTTTCTAAAAATCTAAAAGCTTCTTCGCTTTTTTCTTGTATTACAGAAATTGAATCCTCCTTAAGGCTTTCTAAATTATCTAGCGAATCTTCGGTATTTGTTCTTACATCGTCAAATATACTATCAGCTTTTTCGTCTAAATCTTTATTAGTAAAGTTTTTACTAAATTTATCTTCTAAGAGTGTATCAGAATTACTTAATCTATTGTTAACAATTTCTTCAGCTTCTTTAATAACATCATCTACTTCATTTTCTACCGTTTCACGGAAACTGTCGTCATAATCGCTAGAAGACCTCTTAGGAGTCTTCAAATGGATACTATCTAGATTAATTTGTTTAGAGATGTGGTCATCTTTTCGACTAGGAATGATTATATCATCTTCAGATAGAAAATCATTTCTTTCTTGATGTAAGAAAGTTAAAGTATCATGAACATTTTTTCTTAGAGTAGCTATCCTATTCTCCTCTGATGGTTCTATCTTGAACGGATCGCTTGTGGCGGAGACAGTTTCGTTTGATTGTGGTTTTGGTGTGCCTTTTGAAAATATTGAGTAATACAATCTACAGATAGATTAGAAAAATGTGACGCTTAGCTAACATGCGCTATGTGATATGCAAAAAAACCAAAAGTCCCCAAAAAGCTAAAAAGCTCTAACCCAACTACTAGAGATAAATAATTATTTAAAAATAATTCCCCTCTACCAGCTGCAACTTTTAAAAAGCATCATATTAAAATGGGCATGACCTACTTTTTGTTAAAATGATTACTTATTGTATGTTAAAAACTATCAGACCAGTATACTAAAAGTTGTAACTTGGTTAATTACTTGTAGGCCACTAATAATCTAAGCAAAATAGTGCAATACCAATACAGGAAATATTTCTGTTTATAGGAACCCAATATATTTTCATAGAATAGAAAAATTTATTGTTGATTATTGACACTTAATTTGTACTTTGTTCACAAAAGTTAAACCTCTGATATTTGTAGCATATTTTCATGATGATAAGTTTAATCACAATAACTTATACAAAGATTTTTGGATGTAAAATAAACTCAAAAAATATAAGGTACACAGAAGCAATTTTGGTTTCACTATAGGTTTTTTACAATGTTTGGAATTCGGTTGAACAATTGTAAGAATGAGTGGGTTTGGTTATGCAATGTTTAAATTTCAATAATTCAATAAACTATTTGAATTTTTTCATATTGAATTAATAAGCTCACAATAGAAAGGTCTTTATATCTCGTTGTGATAAGGAGTATGATATCCCTGTTTGTATAGCTTTTAGTCAACTTTATAATTATACTTTGTCTTAGCCTTATAAATTTAATTTATTTTTTATACTATAATTTTGAGTTAGAATCATTACTTCAGTCCAGGCAGTTCAATTAAATTTACTGGCACCGTTAAGTTAATCACTAAACACTGTTCACTATTTCATTTCATTTTTTTTGTTAGTGTCTCCCTCATGAGAGATTTTTCAATGTGTCTGTCATTTTATCTAAGAAATGTAAGAAAATAGCTGATCTACGTCAAATTGCCGGACGTGTGGTAAACAATTGATTTTCCCATATGTATTCCTGTTAATTTTTCTTGGTTTGTATTGTTTATTTATTCTATTGAGTAAGAGAACTCCATAGATACTTTCTAGATCTGTTTCAGTGAAATTAATACAGTTGAAGTTGAGTATTTTTGAAGTTTTTTTAGTCTACAAGTAAGCTTTCAAGTAATTTACAACTTATGTTTGATTTGTTCTTGAATTACGGGAGTTTTTTGGATATAAGTTTTAACGGTTGCGTTCTGAAGTTTATCGAAAATGAGTGATACTTTTCAAGATTGCAAAGTGATAGCTCAGTGGCAGCTGAAAGGTACAAGAATAATAAAGCTTCAGGTGGAGTTAACCCCTATTTCCACCATAAAAAGAGCTTAGTGAGAAACCTTTTCTTTTTCACAAGTTTCCATTATACTTTATTTACCGCTTGCCAACACTACGTAAAGCACAGCATAGTGGAAAAAAGGAAACAAAGCTACGTTTCCAGAAGAAAATGTTGCACTTATTTTAGTAGCAACTTCCAAATGAAACTGAAAAAAAATATTCTCATTAAATGACCCAGACGTCTTTCTAATAAGTTTAAAAAAATAAAAGGTTTATGGCATAATGGCTAGATATCGTGCAACATCAAGTTCGAGCTTAAGCTCATCTGAAGAGGAAAATATTATTATCCGAAGACGAAAAATATGAAAAAACTATTTGGAAATATATAACAACTTGAATTTTGTCGAACGATTCTGAATTACTAATCTGATTACTTAATTTTAAAACAATATTCAATAACAGAGCTTTGATAAGACAGTTAGATGAAGGACACTTTGGAAGACATCTTTTAGTGGGTGACAGCGGATATCGTATTCGAAGATACCTCTTGACAAGATTGGAAAACGTGAATACACACAATAAATGCAATGAATCTATTATAAGAACAAAGAACGTCGTAGAAATAAAAATTGTGCATCAATCACGTGATACATTTAATACTAACGATTTTAACGATATATCAAGACATATCAAAGAAAGTTTCAATTGGAAAGTATAAATTTAATTTAATTTAAATATATTTTAAATCACAATCAATTAGTATTTAGTGATTCAGTTTAAATATTTATTTTTAACAGTGGAAAGTATATTATTTAAGATATATGTTTGTTCTTTTAGCTGCACTGGCACAGGAAGTGTACACTAAAGCGTTCTTTGTAGCATAACCAGCGCTAGTGTTGCTGGTCTTAGTAGCAGTGTAAGAGAACTAGTTCCCCCAGTTCACTGTACTGCTTGCACTGGATCTAGAGTCAGGTCAGCCAGTTCAGTGCAAGGCAGTATAATCTGGAAACGTTGACACTACATATTCCTCATAGGACGAATATAAAATATCAAAAAGTACTATAATCGTTTTCCATTATTATAAATACTACAAGGCCTGAATCACATCAAATACAACAATCAACAAATTACTCTCTGCACTAAATTCTTGTTTGTCGAACTAATTCTATGCTCATGAACTGGCCTAATTCCAGTGCAGCTACAAAGAACAAACCCAGAGCTACAGAGGAATTCAACAATATAGAAAATGGTCAAAGAACGAATTTAACCTATAAAAGAACAAGGGAATAATCACTCACCCGTTTAAAAATATAAAATTGTAAATAGCGAAACTTTGACATTATTATATATAGAAGGGGTATCAAATTGCATCAATTGATGACTAATTGAAGATATAATGAATTTTTCAATTTTTTTTCAAATAACAATTTGTCAACCTACAAGAAAGGTGCTTTTCAATAATCCTGTAGATACATCCTTCATTTTATTATTTCTTTTACTGCGATAGACAAAGTAGTTAACAATGAAAATGAATGAAAAACAAAAATAATGATCAAGATTTTATTAATGTTTCCCACAAATTTTCAAAATGTTCTTTTTTCATCGGATATTTAATTTATATCCTTGATCATAAGAATGAGGTAGGGGGTGTCATGTTTTATAGTCACCCGTGTATCTTTTTATTATTCAGTTCAAGAGCGGTATTAATCAAGCAATACTCTTATTTTGTACATACTAATCATACTCTAGAATTTAATGTACATAATTTGGGACCACCTTCTGAATTTTGAATAATTTGCATATTTCCCATGATAAACTTTTAATGAAAATATAAATATTAGCATAAATAACTGATTAATTAATAACAAATTATTCAATGATGATGAGACACAAAAAAAACAATTGTTAAAAAAAATTGTTCCCACAATAAAACTATAAAATTTCAATTTCAGTTTATGTAAGTATATACATTTTTTTTGATAGTTTCTAATTTGATTAGATTATTAGTTTTTTTATAATTCGGCCTGTTAAAATTTTCGAAAATGTTATTTTTCAACAAATTCAAAAAGTTCATTACGAATTATAGTTTAGCTAAAATTAAAATAAAAAGCACCTAAGAAAAAAATACATAAATGGAAATAGATCAAAAACTTTTTTAAAATACATACCTTCGACGGCCTCATTTTGGCTCATTTGTATATTATTCAAAATTGGTTCATTGATACCGAACTCGGCAGGACTAGGAGGAGGAGTAATAGCAAGGGGATCACTAATTTTTGGGGTTGGATGTAATTCGTTAAGTTGCTGGGCAATTTCCTCGATAACTTTGTGCTCAGATTTCAGAGGAGTTGAATGTTCGATTTTGTCGACAAAATGTTCGTTCGTCAAGGGTGTCTTATTGGCGGCATTTTGAATTTCAACAATTTCTGAAAGTAGAGCATTCTAATGTATAAATGTATATTTAAATCGGTTTTTTTTAAGCGGACGCAAGTCCAAAAAAGTAAACTTTCGAAAAACTAAAAAAAAATTTTAAATCAAAATATTTCTCTTAAAAATATTTTTGAAGATATGTCAACATGTAAAAAAATTCAATTTACAACAGAATTTAAAATTTTACACTTGTATCTTTATCCATAATTTAGTTATAAAGCTCTAAAAATGTGAAACTATCAAGTTGCAAGGAGATATAAAATTTTCAAGTAAAAATTGTTATTTTGATTCTAAGACAATGTTTACAATTTACTAAAAAGATAGTAAAATTACTTAAAGAAGTTTGATGGAGGGAAAAAATCAAAGATGTAGATTTGAGGCCATATTTCTGGTTTATGGTTCATCGTTGGTTTCTTCAACCTCAAAATCGCTAGTAATCTCTTGAGATCTGTCATCAGTTAGCCAGTCACAATTTTTTTCGAAAAATCCTCGATGCTCGTCTGGAATGTTGCATCTCAGTTTTTTAATATCTTTTATGCTTGCAGTTTTTATTGGCACTCGACCTTGGTAAGCCTTAAACGAAGATGGGGAGAGAGTATCAGCTTTGTCTTAGCCAGTAGGGTAGGCTTTAACTCATCCTTTTAACTTAGATTCATAAATGAACAAGAAGAGAGTACTAACCTGAAAATACATTTAATCTTTCTTATCTGTGTTTTTTCCTTTCGTTTCTTGTGATATACACGGTGTTTTGTAAAACCTATTTTGCCATTTCTTGAAATCTAAAACTACGGTGAACTTATTAAACCGTGATAAGTTTTGCCAAATTATGTCACTTATTTCATGAACATCAAAAATGCGGTCATGTTTCTTCAAAGCCTTAGATATTCTTCCGAAATCCCTGTCACATGGAAGGAAACTATGGCCGCGAACAGGGAAATACTGAGTGACCTTCTGGAAATGACTTGAATCTGACAGGTATAAGCAGAACCTTGACATCGCTTGGTTATTGTTTTAGCCTGAACATTTATTATTGAACAGACGAAGCTCAGTGTATTGGCTTGGTACGGATTTTAGGTATTCAGAGCAAACCTCATTAGGGCTTTTTCGTACTAAACCCTCGTGGTACAAGAATAATTTTGTGTCGTTACACTTAAGATTGTGTATTCCAAAGCAATTAAATGACAACTGTCTCATGTACCTGAGCGGGAATTTTAGGAATAGATACAGTTTTCATGTGATCAAATGCAAACGACAAAATATGTTTTTCATCATTAAGATATATTCATCCATTAGCCTGTCACCCAAAACTACTAAACTATAAAAACTATAAAGTAAGTTGGAGGTTATAATGACAATAGATAAATATAAGTAATAGCCGACTGCAGATAATAGGCGAAAGTCCAGAAATCAAACAACAGAATCCATAGAGGAAGTGGACTTACGCCATTTTAAAAAAAACTCTTTTGGACTTGCGCCCTTTTAAAATAAAACCAAAAAATTAAAATGCTGATTTGACCCATGTATTCTTATGTTTAGATTACAAAACCACCAAAACCCGAAAATCGACAAAAAATGGACTTATACCCGACGTAAATACGCAACAACACTTCATACTGGCCCCAAGTTGTTTTATTGTTTTGAAGCCACCAATTTAATATTCATAATCATTATTTTACTTTTTCCAATAATTCTAAATTGTTATTATTATAATGCATTTAACATATAAAAAGATTAATTAAAACAAAATTGCTAATAAGTTTAAATATAAATGAGTACTACTCTTATTATTTCTTCGATTAAAGAGGAAATAACTTATAATTCAAACCATACCTCAAACATTTTTATACATATTTGTAATAATTAAATTATAATTTAACATTGGATACTCACCTATTTTAGCACTTTGATCCAATTCATCTTGGCTATTTCCGAAAGTTTTATCCACATGCGCATCACGTCTAAGAGAGGCATCGCGGGATGGTCCCAATTCTTCCTTCAAATTATCAAATCCAGATTGATCCAAATGAAGTTTAGCTAATGCCTTTTCCATATCGTCGGTCACTAATTCCACATTGCATATACATTTGTTGACAATATCCTGTCTTCCTATTTTATTTAAAGCTTGTTCCAATTTATTTCCTTGAAACATAAAACAAGGTAAGAATAAAAATATTTGCTGGCAAAATAGGGTCACTTTTCCAGTGTATTCAACTTTCATAGTAGTAAGGTGGTCGCTGTAGTTTAGCGAAATAGTATTTTGTTGTAAACCAGAACAATCAAAGTTCAAGACCAGAGGTGAAAAAAATCGAGGAAGGCAAAGGCAGAGCGCGATTAGTATTCTGCATATAACATTCTGATCTATGGTTAAACTGTAGGTTTCTTCTATTTTTGAAAACTTGGCAAACTAAAACAGGTAGAAATAAGATCCAATCACGGACATGACACAAGAAGAAGGTATTAAGATTATTTATGAGTATCAACATAGTTCATATATCATATAAAAACAAAATTTAATTTTGCTTTTCAAGGTGAAAATATAAGATCACTCCAAGTGAGACGAATCAATGGAAAATTGAAAAGAAAGATGATTGTTTGTTAAATAGACGAGTCCAAAATTGTTCAAAATAGGAAGACCAAAGTTTATATTCTATATATTTGTTGGTCAAGCTTGCCTAAAGATTTTTCTAGTGTTACACAAGCTATGTTTTCAAGCGGGAAAAAGTTATGGGTTAAAGAGTTGATCAAAAGTAACTAGAGATGTGTCGATACCAAAATTTTTCGATTCTCGATACCGATTCCTAAAGAATCGATTCTCGATACCTATACCATCGATGTATAATAGCCCCTTATAAAAAAATTCTCTTGCGAAAAACATAGTCATAATTTGTTTGAATAACCTACAAACCAATTTTATAATATCTATGCATATACAGGCATAAATGAGGCAATTTCGCAAATAAAAAACAAACAATGGTTTAATAAACATTTATTCTGAAATTACATTGAACCAATCCTTAACAGAGGGAAGCACATGGTCTACGTTAAGCTCTTTGGTTTTTTGGTTATTGTATCAAAAATCAAAATCATTATTAAAGTTATTTTAAAATCAAGATTTTTCTATACTCTACCCCTAATATATTAAAGACGATATGGAACTACTTTGTCGGCGCAATAAATGTACCGAGGCAGCCAAAGACAAATATTTGAACAAATGATTTTTCAAAATATGATAATTTCATTTTGATAACAATATAAACTGGATTAAAAAATAATTTTTCCGTTTTACTGGTATCGACTTTTTGCGATCGATTCTCGATATCGATACCAATTTCCAAAAATCGGTGGTATCGAGAACTAAGTTTATTTCTATATGGACGAATATAGTTTATTTTTACATGCTAAGAACCGACACAAAACAGGGGTCTATAGGAGAGCCCAAAATATAACGATAGGGAGCAATACCAAGTTGCTTCCCTGAAGGTTATAGAATCTCAAAGTAGGGCCCAAAATTTCTTTGCAATCCTTTAACTTGAAAAAACCAAATTTGGTACACTGCACGAGACTGTTAAGGGCATTAAGTAATACTAAGTAAAAGGCCATTCTGGGGGTTAATTAGGAGTGATCCAACTTTGAAATTTCACAGAAGTTTTTTGTCTGTCAGTTTTCTTACTCTTGTAATTTGTCATAAAATATTCAAGATCAAGTCGAATAACCTAAGATATATTATTTAAATAGGTACAAAAAAGTCAAGAGTTGGCGATGATTACAATTTCAACACTAGAATGTTTCTCTATGAAGAATCACATGATTGGAAAACCTCTTCCGATATTATTCTACAGTTGAGTTTACAAAAAACTAACACCAATCACATATCCAATTGTTCGCTAAATGAGATTTTTCCACTCATTATCACAATTTAATTAATATAAAAAATTAATACCGAATTATAAAAGTAGAAGTATAAATTCATATCTAAAAATATGTTTTCGGTTATTCGATTGAACATGACAAAGTTTTTTGAAAAATTGCGAGAGTAAAAGGAGTTTTAGAATGAAATCATCAATAGTACGGAATTAGAAGATTCTAAATCAACCGACAGATAAAAAACTTCACTCGTAATAAAACCACCCAACGTTTAATTACCATTACTTAATGTTCTTATATTTTAGTTGGAGGTTTGCAAAGAAATTATTTTTCTTTTCAAAATTTTTGAGTCCCTCTTTGAGGCCCTATATCTAATTTCTAAGGGATGTAATTTATTATTGAAATAAATAGCCGCCAATTGTCATATTTTGGACCTCCTTATACGCCTCTACTTTGTGTTGGTTCTGTATATTCTAATTTTTCTTATTAACCTTCAAATTCAAAAATATAAAAAAAAAACGATTGAATGAACTGTTCTATTAAAGAAATATGTAGAAATTTATAGAATTAATGTTATTCATACCAGTGGCTTTATTAGCTTTTTGTCTTAACCATAACCGGAACATGATCATAGCTTGTTGGGGATGATTTTCAGGATATTCTTCTTTGATAAGTTCAATATCCGACGGTGGAATATCCAATTCCAAAGCTAGTTTTTCCCAATCGTCATCGAGCAAGTTACAAATATCAGTTAATCTGAAATCGGCTCTATGAATTGTATCAGGTTTGCCTGAATAAAATTAATAAACAGGTATAAGAAACAATGAACAGATACATTTACAGAAAAATTCAAGATTTCTGGTTTCAACTGTAAAGACTCCATTAAGTCAGTAAATCCCAATAGTTTAAAAAAACTTACTGATGCCTCCGTGCATGAGATAGCTGTGATCTTTATCCAAGGAAAGTAGATCTGATTGAGAGTCTCTACTAGGCAAAACATCTTTCGGTAGAACGAGGTTTAGAGTGCAAAGCGGAGTTTGATTAGGTTCGCCTCTTGCTACCTTAGCATCGCTCATAAATATAATGCGCCCAGAAGATTCTTCATCCTGAAATAAAGAAAAAAATATCGTTGTATTAATACAAATCTGATCAAACTTTTTTTATCATATTAATCTCCACCAGAGGTCAGTAGCTCGTCGCTCGCGAGTCTCAAGCGGCTCTCTGTTATAAAGTTTCACAAAAAAATTAATAATTTATTAGCAAAATATTTCAAGTTCATAGTTTATAGGTGTGGGAGACCGTTGAGCACATAGGCTTTCAGATATGCCCGTCATGCCCCACTTGACGTTACCAAAGTCCGATGTTCTGAAAAGGAAAAGGAACTAGGGAACAAATATCAAATATCAGACAACTTATGAAAAAGGGTAGAGAATTTAATGTTTCACTGTTTTTAGATTATCAAAAAGCGTTTGATAAAGTTAATTGGAACTATCTTTGGACCATAATGGAGCAAATGGGAGCACCAAAACACCTAGTTCACCTAGTGCGCAACCTCTATTAGAAAAACAACGTCAGAATGGACGGGGTTTACTCAGAGAACTTCAGAACGGACGCAGTAGTTAGACAGGGTTACATTCTTTCACCTACCTTATTTAACGTATATAGCGAATATGTCATGAGAGAGGTTTTAGATGAGTGGCAAGACGGAATATCAGTTGGCGGAAAGGGGATCAACAACCTGCGCTACGCCGACGACACACTAATCATAGCGTCAACCATACCAGCAAATCTGAAATTACGACCAGACTGTCTCTGTTATCGGCGAAAACAACAATTCTCCACAAACATCAGAAATTGCATGGTACGAAATGCTAAACAATTTAGTTTAGTTAAATAAAATATGGAAAGACAAGTCTATCACGAAAACAATTAAACTCCGTCTAGTTGACGTTCTTATTTTCCCCATTGCAACGTACGCAATTGAAACATGGACTTTAAACGAAGCAGATGAAAACCGAATAGAGGCTTTCGAAATGTCGGTTTATAAAATGGGCAGAATACCGCACCAACGTATCCTTATTACAAGAAATTGGTCCACGTACAAGGCTGCTAACCAGAATAAACCGCATGTATCTACAGTACCTATGACATATAGCCAGAAAATCAGGAGCAATGGACCGATTTATCATAGAAGGGAAAGTAGAAGGCAAACGCCCAAAAGGCAGATCTCTAGCTTGATGGGTAGACCAAACAAAACCCTTAATAAATATGAGACTGCATCATGCCGAAAAGATTGTACAGGATAGGTAAGCTTGAAAACAACAATATAAATCAAATATAAATGGTGACACTTCATTCTTTTGAAGATATTGGAGAAATGAGGAGTAGAATATATTATTAATTTAAAACAAAAAATCAAATAAAGCTGATTTATTTGCCAAATAATTGGGTACCAATGGGAGAGAGACAGAGACCAAAATCAATAAAATTGTGCGTGCAGATCGTCGAATGAGTATCCGAATGATTGCCGATAAAGAAAGGGAGAGAAATTTTATAAGAGGAATTACACATGACAAAAGTCTGTGCAAAGTTGATGCCAAATAATCTGACCCCTGACCAAAAGCTGTTGCTTCAACGGATCTGCTCAGTTTTCCTTGAAAGGTTAGAAAAAGATTTGCTTTGAAAGGGACCTGATTTGGGTCGATGGAAGCAGTAAAGCGAAAAACGGCAGAGTTCCTAAAGGTGCTCACCAAAGAAGACTTTCAGCACTGCTTCGATCAATTGAAAAGTATGGAAAGGTGTGTGGCGAGGGAAGGGGAGCATTCGAATGTAGAATAATTTTCATAATAAAACCCTTTTTCTCTAACTAGTCTCGTTATTTAATAGCCAGACCTCGTACTCATACCTTTCCTTTTGTAAATGATCTAATTTATTTCAGATTGAGCTGATGATATCAGCTCATCTGTTGTGACTTTGATATGGTCGGTCAAATAGAATGACAAACTGAAACATTCTTTCAGTTTATTTTATTCTAACACAAAAAGTACTTATCAATACAAAAGTAAAATGAAAATAAATTCGCAAATCTCATCCACTGATCAAAAAACCAGTCAATATACCCTCAATCATTTCAATCATTAAACATGTGGAATCAGCTATCTTTCCCGATCGTGTAATAGGGTGCTTGCTTTTTATATAATAAAAAATTATGTTATTTAATATAAACTTGGAACAGGTTATTGAATAAGGAAAAAAAATATCACAGAAACTGTACAAAATGTTATTAATAAATAAAAATTTGGAATTCAACAGTTAAAAGCTAGTATCAATAAGGTGAAGCTTACACATTATTGTTATTATAAAATCTTTACTAGAATTATCGTAATAATTTATTTAAAAAATGAAATGCCATTTTGTGAGCTTCCTACTTTCCGTTCTTGGTGACATTCTGTTACAATTGCTTCATTACTCATAATTTATCTTACCTGATCTCGTAGTCTTACAGTAAACGCCAAACGATTTTCTCTAAATGCTTTGAAACCCAGTTTTGGTTGATCTCCTGATTGTAATACGGGAACTACATTACCACCGAATTCCATAAACACGTCTTTCCCTTCTAATACCTAAAAAGATTTACGTTAATCTAAAAATTATTAACAAGTATGGTTTAATATTTATAACATTTAAACAAATTATAGTAACGATTTTGAAGAATATATTTACTTCTACATCTCGACT
Organism: Diorhabda elongata; assembly: GCA_026230145.1. Taxonomy (NCBI): domain Eukaryota; kingdom Metazoa; phylum Arthropoda; class Insecta; order Coleoptera; family Chrysomelidae; genus Diorhabda; species Diorhabda elongata. The sequence goes on along the minus strand of CM047933.1, from coordinate 27,566,666 downwards.
CTTTGCAATTTCAGTGAAATGTTCTTGATGTTCTAACGTTTTGTCTTCTTTGTCATCTGTCATGCAAAATACCCTCAACCTTGCCTCCACTGGTGATACTCTTTTGGCGAATACAACGAATTTTGCCATGAATGGAACGTGCATTGCCTGAAATGAAATGAAAATTATCTATCAATTTCATTTTTTATACATGGTTTTTAATTGAATATTCATCATCATAAGCCTGACTTTATCGGGCTTCTTCTGCTACTAACATCTGTTTGAAGATTCCCATTTCAAGTTGGAAACATCTTATCAGCATTTTCCACAATCCCATTATTCCATCCTAATCTTTACCTGTCCCTACTTCTGGTACTTACGAGGTCTGGCTATTAAATAACGAGACTGCGTGACTGGAGGGCGCCCTAGACGGGTAAGGTAAAATAAAAAAATACGTTTCCGTCACTATTATAGTATTTGTGCAGTAGCGGTTTGAAACGAACGTGTTTTTTTCTCACCATGTGTGACGAAAAACAGGAGCAACGTATTAGTCTCAAATTGACAAACAATCCGACTAAGTGCTATAAATTGTCGCAAGAGGCCTATGGGAACAATTCTCTATCTCGTGCGCGTGTATTTGAGTGGTGTAAGCGCTTTAGTGATGGCCGAGAGACCACTGAAGATGACCAGCGCCCAGGTCGCCCTGTGATTGTGTCAACTCCGGAAACAGTGACCGAAATCAACCAAATTGTGCATGCAGATCGGCGAATGAGCATTCGGATGATTACCGATGCTGTAAATGCCGATGAAGAAACTGTTTGACACGACAAAAGTCTGTCCGAAGTTGGTGCTAAAAAATTTGACTTCTGACCAAAAGCTATTGCGTCAACGGGTCTGCTCAGATTTCCTTGAAAGATTAGAAACAGATCTTCTTTGAAAAGGGCCCGATTTGAGTCGAAGAGAGCGATAAAGCAAAAAACGGCAGAGCTCCTAAAGACACTCACCAAAAAAAACTTTTATCAATGAAAAAAAAAACGTATAGAAAGGTGTGTGGCGAGGGAGGAGGGTATTATTAAATAGCCAGACCTTGTATTGGACGATATATCATAATCAATAGCAGATTTTCGTCAGTTCTGCTCAGTTTTCCTAACCATACTTAAGGATGAAGATTATTTGTGTTTTATAAAGCAACAGCTTAATTTGAGATTTGTTACAGTTGGAAAATCATTTTTAAATTAACAGATATTTGTGAAGAGAATGAAATTTTATTTTGGAATGAATATAATGTAGAATCTTATCATGCAAAAGTTTCTTCGTGAACAATGTAAGTTGAGATATTACAAAAAGATTTACCAAAGAGATTGCCAAGCTATAGATCCTCGAGAGAAGAAAATTAAAAAATGAAATTCATTGAAGAGAAGATAATAGATAAACTATGATAGATAAAAGTGCATCCGTTCTATTATTCAATTTACGTTTTTCAAGAAAAGGAAGTTTTTTCTTGTTTTTGCCACTAGCTGTTAAAAATAAATAAGGCTATGGTTGATTTGATGTTGAAAAAGATAAGAGAAAACATTTGTTAAATTTACCTGATTATATAGTTCTGTGGCCATTCTTGCAGCATCGGTAACATTTCTGCAATCCATGAGCCAAAATCGCGCGGACACAGTTGTTGTAAATGAAACACAATCTTTTACGAAAGTCAAAGGTGTTGAGCCAGTAACGTCTTCCCATACAGCTTTATTTTGACCACCTGTACGAAATCTACACGTTAGAATTAAGCATTTCATTTTTAAAATTTCATTGAAATATTTTGGTGTTTGTAATTAAATTAAAAAGAAAAAACAGTAACTGATACAATTTTTGAAAAATGTTTCTTTACCGCAAACACATTCTCTTCAAACTGGAACTTCTAGCTCAAATCTTATAATTGTAATTATCAAATTTTTTGTTTGATTGAGTTTACTCTTCTAAAAATTATTTAATATTAAGATAAAAGAGAATTAATATATCTACCATGATTGGACAAAATTTTTCAATCTAAAAAACCCCCGTGCATGTAATTTTTTTTTATGAAAATTGATAGTTTAAATCTATAGGATTTGCAAAGACAGAAAAATGTTCAAAAATATTGAAAACATTAAAAAAATCGAAAAATGTTTCTCTCTTATGATTTGCCTAAAGTGTATTCGATAGAAAATTTCATTATCTTTCAGAACGAATTTACGCAAACCAATTTTTTGACCGGTAGAGTCAGGCAAGCCTTTTTTAAAGTGTGTGATGAGGGAGGAAATTTCTCCTTAATTACATAATTTTTTTTATTTTGTTCGTTTTAATGTCTACTCTGAGATTATCTTGGTTTGCGGGCTCAGAAACGGCCGGAAATATCCAGCAAACCAGCTTAAAACCTATTGACTCCGAGCTAAGTCGTTAGATTTTAATCTGGTTTGCTGAATATTTCGGGCCGTTTCTGAGCCTACAAACTAAGATAATCTTAAAGTAGACACTAAAAAGAACAAAATAAAAAAAAATTGTGTGCGTCAGCTCCGACGCACGACTGGACGCAAAAAGAGTTTATTTAACTTAAAAAAGATTGATACTGTATAAAAGGGTAAATTTGTTAATTAATGAAAATAATATACATATATAAATATATATTTATTCAATTTATTCATTTCATATACATTTATTATAACTAATCGACGAAATATTTTACATTAAACTTTTTACAATAGTCAATAATCTCGATAATTCATATTGGGTTGATTATCTAATTTTATGTGTTGTTTTCAAATATATATTTACATGAACTACATCGGTAATTATTAAAATATTTAATAAATACAAATTGCACATGCTCATACATATAATACATGAATTATAACGTACCTTGCAACCACGTGTTTGTTAGATGTTCCGGCAATATCATCTACACCTCTTTCTGCCATAGTTATTTGAAAATATATAGCAATATAAGTATGTTGACACTGACAAATTAGAAAGTTGCGCATCATAGGGTGCGCACCAAAAACGTAACGAGGTCATTCATCGATAGATTTTACTCCTCACATTTTTCTCATACCGGGCCCCTTATATATGCAAATCGATTCTTGAGGAGTAAACTCCAAAAATCATATTACGTAATGAGGAAGAAATTTCCTCCCTCATCACACACTTTAAAAAAGGCTTGCCCGGTCAAAAAAAATAGTTTGCGTAAATTTTTCTGAACGATAATGAAATTTTCTATCGAATACACTTTAGGCAAATCATAAGGGAGAAACATTTCTCGATTTTTTTAATAATTAATTTTTTTAAACATTTTCCGGCTTTGCAAATCCTTGCAAACCTCGCGTTTTCTTTTTCTATAGTTTTGGCACTATCAATTTTCAGAAGAAAAAATTACATGCACGGGGGAATTTTTAGATTGACATGTCTTGGACTATTATGTGTGTATAACATTCTGAATAATAACTTTTTGAATGTGTACAATTGTTATATAGTCATTTTTCAAAATATGCACTCTAATACCTTCACATAAATAAATAAAATGTGTCGAACCTAACAAAAACGATCACAACTGCTCTACAGGGTACCCTAGAAGTTAATGCGTTGCTTAAGATAGCAATTTATGGTCTTATAAATAAATATATTATTTAAATAAGGAGGTATGCAATAGCAAATTCGCAAGTAAGATTTTTATTATTTTATCTGGACGTTTGTTTTATAAGAACTCTTAGTATATTCACAATTTACACTATAATAATGAGAAGTTGTTACTGTTTGACAAAATATTTATTGAAAAATTGTCATATTCTAAAAGATGCTAGAGACAGCGACTTCGATGAATAAAGGAGGATATAATCACTATCGCCAAAACATGAAAAGATTTTTATCAAGCATGCTAAGAACTCAACATGAACCTCTTGCCAGAAAAATCTAAATTGTGTGTGCAATCTTTGCTAAGGCTCTCTTACGATATTTGAAGTAAATAATTTGAACAAATCAAAACATGTGCAAATTTAGAATTTAAAAGACATATTGAAGAAGATCGGAGAGAATACATAAATGAAAAATCTAAGAAGCATCATTGGAAAAGATCGAATCAGGAAAAGAATTAAAAAAAAAGATGACAGTGGTACGCGCTTGTAAAACGTAAGGAAGAATTCAGTTCCACACGCTTAATTTTAGAGAAAAACCATCAAGAAAAACGGACTCTCTGAAAAACCACCTAAAAGATATGAGGACAGTTGAAATCCATTTCTGAACAAATCGTCAAATCTTGAAGATATTCCATGATGATTACTGAAAAAACATAAAATAATGTTGAATAATGATAACTTCAATTCTGATACGTTCTAAAGATTATTAGAGTTGTGAAAAGATTTACAATCTGACATTATTATACGAGGGCGGTTCAAGTGTGATCGATACAAACGCTCTAACCTAACATAACCTAATCTGAAACCTTTATTTATTATCCAAAATATTACCAATTCGCGATTATTTTAGGTAATTTTGAAAATTACACATTTTCGCCACCTCTCCGGAAGCTTTTTGATACTTAAATCGAAGAATTTCTTGGACAACTCGGACAGCCAAACGCGCATGAACTTCTCTACTTCGTCGTTGGTGAATTTTTGACTTCCGAAGGCTTCTTTCAGTGATCGAAAAATGTGGTAGTTGTAGGGTAAGACTTTCGGACTGTTAAGGGGGATGTCCCAGTATCTCCCACCTAAGTTTTGATATTGTATCGGTATGAGGGCGCGCAATATTCTGGAGGAGAATCGCACTTCGCGCTGGAATGCTTCTCCGTTTCGAGCGATAAGCGAATTTTACGTGTGTTTTGAGAAAGTTAGAGTAATATGCAGCATTTATGGAACGATGTGTGCTCAGGAAGTCAACGTATAGCAATCTCCGTCGCGTCAGGCCAAGAATACAGTACACATAATCTTACCCGCGGACCTGGTTGTATTCGTTTTGACTGGCGCCCTCCTCCTTCTTCCTTCACTCTTTGGACGACAACTTGCTTAAGGGAGTGTGATACTGTACCCGTGTTTCGTGTAGAAAATTCGTCCCCCTTCGCTTCGTATTATTTCAGAAAGCAGCAACAAACTTTCAATCGCATTAATCTTTGCTCGAAGTTCAACAGTTTGGAACCCCATCGGTCGTTATTTTGCGATAATGAAGGTGTTCGTGTATAATAGAATCTACATTACTAATACTTATGCCGAGTTTAGACGAAATGTTTTTAAAAATTCATCCTACGGCCCTTCAAAATGAGTTGTTCTATGTGGCTAATGTTGTCTGGTGTGATGCTGATTTGCGGTCAGTGATCATACGGCTCATTTTCGACATTTTCGGGGCCATCTTTGAACGCTTTGGGTCATTTGAATACAGCATACCTCGAACACTCACTACCGAATTGATTTCGTAAACGCCGATGAATTTCTGTGACGCAATCGCGGTCGGTACATGGTGTTCTCTTATGGTCGTAGCACGCGCGTGAAACATGCGTTCACGACGAAAACTATACCACGGTGACACTAAGGGACTCGGCTAGAACATAAACTACAGGCGCGCCATCTACAGCGTTTGTTTCGATCATATTTGAGCAGCCCTCGTACATATACGGTGTTGGAGGTTTACTATGGAAAAGCTTTTTTCTCTCACTTCAGTTATTTTGAATTGTTAATCCTTTACTAATTTCTTCTATGCATCTATTCGATGACTTAATCGGTTAACTTCTAGGTCACTCTGTATATACAAATGTCAACAAAAACAAACAGGGATACTTTTTTTAAATTTGAAGATTGAAAAAAAAAATGACATCCCATCTTCTTATATATTTTCAGTATGTGTTATCTACATCAAATTTAATTTTATATAAATAAATATACAGGGTGCAAAGGAACTTAATATCAAAATAATGTTATAAGTTCAATATTTTATCATCCGAGCTTCTAAATTGAAAAAAAATCTTATATTAAGATATTATTTATAGTTTTCATACACATAAATAGATAAAATATCAGTAATTGATTATGTATATCTTCCAATCCAATTGGCTATTTGACTATATTAAAATATGTTTCGAAGAACTTCTTTTAGTCTAAAAATTCCAGATGACCTAAGAGTCTACTATTATTTGATTTGTGTAAAAAGTGCACGATTTAGATAACAATACTAGGATTGGAGGTTAATTTTTGTTTGGTTCCTACAAAGGTCTTGCTGACATGGTAACTTCGACGTACCCTCTTTTTCATGTTTTTTGACTTTACCTATTTTGTATTTCAGATAATTTTCCATATCCTTTTCCATCTATACCTCAATAAATAAGATTTTAATAAGACGCACATGCAATTCGAATGGCTATAATCTTTTCATTTTTCATTGTAGAAACTTCTTTAATTCACTTTACGGGCAAAAACATTCTACTTTTTCGTAACATTTTTTGGATTTTTACGGGGAAGTTGAAACTATTTTCTTTATAGTAAGATAAACAAATAGTTTTAGGAGGATTTGTATGAAGTATTTTTATATAAGCTTTTATAATATTATTTTTTATAACTATATACGACATAAACAAACTATACCTACTAATGAATCAAAATACTTTAGATATAAAATGTAAATCAGAAAATTTTATTTGAATTTCTAAAATCATGTTCATTTTTTCTACACCCCACGTAATTTTGGCATTAAGTTCCTGAATACGCTGTATGTTATGTATTAAACACCAACACTTTTATGAAAAGCTTAGAAATTTTTTATTATTTGTCTCGTCTATTCTGAGAAGAATTTCCCCCATTGTTTAATAGATAAAAAATAAACAAGTAAATATGAACACGTTAATGTCATGTCTTCATTTTTTCTCTTAGTCAAATTTCAAATTCTGAAATCAGTTATGTATGGATCGTACTTTCTTTGTGGATTATAAGCAGGCGGATGATTCAATAAGTAGAAAACATTTGTTCCGGGCGCTAGCAGCACTCGGAAAATATTACATTTGGTAAAAATGACACTGAATAACACAGAGAATGAAGTAGCTGTCGAAGGAAGCCTATCCGAAAAATTTGAAACAAAAAGAGGTTTAAAGCAAGGAGATTCACTATCAACCGTGCTGTATAACCTTGTATTAGAAATGATCCTGAGAAATAGTGTCCTCCGGACCCAGAGAATGAATTACAATAAGAAAACACAAATCCTTGCCTACGCAGACGATGTGGTAGTTATAAGTAGAACGACAAAGGATCTAGAAAAAATGTTCCTACTCTTTGAAAAGAAAGCAAAAGAATATGGACTGCGCATAAATGAACAAAATACCAAATATATTGAGATGGGAAGGGATCTGAATAGCTGCAACCAATTGAAAGTAACGACAGAGCAAACCAGGGTGTATAGAATTGATAAAGTCCAGGAGTTCGATTACATTGACAAACGAAAGAGGTGAAACCAGGGAAATCTAAAAAAGACTGGCGAGAGGGAGCCCTAGGAGGGCTCTTAAAATCAAAAGATATTTCAAGAGCCGCAAAGTTACGCATTTACAAGACAGTTATACAACCAACGGTGCTGTATGGCAGTGAGTGTTGGATCATGAACAAAAAAGAAGAAAACAAAATAAATATGTGGGAGAAAAAGGAGGATTTTCGGAAGAGTGCGAGAGAAAAACGAATGAAGAAGAACGAACGAACGCAGAAATCAAAGTACTGTAAGGTCAAGCTGACATTTGTGGTCGGAGCAAAAAGACTCCGTTCTATGGGACATATAGCTAAAATGGACGAAGACAGTTAGGCGAAAAGATTCTTGTTAATGGGAGAAGAAGCGAAAAGGAAAAGAGGGCTTCCAAGGAAAAATGTATAGAAGCATGTGAAGAAGATTTAGAAAGAATAGGAATAGAGAACTACCGTGAAGCAGCCATGTACAAAAATATATGGAAGTAAGCAGTAGAGCGACTTCAAGTCTTGTGCCTATACGGCCTGTTGAGCTGTTTATATATATGGTTAAGATCCTATTATACAGTTAATTTCCCATTGAAAATGATTATTTATGATAATTAATAATGATTACTCCTTTAATTAAGCTGATTGATTTCAACCCATTATATATGGAATCATTTATTATACTTCGATAATTCAAATAAAACACCCCTTAGTTCGCATTCTAATTTACCATTCACTCAACTTTTATTTGGAGCGTTCAAATTAAAATTAATGGTACGTATACAGGATCTTCACGTTAGTAGTTTTGAAATCGAATCTAATTTTAATTATTGCACAGGAACGAGAGCAAAACAATTTGTTGTCATAGTAATAATGTCATACAGTAAAGTTTAATAGTCTTAGAGTGTACTAATTACGTCATTGTACATGTCATACATATAGTGTTTCAGAATAAATTGACTATTTAATGTGAAGAGTTAGATAGGATTTTCTAGCACATTTCACAAATTATCTTTTATTGTTGAAATAACATTAACCATACTTAGTGTTGGATTCATATTGTAAATAAAATGATATTGAACAAAAAATTATTTATTTAGAAACTTTCAATTTTGCTATACGCAATCGTGAGATTATTATTTGGTAGTATACAGTACAGATAATCCTTATAAAATGTATTTTTGTTATTTTCCAAAAGTAAGTCAATATTTCCATTGGTATAATAAGCAAACTGACCACAATTCCTTCAATTTATATGTAATTTTATTTGCTGTATAAAGCCAACTTAAAAAGAAGTATTTCAAATTACGATATTTACATAGTACATTGGTTTTCGCCAAAAGGTAATACGTAAAATACAAACTGATCAATCCAATATCAATTGCAGAAGACAGTTATGGGAGGAACAATCATTATTTCATAAATACGCACGACACTCATACCAAATTAAGAAATGAAAAATAATGTTTACTCCCCGTATAAAATTCGGTACATCTAACAAACCGTCAGTCCACGTGGACTTGATGAATGGTAGATCAAACAAAATTGTCGGCAAGGGTTTTTATAATCTGCAATTGATATTAGAAGAACTACATCTATATTCCTCATTTGTATATGTAAACAGAAGAATTTTTTTTTAATTTCTATATGTATTATATGTTGTTTTTTTGCTTTATAAATCCAATTCGAGAAAGAATTTTAATATTACTATTAAAATATTAATAAGAATTACTTATTTACTTACTCAAGTTATTTTGTTCACTGTATTTTAATCTGAAACACTATATGATAGAAGTCATCTCAAATAAAAAGTAAATGCTTTTCAAGCAGTTTTTTCATCTCTCAAAATGACAATAAACGCTAATATTCAACAGAAAAATTTATTTTTCTATTTACAATTCAAAATATCATTGTTTTTCAGAAAGTATATTTTTGATCGTTAACTTTGCAGTATATAATTGTAACAAAGATCAAGCACACTTCAATCACATAACATTTACGGAACTAAATTTACCTGATTTAGTTCCTATCGAAGCATGAATACGAAAATAATAGTTTGCAACAGTAAAGACAACACTGATAACAAGTAACTAAGTACCATTTACTAAGGACATCCAAAAGAGATAAATAGTCTTATCATCATGCAATGAAATACCAATCTGTATCACATGTAAATCGATGAAATAATATAATCAATGATATTATAGTAAAATTCAGTTGGTATTTTATAAAAAATATGGTTAATAAATTCTAGCAAATTACTTCAAATTTTAGTAGATTCTTAATAGTCTGATAATTTTTAAATCGCAATTGGTCATATTTACCACTTTTCCAAATTCAGTTCAGTTAACGATTGTTTTTTCTAAAAGATTTTCTAAAAATTACATCAGTTTTATAAGAGTTTTAATATGCGGATTATATTCGATGAACCTGTAAACAATATTCGATTCTAGGATGATGTGTTGAATTGAGTCATATATTATGACCGAGGAGATATGTTAAGAACTTCTTTATAAAAAAATATACTGTAATTATACAAATATTCCAACATTAAAGGGGCACTTTTCAGCATCAACAATTCTGATACTGGGTCTCGTTTCACCTTGAAAATACATACTAAAACAATGAAGAGAAAATATAATTATTATAAATAAGAAATACAATACAAATAATTACATATATAAATTAATTTAGTACCTATAATAACGTAATTATTTATTTCCACTATTACTATTGACGGGGCGTATTTATAAAAACTGTCTCTTACTTATTTAATTTATTTAAACACTTTACACTACACTTAACTAATATTCAATTACATAATAATCAACTTATCGCTAATACTTTCTAATTCGTTCTGTTCACTATGATTATTTATTATAAATTAACTAAGCTGCGCGAAACGAACTCGTTTATATATCCAAACAAAATCCTCAAAAATTCTAGAAAATAAAGAAACAAAACAAATAGATAAATAGACCGTCTTAAAAATTAGTTCAAAAGAAACAACGTAAACATATCGCCTGCTATTATAAAAACTTGTATACAAACAAACAAACAAACAACAAATTCCGAGTATATCAAACATGGCGCGCTTTCGCCGACTATTAGAATTCCACTACAACCGAACAGTACCAGTTCCAGGGCCTCTATCGCGGATTTGTTCGTAACATTACCCCCTCCTTAGATGGAAGTTTCTCCTGGAACTTATGGATAGCCGAGACTGGATACTTCAATCGACAACTGGACCCATTCTTGTAACTCTCCGGTCATATTGAAATAACAGGACACCCTCTTTACCAGGCAATGATGATGGGGTGGATATTGGTTACTCGCTATCTTGGTCTTAGGCAGTTTCTTCACGTTGGCTTCCAACACATGATCGCGGATGCTCTGAATCGTTCCATACTCATCGCGGTAGGTGGATTGATCTTAAAATTCATTTTTGATTACCAGGTAAAAGATGTACTGCGAATCGTGTTTGATTTTCAGCGTCTTGCCGGAAGACCAAACTTCTCGCAACTGGTCTACTTCTTCCTGTGAGTGATGGTCTCCTTCAAATGGCGCCAGTCGACTTTGGTGAGTTTTATTTCGTTTTTCCCTAGGGGACCTTGCTCATCCAATAGATGACATAATTGATACTTTTTTTGATTAAGTATGGACCTTCCCATGATTTTTGTAATTTTTGGGAAATCCCTTTCTCCTCATCGGGTTGTGCTGGTATACTTTATCCCCCTCTTTAAAACCGCTCTCTGTGGTTTCCATGACGTATCGTTTTTACCATTTTATCGCTGGCAATGTGAAAATTCGAGCGAAACAATTCGTGTATGTCGTCGATTCTTTTTTCTCAATTGGATCGATCTTCTCTAGGTCGACAGCTAAATTATAGGTTACAAAGAAGCTTCATTTCACGTCCAAACAGGACTTTCGTAGATGTTTCCCCGGTGGACTCATTATAGCGGATCGATAAGCCATTGCAAATAGAGATCCAAACTTTTCTGGTGGCTAGAAACTACTTGGGACAGATATCTGCCAATGGTCCTGTTCATTCTCTCGACCATTCCATCTTATTGTGGATGTAATGCGGTCGTCCTGGTCTTCTTCATTCCCAGGAGAAAGCTCTTGCTTCTTCCATGAATCGAGTGAGTATCTTGGCAATATCTCTGAATGTATGTATCTTCGACAGTACGTGCAAAGTCCAAGGAAACTTGTAACTTGATGTTTATCGCTTGGTGGCGGCCATCGCTGTATGAAGGCAATTTTCTCTGGATCGATTGTCACTCCTTTATTGCTCACTATATGGCTTAGATTGCCTAAATTCTTAAAATTCTCGTCAAATGCCTTTGCATGTCTCGATACTACAAGAGATATTCTCCTTTTTCTCGGGTCGATTCAAGTATTGACCAGCTACTGATATTATCTGTACGAATCTGTTTGGCGGACTATAGCAAAGTCTCTTAGCCATGGTTTGTAACTATTTATTTACAATACCCCACATCTGACACCAAAGTAATGTTTTTCTTATTTATTTACACTATCACTACTGGTGGACTGAATTTATAAACACTTATTTAATTTATTTAAATATTTTACATTACATTTAACAACTTACAAAATAATTAACTTATCACTAAAACTTGACTAAATAACTTATTTAAATTATGTGGTTACTTTTCTATTTTCTTCTGTTCAGTAATACTATTTATTATAAACTAACTGAACTGTGCTAAACGAACTCATTTATGTATCCAAAAAAAGTTCTCAAAAATTCTAGAAAATAAAGAAACAAATAAATAAATAGAACTTCCTAGAAATTAGTTCAAAAGAAACAATATAAACTATCGAAGGAATTCCGGGTATGTCGCGCCTTCGCCAAATGTTAGAGTTCCACTACAACCGGACAGAGCCGGCTCCAGGGACATTATCGCGGACTGTTTTCTTTTAAATGGAAGAATGGGATGTTCAGTACTGTGAGTGCCTCACCTTAAGAGTTCACATCAAGTGAGTTTATTAGCACATTCATGAAATTAATTCTCAACTAATTTTCCTGTTTTTCAATTGGTGATTATTGCATTTAACAACGTATAATATATTCTCTCTCTTGGTATATCCTTTGATTTATATCTAACATGCTAGGAATTTGAACTTGAAGCTAAGTACTATAAGGTAGTGCAGTAAAAAGTTATGAAACAAAGCTAAAATTTTAAGGTTATTTAAATATACCGAGAAAAACCGGTTTGTATTTCCTATTTAATTCTCTATAATCTAATCTAATGTGAGTCTAATGCAACAAATTTTTAATAAATTTATAACCTCAATAAAACTATTTGAATGAAAATATCTTTGTAATGGCGTTATTGCTCCCGATTTAAAACAACTATATTATTAGACTGAAAGCAGATATTATAAATCAACAGTGAAACCTGAGAATATATTCAATTTAATAAATTATTATCAAACATAAATATGGTGTCACTGTTATCTCCATTATTCTTAGTGTATTCGATACGAAATTGCCTTAGTTTTTTATTATCTTGTAGAATATTGTATAAAAATTTGACTAACTAGTTTTCTAAGGAAAGTATTTATATAGATCTATCATTTTGTCAAATTTGTCTTCGAAGGTTGCTACTTAAGTTTTGAGATATGGCAACACTGATGTGAATATGTCAAATCTGACATTGCCATCTGACATTTCTAATGGTAAACGTACTCAGAACCAAGGTTACTAGAATAATAGAAGGTTTGTAACATGCGCATGTTTTTGTAAATAAACGATCAGCTGTTAGAACACCAGCTACGTCATTATGTTTACATTTTTGTTTTGTTTATATTTTTATGCCAAACAGAACCTCACTAACATTATGTTCGAGTTATGAGGATGAATATTATCTCTGCTCTGGCTATACAAACGAATATATTTCTAACTAACGAGTTTATTGCCGTTCTTACAGCTGTGAAGAATCGGTGACGTCACTTGTCTACTGAGCATCTGAGCATACTCTATTTGAGTACTTAAAACATTCATCTTGGTCAAAAAATGAAAATAAATTGCAAACATTTCTTTGCGATGATTTTCTATGACTTTCTACGTGGATTGAACCAACAGCAGTGTGCCGATCAACTCGCTTCGACTTTTGGTGTGCTGAAACACCATCTCGAACCACCGTATATCGTTGGTTTTACTAATTCAATTCACTTCGCTACAGGATGAATTTTGTGAGGGTCATCCAAAATCAGCAGAAAAAATCGATGATGTACGTAAATTGATATTACAAGATGTGCCATGAATGTTATTAAATATTGCATAAACATTTGGAAGGTAAAAAGATTTTTTCCCGCTGGAAACCGCAAAAATTAATCGTTCAAAAAAAAGCTCGTGTTGATTTCTATCAATGACGAATTATGGATCTATGCACATGAACTCGAAACTAAACAAAAAGTCTAATCCAACAAAAGTTGTTCGCACACAAAGCACTTCGAAGCAAATGGTCTCCTGTTTTTTCGGAATAACTGGACACGTCACCGTTCCATTAGAGTAACGTTCCAATAGTACAGCAGCATTTGTTTGCCAGAAGTGTTAGAAAAATCAGAGAAACCAAACGTAGAAGATGAATCATTCTCATCCACAACAATGCGAGCTCTCACACATCAGTTCAAAATTAAAAAGTCAAAACATTGAATTGATGGTCACTTGAAGAAGCAGTTGTTGCGTTCAAGGAGGTACCTGAATCGGAATTGAAAAAAATGATTCGACAATTGGTTCAAACGAATGCAAAAGTGTACTGATGTTAATGAGGAATATTTTGTTGTAGTAGTACTTTTTAAAAATTAGAATGAAAATTGATGTTAATATGTTGTTCAAAATCAATACTGACACGTCTAAACGGGTTCAAACTTGTCACAGATCAACACATGAGTGTGAGAGACATACTATTTGAAATAGTTTCATATGTGATTGATGCTATAAACATTCATCCGTCGTATTTTTTATAGCAACTATATTTCTGATCTGATCAAGATATCAATAGTAATATTTCCAGTTTTATTATCAATATTTCATTGATGTTATACTAATTTTTCCGTTTAATTTTACATTAATTTTTCCGTTTAAAAAAATTATTATTGATAATGGACGCAGTTAAGTTGGAACCTTAATGTACCAATGATTTGGATTAGGCATCTCATATTTTGGGAGAGGTTATGAGACATTAAGATCATTGATTTCATATCACCATCCACCCCATCCTATATAAATACAGGGTAGTTTCGTAAGATAAGTGAAGCGTTATTTTTCTAAATTTCTATGCCATTTGAGGAAATGTTTTTCACTTGTTTTGATTTCAGGTGTCTTCTGTTATAAAATTAGTATTTTTTTAAAGTTTTGAAAGATAGATAAAAATTTTGACGTTTCGATTTTTTATAGTTTTTATCAGAATATGATATTGACACTGACTATTTGCGTATTTATATTAATCAATAGATCACCTACATCATAAACACCAAAATAAAAATATTTTTATTCTTTTTTTAACAAGAATGATTAATTTTTCGTTAGTTTTTACATGTGAAATACGTAGCAGTTATCAATTACATTGTTTGTAGTTGTAATAGAATTTACAAAATAGATCTATAAATTTAACTTTAATTACTTAGGTTTTTTTTATCATTTTTAGCTTTTCCATTCTTATAAATGTGAACCATTTCTAAAAATTCTCTTTTTCGTGTATCAAACTTCGTTTCAACAATTTTTGAATCTTTATAATTAAATTTATGTTTTTCCTTATCGTATTGATGACCTTTTAGTCTACTGTCTAAACACTGAGATGTCTGCCCTATGTAAACAGCGTCACAATTACTACAAAGTACTTGATATAATTATAATATTACTTGTTTTGTTTTTTGGTGATTTATATTTTAGTTTGGTGAAATATTTGGATAATGTATTATGTCCTTTATGGCTTATACGATAAAAATGTGTGAATGCATGAAAAAATCCAGAGAAATAATATTTCCAAAATGTGACTCTCATTATCCTCCAAAACTATTTATTCATATACAATGGAGTAGATGGTGATATGAAATTTCTAATTACCCTAATGTCTCCTAATAATAATTTCCAAAATATGAATTCCTTAATGAAAATAGTGTAGCAGTTATTGGAATAATCCTTTTAACAAGATATTTTCTCTTGTAATTTAGTTTTAGAAAAAGTGGACACAAAACAGTACAGCTATTTTTAATTGTAGGTACCAACTTCAAAAATTAATTTTCACATGTTTGGACCACCTCGTATTTTTTATGAATAATTGATAAACTAAACTAATCAGTTGCTATGTGGAATAAATGTTTGGGTATGCTGTTTAAGTTACTAAAATATATTACGGCGAAAATTAATTATTTTCATGTAAGTTATACGCAAAAAGCTGAAAATATTATTTATATATATATATATATATATATATATATATATATATATATATTTATATATATATATATATATATTTAATATTTTTTCACATTAAATTTAATGTTTCTTTCAAATAGTTACACATATATATGATAGCTAACAAATAAGCAGTTGTGAACTCACTTATGTAAGAACTTTATTGAACATTTTTTTCGAGATCTAAAAATCCACGGTTTTAAGAGGGAGGATTTGTTAAAAAAAGATTTGAAACACATAAGTTGGTTGGAGATTATTCCTACAAGTTAAAATAAAAATAAACGCATGAGCAATATTATACAAGAGAATCTAAAATTATTGGAAAGATGGTGACAAGAAATTAATTATCCTCATTTCAGTAGAATTTATGATCGTTGAAAATCAAAACTGTTCCGTTATAGTTATTTCCGTAACTAGTTATTCAAATGTAGTATTTGCCAAAACGATCGCAATCGAATTTTGCAAATTACGCAAGTTGAACAGTATCTTTCTTTTCATAACGTGTTACATACAACGTTTTATATAATTTTGCGCTTTTATAATATTTAATAGAATCTTCAATTATAAAGAAAATATTAATGTGGAATCAAATTGTTACTATGGAAGCAGGCCTTGAAGTATTGTTGAAGCAAACAACGATTTTTCAAAATAAGTCAAAACAAATCCAGAAGTAATAACTTGAAATGTCTTCAGATAGCAAATGAGACATTCCATTTGAAGTAAAAAAGTCTGCAAATGCTGCAGTGGGTAGTTTAATACCTGAAAAATCAAGAAGTAGATACGCCCTGGCCTACCAAAAATTTGAACAATGGTGTGATTTGAAAAATATAAAAAACATCAATTGCTTATTTTTAAAATTTAAGAACTTTGTGGACTACATATTCAATGTTGAGATCTGAACTCACCATGTGCAAAGATGTCGATATTAAGAAGTCTATGGCTTTTGGTTTGGCTGAAGAAGCGGTCAGCACGATATAATGCAAAAAATTTTTGACGAAGTAGAATGTAGAATGATTTATAAAAGAGGCTGAAGACGAAATATTATAATAGGGATTGTGAGAGCCTCCAGGAAGGCTGAACTGACGTTCCTGCGAGAAGGTGATGTATTTGATGAAGACATATTTCTTAAAAGTACAATTCCAGGTGGCAAAACATACGTTATTCGCGAATTTGTGGTCACAACTGGAAATATTGCTGGTGTTAATCTTGTTGACCTCCTAGCAATATTAGAGCTATCCCAGTTTGCTTAATTTGGACTAAAGGCACATTCGCGGTTTGAACAAAGTCGAAAGAAGAAATATTTTTTGGCATCGATTCATAACTCCAGATGAAACCTGGATTCACCACTACAATCCTGAAATTAAAGAACAGTAAAGACAGTCATGGGATTGGGCTTATCGACTATCTTCCAAAATGTAAAAGGAGAGTATTGGGTACCATTTTTTAATAAGGTAAAGGGAGAAATTGGAAGAGGAAACCGCATTCAATGAAAAATAAAATGCTTTTCCATAAGAACATCGCACCTTTCCACACTTCGGTGATTGCCATGGATGAAATCCACACATTGCACGTCGAACTGTTTGAGCTGTAAAGCTCGACAGATTTTTTGTGCGATATTATAATTAAAAATGTGGCATACAACCCAAGAGCATAGATATCATTGGAAAATTACCAGCAAAGATTGCTCAGTACCTGGATCTACCTAAAGATAAAGGATAAACAAGTCATTGTTTCAGACGCTTGTCTGGAAGACATTCAGAAAATAAAACAACACGGAGGGTGGAAATCCGACAGTGTAGGAAGGCTATGTTGAGAGGTCATTAGAAAATAAGAAAAGAGTTCCAGAAAAAATTCCCGTCCAAGCTCCTGGCATACATGATAACACAGCTTCAAATGAAATTAATATTAAACCGAGAAATTCAAGAGAATATTGCTACCTGTAAAGAAATTATATCAAGCAATTGACTATTTCTTCCTATTTACAATTTTACATAAATTATTGAGTTGGGTATAAGGGACTAAACGTTTACGTACCTTCAGAGGGGTCAGAACAAAAGAGTAGGAAGAGTAGAAAGTCTAGGAAACTCTCAGTAAAATTTGTAAATAATTACCAAAACAAAAAAGATCGAATAATTTTGATGGGAGATGCTTATGCTCATTAAGGGAAGCAACAATACCAACAGGAAGTGGTGAGCAATGAAAGAGGAACAATATACTGATTCAACTAATGACAATGGACACAGATTGTGCCAATTATCAGAAGCGCTGAACATAATCATATTATAAACAAAACTTGAACATCCTAGCAAACATAAAGTCACTAGAAGACACCTGGAAGGAAGCATAGAACATCAAATAGACCATATACTAGCTACCAGAAGTAAAGTACACCAGATCATATAGAGGGGGAAACAGACCACTACTTAATAATAGCAACAATAATAGATACAGAGCTAATCAAAAAATACTACAGCAAAACAAGATCAAAAAAAATTATTCGCCAATTTGCAAGTTGTTTGCTTGAAAAAACAGAGATATTCATTTCTACGAAAGTAATTTTATAAATAATGAAATAAAAATTGATAATTTGGGCGTCTATAGGAGGTATTTATTAGCTTGATTGCATTAGAATAACGATTTGGTAGATTTACGAATATTTTCCGGGAAAACTATAGCTTTTACAAAAAAACGTAGGGGATCTTTTTGAAAAACTTACCTATATTGTGGTATTTTTTATTTTCCTTTATCTTCATCACAAATTGAAATAATGGGAAATTTATTATTTTTTTTACTTAGAAAAATCGATGAAGTATTCAAGTTTTTCTTGCATCAATTAGTATACTTTGAAGTACTTGTAAAAAAATCAACCGTTTGCTTATAACTTATTCTTTTGGAAAAAAATTGCCTCCACCAACTGGGTTATTAGTTTTAGAAGAAAGTGTACATACATATGAACGTTCTATTAGATCTAAGTTAATATGTATAAATCTGAAATGTATATATATGATGTTGCAGTGTATTCAAAGAAAATATTTCCAGTGACCTTTGTTCTTACACGATTCCTGTATATTTCTGGATTTATATATAATATGTATTGAATAATATTAGTCCCTGTAATGATTTTAATTTCGTTTGTTGAAATTAAACCATTTTTGTTTGAAACGAGTTGTATGTTATCACATAGATTTGAAAAATTAAATTCGTATTATATAAGTGAGTTCACAACGCAGATTTCCTAGTCTAGGGTAGAGTGAGCTTTTGGAAATTATTCAAGTGACAAATAGAAGATACAAAATTAGAGGAATTTTAAATTTCAAAAACTTACCTGTAATAGAACACAAAAGTCGAAGTGTAGCATTTGTAGCACCTTGATACTGGTTGATCATCCCTTGAGTGTGAGCTTTTGGAGCTGGCATACTCAAAGTAATAGCTTTATGGAACTTCCGTCTTCTTGGTTCTACAGTCACGATTGGAGATACTGCCACTCCATGGCCGAGGAGCTTGGAAACAAGTTCAGGTTCAATCGCTTGTGCCTAAAAAATCAGAATGTTCGAATTATTAGAATTGTGAACTATTACTCATGCTAAAACATGTGATTATATTTGTAGAATGCCAAACTTTATTGCTATCAGTTATTCATTATCTGAAACAACATTCTTTAGATTTTGTTCATAAAATTTTAGTTGATTACCTGCAAACCAACTCTGATTTTCTTTGTTAGAGCGTTAGGAGGGAAGACTGCTTGAACAAGTGGTACCGCAATACTAGAGACTGTACCACCATCTGGACCAATTGCATGTACTTCTTGTCTGACACGAGAGATGACAGCAAAATAGTGAGGAAAGTCATTCGTTAGAATGCGTGTTATTCTGTTCGTGTGTAAATCTTCTATTTGACTTAATTCTGAGAAAAAAAATGAATATTGAAAAATTATTTCAAAATTTATATTATTTGTTGAATTAAAACATCTCTAGAAGAATATAAATATGATTTTTTTACAGGTATGAATAACTACATATCACAAGTTTAGTTATTTTTAGTTTTGTGCATTTTTTAAAATCATTATTAAAGTTTACTATTATTAATTTTTGCATAAATATATTTAGCAATTGCTGCATCTTCATAAGAACAGAAAAAAATTGTAATTGTCCTACAAGAAAGCTATTTAATCTAGCCACGTGCTTTTGGAATCTTAAGAATTATTTGTGAAAGCTCTCACTATAATAATGGAGGCTCAATAGGCGCATTACAATAGATTTGTGGCAAACAGCATGTGCTGAAAATAAATACTGAAAAATATGGTGATCTCAATGACGCATATAATTAAGTCCAATCTACCAGTGCTTTTTCCATTTTTCTGCGGTATCAGTTACAGAACTATGGAAAAACCTTTGGGGGCTGAGACAGGTAAATATTCTTCTCGAAAACTATACCAGAGAAGATCTACGAATACTAATAGAAGTCCTATCGAGGCACTGTCGCCTCAACAAACCCTTGAAGAAGCTAGACCTAGCAGATAATGCGGCGTGTAGATTTTGTTGCACAGAGGACGAAACCTCTATCCACGTTCTATCGAAGTGTGAACCACTAAGGAACTCTAGAGCACTACACCTGTGTGCGTATGAAATAGAAGACGGAAATCTCTGGCAATTAAAGCCATCCCACATTCGAGACATTTTTGGAAGGGAGTAGGATTTATGGGACAAAATAGATCATTTCGGCC
Organism: Diorhabda elongata; assembly: GCA_026230145.1. Classification (NCBI taxonomy): domain Eukaryota; kingdom Metazoa; phylum Arthropoda; class Insecta; order Coleoptera; family Chrysomelidae; genus Diorhabda; species Diorhabda elongata. Next base: position 27,546,079 of record CM047933.1, on the reverse strand, counting down.
GCAGTGTAGACGAATCCTCAAATCTATACAAACTACAAGTCCAACCTATTTATCGACCACGTACAGGTGAAGTAAGTAGATAAGATAACTTCAAATACTTAGAAAGTTATTTGAAAGTAAAAATGGATCTTACTCGGGACATGGAATAGTCTAGCTGTGACAAAGTACGCGATCTGCAGAGTCTGCTAGTAAATGATATAAGTTGGGTAAATTCAGCTTGTTGTGAAGAGAATAGGAAACAAAGAAGGAATAGAAATATATGGGAAATCCTCAAAGCACAAGTATTTTGGCTTTATCATTGGAAATCAGTAAAAGTATAATTTTCTCGAGCAATCAACAGCGTAATTTCGGGATACGATACTTTGAAGAAAGATGATTCATACTAGAGATAATTTTGTATTTTTCTTTATAATTATTTTTTGTATATTTCCTCAGTATACTAAATAATGTTGACATACCTTCTCCATCAAAACTATGATTCAATACATCTTGTATGGCTTCTTCACTAGCCTCTAATGTATGTTCTTTCCAAGTTTCACCATTATCAGACCTCAAAACGATTATTTCTCTTTGTTTTCCTCTTAAAGAAGCAAAATGAGGCACTTCAATTATAACAGGTCTGTAAAAATGAAAGTGTCTTAACATGGTAACAAATATCAAAAAAAATAATTTTTTAAATTATGGCACTTTTCATTCTGGGTTATATTTCGCTTTTTAATATACTTTATAAACGCTTTCTTACCCTAAAAATTTAGCACCAACAGGACCTAGTTCCAATAATCTGCTAGCCAATGCTTCGCCCTCCATTAGTGGTGGAGGAGTTGGGGTTCTCTGAGGTCTAACATAACGGCAAGTAATTCTTGTTGGGCTGGAAGCACATCTTGGAGGTACGATTACTCGTACACCCGAATGACGACATCCTCTCATGGCACCTCCTCTCGCATCAACAATAAATGAGACCAAAAAACTATAGAAAAACGGTTTTTTAATGCTATATATTTCAATTTTCGTTCGATACGGCTAGATAATGTTAAAATATATTATTTATATTGGAATTAATCAAACATTTTTTTTATTAATTTTATACTTTCGCGGTCCCTTCGTTTTTTGGCTCTAGAAAATCAAAAAATCATCCGATTTCGATGAATTTGTTATTAAAATCTGCGTTTTTACGGTGATGATTTTAAATGTGATCATAAACGCACTTCTTCGCATATAATTGTTTATAACTTGTTTACAAAGCATCAAACGTTATCAACAATTATATGTGAATGGTTGGTTTTTCATGAACATTTAAAGCCCTGAAATCAATATAAGTTTGCATTTTTTTATTCCCATAATTTCTTTCGTAAATCCGTCGTAAAAACGAAGATTTAAAAAAAATCATCGAAATCGGATGATTTTTCGATTTTCTAGATCCAAAAAACGCGGGGACCGCGAAAGTATAAAATTACCTTTTTTTAAATTGTTATTTGTTTGCTACACAATTTACTTCATCATACCTCAAGCCTTTGTTGTTATAGATGTTTGAATGTTAATGTAAGGAAAACTTGAATTTTCATTATTTAGTTCTGATCAAGATCAAAATTACCTTCTAGTACTGACCAATTAGAGAACATTTATATCGAGGTTAGGTCAGTACATACTGATATTTGAGTCAAAGATTATTAAAGAATATGCCGTGGTCCTGCATTATCCTGTTTTCTGGTCATATACAAATTCTTTTTAAACTTTCAACATTCTCTAGCCGATAAGAAAACTTCTGCACAAAACGAATCAAACGGCAAATATTAAAAAACAAAATTGCACAGTGAAGAGAATAGTAAACAAAAAAAGGTAAAAATGATCTCGAAACTTGTCTCAATAGATATTTTAAAATGATTAGGTTTTTAAACGCTTTAAAAGTATACAGTTATTTAGATGTTTGTGATTGGCAACATAATTTTGTGTTGTTGTTATTCATCATTGACTAAATGACTTAAGGTTTAAAAATCAACACATAAAAGTGCAAAAAACTAAGAAATTATTAAAATAGTGCTCAAATTCTTTCCGGGAATCAGAACTTTTATGGTATCAGCACCGATAAATTAGTGGAAGAAATTGAAGAAAAAATTAGACAACTGAGGAAAAAACATATCTTCTTTGCCTACTCAGGCATACTCCATCAAATGGAAAAGTATAAGTTAACACTGAGACCAAAACTAAGACCACTTATCACACTGCAAGTCCAGGACCAAGACGAATCTGTCTAATGGTCTCAGTCTTGCATTTGCTCATCACCAATGTTTCAATATTTTGTCAACTTAATAATTCCTAAATATCGGCTTATACATCTTCATAATATTGTATTGTATAAATCAGAAAATAAAATATTTTGGACCATAATCACTGTTTTATATCGTCTTTTCAAGACACAATTAATAGTAACATCAAAAAATCCTATTAGATGCAAATTGGCAGTCGATAGCGGAATAATACAGCAGGTATCAAGATTAAATTACCTGGAAGTAAATATATCTAGTGGAAGAAACCTGACAGAGGAGGCACGAACACAAGCGATGAAAGCATCAAAATTCAGCGGCTGTCTGAGAGATATAATGTGGAGAAACAAAGCGATGAGCAGACCAGAATCTATAAAACGTGTGTGAGATCTATTCTCACATATGTCTCAGAAACCAGAGCCGAGACATCAGCAAAAAAAAATAATAATGAGAACCACAGAGATGAAAATACTGCGAAACATCAAGGGAGTCACCCTCGGGGACCGAATAAGGAGTATAAGGAGTGATGACATAATAGCAGAATTGGGCGTACAGGATGTGGTGAGATGGGTCAGGGCACGAAAAAGATTCTGGAGGGATCACGTAGAAAGAATGCCAGAAGACGGATAGGCTAAGTGGGCTAAAACTCAGAGACCGAACACACGCAGACTTGTAGGCAGACCACCAAAGAGGTGGTATGAGAGCTGGAGTTCAGCTTCTCAGGAAGATCCAGGAAGAGGGTCAAACGTACAGGATTGAACAGGACCTGGTCCTAATGAAAGAGGAAGAAGAAGAAGTATGTATCCTGCATGAGCTACGACTAATTTTTGCCCCTACCACACTGGTTTTCCTAGACTTTCGTTATTGTTAGATCGACACTCCTTACAGTTGTTTCAATATTCGTAATATCGTTGTCCTCAATTCCCTAATTTTATGTTGCTCCATCCGTAGGCTGCTTCTATTCAAAATTTTCTTCCGGGACAGATGGGTTCCTTCAAATCAATCGACACCGTTATTAATCAGGATGACGTAGTGAATTATCCCAAGAAATTGCCTGGATTACCACCTTACAATTTGCAGTTAATAGTAGGATCAGTAACATTAATCAACTTAGAGTGTGCAATGGAACAAATCTAGATATGAAAAAGGTGATAAATAATGTCGTTGAGGCAACAGCGGGAAAATTCTGTATGTCTGTTAATATCAAATTGAAACCTTATAAGTAGCCAGTAATGCAGGAAATCTCTGTTTTGTAAGTAAGCAACATCATGTGTAATTAATCGAAAACTTCATTCATAGCGAACATTTTTTTTATTTGTTTTAATAAAAAAAGGATTCCATTTGTTTATTTTAAGTTTATTTTATACAAAAGATTAGGTCGTTGATTTATCGATTGAAGTCTGCCGGGTCAGCTAATTTAAGATAAATATTTTTGTTTATTTCGTTGTTGGGTGATCATTAATATATGAATATATCTTTGTGGATTTAATGGAGCATCCGGTACAAAAAAATTTAATAGGTACCATCGGTAGATAGTTCGAATTATTTCATAACAAATTTTTCATGAAATTCATTGTTGAATTTCAGATCACATCATCCTACCAAATTCTATTCTCAAATCCGAGCATCGAAAATAATTTATGTTAGTGGAATCACATACGAGGTCTAGTTATTATATAAAGGGGCTAGAATGACCCCTTTAATGTACTCTCCTCTTCTAGTTTCTATTAGTCAAAGCAATAGTGGAATTCTTCTTTTATAAGATCATTTAGAAGCTTTGATCTCGCTCTACCTCTTCCTTTAAGTCAGACTTGATTTTGGCGAAAAGAAAAAGACAGATTGAGCATTGAGATCTTTTTCGGAATCACAGATATTCTTCATGTAAAATTTTATTGATAGTTTGTTTTTCGGCACTGTTCGGGATAATAATACTAGAATCACCACGAATAAATTCATCAATTTCCGTCATGTTTTGCGCAGTTGACATAAAGACAGAACGACGTTGTCGATGCTCTCCTGGTCTACAAAAAACATTAATACCATCTGAAAACACATCCAAAAGATAAAGAATTCCAACAATAGACCCGTTTCAACAATTTCTAGCATTAATTTAATATTGATCGATCGTCCAGATAAAAAGAAAAAAAAATCTAGCTTCTATAGAAGAATATGACTACAGCGACAAAACGGTTTTCCCCACTTGAATATTAGACATTCTGTGCGTGCAATTTCATTATTCAGAAAACAGATATCGTTTATTATTATCATTTTTTAATTAATTTTGGAGAAAACAAAAAAATATCTGTATCGATTCACAAAATATTACATATTGTAATATTAAAGTGACCGATTATAATTTTTCAACAATTACCTACAATATTAACCTTCAAAGTGACCTCTTAGATATTTTATTTAGCAAGGAAAAGTTTAGTTATGTATGTATGTAGTTTAGGTATGATTAATGTTATTTCGCCAAAAAAAAAGTAAACAAGTGAAAATGTGTGAGTATACACACCTTAAATAAACGCACTAAAGCGAGTTTAATCGTAATAGTTACATGTCGAAACTGTCGACTCTTGTAATTCCGAAATATTCACCGTATATTAGTCCGGGAGATAGCGTTGCAAATCACAATCACATCAGGTCGATTAATTCATGTTAAAATTAAATGTTTACTTCACATGTTTGAACATAATGAGCCCTATAACTGCTTCCATTTAGTAATTTGCAATTTTTTTCATTCTGAGGGGTGGTTTTTGGTGGTTGCATTATTAAAAATATCGAGGGTCAGATTTCTTATACTTGAAGAAAAGAAATTCTCCTATTACGATCCAAAGTAAAAAAAATTTCATGTTTTTTACCACATTTTTTAAATAATCTTTGTATGTGGGGTTGTTTTTAAGGGTTGGTATACTGTAAAATATCAAAATATTAAAGTCATGATACAAAACAATCAACATTCATTATATTTGAACGTAACTATAGCCCATTACCTCTTTAATTCATCAGTTTTCAATTTATTGGAGTAAGGGGTGATCTTCACCCCTTAAAAATAAAAAGCACACTTTGCCACCACGTCAAGTTTGAAGAGGAGGGTAAGATGAACTTAATTCCAAATTTTCAAGAAGATCGATGAAGGGCTTTAAAATTGCGAGGTTTCCGTCGATTTTTAGCTTGAATGGATGTACTAAAACTGTCCAAGTGTTTTTTGAAATGCCAACGTTTCGATCATTAATTTGATCTTTTTCAAGGATTTTTAAATTATTAAACAAAAGATACAATTCATACATAAATAAATGTTTATTAAAAGCATATAGTGTTATGAAAGTCTGTAGGCTCTGGAAGGGTAAGTGGCAGTTTACAAAATTTTCATCGTGCAAAAATAGAAAAATTAAAAAAACGTTTTCAGGTCACTCGATAATTCATTGAATTATGGTAAAGATAGTATAAAAAACTACTAAAATAGTCAAATGCATATACGTTTTGCACCTGATTACACCATCGTTTTATCAATTAATTCATAAAAAAAATGTCAGCAAGCTATTTGATGGTGGTAATATCGTCAGCAGGGGGGTAAAAGCTGCGGAGTAGCGATTCAATCTCCGGCACAGGAAATCAAATGTAATATTAAGCTGACAATCATTACACCATTCACTATACTGCTCTGACCCTTTTTTATTATTCACTATACTTAATCTACCTTTATTATTGATTTTAAGTAACCTGAAATTATTATTAAAATCATCATTTTTATCATTTTCTCTTACAGCATATAAGATGTTGAGTAATTCTACTTGTTATACAAAAGCCTCAGATCTTGCTGATATTTACAGCTGTAATATAGAACAAACTTTGACAAAAATTGGAGAATTTATATGTATAAATATAATTAATAACAAAAATTATACAAAATGGACATAAAAACTGTTTTAACTTTCAAAAACACAATTGATGACGTGATATTTTCTCTGTGTAGGTCAGAATTATACCAACAAGTCCTGCGTTCAGCATACAGTTCTCACTTCCGGAGTCAAGGGCGTCGCCAAGAAATGGGCCGGGGGGCAGTTGAAATTAGACGCAAAGGACCAGAGTCCTAAGGCCGTGCGAGCAATTGATAATAGTTTACTGAGAAGAATAATAATGACCATTTTTTTTTGTTTCAAGATAATATTGAAGAAAACATTGATGAACAAGACGAAAAAGCCCATGACTATGAATCAGAAACGAGTGTAGATTCTGATGCTGAAGATTAAAAGAAACGTAATATTTAATATAAGAAACCGTTTTTTGTATTAATTAAAAATTTCCGAACATAATATATAATAAACTTTATTTTCTACGTAAAAATGTTCCTTACATCCCAATCCCTCAAAATATCGTATAAAAAAAGTAATTTTTCTCCACTGAAATAATTGAAAGTCATTTAAAATTAATTAAAGAGTTAGTTTAAACAATATATTATTTAAAAAAAATTTTCAAGAGATTGTTCAAGGGTGGAATAATTATCAATTAGCTCGCAAAAATCCTTGATACCTCATAAGCTATAAGAGAGAATGATAAAAACGATGATTTTAATAATAAAATCAATTTCAGATTACTTAAAATTAATAATAAAGGTAGATTAAACAGTATAGTGAATAACAAAAATGGTCAGAGCATGATAGTGAATGGTGTAATGATTGTCAGCTTAATATTACAGCATTACAGCAGATTTTACCCCACTCCCCCTGCTGACGACCTTCCAGCCATCAAATAGCTTGCTGACATTAATTAATAAAACGGGGCATCTGTATTAATTTCACACTATTTGAAATGAATCGAAGGTAACTTTTTAAATAAGGTGTATAGTGACTACTAACACATAATATAATTTAAACTATCAAAATTTTGTTTATCACCCACCCACCTTGGGTGCTTCTGCTAAACCACTATTCCATTATCAAACTTATATAAATTAATCAATAAAATCTAAAATTGATGGGTCTGAAATTACCATGTAAAATGTAACGCTATTTCCCGGACTATATCATTTTATATTCTGTGTTGTTTTTAGGAATAAAAAAATGAAAAGCAGCACAAACTAAGAAAAAAAGCAGAATGTGTTAGTACACACAAAAATATATTCAAAACACGCGTAAATTCCAAGCACATGTATACTACAAGATACTTTATACAAAACTTACTTTTTCCAATTGGAGACACTGTTGACACACGACAACACAAAAATCATGTTAATTGTAATACTATTTTATAACTACGTCAGTGGAATTCATTTAAAATTTAAATTGAAATACTGCTTATTCAATTTACCCCAACGATTTTTTTTTATTTCATAAATAATTTAATATTTGAACTATAACTATATAATATATTTTATTACAAAATATGTGTAAAGAAATTATATTCCTTTAATTGGAAACATGGTTTGCTTTACTTATCTATAGGTTATGGTCTAGTCTATGGTAGAAATGTCGTGAATGTCACAATGACATTTTCGGTTATTATCAGTTTCGATGATGATAAAATATAGAGGTTAAATAAGTTGGTAGATGTGAATAGTTTTATTTTTAAGAATAATTTCTTATTTGAGAACGAATAGAAGAAATAAAGTTTAAAAGTCGTTTCTTTGTTTTTAAGTAAGATTTAATTAAAGTGTAAAAGTAGTCTATTAATATTAAAGTTCTTCCAATATTAATTGCACTCATACCAAATTTAAAAATGAGAAATAATGTTTATGAAATTCGAAAAACATCTAACAAACCGTCAGTCCACGGACTCAAAAATCTCCACTGTTTACCAATAAAAACATCGAATCTTAAACACACATGCATTTCTATTAGTCGAAGGCGTATGTACACAATTTCTTCGAAAGATTCCTGCCAGACAGACTTCAATAAGCAGCGGCGTCGTTAGGTGAGATTAATTTAATTCATAAACTCGTAGAGAAAGTTCTAGCAGCTGACCGCCTTTAGAGCTTTGGAAAAACTATGTTGAACATGTTATAAAAAGAGAAAATGAATATGTGGTATCCCCTCTTTACAACCCATAATAATTCAATCAAATAATGACTCTAGTTCAAACGGTTCTGAATAGCATGATTATTTATAAAGATACTTTGGAAATAATTTATTTTCCTTCATGGTTTTTGCTTTCGTTTTCCAGGAAAAAAACGAATGGGGTACAAAAAGGGCTCAGTTCACGTCTGGTATCCTGTTTAAACCAAACTCCCTTACAGGCAGGTGCATTTTACTCGTCTATTTACGTTTTATAATTTAATATTCAGTTGTAGCAAGTTAACGTGGTAAAATAATGATTTTTTTCTAAGTTCCAAGTAGGATCACAATTAAGTGTACCTGTCTAAATAACGGCGTATAATGTCGTCCAATTTATAATGATTCTATTACCTTACACTTTCTCGCAAAAGATATACATATTTTCAAAAGTATTTATAATAATAAATTTATGAAATGAGCTATCTACGCCTATGGTAGATCAAACAAAATTGTCGGCAAGGTTTTTTATAATCTGCAATTGATATTGGAAGAACTATATATGTATGTAATGAAATTTGTTTCTTTGTTTTAAGAGCTACACGTTTATTTCAACTAATCCAATCAATTATCTTATATATGTTTAAGATGTAGTGTGTAGATGAAGTAAGAAACTTTTATTGATACCATAGTTTCTATTAGTATTTTTTGATTTGTCAAGATTAATTGATTTTGACTGTCACCGTCATTTCTGGTATGAACTTGACATTGTTGTACATAATCTCAAGCCCAAAATTTTGTCTTTGCAGTTTTTTAAAAACTTTGTGGCACTTTCGACGTGGAGTGGACCCAATTTTTTGTTGTACAAAAAAATATCTATCTTGAACTTGAACTGAATAAATTTAATTATCATGTGACATACCATGAAATTGAGGCATATTTGTCCATTAGTATGTCTAGCATAAACAAGATAGTACATGACCATTTGGACGTAAAAATATGTTGAATCCGCCATAATTTGCTCATCGTTCGAAAGAAAGTTCAATTGGTGCATTGAAATATTGACAATTATGGGTCTAAGCACATGATACTGAAAAAACATCAAGATTAGCCTAATTCAACGATATTTAAAAGAACATCAAAGCAAATGGTTGCTTGTTGTATTATCGTTCATGTTTCAAAAGTAACGTCAGAAATTGTCAACTCTGAATAGTACATAACCAGTTCTTGGAAATTGGAAAATCGTTAAATAAGAACCGAATACTTCTTCGTCACGAAAATTCGACTCTCACACAGCTGTTTTGATTGAATTTTTAATCAGTCAGAAGGTCAAAATGATGGGCTGTCCAAACTTGAACAGTTGGGGTGCAAAAAAATGTTCAAAAATTAGTTTAATCTCATGGAAAAGTGGTTTATTTTAATGGAATATATTAATAACAATGAAACTATTTCCTTTTTTATTCAAAACCTCTCTACAAATATTTTTGGCTGAATTTATCGAAAAAGAAAGTATGATCTCATCGAGAAGTGAATTTTATGCGAAAATTTGTTGAATAAGTCGGAAAATTATAGATCATAAACGATAGGAAAAAGAATTCCCGAAGAGTAAAAATTTTCTAAAAAAATCCAAAAAGTCAAGGTCAATTGTTAGTAATTTTTACTAAGAGGGTGTTATTTGTTACAAGTAACGTAACACTTGTGAGTGAAAAAGAGAATGAAGCGAGTGGAGCAATTTCACAAACGAAATAAACTTCACTTTCAATAGAAATAACATACAAAGCTGTTGTATAATAAAATGGAAAGAATTTTTCAATAAATTTCCATTATCTCTCTTGACAGCTTTGACGTTTTAACAATAATTACTGCGCTAAGTAAAAAATTACGTATACTTTTCGTTATACAACTAAGATTGGAGGCGTCCTGAGACAGATTGCACCAAAGAAAGGGACTACCATAAATAGTGCGAAGTACAATGATTCTTTGCTCAACAAGCCGCGATTCTACACAATCGCCGAGGTCCACTCTCAAAGAAATTTTTGTTGTTGCACGTCAACGCCCAGGTCAGCACACTATCGAAATAATCAACAGGTTGAGTTTCAAGACTACACAAGAATACACTTCCTCCCAAACTTTAATCTGTTTGGGGAAGCTTTTTTATGTAAAAAGCAAGCACAAGAGGGCAAACCCTATTACACTCAGGTAGTTCATGTGGTGCTAACCGTGTGGAGGTTCCTGTGGATATTGATCTTAAACTCCTATAGGTTGTAGTGGTCGAGAAAGACGCGCCTTGGTAGCTTATTCCATAGGCTTGCTCTTATCCAAAAAAAGTCCCAATGAATTGACGTTCTGGGCGTCTGAAGGCAAACTCGGTGTTATGAGTCACATCTGCCTGTCGAGTATATCTTGCAAATACTGCTACTGTTATTATGTTGGACTCAGCAATAATATTATCGATAAAATAGAGTCACATGAGCGACCTTTCTTCTATGCTGTATGCTGTCCAAGTTTATCGTCAACTCTTGATCACCTATAAGTCGAACTGCTCTCTTCTGTATTTAGTCGAGCATCTTCAGGGTATACTTGGGAGCCAAGCTCCAAATCGACGAATAAGGGCCTTGTAGAGGATTAGAAGCTGTCGCGGGGTATATAGCTTTTTGGTCTTAAAGAGGGCTCCAAGTTTGTGTGAAGAAGCCTTAGCTAATTGGACCACGGACTATACCAGGACATATTACACCTAACCGTAAGACCCAACGGGCGAATTTGAGGTGCTGGTGATATTTTATGTCCCGACCGAACCAAATCCTGAGCCGCAGTGCCAGCCTTGTTTGTCTATCTGTTTTAGCCATAAACAACCGAAAACATTTCATAAATGCATACGAAAACTTATGGCTCGCTGGAAAAATAATTCATTTAATGAAGAGTGTAAGTAATTTTTGAATTATTTTTTAACGTTGTAACAATAATTAAGGCAGCGAAAAGAGCTAGATTTGAAATAGAATCGAAAAAAGAATCAGTAATGTGATTTTGCATATTCTAGTTTTCTTTAAGGGAAGTGGAATGAAAAACGTCTAGGGAAACTTCAGTGAAATTGTCTTTTTGGCATATCTAGAAGGGAAAGATTCAGTATTGTGTGAGCACTTTAGAGGGTATATCACTTTTTTTCAGGAATTTCTTAAGGGGTTCACATAAATACTCAAAATATATACAGTTACAAATAGTAGTAAAAATCGTTGTGGTACGGTTTGAAGATCTTTTGATAACAGCAGTATGAAACAATATAATTTTTAGTAATTTGGTATGTTATGCTATATTACTATGTATCGATTATAACTGGAATTATTATAATAAATGCACCTTGTAATTGTTGTTCAATCAAATACGAAATACGAGTATTTAAATATGAGTTCACGTAAAACAGGATCTACAAGCAAAGTAAAAAGCGATTGAAATCGTTTAAAACTTTTTTGTGATTAAATTGTATCTTAAAGATTTGTCAGGGTTTTTTTAAGTTTCATAAAACAGACTCCACAACTATAGTCTAACAAACTAAAATAGAAATTAATCAGCTACATTATCGGTTAAAAGCATTCAATTCAAGCGCTAGTGAAGGGATATGAAATATTTATTATCGCGCCCCGCGTAACCCTTTGTATCCAAATAAATTCTATACGATTCAGTTCGTAATAAAACGATGGCAGTCGTAAACCTGTAATATTATATTTACGTGTCGAATGTTCTTGGCTCAAAGTAGTTTGATATTTGCAATAAACTCAAATATAAAATATTTTTTTCACGTAGCCTTGTTGCATTTCAAATATTCGACTGTTTGATATGTAAATTCGGCGACTATGATAGAACCATTACAACAAAGATTGATGTCAGAAACGTTTCAGGACGAACTTCAGCCACAGTCACTTACTGTCACTTCCTATATGATTCACTAGATTACTTATTTCTTTGCTTTCTAATTGATATTTTTTCAAAATTAAATCCAGCATTTAGGCATATTTGGTCTAAGTAGTGAATTTTCTATTTTGTTCGCAAAAACGTTAATAAACTGCGGGGACGATGTATATGTCGATTAGTCGATTAGCCATTATATAGTCGGAAAGAAACTATTAGTGATTCTAATAAGTACGAATGCAAATGTAGAAGACAGTTATGCGAAGAACAATCAATATTTCATAAATACGCACGGCACTTATACCAAATTAAGAAATGAGAAATAATGTTTAATCCCCGTATAAAATTCGGTAAACATCCAATAAACCATCAGTCCACGTGGACTCATCATCTCCACTGTTTATCAATCTAAACATCGAATTGTAAACATAAATGCATTACTATTGATCGAAGTCGTATGTACAAAATGTCTTCGAAATATTCCTGCCAGACAGCCTGCGATAAGCAGTGGTGTCGCTAGGTAAGATTCATTTAATTCAAAAATTTCTTTAAATAAATAGAAAAATGGTGTTCTTTAGACCATAGGCGAATAAAAACATTTTTGAATTTTTGAAAAATAAGAATATTCAGAAATCTGATAATGCAATCATTCACAAGAATTGCTGAATTAACTTAACAGTTTATACATTTTCCATTTATCAACTAGTCACGAAAGGAGTTGCTGTGGATCATTCACAGAACATGTAAAGAAAAACTAAAATCAGTGTAAAGTAAAAGTTGGTTTACAGTAACTCTTAAAGTTTTGTGTCCATTATGTTCAAAAAAATATAAACTACAAGTTATTCCTCAAAGTGCTAAGAAAAACAGGTTAAAAATAATGCTGAAATCGAGTGAATAAAAGTTTGCTCCTGTATATATTGGCACTTCTGTACGTATTGAAGTTCCAGAGGTTGACATAGGACGTGGTGACAGATGATTAGGTTAGGTTAGATGATGAGGTTTATAAAATTGGTACCAAGAACTGAATCTTAGAACAATTATATTCTCGATGTCAGATTAATGTGTGTCCAAAAGTTCTTCTTGATGCAGAGAATGTACCGAATACGGAGATGGCACTACGGTCAGTTGCTAACCTTCAATCCACGGGAACCGGCCAGAGATTTAAAAATGGCCTTTGCAAGAAAAACTGTACTACAGCAAGATATAGCGTCGTTCAGAGGTCCACACAGTCATTTAAAATGGTTGGTGTGTTATGACGGTCCCCATGGAACAACAAGGGACAGAGCTTGATCTAAAAAATATGAAAACACCAATACGCTGTGAAATCAAATGTTTTTAGTACCGATATTGTAGCTGACTATTTTCTTTTTTAGTTTGTTAGACTTTAACATAATAGTGTTGGGTTTTGTCCACTTTTTAACTTTTTAACCAAGGACTAAATAATAGCACTGGACGGCACGAGATAATGTAGTATAATTATCAAAAAAATTCATATTAATGCCTACATAGTCTTCATTTGAATAAAGCATCCTTCCTAAAACTTTATGAATGCTTCACCTCATATTGCCATATTCTCCTATTTTGACGTAAGCAATTAAGTATATTTTTCTCCTGTTTATAGTAATTCAAGTAGTTTTTATTCACTCCCCATAGTCCGTGAATATCCAAATAAAAAAAAAGAAGGAAAATGAATCAAATAACCTTAAGATCACTGTCGATCTCAATGACCCCAATGTACAATTACATAAAATCCATTAATTTCCTGTTTTTCAAGAGAAAAAAATGATTTCAATGAATCATTTCGTTTAATTGCGGCCAGTTTTGTTCTTACTTTGGAATTTTACTTTTCATCTACTTACTGAATACACTGTTTACACAACCACTACACCAACACTCACATTTGCACTGTCTAACGGGCGTTTCGATAACCAAGTTATCGTCTTCAGAAACTGATGGTTTACCTTCAGTTTTACTATAAGTTTATCTTCAGTCTCTGAAGACGATAACTTGGTTATCGAAACGCGCGTCAGACAGTGTAATTGTGAGTGTTGGTGTAGTAGTGGTGTAAGCAGTGTGTTCAGTATGAATATCGTCAACTGTTCCAGAAATTCCAACTTACTCTCTTATTTGATCGGAACTAGGTTTTTCTATTCTGATAAGCTGAACACACAAAATATTTGAAGTGATTACTTATCTACATATTTACAATCATACAATTTACAAGTTGTGCATTTTGAAGGTTACACCAAAATACCACCAAACTAAATAATTAATTGAATAACAATGGGTAATCACAGCAACCGTTTCCCAATATTTACAGTCAAATTAAACAGTTAATTTTTTTATTGATAATATAGATAAAAAATAGAAAAATCAATTATTAATTGAAGAGCTTGATGGAACAACGACTAAAGTCAAAAAAACGGGGCAAATAAAGATTAACTACTTTTTCATATTATGGAAACGCTTAGTATGTAAACATAAAATATAGTTGATTTCTCAAAAGAAGATCTTTATTTAAATGACCATAGTCAGAAGATAATGAATTAATTATCGAGGAAGGAACTTTCCAGTTTTTCGTAGACCAAGATATGAGAGGATGTTTTTTACAAGGATATTACTTAACTGAATGATTCGAATCACGTATCGGGTTTGTAGGTCGCTTAGATAGCTCAGTATATAGGTTACGTCTTTATAGACATTGACAGTGTTGCTGGAGGTGATTCACCACTTGTATTGACAGTACCTGAGAAATGACTGCTCATAAGACAAAAGCCTTTTGAGTTGATGGTTAGGCAGGGTACAGTAGGCGTTCGTGAATTTTCAGATTCCATTTTTACAGAGAAGATTAGTAGTTTTGACAAAGAAAGTTCATCGGAATACAAAAGCCAAAATAACAAAATTGAAAAACAGTTTGAAAAATAACAAAGAGCAGTTGAAGACATTGAAGAAGATGTGTGTAATTGGAACATTTGAGTGTATAGAAGAAAGTTTAAATAATGTAACGAAAGAATTCATTTATTCGCAGTTAAGAAATATTCGTAGACAAGGTACAGGAAAACGATGGACTTTGTGGAATAACAGGTTTATTATATCAACAAATAAAGAACATAGAATGCCAAAAAAGTATTTATCTGTCATCCACATAAGAAATCACATGACATCCTAAAAAGAAGTAGGGAACAGACACAATAACTCACGAAGCAATCATAATCGTGAATCTTCAGATTCCATTGTTACAGACGAACTTAGTAGTTTGACAAAGAAAAATCGGGTTTTTTTACTGTAGCTGGAACTAGTAAGAGCAATTTAATACCTAAGGAAATGGTTATGTATCAATTTCATCGGAATACAAAAGCCAAAATATGTAAATTGAAAAACAGCCTAAAGAATATCTACCTAAGAAAGCACATGACTTACACCTTAGAAAGAACTGATCATATACTTTTCCCCCTACTAAGATGAGAGAAATCAGATTTCAATGTTCGTATGGGATATATAATAAAAATTTCTAATTCTGTTGTTCTTTTAATAAAATATTACATTTGGGAAACGGTTAATATTGATATCTATATATTTATAACGCAGGTTAATTGGTTGTGCATCATTCAGTGCTTATATATAAGTAATACCGATAAAATCTGGTATTACTGGAAAAGTACCTTTCTCTGCACAGGCCAGATCCGTGGCTTTTGACACCCAATCGACTCAAAGTGTGTTCTAGTCGCGCCAAGTCTCCTCTGCACAAGCTTAAATACATACACACTAACTACTATCGCCTAGGTAAAGGGTAAAGGATAAAAATATAAAGGATATTATATAGTGAAACCACATTCCATAATAGTATAGGTGTTTCATAAAAATTGTTTTGAACATTAAACTTACAAATGCATAATTAGTAAAATAACCAATTTCTGTGAGTAAATAATTCATGTTAATTTTTTTGATAGAATGTTTAATATATTTAACAATGACATAAAAAAAACAAAACGAATTATTCTGTGGTTATAGCTCTTCCAATATCAATTGCAGATTATAAAAACCCTTGACGACAATAAATAGACGAGTGAAATGTACCTGCCTGAAAGGGGGTTTGGTTTAAACAGAGTACTAGACTAATCCCTTTTTGTACTCCATTCTGGGGATCGAAGTTTCTAAGCCTAACCTAACCATAAAGGAAAATAAATTCCTTGCAAATAAAAAAAATATTTCAATTCCAAAGTATCTTGCAATCGGTTATTGCCATCCGATTATTCAGTTTTTTGTGTTTAAAACCACATGTGTTACTTCTAATGTCGCAACCCCTTTCGTGACTACTCGTTAAGCTAAATCAGCAATTCTTATTATGATTGCATTAATAAATAGCTGTGTTTGTTTATCTAAATCTTTATTATTAAATTTATATCTGTCTTTATTCTCACTACACTATGCAGTTTCATTGTCTTTATTCGCCATGGTCTAAAGAACGTCATCTTTCTATTTATTTAAGGAGATTTTTAATTAAATGGATCTTACCTAGCGACGCCACTGCTTATCGCAGGTTGTCTGGCAGGAATATTTCGAAGACATTGTGTCCATGCGGCTTTGATCAATGGAAACTCATTTATGTTTACGATTCGATGATTTAATTGGTAAACAGTGGAGATGATGAGTCCACGTAGACTGACGGTTTGTTAGATGTTTACCGAATTTTTATACGGGGTGTAAATATTATTTTTCATTTCTTAATGGTATAAGTGCCGTGCGCATTTATGATATATTAATTGTTCCTTGCATAACTGTCTTTTGCATTGGAAGAGCTATACCTTATGTTCTCAACATTATGAACTATATTTACATTTCTTATTATCCTTAACCTTGTCCTTAATAATTTCAATTAAACTGATGTAACAAGAAACTTTCATATTGAGAAAGTAATAAGAAATTCATGAATTGGTTTCATATATTCCATCCTTTATATGATTTGTTTGAGGAAAGCCTAGAGGGCAACTAAGCAAATGGACGCATTACCAATGAGATTGATGTCTAAATTTTTTTTTATAACCCGGAAGGTATTTGTATGTAATATTTATTTATAAATATCTGAGAATCAAATTAAACTATCAATAAAAAATAAGCCCATATAATTTTCATAAAAACTAATACTTAAATAACACATTGCTTTCTGTCCCATACCGATAAAATTAGTATTCTTACATCAAAACCTTTTTTTTTTTTGATAAATTGTTAAGCCTACGAAAAGATGAGATACACCATAAGTATTGACTTATCGGTTCATTCCGCTTTAAATTTTCTTAATGTCTTAATTGTTGGAACCAGGGGTCTCCAAACTACGGTCCGCCAGTGCCATCAATCCAGCTTGCGACAGCTCAAGACTAATGTCATCAATCAATGTTTCACTGCTGTTACAATTGTCATAAGTTGAATGGAAGAGAATGAAAAATTTAACCAAAGTATCTAAGCTCAAGCACTTTTATAACTACCAACTAACTAATAAAACAAAAATTGTTTTTCATCGACAAGTGTTTGTAGTTGGGGATTAATTTAACTTGCACCAATTATTAAAGGAGATTCAAGATGCTCATCGGTCAATTTAGAAGTGTAAACATTCTTTGTGTATTTCATCTTGAAAACGTTTTCTTACACAAGTATGTAGTACCAGAAACAGAAGACATCCCACGATCAAATTCATGCAAATTATCAAATTGTACCAGCGGAAGACTCTTAGAAAATTCCAACAAAGATAAATGTTGATATTTGTTCTTAACACGTTGAGCCCTAACCAAAATTGATAAACTTCTCCTTGAGTCAAAATTATATTGGTTTTTACACTTCATATGGGGTGTGGATACTAGGAAAAATGAAGTAACAATTTATTTGAAATAAAAAGTGCAGGAAAATGATATTTTTTGGGTCCGGTCCATGAGCCCACTCTGGGCCCGATGAAAAGTTCACTACTGTAAGCATTTTTATATTTTAATTCCAATTTCGCGCTCTAAGAAGGGAATTTTGAGAGGTTAGGTTGGTAACACCGACTTGCGTCAGATAGATGTAAACACAATAAAAATAAAGATCATTTTGAAAAGTTTTTATTTTAATTTATTCTGGCCATTTAAGAAATAAGTTTACACTACTAAAACTTTCCACAAGTGGTCCTACTTGCAGTTTGGAAAACCAAAATTTTGTTCGTTTCTTTATCCTTTGAATTTATGCTTTTATGTAGAGTGAACAAATATTTATAACGTGTTTCAAGAAATATTATAAAGATCAAAAATAATGCCTTTGGGTGAGGTCATATTTACTTATCTGCTACGTTTATTTTGTGTTGAAACATTTAGAAATATGTGTGTCTCATTTATACCTGAGTTCTTTCTCAAGGGTTGGTGAAACTAGTTTGATTTATGACCCATCCAAATTTTGGATAGTCCTCACAACAACACATTTTGTCCCTTGGACCCTGGAGAAGATTTCAAAGAAAACACGCCGAGTGGTCCATAGAACATAGGCTATTAGGAACGTTCAGTTGTAGGCCTATGGACTGCACTGGAGCTCAACGTGTTAAACATATCGCTGCCCTGTAAATCTATAATTTCCACTTAGAGTTCCGGTGCCAGTGTTTCAATGTCACAATCAAAAAGATTAATTTCATTTGCCACTACATCAAAGTCTGATAAATGAGTATCGAAATTCAGTCTCAGTAGTGTAGCTGAATGTTTCATATGTTTTGAAATGTGTGAAACATTTTTAACGTAATTTGGATTGAAATAGTATTATTTTCAGCCTGAAGCTGAATTTAATATTGGTTTATAAATCAGGAAGATTAAGATAAATAAACCGGAATTGTCGGTGATTCAACCCTGTGGATATGTTGAAGTTAACAACTGACACATTTCTGCAGTATCTGACACATCCGTTGACTCATCCAACTCATACAGTTGAGATGATATATTTTCTACGACGTCTTGCACCCTCCACGGTGTTTACTGACAAACTGACACCCAATAAATTAACCTTTTCGTGGCATATTTCTTCAGCTACTGCAATCAAGCATTCTTTTATCATTTCTACATTGGTTGCAGACTCTTGCTCAGTATTTACTTTTGTAAACAAAGATTATTGCGATTTCAGTCTGCGCTTCAAAGCTTCAAAATTTTCCATCTGCAAAATTCCTATATATTTAGAGTACTTTTGATGATGTCTTGATTCTTAGTGGAGTTATATTCTTTGAGAACAGCTATGGTTTCATTACAAATTAGACATAGCGCCTTATAACTGCACTCAATCACAAAATACTGAATGTTTCATTTATCTTGAAACACCCTACATTTTTTGTCTACTTTTCGGTTCTTTTCCATACTTATAAATCACATATAAAAAAAAGTAGACATATTCGCTAGCCATACGTAGTATCATTATTTGCCACAATACATACAAAGAAAAATTAAAATTGTTTTTGCCCTCGGATACCGAAAAATTATTCTGGCCGTAACGCTTCAAAGTTTGGAGACCCCTGGTTGGAGCTATAAAATTCGATATCGTCAATAATTGTATCTAATATATCAGTTGAATTTTTTTTCAGATGCACTAATGTTTAAACATAAATCGATAATGTGATAGGAAGCAAAATGTATTAAATTAAGTGTGGGATTTCATCGAATGAGGTAATCTTCTTTCCATTTCGTTAAATTCACAGTAAAGCGTTAAACACATAAAACAAACCCCTTACTAAGCTGAACAATTAAGAGAATTAATCACTGTAAAAAACGATAACAATCATTTGAAGTTCGTCAGCTTAGCATAATGATTTTTCCAATATTATTTCCACTTAATACTCGATAAGCTTAAAAATGATTTCAAACCAGAAAACTTACCCAACTGTAATCGGTTGACGATTGATATCAACATTATCTGGAGCTGAATGTATGTTGGACGAATAATATTCTTTAATATGTTGCGGAGTGATGATCAGTTCGTTACTGTGTTGAGATGGAGCTAAAACAAAATATAGATGATACAATAAAAGTTGATATAACAATAAAAATTAAGTGAAATTTTTTTAAAAACCACTTTTTCGAATACAATTGATCTTTGAGAATAGTTGAAAGTTGAGAAGTTGAAAAAGTATATTTAGTACAGTAAAATGAAATTTTGGATAAGTGTTACCACAAACTCAAAATTGGCACACATTTTCATAATAATAAGTATTTGAAGGGCAAAAAAATGGTTTATCAGAAAATGAGTAGTAGAAGGCAAAAAAATTGAGTTCAAAATAAGTTTCGCTTATACTTTGAATTTGGAAACACTTGAGCATTTGAATACGGACCAATAGAAGTCAAAAAAATGTTTCGATTGTTTTTTTTTTAAATAATCTTCCAGAAAGACCGGAACATATAATTACGGATCAATGGGAGTCAAAAAAACGTTTCGATTGTTTTTTTCTTAAAAATAATCTTCCAGAAAGACTTGAGCATATAAATACGGTTCAATGGGAGTCAAACAAAAACGTTTCGATTGTTTCTTTAAGAATATAATCTTCCAGAAAGACCCGAGAATATAAATATGGATCAATGGGAGTCAAAAAAACGTTTCGATTGTTTTTTTTAAATAGTCTTCCAGAAAGACTTGTACATATAAATTCGGATCAATGGGAGTCTAAAAAACGATTCGATTGCTTTTTTTTTTAGAAAATAATCTTCCAGAAAGACTTGAACATATAAATACGGATCAATGGGAGTCAAAAAAACGTTTCGATTGTTTTTTCTAAGAATATAATCTTCCAGACAGACCTGAGCATATAAATACGTATCAATGGAAATAAAAAGAATAGTAAATTATTCAAATCAGCCCGAGAACTCGAATTGCGAACAGTGAATACAAATTAGTATAGTTAAACTTAAATTATATATAGTGTGAATGAATTCGATATAAGATAAAAGTGAATAAAGGTGAAAAAATAAGATTATAATATGTCAGGCAGACAAACTGATGAAGTTCGGTTTAAGGATCGTGTATTTCATATGGAAGGACACATAAATCGGGTACTGCCAAGCATGATCTCAATCACACAATGAGTATATATATAACGGAAAATTGTGAAAACTGTATATCTCAATAGATGAATTGTTACATATAAAAATAGTTCATATAGATACAAAAGACTTTATTATAGTTCACTTTAGATTTCATCAATTAGGAATTAGATATGAATTTTCCCGTTAAAATGAGAAATTTTTCTTCACAGGAGAAGTTACATTGCACGGAAAATTTAATATATACTTATATATAGGATAAAGTTTTAGGTCACTTCCAGGCTCTTAAAGCGATTTGTTGAGTATGCGTTTAGTGTTCAGTACGAATGTTATTTAGCGGTCTATCATATAATACCATTCATATTGAAGTTAAACGAATAAATAACAGAGAGAACGGATCAAAGTACAATTTAACAAGGTTTGTTGGTATTTACTTAACAATAAAAATAATAAAATTTAATTTAATGTTATACAGAGTGAGTTTTATGTATGGAACGCCTCAAGATACTGGATATGTAGCTAACCTAACTCCAAAATTATGGCATTTAGGTATAGAGAATATTACATGAAAAATAATCAGTATTTTTCCGGACAAAGAATAGATCTGACAACAATGTAGATACCATCATAAAACCGGCCGTATCACAAGACCCTTGCGCACAAAAATTTATAAAAATAGTACAAGACGTTTCCGAGATAATTGATGCATTCCATACATGAAACTCACTCTGTATAAACTATGTATGCATTTTGTAGGTTTAGTACTTATATGGAATTTTGCAGTAAAAAATAGGAAGCTAAAAGATTTTAATACCAATTATAGTGATTATGACGATGGAAATTCGATATTAATTAACAATCAAAAAGTTGATAAACCACTTACCTACAGAATTTCTATTATATTCGCTCTTTTCATCGCTAGTAACGTCCAGTCGCATAGATTCATCACCGAAACCCTTCATATCGTCCACTGTCATATACTTGTATTGCTGTTGGTCTAGTAGCGGATCATCACCTAAATTCACAAAATATTTTTATATTACCTTTATAAAACCCTATGAAAACATGAAAGATAATATACACTCTCGGTCAGATATCGATGGTTTTGTGATAAAAAGTATTAATAAACTGATAAAGTTGTTTCATTATTTTACTTAGTGATAACGTTATAATGTGGAAGGTGTCGTAATACATTGCATTATTGTTTGTTTTATAGTGAATTTGAATAATTAGTAATTTCGATTAGATAATAGTTAAACTGCAAAAAAACGCCTTCAAAATATTGAAAGATATATTAGACATTTACGATCCAATTATTTTTAAAATACGTTAATAGTTATGATATTTGCTAATTATAATTAACATATTTATTTACGGGATATTCCAATGATAAAGATAAATTTAATTCAAAAATAACGCATTTTCTCAACGCAATGATATTTTCATTACTTCGTAAAGTATTCGCGAGGGTATGACAGTCGCAGTTACGTACATAACCTCTCATTTTAGACCAGGGATCAGCAACCTGCTGCTCGCGAGCCACATGCGGCCTCTACGCAAAAATTTATAATAATCGTTCTGAATCTATAAACTAAAACTAGGCATCGATTTTATTTCTCAAGGATTGCTTCATACGTGCATCTGAAGAACTGTTTCTTGATTTCAAAAACAAACCAGAAATATTGAAAAAGATCAAAAATTTGCCATAATCCGCCAAAACAGTACAATATAAAATAGCTAAAATATCTTCAAATTTGTAGATGGAAAACATTCAATTCTCTTCTGCCTTATCACTTGCGACATAAAAGACAAGGCGCAAGTTGCTTTTTTTGTCAGATATATGTCCAAAAAAAGAACTAGTTTTGTTACCGCTCTCGAGACAAACTAGAGGGGAAGATATAGCGAATGCAGAGCAAAAAAATGCCTAGAAGATAATTGAATCATTTCGAATAAAAAGGTTTCAACAGCAACTAATGGAACCTGAAGTATAACAGGAAAAATAAAGGGACGACAACGATTCTTCAATGCAAAATAAATCAGGAAATTCTGAAAATTCCCTGCACAATACACAAAGGAGCGCTTGTGTCCAAACATTTCCGGTCGAAGTAATTGATGTTATGAATAAATGAATGTCATCAAAATTGTTTAAACATCTTCATTCTATCATCACCATTTAAAAAAATTGTTAAACGAAATGTATTTCGACCTCCTTCTTCATAATAAAGTGCGATGGCTTCCCAAAGGTAAGGTGTTAAAACGTTTTGCTTTGTGGTTAAATGGAATAAATACATTTCTAAATAAGAGGGACACATATAACACTGAATTAATGAGAGACAAAAAGTGTTTCTCATGATGGATATCACAGCGAAATTAAATGAACTAAATTAAAATCGCAAGGAAAAGGAAACCCGGCGTATGTTTTGTTTTGAAGAAACATCTTTTTGCAGAAGATATTGAGAGCGGTAAATTACTCCATTGTCAATTTTTAAAGCAATATTGCAGTAGAAACAGTGCACTGTTGACAAGAATTACTTATGCACAATTATAAAAAAATTAAAAATGAATTTGCTGACTGATTTGACCAATTCGAAACCAATAAAACCACTCTAGCATTCATAGTAAATCCTTTCAACACAAATAGTAAAGAAACCTACATTGAGCTTTGGAATTGAAACTGGATGCAAATGCAATTGATTGATTTAACAAGTAAAGCTTTGTGGAATGGTAACTTTACAGAGTTTAAAAGTAAGTTAGAAGAGTTGGAGGTCCGAAATATCGCAACTTGAGGCTTTTAACGAGTGATTTTTCTGCTGGTATCTTTTTGTCAACGCTGTTTTTGACAGATCACGCGTGAATCCTGTCTTGTGTCATTGTCAGACTTGTTCAGTTTGGTCTCTAAATTAATGATGAACCGACTTACGAACGAACAATGCTTGCAAATTATTGAATTTTACTATAAAAATTCATGCTCGGTTAAGAGAGTGCATCGCGCACTTCTTCCAATTTATAGGCAGTTTGGTCGGCATACTGAGGGAACTATTCGAAATGGGCGCTGGCAAAGTTGGAGGGAGATCCATTTTTTTATCGAAAAATTGTATTCAGCGACGAAGCTCATTTCTGGTTGAATGGATACGTCAACAAGCAAAATTACCGCATCTGAAGTGAAGACCATCCAGAAGCATTGCGAAAGCTACCAATGCATCCCGAAAAAGTCACTGTTTAATGTGGATTATGGGCCGGTGGCATCAAGCGTTGCAGAACTTAGTACAAATATTGATTTCCGTCACATTGGTAGTGAAAGCGCTGAGCCGAATTGACGCAACAAGCTTTAGTTTCGGTTCTTTTAAAAACAATCCGTAGAATTCGAACTCCTTTGTTGGTTAAATTGTATTCAGCACTGGAAGAAAGAATTACAAAACGAAGAGATATAAGACTATTTTCATTTTGAACATATTCACACCTTCATATCAAGTGAATTGCCTAAGGCCGACCGCCCACGATGCAACTGTTTTGAAACAAGCAAGTTGATCTAGCAACGGTTTGGCAACCTCGGCAACGTATAACAGCGGGGTGACTCCAATGAAACTAGTTTGCAATCGGTTGTACGTGACCATGATACTGCGGTACCAGTAGCGTTGCAGGTGTTGTTTCATTTGATTATCATATGTTTATTTTGTTTTGTTTTTTTACAATATGAGTGATCAAGAACTGAACCTCCAAATTATAAATTTTCTATTTGTCTGAGATAGTTCTTGTGCTGCTGCGATTAGTCTAGAGTTCACATTTTGACTTAGGTATGGATCAATCAATGATGTCCTCTTCATCTGTCTGAATACATTGAAAAATTTCGTTTCACTGATGCATCAACTGATTACGAGTGCGTTCAAAAGTTTTATTTCGATTGCAAAACTGTTGCAAGATCAACTGGTTTGTAACCTTTGTTTCAAAACAGTTGCAAAGTGAGCGATCGGCTATGTTAATGTTTTTGTGTTCTTGTTTTAAATCTACGAGGTGAAGAATAGTCATAATCATTATTTAAAATTGCTGTACAAAGTTTTTTACCCAATAAAACCAACTTTCACAGTTATCGAGCGGGCTTTTTCTGTAATCGGAAGTTTCGTTACAAAAGCTAAAAATAGGCTGTTCGAACGTTCTTATTACGCCTTGATGTTTTTGAAAACTTTCATTGATAAAGCTACATTAAAAATGTACATTAATAAACATCGATTAATGTATTTGATTGTTTCTAATAAGTTTTATACAAAATATAAGTTTAATAATCTTGTTTAATATAAAAAATAATTTTTGTTTAATAGAATTAGAAAAAGTTTATTTTAATTATTTAGTAGAACTTTGAATTAAAGTTTTTTTATTAATAAATATTGGAATAAACGAAACAAGTGGATATAAAGTTTTAGTGTGGTGCGAGAAGCGCACGTGCATCGGATGCACAGACACATTTAGAAAACATTTCGTGCGTCTATTGTCGAATCCGAAAGATCGGTCGACGAGCGCACAAGAAAATTTGATCTGACACATGGTTAGGTTAGGTAAGGTTAAGTTAGGTTATAGGTTGGGTTAGGTTAGGAGACTATGTACAATAATAAACATTTCAAACTAAATACAGTGATTCAAGATACCGTCTTTATACCTGCAATGTGCGCTCGATGCACTTTCCTATATATTCTGTGCGCTCGAACCACCGTGCGCTCGATGAACGCAATCAAAGTTTTATTTAAATTTGACGATACCTGGCTACCCGAGTCTACCCGGGCATTGAAAAAAATAATATCCAATACCCAAACTTTATGAAGTAGACCTAAATAAATTTATAATTTCAAACTATTTTTTTCTTGAAAGATTAGAAATAAATTAGATTATACTTAATATAAGTTATTATTTTTTTACTGTTTAGATAATAAATTTATATTAATGATATTATGTTGATCCTAGTAATAAAAATAATCGGAATTAGTGATCAAAACCAATTTTCTTACTTCTCCATTTCACTATATAACAAACAACAAAAAGCTAAGTAGTCTTTGTACCCATTACCCATGGACAATTAACCTATTTATGTTTTATGTGACTCCCTAATGAAACAATGATTTGATATTGGAAATTAAGTGATGGGAGTTTGTCTTGTTTTGTTTTAACAATAATTAAATTCATTACTTCAATATAAGTTTTTAAATAGAATTGAAAAAAAAAAAGTTCATCATTATCTTGATCGGAGAAATCATCGTCGCAGTTTGTGCGAGAAAACAACTTAATTGCTCTCCAGAAAGTCAATGCAACATTTTTTTTGTAATCTTCCCACTCCTTTATACCTCAGATAATTTTTCAAGAAGAAATTAAGTCGTGGATAATACTAACACTAATCACACTATTTATTACTATCACTAAACCAACACTAACAATTATGTATTTTCAGAAACTATGATCTGAATAATGAATGATTTTATAGAAAAATCACGCATGGTAAGCTTTGTTTTTATTTCTACAACCAGAAAAAATACTAAATAATTTGCATCCCCCCAAAATACAGGCTCTCGGAAAACCTATGTTTCTGCGAGAAACTTGAAAGCTTTCGATTAAATCGATGAGTTAATAGCTTTATTTTGTAACATCTATATTTGCACCATCTAAATATATCAAAATTTCTATTTGCAACTCTAAAAATCCATAAAAAATAATTTTTTACAGGCGAATCAGCTGCTCCGAAGGACATACCTACGACGTAGGAAAGAGTTTGTTATTTTGGACCATTTTTTAAAAAATTCTGTTTTAAAATGTTTCTTTGAAAATAACACAAACAACAATTGCATTAAATGAAACTATATTTATTTGACTTCACATATAATTAATAAAAATCAACATAATTGTAACCATATTTAAGATAATTAACATCAGATATTTGTTTCAATTTAATCAACCGGTAGGATTACTTAGACCACGCGATTGGTAATTTGGACAAAACACTTTTAAGAAAAATATCTATCGTACTACAAACAACGACGATGGAAAATCTTACTTTGATTAAAAAGACTTAAAAAAACAGTCAAACTTCTGTATAAGTTTGAAAAATATTAATTTAGATTCCAGTGATGTGTTGGACAAACTAGCAGACCTGTAAGTGGCCGATTGGAAGAGCACCTAACACATGTAAAGTATAGACGGAACATTCAGTATTGTCCAGTAGATTGTCATTAAATTCTATTCTATTCTTTATGGATACATCAACTTTACAAGTTTTAATTTACGTTTGGTCTCCGAAGACGGTAACTTGGTCATCGAAACGTACTTCAGACAATTGCAACTGCTGGTGTAGCGTAGTGATTAATAGTGTGTGAAGTACATATCATGCTTTTACAAATAAAGTCTACGTTATTGCTATTAAGATTACAAACGAGAAAATATCAATTTTTCTCAATTTCAACTTTGTAACCTCGATCGTCGCAACTTTTTTATGTAATTGATTTGTGATATAACTGCTAATAACAAAGATATCCTGCGTATACAAAAAACGTATCTACGATCATTGTTATTAGCGTTTTCATTAATGTCATTAACGCTTCGTTGTTTTAACGAATAGATCATTTATGCTATGCTCGTGTAGAACGTGCTTTAGATAAAGTTAAGTACTGTGAATGTTAATCAATGAGAAAATTCATATTGTGATCACTAAACCATTTCAAGAAACTTCAATGTTACTGTTCATGCAATAATCAGCATCTACATATAAAGTGCAAATTTTAATTATAGAAAGAACAAATAACACTCGGACTTACGTGTATAGGTCATGTGTCCTTGGTAGAAGGGTAGATAGATGTGCTGAGCATGCGTTGGTCGGCCATAAGCAACTGGATGCTCGTCCACTCCGCCTGCATGCAATCAACCACCACCCTTAGCGGACACACGCTTACTTTTGTTTTTGTTTTTTTTTTTTTAATTTCTACATTTTGACTTTATACAATACGCATCTAAAGCTTATTACCCTTCTTTTAATTTTGGAAAGCACAATTTAATCCATAAAAATTGGACTTATTTTTAAATTTGCCCACATAATCGTTTTAGTGATATCAAGTGCGAACCTACCAGACAACTTAATGGAAACATTATTCAAAACAAAAAGAAAGAAGTGAAATTTATTGATCCCAAACTTAATCGGAAGGAAAAGAGGCATAAAAGATAAAATTAACGTTTTATTTATGAATTAAAAAAATTGCCAAAAAAGAGCGAGTGAATTGAGCAATTTGGCGAAAAAAATGAAATTTACTTTTCACACAAATTACATGGAGATGTTTGTATAACGTGTTTAAATATAATCAAATTTTAATGTATCTCGTTAGTAAATGATTTTTTTGACGTGACAATAATTTGGTTCGCAATAGATATCCTGAACATGTTCTGTCACCAGATTCACGCACAGTTTTAAATTGTGCATTCGCGGTGGTAATAAAACATCTTCATGATTTAAAATCATGTGTCCGTGGAGCACAGATTTCTAAATCAGAACGTGTTCTGAATACGTCCAATGCATTCTCGGACTTGAGTAAAGATTTTCAATCCGGCGCATGTTCCTGCATCCTACTTGGCATTTTTGTGATATTTACAATGGAAAAACATGTTTTGCATTGAGTTTCTCCGGAGTGTGAACCAATTAGATTCAGCATAAGGAGAAATCGGTACAACTGCGGCAGCATTGGTTGTTGAAAGTGAAAGTGCAAAAGGTTACAAGGAAGCCGCAGAGAACATGCAACGCCTACGGTTGATTAGGAGGCGTTTGAAGATGTAACGATTATCCGACGCCGATAAAAGAGCCTCCAAAACAGCTAGATAATTGTTGGGAAAATCTTGGTAGGCCGGTAATCGAAGAGGCATGAAACAATTTTCTTTTGTATTTTGAGTAAAGAATCCATCAGTAAGATGGGTATTTTTGGTATTGCCGATACAATATCATTCTTGTAGGTCGTTTAGATTTGACATTATGTATAAAATGAATTATACGGTATTGCTTAGGAGAAAGCGGAAGTTGTATTCGCATACCCAAGAATTAACCACTCGAGCTCAAGATATTTTAATGGTGAGTACGTATATTGCAGTAGAAGTTGGCTTTATTTTTGATCAAGAGTCACATGAAATATGAATTAAGATAGAGGTAGGTTCCTCCAGGTTTTTCGTTCAGTAACTTGATTAGATATACTGGTTTTCACACTCTGTCCAAAATAGCAATCAGGTGAGCCCTCTAATTGGGAGTACGAGAAGCACTTCAAAATAAAAAACTGTTAGAGTTAGAGTAAAATCTTGTAGTAGAAGTCTATTGCTTTGGACGTTGAGATGTTTTCTAGGTATGAGAGTCACCCTTCATCACCAAAACTACTTCGAAAATTACTTCAGGATATTTTAGGACCGAATTTTTGTAGCACGCAACGCATCGATCATCCGCTTTACTGACCTGATCTTGCTTTCCAAACTCAAATTGCCGATTAGATGAGCTCGTTTTGACATCAACGATCATATAAAAAAGTGTATCGCTACCAATGGAGCATGTTTTGAGAATTATTCAAAAGTAGAAAGCAGGTTTTGAGTTTTATTATAAATTTGCGTGTATTTTTCTGTCACAATACTAATTTTTTATAGTTTATGATTTCATTTCATTTCATTCTTTCTTTCTACCGACTCATAAAGACAGATTTATTAAGCTGGTGAGCCCCTCAATCTAGATAAGTTTCAAAAATATGAATGCCATTTGAAACGTTTCTATGAAATCAATTTATATTTAAAATTATATTTCAAATGACTATTGATCATAACACACCATGATTAAGATTAAAATATACTTGAAAATTACGCACTTAATCAAAACAAAACGAAAAATATCAATAGAAAAAAAAAAAAAATCAGATAACCACTTATAAGGCATTACTTGAATCAGCATAAACATACAGTATCGAGCTGTACACTGTGTCTCATTTTGGTTGAGACTGCACTGTATCTCAGCTATTATTCAAGATATAGACATGCGGTTTTCGCGACCCTGTATCACTTTTTTTATAGCTACAAACAGTAATATTCCAACTACTTTTGTTCCTGAAATACAAGGCGAAAATAAAAATGATCACTTTTGGAAGCGTTATTATTTATCTGGTCCTGTTTAAGATAGAAAAAAATAATGAAAACTGTTTATAGTACATAAAAGTCAGTGGGGTATTTAAAAATTATAAAAATCAAATTGGAAAATGAATTACAAAAACAAAAAAATATATATCTGATAAAATTGTTCAAACTTTCATCCATTTTATCTTTGGGTTGCCTTTCTAAGTTTCGGAATGCTTCTTATTTTTAAGTATACAAAGAAGTCTATAATACTTAAGTCCGGTGAATTATTAACGGGCGCTCCATCTTGCTGAAAATATATCTGATGTCGCTGTACCAGCACCTCTGACATATTGTTTTGTAATATATTTAGGTATCGTTGGGCAGTTAAACTACCATCAAAAATTGTGTATACAATTTTAGTGCCCAATAAAAAACATGAAATACTAAAACCAAATTGGCCTTGTATCTGTCGTTCACAAGTTGGTTTTTTCGATACCAATTCTTTTATTTTACCTATTAAATACGCCGCTGCTGCTTGTATGGGATTCGTCAGACCATATTACCCCTTTTTGCAAAATCCGAATATTTATTAGTTTTCGTTGAAAACCAATTTGAAAATTCAACTCGTTTAAATGGATCGTTAGGATGCAATTCTTGAAAAATATTTACCTTATACGGTTTAAATTTATGCTTTTTTAAGAAATTTTGCGTTTTTAATTTTGAAACTCCTACACCTTCTTCTATTTTTCTACGGGAAAGTTGAGATCTTGCTTCCACTCTCGCTAAAACATTAATTTTGACAGCTTCAATTCTTTTAACATGAGGTTGTCTAGGTTTTGAATAGCAGCCATAATTTAAAAAATTGGATTTTATATACCGTAACCTGAGATGGCTGACGTCTTTCTGGAAACCTAATAAGATCTTTTTTTATTCTTTGAATTGTGTAATAAAATAAAATAAGCCGATTCTTTCCATGTTTAAATATAATTACAGCGCTGTTTCGATATTTCCGTTAGAGAGTTTTAAATATTTTATGATATACTTTTAAAAATTATTAAATTCCCTGTTTTCACCGTCAACCATCATTATTGATTTATATTGACTCTGTTTATTACTTGGTTTCCATATGTGTAATAACCAAACATTTTTTTGTGCATGTTCAACTTATATGCATGTGTGCATAGTAAATAAACAAACATTATTATGGATTTTTCTGATTTTTGAAGCTGAAATTGATTGAAAATAAGATTCTGATACATCAATGTATTCAGAAAAAGATTTATATTAAAATATACAGTTTCTGCCCAATCTTAAAAACTGTGGTCTAAAAAAATGTTTAAAATCGCCACTGACTTTTCTTTTAAATCTTACACAGGACCTGAGAAATAATAACATCTCCAAAAGTGAAACTTTGTTTTCGCCTTGTGTGTCAGAAACAAAAGTAGTTGGAATATTTCTGTTTGTTGCTTTGAAAGTTTTACAAAAAAGTGATACAGGGTCGCGAAAACCGCATGTCTATATATTTGATAATAGCTGTGATATAGTGCAAACTCATCCAAAATGGGAAACATGTACATGAAACCATAAAAAACTAGAATTTTATCACCATTGCTGTTTGTAAGCACTCAAATATTAGCATAAGCCCACAACATAATGACAAAGGTAGGTATCCCTAAGTACAGACCACAATATTCCCTTCATAGATGATGTTATTACCCACCACGAGTGGCGGAGCGAACCTTCAACCTTAACCAACATTTTATAGGAATGAATTCTATCTAGATAATATCCAAATATTCTGAGGCGTATATAAGTTATAAAATTAGAATTATCTAAAGCATGAAGTATCGAATTTTCGAGACATACACGTTCTATTTTGTTAAAATAACTCACCTACTACCAACAAAATAAATCATAGCACTAACTCATTAAAAACAAAAAGAGATTTGGAAATAGTTTCGTAAATATCACGAAAACGCAATTCACCTGAATAACAGAAAATACTTCACTATTGTAAACTTTTACTATGTTTACTTAATTTTTCGAGCGTACAGTTCAATTTATCGGGTAAACAAAATTTATTACTCATTATTATTATTAGTCAAACAACTTCAACAAATACAAAACTAAAATAAATTGTTATAAAAACGTTCATACATTATTTTCACTAGCTTGTTTAATATACAATCTACTAGTAAAAATTATTAAAAATGAAGGTACAAGCGGCGATAGAAGAACGCAAAGAATAAATTAAAATATTAAAAATGAATAATTTGAAACAAAAATTTATAGCAATTTAAAAATTTGGATTAAGGCATTTAGTACAATTAACAATTAATTAAATATCTTTATAAAAAAAATTTTTTGGTAATTGTATCGTTTAACCCTCACAGCTCCGATGACCTTGAAAATTTAGTATGTTGTAGAGATGACCATACTAATTAGTTTGATATGCATATATGAGGCGCGAAAATCATATCTCCACATAGTTTTTGTTATGTTGAAAATTGAATCAATATACTGATTTCTTTCCATGCAATATTTCTCAGAAACGGATTATCCAATCAAAATGACATCACTATCTAAAGAATTTGTCCAAAACTTAGTAATCTTTGTTTACATTTGTCGAATATATGCTATTTGTATGATATATTTTCATATAAATTTGTAGCAACTCATTAGTCACAAAAAAGAAATCAGAATGATTCCACAGTATAAATTTTTCCAGCTTATTAGCAATCGTAATGCAATTATTCACCTATCCTAAACTAACCTAACCTAACCATAAGGTTTCTAAATAATTTATGCCGAATACATAAGATTAGGAGCATAATCTCAAATTTAATGATTATCACATTTTTTCTAAATACAGTGGATATACAATTCTGCCAAATTCTGCCAAAAATAAATTTTCAATTATTTTTATGAAAAGCTAGTTAACTGATATTTAACCTATTATATATAACAAGGAAGAATCAAAATTTTGATTAGAAACATGATGTACGGTAATGTAAACGGAGACGAAGTCGCATCAGCGCTATTCCGTTTACGACTAGATACGCCACTGATTTTGCCCTATTCGATTTTGGTAGATAATTGAATCATCTTTTAAAAACATAGATCGCCTGTTCTAACGTTATTGATAGAAGGAAATCAGTTATAAGTATAAGTCGTGTGACTGACACACACACTGGGCGCTGCTTGTCAAATCCATATGACGTTTGTGAAGTGACAACATTCAAAAGACTATGTGTAAAATTTCATGACATTTCGATTAGTCAGAGAAAAGTGACAGCCATTTAAGTGAAGCTACTTTTTTTATTTTCAAAACAATTTCTTGTCTTAATTTATCATTGCTTCTTGATGAAAAAAAATACTGTACAAGCTCAGAAATGGCTTCAAAAATTATTTGGAATCTGCTCCATCGAAAAGAACCATTTGTCATTGGTTTGATGAATTTAAAGGTGGTCGTGAAGACACCGATGATGGTGAACGTTCTGATCGTCCAATTGAGATGGTTAATCCAGAAAATATCAAAAAAGTCCACAAATTGGTTATATATAATCGTAAATTGAAATTGCATGGATTGGTTGAGGCCATGAAGATATCAGAAGGCAGTTTGTTTACAATTATGCATGAACATTTAACCATGATAAAGCTTTTTTTCAAAGTCTTCAACATATTGATGATTCAGACTAGTGTTTGGCAATGTTTACACGTAATAAATCAGATTTTTCGCATCGATATGTGACAATGGATGAATCATGGATCCATCACTTTACTCCGGAATAAAAACGATCATCATCTGAGTGGACTGCAGCCGTTGAACCATGTCGAAAGCATAAAAAGGCACAACAGTTAGCTGAGAAGTTTATGGCTTCAGTATTTTAGAAAGCGCTTGGAATATTGTTCATCGACTATCTCCAAAAGAAAGAGACAATCAATAGCGAATACTACAAAGAGATGTTGAATAGTTTGAATGCAAAAATTATGTAAAAATGGCCTCATATGTCGTAGAAAAAAACTCTATTTCACCAATACAATGCACCGATTCACATGTCGGTGGCAAAGATGTTTAAATTGAACGAATTACACTTCGAATTACTTCCTCATCCACCGTATAGTCCATAGCTGGCCTCCAGTGATTACTGGCTATTTGCTGATATCCAAAAAATGCTCGACGGTAAGAAATTCAGCTCAAATGGAGAAGCAATTGCTGAAATGCAAGAGGCAAGAGACAAATCCTTCTACAAGCACAATAAAATCGATTTTTAGCAAAAAATGTATTTTTCTTAATTAGTCACACGACTTATTGCATGATGTATTAAATTGATCAACTGCCAATCACTCAGTTACATCAATAGTTTCGCCTTTGATGATTGATACTTATATTATTATAATAGACACGTTGAATATCTTTATTTTACAAGATGGAAGATGTCACAATGAAAAATATAATTCCTCATTCGATAACTTTATTTGGCTGTTATCCCAAGATATGCTATAAAAAAATAAATCCAAATTCAATAAATTGACTAAATGTTGTAGTCAAAAATTGTATAGAGTGATGAAATTTGCGTTTTTCTAAGTCTACCAACAACACACCAAAACAAAAAGCTTAATAGTTGTTTCTAAATGTTAAAAAACCTAAAGAATTTTTTGGATTCAAAAGATACCAGTTTACAGAATATCACTTTTTGCCATGTGTGACACAACAAAAGCAAACTATTTCTATTTTATAAATTATTATATTGAATATTCAAAAATAGTTGAATTTATAGTTGGGGCTATAACCAACTATGGAATCTTATTTATCTGCTTCACCACACGAAATACGGCAAATACATTTGAATCAGTATATACAATATCTTAGAGTCTGAAAACAATTTTTAACCTACTAAATCCCTGGATAAAATTAACTCACAACTCATATTTTCCTCGATATTCTTTATTTATTGATAACTTAATGTACGACAAATGGTAAGCAAAATCACATGGAAATTTAGAATATGAATACAGAACATTAAAAGGTAAAACAAATAAGGCAAGAATTATCAAAGGACATTGTTAATGTAAAAAAATGCAAATTACTACAATGTACAATGTACCGAAGAAGTTATTTGGGGCTTGGAAACATACAATAAGCAAAATACTCATCTAGGTTCAGCGATCAAAAACACAAAACAAACAAAAATGCTACAAGAAAAAAACTTAATGGTGACCAACAGATACGAAATCAATAATTAACAACAAAATATAATGTCTCCTTTCCATGAAATAACAAAAAAATAGAAAACATAAAAAAACGTTTGCCTTATATCCCGCCCTTTTACCAAAAATGTTTTGCAGAGATCCTTGGTGATAGTTTTAATTACAAAGAGTGTATAGAAGAAAGTATGGTTCCTGTAGATTCCGAAAATATAGGGGATGAAGAGGATAAAACAGAAGTAGAAGATGAATGATGCACTTTGTTAGTTTTCTTATAAAATGTATTTTATATGGAGACATGTAGATCTTCCTTATGCCACATATTTTCGAAAATTTTTTTTTCTTTAAAAATGTATAATTATCTACTTTTTTACAGTTTTTGGCAAAACATGCTACATCCGTAGATTAATAAATCTAACTTCAGGATTTGGATTTTTTAAATGTAATTTGGGCACCTTATTGCACCGAGCACATCCATCAAACCTTAATTTATGGTCACCATTCTAATTACATAAATAAAAAAATTGTGAATTTTGCTTATATACAGTAAACTGACAAATATATGATATTTGATAACATTTAACATTTCAAATATTAATAATTAATAAGATATCTTTTGAACAAAAAATACCTTCCTGACTGTTAATGGAGTATATATTAAAAAAACATACAAACCTCCTTCATCCTCAGAATCTGACATAAACGTTTCCTGCATTGCTTCAGGTGCTACAACCTTATATTTTTCTTCAATATTAGTTGTTACCATCGTTGTAACATTTGTTTCTGTAACAACTTTAAGTTCTTCCACAACACTAATGTAGCCCAATTTGTTTGCTATTCCTAAGGCAGTTTGCCCATTCTAAAAAATAGTAAATTTATCTTTTAAATAGTTGTTTCGATTTACCAAAATTAGACTCCCCAACAAAATTAACGCATAATTTATAATTTTTTTTAAAACAGCCCTTTCAACACTGATACCATTTTGTTACCGCTCAATTAACAAGATTTTTCAATACTTTCTGGTGCTGTAAGAAACAACTAATGCTTTCATTAAAGGTTTCTCATAGATACAAGTATCCCAAAGGTTTGGCACAATCTTCAATTTCTAGAGCTTTAAAATAACGTGTGAATTTGTAATTGATGCCAGTCCGTGACTTCAAGCGCTAGGATAAAGGTTTATGACATATACCTTGTTAAGATTTTTTTATCGCGCTATCAATGATAAGAAATTATTTGATAAGGGGAGGATTTAGGAATTTCAGCTTGAAACTCAGAGTGCCTACAGCGGCATCTTCATGAGTCATAGCTAGAGCTAGACTACAAGTTAGCAATGAGACGAATCCTAGTAAACAGTAGAGCGAATGAAAGGTGTGCGAAATGTAACATGCAACCAAGGTACATGTAGTATCGGAATAACAGAAATTATAAGTGGTTGGATTAATATGCAGGGCACCATCAAGATGGTTATCATTAAAAAAGGTCCTCTTCTTGCACGAACTCATTTGTGTACATATTTCTTGTTAAACTCTTGTATTACTAATGGTAATGATTGAAATTAAAAAAGTTTTAGTTCATATCCATATATTAATTATTGCTTAAATCAATTGCAATATTTTTTAAAAATTAAAAAATTGAAATTATGCGTACATTTAGTTTAGAATGTTTTTAAAAGTTACTTATGTCTAGTATTTGCAAACGAAAATTACAGTAAAAAATTAATACTAACGTTTGTCAATGCATTAGGATCGGCCTTATTCTTCAAAAGTAAAGTGATGACCAAAACGTGTCCTTGTTGAGCAGCTTGATGGAGCGGAGTATAACCTGCCAAAGTCGCAGGATTTACATCAGCTCCTTGCTCAATTAAAAGACGCACCATATTAATATGACCATGATGACAAGCAATATGAAGTGGCGTGTATCCTTGTTTAGTCTGTGCATCTTTTTGAGCTCCAGCTCGAAGCAAAAGTTGAGCTACTGGTACTCGATCTTCTTGAGCACACAAGTGAAGAGGAGTGAGTCCATTCTAAAAAATATTTATATGAATAAAATGTAACCTCATAATTGAATTGAATTGAATCACAATATTTTCTTAGCCATTCAAATTACGTTAAGAGTTTTATGTATTTACCAGGTTTTGGTGTGTTTTTAATATTTTTTTGTACTTATCGGCTTAGCTAGTATCAAGACTAGTTGACAACTGTTTTTTTTTCTTTCAAAAGATTGAACTTTCTATTATAAAATCATAATGCGGGGTTGTGCCGTGGCTACATGTAAAAACACTAATCGAAATACCAGAGATACGGGTATTGAATGCTTTGATTTTCAAAAAATGAAAACTTGGCAAAACAGTGGAGCTTGTTGTCAAAGGATAAAAGGTTTTATATGTTATGAAGAATTGTTAAATCAAAGAAAACATACGTATCGAATGCTTCAAATATATTGAAGGTTATGTTGCATATAAATTTAAAAATTAATATTCTCTAGATATTCTCACAAAAACAAATGAGACATCTGAGGCACCTGACTGACTGAAAACAGTTTCCAGATATTTTCTTCTATATCCGAATGAAAAATTATGGCAGGTAGCTCGGATATTAGAATCAGAATTTTTTAAGAGCAAAAGAAAATGAATTTTTTTTGGATTGGCTCAAAAAATTGTGAGTTCATTTCCAAACACATCAGTGCCATCTGAGGTGATTAGGTGATGCTTAGGTACAGCTAAGCTGATTCTTGCAATTTTTTGTAAGTAATATACTCACTTGAATCTATAAGTTCTACTATTTAAGTTCCTAAGCCATTAATAAAGTTTAATTAGATACCTACTAGTTATTTTTTTTAAATTTATTATCTGTTTAATTCCATATAAGGCAAAGTGTCTGAGTTTAGAACAATGTTTATTTACTTAAATATGACTCTAATACCTAGATGAGAAATAATATTGAAGGAATCCACAATTTTGCTTATAATATTTTAAAGAGTGTCTTATTCACGGAACGAGTAGGAAATTATATTCTTTGTAAACAACACGCAATATATCGTGTACATGTGTAGAACAAACATGGAGAAGATATCTGGTACAATATGACTGAATAGAATCAGAATTTTAGTTGCCCTAATTAACAAAAAATTTGTTAATACCATTACCTTGGCCATATGGTTTACATTAGCTTGGTGTTCTAATAATAAAGAACACATATCAGAATGACCTTCTTGAGAACTCAGATGTAAAGGCGTGAAACCAGCTTTAGATTCAGCATTTGCTTGAGCTCCATATTCGAGAAGAGTCGTCGCGATGTCCATCTATAACAATGAATAACATTTAGTATCGAAATTGTCAAATAATTTTCTATACTGGCATAGTTATCCTTGTACATTTCAAAACATTAACTGTATCTCAACAATAATGGCTTTGGGTAATTAGAAAGAAAGAAATGCTTTATTGTCAAAAAATTGTTACTATTTGTAGAAAAAAGCTAGTAAAAACTAAAAAACAAATAATTAGTATGAAGTCATATATAAGTTCATAACAAACATTAAACCAAAATGCACCATGTTTAGAATTACATATTATTATTATAATAGAAGTCGTTTACAGGGTAGAAGGCACTTTCCAGTAAATATGCCCTCAAATTATTGCGGAGTGCGGAAAAAGATTATATCGATTTGATTTCAATTAGCAAATGATTATGCATTTTTTGCATTATGCAATATTAATAATACTTAACAAATTCTGAACGTGGAGTAGGTAGGTAAAGGTCGTGCTCCGCGTTCCGAAGTGGATAGTCTTGCAACGAACTTTCTAAAATTGGAGAAGCGTGCTTACGAATTAGGCAAACGGATTCAAAGATGAATAAGGAAAGAAGAGTCAGAATTTTTAATCTTTCGAAGGAGTCCTTGAGGTGAACCCTGCTGTTTAATCCGAGTAAATATCTAACAGCTCTCTTTTGTAATTTGGAAATTTTTGCTCAAATTGTTTAGGATGGAGTAGACATTATTTAGGATAGAGAATATGTGCATTTGTTACTTAAAAACCCAAATTTAAACAGAAATGATAAAAGTTTCTTTTTGACCAATATTTTTATGATCTTAGATAACGTGGAAAGAAGTGCAATTGGGCGATAGTTCGATGTTTGATTTTTATCTCCTCCTTTATGCAGATGTGGTAAGGTGATTTAACATTTTTGATGTAAGTCCATCAGTTCCAGATGAGTATTTATTTTTGATATCTTCAATTGTACTGCGAAGCTCTTCTAAAACTACGGACATAAAGAAGAAGTGGTAGTCTAATTCATTACTTTTTATAATTAGTTTGTTAAATCAATCACTCTTCAGCTGGAGGCTACATAATTTAACATTAAGGTTGCATTATTTAAGCAAACGTAACTATTTATTTCCTGAACAGATTATTTAGAATTTCTCATGTGATAAGATCACGTTCTGGTCCCTTCTGTGTTCTTATATTTGTTGTTATTTCTTCTGCTACTTCTTTTGATGTGACTTAAGTGGATTGTCTGCTTTTTCATTAATTCATTCATTCATTAATTTCTATTAATTATACTGTAATTTTTTGTATGTAGGGTAAACAGTTCAATCAAATAATATGCAAATAGATTTACTTTTTTCTAATGGGTAGATTGGACATTACTGTTCTTCAAATTTTTTACAAGTGATTCTCTACAAGGAATAATCTGTATTTACTTGTGTTTTAAATTTTCTTAGTAGGTTTATATTGAATCTCCCTCTCGGATTTTTTCCTTTTACAGTGTATGTTTTGTTGTTCACTTTTGTTTTGTTTCTGACTGTTGCCATCTAATCACACAGAAGATTAATAAAATCATTGATATTTTCAAACTTTTTGGTTTATTTTAAAGACAAATTGTTCTATTATAAAACAGTTTTTGTTTTTTATTTACCTCTTCTTATCCTTCTTTAACATTTCCCAATCCGGAAGCAAGTTGAAATGGTGTCTGCTCTTCTCTAGCTTGCTGCTAAATTTTCTAGTGAGAATTTTTTTGAAATTTTGAGTGTATGTTGTTCACTCTTATTTTTTTTTCTGACTGTTATCGACTTCATCTGGCTTCTCTTTTTTCATTTACAATTTTTTCATTTCCAGTGGATAGTTATTTGGGGTTTTGAAATGCTAGTGTTTGTATTAATTATATTGTTTCAATTCCCATATGTTGACATTAAAGTTGGATTTTTCTTGTCATTTTTGAACCAGGCAGTAATTTAATTTTTTTCCAGTTTATTTGAAGTTCAATGATTCTTCCTTAGAAATGAAGAAATACAGTAGATCTGGTGTTGTTTTTCGATCTGTTAGCCAGTAGGTGGTTCACCAGTAAAGTCATAATAATTGCCTAATGTCACAGATAATCTTAACATATCTTAACGACCACACGAGGTTAGTAACATATTGTAAAAATTTGTTGAGCTATGCTTGTTACCATGAAATTAATTTAAACCAAAATGGCAGACATTTTGTGATGTTTAAAAATTATATGAATGATTATGAATTATATAAAATGATGAAAACAATAGAATTGATTAATTCTTATTATAAGTACCTGATTTTTACGAGCAGCTATATGTAGAGGTGTATGTCCATTTTTGGCAATAGCATGTGGTGAAGCACCTTTATCTAATAATAAAAGTGCCACCGGTTGGTGATCATAATGAGCTGCTACATGTAGTGGAGTTACTCCGTTCTTTCCTTGGGCGTCAGCTGGAGCATCTCTCTGCAATAAAAGCCTGGCAACATTGAGATGACC
The DNA here is from genome assembly GCA_026230145.1 of Diorhabda elongata. NCBI lineage: Eukaryota > Metazoa > Arthropoda > Insecta > Coleoptera > Chrysomelidae > Diorhabda > Diorhabda elongata. The sequence continues at coordinate 27,504,818 of CM047933.1, read as the reverse complement.
GTATTTGGAAGCGAGATGGAGAGGAGTAAAGCCTTTTTTAGTTGTGGCAGTTAAATCTGCTCCATTATCTAGGAGAACTGAAGCGACCTATAAGAAAATAACAATAGGTATCAATAAAGCACTTTTAGTTGTTTTTTCCTACAATTTTACATTTTTTTTCATAATAGTATCGATTACACTATATTTGGACTAGAATATAATTAGTAAATAATAAACATATACATATGATATTTCAGGTTTCAATATGTAACCCAAATAATATCATCTGAAGATATTTGAAATAATATTTTCTTTAGGATCTTATATCTTTTTTGCTCTATTATAAAACAATTTTTGTTCTTTGATTACCTCTTCTTGTCCTTCTTTTGCAGCTATATGAAGTGGAGTGTATAGATCCTTTGTCATAGCTTGAGGTTGGGCGCCATGTTGAAGTAACAGCATAACAATATCAACATTTCCCAATCTAGAAGCAACGTGAAGTGGTGTCTGTTCTTCTCTTGCTTTTGCATCTACAGCGGCACCATTTCGAAGAAGTATACGTATTATGTCGGTCTGAAATAAGGAAATTTTGATTATTTTCTATATTCAGTATAATCCAAGATGTCAAGTACTTACTTGATTAGCTCTAGCTGCCAAATGAAGAGGAGTTTCTCCTCGAACAGTGGGTATATCAGGACTAGCATCGTGTTGTAGTAAATAAATAACAATATTCATACATCCCATAAAGCTAGCAACGTGAAGAGGAGTCAAGCCACTTTCTGTTGTAGCTCCAATACCTGTATATATTAAAAAATCGTTACATTACAGCTGTCTTGGCTCTATGTGGTGACTAATATTGATATACACTTCCTACGAAAAATTAGATGCCGATCGATTATTTGATTCGTTTGTAATTATAATTGCGACCCAATAGTATGCAATAGTATTGCATCTAGATCCACAAAAGAGTCGGTCGGCGTCACGATTGTTGGAAGAGATGTAATTCAATATTCGTCGCGGCATATAGTTAGGTTTCTTTCTTTCAAATTTTGATAATAACACTTGTTTTAGAATAAGCGAGAGATTAACTATCGTAATTACTTTGTATCATATGTTCAGTGTTTATTTTATACCTAAGACGTCACGCAATATGGCGGCCATATTAAAATGTTTAAACTACCTATAAAAATGTTGAATTTTCAATAATTTTTTCTCTATAAATATTGATCAAAGAATAGAAAACAATTATAATAAAAGTTGTATATAAAATATCCAAAACTAATTTTTTCTCAAACCATGCAATAACCCTATTCTTTCACAATCTTTGGAAAACATCCTGATAGAGAGTGTTCACATTCTAACAAAGAATGTGAAAAATAAAGGAAAATATTATTTGCAAGATAATTGATCTTGCTTTGATTTTTTTGACGAAATAAAGATGTTTCAAGAGCTATAACTATTTCTTATATGGAAAATAATAATAAAAATTACAAGAAGAGAAGCTCAGAGAAATCCTTAACATGAATCAACTTTACCTACACCTACATCAATAATATTTTTGTCATAAAAACATAGTTAATATTTAAAATGAACTTTTTCTTTAGCTATCTTTGAACTATGTGTTGAAAGAAACCGAAATGAGTACCTTAAAGAGATAAAGAATTGCAACGAAGTGTAAATGGAGATGTGAATTAATATAGTAAATGACATAAACTATTGGACTGAAAACTCACTAGCTCCATGCTTCAACAGTAGTTCCACGACCTTTATTCTATTTTTTTTACATGCTATGTGAAGTGGTGTAAAACCGTTAAGCGCTCTAGCATTTGGATCTGCTCCTCTGTCTAATAATAGTTTGGCAACTCTAACGTGTCCACAATGAGCTGCAACGTGAAGGGCTGTCAGATAATCTACGGTGACTTCATCAACTGGGGCACCGTGATAAAGAAGAATTCTAGCTGCATCAACATGTTCACCTTGAGCTGCCATGTGTAAAGGTGCAAGACCGTTCTGAAAAAAACAATATTAGTAATAATATGAAGTGAAAATTATTTCTTTGTTACCATTTATTAAATGAGTTGTTTATCTTTTTCCATTATTGAAATATAAGTATTTGAAATTAGGTAAGCATAATTTGTATCAAGTACTTTAGTAGTTTTTTAATATATTTATGGTAAGAATTTTTTGTTTTAATTATGAAATAATATTGCTTGAAAATATATATTCTGAAAAGTTTCCACGGTCAGGATTATGAACAAAAGAACTAGTTTCACGGGTTGACCGCGTTGGAATTTTAAAAATTCTCGACTTTTCGGCTCCCACTTTGGAGCCATTTCAAGAGAACGGCGGGGATAGGGTGGTTGTTAGTTCATTGGTAAGAAGTGATCCGATTCCGTTGCCTCAATCTTCCCACCCCACGCAACGAATCACCCCTTTGTCCTGGTTGATTCCAAGGCCTCAATCTGCCTACTCTTTGGAATTCTATCGAGGAAATGAAAAGCATCACGAACACTGTTGACACTAACACACTCACTATTCCTCCTGAGCTAACAGTTACCTATGAAAATTCATAGTATGGACCGACTTTTATTATATTGTATCTTTTGGATAGAACAGATTTCTATTTGGTTCTTGAAAATATAACTCAAGTGTTGAGCTTCTTTCGTCATTCCTCTCTTTCTTTTCAATTCCTTTTCTTTCTGCGGCAGTTGCTAGGTCCCATTAGACTACTGCACGATTACCGATATACTATTCCTGTGAGCTGCAGCAGCCCAGCCTTCTTCAGTTTACCTTCACTTTCTGAAGGCGATAACTTGGTTGGTGTGTTTCAGTACTTTTTCAGATAACTTCCCTTATCTTATCTCCAGTAAATATGATTCTAGAGTTTATGTTTTTATTAAATATCTGCTGGTATTCATTTTGAGTCTTGGATAAGTCTATTTGTACTTTTTACAATAAATATATTATTCCTAAAACTTTTGAATTTATTTCAGCAATTAATTTTGGGAGTCGTATTTAGGGAGGGTCTTCTCTGTATTACTTGTACCTGTTTCGATTGTATGGATTGTATAAGCCAGAAGAACCGTCTTTAAGTAGCAACTTATTGTTCAAAAACTTATTATATAAATTAAGCAGTTAATAATCGAGTGAAGTGTGTGAGGATTAGAAATTTAGTATTTTTTGTGACTTGTGCAGTTGAAAAATATACAGTATTTAAAATCTCAGTAATTTACATAGTAAAATGTAATTTAGTGAATATAACCTATAAAACTACTGAACTCATACGAATAGGGTTCGATTTTTATAATCTTTTTAATAAACATTTTTCAATATCATTATGAATGTAGATATTGTTAATTCAAAGTTAATAAATAGAAATAATTATTCGTATATAAGCATATCAAAAGAACGCTTTTGCCATATAGTGACTGAAGAATTTGGGTTCGCGATTATTCACTTTGGACCAAAACAACAATTCAATGAGATATTCCAGGTATTGACGCGGTTCAAGCAAAATGAGTCGATTTTTGGATGAATCTTGGTCCACTACTACGTTCCTGAATAAAAAAAAATAGTCAAGACAGTAGATTACAAAGAGTGAACCTGCTCTGAAAAAGGCAAATATGGTTTCAATGGCCGGAAAAGTGATGGCGCCGGTTTTTTACGATAGTCGTAGGATTGTATTCATCGACTATCTTCAAAAAGGTAAAATAGTAATAGGAGAGTATTGCGCATTATTACTTGATCAGATTAAAGGAAAATTGCAAAAAGCGACCGCATTTGAGGAAAAATAAAGTGCTTTTCCGTTAGGACAACCCAGCTTCTCACACTTCGGTGATTGCTTCACCACCCACCGTAATCACCAGAACTGGTCCTCAGCAACTTTATACTGTTTCCTAACTTTTTTCACTTGCAACGCAACTATATTTTGGGGAGAAAGACAGCAGCTATTGTTTATATGATTGATTTATTACAGAATTATGGCAATGTTTAGAGCTTTGGAGAATTTCTTAGAATTACTGGAAACAGTAAATATTCACATCATTTGAAGCTTATTGTGATTCAACTTGGGCTGAAAGGATCTAGTGTGTCTCCTTTCTTGCTGTGGTACTGTGGACTCCTCTCAGTGTCTATAGCTGATCTATTAATCTTCCTCCTTTCAGAAATCTCAGGATATGGGATGACTTTAGCTGCCATATGCCTCCTATGCGTAATGCTTTGTTTTCATTAAGACGGTAATACAAAGATTTCTGTTAGAATGTGTATCTGTTGGCAGACGTTCCAGTAAAAATCTCTGAATCCAGCCACTCAAGCCGATTCCGCTTTCGGTGGCTGGTCAGCCAAATTATATTGCACAACGACTGCAATAGTTATAAAGTTTTGATTATCATTTTTATAGTACTTGTATGTTATCGTATCACGAGACAAACTGCAGGAAAGATGAGAGTGGCGCAACGGGCAATGGAAAGGGCAATGTTGGGAATTACGAGAAGGGATAGAATTACAAATGAGAACATAAGAAGAAGAACAAACGTTAAGGACATTATTGAAATTATAACCCAAAAGAAATGGAAATGGGTAGGCCATGTAGCCCGAATGACGGATAATAGATGGACGAAAAGAATATTGGAGTGGAGGCCAAGAATGGATAAGAGAAGTAGAGGCAGGCCACCAACAAGATGGAGTGACGATGTAAAGAAAATTGTAGGAAATTGGATACATACAGCTCAAGATAGAGACAGATGGTTTAAACTAGAGGAGGCCTATATCCAGCAGTGAATGGAAGATGGCTGATAGATGATGATGATGTTATCGTATATTTACGTTTTTTAATGGAAAAATTCAACCTGAACCTTTAATTTAAGATTATGTAGTTAAATTCCAGATTACAGCATTAATACAGCTGTAGTTACGCCAATAGATGATTTTGGTAATTATTTCAATAACATTCTGGAAGATTATGTTTACTGACAACTTTGTAATATAAATTAGTGAGAGGGTTGAGTGAAGCCTTTTTGTTAAATTCCTTAAATGAACGGATTAACTGCATCATATAAACGTTTAAACAGTTAAAGTTTTTAAATACATTTAAGTACACAATTTTTATGTTAAATGAAGATTAGCGGTACTTCATTGATAAAAAAGTAATAAAACTCATTATAATTCATTTTTAGTGGCAAGAGTGATGAATCACGACATGTAAAATCATTGCAATGATCATTCTAATAGGCTAATCAATTTTAGTTTCGTGTAAAAACAATTTCAATTTTTCAGTTGTTACATGAACTATACAATTAAATTCTTTGTGCAAGTATGTTGAAAATTTCACGTAATTTCCTTTACCAGTTGTCTATATACCGCATATTTTTTTTTAAATGAAATATGTTAAATATCAGTAATAACCCAAAAAAATGAAAATTACACCAAATAAACAAATTAAATGTTCGAAAATATCTCAGCTGACTTACATACAATATTGCAACTTATTTTTAAAGCCTTTTTTTACATTTACAAATACCTACGATGTCAGTTATCGGCATTCTGCCACAATACTTTTTCGTAACTCTAAAGATCTGTGGAGTAGCATATATTTTTGATTTTATATATTTCCACATAAAAATCCGAAAGCGAGAGATCACGTCATTTAGCCGGCTACTCTATTGGACCCCTTTGTCAATCCAAAGCACTGGAAAACGTAAGTCAAAAACTGTCTTACGCTTTTATTATAATGTGAGGTTGCTCCATAATTGGAAGGTAAGTTGATCCACTAAAATATTATTGTGGGTCAATATTGAAGCTATAAGGGTCATTTTTGTTTAATTACAATTCCCTAATATTATTTTATAATGAGAATTTGCAATTTTTTGTGCCATACGGTGATATGGACTTCTACTTATTATCTCCAGCAAAGAGAAGTGACATCTATTAAGACTAACGTTAACTGATGGAACTTTTCGATTCGCTTTCTTAATATGAATTCAAATTTTGAAAAATCTAATCAAACTCATGCATTCTTATTCTTTTAGCATTTCAATTATCAAATAGAATAAAAACATTATATTTAGATTTTTTTATGAAATAATAATTTGGAAAAAATTTTTATATTCCATCCTAAGCCATATTACTGTGAGGTGTTTGATCTGTTTGAATGGGTGTTATGAAATATATGTTTTTCTCCATGCCTTTTTATCTTTCATTTGCTCTTTTATTCTTTCCCATTCTATCAATAGTTGTCTCAGCTGCTTCTTTTAAATAGTAAATCCAAATTTTTTCTTGGTCTTGCTCTATTATTTTTATCTGGTTTTTTGTATTTGAACGTTTTTTTTGGTATTCTGTTTGTGGACTTCCCAAACCATCTCAATTGTGCTTCATATATTTTTTTTCGAACTGGTTTTATCTTTAGTACGCTTTCATTTTCTATTTTTTTCGGGAATTTTATTTTCATTGCATTCATACGGGATAGTTGATTTTGATTTTATGTCTATTCCTCATAGCTGTAAAGTATGATAAGCTTTATTAATTTTATCATTTCACAATTTCTAATTTTTTGTTTTCAGTACTTTTTTATTCACCAACTTTTCCTTGTTTTTCTACTATTTCCTGGTTTAGTCTCCAGTTGCTTTCTATTATTGTCCCTATATATTTATAGTTCTACCAATATAAATTGGAGAAAAGAGTTATGTGAGGAACAATCAATATTTCATAAATACGCACGGCACTCATACCAAATTAAGTAATGAAAACTAATGTTCACACCCTGTATAAAATTCAGTAGACATTTAATAAACCGTCAGCCCACGTGGACTCTCATCTCCACTGTTTACCAATGAAAACATTTAATCATAAACATAAATGCATTTCTATTGACCGAAGCTGTATGTACACACTTTCTTCGAAATATTCCTACCATACAGTCTGCGATAAGCAGTGGCTTCGTTTGATGAGATTCATTCAATTCATAAATTTCTTTAAATAAATTGAAATATGTGTGTGTAGTGCGAATAAAGACAAGTATGACTATAATAATAAAGATTTACATATAAAAACAGCAATTTTAACATTTATGTCTGAAAAAAATATTCCTATTCCTGTCAGTCATCGTAAAAAACGCCCACAAACAAAGAATTGCTTACTCTTATTAAAGGTCTAAAATTTATTATATTGACAAGTTGTGCAAAAAACAGGGTTTTACTTTTCTCATACTACCTCCTTACTATTGTAAATCTAACCCCATGGAGTTAACATAGACAAACGTAAAATCAGAAATTCTAAAATGTAATCAGTGTCTAAAACTGAGTGAAGAGGTTGTAGAGCTCGTAAAGAAAGTTCTAGCAGCAGACCGCCAAGAGCTTTTGAAAAACTGTATTAAACATGTTATTAAAGAAGATGTGTAAGTGGTATCACCCTCTATAAAACCCATCATAATTCAATCAAATGGTGACTCTAGTCAGACGATTCTGACTACCATTATTATTTATAATAATACTTTGGAATTGAAATATTTTTTTTCTTTTGTTTTATTTGCAAATAATTTATTTTCCTTGATGGTTTTTGCTTTGAAATTTCGTTTCCCCAAAAAAACAAATGGGGTAGAAGGTACATTTTACTCGTCTATTTACGTTTTATAATTTAATATTCAGTTGTAGCAAGTTAACGAGGTATAATAATAAGTTTTTTCTCAGTTCCAAATAGGACTCAAATCAAAATTGTCGGCAAGAGTTTTTGTATAAGTTTTTATAATTTGCAATTGATATTTGAAGAGCTATGCATGTATTTTCGTAGATAAAGTATAATATTCAGCTTGCGGTAATGATCATAACTAACTTAGCGAATAATGACTTAATCATCACTTTTACGAGTTATTATAAAAAGGTATCTGCTTTTATAAGATTTTTATGGATAATGAGTATGGTATCTTTATTTTTAAATCACAAATATTTTCAAATCCCAAATTGTCGAGATTCTTAAATATTTGATACAAATTATGTTGTGTTGATTCAAGGACTCGCTATATTTTGAGGTTAATACTCCATACAATCCAATATTGTGACCAAGATTCGAATGGTGCCATGTAGGGATAGAGGAGGGTTATTTATTAATGTGTGAGTATTAAAATATGAATTCCAAATGTAAATGAATGTTGTGTTTTACTACAAACATCCTAAATTCACATTTAAAGCATTCACAACATAATTATTGTTGTCAGGACGTAATGGCGTAGACACAAGACGTTCAAGTCATTCTGCCAAGTAGTTAGAACCGCCATTTTGTACTGCCAACATTACGACCCACAGGCTTGTGCCGCGGTGACCTAAGAGATAGAGAGAGAGAGAGAGATTCGTTGGTTAACGTTTGGTAGGATTGGAGGATTTTTGTAAGGAATTTGGTTTGTTTGAGGTAGGCCCTGATATAGGAATTGCTCCTCTGCAGGGCCGGGGTTGTGGTGGTTTCGTTGGGATGTTTTCGTTTAACTACTTCTAGCTGGGTATTTTGGCCGAAGAAAATGAAGTGCAGCTTGCAAATAAAAACGGCTCTTTTTTTGAGAGGTTTTATTATTTTTTATACTTTTTTTTTGAATTTTGTGTTTTTTTTTTGTTTTTTCTTCCTTAATATAATTTGGAGTGGGCGGTTACAGCTGTGGTTGTATTATTCCCTATCGTCGGTCATTTGGCTGGGGAACCGGTTCGCCAGGATGCAGGGAAACCGGATTAAACCTGTAACACCGACGACCGCAGTGACCTGCATTACCGCTCGTTAAATAATATAATATTAATACTAGAGATGGAGGTAGAGATCATATTTCCAGTTCCAAAATAACAAATTTATACGAAATATCACGAGTGGATAAATGTCAAACGGGTCCGTTCCTCCTTGTTCGCTTTGCGCTTGCGCTGCGTCTCGGCGGGTACTTTTGAAATATTATTTCAAATGCCCGTCTGCACAATTGGACGGTGCACATAACTAGTCATTTATTCCCAAAATTAATGAGTAATATAGAGGGTTCAAAGCAAGAGTACGGAATTTTTAGGATTTCGCACGGGCAAATATCTTGCCACAGAGGTAGCCCCATCTATATTTTATTTATCATAGATATTTGGGGGCTTAAAAGCAGGTGTACTGAGGATTTAAAACTCTTGGGTTTTTCGGCCATAGTGGTAGCGGCGGTTTTTCTAATATTTGGGTGAAAGGGTGAAATTTCGCGCGGTTAATAATAATTTTCCTGTCGTAAGGGTAGTGGCCGTTCTTATATATATATATATATATATATATATATATATATATATATTTATATATATATATTTATAAAATTCGGGGATGAAATTTCGCGAAAAGTGTGGCATTCTGGGTTCAAGGCTGATGATCGATAAATACAATAAATATAAGAATTTTTAAATGAATGTTAATCCTATGTGCTAAATGTCCCTCTAAAATGTACTTAATGTTAACATATTAATAAATTGTACGAATATAGTGATACATTGTTCATTATTTTACAAATAATTTTATTCATATAAAACTTAACTTATGACTTCATATTTTTTTGGTTTTGTAGATTCAGGTAAACTAGAGTCGTAACTGTAATCGAATTCTGTATGCACTGATCATCCATTGTTTCTTTCAATGATTTTTTTCCATATCCGTTGGTTTTGAAAATCTGTTTTTTGTGGTTAACTGTTTCTTTTTCGTTGATTTAAACCGCTGCCTACATTTTTGTGCTCGGTAAATTTGCAGATAGTTAATAAAAATACGGATTAGTGGATGTTGACGGGCAATTTCGATAGCTTTTTCCAAATGAAGAATCATTTTCAATAATCCATCATCCGAACAGGTAATACTGGCACCTGATGCTATATTAAGTAATGCGGTTACACGTGTTGATGGTGTCACAGAATTCTCAATGTGAATCGACTGTCCTTCATATGCAAAGATTGTTTTATTGTTATGTTCTTCAAACAATAAAGTTGCTGGCCGCGCAGACGACGTTACGTTCCAGAGCATGAGCAAAGCGAACAAGGAGGAACGGATCCGTTTGACATTTATCCACTCGTGAAATATCGAGAGCTTCATCATGTCGCAATCTAATGTTTTAAGATCAAACTAATAATCCGTATTTATTAGACTTACCTTTGTTTTAGCGTGCATGGGAGCTCCATTTTCTAATAATAAGTCAACAACATGATCATGTCCACTTCTAGCTGCACAATGTAATGGTGTTAAACCGTCTCGAGTTTTTGCTTGGATATCAGCTCCTTTCGCCACTAATAGGGTTACCATATTAATTTTACCCCATTTACTGGCTACGTGAAGGGGAGTGATGTTGTGTTTTGCAGTATAATTTACGTCAGCTCCTATAAAAGTAAAATATTTTAAGCAAAGCATATAGAAGCTCGAGTGTCTAGTTTATCATGCATAGTTGTATATCCATTCATGATAAATTGGACCCATTTACAAATACAAATACAACCAAAAAATAGAAGAATTCGTCATAAATCTAAACGTTTGTGGAATGAACTGTCGGTCAAAGCGACATTCTAGATAAAAAAATGCTATCGTGAACGTTCAACAATTACAACAAGGATGTTGTTAATATTATTACATAATTGCTTACAATAATAAATTGGTAAATATATCAATTTAAATTCCTCTATAGTCTCCATTAAGATTGACCTATTTTTTCCCAAGGATGTTTATTTCTTATGCATATAGAAATATTGTTCAAACTGTACTCAAACTTAGAAGAGTATATACAACAAAAAAGAAGTTCAAGAAAAGCATGGAATGACGAAGCGGCAGGTAAAAGAAACATTGAATGGATTGGAATAAGACGCAAAGTTATGAATAGAAAAGAATGGAGGAGAGTTTGGAGAAGTGATATCACATCGTACGTCGACCCTACACTATCAAATATAAAAAGACTTAGGACAAAATAAGTGAACAAAATTTACTTGTAAAGATATATTTTTGTCAGGAATAATAAATTTCGAAAATACTTAAATATATAATTTATTAGTTAACACAAAATTAATATTTACATGTATTGGTGTGGGACCATTGGGCAGAGACATTTTATATCGCAAAGAACGCCTGTTTATTTACATTTGCATTTATTTGTGTCGCAGTTTTACATCTAGTTTACCCTTGACCTCCTGAATAGGACTGAATGTAAACGAGTTGTCGTAAACATTTAGTTTCACCTGATACCTATGATAAACCGACAAGTTCTGAATTGCACGGCGTTAATTGATTTCTAGTGAATTTTGTGTCTATCTTACCATCAGTATTACGTAATTCGAAAAGTATGACTCATAGTTTATATTCCATAATCGTCAAATTTCAACTTCACCAGCTGTTTTGAATAAGTTTAGTAGACTACCATCAATATTGGGCTTTATCCCTAACAAATACGGGAGCAATTTACCGAAAGAGTAACTTTTAATGGAAAAGTGTCTTTATTTTAAATAATCTTTCATTTGTCATTGATACAGATAAATAGATTATACTATAAATTAATATTCAAATTCCACCTTGAGTTCCTTATTATTTATAATACAATCCTATGTCTTAACTGAAGTAAATAACGAACTTACAGGAACATAAGAGGGATGTCTGAAGTTCAGGTTAGAATAATTAACATATAGCATCTTAATATAACTACTAATGAATTTTGAAACATCGTCTGGAAAATTCACATGATCAAAATGAAAAATTCAAGTCGAAATTCATGAATTTTTATTCTTTTAAAAAAACGCTTTTCCTACTACCACCCTGGTGTAGTTCAAGATTTCATCAATATTTTTTTCTTACCCATAGTTGTGCAAAAACATTCTGCGACATCTTCGAAGTAAGTTCAGCAGCTTTGCGACAAAACAGTTGCAGACGTTATCGTAAAAGACAAACGGAAAGGTTGTCGACTAAAACAAGATGATGAATTTAAGAAGAAATCATAGAATTAATCTCCTAGATCCCGGCAAAAAAAGTTATTAATCCAGGAGCAGCAACCCCGACAGGACACATTTGTCTACCGACCTTAATGTGACAATACTGTATCGAGGTTGTCTTGATAAATACCCACACGATCCACCTATTTCTCGCCAGAGGTTCAATGAAATTTTTCTTAAAGAATTCAATCTTTCATTCCAACCATCTGTGGATACAATAAATAGATTGTTCTAGGACAGAAGAACTTGAAACTGTTTACAAAAATGACTTAGAGTTACATCATCGACAGGCGGAATCCGCAAGGGATCAAAAGGATTTATTAGATAGTAGGAAGCCTGATTCAGATGTTAAAAGTAGTGCAATTCAACTTTCAGCAACAAATACCATTTTGAACGCAATCACAAATGTATCATAGCCGTCAGCTTTCAAATATAAACTTGGGGTTACACTTCGAGGACGTGTTATGTGTTTTTGGTATGAAACTGTAGACCATAAGGTTATGCTGTTATAAAATCGACTGTTTCACGTAGGAGGAAGCTTTGGTCAGATAACTGTGGAAGCTAAAATAAAAACGAAGGTTTACTAGCAATGATCATAACTCTAATTGCAAAAGGTTAATTTGACAAAGTACAAGTTTCCAGTGAAAAGACACACTTTTTTGTCTTGTGACCGCTATTATTGGGAAATTTAAAACGTCAAAAAGTCCATTGGTTCCACAAAAATTAAATCGAGATAATCGCCAATGCGTCTAAGAAATCACCATTTCAAGTAGTGCACGCTACCACTTTTTATAATTGGATGGATCTTTCTAAAGAAATGCTTGATACTAAAGAAAAAGCTGATGAAAGTATCTGCTATAAGGATACGGGATACAGTTCTTTGACAAAAAGAACATACTCTTGATTAAATCCATGGATATCAACTGCTTGCCTTAAGCTTGGAGTAACAATCACAAACTTCCTAAATTCAAATATTGAAATGGTGGAAACTCCAATTCTTCTAGGTAACGAGAAAAATAAGGACATTGTTGGAATGTTGGCTTATTTTAAAGATGGCGCTAAAATATTCTATGAAAACCTCATTAAATTCAATGACACTATTTGCCATCATAACTTTAAAAACCATTAAAAACTTTTTTTTTTCCAATTTTTTTCTAATAAATTAAATTCGACACAAATATTCCATGTAGTCTACTCAAATTAGACGAAAAAACGCTGTTTTAGAGAAATTTTCCCCACAGCAATGAGACCAGTAAATTCCGATGTATTTTGGTCGTCAGAAACCGAATTCAAGTTACCGCAGTCTCGAAAATGGGAGGCGGGCGGATATATTGACATATATATACGAAAAATCACTGTTTTTACACTAATTTCCTCCAACTTTGCCATTGAACATTTTGTGGTAATATTCTAGAAAATATGTTTAATGTATTAAAACGTTTTTTATCTCTCCTGTGAAATCAATTATCTGGTACTTGCAACGTTATGTTTTGGCCCTAATCACTTGTTTAATTTAGCAAAATACCCGAGAAGCACAAAAGAAATCGCAATTCACAAAATGTATCTCATGACCGTTGTAGATAAATACAGAGTGTTCCAGGATTTGATGCAAAAAATTGTAATAAAAATTACCGTCGAATCATCAACTGACATTTTTCATAGATGGTAAAGCTGCGTAAGCAAAGCAAGATTGTAAATTGCAAACCAAAAAAATTGGAATTATTAACAATAGACAACTTCTACAATGTTGAAGTTTGGAGCATTTCACAGAAATTGTAGCTTAATCTATAGGGTGTTCCAGGATTTGATGCAAAAAATTCGGGAGTGAGTGGATGACGTGAAAATAATGCTGTGTGACAAAATTTTTCTCATACCCCCCCATACGCCGTTAAAGTTGAAAAATCAAAACTTATATGTAAATATATTTTCTAAATTATACATTCGAACATCATGAATTTTAATTGGATGATTACGTATGTCCATGTAGTATATTTGACGGAATAAATAATTCTACACTACTATGGGAAGACCAGAGGCAGTTCAAGCCCGATGGTTAACAATCCGTAACTTTTACAGGGACTGAAATTATCATAAATTGTAATTATTTATTAAAAATACTTTCGGGAGGTATTGAAACACAATTAAACATTTCTTAATGAACTGCATACTGTCGGTCATCGTATTACTTACATAAGGAAAAAATTGAAATTTAGAAAAATTTTGTTGGTTAGCCTACAACTTATCAAATATAATAAAAACAAAAAAAACTATAATAAACGGTCGAAGTGGAAACCTTGCACTTTATATTCCTTTGAACTTGGAAGAGCATTCCAAGATTCTGCCTTATAGCGTCACAATGGGAGTTTATTCTATCGATTTCCATTTCGTTCCTTGTGTTTACCGGTGTTGGATATACGAAGCTTTCAAGATATCCCCATAAAAATGAAGATGGGGAACATGGTGGCCATGCAAATAAACCTCCCCGAACAATCCACCTAATAGGACTACATTAGTGGGAAGAGGTTTCATCGGGCATATATTTGCGAATATCAAGAGGAATATCACATAACATGAGTGAGAAATCATTTTGGAGAAAAGTATCGCAGACTATTCAGGTTATTAAAAAGTATAATTCTGTCCTTAAAGCGTTCAACCTTCTGCCAAACTATACATACAAATGTATGTCGGCATATTCACTATAATTAAATTCTACCATATTGAAACTTTAAATATATATTTACAAGGCTATACATTCTATTAAGAATTGTGGCTGCTCATATTGAGTTCTTTTGACCCCGTATTTTTGTGGTTGGTCAGCATTTTACCCTATTTAATTACAGCTTATCACATGAAGCCTCGACTATTGTTCTCCATTTATCTCTGTCCTGCATGTGTTTGTTCCAGTTCCAGATTTTCCACATCTTTCACAATCTGATCTACTCATTTTTTTTTGGTCTACCAGGCAATCTTTTTTCGCTCGGTCTCCATTCTGTGATTTTCTTTGTACCCTGCCGTTTTTCCATTTTTTAATATTTCCGTACCATTGTATTCTTTTTGCTGTAATTGTTTTTACTATATCTTAATTCTCTAATATATTCTTAACTTCATAGTTCATAAGTCTTCTATAGTCATTGTTTCCAACTTTTACTGGTCCATGAATTTTCCTATTTATTCTCCTCTCCCCTATCCTTAGTTGTTCTTTGTCTGTATTTGTTAGTCTCATTATTGATAACAGGTTTTGAAAAGATTGACAGCAACCTGACATATCACGTAGTAGCTTATTTGACAATAGACTATTAGATGAAAAATAAATATTAATTTTTTTGTTACGCCAGTAATAATATGATCTGTTGATAGTATGTGGTACAAATGTTTATTTATTTATTCATTACTTCTCGAAAAAATGTTTTATTGTGTTTGAATACGTATTTTTAATAATGACAATTTATGATAATTTTCTTCAGAATATCTCTTTATGGCGAATGTTTCCTAGGAATGTACAACGATCTAAAAATCTACATATCTCCTTAACTATAAATATTATCGAGTTAAACAAAGAGTATCTTTTTGTCAAAAAAATCAATTGAAATATTTATTTTTACTATCTTAGATTGTACAGGTTGTCCCTGTAAAAGTTACGATTATACCGTCAAACCAATACATGGCCTATTTTCACGTCATCTACTCCACTCCCGAAGTCCTGGAACATCCTGTATATTAAAACGGGATGTATTTATCAAATAATTAAATTATTATACGTTTGCAGAATAGAATATTTACTGTTATGCGTCCCATTATTTAATAAAAATTCCTGGTTCTTATTATTTGAAATTTGATCTTTGCTGTTTGCTTTATTGTCTTCGGTGTTTTTTTTCTTATATGATTCATATTATTTATTGTGTAGTTCAGTGTGAAAAAATGCGAACCACTATGTTTTCCTTAATGGTCGCAGGATTCGTGAATATTAACAGAAATTTAATTTTCAGTAATTATATACCAAATGTCGAATTTAGAACGTGAGGATAATATATTTATTTTTATGGTAAATAGTTCAAAAAATTAGTTTTTTAACGATAAAGTGATAGTAAATGAAGATACAATCATTTACTATGCAGAAGTTATTCAATTGTAAAGAGAACAAAACAAACGAACAGTTGGAGCGGACCTGTTCACTAAGCGGAAATGTAATTTACATAATTTATTTGGTACGTTATTTTGACTGAAATATTTATGTACCTGCTAATAAATAAATTAAATATTATTATATAATCCTCATTGTAATTGAACTTTTGTCTCTCCCCCGCCTGTCATCATTAATATTGTCTTGAAAACAGGAGAGAGAAAAAGAGAAAAACATTTTATTGTCAATAAATTGTTACTAACTAACTACTTGTGAAAACTCAAAAACGAACATGAAGATAACTTAAGAAAGATACAAATAGAATAAAATTTCAATATACAGAAGAAAGCCACAAAATTATAGGTAATAATTAGTATATAAATCGATAGAAAAACCAGTATGCAGCATGCCAGGAATTACAAAGTTTACAGAGTAGAAGGCAGTTTCCAGTAAATATGCTCTCAAATTATTACGGAATGCGGGAAAAGATGATATCTATTTGATTTCAATTGGCAAATGATTGTGCATTTTTTTGAATTGTAAAATATTGAGCACTTAACTAATTCTAAACGTGGAGTAGGTAGGTAAAGATCGTGCTCCGCGTTCCTAAATGGATAGCTGTGCAACGACCTTTCTGAAATTGGAGAAACGTACTTACGAATTAGGCAAACGGATTCAAAGATGAATAAGAAAGAAAGAGTTAGATTTTTTAATCTTTTAAAGAAGTTCCTGCAGTGAGTCTTGCTGTTTAGTACGAGTAAATATCTAACAGCTCTCTTTTGTAGTTTTGAGTCGCACCACACGTACCCCAGAAGGGACGGGCTTATCGAAGATGTGACTCAATAAGGGCATAATAGACTATTAAGGAGATGGATAAGTTCAGTTCTTTGGATACTGATCTTAGCGCAAAACAGGAGGAATTTAATTTTTTAGATAAGGCAGCATTGTGTAACTTCCATTTCAAGGAATTGTCCACAACAAACCCTAAGAATTTTACGACGTCAATGGTGGTGTTATTTAATAAAAATGGCTGCAATGTATTTTCATATCTGATGAAGCTTTAGTTTTAGAAACTTTGAAATTAGAATCGCACCATGATTTAAGGGTGTATAGGTCACTAGATATAGTTCTATGATGTGCCTTGAGATCAGGATTGCTGTGAAAGAAACTGGTGTCGTCTGCAAATAGAAATATTTCCCCACGTATGTCTAGATAGACGATGTCGTTTATAAGCATAAGAAACAAAATAGGATCTAGTAATGAGCCTTGGAGCACTTCAAATTCTATTGTCTTGCAAGAAGACATCGTTGTATCAACCCTTACAAGCTGACTTCTGTTGGTAAGGACCGAACCAAAAGTTGTTGACCTTTGTAGGAGACCAAAATTTGCATTTCAATCAACTGATCTTTCAGAGTTCGAGAGTGTGAAACGCTCACTAGCTGAGAGAATTGAATAGAGTGTAATATATTGGTAATAGATGATATTAACCAAGATAATGGAAGAAACTCACCCAACAGTACCCTACAAGGGAATGTAACTACTATTGCGGAGCCCAATAATATATGAGCTACAAAACTCACTAATAGAAGGTATAAAATGTGTAGAATATGCAGACGACTTTGACTGAACACATCAGAAGGTATGACATCAACCCCTCTGGATACATAACGATTAAATGATAGTTAGGCCCAATCTGTAAAACGGGAAGAAAACCACAGTTAGGTCACATGGGAAAACAACCTATGCATGGGAAAAAGGAAAGTTAGTCCAGAAATGGAATATCTGGGAATTAGTACAGTAGACTTACATGGAGAAATATTTCAAAGAAAGCCATAAAACCTGCTCTGCAAATGTACACCATAAATAAAAACTTTTGGTAGAATTATTTGACAGAGAAACTTCAAGTAAATATTCAACGAAGTGGTACTTCAGCAATGTGCTTTCCTTACAAGGGCCATTAAAACTTATCCAATATCATCAGTAGGAGCTCTCCTGTGATCACGATGTTTAAATGCGGATTACAAACTCAGGGAAATGAAAAGCACTTGCAGGAATTAGATGATTTACTACTGGTAATCTCGAGAAGAGCTTCTTAGTATTGCTGAGTGATAAGAAGAATTGGAAAGAAGATGACATTATATACTATTACCCTCCAAAGTTCAAACCTAAACGAGGCTAAGTATAGACCAAGAATCAAATACTTCGAATAAATAGGATAAATAGTTTATAGAAAAATGTAATGTTTGTTACACATTAAAATTCATTTTTTAAAAATAACATCGTCCAAATGTTATTCGTTGCGCTCACGACATTCATTTTCTTTTAATTGTGCCAGGGAAGTCGCAAGTCACAGTTGTTAAATCGGGAATGCGTAGG
Source organism: Diorhabda elongata (assembly GCA_026230145.1). NCBI lineage: Eukaryota > Metazoa > Arthropoda > Insecta > Coleoptera > Chrysomelidae > Diorhabda > Diorhabda elongata. The sequence goes on along the minus strand of CM047933.1, from coordinate 27,486,404 downwards.
GGCCAAAATTTCACGAACATGTAGCAGAGAACTATTGGACGTGTGTGAAGTTGTTTCGTAAATACTGAAACCATGTTCATTGATTCTATTAACTATTAAAGTTCAGGCGCGAAGAAGTCCTCTAACATTTGCACATAATTCTTCGAATTCACTTAACTGTCCGTGACATCACAGCCCATACGGTCACTTAGACAAATGTAAGGATTTCTGATGCTTGTATTTTGAATTGGTTTCACTCCACTAATGGCAATTTTGCTTGTTAACGTGTCTGTTAAGATGAAAAAGAGCTTCATCCGAAAACAAGATGTTAGTAAACGTTGAAAAACGCACAATCATCTGGTTTACGAAGTCAAGCACCTCACCAGCATCCCAGGCTTTAATTGTTTCACCAACTGAATTTTGTGATTGTGCAACTTCAAATCTTTGAGTGAAATGCGTATTAATGATGATCTATGCACGTTTAAAGCAATAGCACGATACCGAATAGACGTCAGGCTCGTAACGAACAGACTGAGCAACACAATCTATGTTCTAGAAGACCTCGGAAGTCCGGATTCTGCTTTATTCAGTGTTGATCCGGTGTCTTCAAACTTCACGAGCCATTCTCCCTCACGCACGTACAACGCACGGTCCCCGTAGAATTTATTATATTGAATGAATTAAATGCAAACTAAATATAATGTGTAATTACCTTTTTCGTATAAAAGAGAAGCAACTTTGTCGTTTCCATAATGAGCTGCGATGTGTAAAGGCGTAAATCCGCTTTTCGAAGTGACGTCGGGGTTATGTTCGTTCTGTAGGAGAAGAGAGGCAGCTTTGACGTCATCTTTTTTGGCAGCGATGTGTAAGGCGGGTAGACGGACTTTGCCCCGAGTGTCGTTTTCCAATAGTACAGCAACCACTTTATCATGACCTTGCTGCATTGCAACTGCCAATGGCGTAAATCCATCCTGAAGCAAGTATATCATACATATATCACACATAAAACTAACAAAATATTTGACGTGAAAAAATAACATTTCATCATATTTATATTACTGACAGTAGTATATTAAATAATGAGAGAAGGTAAAGTTACTTTTAGGCGAGTTATGTACATTCCAATGAATACTTATTTTTATGACTATTGGTGCTTATAACGTGCTTACAACGTTGAGTCGAAGCAGTCTCTCCATGTCTATGAAAAATTACTTTGGATCATCTCTAATACGTACCAAAATAAGCACCCAGTTTTGATGAATTCAGCTTGAAATAAATACCCATGAGCGAATTTGAGACACTCCGCTCTAACACAATGTTTAATTGATCTATAATAATTTATTTAGTTTCTACATTTTTTTCAATCAAAAACAAATATTTTAGGAACTCGTAGATGAATTTGAATGAATGAATTCATTCATTAGTTTCTAACGCTTATTAATGATTCATTTGCGGTTCGTAGCACATTTTTTTGTATTTTACATTTATACAGAATCCCAATGAAAAAACTTACCTCCGTTGCTAATGCTTGATTAGCTCCTTTAGATAACAAATATCGTACACAGCCATCGTGATTTTCTTGTGCTGCCATATATAGTGGAGTGAAACCATTTTGGGATTGAACATTTAAAGCAGCACCATGTTGAACTAGCAGTCGAACAATTTCTTCTTGACCGGCTGAAATGTATTAAAAAAATGTGAGTCAACGAGTAATTTGGTCGAACTAAATGAACCGTTATTTTCATTGTCGTAGCAGACGAAATTTTCAATCCAATCAAATAGAGAGATATTATTGAAATTTATCGCCGAGTTCAGAATCATTAGATGAAGTTACTAAGTAAAAAATGCTATGATCAAAGAAAAGATTTCTTCGTTTGCTTTATAGACTATCAAAAAGTGTTTGACTTCATTCGGATGACTTGGTGTTTTGCATACTAGGATGTTAATATTGATAGTAAAGACATCAGGATCATACAAAAGCTGTATGCAGATTAAATAGCGTAACTGCGAACTAGCGGCTCTTTAACTACAGAACACCTTCAGATACTTAGAGGAGTCCGTCAGGGATGCATTCTTTCAGTCATGCTATTTAACATATACGTAGAACGAATTTTTCAGCTAGCATTAAAGGACCATCGAAAAGGCATTAAAGTAAATGGAATAGGCCAGGTATTCGAGCATTTCTCTTTCTCCGAATTCTTTAATGTAGCACCAATTTATTTGAAATTTTGACAGATGATAGGTGTGTATCCAAAAAACGAGATCATCTATATGATGCCGAATTGTGCAGCCCCTTTTTGGAAGTGGAAAATTTTTCACCCAGAAATCAAAAGATCAGCAAATTTAAAGTAAAAAATGTCACATAAAGTGTTTTCGCCAGATCAATAGTTTTTGAAAAGTACGATACGAACAAAAATGAAGCTAATAAAAAAACAAAGAAATCAAGCTATATTTTAAGATCTTAATGTTCTACCTAAAGAAAGTTATAGATAATTGAATAGCTTTTGTTTTACGTAATTGAGCATTTAACCTCAAATAACGGGAAAAGGGTACATTTTTCAACAAAAAGTCAGAGGATACTTTTTAAAGAGCTTAAAAAGACCTTTCAAATGACCACTGATAAAAGTCGTTTCGACTGAAATTTCAGTGAGATATGATAATTAAAGCTAAAAAAAATTGCACTAAAACTAATGCCATTTCATTAGAAATCAAAATTAAACTTATCCCTTGTACTAAATACTTTATTTGGATGTTATTTACGACATCTGAAAGTTTGGCCCATTAGAAATGCATAATTTTTTAAAAAAATGAGTATTAAATAATACTTCTTTCTATTTGATTTTTCAAATAAAAGTTTTTGTTCATTTTTTCTCCATAACTATAAGAGATACAAAAACAAATAAACAGTCAAATTGAAACATTTTTTATGACGATTAATTTGCTTTTTTTATTTTTTTTGTAGCATAAAAATTGACGCAGTTATAACCAAATTAATCTGTCACTATAGTGCGAGGATTGCTTATTTGACCGTTTATTAAGAAAATGTGGAGGGTCTCAAGCCCATCTAACATTCTTAGGCTTGTAGCCCAGAAAATTATCTTCAAAATGGTGTTTTGTAGGATGTGATAGCTTCAAAATTAATGGAAAAGTCCCCTTAAGCCTTAGATCGAGGGTGATAAAATGTTATATTTGGCCAATCCTTTTTTATGGTGTGGAGACGTGGTCCCTGAAAGTGAGATCCTTAAACAGAATAGAAGCAATACAAATGTGCTGTTGCGCAGACTTCTACGGATCCCATGGACCGAGCACATGACGAATAAAGAAATACTGATGAGACCGGGTGTGGAGAGAGAACTGATCTCCATAATTAATCAACGAAAAGTATCTTATTTGGGATATATCCTGCGAGGATCGAAATATTCAACTCTCAAGCTCATACTGACGGGAAAGATCGACGGAAGGAGAGGACCAATGCGTAAACAATATTACTAGCTACGAAATATAAGAAACTGGCGTGGCATTCAGGGTGCGGCAACAATTATTATTCGTAATGCAGAAGAGGGGTGCCTTCAGAAAACACCTACACGTTGCACAGTGTATGGTACTTGTAGAAGAAGATGAAGGTAATAAATAAGAAATACGAGGTCTTCGAACAGAAAGTTTATGTTTTTTCAGTCGACAAACTCAAAAATAAGATATCTTCAAATAATCATCAAAATATAGCGTTTGTAAATTCATTTCTTAAAAATAATATCGAATGTTAATGTGGAAATTCACGCTGTTTGTATTCGTTTACACCATTGTTTTACGAACTTTTTTGTTTCATTAACTACTTTTGAATATTTTGCTACGTTACTACCAATTTCCAAATCTCGAAAAAAAGTGAAGATTAGATCTATCTCTGTAGCTGAGTTTCAACAATAATTAACAGTTTTCGAAAAAAAAACAGTTTAGAATTGATTGCTTGATACGGTTAATTATTTGATAATAAAATCAACACAACAAATTTTTAATTAAATTTTAATTCATTGTACCTTGAGTACCAAAAAAGCAAAACTGCCCATGACTCCATGTAGCTCTACTTTTTTGAAATCTACATTGTCTCACAGCACAAGAACCAATCAATTTTCACAAATTTTATTTAGACGTGGCCAACATTTTAGTTCTTCACTATCGAAACCGAATAAATTTTCATTAATCCCCGCTTCCGATTGTGGCTTGTGATTTCACCATAAATTCTCCACAAATATAGAAAAATTTGTCAGAAGTTTTGCAGCTGCGGCGTGTTTGATTCCGAAATTTTCGTCTTTATAATCACTTTTTGCACTATGAGAAGCACTTACTATGAAACTCAATAGAATATAAATTTTTAATGTTATTTTTACGTTTATTATTCTGAATAATACAGTTCGAGTATTTTTTCGACCATAAAATTTACCGATATTGACCGCCCCTTTTATAAAATTACCCACCCGCTAATGTAAACAGGAATAATTAAGCTATTAAAAAGTGGTACGTGTTAGGGCTTAAATATTTTTTCTATCATTGGACGGGTATTTCCATTTTAAAAATAAAGATCTCGCCTGTGTTACGAAACTTATGTCGACCAGTGTAATGAGTCTTTCCATAATTAAAATTAAAAGTGTTTAAAAATAGTACTTTACATAATACAAGAACAATGTCATTCACTGATGTCACGTTTTAACAAAATTACTAGAAAACATTCTGGGTTTTTATAACCTATGACATTTCAAGATAGTTATAATAATAAACGTAATCGAAATCGAATTTTGGTTCAATAAAAAATTATGCCTGTATACGAGTGCGTTCTACTGGAACGGTCACTTTTAAATTAAAAAGTTACTTAGATGAGAATAGAATATTTCCTTTTTCAACATAGTCTTTCAACTCCTCATACTTAATCTAACGAATTTTTTGAACAATCCCAAACATAATATTTAGGAAGTTATGCCAAATACGCGTTTGTGTATCTTCTCACATTTGTTTGACATCGCTTTCTACTAAAACATGCAAAGTTTGGAAACAGAAAGTAATTGAAAGGAGCCAATGATTGGCTCGTTTTCCTGCAACCACAGTATAATGAGAAACGATTTCTCAGGAAATGAAAATTATCCGCCATTATAGTGAGCAATAATATCTTACTATTAGTATGATAACCCAAGTCAACCATGAATTACTACTTGTATATATGTTAAATTGACGAAGAATACATTTACCGGCGTTTCCATAACAACAAGACCAAAACGCTACACAATTATTATTGATGTTAATTTTCCAAAGGGGAATAGATTTATGGTTGTTATTTATACTAACAATTCAGTTTTGTTGATTATTCAGATTCAGAGTTTGGAAATACGCCTCTAGATGTTGTCAAAAACAAACCGATATTGCTTCCAAGCACATTAAGAAAAAAATATAAAATCGCTTACAGTAACTATGAGCTAGACAAGTCAAAGTGAATTGTTATTCTTGAAAGAGAGAAATGCTTTATTGTCAAAAAATTGTTACAATTTGTAGAAAAAAGTTTGAAAAAACTCAAAAACAAACATGAAGATAACTAAATAAATCTATAGCAAAATTACACTAGTATGCAGTATGCCCGGAATTAAATAATATTATTAGTCGTAGAAGGCACTTTCCAGTAAATATGCCCTAAAATTATTGCGGAATGCGAGAAAAGATGATATCGATTTGATTTCAATTGGCAAGTGATTGTGCATTTTTTTGCATTGTAAAATATTCAGCCGTTACCAATTCTGAACGTGGAATAGGTAGGTAAAGGTCGTGCTCTGCGTTCCTAAGGGGATAGTCGTGCAACGATCTTTCTGAAATTGGAGAAGAGTGCTTAGGCAAACGGATTCAAAGATTAATAAGGAAGAGTCAGAATTTTTAATCATTTAAAGAAATCCCGGCAGTGAGCCTTGCTGTTTAGTCCGAGTAAATATCTAACAGCTCTCTTTTGTAGTTTGAAAATTCGCTCAAATTAAGTCACATCACACGTACCCCAGAAGGGAGCATAATAGACTGTTAAGGAAATGGATAAGTTCAGTATTTAGGATACTGGTCTCAGCGCAAAACAGGAGGAGCTCCATTTTTTAAATAAGGTGTCAATACGTAACTCCCCATTTCAAGGAATTGTCTACAATAAGAATTTTATAGAATCAACGAAGTCATTGGTGGTGTTATTTAATAAAAAGGCCGCAATGTATTTATTATGATACTATGATGAAACCTTAGTTTTAGAAAGGTTGACACAAAGAAGATTAGAATCGCACCATGATTTAAGGGTGATTAGGTTACTAGATATGAATAAGACAAGAGAAACTAGTATTGTCTGCAAATAGACCACTGATGTCTAGATAGGCGATGTCGTTAATAAGCAGAGAAAGCAAAATAGGCAAAATAGTATTGAGCCTTGGGGCACTCCACATTCTTGCAAGAAGACATCGTTGTATCAACCCTTACAAGCTGACTTATGTTGGTAAGATGTGACTTAAACCATGCGAGAGGTTTCCCCAGAAACCGTAGTACTGCAATTTGTTAATTAAAATATTATGATTAACACAATCGAAAGCCTTAAAAAAGTCAAAAAAAGTTGTTGCGATGGAGTGGTGACTGTTTAGGCTAGAGTACACATTATTTAGGAAGGAGAATGTAGCATCATTTGTGCATTTGTTACTTAAAAATCCAAATTGATGGGTAATAAGTATTTTATATTTCAACAGAAATGATAAAAGCCTCTTTTTGACCAATCTTTCTATGGTCTTAAATAGATAACGTGGAAAGGAGGCCAATTGGGCGAAAATTCGATGCTTTTATTTCCTCCTCTATGCAGAGGTATGATTATAGCCGACTCAAGGCAATTGGAAAAAGTGCCATTTTGAAATGGAACGTAAATTAAAGTGGTAAGGTGATTTAATGTGTAATCGGGCAGACTCGAAAACATTTTTAATGTAAGTTCATCAGTTCAAGATGAGTATTTATTTTTGTGTACTGCGAAGCTCTGCTAAAACTAAGGGCATAAAGGAGAAACTGTGTAAGTTAGAATTAGCATCAGGAAGATATGAAAACGGATAATGAGAAGGAGTTATTAAATATTATAAATTTTTGGCTACATTCACTAAGTAATTATTGAAGTGAATCTCTTATTATAATAAATATATGTGGCAGCTGTTATTATTTTATGATAAATTTTTCTGTATAGTTTCACGTAATTTTTTGAAGGAGACAATATCCGGAAATTTTCTTAGGTGAGATAAAAATCGCATGTTCTTTGCAGATATAAGTAAACCCTTAGTGAACCAGGGTTATTTTTAATAAGCCTGAGGGGAAAATAATTGGATGCCAGACTAGTTAGTGTTTTTATGAATTTATATAATTCAAAGTCCACATCATCAGAGAGCATGTTCCAGTCAGTTGTTTGACAACGGTGCTTGAAGTTTTGAAAATGTATTATCTGAGATCTGTATTCATATGGTCATTTTTAAAAGCAGAAAACTACTTACACATCTTTCCATGGGATGGAGCAATTCAAGGATAATATTTATTTAACTTATTGCCAGTTTTTTCAAATTGTTTTTCCACGTTAGAAAATGTTTATGTTATACACAAAATTCTCTTTTATATCGTTTTACCTAAGGGAAAGTTTTCTCGGTCTAACTATTACAACTAATTTATCTGTTAGTTTTATGCGAAATTTTGACATAAGAAATGTGGCGGAAACGAACGTCTCCACCAAATCACCCTCGTACATATCCCTTGTGTCAGTGTTGCCTCTACCTGCATGGACAATATTAAAAAAATAATAATGAAGCCACTAATATGATTAAAACAGCTAAAAATAAATATTGGGCCAATGCAGTGTAATTGTGCTTTGTCATGTCATTTTATTACGAGATTGGGGAGTGTCACATGTTTATATCACATTTATATAAGAGTGATATAAACTGAGAACAATATTTGTTAAATTTTGTTACGATTTGAATTCTAATTTCATTAAATAAAACTTAGGACAAAAACTGGTTATCCAATCTATCAACGAAAAAATACTCGGCTTGCATGCTTTTTATAAATCTTTGTATTTGAGAATTGTGTTATATTATGGATATTACGACGGTACTCACAATGTTGTCACAATTAACTTTGTTATTTCAAACGTATCACCATTTTGATATTTAATACTCATACGAGATGCTGAATATTTTTCAAATTATCTCTACATCTGCAACATCTTCCCCGAAGTTAAAAAACATTGAGATAACTATGATTAAATAAACTAATCTAATTAGAATAATCTATAATTTGTCGCTTATAGCATGCCTATGCTGAAAGCTCAATGGCGCAGACCTCATGCAACAACTGAAATCTTGTAGCCGGCCAAATTTTTAACCCTCTGATCGGCGCTCTATGATTCGTAACCTGGTCGGACACAATTCATCTGAAAGTACATTTATTTTTATTTTAACCGAAATAGAAAGGATGAAAATTCTAACGACGCTCAGTAAGCAGAATTATTGTAGGTCAAGGATGTTCAAAATCTGGAAGACCAGGACTAAGGGACGATGCAAAGTTAGATAAATTGCTGTCATTAGAAGACGACCTTCACGCAACTACGAGGATGGTCTTAGTGGTACCTGGCCTGACCTAGAGACGGCGATAGTTGCTTGGAAAATATGTTTCAAGTTTGAAGACGCCACAGTTTTTGGTATTTGTTTGACAGCCATCAATAGTGAACGTTTTCAGTGGATTTATAAGCATGGAAAAAATTGGTCATCGTTATGTGATGTTATGATACTTTTATTTGAAAGGCATTAGCCAAACACCAATATAAAAGACGAACTAGATTCTACTCTGGGTAAGATTGTTCCTTCGTTACCAACAGTAAAATATTGTGTAACAGAATTTAAACGAGGCCGTACGACCTTCGAAGACCAGCATCGCAGTGGTCGACTAATTGAGATGACGATTCGAGAAATTTTGAAGTAAATCCACAAAGGGGACAGGCCAAATTTATTGGTCCTTTTTTGATTCGCGGGAATTTAACAGCTTCGCGACATTTGGAACATCTTCCACCCGGAGACTTTTTCCTGTTTCTCAACCTTGAAGATTCACTTGCAGGAGAGGAATTATCGCAAACATATACGCCTATTTTGGGCACAAAGACTACAACTATTATTTGCATCGTTGGATTAAGTCTGTAGATTTAAAGAAGACTTTGTTGAAATATAGAATTGATTATGAGGAAAAATGCCTTGTTTCTTTGTTAGGTCGGAAACTTTCCAGAGAACCCAAATACAATGTATTTTGTAGAATAGTATCTCATATATTCAAGTTTATACGACTAATGAGTTATTCCTAATTTAGAACAACGATGTTGTCAAGACTATATACCACGCAGATTATAATTTTGAATAATTTATTATTGAAATTCTAATGTATCGAGCTATAATTACTTCACGCTTTTTTACGTACATATAGAACATACCAATAAACAATTTAGTGATATCTTATTCGATTATTGCGCGTCAGTGAGTTTTAACTTACCGAGAGAAGCTATGTGTAATGAGGTATTTCCTTTTTTGGTCGCTGCGTCTGCAATAGCACCCCGTTTTAATAATTCTCGAGCAATTTCTATGTGACCATCTTTTGACGCCAAATGAAGGGCATTCAAACCATTCTGAAACAAAGATTGTAAATAATACACTGACTATACATTTACAAATTATAAAATACGGCAGCTAGGGGGGTCCCTTAGCCCTTTCATATTTCCATTTTAGAGCATATTTCTTTGTTTTATTTGTTATAAACAATTTAATTGTTTATAATGCTATAACTCTTAAACAAAGAGAGATATGAAGAAAAGATTTGTTTCTAAAAGATCTACAAAAAAGGTATGAATAGTTTTTTGCAAAAAAAATCAATATTTAAAAATTATCAACAATATAATGCACTTTATCAGTCATTATAGTTTTCCAAATCAATTGCAGGTAATAAAAACCCATTTTTTTGGACCCCTTGATACAAGCACTAAGAAATGAAAAAGTATTTTTCTTTATCTTGTCAAGGTCTGTAAAAAAAATCAAATCAAATTGTATTTACTAATCCTATTCCAACTTTTAGTCGTTGCCTAGATACTTCAGGTTTTAAATTATTATTGTACTTTTTAAACAAGTTTTAATTTTTTATGTATACTTTTAGTAGGCTGTAAGTAATAAATGACACTTATTTACAGGGTGTCTAGACCTGACGTGCATCTCAATTCCCGCAGTTTTCTCGCTTTTTCCCGACAACTTTTTCTAATTTTCCCGATATTAGTAAACCAATTTTTAGTAATATTCAATAAACAATAGCATTCAATACAAAAAAAATAATTATCGCTTTTTTATTGTTTTTTCATAAAGAATGATACATATTAGTTACTCATAACAAAATATAAATGAAATATATTATTCAATTAATGACTACTTATATTAATAGCAAATCACAATAGGTTCATTTATTTATTCTTTTCTAAATTTTTGATTTGGTCATTTAAAGCTGATGTTTGTTCTTTCGTTTTGCTTTCAATTCTTTAACTTCTTCTGCTTTTCTTTTTCTTTCATTAGACTCCTTTTGTTTTTGTGCATCTTCATTTTTTTTATTCTGACAGAACTCCACATATCTACTATGCGCCATTCGCACGTTCATTATCATTTTAGATGTGATAGATACGTGTTTGATGCCCCCTGCGCAAGGCAACTAGACTGTTTTCCGCCTGATTTACAACGATTGCCTCTTTGTTTACGGAAAATCCGCGCTCAACTGCTGCATTTCCATGAGATAAAATGAAAATTATTTCTAGAAAATTAATCAAGTTCGGGCAGGTCAAACCGGAATCTTCTATCAATTCTATCCAAAATTTATCAAGCCTTTTTACACTTCGATTATATATCTTCATAGATTGAATGGTGTTAGAAAATTGTAGAATATCTCGATACTCTTTTTTTATTTTGTCAGCCGTCGAGCCAGAAATCAACTTGTTCGTGTCAACCAGAACAGCCAAGCAAGAGTCAAGTCGCTGTAGAGCTACGTTGGATTGATGTGCGATTAAATTTGGATTCACACAAGTTATGTACTTTGTAAGTTTATACAATAGAGGTGATCGTTCTTGAATTTTTTTAATAATTTTAACGAAACAATTCTTACAATCAATCATGAATTTAGTCAATAATTCACCAGAGGGCTTGATTTTAGCATTCTTCCATACGCTCTTAGTTGAAAATCCTATATCAATTTCGCTAGCAGGAAGCAAATTATGTATTGAAACTACAACTTTCTGTGCATTTCTCCGAAAATTCCCGATCTCGAAAGAAAATCCCGTTGTTTTCCCGTCTTTTCCCGCTGCCAAAAAATTCCCGCTTTTTTCCCGATTTCCCGATGGCTAGACACCCTGTATTTAACTGTCATCAGTCAATTGTTGATACTTTCGAAAATCGTTAAAATGGTTCGTTCTCAATTTAATAACAATTAAATAAAATTTAGACCACACCTGGATCTCTAAAAATTTATATTTAAATTTATATTTAATATCTGGACAACGGTGAGGTTTAGGTATAGGAAAGTATACATGAATTTGCTTTATTTTTCACCCTTGAATGCATTAAAATAGAAAAAACCTGGTGGTTCTAAAAAAATAAAGAAATTTGATATTTATGAAGTTTAACTTTGAACACTTTTTATACACACCCTATATAAAATGAAAAGTTTTTCAAAGTAGATTCAAATACGTCTGATCTTGCTAAAAGCAACTGAATAAAAACCATTTTCATATCTTTAAGGGTATCCTCGTAAAAAAATAATTTATAAGCTTCTGCAACGGTCAAATTTTTAAAAAAATAATAACTCAAAAATTATGCATTTTTCGAAAAAAAGATTTTAGACAAAAGTATACTAAAAATTTACGTAAATTTCAAAAATGTATTGATATACAGTGTATTCTATTCAAAATAACAAAAAAAAATAGAGCCGGAAGTCTTCCATCCATATTTTAGTTAAAAACATTGTATCCGAAAACCCAAAAGTAGAAATTATCATAATTTTACTATAAATATTTTGCCCGATACAGATAGTTTTAACTCGTAACTCCGTATAATGCTACTTGACGTGAGCTTGTATGGGGATTATCTTGAATGGCTGATAGAACATCTAGTTGTTTATTTTCATATTGGTACAAAGTAGGTTAATAAGACATTTCTTCGTCAGTGACGGCCTTTTCGAAATTTATTTATACACCAATACTTAATTCGTTTTATAATATGTTGAAATACTCGTATCATCAAGAGTATTTTTAGACGACGCCATTTGAAAATTGTTCGTTCTGTATTCATTTACACACCGAAAGTTGCGTTTTGAGTGTACTGAAAGTGACAGTTCCGTACTGCAAAACACTTTCGGGACGTTCTGGAGTACACAACTTTAACTTTCTTAAATGTGACTCTAGCCTCTTCAATGTTGACAGTTGACAGTTTCACTTCGATGATTTTGCATAACATAATTTTTAATTTTCTGAAATTATTTGTTGGTCTACATTCTCGATGACTAAAAGTACTCTCGCAATAAAACAAGATGTTCACATCAACAAATATCCAAAACTCATCAATTTCCTGAAGAAACAAAACAAAGGGTACACTGCAAAAAAATCAAAAACTTTAACCATGTTGTGTACTACTTTGTTGGACTAGTCTGCTGCTCGCCTCGCAATTTTCAGACTCGTCCAAAAAGTAGCACAATTACTGTACATATTGATATCGCTAAATAGGTACATATTTAGAAGACCTTTCAAATAATGGATTACAGCCCCTACATTCCCAATTAAAAATTTTAGCGAAGACGACATCTTGCTAACATAGATGACGACAAAAATAGAGAAGTATCCTTACGAATAGCCTATTTGAAAATGAAAATAGACGGATTTCAGGATTTTTCCTTATAGTCGCCGGTTTACGAAATAACGAATTTCATTTGCACCATACTGAATAGCAAACCTTGAATATTATTCAACTTGTACATATATAGATATGTACAATGAGGTCATATGTAGCTACGTAACAATTTGCTTCGATAATAATTTTAAATTTCGATAAAAACGATGTCACAGTGAGTGGTTAAATGGAAATAAGGTAACCACAAATTGAGTATTCCACGAAAAAAATTTATTAAAGCTTTAGTACGTCATGTTCCACCGCTTTGCTAAGTAGTTATTTTGGTTAAATTGGATGCACATAAGAAAGTAATCATAGAGTAAAAACGTGAATTTATCCATTACAAAAAAATAATTACCTAGAAAAGAATTTTTGTAGTTTGGAAAATAGCGTTTACAATGCCTCTAACTGCTCTAGTAACGGTGAATTTAGATATGAGAAAATATCCACCGCGTTGGGGACAATTTATTCATAATATTAGAAATTCGTTTCAATAATTTAAATAAGCATGCTCAGCCGAAATTAGATATACAGATATTGCATCGATATTTTCGGGGACTGACACAGAAATTGGCCTTCCCGATCGGTCATCGTATTCAATGGAAAATTTACCTCTTTTGAAGCGTGGAGTCCAATTTTTCACGGTCGCATACGAGGGACATTAATCACCGATGGGTATTAAGCATATCTTCGTAAATCTGCTTACCTCTTAACCCTTTTAGATACAGATACTTGATGATGCCTAGTTACTCCAATTTTTGGATTTTCACCATTTCGGTGGACATCTTTTTTCTTTTAATTTTTTGCGTAACTCTGGTTTACTTTTTTGGCGTCAAACTTTACACTGACATACTGTTCAATAATTTTTTTAAAAATCATCGGTAAACCTTTGAACCTGGTTCCTTTTCTCAGGGAAAGCGAATTTCATTGTGAATGTGTTTGTCACAGTATTTTATATCTAACGCAGCCCCATTGTTCGTCAATCCAATTGAGGTTATTTTTGACGAATCGTGGTCTGGCTGGGATTAATTTGGAGCCACTAGCTGGTTTTTTTGGCTCAAGTCTTCGACTGAGTATCCAGCCACTTATCGCGTTTCTCTGAGCTTTTTCGACTAGAACACCAGTGAAGGCCAGGTTTCTAAGCGATGTGCTCTCGGATGTGCACCTTTTTCTTCCGGAACAGCGTCTTCGATGAAAGTTACCAGTCTCTTTTTAAAGACGGTGAACTCAGGAAACAGCAAACTCATATTTAGCGCATTTGCCACTTCTCGCTGACTCTGGCATTATCGCAAAACGGTGACCGCTTAAGAAGCTTTGTCACTTGTTGTGATGATAGTTATGGGTAGGGTAGATAATCTTTTATAAGGGTCAGTTGTCCCTAATTGGCACTATTAAAAACAAGCATAAGCATTAGCTTTAAGATTTTAAAAAATACAATGTCGTGTCCAGTTTCATATGCGCATGCTTTGTTCAAAATATGGTCAGTGCATGTGTTCATTCACGAATTAATTATGAATGTTTAATTTGACCTGACCGACATCACCGCTTCATTCTTGGAAAAACTTTGACCACCGAGTCTAAGAAAAAGAATATAATCCGAGGGGCTGGATCTGGCGATATGGGTGCATGGGGTAGCAATTAAAACTGTAATTCATTAATTTTGGCCATTATATTAATGGATGTGTGAGCTTCTAGCCAAATGCGGCCGTTTTTGCTTTATTTCTTGGTTCAAACGTTGTAATAAGTATAAGGCATATTAATTCAAGATAGTCAATGAAAATTATAACACGCGCATCCTAAAAAACCGACACCATGACCTTGTCTACAGATGGAAAGGTCTTTGCCTTCTTTGGAGCCGGTTCTCCTTCATGAATCTATTGTTTTGATTGTTCTTTTGTTTCGTATGTGAAATGATGGACCCACGTTTCATCCATGGTTATGAAACGGCGCGTAAAATCGGCTTTATTTCAGTGAAACATTGCGAAACACTTGGAAATGGAAATTTCTTCCCGACGCTGTTTTTGTTCTATTGTGAGCAATCGCAACATCCATCTTAAGTGAAGCTTTCTCATATCCCATCCCACTTCCAGTCGACGATCATCCAGTGCCGCTTTGTGAATTCTCTGTGGTCGCCACCTCATTTGGTCAACTACTGCGATGTTGGTCTTCGTAGGTCATACGGCCTCGTTTAAACTCTGCTACCCAATATTTTACTGTTAATAACGAAGGAGTAGTCTCACTCAGAGTAGAATCTAGTTCAGCTTTCATAACGGTTGTACTAATGCCTTTCAATTGAAAGTATAGTATCACATAACTATGTTTTTTTCATGTTTACAGGTTAACTGAAAACGCTCACTATTGATGGCTGCTAAAAAATTAAGGATCGGTATCGATGGTTCGATTTTATCAAAACATCGATGGTTTGACGAAATCATCGATGATTTTCTTTCGATGTTTTGCAGTTATCGATGGATTCCTAGTTGTTGAAAAGCTACTTCAATTAATAAATTTCAATTTAGCCAAGACTAATTATTTTATAATTTGAAACCCCTCCCATGAATAAAGAAGGTTGTGGAACACGGGTGTACGATTTGAGTGATTTCAGAGCGCATGGCAAAAAAAGAAACAATCGATAGATAAATCAATGCCCGAAGACCTTTCGTTATACTTAAATTCCCCAAACGAGAAGATTTAGCAGAACCCTCTGGCTTACTGGAAAATGATGAAGGACACTTAACCTACTATTTTTAAAGTAGTATTCAAATATGTGCCCCTAATCGCCACTTCAGTTCCATCTGAGCCTCTATTCTCCCCCATCTGGTCTGAATTTGAACTCTCTCAGAAATCGCCTCTCAGAAGATATGGCTACGAAACTTATTTTTCTGCATGAACTAGATGACAAATTTCGGGAAAATCTAATTCCCAATATTTTTATTTTAAAATTTTTATCTTTTTAATATTAATTGATCAATTGTTCTATATTGTTTTTAATTATTATTACAACTTAAATTGTAAAATTTATTTCTTTTTAATGAAATTTGTTTTGAGGCTCATAACCCTTTTTTTTCTCCTAATTATTTTTGTGTAATAATGATTAAAAAATTGCAGATGATTTTTAATTAGGTAATACAACCAAATACATATTAAAAATAACTAGGTTTCGTTTTCGACTTTAAAAATTTTATTTACCAATAAATTTTAAAGAAACAAAAACTTGTATTTATCTATCAGCTATTACGCAAAATCAGTTAATTTACAAACAGAAAAATCAGTTAATTCACAACGTTTCTTTCATATTTTCATGAGACTATGATCTTAATTGTTTTTTTATCCCTTTTTTGTTCTTTTACGAAAATATCTATGTTTCAAAACATCGATGATTTTCTTCCGATGATTATCAACCATCGATGTTCACTAAATGAAAAAACATCGATGGCAAACATCGATGTTTTGTCTACCGATACCCATCCCTAAAATAAATACTAAGCAACGTGGCCTCTTCAAACATATGCTGTATAGATTGTGTACTCTATTGCACAGTGCAGCAACAACAGCAACTACAGCCATCTCTAGGTCATGCCAGGTAGTTCTGGGACCATCCTCGTATCTTGATGGACAGAGCTGAAATTATACGATTGAGGAGCACAGGCATCAAATCCAATAAAAATATTAAGCCTAACTTTATTTAAAAAAAATTATGTATTATACATTAATTCTGAAACAAAGTACGCAAACAAGCAATGGATATATTAATGAATTCATATATCGTAGATGAAATAAAACAATAAATAACTGTGTATTTTCTTCCTTCTGACAGTTAAGACCAAATGAACACCGCATAAAATGTGCCGGTTAAAAAAACCGTAGACGATATTGTGAGTTAATGATGTTCGTTGAACCCGAACCATTGAAGTATTTGTCACACGCCCCACATAGGATCGTTATATATGCAGCTGTTATGTTTCTTGTCCGTGACATCTGTTGCATCTGTATTATCAAACTTCAAGAACCACAATTGTAATTGAATAATATTAGCAGATCATAAACCCTAAATTAATAATCCTTATAATTTATGAGCCTCAAACAATAGCAATGAATATAAATAACGTTATTTATTCAAATTATACTATACACAAAGTCCAGCAGAAAATTATTACTATGCAATTTGACTAAAAAAACCGCGAAAACATGTGAATTTACTTTATGTTGAACGTCTTTGTTGTCATTAAAATTTCTTCTTCGCTTTAGGGCTATTGAAAATTCCAAAAATATAGAATGGAACCGTACCCTTTTTTCTTTTAGTTAAGTGGTTATTGGGAAATGAGAAAATAATAATGATGCACTATGAAAGAAAAGTGAGATATTTAGTGGATCCGGACATCAAAACACTTTTCTGTCGAGGCTCTTATAGCATGTTTTTCACGAATACACGTGTTTCAAAAAATTTAAGTTTCTAAAACTAATAAAAAGTGAATAAAACATAATCTTTTGCTGATGGTAGGGATTGCTAAAAATTATTGTAAAAAAATCATAGGCATTTCGAAAGGATAATAATTAAATTTAGAAGATTTTATTTTCAAATTAATCATAATACATTGTAATAGTACCAATAATGATAAACTTTTCCATAGCCACGATATATTTGTTATCGGCATTATTTCATTTTCTCTCAGTTTAATTCATGTGAGTCTTAGAAACTGTACTCGGAATAAAATCCATATATTCCTAAAAACATATTAGAACTAGTAGCACAAGTCCCAAGCTGATTCGTTACAAGCAAAATCCAGGTCGAGTATTAACTTTTTATGGAATGATGATATTCTTCTAGTTTATTTTGTCTAAAAATCGAAGAATATGAAATCTACCACGTTATAAAGTCAGTTCTCAATGCTAAAACGTTGTTTAGTTGTAAATGAAATTGCTGTTAACACAAAATGTTCAAAAACTATTGCTTCTTTGAAGCGTCCTGCTGTGGGCTGTGTACCAAAGAAGTCCAGAGTACTAACGGCAGAACATGTAATCACATTTCCACGCGAAGATTCAGATGTACAATATCTACCGGCAAAAGTTATTTTAGTATTTGGGATCTTTGGCGCATGACATAGTGATGCAATTTTTTAAAGAGAAAATTCGGCTGAACTTTCGAAAAACGCCAATGAAATTTTATAGGTGATGTCGATATTTTTGAAATTCTCGCGACCTCGCAAGGTCGAAAATCGCGGTCGTTTCGTGTGCATGTAAGAAGGAACAGAAATTTTCGCCATTTTGCTTGTTCTTTGAATTAGTGGCAACTAAAACATTGCAAGTTTTTTTCTGGGGTTTAATATTATTCAGAAATAACATCATCCCAGACACAGACCCTCCCAAAAAGATGGATTTGGTCCACTAATAATAATCTTGTGCTAGTCAATAAATGGTGCAGCAAGCAGAACCAGTTTGCTAAATGGTATGATGATTTTTGGCCACAGATGTTTCGGAAAAATCAAGGATAGATCGTTCGACGATAAAGGTTCAGCGGCAGATGACACATGGTTCGAACGATTGCACACTAACGTCCGCCAAAAAATAATCATCACCTATTGATTTTCTTGGAAACAGTTTCATCAGTATCAGTGAGCGACATCTTCAACTATGCCCGTTAAGTTTGTGTGGCCAGTTTAGACCGAGCATATGAAGATGAAGGCCAAATTGGTGGGGATGGTTGCGTCGTTGAAATAGACGAATGTAAAATCGGACAAAGAAAATACAATAAAGGGCGCATGGTGGAGGGTCATTGGATATTAGCCGGTAGCCGTCGAGCTTGGCGGCGACGGCTACCGATTGGAAATATGTCCTGATAACTCTAGAAGTGCCGGGACATTATACTGACTGCTGGAAGGATATCTGGCGCTAGAAAGTGAAGCACTACTACCAGCACTTTACAGTCAACCATCAAAAGCACTTTGTTGACCCTGAAACAGAAGCCTACACCCAAAATAATGAATCCAGCTGCAGGCACATGAGAAGAAGAATATCAAGGGGGGGGGAATCGAAAGTAAATTGGAGCTGTATCTTTGTGACTTTCTCTGGAGACGGCGAACCGGCGAAAAAATGTAGATCCATTCGATGCAATAATTGTAGATTGTATCCTGGAAAAAATGATCGATCTCCAATGGAAGAGGATGAGGAAAGTGACTAAATTTTTGTAGAATAAAATTGATTTTCATTTATTTCTATTGTTTTTATGTCTTTTTCGGGATCGGGAAATACGTCGATGCTGTCGATTCGGTCAGGTTAGGTCCGGTGTGTTTACTATCGTATTTCTATTTTTCTTTTCTTACCTTCCCATTTCTCTTGGCGTTTTTCATAAATTTATCCGAAAATTCTTCTTATGCATACGAAAAAATATCGAGAGATTGAATGAAAAAATTTATTGTGGGAACATTAAATGAATTGGCTTAAAGGGATTTTCTCTACACTAGTTTTGATCGGCTCGTCTGCTAAATGGTATGAGGTTCATCCATGTAACACAAAAATAAACGGTATAAATATTCTTTAATAAATATTTATAAAAATACCAAGTAACAACTAACACGTCTTCCATTAAAAACAAAATGAGGATTTAAAAGTGAGCACGGCGGGGACGGACAGGACATGAAAAATACGATAAGGGGATTTTCAGTACGCACAGTTCTATCTTACAAGTGTACTTATTCATATTGGACTCAACCAGTTCAGCCTAGGCTGAACTAGTTTCTTCTATCGGCCATAGGACGGACTGGTTTAGAGTAATCTGTACGGATAATCCTATCGCACTGATTTGGCCTAGGACAAACTAAAGTTTCCTAAAATTAGGTTTGATAAGTAGATTTATAAAAGAAAGTTTCTATTTAAAAAAAAATATACAATTAGATATCACTCCTTGCATGATGAAGAAAACTTCTATATAGGATTGGTAAGTATTCATGTACATATGTTTATAAGTTTTTACGTTTCCGTGAACATAGTTCCAGTGAATTAAAACCATAACATCTTGATTATCTAAGTATACTTAAATGATCAAAGATTACTTGAATGTAGATTTCTATTGAATACTTCCATATGTATCTCGGCGGTAAACTAAACGTTTAAATAAGATAACTATTCATTTAAAGCTTTCACATCATACTGTACGTATTATATCCATATTAAAATACAAAGTCGTCCCCAGAAATAATTTTCTAGGTATGTATGTAGGTGAATATTGGGGTATCATATACACAGCGATACTGAGGAACCCAGTGTTTACAGCTGATCTGTTGTATGTTTTTGGGTATACAAAAAACTTTTATTTGTCCCAGAGGTAATAACATTTTTTGCCATTGGCCAAGCTTGGAGTTACTCAATCGATAATCTACAGGACAATCCCCTCTCCGCGATTTAAGAAACAGCTTAATCTGTGGAAAAGGGAAAAGAGGCATGGCTTCAATCATATGACCATCAGACTGGTAATGCTGCAGCTAAGTAGACGTTAGATCTAATCAAAAGACACGGGGAAGTCTGTTATTACAGGTACAATAGATACAGGGCCACTGATCTGGACTGTCGGTTCTGTGGAATAGAAATGTTATTAAAACACGGAGCAAAATCCTAGGATTTGACCATCCAGGCTACCGATGCCCCGAGGATTCTCCAGTTTTGGAAAACCTATATAGGCTAGAGCGAAGGAGGGACTCTAAAAGAATGACTGAAGTGAATATGACCCACAAGACCTCCCGAATCTTAGTAATAATAGTAAGTTACTAATTAGTATCTATTACTATAGACCAGCCTATCAAGATTAACTTCACTTGAGTGAACATTATCAGATAACAAAGCTATTGGTTTTATATCAAATCCTTCTGCAGTTTAATAAACAAAAAGAAATTAGTTATCTTATTGGTAGTAAAAAAATTTAATTTAAGCTCCAGCGCCAAAAGGATCACAACAATTGTCTTATAAACTACGAATGAGGTACTTAACGATTCCCTTCACTAGGAAGAAAAAAGTCCCATCAAGTTAGATGGGCAAGTAATTGAGTGGATCTGTACGTATAGTTTTTGTCTTTTTAATTGCATTAGCTTATGAGGAGCAATCGAAAACTCAATTCGCTAATCCGATCGCATTTATATGCAAAGCAACATATCGAAAAATAATGTTTACTGCTGATCAGCCAGCTCTCCTGGAAGTCCCACTTAGAAAAGATGTGCAGGAGCAGCCTTGTAGCTAGGCGGACCATTGGATACAGTTGAAGCTCAAACCTTCTACCTTCATCTATATTCGAGATCATCTTCAGATTCACGATTCCTTGGTCTGGGAGAAGTGGATTGATGCTGAAGGTATATATGGAAAGGAGCTACCAATACAGCATGGGCCGAAGAAACTCAGGGCGGAGGTAATTCTCATAATACGGCTTGACAGGATCCAATGGCTGCAAAACTACTCGACAGGAATTTAAAGGTCAAGCTTCCCAGCAGGACCAAGGCGAAGTCAACCATGGATCCAAAGAGGTAAGCTGGTTGAAGACGGTGTATACAAGCGTAAAATGGTTGCGTACCTTACTACTTTCCCTAGTAAATTACGCTTCAGTTGTGAAAACCGAGCTAGTTGTAATTCTTATCGGCACCAAGCTTGCTGCTACAAATAAGAATAAAAAAATTATTGCACACATCTATACAGAGTTCGAAGCGGTACTAAAGACATTGTCCCCGAATCAAAACTGATTATGGCACATAGTAAGCTGGTTAAAAGGGTGGTAGAGCTGCTCTGAATCTATGAACATATGATATCCAGGGGCAATAAAATTGTCGGAGGCCTAGCAAAGCTTGGAGATACTTAACTGCTAACAGGGCTAGAACCTGCGATGAGTAACCCTTAATCGCAACTTAAGGTACACTTTAAGATATGGGAGAGGGGAAAAAATTCAGAGACATTGCTGTATTATATGTATACTGATAGACTAACCTTCAGAATGAAGTTAAACGACTCAGGAATATTGCAATATTGATCAATTTTTAATATTTAAACGTTCAAATAAACGTTTCTATCTATCTAGCTCAATCGATACGATTATAATTGGATCACATC
Organism: Diorhabda elongata; assembly: GCA_026230145.1. NCBI lineage: Eukaryota > Metazoa > Arthropoda > Insecta > Coleoptera > Chrysomelidae > Diorhabda > Diorhabda elongata. Next base: position 27,464,361 of record CM047933.1, on the reverse strand, counting down.
GTTTATGATCGTGAAATTTTCACTAACGTAATTTAATTGACTGATGAAGAGTGTTCAGGAAAGACCAAAACTGCTATAACCAACATTGCAAAAGTTAATTAAATGGTAGAAGACGTTCATTGAATCAATGTTGCAGAGGTACCAGAGTGTATTTGCTCACTTTATATCAAAAACTCATTGGAATTAATATTTCTGAAGCTCTTTTGAAGTGGTTTGAGCTTATGAGTGTGATTTTACCTCAATTTATATTTCTAGAAGAAGCTTTTAACCACACATTTCATTGAGTACAAGGAGAAAATTTTTCCAAAAAAGGCTATTTCGATAACCAGATAATGCGAATTTATTTTAAGATGGCCGCTGTCGATCAAGTTCAAAAAGGCAAAGAATTATACGTTCAGTTTTAAAAGATGAAGAAGCCACTTCCTTCTGTTGCGTAATGAATTCGAATAAATGTACTGAAGGAATTTTATTCAATTAAATTATGGGTATTTGGATTAAATAGATTAGACTGTAGGTCATCTAGTTCACAAAACTAGTTTTTATTACGTGCGCCGAAGTTATTTTAAAAGTAACATGAACAAACACATACAACAACTAACAAAAAATAAGCGGGGTAAATAATTTCAAAAACAGTTACTAGAAAACAAATTATATGCTGTAATTTCCTTTGTACATTTATTCATCTTCATGTTTTTCTGAAACTAAGATGGGATTTCCTGTTCATGATCTGAATGAATAGATGAATAGATTTACATTCGGAAATCAACGAGTCTACTCTAGTATGCCATTGAGTGAATATTTTTTTTTTAATGAAAAGTTATAAATTCTTCGAATATGTTATTTATTATTATTATGAGCACCACATTGGATGTGGTTGCTGAGGCTTACAGTTTTTTGACATACAAACTTTCTGGTACGGAATTTGTCGTAAAATGCTTATTATATATAAATTATAAATTAAATCATGGAATTAAGGTAATGAGAATGAAAGGTTTTCGTATGTTGAACGTACTGAAAAACCGATAAAAATCTCGTTCGGGTCTTGGATACGCAATCAGGTGATAAGTGATCTTTCTGGTGCAGGATTACAGTTTCCGACAAACTCTTCAGATGCATAAGCTCTTTTTCTTACTTGCTCCGATAATTGGAATGGATTAATAAATTATACGAAAAGCTTGATTTTGGGGGTCTATCTTCTAGGAGGTAGAAGGTTTGGCTGAAGAGGGGAAAGACGTACAACAGTAAGAAATGTCACAAACAATTGTTGTTATCATTTCTATTCGAATTGGTGTTGTTAGACAGAACAAAGAACTGATCCATTTTCTAGTTATATTAGGTTTACTTCTTTTTGAGCGATAAAAATATATTTTTCTTTGGAATGCGATCTTTTTATATTAAATCACTGTCTTTTCATGGAATTCATAAATCCACTTCGAAAAAGCCAAACCGAAAGCCAACCAATCCAATTATGATATACCAGGAAGTCTTAATTTCATAAATCAGAGATCTCAATAAATAAAATCTCCGAAGACCCAAATTAGCGTATCTTTATTACGATTATAATCCGGAAAATATTTTCCACTTATTTCTCATTTATTCTTGATTTTCTAACTCTTTTTATGTACGAGTATTGCTACAAGTTTTGTGATAGACAAATAAAAACAAATATTTATAGTTGCATATGACTTTTATGTTCTTCAAAATATTCTCCATTACCTCTCCATTTTGCACCAATGGTCGAAGTATTTTTTCCATTCCGATTGGGGTACCTCAAAATGATGTGATTTGAATGCAAAAACGTTCATCTCGCAATTTATTGGGGGACTGTACAGCGGAGTACCCATTAATTCGATGTTTTGACTGTTCAAAAACGTTTTTGTTTGAACTGATGTGTGAGAGCTCGCATTGCTGTTGTGGATAATTATTCGTCTTCTGCGACTGGTTTCCCTAATTTTTTGTATATTTTTGGCAAACAAATGTTGATGTACTAATCAGAATTGACAGTTTTGCGTTACTCTAATGAAGATTTGATTCGAGGTGCTCCATACGCAAATAACTTTTGTTGGATTTGGCTCGTCTTGAAAGACTCATACAATCGATTGTTGTTTAGTTTCGGGTTTATATCGATAGATCCATGATTCGTCACCAGACACGTCTGTTAAAGCTCCGTAATTGAATATTTTCAGCATTTTTTTGCACCAATCGATACGAGCTTTTTTAAGCGATTGCCAAATTATGCGGTATACAACACGAAGTAATATTTTTGACATTCAAATGTTCATGCATTATTGAATGTATGCGAGTGGATCTATTGCCCAAGTATAAACTTTAAGTAGCAACTCTCGTATAGAAATAAATTTATCCGTTTGGATCGATAACTCATCAATTTAGAATTTGTGCCTATTCCTATATACTATCGAATTTTGGAATTGGAAAACAGTTTGCGTCTCAAAGCTTTTATCTCTCAACCAATTACCAAGAAGATTAGAAGGAGTAATTGGAAATATTTCAACACGCTCTTATTAACTTCGAGTAAATAAGTATTAACCTGGGTAACGGAATCTTTGAACTTCATTTTCCTCCACATCGCCTGCACGCCATATTAATTAGAAAATTTTACACAATTATTAAGGACAGATGACAATATGATAAATTCATAAATTATACTTATGAATAATACCTTGATTCTTGTAGGGTTCATCAGGAGAGCATGTAATCTTTGGGTTTTCACGTGAATTCAAAATCTTGCTCTTGTACACTTGTCAAAGATTGATGAGAATACATTAATTTGATAATTTTGGAAAATAGTCTCATTCAAGTACATTAGGTTTACCGATGTCCTCCCGGAGACGCGGCTTTAGAACCGGTGGAGTAAATAAATAATAAAGAATTTTTTTATTCAAAATTTTCATTCTGAGATATGAAGCAAAAACAGGGCTATATGAATGATAATGCTATCGGTTATTTATGATTTCTGGAAGCATTTATGTAGTAGCACTTATTCGCATACTGTCCTTAGGCGGTATAAGAAAAGAAGAACGCAAGTATTTAACTGTCAAGAGTCTCATATAACGATGAAGCAGTAGATACAATGATTGATTACGAATTGAGTCATAAGGCGAGTCAATATTCCAGTATAGTAATTGATTTAAAGAACTGAAAACTCTTAGTTGATTGAACTAAAAAAAATTATAATTTGAAAAACTAAAGGAAGCGCTTTGTTATTTCAAATGGATCTCCCTGTATATTTTTCGCTTTTCGAAACCCTTAAAAAATACTTAGTTATTATTTTTCATCTAATGTTCCCGATACCTAAATGCAATAATTTGGTAGTTTTAGCTACATAATAATAATTTAGGTGGCTATGACTACTAAAATAACAAATTTGACGTTTCAATAAATTATTATTGTGTATTGAAAATCACAATGGATCGTTTATCGGAAAAAGAACGAATCGATATTTTAATAATAGGTGTAGAAGTCAACAAGAAACATGTAATACCTTTAATAATTTATATCCTAACCGTAATCCCATAATAAGATCTGTCAGTAAATTAGTGAAAAAGTTTAACGAAATTGGTTAAGTATGCAGAAAATTTGGTATTTCGCAAACATCGTTAATGAAAATTTTACGTGATAATAAATTCCATCCATACAAAGTAACGTTGGTTCAAGAAATGTCAGATGACAATTTTGATAAACTTGAAGAGTTTGCAGACCTAATAATGGAAAAATGTTACAATCAAAACGATCCAACTTTTCTAAGTAATGTTATGTTTTGGGATGGAGCCACTTTGTATTAAAGGAAACGTGAATCGGCATGATTGTAGATACTGGTCACGTTAAAATCCTCGTTGGATGTGTGAATCCCATACCCAATATCCCGAAAAACTGAATCCATGGGCTGGAATAATAGGCGACAAAATAATGGGCCCCTTTTTCATTGAGGGTAACTTAAATGGTCAAGCGTATTTACATTTATTGGAAAATAGTATTTTACCTAAGTTGGCTGGGATATTTCTAAATCCAAGTAAGTATTGTCAATTACATTTGAAAAAAACTTCATTATTATAAATTTTCAGACAATAACATTTTCCCAAACAACAATATTTGGCTACAAAATGGTGCCTCACCTCGTGTGTAGTGAGGCAATATCAAATAATGTGTTTCCCAGAAAATGTATTCAAAAGCGTGGTTTTATCGAATGGCCCCCGCGATCACCCGACATGAATCCTTTAGACTAATTTCTTTGGGGTCAATTAAAAAACATCGTTTATAACACAAAACTTCCGTTCCAAATAAATAAAAAAATAAAAATTGATTGATGTTCGCTAAAACTCGAGAACGGCTGGACCGATTTGTCTAATTTTGGTTTTGAATTATTTGTGGAGTCCAGAAAAGGTTTAACACGTTCAATGCTGACCTCATGATAAAGGTAATAACTTGTGATATTAAAAAAATTTTTACTGTATTTTTAATAGAGATGAATGGAAAAATAATTAAAATTTTTTTTTAATATTTACTGCAAAAAAAGTACTATCATTCCAGAACGACGGGCGCCCGCTAGTAAAAAAGGTTATTTTAGAAGAACAACAACAATTTAGTTTTTTTATTTACACTTTTCATTTGCAAAAATACTATTTAAATTTAAAATTAAGTACTTATATTTATATGGTAATGGTCATGGTACTCTTTGAAGCAACCAACACATAGTCCTATCCGTTCTGGGCAGTACAAAAATATGTGGTCAGTTTTTTAATTTGTTTAATGGATCTTATTTGGGCTTTTCTTCCCCCACATCCTTCCCCCGATTTGGTTTCTGTCAAATAATGGAATGGAGAAGGATCAGACTTCTCGAAAGCCAAAGGTATACTGAGTAAATGTACAGTTCAGAGTTTTAGATAGAAATGTCGTCATGGAAACTTCCCAACCGTTGGTGAAAGGGGCAAAGAGCTTGTCGTTCTGGAACGACAGGCGCCCGCCTCATCGATGTACTGGTGCCGTTCCTGAACGACGTGCGCCCTGAACGTGTTAAAAGGTGAATAAATATGAAAACGCTCTGAATTAAATGAAAACAATGATGATGATGTTTTGTCACAAATTAAAGTTGTGAACGCAACCATAATATTTGACATTTGACCACCAAATAAAATGTCGATTCATCTTCTCGATACCGATATCGAAGAGTGCATCCTTCTATCTTTGTGAGTGACGATTACCGCTACGTGCGCGATAATTTTCTTTACTTCGGTTATCCTTTGTGATAATGACATTTAACGTTATGTGCTTTTTTTGGATAATCTTTTGATATACAAACTGCAAATGTGTTTGTGAAGAAGTTGTTAGACATTGGAAATACCTCGACCAGAATCATCACATTACCCATAGATTTCTGTCATATCACAGACTCAAAAGAGGAGCTTATTCAGCGTGGTTTCCCAGATATAGCGCAACAGTTCAATAATCATAATTGGCTGGGTGAACGAGAAATATTGGTGGCAAAAAAAGATATTGACTATCTCAATGCGACCATTCAGAATTTTCTTCCTGGACAGTTGGAGGATGATGTAGTCATCTATACCATGGAGTTTTTAAATTCACTGGAATCGCCTAGATCAGTTGTCATGATACTGCGAAAAAATGAATGACGTCTTCGAGTCAAAAACCATAAAGGAAAAATACAAAGGAGAGGATGTTTTGATCCCACTTATACCGATGATTCCAACAGATTTACCATTCGATTTTAAACGTTTACAATTTCAGGCCAGTCGTTGGAAGTTGACGGAATCAACTTAGAGTTTCTCTGTTTTGCGAAGACAATTATAATTCGCGAGTTCGCGCGTCGGAAAACCGTCATCTTTGTTTATTTACACACTACAAAACAAAAATATATTATATCAGAAAGCTCTGTCAATCTCAAATTGAAACCTTATAAATAGCCAGTAAAGCAGGAAATCTCTGTTTTGTAAGTAAGCAATCATGTGTGATTAATCGAAAATAATAATAAAACTTCATATATACCGAGCATTTTTTTTTATTTTAATAGAAAGGAATCCCTTTTGTTTGTTTTAAATTCAGGTCTTTGATTTATCGATTGAGGTAGTACGAAATCTACTTACAGCATTTGACGTATTAATATCCCTAACCGTACCAGAATCTAGATATTCTATAATTTTATCTAGTTGTCCTGCTCTGGCTGCCCTGAGGAATGCTGTGTTTGGATCAGTCTGAAACAGAAAAAAATATCAATGAATAATATTATTATATTATACATTTCACTTTCGCAAAATTTTTTCTAGACATATAGTCATATTGATTCCTATAAGAACACCTAAAATTTGTTTAACCATTTTATAAGATTTATATGATAAAAAAAAAGTTTTCTAATAATGTGTTGACCCCCAAATTTCCTGAATCTGTAATTAGAGATCATGTGAAGTTACCTAGAGATAAATTACCCAGTCACCTATTGATGGTATCCCATACATGTCCAATGGGAGACAAAAGCATGTTGTAGCTCTTGGGGTATGAGTATCTTGTTAGAAAATTGAGTTTTTTAGCTGCATTTAAAAGCCAGTTAATATATCGAATGCTGATGATGACAGTGATCCAACCCTAAACTATTGATTATTGGATAATGAAGAAAGTAAGTTTCCGAATCCAAATTATTCTCTTGTATGAATGAATCAATCCAATTTTTGATATCTTGCTCTGATGTAAACCGTTTTCCAGTGAGGGTGTTCTGCATCGACCAGATTAAATGGTAGTCAGAAGGGGCAAGGTCTGGAGTATAAGGCAGGTGAGGTAAAACTTTCAATCCACTGTTTTCCAAATAGCTCTTAACTGGAATAGAAAAGTGAGACCGAGCTTTGTCATGATGGATAATTATTGCCTAGTGCCTGGTCGCATATTCCGTGCGTTTTTCGGCTACTGCTCTCTTCAAACGGATTAGCAGCTCATAATATAGCACACCCTTCTGACCCCACCCAATAGAGAGCATTACCTGCGCGCCGTGGATATTCAGCTTTGCCGTTGAATTGGCTGGTTGGCCGAATTTCACATACGATTTTTTGCGCTTGGGGTTGTTGTAATGGATCCATTTTTCATCACCAGTAACAGTCCGATGCAAAAATGACTTCCTTCTGTGGCGATCCAGCAGCATTTCAGCTTTTGAATATATCCAGCTGCTTTTAAACGTTTTGAAATGGCTGCTTGAGTGGCACCCAAAGATTCTGCGAGCTCTTCTTGTGTTTGGCAACAAGTAATGGTTCCAGTTCTTCATCTCAAACTTTTTTGGCTGCCCAGGACGTTCATCGTCTTCCAAGCCAAAATCACCACTTTTAAATCGTGCAAACCACTTTTGGCGTGAACGAAAACAATTCGTATACGAACTTTACAAAAAAATGTCTTAGTCCAAAAAATATAAATTACAGCATTTTTGCGTTTCTCAGGAATAAATACAATCATAAATACCGAAAAAATCATTCATAGATAAAGAATAATACACAAATCTGCCGGTACTTGCATGTTCCAACTTGTCACATCCTCGACAAAGAGACATTTGTTGAAGAGTATTATTTTGAAATTTGCTTATTGGATTATGGGGTGAACAAAAACTTTTAACTGGTAGTGTACATGCAAGGTTTCACAGAATCCCAAAGCTCGATAATTGTCTAGATAAAAGAGATTGTGCAGGATTCAGTGAGTCCACGCTTTATCAAGCATACATACATGTTCATATCTCCTTGTTGATCAGTAACATATTTAAATGTTTTTGAGATAATTTAAACTAGCGAAAATATGTTGTGGCTAGTTGCATGGAAGATACCAGGGGGCAAGAGGAAAAGAGTTAGACCAAAGCAACGGTGCAAGAAGACCTTAAAGAAAGAGGCATCCAGAGCTGGAGAGAAAAAGCAAGGGACCGAAAGAAGTGGAGAGAAATTACAAGGCTATGGACCTAAATGGTCTGCATATAAGCCTGTATATATACATAAGAGTAATTAAATAGTATATTAGCAAACATTCACTCATGAACAATAAAAATATACCGAAAGATCCGAGTATATTTAATGTTTAAACGTTATCAACAAGTACTGGTTTAGTTAGACAAAAATTATAGTTAATGTTAGAGTTACAGTTAATGAAAAATGTCAATCAATCTAAGCTAGTCAATACAAAACATGCATTCATTTCAAATATGATACAACCTGTATTTATTGGTATTGCGACTAATATATATAGTAGAGTGTTTACGATTGAAAAAACCTGGCTAGATGCCAATGTAATATTTTTATCTCGAATTTTCCTGTGATCACGAGAATCAAACAAATTAAAATTATATTTACCGGAATTTTTTATGAAAATAATCGAATAGTAATATTTCGTGTGCAGATACTATCAGATTAACGTAATTTCGTTTATATCATCCCACGTCACGACCGTCACTTCCTACTTTGCTCATCCACCTACATTCGTTGATGTTATTACCTGTTACTTTTTCGAGGGCCAAACTAACCATTAACAAAATTGTGGGAAAGAGGTTGCAGTTCTTCCAATATCAATTGCAGATTATAAAATTTAGAATTATTATACCTCGTTAACTTGCTATAACTGAATATTAAATTATAAAACGTAAAAAGACGAGTAAAATGTACCTGACTGCAAGGGAGTTTGGTTTGAACAGGGTACCAGACGTGAACTGAGTCCTTATTGTACCCCATTAGTTTTTTAGCAGATATAAATGAAGACACGAAGCCGTCTTTGCTTCCATCGTGTATAATGCGCTTCCCTTTAGAACATGGCCAATTAGAACAGCAATTTCTAGTATTGTTAACCCAACCGAAATTTACAACATCGTGACTGTCAACCATGTTTCACTTAGATAAATTATTTGTAAATTAGAACTTCTGTAGCCTTTTATCTGTCGCAAATAATCTTGTCGCCATCGAACTATCCTTATCGCAGACTGTCTGGCAGAAATATTTCGAAGAAATTGTATACATACGTCTGTCGACAGCTTCGGCCAATAGAAATGCATTTATGTTTACGATTCGATGTTTTTATTTGTAGACAGTGGAGATAATCAGTCCACGTGGACTTCTGACTGGAACTCTCTACACGTAGCTTTTATTTCTTCTCTTTAATATCTTCATAGGAAGACGATGGTGCTAGCCATCCCATTGCTCCTCTTCAACCCACCCATCTGCCAGGAAATCTATAATTTAGCCACTGTCTAATTGCAGGGAAGTATTGCAGTGGGATTCCATCTTGTGAAAAGTGAATAAAATGTTGCAAAATCATATTACCAGGTGCATCAATTTGTATCCAAACGCTGCTACAACCGAAAACGTACAAGTAAAATAGTTTTCTATACTGAGGAATATTTTTCAAAGTACAAGTATAGCTTCTACTTCCCCTTAACATCTCTACAAATATTGAAATAGGCTACCTTCTTTGTTTTAGATTAAACATTGGGTACATTCTGTAGTAAAATGTCTGGTTATATGTAGTTGATCGTCATAATAATATGATGAAAATATGTTTTCTGAATAGTTGATCTTCTGACGAAATGTTTTCGGGCTGAAAATAGTGAGAATCACAAGAATTGGACTCGTTTCCACTCATGTTCTGAAGAAATTTCTTAAAACGCCACCGAAAGTGAGAAATGTATCAAATTCAAATTGCTCTTTTAGGTTATTGCTCAAAAACACATGCGTCTAGAATTTTTAAAAGGAAATAAGAAATGAATTGTCTAGGTGAAACATTAGTCTTTAGTGGTTATTCAGTTACATACATAGGTAACGAACAAAACCTGAATTTAATACACATAAAAAATGTTTGAAAAACAATATTATTTTAAACGCAAGAAACGTAACGGATTGTTAGTGCATAGATCAGTGAATGAAATTTTAATGCTTTCAAAATGTGTACTGCACCAGAACGGATAAAACACTGCATCCTTCTCATCTTTGTGGACAGTTGTGTAACAATTAACGTTTATATAACAATGGAAACATTGTTCGATAAAATTAAAATGAATTTAAAAAAAGAAACAACTTTTATGCTACAAAGCCATTGTTCTCCATTATTTTTAATAATCATTTCATAAAAATATATCGTACAAGGTATCAATTTAAGAACGTACTCTATATTTCGGTCCATAGAAAATTTAAAAATATACAAAGCCACCACGCATTTATTTTTAAGCGGGGCAGTTGGTATAGTTCTTCCAATATCAATTGCAGATTATAAAAATTTACCTGGAGTACCAGACATGAAATGTACTCCATTTTTTTGAACCCCATTCGTCTATTAGAACTTCGGTAGCTTTTTATCTGACGCAAATAAACTTGTCGCCATCGAACTATCCTTGACGATTCGGTTATTTCCATCCATTTATTCAGTTTTTTGTGTTTAAAACCACATGCTGACAAAAATTGTCGCAATGTCTGGCATAATTGTATTCAGGATAATCTGTTATCTTTTGCTGTATTACTTCTAACTTCGCAACCCGTATAAATTCTTGAATAGCTTTGTCAACTCATTTCAGTTTTTTTTTACATGTTTTTCGGTTCTGTGAATGATCCACAGCAACTCCCTTCGTGGCTACTCGATACATCGAAAATTTATTTAATTTAGTTAATTCAGCAATTCTTATTATGATTGCATTATCAGATTACTTACTGAATATTGCTGCTAAAGTATTAAACTTCACGACCCTTAATATTTAGTTTGAAATTTCACTAGTTTATATGAAATCTTACAAAGTGGAAAGAAGTTTTATCTAAGGGCGCTTGTATATGTTTTTTTCACCGGAAAACGGACCGTGCTTTCTGTCGGATTCGCGGTGGTATATAATTTGTAATGGACGTGAGTACATAAGTTTAGTTGAAAATAGGGTGGGACAAACCCCAAGAGTAATATAGGAAGCACCCACAATGACCTTTTACGTTTTTCTATTTTTTTCGTTTCTTCTTGTAAAAATAGTAGGCCAATACGAGTTTTTTTTCTTATTATTCATTTACACGTGCGTAATTTCTGACAACCAATTAAAATCTATCAACTAGCACAAGTAAGAAGGCAGTCCCATTTTCTATTCTTCTATTCAAAGAAGAAAGTTACTAAAGTTTAATAGAATAATTTCTATAATCAATTCAACAATGCTAGCAACTAATATCATTACTTGAATTTGCTTTAAAAATACCGTATTTTTCTATTAATTTAGCACCTGACATCCACACTTCCTCCATTTTATTCCAGCCCTCTCAGTCTTTTTCCTGTCTATGGGTTCAGATCTGTTCTTATTTTCTTCATTTATATGCGTCCATTCTCGGGAAGTGTTCAGCCTATCTCTAGCCAACTTTGGTTATAGATATTTATTACAGTCCGGGTTCTATTCAGAAACTCTTCAATCAATGTTCTTTATCTCGTTATATTTCCATAGACTAAAAACACTAATTAAAATTTATTGATTATGATAAATATACCTTCTCCTATTGTCTCATTAATTTTTTTCAATAATCAATTAAATCAACAGAAACAAATTATCCCAGAGGATTTTCATTTTACTAACACACCCACACATCTAACCATCTCTCCCGACTATACGAGGTCATTTTGACGAAATTATTTCTCAATATCGTCTCCACTCCCTCAGTCCATCGAGTTTTCAATTATTTCACACCATCCGAAAAATAATCTTTTGGAAGTTCTTCGTTTTTTTCTCCCATTATTCTTTAACTAAAACCGCTTACTATTAAGCCATTTTTTTGAATGTCAGAACAGAAAATAATCAGAGGGGGCCAGATCAGGTGAATATGTGAAGTGAGATTGGAATCAAATTATCAATTAAATCTTGGTCTGTCTTCGTTTCCCTTCTTCTAAAGACTACGCCTTCCTGAAATTCCAAAGCTCTGTGGTCATGACCTAATTAAACGGATTAAAGGTTTTTATCTCCCTGGGAGCACGTTTTTGGAAGTTATCCGAAAAAGGCGAGCAGGCTTATAATCAGCATTAAGTAATCGCGGTACCTATCTTGCAGATATTTTTTTCATATATTAATATTCCATGGAAGGTAGTACTCTCAATATGATATTCACGTAGCTATTCCTAGGTTTCTTCATTTATTTTACCACGTGAAAATAGTTATTTTCCTAACAAGTGCGCAAAGTGATACTTTCCCGCACGCGACTACAGTTGTCCCGAACGACGCGGAGCGGAGTTCGGGCAAGCGGTCAAGTGCGGGAAAGACACTTTACGCATGAGTTAGGAACATTATATTTTCTACGACCGTATATACAAAAAAGTATACCAACCCATTTTTCAAAAATTATTTTATTCCAACAAACATAATAATATACAAAATTTTAACTAAAAACTACTAAGTATTATAAATATTAATATTGAAAACACAATTTGTTGTATTCTGTAGACTAGTAAGAGTTGCCGGCCCAGTGGAGTTATTTGGTTTCAACTGGAAGAAAGATGACGTCGGTGAGGATGGCATCGGTTGCAGGTCGCATAAAGATGACGGTGACGGCAACAGTTTTAAGTCATTTGTAGAACAGAGATACTTTTTACCATCGAATAGTGGGACCATAATGTATTAGATTTCAAAACCTTACTTAAGTATACCTCTTCCTTATAAGTTCCCTTTCTCCTTACACCATGTAACAAAACGGAATTAGCTTCATTTGCAGCCTTCAAAATGGCTCCGGGAAGTTCTTCGTCGGATGATATTAATATTATTGTATCGGATTCGGTTTAATGTGGTTTAATTTAGAAGAAGATTGTTCTTATTCGGTCACTTCCAAGACGTTTTGAACAACTTTGACGTTTTAGTAACAATTACACGCTTGGGTTGTTATAGCAACTGATATCAAACCAGGGATAGTTGTTTCTAATTTGAAGAATGTCACTTTCCCGCACTAGTGCGGGAAAGTGACACTTTTAAAACTAAAATGCGTGCGGGAAAGTGGGTTAAAACGCACGGTCGTAGAAAAATAATGTTTAATTGATAAAGAAAATAGAACAGAATATTTGAAACTTATCAATCAATCAGATTGATGTGAAATTTTGACAGATGACATCAAAAATATGGTGGAAACTGAAAATTAAAAATGACTCTCGTCAAATTAGCCTCGTATATGATCAATTTGTTTTGTCTGTCGGCGACAAGTGAATAATTAAATGCGATTACGAAACACACAATATTAATTATTATGTTAAAATCTAAGATGAAGGTCTATTATGAAGCAAACGGTGTATGCGTAAATGAAAAATCAATGACAAGATAATGAATGAATATTCACTTGTGTATGATGAAAAATATAAAGGATATCAAAACATTTATAAATAAGTTTGATATAGATATAATTCTCTTGAGATAGTTTCATGGTATCTGTTGATAAAAGTAAGTAGTTTATTAAGTTGGGAAATTATCCAAATAATAATTATAAATATAAAAGACCGATACCGCAACTTCTCTTTATCGGCTTCCATTTGGTCGCTTAGATTTCCTTTTTTTTATTCTCCATTATGTTCTCTTTTAACAGTAACTTTCTTTATTCAATTACTAACTCGTTTTTTATTATCAATAATATCCATAATTTAATGTTTCTAAAATTAGCCCCCATGAAACAATTTGTGAAAGCTTTTCGTTAAGACTCCATAACTTTTGAATACTTAGTGTTCGTTCACATTGGCAACGCTTAAGCGGTGAGTGTCGAGCGATAAGTGTTAAAAAATCTTTCTGGCTTTAGACTTTAAATGAATGCATTCCTATTGCAAAAGACCCCCGTTCGACGTCGCGCGATGCAACGCATCGCGCAGCTCGAGCTTCGATCTAATTTGTTTTTTAGAGCGGCATCGCCTTTGTATGTAATCAAACGTTTCCAACGACATTCTTAAAAACTGAAAAAATCTTATTGGATCACTGCGAAGTTTATGATAAAGGTGATGGAATTCGCCATAAACAAGTCTATTTCTATTAAGTTCATGAACGCCTTGTATTTTTTGCATTTCTTTAAAATTAGCCTTCGCAGTCGTGTAATAATCGTTTGGATATCAAATTCATTTGGTTCGAAAGCTACAAAATAACTAAAACGACGGTTAACCAATTTGAACAATGTGAACACAAACTTAATGAGTATTTTACCGAAATTTGTAGTGGATAAAGATAAAATAAAGATAAAGTTTCTTTATTCAATTACAGTCCCGTTTTCTATATCAAAAAAATTTAATGTTTCTAAAATTAGGCCTCATGAAATAATTTGTGAAAGCTTTTCGTTAAAACCTTTTGATTACTTAATGAGTATTTTACCGAAATTTGTAGTGGATAAAGTGAAACTGGTCTTTTCGTCTATCCACAAATAAAGAAAATAATGGTCAGTGAGAATTCCTAGGCTACTGAACTCCCACGAAAATCAAGCGTGACTCCTTTTTGAAGCAGCATCACATGACGTTTCTGTAATGGCTTGCACAATGTCTTCTGTGTATTTCTTTTTATTTATTTCAAGATTTATTACTACAAGTATAAAAAAATGATAACTAAGACAAGAATCATATGAAATATAACTGAATGGACAAAGATTAGAAGGCTTTAATGATGGAAAAAGGGATAATATAAGAGGACAGTCTAAATTCACTATTGTTCATACTAATAATGGATGAAATACTAAAAAATGTAAGGAAGCAGACGACACCTACAAACGAACAAAGGACACGTAAGCATGATCCTAATAAACTTTCGGTCAACATTCAATAAGAAGGAGACATCAAAGAAAGTGAAACTGACCGTATACAAAACAATAACAGATCCAACACTTACATGGAAGTGAAACGAAAATAGATAGTAAACGCATTCGATTTGAAGTATCTATGAAAAATGAAAGAAACAACGAGGATGGATATAATATTAATTGATATTATAAGAAACCACTTACAACAAGAGACAATCGAAGAAATAAATAGATAAGAGAATCTTAAGCTGATTGTATGTGTAACAAGGAATAGAACAGATTAACAAAAAGAATATAGAATGCGAGATTTACAGCAAGAAGAAGGGACAGATCAAGAAAAACATGGAACGATCTAATAGCAGATATAAGAAAACAAAGGCAACAGACAAATGAAATGATGCTATTGGCACAAGAGAGGAGAAGATGGGGAAATACGTAAATGGATAATAAATACATTTCCGACTCCCTAGATAGGGCAAAAGGAAAAATGGGAAAAAGGAAATTTATCTCTATTAATCTTTGTATATAAAAGTGATTAACATAAATACACTCGTGGTAAAAAAAAACGCACCACCCCGATTTCTGAAAATATATTTTCGTTTAATAAATTTAAATTAATATTGCTATTGTTTAACTTCTTTTCAATCATTTTGACGCAATAATATAAAAACGTGTAGTAATTTTGAGTGATTTTCAATCACTAAAAAATAATAATAAAAACATTGCAATAAAATAAATTTTCTTAATAATAAAACTTGCATTCTAAACAATAATGTTCCTTTTTAAAAACGCTAGTAGCGTGTATTTCCGCCTCTAGATGTGATTGTTGCTAACATTATCCTAGGCATGCTTTCAATTAAGTGCTGCATCACTTCTTGAGGTTTTGTTTTCCCATTCCTCTAATGCCGCTTTTTCAGGCTCATTTAAATTATGAGGAGATGGATTTCGACGACGAATGCGGCGTTTTAAAATGTCCCAGATATGCTCGATAGGAATCAAATCTGGTCTTGATGGCCAGTCCATGGTATGAATTCCTACTCGTTTAGATAATTCAGAACATCTGCTTCATCGTGTGGTCTAGCATTATCATGCATTAAACGAAAATCATCACCCAACCGGAACGACGTGATTTTCTAGAATGTATCTTGCTGCGTTAAGGGCGGGTCTAGTAAGAGAAACTAATTTTGTGCGAGCATAAAAAAAAATTTCTCCCCAAAACATGATAGACCCTCCTTGGAAAGGCTCCCTGGAAATGATACAAGACTGCGCGAACTTTTTCTCGCCGAATTTTATTACGTCCATTTGGACCTCTTAGACTGATTCTTGTCTCATCACTAAATAAAACTTAGCACCAATTTTCTAAATTCCAATCTAAATGTTGCTTTGCAAATCTTAGTCTAGCGATACGACGCTGTCTGGTTAGCCTGTAGGTTCTGGAGAGTTCTTCTGCTGTATAGACCAGCATTCTGAAGGTGTCGTCTTATTGATCTATCAGAGATATTTACATTTCGGACTTCTCGTAAAAGGCTGTTGAGCTCGACACTTGTCATTGACCGATTTCTTAATGAATTTAATTGCAAAAAACGGTCATCTCGAGGAGTTAAAAATGAAGTCCTTGTCCTATTTTGGAAAAGGAGGGAAGAGTTGCTGGTAGATTTTGGAGTTGTGGTGACAAAGTACGATGAAATAAAAGGCATGGTAAGCTGAGTAAAGATATCATCTTGTTTCAACATCATGCCCATCCACATGCAGTTAATCAAACTTTGGGATGAAAATATTTGATTGAGAACAAACAAATCAGCTCATCACAATACCGATCTAACGCTCAAAGATTATAACAAGTTTCTTCATTTTAAGAAACAACTAACCTCTAAGCGCTACGACATCGTGGTTAAACCAGCAGTGTTGGAGAGGTTGACAATAACGGGAGTCTTCAGCTAATTGAACGATATGACAAGTGCCTTCATTTTGGTAGAAATTGAGTTGAGAAGTAAATTAAAGTGAAGGCATTCATATAAAAATAAATATGATTGGTATATAATGCTTGTACGTCGATTTAATAAGGGTTTATATAAATTAAAACATTTTACATCAGTTGTAAATAAATAAAATAAGTGTTTATAATGGTGTCTAATATTCCAATGAAAAATTTCAAAAGATTCTGCAGATTTAGTCGATTTGATCATTGAGCCTTAATTTTCACAACAAAACTTTAATTATGTGTGCGACTGGTTACGAATGAGACTGCGAAAGAGAAGTAGGTCAGGACGGGAACTCCTCTCGAGGCCACTCACTTCATCACGCCAAATCGATTTTGATCGTATTCCTTTAACGATATTCTGTTGGTTTTATGTATCTAGACATGAACGCGCTTAGCTACTTAGTAACAAAATGGAATCAAAAGCTTAAATTGGAAGAGAGACTTTGATTTTATGTTTTTTGAGAATGTGAACTATTCATTTTTTCACGTTGTCGACAGTTTGTTTTCACCAAAAAGTATTTTTTAGCCTAAACAGCCATAACTCCACTGCAACAACTTTTTGTGATTTTTCTAAGGCTTTCGATTGTGTCATAATATTTTAATCAACAAATTGCAGTACTACGGTTTTAAGGAGATCACCTCTCGCATGGTTCAAGTCATATCTTACCAACATAAGTCAGCTTGTAAGGGTTAATACAACGATGTCTTCTTGCAAGCCAATAGAATGTGGAGTGCCCCAAGTTTTAGTACTGGCCCTACTTTGTTGTTTCTGTTTATAAATGACATTGCCTATCTAGACATCAGTAGTAAAATATGTCTATTTGCAGACGACATTAGTTTGAATGGGGGCAACCCTGATCTCACGGCACTTCAAAGAACTGGACTTATCCATCTCCTTAACAGTCTATTTTGCACTTATTGAGTCGCATCTTCGATATTTTTTGAGTGAATCTTCGAACTACAAAAGAAAGCTGATATTTACTCGAACTCAGAAGAATCAAAATTCTGACTCTTTCTTATTCATTTCTGACTCCGTTTGCCTAATTCGTAAGCACGTTTCTCCAATTTCAGAAAGGTCGTTGCACGGCTATCCACTTAGGAACGCGGAGTACGACCATCCCCTACCTACTCCACGTTCAGAATTAGTTAAGGGCTCAATATTTTACAATGCAAAAAAATGCACAATCACTTGCCAATTGCAATCAAATCGATATCATCTTTTCCCGCATTCCGCAATAATTTGAGGGCATATTTACTGGAAAGTGCTTTCTACTCTGTAATTCCGGGCATGCTACATACTGGTTTTGCTATGGATTTATATACTAATTATTACCTATAATTTTTTTACTCATTGTGGATTTCTTCTGTATATTGAAATTTTATTTGTATATTTATTCAGTTATCTTCATTTTTGTTTTTTAGTTTTTCCAAGCTTTTGTCTACAAATTGTAACAATTTTTTGACAATAAAGTATTTCTCTCTCTCTCTTATTATATTTTCAATTGAAGTAAGAAACTATAACTTCAAAGTGATGTTTTGGTTTTTATATATCTAAGTACTGGACTACTTATGCTACTTATGGGCATTTGCTACATGTAAAATCTTTTTCAGTTTTAAGTAATAAACACACCTCCAAAAATCTTGGCCCTCCTTGTTTATTTGTCACTTGTTTATTTTGATTTCAGCATTTTTTGTTTACGAATACCTTCTTATCTTATCATACAAATAAAAGCAATTAGGAAGCAAAAACTTGTTTTCGTATGAAAATATTCAGAATTAAAATCCTGAGATTGCTAGGCGTTTAAATATGCCGCGAACTTCGATAAGGCGGGTAGTGGCCCTTTTTCAAGAAACTGGTGGCCGGTGTCTGGTCGATCTAGAGTGACTTCAGAGAGGGAAGATCAGTATATAGATAATTTCACTCGAAGAAACCGAATAATAACGGTAACAGCCCTTCGAAGTCATTTTTCGCATATCTTCCGAAGAGTAATTTCGAGAAGTACCATAAGAAGGAGGTTACATTCTTTAAATCTCAGGGCGCAAGAAGACCTTTAAGGGTACCTAGACTTCTACCTCGACATAGAGCTACCAATGGGCCGAATAGCATCGGAATTGGCTTTTACCCCAATGTCGCCGGGAAAGAATTTGGAGAGGCCCAGGTAGACGAGAGCGATTAATTTTCGCAAGAGGCGTTGTCCCTTATCAAAGTGGACCAGTTATGTTTTGGGGGGTATAATGTATGGTCGTCGCACTCCACTTATTCTTATTGAGCGAACTATGACCGGCGCCATATACGCTCAAAACATTATCCAAGCAATCGTGCAACCTTTGCGCAACGAATATGGAGCAAATTTCATTTTTCAAGATGATAATGCCATACCATATAGCATATTCTGTACCCACATACCAAGGGTACAGAATATGCTACAAAAGGGAAATATCCAAAGATTAAACTGGACAGCAAACTCGCCAGATATGAATCCCATGTATGGGATTATCTTCGCAGAGCAATATTCAATAGAGAAAATCCCCCTTTAACTCTCCGGGACCTAACTGCAGCTGTTCAAGAAGAGTGGAATAATATGCCCAATAATGTTATTGATGAGTTAATTCCTGGCATGCCAAGACGCGTTGGAGAATTAATTACAAGAAGAGGTGGAAACACAAGTTATTAAGTTATGTTATTTTCAGTATTCACATTTTTTTCTTAAAAAAAGATTTTATTTTGTTTTTTTTCCGGATTTACTTTACAAAATTCTGTACAAGTTTTTGCTTTGTAATTGTTTTTATATGAATGATAAGATAAACAAGTATTTGCCAACAAAAAATCCTCAAATTAAAATAAACTTGCGAAAAATTACCAAGGGGGGCCGAGACTTTTGAAGATGTGTATATTAGATCCAAAATACTCAAGAAAGAACAATTTTTTACCCAAAAGAGGGATAGACAAGTTCTCGACTTATTGTATTTCTCACTTCATAATTGAATTTGCAACACTGTAATTATCAATAGTCATCTGTTATTTACTATGTATTGGATAGCTATTTATAGCGGACTACCTCGTGATATGACAAGAAAATAGGAAAAAGTCAATCGAAGCTAAGTTTATTAAAGAATTCAATGAATTTCATTATGGTCGTTCAAACATAGACAAAATGGTCTTGCGAAAGATTAAGGAAGTCGTATGCCTCTTATAAAAATCAAAGCTCTCAATTTTGAATGAGAATTCAGGTATAAGAAAGATTCCTGTAAGATCAGTGCGGAATTTGCTCATTACCACAAACGTAATGGTTTCATGAGTTCGCAGGTCTATTTGGTATTGTTCAATGCAATGCGGCTGCATTCATCTCAACGGGCTAAAGATCAATCTAAAATATTGGGATGCATCGGTAGCACAAAAGGCTAAGATTGATTAGTCAATGAGGCTATTTCTGGGAAATAAAAAAATTGAAAATAAATTACCACACTTGTTCAAAATCTTTTATACCAGAACACTGCTAATACTCCGGATTTAGCCCCGAATGTTCAAAACTAAAGAAATGACTTAGCGGAAAGAGTTTCAGCTCAAACGATAATATCACCTCACCAACATATACTTAGATGAACATTTCTCATTTGGGCGTCATTTTAAGACCATTCACAGTGGAATTGGGAAAGACTACTCGCTGAAATTTACACTGAGAAAAGAGAAGATATCAATGCAGCTGTAATCTCAACTAAATATGCAACAATCAAATTTTTCAAGACATTGAACAAGTTAAGACAGTCATAGAGGAGTTATTTAACGTTTCCAAAGTTGTCGCACGTTATCGGAAACTGTACGAAGACGGTGAGTTGATTGAAGTTGCTTTTTTAGATATATTATTTGATAAATTCAAAAACAAAGTTGAGATAGTGTTGTGAAGCGGAGTTTTAAAGTTATGCGCTCTATTGTAACTTTTCAGTTTTAAACTGTATTTGAGCGTTATTTTTCCTTTCCTTACAACTTGACGAATTAACCGTTGTAGTTGATACAACTCAGTTAACCGTTTTTGTAGACTGGTATTTGAAAATTTAGAAACCAAAGAGCTGGTAAAGCTGCTAATGAAAATGTTACCATTTCCAGCATTTAAAAAATTGATGGGCTCAGCTACGCATGGAGTTTCTACAATAGAGTCATGGAGAAGGGTTTTATTGCCAACATTGTCAACAAAACTGTGATATACTGTGTCTTATCATTGCATAATATACCATCGGTCATTGTGTGGAAAGTTCTTAAATATGACCAATTTCATTTAAATCATAAAGCATGTGCCCTTATGACTGTTCAGAGAACTTAAGGACGAGATATAATAACATTTCAAAAAGTTGCTTCCTGGATTTGTCATGAAAGAACGGAGTGGCACTTTACTGAACTTCTAAACCTCATACGGCTACTGCCTCACTGCCTCTCTCACTGACTTAACCTAAAAGTTGAATGGTTTCAAATTGCAGCTTCATGGCGAAGGTTAAAGATGCAGAAGATTCTTCAGCTTTTGGTGTAAAGCATTTTGGTTAAGATGATGCTGCAGTTGAAATTCAATTTATCGATTTCATCAATATCTGTCTGTAAAGATCCTTTCTACAATTTTTCCCAAGATGAAGTTCATAATAAGCAAACAGACTGAGCGATGAACATTTGATCGACTGCTACAACATTCTTCAAGAAAATGCCTTTCTGATCATAAAGAGTTTTACTCCACTCGCTGAAATGCACATTTTGTTACACTTACTCTAAGATATGTACATTTTAAAACTAGAAATCGATTTTTGTATGCAATAAATTCAATTTTTCTTTTGTCCGATCTTCTTTGGTAGATCACTATGCTATGCGAGATCACAGGTTCAAAAATTTGGACATCACTTCATTATTTGTTTGTTTATTAGCATTTGGAACCAGTTTATCTTGCCATTCTAATCCTAATTTATCCATGTTTCCTGGAAAAAATATATGTTTGTCTTTTCCTAAACAAATAATTTCATATTTCTCTATTAGTGCATATGCTCTATCGTTCAGCTCTCAAATAATGCATGTCTTTTGAAGTATTGTCTCCATAAGTTTCTCGAAAGAAGATACTTGAGTACAAGAAGCCGGTTTTGCTTGGAGATAGTGGAATTCTGAAGTTCGGCGAAAACGCCTCCTTTGATAGAATACCCGGAATTCGTTTGATCTTTGTTTTTATAGCAAGCGGTTTATTCAAATTATTTTTTTCAAATAATTTCTAGAAAGGTCTATTTATTTATTTGTTGTGTTTCTTTATTTTTATGGATCTTAGTGATAAGTGAATTATTATGAGTTAGTTAAGTGTAGTGTAAAGTGTTTAAATAAATTAAGAACATAACAGACAATGTTTATTAATCACCTCACGAATAGAAATCGTATAAATAAATAAGAAAAACTTTAGAATACAGTCTATTTGACTTGGTTTACTTCCAGTTAACGTTTTAGGTGTTAGTGCTTCTCCAACTCCATCTATACTTGAACATTTAGAAACTATACTTTGAATTACACTATTGAAATGTTCTTGTACCTTTGATTCTCAAGTTTTCATTACACTCCAATTTCAAGGTAGTATAATTAGACGTTTATAACATTTTTATTGCACAAATTCAATAGATCGCCTTTATCGACTATTGTTATATAACTAACATAAATTTGAATCTTAATTGAAATAACCTGCTTAAAACTTTCACCGATCACGTATTTTAAACCTTTCTAAGAAAGTTGTTCTTGAATTGTATGTATTTTTTATCTGTAGAGTCGTAAAAATTATGTTATCATTAATTTTTAAGCAAATTATTAGAATGAAATTATGTTTGACCCAAAAGCCTACCATTCAAACCGTGATAGCTTCATTGACCCTATTACATAGTAACCCGATACACATACAAGGGTATGCTGAATTGTCGGCTCAAATTTGACACGCTACGCGCATGACATCACGTTTGAATCAGAATGTTAGGATAGTTCCATATAATGTACATTACGAGGTCTGGCTATTTAATAATGAGACTGGTTACGAAATAGGGTTTTATCAAAAAAATTATTCTACATTCGAATGTTCCCCTTCCCTCGCCACACCTTTCTATATGTTTTTTTCCATTGATCGAAGCAGTGCTGGAAGTCTTCTTTGGAGAGTGCCTTTAGGAGCTCTGCCGTTTTTTTGCTTTACCGATTCCTTCCACTCAAATCGGGTCTCTTTCAAAGCAGATTTTATCTTGGAAACAAAAAAGTCGCACAGTGCCAAATCTGCTGAGTAGGACGGGTGTTCGAGCACTGGAGTGCGCTTACTAGCCAACTACTGTTTGACAGATAGTGCGTTATGGGCAGGTGAGTTGTCCTGGTGCAAAATTCACAACTTGGGCCGTTTTTTACGAACTCGTTCTCGCATTGTTGCCAAAAATTGACAAATAGGAAGTCTGGTTAACAGTTTGACCCTCTGGAGCCCATTCAGTCTTCACAATGTCGTTAATGTCGGAAAAAACGATCAACATTGCCTTGCTTTTTTTGATTCTGGGCGAATGAGGCGTCTTCCAATGCATCGATTGTCGCTTTGTTCCAGCATCGTATTGAAAAATCCACGTTTCGTCACAAGTAATGACGTTTTTCATCAGTCCGGGATCTTTTTTTAACCTTTCAAGGAAATCTGAGCAGACCCGTTGACGCAAGAGCTTTTGGTCAACAGTCAGGTTTTTTGGCACCAACTTTGCACAGACTTTTGTCTGTGTAATTTCTCGTGTAAAATTTTTCTAACCGTTTCTTTATCGGCGTTTACAGCCTCGGCAATCATCCGGATGCTCATTCGACGATCTGATCGCACAATTTGGTTGATTATGGTCACTGTTCCCGAAGTTAAAAACACGCGCCAATTTAACGAGAAATTATTTCAAATTGATACGATACGTTTTTCGTCACACATGGTTTTCGGCACGAGAAAAAAACTCGTTCGTTTCAAACCGCTACTGCACAAATACTATAATAGTGACGGAAACGTGTTTTGGGACGTGCATAAGATATCTAGATACCCAACCCCACCCGTCTAGTGCGTCCTGTAGGCACTCAGTCTCGTTATTTAATAGCCATATCTCGAATCTAGCATTAAAACTATGGAGGGTAGTGGTAAGGAGGACCATCTCATATGGGGGCTTAGCTTGAAAACTGCCCGCTTGTAGACGGTAAATTATAATTCAAAATTTGACCAGAATGGTGCTCCTATCGGATGAGATATCATATAACCCAGCAAAGCTACTATTTGTGAGATAACACTGAATGTTAATTAATTATTGTGAATTTGTAAGAAAGAAAGTGTCAATTATCTCTTCTTTTTTTCTCTGTCCTTATTCTTAAAATTCTAGCGCTTTATTTAAAATTTACACCTATGCGATAGCAGCGCTCCCTAACGTAAAGAATTTGATTGACACTTTCTGTAGCACAGAGATATCCTCTACCCTCCATAATTAAAACATTGATTATTGACTTATATATGATTCACTCAAAGAAATAGATAAAATATATCCATGATACGAGGGTGAATCAAATATAAACAAGACTGGACCAAAGACATGGAAGTCGCAGGGAGACAGGTCTGGACTGTATGGAGGGTGTTCCAGTGTCTCCCAACCCAGTTGCTCCAATTTTTGTACTGTCAGGGCTGCCGTATGGGGGCGAGCATTGTCATGGAGGAGAATCACTTTTCTCATTGGAAGGTGTCGTCTTTTGCAGCGATATGCAAGTCTGACCTGCAGCAGGTCACACTGGTCAAAAAAAAAAAGACGGTAGCCAAAACCTTGCCAGCCGATAATCGTGACTTGGCTTTCACTGGTCCGGTTTCTCCTTTCTTCCTCCACTCCATACTAGCTTGTTTCGACTCAGGGGTGTAGTGATGCACCCACGTTTCATCACAGGTGACAATGTGAGAAAGAAATGGGTCTCCTTCTTCCCGAAATCGAGCAAGAAGACGCTCACACACTTGAAAACGATTCAGTTTCTGGTCAACTGTCAGAAGACGAGGAACCCACCTGGCACACACCTTGCGATACCCTAGCTCCTCTGAGAGTATAGAGTAAGGGCTCCCATAACTTATTCCAACCTTAATTGCAATATCCGAAGTTGTTAGACGCCTATAACCTTCAACAAGTTGACGAACACTGTCGATGTTGTCCGCTGTAATGCTGGTGTGGGGTCTGCGGTCATGGCTCTCATTTTCAACACGTTCACGGCCCTCCACGAACTGTTTATGCCAAGCAAACACTCTAGCTCGCGACAGCGACTTTTCCCCGAACTGTGCAGTCAATCTTCTCAAGATTCACCCTCGTATATTAGAAAAAGTATTATTGAATTGAATGATTTCATAGGAACAGGCAGGTAGTTATATTTCTTGTAAAGCCGGTACGACACAATGCGTCCAATGCTTCCAACGGTATACGCTAATATGATTGGACCCATCGTGTGGTCGTGGTGCGCATGTCGTTTGACGAATATTCCTCTTCCAACGTTGGCATTGTAACGTTGGCCATGGAAAGTCGGTTTTTTTGACCCTCGTCAGAGGAGTACCCAACATTGGAACGAAATTGGAAGCAACATTTGTTTTGTATGAAAAACCAGTATCATCAGGTTTATTTTAGAAAAATTTATATCTGTTCATCACTTTTTTGCCACGTTTTCCTTTGTTTAGTTTAAGTTTAAGTAAGGTTGCAGCTTTCGTCCAATGTTCAGCCAAAGTTGGAAGGTGAATGTTAGCCCAAACGTTGGACGCATCGTAAAGTAGCAGCACTAAATCCAGTCTTCCTTTCAATGTTCAGGCGTATGTTAAGAGCTCGAATGTTGACGCAAACGTTGAACGCATCGTGTATAGTACCGACTTAAACCACTCGCGGCCTCAAGAACATGGAATTTAACTGGTAAATTCAATAATCATATAAACCATACATGTTTTTGTAACAAATATTACTTTTGGAACCAAAATAAAGCTTCATAACAGTTTTACATCCTAACCTAACCTCAAAGTTTCACATTGTGCGAGAAATTTCGCGCATGCGCATACCGGTGTATGTGTATCGTCCATAGAACTAGGCTATAAAATGGATGCACAGTTTTGAGCGAGAAAATTAGTGAGCAATTAAGACAAGTGACACGCCGAATTTTATTTTTCGATATTGTCTAAATTACCTCTGGTTAGAATACAGCACACTAAATTCAATTTAATATTTATTCGTTCATTATTTGATGTATATTTGATTAAACTACTATTGAAAAATGTTCGATTCTATTTCAAAATTGTCTATTCTTTTTTACGTTTATGTTATGCAAAGTGTAGCACATCAAATATTCACATAAATATTGTAGCACGAATCTGTCTGGGTATCAATTTTTTGACACGCCTAGAGGAATACTTTACTGAATATAAATTGGTTGCGAGTATAATAATTAATTATGGATGAAGCCTACACTACACGCGTTATATAAATAAAAAGAATTTATCAAATGTCGTGTATCTGGAACTTTTTCGAACGCTCCACCCATGTGTAAAGACGACACACCCATAGACTGTTATCTATTAGAAGATACTCGAGGGTTTGTGCGAAATAATATTATCAATTGAAATTGTATCTATGACCAAACCCTATGGAATATTTGCAGAACAGAAAAATATTATAGACATTTTTCAATTTCATTGATTTTTATAATCTTATTACTCATATCTTCGTGAATAAATGCTTTCGATTTAGGATCTCTTTTGATAAATAATATGAATATCTATTTATTTCATTGGATGTAGAAGAGAAAAATGGAAACATATTCTAAACCGCACGACATAACTCAAGAAAAATACTAATGATTACATATTTCACAATTATCAATGAAATATCTTGAGAAAACCGTTTGGACCAAACTTATCATGAATATTTCATACTCTTTCAGTTATGTGAATGGTTGCTTTTCTGCTGAATCAATAAACGAATTTGTGGCGACCATGCCGCATACATGTTTCTCCGAACAACTTCATCAATAAAACAATAATCCTTCGACCCAAGGAAGTCCAAGATACGTCCTCTTGGGAATTCCGATTTTTTTATAATCTTAATCCTCTTCGATATACCTTGTACACGTTTTAGAAAAAACCGACATATTCAAGAAACCTAATTCTGTCTCGGGATAGCAAAACGAGCAGTTCTCGAACGCTTACATCTCAGTGGAGCAACGCTGCTCCAAGAAATTCGGCACGCGCGACTTGATTCAGTTGGTATATATTAATATTGAACACACGAAAAGAATATTTTGAAAAGCTCCTGACCTTTGAGGATATTAACAATGAAAAGGATCAAGAAGACACTGAAAGACCAGGAATTAGTAGAACCGACGCTAACTAAGGAAGAAATTCAAAAAGTAATTAGGAGATTGAAGTATGGGAAGGCTGCTAGAGAAGATGGAATACCAGTGGAACTAATAAAGTAGGTGGGAGACCAATGATGAAGCTCCTCCTTAAAATAATAGTTAAGGTCTAGAACCTGGAAATTATGCCCAAAGAATAGAAGGAATCAGTGACGGTCCCCATTCATAAAAAAGGGGATAAACTAGAATGCTCAACTACAGGGGGATATGTCTACTAAACTGTACTGAATTTTGTCTAAAGTAATATTAAATAGATTAAGAAAACATGGAGATGAAATAATCAGGAAACGAAAGATCAGACTAGAGAAAAAAATAGACAGATACCTTCGATCTCACCACCAGGAGTAAGATAAGGAAATGGGTTGTCTCACCTTCTGTTCAGCCTTTCTCTAGAAAAAGCTTTGAAAGCAACTGAAGCTATTCCAAGAGGAGCAAATATTGGAGGGAAAATACTGGCACAAGTATTCTTAGAAGAAGCACGAAAAGTAGGATGGAGGTAAATGAAGATAAGACTGAATATATGAAAGTTGGAAGAGTTGCAGAGCTCAATCATTCAACGCTGGACGTTATGGGATATAGCTTTAAAATTACTGAAGAATTTAAGTATCTAGGATTTACTACGAACAGCAACAATAAAATAGAAGAAGAAATATAGATGAGGTTAAATGCAGCCAGTAGATGCTCGAAATTACTTAAACGTAAACTGCTGTCAAAAAAACACGTAAATAAGAATATACACAGTCATAATATAGCCAGTTTTATTGTATGGAGCTGAGGTGTGGACACTAGCAAAACATACCCAAAGGAAGTTCATAACCTTTGAAAATAAAATATTAAGGAGGAAATATCGGCCAGTTTTCGAAGGAGATGTATGAAGAATACTGAAAAACAGGTACAGACGACCAGATATTATGGCTGTGATAAGAAGTAGAAGAATTAGGTGGCCATGTAAGAAGAAAGGATGAAGAGACAACAATAAGAAGAGTGTGGAGAGGTAAACCACAAGGATGGCGCCCACTGGGAGACCAACTGGGTGAAGATGTAAGGAGACTTGGTGGAGAAGTAGATATGGCTGAGGATTGATAATTATGGAGGCAACTTGTTGGCGAGGCCAAAAATCAACTTGGATTTGACTAGCCACAGTAGTATAGTTCATTGTTTTGTTGATGTAAATATAGTAAGTGTAACTAGTTTTCTAACTTTGTTTATTGTGCTCCCTCATCTCCATCATCGACCCTAAGACTAGCACTCATAAAATTGAGAAAACCTAACCAATTTGGTCCTCAAGATATGAAACACGTTAACACCGGAGTGCACCATCGTTGTTCCGTTGCCACCCCTAACATAGGTGCAGACAATACGACCGCAGTGAGCGGTTTCTTTGTGATCTTTCCTTTAGAAGAACTCATTTAGCAATTGATCAACACTCTCTTCCCTAAATTTTAATTGCTCAATTTGTTTATTTTCCCGTTGTTGGTGAATACATATAATTTTTTGCATCGCTAAATAGTTTTTTCTTATTAGCGGGACTATGAAAGATAAACTTCTTCCATGGTATTATTATATTCTAATACAAACAACGGATTTTAATTTGCCGTTGCAGTAATAGCAAAAAAATAACGGAGGTATGTCGTAGCGACTGCTCTTTTATCGGTGCACTTCTTAAATTTAACACCTCGGTGATTTCTGAAACTAAAAATACTTCCTCTTTTCTTTTTCATTTCCCTGCTTCTGGAAGCAAATATTCTCTATTTGATTTTACAGTGCCAGAAGTATGGTTAGTTGTCTAGTAGATCTTAAGCTGATGGTACTTTTATATAGCGGTCTGTAAATAAAATTTGATCTTCATGAGATTTTCCAGTGTCATTACAACATGAGAATGTTGTTTTTTATAATATCGTTGTTAATGCGAACATAAACCTCAAAATTATGGGTGTAACTTCCGAGAAAACATAATTTGTACTTAATTTTACATATTTGTATCTTCTTTTCGGAAGATATTCTCAAAAATATCAGTAATTATTAGTTTGGACCTCAAATCTATCTAACCCTGTATAACAATGAGTTATCCAATAATCATAAAAAAGATCTAAACAATTTTAGCGTAATTAATAATTCTATTTTATAAATTTCCTTGTAAATTATTTGAATCTTTTTCTTAAACTAACATTTGAAATATGACAATTAAGCATATACAGAGTGAGTTTTATGTATGGGACGCCTCAATTATCTCGGAAAAGTCTTGTACAATTTTTTAGAAATTTTTGTGGTTGTGTTTACATTGTTGTCAGATATTTTGTTTTCCCGGAGAAATAATGAACTTTGTTATTTAAAATGGATCATCCTGTATATTTTCCGCTTTTCGAAATACTTTTTCATGTAATGTTCCCTATAATTAAATGCCATAATTTCGGAGTTATAGCTACATTTACAGTATCTTTCTACAAGAAACGTGTAATATCTTTAATAATTTATATCCTAACCGAAATCCCATAACAAGATCTACTCTTAGTAAATTAATAAAAAAGTTTAACGAAACTGGTCCAGTAGAAGATTTATCCATCCATACAAAGTAAAGTTCGTTCAAAAAGTTGTTAGATGACGATTTTGATAAACGTTTGCAAACCTAATGATGGGAAAAAGATCCAAATTTTTTAAATAATGTTATTTTTTGCGATAAGGCCACTTTTTGTATTAATGGAAACGTAAATCGACATAATTGTAGACAGTGGTCACGTAACAATCCGTAGCTTAAATGGTCCGGCGAATTTAGATTTATTGGAAAATAGTATTACAGCTGAGTTGGCTCAGACAATAAGAATATCCCAAACGACAATATTTGGCTACAACAAGATGGTGGTGGTGAGGTGTTTCCCCGAAGATGGATTGGAAGGCGTGGTTTTATCGAGTGGCTTCCGCGATCATCCAACATGTATCCTTTAGACTTTTTCCTGTGAGGTCACTTAAAAAGCATCGTTTATAAAACAAACCCTTCCAATATTCAGGAATTAAAAGATAGGATTACCACAGAGATAAGAAGAATTGAGTTGTCAGAGATGTTGCAAAAAATGTATTGCAAAGTTTCAAAGTTCCATACTTAAAACGCACTCTGTATATTTGTATGACTGAAAGATTTTATTTTGATAATCATGTGTTAGACAATTTATATAACTATCAGAATTGTTAAGAGAAATTCTGGGAAACATTGATCGGGTTCATCCCATAATTATCTGAATGTTCGCAAAGTAATCTGAATCCCGTTTACTGTCATTCGGTAACTAAAGTAATTAAGTCATAACCGTGTGATAAGATCCTTTCTACTCCTAATAACTACAAAGTTATAAATTGAGGTGCGTAATTGCGCGTAACTGGAGTAATGATAATGGAAAGTTTTAGTGGATGAGATTTTTTTTTTAAATTGTCATCGAAAACTGAAAAAAACGATCGAATTTGCCGATAAAAATCTGGTTTTGGGTTAGGAACCGCTAGTAGCTGATAGTTGATGTACTTAATGTCGGGTCATAGTTTCCGAAAAGCCCTAATTTTAGGTTATAATTTGATAACGACCAAAATTAGGTCGAAACATCAGGAATAGAGAATCGGAATAAACTGTAGTCGAGTAATATTAATAATTTCTAACAGCATATTAAAATCGTAGCGTTTCTATTTTGTGACATTTTAGGAAACAGGACAGTGGTGAAATACGTGGTAATTTTACCTGATAATCAGAAAAAAAATGTTTTAATTGTGTAATTTACTTAGCATCGGGTGGAACTTATAACACTGACCAAAAATATTTTCGTAACACAGACGAGACCTTTATTTTTAAAATGGAAATACCCCTCCAAGAATAGGAAACGTATTTATTAATCCCTAACACGTACCACTTTTCAATAGCTTAATTATCACTGTTAACATTAGTAGGTAGGTAATTTTATAAAAGGGGCGGTTAATATCGGTAAATTTTATGGCCGCAAAAGTACCTAAACTGTATTATTCAGAATAATAAACATAAAAATAACATAAAAAAAATAAGTAAACGCACCGCAGTTGCAAAACTTCTGACAATTTTGCTATATTTGTGGAGAGTTTATGATGAAATCGCAAGCCGAGCCATTTTCAGAAAATGTGAAAAAAACCTTTTTCAAATATTTTGGTACTTATAACTCGACCAGTGTAGCTTGAGACTAGAGTTATGGATGCGCGATAGTCATGCGGGTCGAAATATGTCGAGAGCTCATTTGGTGCCAGTAAGCACAGCTCGCAGCTATTCCAGGGCCGTAGCAAAAATTTCGGCGTGAAATTATTCATTTTTGTTGTATTCTTATACATTTTATTCAACATGGAGTTTAGTAAGTAAATTCAAAAATGAAGTTTTGTGCGGTCAGAGTAGGGAACTAGTAAATAAGAATATTTGCTTTCCTGGTAAAATTGTTCAATACTTTTGTTTATATTGGTAGTTTTCCGTATTTAGGGACTTTTTGCATTTTATTTCCATGTAAACATTTAGTAATACTTTTGTCAATATCTTAAAATCCCGTATTTATGCACTGTATAAATTAAGAATATTTCATTAAACCATCACTCGTTTGACAAAGCTACTGTGTTAGCGAAAGGCATTACAAATTAATATTGAGCTTTAAATCAAATTAAATGAAGATTTAAACAAATTATTATTAAAAATACTTAGTGACTTTTATTTAGGATTTTTGAGCCTACTGGCTATTCAGCTATCAAGTCAATTACAAGATGAAACCTGATATATAAAGCCCGGATTTATATTCAAGTAAAATTGAAAAAATATGCCTTGCTGACTCCACCTCCAAAAAAACAATTTGTTTCGCATCAAACCACACATATTTAGCTTTCGTCGATATTTTGATTTTTAATAATGTTTGCTATAAATTCACGGAGTGTTTGTCTTCAAACCACTCTTGTTACAAAAATACCAATTCGACGACTCTGTAGGTCTCCTCGCTCTCCGTATCAGTCAGCTTGCACGCATAATATTGTTATCATTATTTTTCGTTTGCTGCCTCTCTTCTCTGTCTGCGCATTTGAAGTCTCAAACAACATTGGTCGAGCTGTAATTGGAGACTAAGACAAGAAGTGGTCCCCCCACTCGTGCTGTGTTAGTTGTAGAGTATCATTTGTGCAGTGGATGAATGGACAGAATGCTTTTTGTAATTCCAATGGTATGGTGTGAATCTACTAACGATTTGGACGATTGCTATTTTTGTCTAACAAAAGCTGACGGTTATTCTAAGAAAGAAAAGCACAAGATCGAGTATCCAAATTTGCCGCCTGCTATACGACCTGTTCCCCATAACGAAGATTTACCAGCACTGATTGCGCCTTTAGATCCGCAAAATATTGTTTTAGAACATACTGGAGACAACGTCTCATCAGGAAGCTCCGAAGAACAATGCACCGACCCTATTTTTACTCCAAGTACCAGTTCCAGCGAGCTACATGATTTAGCACGTGATTTGGGGTTATCAAAGCAACAGTATGACTTTCTTGCTTCCCGTCTTAGGGAATGGAGCTTGTTAGCCGAAGAGACCAAAATTACGACCTTTAGAAAAAGAAATGCTACATTTTCTGCATTGTACAGTATGGAAAATTCGTTGTATGCGTGTACGGATATTGATGGCCTAATGAAGAAACTTGACATTAAGCATAATCCCAGTGAGTGGCGCCTATTTATTGGCTCGTCTAAATACAGTTTAAAAGCAGTGCTATTATACAATATAAATTTAAAACTGTCTATACCAGTTGCTCATTGTGTGACGATGAAAGAAACATGAAAATATTCGCTTGCTTTTAGACAAAATTAACTACAACAAGTATAAGTGGCAGATATATGGGGTCCTAAAGGTGATTGAAATTTTAATTGGACTTCAGGGGGGGTTTACCAAACATTTATTCGTCTATGGAACAGTCGGGCAGTAGATCAACACTATGTAAAAAAATTGGCAAGCAAGATGTGAGTTTCAACCAGGATCTCAAAATGTTGAGTTTATACCCTTTGTAGATCCCAAAAATATCCTTCAGCTCCTCTTCACATTAAACTTAAGATTGATGAAAAACTTTGTAGGCTATGGATAAAGAGGGTGATTGTATATGTCCATTTTATCACAATATGCTATTGTGTTAATACAAAAATTTTTTTGTCGATCAGTGAATTGAAGTGATTTGATCTTGATTTTATAGAAAGCAACTCAATTTAATCTTTATGGAAAATCGCCTTGTACTCTTTATTGGATTCAACCATTGGACAATAAGATTAAGATCAATATTAACTTGATGTGCGAAAACTTAAATCAATACACTAGTAAAACAGTATTAGTTTTAGAGGTACACTAATACTAATAATTCAAAATTTTGTAAACTGGCGATAACGCTGCAATTACTATAGTCGACAGAAGCCGGTGCAATCTGCATACTTTTCCACGTCGCCGCCTGTAATTTACAATTACCGGAAAAACCATTTTGCGATAATGTTTTTATTCATTAATTGTTACTTTCAAAGGTAATTAACAAATTAATGGATTTTAAACATTGTCATAACCTTATGCGTTTACTGATAATTTTATTGACCCAATGTCATCTGTTATTTTTGAAAAATGATTTGTTTAGTTTTTATTGCATTATATCGAAATATTTGGTTATTTAATTGATCTTTTTTGTTACGCAACATCACTCGGAATTTACAACTAGTGTCAACGTATACATTATGGTGGGTCCACACGATACAGACCATAAAATTCTATAGAATTTTGTCTGTGCAAACTAGACAGTACAGACAAGTGTCGGTGCGATCCAAAAGTCGGAGTATGCATGTAAGTCTGTATTTTCGAACGAAAGGTCTGTACATTGGCACTTCAAAAAGACTATTCTAAAAAGGTTGCAGCTCACCTCCAACGTGTCGCCGAAGCAAAGAATTTTTTATTATTCAGGTAAACTTCATTTTTTAGTATGTTTCAGTGTAGATTATTTCAAGCGTGTATTACAATTGGCAGAGCAAAATGGCGGTTCCAATTACGTGCTAGAATGACTTAACCAACGAGTATGCGCGCTTTTTCTTATTGACGGCGACCTGTCCCCTTGGATTGTCATCAAATCCACACGAATGGTACTTAGTTAGGCCCAACAGTCTCACTGGCTTTCAGATTAATGGAACTGAATGTTCATTTTCAATCAGTCGTTGTGTGAGTTATTTGTTTCCAAGTGTTGGTGAAGGGAATTATTGTTAAGGAGTCTGTATGTAAGCAAGATTTCGTAGAAATATCTATGAGATGAAAATTAACAGTTTCAAGAATTGAACTAGGCTTTTTGTTACTAAGCTCCAATTCTCTTTTCATATTTCTTTTCCTGCATTTAAAAAAGTGAGTCCAACAGACATATTAACCTTGGTATTATTTTTATCATACGATTTCTTGAATGTTCGCTATAAGATCTCTAAGGTCTCTCAATATTGTCTATTCAAACTTAATAAAGTTGATTGTCAATTGGAAAGCAGTATTCCCGTTGTGGTGTTAGTTAATAAGCCTCTCTGTCTTTCTAATATGTACGTTTTGTTATTTAAGAAAATGGTGGCTTACTAAACATTCAAAACTAGATCCAAATAGTATTGAGATGTTAGTAAAACTCAGTATACACATCCACAAGCTTCTTTGCTGCCGTTTCAGGGAGTACTAGTGAGGTTAGGTCGATTCTATTGGGAAAAGGAAGAAACTCCGGTCCAGCGGATGCCTCGCAATTACAAGTAAACGCAAGAAATGCCATGGACAAGAAACCTGTAGGGAGGAAGATCCAACTCGAAGTCAATACAGATAGTAGTTGGAATTTCTGGAACGCATCCGGAAGATACGCTGGAGTAACAGAATCACAAATGACGAAGTATTAAGACGCATCGAAAGGAAGAAGAAATCCTGGCTCCGTAACATGAGAGAATAGATAAATGTTGCGAGGGACAGAGACGTATTTAAAAACGTGGTTGCCAAATTTCAATGAGAAAACGGCATGAGAAAAAGAAGAAATGAAAAGTGGCCGTCTATAAATGATGGTAAAGAAATTTATGACGTCGATATTTTTGAAATTCCCTACCTACCCCTACCTCGCAAGGTCGAAAATCGCGGTCTCTTCGCGCCCAGGTAAGTAGGAGCCATTTTGCTCGTTCATTGAATTAGTGGTAAATAAAATATTGCAAGCTTAAAACATTTTTTGTGCTTTGGTTTTTTGAATTAAAATTAAAAGGAATACTTCCAAAAATGTAAGTAGTTATTACATAATCCAATGTTTCGTAAATATAAAATTTTTCTAGCCCGGAAAGAATGATCGACCTCCAATGGAAGAAGATAAGTAAAGTGACTAAATTTTTGTGGAATAAAATTGTTTTTCATTTATTTCTATTGTTTTTATTGCTCTTTCGGGATCGGGAAATACTCTTGGAGTACATTTCGCAAATGTGGCACATTATATATTTTAATAATCAATCAATCCACCACGTATATATTATGTAGTAGAATATGGAAATCAACTTACAAAAATAACCAAGTTGTTCAATCTAGTAACAACAAAATGACGTAATCACTTACGAAACGACGATTAACCATGAGAATAAAAACAAGCAACCTTGAAAACTGGTACCATCGTAAACTAGTTTATGGAATTGCATATTTACACACATTTAACTGTATGTTTTTGTATGTGAGCTTATGGGTTTATTAGTATTTAATTGGAAATTAGCTGACGTGGAATATATATTTTCGAGATTTTCATATGAAAGGGGAACAGGTACCTATCCCAAATAATTTACA
The DNA here is from genome assembly GCA_026230145.1 of Diorhabda elongata. Taxonomy (NCBI): domain Eukaryota; kingdom Metazoa; phylum Arthropoda; class Insecta; order Coleoptera; family Chrysomelidae; genus Diorhabda; species Diorhabda elongata. The sequence continues at coordinate 27,428,409 of CM047933.1, read as the reverse complement.
TCTTAAATAAGTTATGTTATTATCTAAATACAGCCAAGAAGAAGATAAAACTTTAATTAAATCCGTTTGTTGACTATTGAAGTTTATATGAGCATTTCAAAAAGTTCAAAATTTCTGAGGACATTACAAATCATACTGGGTACCCTAAAAATAAAGTTGCGGCGCCTCAAGTTGAAAAAAGTTCCTTCAATTTCAATCGTACTTAACATTTCCTAAATTATAGCACATCAACAAATTTAGTTAACAACATTGTAAGTCCATGAGATATATTATTCAAGTCACTAATATTTTAAAGTTATATTAGTTTATTTAGAGTAATTAAATACTGTTCATTGTGAACCAAAAGGGATGGTGTGAACCAACTATAGCATGCATAAGTAATTCAATATATGAAGAGGAATACACCAAACGAAGTGGTTTGCTTTTTTGTCTAGTAAATTTTATTTTAATGAATATTTATTATTATACCTATTTGTTTCCACGATTTTCTGCCCTGTCAGGTGCCATGATTTCACCAGATTTCTTTTCTAATTTCGTCATATGTTCTCTATCGGTTCAAGGTATCATCTTCTAGGTCTTCGTTCTTATTTTTCCTTGGTTAACATATCTCCATAATTTCGTTGTTGCCTTATTCTTATTATAACCATGTAAATTCCACTTTATTATTTCGTTACGCATATACTAAAACATACAATCCAATACCCATCACTAATACATTCGAAAACTCCAAATCCCAATCACGAAAACACGAAACATTCAAATACTCATTCACTAAAAAATCCAATTACAAACACACACACGCTGGTTCAAGGCATCACATCTGAGACCTTGGTCAAGGCATCACATCTGAGACCTTGGTCAAGGCAATGCTTAGCTCTGAAGGCAACGACAACCTTCACTACAGAAGTTCTTAAGGACCTGGGACACGAAAAGCGAAGTAGGACATGTAGCTCTGAAGGCAAAGGAAATGCAACGACAACCTCCACCACAGAAGTTCTTCATGACCTGAGAACACCCAAAGCGAAATTGGACGTGTAGCTCTGAAGGTAAATGGAATGCAACGACGACAACCTTCACTACGGAAGTTCTTCAAGACCTGGGACACGAAAAGTGAAGTCTTGGACACGAAAAGTGAAGTAGGACGTGTCGCTGTAAAGGCAAATGGAATGCAAAGACAACCTTCACCACAGAAGTTCTTCATGACCTGGGAACATCAGAAGCGAAATAGGACGTATAGCTCTGAAGGCAAATGGAATGCAACGAAAACCTTCACTATAAATGTTCTTCATGACCTGGCATACCAAAAGCAAAGTAGGACGTGTGGCTCTGAAGGCATGGGATACAACGACAACCTTCACTACAAAAGTTCTTCAGCACCTGGGATACAAAAAGCGAAGTAGGACGTTTAACAACTGACATAGTGCTTGGCGCTAGGCTATGTAACAGCAACCTTCCTGCACTGAGTAGGGAAATATAGGAGATTGGTTCCTACCCAATTGACGACGACGAAGAACAAGAAGAGCCCAACTTATCATCCTGAACCTTCAACCAAATAGCATTGATCATTCTTTTCGTGATAAAGCATGATAATGCGTTTTTTGACATTTCAATCAAATGATACGCAATCGTGGTAGAGATATTATAGGTACTCATATTTTTTGGTGACGTTTTGTCGGTTAATTGAATATAGTTTTGGAGTCAAACTGCAGAAACTACAAAGAATATATACCCAGAGAGATCGCGGTATTATGAAAATAGTGTGAGTTAAATATTACCTTAAGTGAGTTAGATATTGCTACCTCATAATGAATTGTAATTGTTGGGATTGTGGATAAGGTAACGGTGTATTTATGGAAAAAAAAACTAAATATGTTATCAATTGGAAGATTATTTTATTTCACTTTGATTTTCAGAGGTATGTCATTACAATGTTAAGGATCGGAGAGAACTGAACTACCTTCTCCTAAAATGAATACATTTTGGATTTTATTATTCATTTTATACATAAACCTATACCTGGTTTTATGACCTGTAGCTTGAAAACCTTTTTTTATTGTAGAAAATACCAAAATATATTTTTTGACAAGGTTAAAATGTGTTCAACACATGTTTTAAAGTAGAAAACTTCATTTCCAAAATCAATAAAAGGATTTTTTCATTCAATATCCCAACAGTAGTTTTGGTAAGAACATATTTAATATTCAAAATCTTTGATCTAGCTGTTGAGACATATGACCAGGGAAGGTTTTCGTTTATAAAACGATAAAATTAGGGCACATCGAAATAAATAAAATGGTTTCGTATACTTATTACGTTTGACGACGTAATTTCATATTGGAATACAGCAAACCGACTTATAGTAATAGTAAATTCTTATTCTTAACATAACTTCCGTCCATGAATCGATTGTTTTATGTGTATACTTGGTTATGCCCGATATAACTGTAAAGTAAAGTTTCGTGATTTATCGCTATACAAAATGTTTAAATCTTCAACCGTCGTCAGTCAGTAAAATTTTCAATGAATGCTATTATTAAGTACTTTTGCTTTCAATTATCTCTTTAATTTATTCTAAAAATAACTTTCTACGTTAGTATGATGTAAATTCGCATCTGTATTTATAAACTAACAATCAGTCATTTGTAATTTTGTAAACAAGTAATTGAGAATAATACAAACTTTTGAAAATTATTGTTTCAACTATTACCGGGTACTTGCTATAATCAATGTCATATTCTATATTTTGAAGTTTAAACTGGCTAATTGTCAGACAATCGCAGTTAACAATGGAAAATAAGATACTTATGTGTACAAAATCATTCTAAAACCAATATGGACATATGGTATAGAGCTATGGGGTTGCAGTAAACCATCGAACACCAAGATACTGCAAACTTTTCAATCTAAAATTCTTCGCATAATAGCTAATGCTCCGTGGTTTATAAGCAAACACACATTATACACAGACCTCGGTATACCAAACAAAAACTGCAACGAAACCACCAAAATCCACTAATATCCAAGCTGATCCAATGGAACAGAGAATATTGAAAAGACGCTGGCCAGAAGACCTTATAGAGTGATCTACGGAGACCCATATCATTTACTTATTAGTCTGTATTTTTTTGAGGAGATTGTAAATTTGCAAATAAAAAATTATTCTATATTACTAAGTACCAAATTTGTGGCTTTATTTTATGAAAAATTAATATTTTTTGTATATTTAGTATACTATCTAATTGTGTTTGTATATAACCTGTTTATGTCACATTTTTTGAGATATAATGTAATCGGGTAATCATTTAAATGCATCATACTGTATTCGTAATTTTTTTTAATAGATATGATATTGCTGAATTTACTGATACCAGATTTAGTGTGTCTCTGACGGATTACGGTTTAACAATATCAAATTCAATGGTAAGGTGAAAAATTTAATCAATACAAAAGTAACAATAATTAAATATACAAAAATTATTTACAAATGTTTAATGTAAGAAACGGCTGTTTATTATAACTTCTTCGGCCCCCCAGCTATGCGAAAATACGGTGGGGTGTGAGGAGGGCACATTACTGTGTCGAATCCGAAAGATCGTTCGACGAGGGCACAAGAAAATTTGATACGCCGAAGTCAGAGCATCCGAACTTTTGAATATTATTATCATTACGATAAAACGAAAAACGATAAGCAACATCTAAGATTTTCCAAAATGTGCAAATGTTCAATATTATGTAAAATATTGAGCAAAAATTGATAGACAAAAATCATTTTTTCTAAGAATGAATGAATTTTTGGTATTTTCCTCAGAAAGCCTTTTAATTTAAGAATGGTTAGGTGTGGTTAGTTAGGATAGGTTAGGTTAGGAGACTGACTATAATCGCATTGATGAGTTGACGATAGGGTCAGGATTTATAAAAGAGTTCAAACTGACAGCCATGAAGTGGAAAAAATAAAAAAAGAGGAAAGAGAGGGCAGTTTGGACATATGGCTGCGACAATGGCAGGAAGAGGGTGCCTAGGCCGTGTGGACAAGAACTCTGATACCGGACGTAAAAAACTAACTATTATTTTACACAATTTCTTACGGGACATGGGTCTTTCAGAAAATACACCTATGGAATAAAAAAACTAGAGATGATCTATGCACCAGCTGTAGTGTGACGGAGAACCACGTGGTATTAGAGTGCCGAGTCCACAAACGGGAACAGGAAAAAATAAAAAAACCAAATAGGCGGCACCCTGGATTGCGAGAGCATGATGACCGCAGCCATTAAAAAGAAAAAGGTTTACGACCAGGTTATCGAAATTGTTACGGGAATAATGAAGGCTGAAGAAAAAAAGAAAGAGTACGTGACGATTAAATCTGTTGGTTTTTAATGTGTTTGTGCTGTCCTAATTTATTTATTTATCTTTTAAGTATACAATATTTTAAACCATTTTATTTATATAACAGTTTTTAGGTTTTTGTTTATACAACTATGATAGGATTTTATTTATACAATAGTTTTAAGTTTTAATTTTTACTTATACAACTTCTTTTTAACGTTAGGCTAAGTTCATATTTTATCTATACAAAATTTTTCAACTTTTTATCTATACATTAATTTTAAGAAACTTTATTTATACGTTAGGTTAGACTCATATTCTATTTATACAAAAAATTGTTTAAGTTTTTTATCTATACATTAATTATAAGAAATTTTATTTATACAGTAATTTTAAACAAATTTTATATAAACAAGTTTTTAACCTTTTATATACATTTTAAGTTGGATTTATAGAATTTTTTAGTCTAAGTCTTATTTTTTCTCGTTTTTATTATGTAAAATTTTGCAAATAGAGCAAAAATCTCAGATACATAATACAAATTTTTACACCGGTGGGAGGGTTCTAATATCTACTCCTTGCCCACACGTGGGCCCGGAGCCGAGGACATGGAGTGAAGAAGGTGCAGCCGGCGCGTGTGAAGCGATGCTCGCTGAGAGTGGTACCGCACGCGTCGGTGGAGAAGAGGGTGGGTTTTTAGCTGGTAGGCGTCCGGCTAGCGGACGAATCCAGCACACTTGGGACACCCTCCCAGGGGTCTTTCGAAGATTTTCCCACCTATTAGCCTATTAGCTATAATTTCCTATCAACTTTAAAAACAACTTACAATTTGCTTTTAGAAGACAACTCATATTACAACAAATCCATTCAATAGTTCAACAAATCCCACTAGATTTGAAGGCAAAAAAAAAACTAGTTAAATCCTTGAAGAAATAATAACATAGCCCATTAGCTATAATCTATCAGGTTGAGTTTTTTTAGTAGATAACCCACATCTCAACAAATCCATTCAATAGTTCAACGAATCCTACTAGATTTGAAGGCAAAAAAAAATTCTTCTGCGACGTTTATTGATATTAAACGAACTTTCCACAAAATATGGCATCTCAAATGATGTACAAATTGATAATTATGTTTGGAGCCTAAAATCAACACTTTCGATTTAAATATCAGGACCAATTTTTATATTTCCACTTTATAACTACAATTGTAGCTTAGGAGAGTGTCTTCCTAATGTCTTTAGACAGGTGATCTACCACTGTAGCCACATTTGCAATTTTCGCAGCCTCAATTTCCATTGTAAACGAAAATACTTTTTCCAGAACCAGTTATGACTAATTAAATATAAGAATCAACTAAAATAAATTGACACATGTGAATCGTAAAACATCTGCCTGCCAATAAAAGTGAAGTATCGTGGAATGTCATAGAGGAAGCATGTTTGGATAAAACAGTCTCATATCAGAGCTACCTTTAACAAATAAAAATAACTGATCTTTAGTTACTTTCGAGTTTGTTTGACGTATAAATTCGAGCTCTGGGCTTCGGCTTCCAACTAAATAACTCTTCTGAAACTTTCAATGATTATGGCACTAATTCCATTGCAAATATAGTTTTTTTTCAGTCTCTTAAGACGATAACTTGGTTATCGAAGCGCGTGTCAGACAGTGTAATCGTGAGTGTTGGTGTAGTGTATTCAGTATGAATATCGCCAACGGTTCCATAAATTCCAACTTAGTAGTTTATTTCTATATGGAGCCAGCGAATTTAATAATCGCCGTGGAGTTGTTTCCATAAATGTTGTTAGCCAACATGTGGTGGAAACACACACATAAGCGAATTTAAGAAATGTTTCGCGCATCTACTAACACTAACAGTTTATGTTCTTTAAGACCAACGAAACGAGGTTTATTTTAAACTGTGAAATTTTCATTAGCTTTACTGTTTATGTTATGTTGTTTTTGTATTAACTCCACAACTACTAATCGAATAAAACTAGTACATGAAAGTTCAATCTTATGAATCATCCATCAATATAACAGGAGGAGACTAAATAAAATATATGTTTTACAGGGATATTCATTATAAATTACCAACGACTTATCTTTGACCGTAGAAAAAGAAATTAAGAAGAAGTAAATACTATTTTGAACAGATTTGTCCACCTTATATTTAATTGAATTTTTGAATCTTTATAATTGAATTCATGTTTTTTATGATATTTCGTGGCTCGTTAATGCAGTTTTATTTTTTTATCGTTATTGATGACCTTTTAGTCTATTTTCTAAATATTGTGAGGTCTGCCCTATGTAGACAGCGTCACAATTAATACAAGGCACTTCATATATATTACTTCTTTTGTTTTTTGGTGTTTCAGATTTTAATTTAGTGAAATATATGGATAACGTTTTATGTCCTTTTTATAATATCATATTTATTAAAATAATTTGATAGTTGTTGGGAAAGTCCTTGTACAAATGGTAAGGAAAAATGTTTTATGTACAAGGACTTTTTCAACAACTATCAAATTATTTTAATAAATATGATATTAGTATAAGTCATAGAGGACATAATACATTATCCAAATATTCAAATTAAAATCTGAAACACCAAAAAACAAAAGAAGTTTATATATCAAGTGCCTTGTACTAATTGTGACGTTGTCTCAATATTTAGAAAATAGATTAAAAGGTCATCAATAAAAAAAAATAAAACTGCTTAACGAGACACAAAGTATAAAAAAAAACATGAATTCAATTATAAAGATCCAAAAATTCTTGAAACGGAATCTAATACACGAAAAAAAGAATTTTTAGAAGTGATTCACAATCATAAAAACGAAAATGCATAAATATTAAAAAGGACCTAAATAATTTAAGTAAAATTTATAGATTTACTTTTTAAATTCCATAAAACTACAAATAATTTGATTGATTAAGTACTGCTACATATTAAAGACGTAAGGACTAAGGAAAAATTAATTTTTTCTTATTAGAACATTTTCTATTTTGATTTTATTCTTATTTTGATGTTCATGATGTAGGTGATCTATTGATTAATATAAATACGCAAATTGTCAGTGTCATTAATATATTTTGATAAAGACGAAGCGTCAAATTTTATCTTTCTTTCAAAAATTATTGCAAAAAAACTAATTTTAAAACAGAAGAGACCTAAAATCAAGAACATTTAGATGCATTAATATATCAAAAGATCTAGGAAATGAGAAAGTAAAGAAATATATACAATTATATATATTATTAGTTCATCGTCTAGATAATTTCAGTTTTTTATAATCCATTATATTACAAATACATTTGTGAAGACCACCGAAGAAGCGCAACATAACACGATATAGCCAGCTTGTACGAGGATGAGAGAGAAAGTGAGAAAGAAATTCCTAATTGTCAAAAAATTGTTACAGAATAGAAGGCACTAGATATGCTCTGAAATTATTGCGGAAAAGATGATTTCGATTTGATTTCAATTGGCAAATGATTGTGCATTTTTTTGCAATATAAAATATTGAGCCCGTAACTAATTCTATACGTGGAGTAGATAGCTAAAGATCGTGCTCCGCGTTCCTAAGTGCAACGATATTTCTGAAATTGGAGAAACGTGCTTACGAATCAGGCAAACGGATTCGAAGATGAAGCGTATATCGTTCATCTAAATGTGTAAAGCATTTTCCTTACCAAATTCTCGACTGGTGGCTCCTGGACTATTTTAGACGGTGTATATTACTTGTACGAAGGCAGTGAGCCAGCGTTTGTTAATATTCAATTCTATTTATAAAAGCCGTAAATCTTACAATTTATGCAAATTGTAATGACTGCCTACGCAGATTACTGAACGAAATTTTTAATATCAAGTTATAATCTTGCTATAATAATACTTGTACATGATGGTGCGTTAATAATGGTATAGAAAAACATTGTGAATTCACTGTCTCTAATATTTCCATTCACATTAGTCCAGTTTTTCAACAAAATATTCAAAGTGCTAAACCAAAAGAGGAATATGAAGGAAGAGTGATATTTCAATGAAAAAGTTAATTTGTCAAGGATAGTTCGAAGGCGACAAGATGTTTTGCGTCAGATAAAAGACTACCGAAGTTCTAATAGACGAAGGGGGTACAAAAAGGAATCCGATCACTTCTGATACCTTGTTTAATCCAAACACCCTTACAATCAGGTACATTTTACTCGTCTATTTAGGTTTAATTTAATAATCAGTTGTAGCAAGTTAACCAGGTATAATAATGATTTTTTTTAAGTTCCAAGTAGGACTACAATTGAGTGCATCTGTCTAAATAACGGCGAATAATGCCTTCCAATTTATAATGATTCGGTGTCTTTTAACGAATTTTTTTCGCATAAGATATACATATTTTCAAAGGTACTTATAAAAATGATAAATTCATAAAATGAGGTATCTACGCCTATGGTAGATCAAACAAAATTGTCGGCAAGGCTTTTTACAATCTGCAATTGATATTGGAAGTTTTAAATTGTGAAATCATCTTCTACAATTTGATCCTCGAAACGTGATCCTCCTACGTAAGAAATATATTTAACTGAATGGAACAGCAACTTTGAATTTTTTGGACACATGTTATGATAATCAATTCTTACAAATAATTACTGAAATATTAGAAACAGAAGTTGATATACATATTAAATCTTTTCTATTAAAATAACTGTGTAAATTGCAAAATTTTTATCTAACACAATCGATTTCCAAGATCCAAGGTGACAAATTTCGAAAACTTTTTATTAAATCTAAAGTTTATAAAAGTTTTACTACCAACTATATTTGTAAATACCTACTGAAATATACTAAAATATAATACAAAATAAAAATTTCACATGCCAAATGTCATTAGTTCCAAAGATACAGGATATGAAATTTTGAAAACGAGATTTCATAAAAATATGACAATCGCATATTTCTCCTAAAATATAATATCCAATGTTTGATAGTTGTGCTCAATCTTTTTAGGAAGTTTCAATCCACTAAACTTGAAATTTTTACATTTGTAACTCTGTTAGTTTTTGAGATAAGGGTGTTAAACTTAGATAACATTTTTTGAAATCGACATTTCATAAAAACGTTATAACTACATATTTTTGCGAATATCTCCCGAACTATGAGACCCAATCTTTGATGGTTGTGCTCAATCTTTTTAGGAAGTTTTACTCTACAAATCATGAAATTTTCACATTTGTAACTCTATTAGTTTTGAGCGATTTTTGTTTATAGAAATATTGATCTTTTGTTGTTTATAACGCATTAAGCAAAAATTTGTGTTAATAAATTGCGTCCCACGGGGTAAACCTTTTTTTTGTCATTTGTATCTGAAACAATTCCGATAGTTCAAAACTTAAATAAACTATTAATTGTGTAAGCATAAACATTACGTGGGAAATTAGTAAATGTGATAGAAACGAGCATGAATTATTGGTGAACATCTGCTTGTGCGGCATCTAAAAAGGTCACTTATTGCAGTTACCATAAAACAAAACCGTCTATCATTAAGGATAAACTTGTATATTGATCTTGGCAAACTTTAAGAAGCTAAAATGGTACAGACATTTGCTAAATTTAGGTTATTTAAAATTACCTGTGTGGCTCTTCGAATAGCGGGTGTTCCTTTACGCATCAGTTCTTTGTAAGTGTTACTCATAATGCATAGTGTACTATTTATTGACAAATTTTTTTATTACTAATCTAGTGCGTTTTACAATTCGACCAATAAACTTAAATTGGTAATGTAAATCCAAAGACAAATTATGGTAAAGTAAAAGAAACTAGCTCGGATAAAAAGTTTTTTCGAAAATAAATGACTTTCATAAAACACGAAAATAAAAACATGCCTGATAGAACAAAGTAAAGGGATATAGAAACTGCCGTTTTTTTTCAACCTCCGATAGGCCATAAATAAAAGACAAATTCATATAAAACAATAATTTTATTACCAAAAGACTAGTAGACTTTACGAAATAATCACCGAAGAAATTGGGACATTTTACATCTGTGAACAAGCTTTTCAATAACCTCTTCAAAGAAAGTAGCCGCCAATGTAGCCTAACCGTTCAGTAACAATAGAGTACAAAACAGACCTAGAAACTTCTGGAAATTCCGTAGACAAAGCAGTTATGGTGATTTTGCGGTTTTCTTTAACCATTCTGTCAACTCGTTGAACCAGGTCATATGAAACGACAGATTTGCGTCCTTAAACCCCTTCATCATTACGAACATCTTCAAACTTTCGACACCATTCACGCACAACACCATCATTCATGAAGTTTTCCTCATATATACGACTCATTGGAAAAAAATTGCCAAACTTTGACTTTGATAAACTACGCCGATTACTGCGACTGCACGACGAGGACAATTGTCCAAATACCTGATGACTATTGGTTAATCATTCTAAGAAACCTCAAAAAACATGGTTAAGAACTATGAATTAAGAGTTTTAACACGTTGAGCACCGGTTTGGCCCGCAACTAAACTTTCCCTACAGCCCTGAGCGGTCCTATGGACCGCACGACATATTTTGTTTCAAACCTTTTCCACGGCCCAAGGGACTATACTTAAATAATATGCTTTTCAGTTTGGTTGGATCGTTCTGGATCCTTGGAACATTACCCTACACTTTGTCCACTTGATTTTTTTTATGATTTTCAATTTCATTGTAGTTTTCAATGATCAAATATGACATTTCATATTGTAGTGTTATAACTTACCATTAAATCAGGTAGATATATAGAAGATTAATCTTTGTTATAGTCGACTAGGTTTGCGGCTTTACAACCACTGATTATCTTCTGTCAACGCTTACTGTCTTATCAACATGCTATGTAGAAAGTATCAACACCACACGCTGGGCCCTGAGGAAAGTTTTAGCGGTAAACTTTCCCTTGGGCCCAGAGCGGGCCTATAGACACACAAAAAGCATCATTTTTTCGCACTTTTTATTTTAAGTAAATTTTTTCTTATTTTCTTCTTGGATCTACAATACCTCATATAGAGTGTGAAAACACAAAAAAATCTTTTGGACCCAAGAAAAAGTTTAACAATTTTGGGTAGGGGCTCAACGTGTTGCATGATTGTTAGGAAAGAATTATTTTGTGATAAAATACTATTAGTTGGTTTTATGTGTACTACGCTGAAATATTATTCATCGATCATTATTTCATAAAGTTATATTCCTCAAAATTGGATGATCCATTGAATTCAGTAATCAGTTCACAAATACGGCTCTGCAACACCTTCACTTTAAACTACTTTAAAATGACAAAGCTATATTATAACGCCGACTTTAACTGATGTAATGGTAGTTCTCTCTTTTTGATACGTTCGTTCACCTCTTCACGCTAGAAGAATATAATGCACTTTGTTACGTTTTTTCAAAGCCACGCCGATCTACTACTATAGCTTAACCGTACGTCTGTTGTCTCTTTTGTTTTGTTTCACAATTTTTAGGTATGGTGATGACTCACCACTGGTAGTGTGAAAATATGATTATTATCCTGAGTTTAAGAGATAATTATTTAGATAGTTTCAATTTGCTATGAACTACTTTGTTACATTAGTTAAATTCGACAGATTAAAATGACTAAAAACTGATTGTTCAATAATAGATGGCACCATTGGGTTCGTTAATTTAAATTCACCGAACTGATATCAAATAGCGAAAAATCCCATCTCAAAAAAATATAAGACACGCACCACTGCAAACTAAATAATAAACAACTTGTCCAGGTCCTCATTACCGTATTAAATTTTGCATCAGTGAATCATTCAAAAGTATAGATAAACAACAACATTACACAAAATAGGAATCCCTGGAACGCTCCGGAACGTCGTTACGGTTCTCCCTTTTTGGACAGGAACGCATTCCGGAACTATTTATGAGTTCTGAAAACGACGAAGGTATTTCTGCAGATGGAATGTCCTTGAAGAATGTTTGGTACAAACAGTGGAAAGATTATTTAAAAAACATGGGTTTAGATATTAAACAGTATAAAGGAATATGGTTTAACAACCACGATACTGTTTGTAAAGCCTGGAAAATGATAATTGAAAATGTAAAAGACAGCACCCCATTCCAGAGGTGAACGCATATGCATATTAAATTGCGGTTCTTTAGATTACCACCAGAATATTGGAGAGATCCTTTCTAAGCCTTGGTTCAAAGAAAAACTTTTATCATTACTATGCTTACAACCAGTGTAATTGTTTTAGGTAACGTCTCGTATCATTCAATACAAACTCTTAGAATTCAAGTATGGTATATCTAATTAACAAATGAAAAATAATGTTTACTCCCCGTATAAAATTCGGCAAACATCCAATAAACCCTCAGTCCACGTGGACTCATCATTTCCACTGTTTATCAATGAAAATATCGAATCGTAAACATAAATGCATTTCTATTCACCGAAGCCGCATGGACACAATGTCTTCGAAATCTTCCTGCTAGGCAATCTGCGATAAGCAGTGGCGTGGCTTGGTGAGATTCATTTAATTCATAAATTTCTTAAAATTAATAGAAATATGGCGTTCTTAAGACCATGGGAGAATGGGAGAATGAATACAATGAAATTGCACAGTGTAGTGAGAATAAAGACAGGTATGAATTTAATAATAAAGATTTAGATAGTTTTGTCGGATGGCATTAACCTAATCGTCAAGGATAGTTCGATGGCTACGAGATGATTTGCGTCAGATAAAAGACTAGCGAAGTTCTAATAGACGAATGGGGTAAAAAAAGGGCTCAGTTCACGTCTGGTACCCTGTTTAAATCAAATTCCCTTACAGTCAGGTACATTTAACTCGTCTATTTAGGTTTGATAATTTAATATTCAATTGTAGCAAGTTAACGAGGTATAATAATGATTTTTTTCCAAGTTCCAAGTATTATACAAAGAAGCAAGAAATCGACCCGAATTAATATGGTTTCAACTAAAAAGACAGACAAAAACGAATAACACTTAATTCAAAAATTCCTTCTACTTTGTGGAAATGATAACGAAAGAATGTGCAAACATTAGAACCGAGAATTGGAGAAATGCCATAAATCACGTAAAAGAGTTGGAAATTAATATATGTACCAGTTTTAAATAGACTTACAATTGATTTAAACGACAGTGATTCTGATTTAAATTTACTGATTTACAATTTATTGAACGTTATCTTGCACCATGTGAAGCGGCCTTTACATAGAAAATTGCACGTCGCGTCATTTGCTATTATGTAAGTCTCTTCCCATTGCATCATGGTAAATAAATAGTAAATGGATAAGGTAACGGTGTATACGTTATCAATTGGAAGATTATTTTATTTCATCTGGAGTTTCGGTGGTATGTCCTTACAATGTTGAGGATCGGAGAGAACTGACTACCTACTTCCTAAAATGAATACACTTTGGATTTTATTATCTATTCTATATATAAACCTATACCTGGTTTATATACAGATTTTTTAAAGTAGAAAACTTTATTTCCAAAATATTAAAATTATTATTATAAAAGTACAATATCTTAGAAGATTAGGATTTTTGCATTTAATATTTCCACAGTAAAAGTACACAATTTTCTAAATCTAAATTTTATTTAATATTTTTGGGCGCTTTTAAAATGAAAATAGCAAACCTAATTAAAGGAAACAAAAAAGAGGTCAGTGCAACACTGGCAATAATTATATCTGTTGCTGCTTTGTTTTGGAAACTAATGGACAGTTTAGCTAGAGAATTGGACGAGAAAACATAGAAAAATTAGAGGAAAATGGATGAAAAATCATCGGAAAATAAAACATAATATCAGTTGATTAGAAACTCATTTTAATCTTGCAACTCACACGCAATAAAAATGGCACCAAACCGACAGAGTTGCAAGTGCGAAGTCTTGCATGAAACAACTAAATGAACTTCATCTACGCATGTTTTTGTTCAAGAAATATTGCGTCTTGCATTGCATTACATGATGTCTTGCTTCATGTCAAGCGTCCTTAAAGCGTAAGCTCAATTTTCAAAACATTTAGATGCTTATATGAAAACTTACTCTCGAAATTATTATTTTCCAATAAATGTTTGATCGAAATATAGTAAAGATGCCAGAAAAGGGTAAAAAATATATACGATTAATCGCAAAGGTGAATATCGGCCGTTAGCCGTAAATCTTTAACCGAAACGTTGCTCACTCGAATAAATCAAACCATGGTAGAGTAACAACTATTGACTTGATTCGATTACATTCCTTCACACCGATTTCTCTTTAAGGTTCATTCTGGGTCATTGCTTGTCATTGTTGAGGTATGATATAATATAAAAGTTCCATTATTAATTCCGTAATGTTGAAAGCACTAAACTTTGTAAGACTACTTTGGTATTAATAATATTTGAGTAAAAAGGTCTTCATTTAACTTCTTGATCAATAATGATCTAGTTAATAACTTTAATCATCCAAAGGGAACTGCTTTCCAACTACTTTTTTCTTGTTCTAAGAACTTGCAGGCGGCTCATTCGGGTTTTCACACGTATTCCACTAGGACAAGTTTTATGTACGCAAACTCGTACTAGATTTGATTAAATTTATTTACTTTACTTCATTTGCTCCATTGCAATAACGAATGTGTGAGCTGGTGCATTGTCTTGATAAAACAATACTTTCTTGTTAGCCAAATGCGGCCGTTTTTGCTTGATTTCTCCGCTCAAACGTTGCAATAAGTTCTCAATACTCGCCGTTGATAGTTTTTCTTTTTTCAAGATACTCAATGAAAATTATCCCATGCGCATCCCAAAAAACCGAAGCCATGATCTTGCTTGCAGATGAAACAGTCGTTGCCTTCTTTGAAGCCGGTTCTCCCTTTTTAGTCCATTCTTGTGATTGTTCTTTTGTTTCGGGTGCGAAGTGATGGATCCACAATTCATCCATGGTTATGAGAAAGCACAAAAATTCTGTGAAAAATTGCCAAATGCTCAAGAGAAACATCTTGACTGCGCTGTTTTTGTTCCACTGTTAGCAAAGGCGGCACCTATTTTGCACACAGCCTTCTTATGTTCAAATTTTCAGTTAATATGTAATGTACTGCACTTTTTGAAATGACTACTACGTTTGTTAGCTTGCGCACTTTCAGTCGACGATCATCCAGTACCATTTTGTGTATTTTCTTCAACTTTTCTGGAGTCGTCATCTGCCATGCTGGTCGTCGCAAGTCGTACGGCCTCGTTTGAACTGTGCTACCCAATCTTTTACTGTTAGTAAGGAGCAGCCTCACCAAGAGTAGAATCTAGTTCAGCTTTTAAATTAGTTGGTATAATGCCTTTCAAATAAAAGTATGTTATGTGATAACGACAATCAATTTTTCCATGTTTACAAATTCAGTGGTATTGTTCTACTGCCATCTCCACGTCAGATCAGGTACTTCTGGGACCATCCTTGTATAGAGGTTAATCTAGTATTTCCAAAGTTTTCTAAGACTGTTTAGTGTAATCAAAAAACCTTGATCTATTTCTAAAGAAATATGAGAGGATGACAATTCTCTGTCATTAAATTAGATAATGATCGATATGTTTTCCTAATTCTGCTTCATTACTTATAACTAAATGTGATTTCCAAAGGGGACTATCAGGGGTCCACAGGAGATTCAACAGGAGTTTACGTTGGGTGCGATAAAAAATGGTCCACAATCGTAAGCAGGAGTCCTTGAAAATTTATTTGGTTTCGATAGTGAACAACCAAAATCTTGGTTGGACTTTTCTTATCAATATATGCAGATAATTTTTTGAGAAGCCGACCAATATTTACTTGTAAAAACTTGCATATTCCATATTCAGTTCAACGCGCCGAGACATACCGTTGCCGCGCCCGCCGCTGTCCCGTCTGCAACGCTTGTTCACACATGCAAATTGAGTTGTGAAGACTTGTGCTGGATAGAGAGCTACTTTTTCGATAGACCAACTTTGCTTTTTTGATACTCACAGTATAATCAATTAAAATTTAATTGTAAATTTGTTCCGTTGATTTCATTATCAAATAATTTACCCTATCAAGCAATCAATCTTAACCTTTTTTTTTTTTCGAAAACTGTTAATTCGTCGTTGAAACTCAGCCATAACGCAAGTTTCCATAGATCTTTTACTCTCAAAAAAATTTCTTTTACGCTTTATAATGTATTTCATTGTTGTGAAATAAAATATGTTGTGTCTTTGGTTCTACGTATACGTAGCTAAAATTATAGCAGATTGAATATTTCAATAAAATGTGCTCCAAATATGAATTCCAGCACAGCTGTAGAGACTTTAGAGGGACCTGTAACTTTATTTGTAAGTATCACATTTTAAAAACAAATTTATAGCTTAGTTTTAAAGACTGAAATAACTTTTCTGGGATCCAGCTCAAAATAAAATTTTGGAGAATGTGAAACAAGTTCCTGTGGAATTCGTTGAGATACAACAGGAAATTGAGTTTGAAAATGAACCCTCAACAACTCAGTCAAAGGTAATTTTAGTAATAAAAATGTGATCCTAATTAATATAATGTAATCTTAGACCACTAACAACTAGAATAAATGGACACCAATTTCCCTACGGCGTACAAAAAACACAAAGCTGCAAGTTTCCATAGATAGATCTAATCTTTTACTCTTAAAAAATTACTGTGACGCTTTATAATGTCAGTTCAGTGTTCAGTGAAATTAAATATGTTTTGTCTTTGGTTCTACGTATACGTGGCTAGAAGCTGTGAATTCAATCTCCATATAAATTTTGTTAAGGTGACATAGGATGCGACTTTTGTTTTTGTTTCTTTATGTTACTTCGTGCATTATAGTATAACAATTATTAACGTTTATGTTAATTACTGTTTAAGCATATATTTACTAGCTTATTAAATAAGTATCAGAGATCATTAAGATAGAAATGTATCAATATGAGTTATAGTCTAGAGTTATAATTTCTTATTTTGCTTAAAAATTACTTTGACTCTGTAAAACAATAAAGTCTTTAAAGGCTTTTCTGATCCACTAAGTAATGGAAGTGAAACTTTACCACTGGGACAGCACATTCACCTTTTCATTTGAAAGTATCACAATAATGACATTTTTTATTAATTGAGCCAATAAAAATTAAAGGATAATTATGATATTAAATTGAAGGATCATATTGAAACCCAGTACCATTAAATACAGACCAATCCTTGCGCGTGGTCTGTATTTCTGAATTATGAATTCTTCTCGTCTGCGATATTTCTGGCATTTCTATCGCTCTTTTAGCTGTTTGCAGCGTAGCTTCTCTTTCTGAACGAACTCCTACCTGAAGAGGAGTTTCAGCTGCTTTCAAAACACTTTGTCGCTCTGCTTGAGGTTGTCTTCTCATCTCTGCGTGAACCGAAGATTATTTCGTACAACTTTGCTGCACCAGGCGTTTGCTTACGAGGCATTTTTGAAGAAGAACAGTCAGAACAAACCAAAGAGTAAGATTTAAAATAATGAATAGCATGTAACCACAAAAATGACACGTAATGCTAGATGGCGTTGAAGATGCTAGATTTTGAGATTTTTGAAAAAAAAATTGATTTATATCTCATAAAGAGTATAAATAAAAAAAATTTTGTCATAAAAGTATCTTATATTCTTTCTTATTAATCGCTCTATTTCAAGGATTTTCAAGTAAAAAATAATTAAAAAGTCTAAAATATCTTTACTCATCTAATGTATTTGTTAAATATATTAATAATAACAGAAAAATGATCTTCATACAAAGATACAACCTATTTCAAAAGACTTTTCTTATATTTGCAAATAATTACTTGCGGTAACAATCTGCATTTTTTCATAATTCTATGTCGAAATCTGCAAGAGCTGCAAGTGAAGATATTTTTGATTTTAGGTCCAAATGCGACAGATCTGTTGCCCAACCACTCCATTTTTTAAGTATAAAGCAAGTACAATAGGTTATACCCTATTACACTCGAGTAGTTCCGAGTCTTACCTGCAATGTGAAGCTGTCTGTGTATATTGATCCTGAACTTGTATAAGTTGAAGTGCCTTGGTAGCTAAATCCACAAGCTTCCACATCTCCAAAGGAGTGCCGATAAATTGACGTTCTGGGTGTCTGCAGATGAGCCACGTCTGCCTGTAGAGTGTGTCTTAGAAATCCTGCTGTATGTGGGATTATGTTGGACGGCTAGGAACAACATCTACCGTGGTAGTATCGTTAAAGTCAGCCACCTTTTTTATGTTCTCAGCTGTCTAAGTTCCTGGTTAACTCTGGATCGCCTTTAAGTCGAATTGCTCTTTTTTGCATTGAGTGGAAAATCCTCAGGATGTGCTTGGGAGCCCCGCTCCAAATATAGCTATTTGGTCTTAAAAAGGTCTGCAAGTTTTTGTGAAGCTGCCTTAGCTAATTCGGCTACGTATGCCAGGACATATTGCTCCCAACCTCGACTCGAACTTGCGGTGATGGTGACATTTTATGTCCAGATAAGACCTAATCCCAAGCTGCAATGCCAGCCTTCTTTGTAAATACAGCATGATTGGTCTTTGCTGTATTTCACTCTATCAAATTGCTTCTATCTCCCTCTAGAATGTTTTCAAGATCGGTATTAATGGTGGGAGATCTGTTGTTGCCTAAGGGTTTGAACAACAACATGCTATCGTCGGAGAAGCTATAGATCGGGTTTCCAGTTTTCTCGCGTAGATAGTTGATTTATAGAAAAAAGAGAGTAGGTGGCAAGATGCATCTTTGGAAAACATCAGCGTTAACTTTTGACGTGTGTCCATTGATAGCGCGACCTGGATAAATCGATCTTTGAGAAAGCTTTTAAAGCAGTTTATTTGTTTAGAAGATTGGCATATCAAACTTTGTCAAAAGCCTTAGTCCGATTGCTTTTCTATCAATCCAAAGCACAAGGAAAAGTTATTTCAAGAACGTCTTCTTATTAATCAATATGAGTGGTTACAAAAGTTTTTTTGAGTATTTTTTCACACATTTTCTAATTTTAATCAATTTATTATAAAAAAATAATTGAAGTAAATATGTTGTAGGATTTTATGATGTACAGAATTTTTGATAATAATGAAACAAAACAGTTTATACAAATAAAACAGTCATCCAGTATATCCTGTCAATTGCGATATAATTCAAACAATGAGGTAACGTGCAAATTTGATTATGAAACATGCATGTTGATTTCATTTATGTGCTTGCGAAGATCGGAGTTGTTTTGGAATGCAGGGGCTAATAAGGAAGGACGTTATTGAAGTACGATTCTTCAATTGAACAATTGGGGAGGTTCAGATCATATTCGTTTTAAATTCATCCAGAGAATAGGACCGTATTCGAATGACATTGAATCGCAGGAATATTAAGAATAATTTTAGAATTAACAAAAAATCCTTTTGTTAGAAATTAGATGATTTTCAGTTTCCCCCTATACTCGTTTCGCTTGTACACCTGTAAGTTTATTCCGCTTTTAAGATATGAAAAGATTTTTTTATTGCAAAATTCGCATCAACCTGGTTATTAGCGATTCAGTAAAATTAATAAATTTAGGATAGGTGTTTTCTTATTATTTTTTACGTGCTTAGAATAAAGTCATAGGACGTACGATTAATTTTTTTCATATTGGTGGTTGTGCAAGTATTCTAAAAGCTAAAATCAAAATACTACTCAGACCAAGGACATTCTATATAAACTAGTATGCCCAAGTAGATCTTTTCTTCTAATTTTAATTTGTTTATTCATCAACCTTTTGTAAGGGTTGAAACTAGGTCATAAATTATTTGAAAAACAACACTGCAGATAGACATGTGTATGCCTGAAAGAGATTGCTTTGGGAAGAGACTATTCATTCTACAAGCATAGTGACCCTCTTAAAGTTAACCGTAGTCTCAACACTTTGAAATAAGAATAAAAGTGTCCCAGAGCTCCATCTTTTAAATGTATACAGGATGATAAATTCAAATCAGAACTTTTAGCTTACTTGAAATCTGAAAATTAGGTTTTTAGCATTTTCAGAAATGTACAATTGATATAAAATAGAGTACTTGACAAATATCCAGGGAACTTGATAAAATTTTAAGTGATAATAAATTCCATCCATACAAAGTAAATTTGGTTGCCAGATGACGATTATTATTTATTGGTAAATAGAAAAAATATTGTACAAGAGGTGAAAGTTTTTCAATGAAAAACATTGGTTCTGCTTATGAAATTTGTTTATTTATTTAATTATAAATTATTTCATCAAGATAAAAGAGAGCCAAGGGGCCGCTGCCAGAGTTGTTAACCACACGGCAGAAGTTGACAAATAAGCGCGAGCCGTGTGCTATGAAAATACGAATGTTTTGGGTGGAGTTTTTTCCCTGTGCAAGAATTCTCTTTGACAAAACTACTACAAGTGTCATTTTAAAGCGTTGGAGCAAAAAAAATTTATACTTAATAGATAAAAGTATTAATAAATTGTCTTTCTTACTTACATGCGAACTATTAGTGCCCTGTATAATATATAAGTAATTTTTAATGAAAGTCAATAGACGAAAGATACTTCATAAAATTCACTGTTTCTGTTTATAATTATACTTGCCAATCAAAAACATCATAGATTAAAAAAATGAATGCCATATTTCTCAACGGGTCGGATTAAGTAAGCAAAAGGGTCAAATCCGGCCCATGGGCCGGTTTTTGCCCACCCCTGCCATACGGACTTGTTTTATGACATTTTCCATTAGGGGGCGTCCATAAATTACATGAGGCCTTTTTTAAGGATTTTTCGACACCACCCCTGATGATATTTCGTAAGATTTTCCTTTCAACCTCCCCCTCCCCCAATCTCACTTTAGATTTTTTATAATGTGTTTTGTTTATTTTAATCACTTTTATTAAAGACTAGTATACAATTGTGATTTGAGAATATTGCCTTAGTTAAAATCACTGATGAAATTAATTAACTTCAAAGATTATTCTAATTCAGTCCATGGAAATTCGTGCACAGTCTCAAGAGTGACTACTGGAACCAACATATCCAAATAATTTTCAATTAAATAATCAGCTCCTTCAACTTCGCTCTGATTGAGCCACTCCAAACTGTTGTTGCCACTCCAAACGATACAATTGTGTAAAATTTCACCATGTTTTTATTCTAGAAAAATTTCTTACTTTAATTTAACTTTACTTTCACACAATTTTACAATTTGCATTGAAAAAAATTACATGATATTTGTTAAAACCCTCCCTCTCCCCCAAGTGAGATTTTGAAAGATTTAACTTGACCTCCTCCCTCCTTGAACACCTCACGTAATTTATGGACGCCCATTTACTCTTGCCTGAACTTCAAGCGATAGTATTTTAGAAGATTGAGGTTTGTTGAGGTAAATACGAGACTTCAAGAACACTCAACAGAAAGATATTTTGGCACTCGTGACTCGTAACGCTCGCCGTCCACAGTCATCGTTTGACCCGCAGCACGGCGTTCTCGAAATAAATGGTCCGAAGAGTTCTCTAACATAATTTTGATCAGTTGCGATGAATCTTGGGATTCGTGGGAAATACATGGATTCTCCATGTCTCAGAAACAATTATTTTGTTTTTTCTTGTAACGTGAATCGTCCATCTCTTCGTTGAGATTTAAAATGGTTTGAGCATAAGTTGAACGCGTTTGGCGGTTAATAGCTAAAAGCTATGACCTTTTTGTAATTTGTAAAGGCCCATTTTCAAATATTTGACCAAAATTTTGCGTAGGGATCGCCGGCTGATGCCCAAATGTGGAACACGTCGTCTGGGCGATATTTCGAGCTATTCTTCGACATGTTGGCAACAACAGCAGCAGCTGCTTCGGGACCCGCTCGAAGTTATCTATGGATTTCTATAATGTAATTATATATTCATAGTATGGTCGATAACTTTACATGTGTTACTGCGGGGCCGGCCGGTCATGGGAAAATTTTGTGTTGTCTCTGTCTCTCTTTAAGTAAAACTTCTTCATTTGCGATTCTATCTGTCAATGATATTCGTAGTATTATTCTCAATATACACACACCCACCATAGGTTTGTCCATTAGTTTAGAATTTCCATTGTTGATAAAGGATAGTTAGAATCTGTTTCAATGTTGTTGAGAAATATTCCAGTTACAGGATTTATCACCGACCAAGTCGGTAATAGTTACGGAATGGAAAAAGCAATAATTTTCCAACTGAATAAGATTGAAAGGAATTGAGGAAAAAGAGGAATTACTCAGATAAGAGCTGTTAAGTGAATGAATTGCGAGAAGTTTAGCGTAAGTGAAATTGCAAAATAACGTGGAGTTAAAGTGGCGATGACTCATGGATTTATAGAGATGAAAGAGGATGGAAGATTTCAAGAGGTTCCAAATCTAACAAAATATTTTCGCGCATAAAGCACTTAAAAGCAAATTGTAGCCTGTTTTTTCGTAAAAACGGTGAATTCTGAATTGTACATTTGTTTTTCCGAAATCAGGGAAACCAAACGTAGAAGAATCATTCTCCACCACGACAATTCGAGCTTTCGTAGATCAATTCAAACAAAAACGTTTTTGAACATTCAAAACATCTTATTGATGGGTCGCAGATCAAAAATACATTTCGAGGTCAACGTTTTTCTACACCTGAGGAAGCGGTTGATGAGTTAAAATCACATGTTTTGGAGGTAGGTAACTCAATCGGAATGGAAAAACTGCTTCAACAATTGGTTCAAACGCATAGAAGAGTGTATTGATCGTAATGGAGAATATTTTGATAAACAATTTGTTTTTATTTGTCAAAACTTAAGTAGCAACCCTCGTCGAACTACTCTGTGATGCCTTGTTGTTATTGAATTCAGTTAACTTGCTTCGTCCACTAAACGACTAGCTTATAAAGATTATGCACCTCAAATAAATCAATGCATTTTGAAACATTCTCAATATTTTGTAATGGAGGGTTGGGCGCAAGAATGTGATATACTAATTAATCAAAGATTATAATTTGATGTGACTCATCCCTGTAATCTAATGTAACCAATAGAGAAACCAGCTGCATTCAGACAGAAGAATCATGACTCTCGTTTGTAAAGGGGGATTTGTAGTTGGGTTTACATATCTAAATATTAACAAAAAATATAATACGTACCATTATTCTTGAGATATATGTACCGCATTATTTCTAACCAGTAGGGGGATGAAAGGAGATTACAAAAATATTTTTAGGGTACGAGAAACTTCTCACGGAAGCTATTGTACGCGTGCAGGCTAGCTGTTACCTATCTTTTTGTACTGATGGAATATTGAATAGAATAAATTATCAAACATAAGTGAAAAGAGCAAATTCCAAATTTATTTTCGAATATTTTAGAAATCAATATTGAGAAAATAAAAATAATATTCCCATACATTCAAGTGGTACTTGTCATCATCCGTTTATATCGAATGTAAAGTAGAAATGGAAAAAAAGTTGTAGCTATTGTTCGTTAAGCACATAATAATTTGATTAATTTTCATAATTTGTTTTATATTATTATTCATTACGTAAATTCACATCAACATTTTCGAGGATCTATTGTATTATCAATAAAAAATAATGTTAAGGTTCACATTTTTTCAAGATTTTTTTACAGTTTCTTCCTGTACTTATCATGTTACTTAATACTTTCTTATTATTATTTTACGTTTGGGAAGAAACTCAATGAACATAATCCTATGACATCACTTTTCCGGTCGTAGAAACCTTCTTTGTCATTTTCGGAGCAAATTCGACTTTTATAATTTACTGTTTTAACTGTTTTTGCATTATAGGAAACAGTCTCATTTTGCTTATAAACTTTTTCAGACTCAAACTTTAAATTTTAGCATTTATTAAAGGCATAAAGTTAGAGGAAATTAATTCTATTGACAAGCTGTGTCATACTCTTCTCAGACTACCTCTTTACTATTGCATATTTAACCCTACAGAGTTAGTATTTGCACAGGTAAAATCAGAATTAAAAAAAGTTCTAGCAGCAGACCGCCAAGAGCTTTGGAAAAACTGTTTAACATGTTATCAAAGAAGAAGATTAGTATGCGGTATCACCCTCTTTACAATCCATCATAATTCAATCAAATGATGACTCTGGTTCAGGAGATTCTGGCTAAAATGATTATTTATTAAGATACTTTGGAATTGAAATGTTTTTTCCCTGGGCCCAAAAATTTTTTTTGCTTTTCACTAATATAAGGTATTGTACGTAGGTCCAAGGAGAAAAAGAAGAAAAAAGTTATTTGAAATCAGAAGTACGAAAAAATATATATAAAAATAATGTTTTTTGTGTGTCTATAGGCCCGCTCTGGGCCCAAGGGAAAGTTTACCGCTAAAACTTTCCTCAGGGCCCAGCGTGTGGTGTTGATGCTTTCTACATAGCATGCTGATGAGACAGTAAGCATCGACAGAAGATAATCAGTGGTTATAAAGCATCAAATCTAGTCGACTATAACAGATCTGAGACAAAAAGAATAATCCAATTACTGATTTCCAAATCAAAGAAGAAACTACGGATGTTGCATATGAAGAGACGCCAAAACCAAAAAAAAACCATTGCTTAGTATAGAAAGAAGGTCTAAATTACAAAGTAAGAAGAGATTATGTAGGATGAAGTAAAATAAAACAAAACAAAATTATTGTAAAATGGAAAGTGACAAAATGATTGAAATTTTTCATCGTTTGTTTTGAAAACACACTTTATAGTATTCCGTATTTTGCGGAAAAATATTTTTTGTTGTATTTATATTGTAATATTTTATTATAAAATTTTTGTCATGTTTTTTATACCCTTAAAAAGTTAACAAAAATAGGTACATGTAATGTAAAGGTAGTACAAATTAAAAATGTCAATGTTATTAAAAAATATGGAAACTAAGGTTTTTTGTTTCACAATGAAATTAAAAATCATGAAAAAAAATCAAGTGGACCAAGTGAAGGGTAATGTTCTAAGGATCCAAGACGATCCAATCAAACCGTGAAACACATTTAAATACGGTACCAAGGGCCGTGAAGGTTTAAAATAAAATACCTCTTGCGGTCGATAGGACCGCTCTGGTCTGTGGAGAAGGTTTAGTTGCGGGCACCGGTGCTCAACATGTTAATGATAACTGGCTATTCAATTCTTACCATTTTCAGAAAAGATTTTGCATCGACCGAAATTTTAGTGACATCTTTAATTTGAGGCTGGCAATTTCTCAAACAACCCTCGTATAAAATACCGCCACTAATACATCGATTTTTTTATTTTATAAGTTGCATTTTTATAAATCGCGTCAAACTGCATTAAATATCTCTGTCAAATTATCTTAAAAATGATGTGTCATAATATTTGGTGACATATATGTTTTTCTGATTGCGTGTATATGCACAAATATAAAAAATTTTGGATCAAAATTTGTTTTAAATTAGTAAACATATTCACAATATCAAAAAATTATATTTAGTTCACTAGTGAACAAACACCTCGTTCTGTCAAGGCAATTATCTAAAATAAATATTATGTTTATTTTTGAATTAGAGTAATTTTATGTTTGTAGACAAAATAACAGCAAGACATTAACAAAAAGATAATAAAAAATTATCAGCTCAACATATTCTCATGCTTTTTAATCTGAACCTGCTGAATATGCACTATGTCATAGGGGTCATAAGAAGTCAGATGAAAGAGGTGCTTATCAGCAATGTTGAATGTTGGAGTCAATATTTTTTGCTACTTAAGCTCAAACTCTACATCAATTTGAATTCAATTTTAATGCTTTCAATTGCTAATTGTGAGAATATGATATTTTAAAGATCTTTTATGGACTAGCAGTTATCTGCTATATACACTGCGTTAATAACTTAATAATAATAGTTAATTATTAATTGGAAATCTTAAAGCGTGTCCATTTTTTAACTTAAGATTGAATGCGTTTTTTTAAATTGAACAATTCTCTTCGAAACGCAAATTTTAGTTGATTAACTTGATCCGCAAATTTAATAAAAAGAAATGTTTTATTTAAAAAAAATTGATACTGACATCAATAATCGAAGTTTATTCCGCATCTATTGTAAATTATTTCTTAAAAAAATATATTTGTTTAGGTTTTTTTGATCTTTTGTTTAGCTGAAGATGAGTTTTGTAATACTAATTACTCAATTTATATTAAATAATATGTCTCATAATTTCAAGTGTTGAAACAAGACTGCCGTCCAATTTATAATGATTCGATTACCTTTTAACGAATACTTTCTCTCATAAGATTTACATATTTTTAAAAGAATTTATAAAAATAATAAATTTATAAAATGAGGTATCTATGACTATGGTAGATCAAACAAAATTGTCGGCAAGGGTTTTTATAATCTGCAATTGATATTGCACGTGTTATTGATAAAGCCAATTCACCGGAATTGGTGACAGATTCTATGCTAATAGTATTTACCAATTGAAAAGATCGGAAAACCCTTCTGTAAGGAAATGAAAAATACTGTAAACAAATTAAATACAGATTACTTTCCCAACATACAGGTGTATAAAGAACAAACTTCCAAGTGAAACCATTTCGAAGAGCTTTTCAATTGATCAGTCCCTGATATTTTCTAGACTGAATATACGATTTCGAATCAAATATAACGTGAATTTCAAGTTCATTTAGAAATGATAAATAATTGTGTATATTTAATCCACTAATATTAGTTGAGAAGTGTAATCATTCGTTCAGGAACAATTTTTTCAAATATTTCATTTGATCTATCAAGTATTAAGTCTTGTCTTATAATAATTACAAAGATATAACTAACAAAAAAACATTCTAAACATTACCGCAGTTTGAATTAGTAACCCGCTATTTTGGAAGGTTACTTCACAATTAATAATTTTAAAGAAAAGTTTAAGCACATCATTAAATAGAAAATGCCAAAAATATTAAATTCATCTTAATTTTCTGTGTAATTATAGAAAAAAATAAATAAAAAGACTAATTGTTTAAAGCAGCGTTAATTGCTCTGGTAAATAATATACTTTTAAGTTGCTGTAGTTTAGAGTGAAGTAAGTTTTCCCGGATTCTTTTTAACCATATTTATACCAGTAATTAGTTCAATTATATGTTAATGTAGTTACGTATTGGGGTTTAAAATAAAATCTGATACTTAGCAGTTTACATAACACTTATTTTCTTCCATTTAAGGTTATACTCGATTTACAAGACAATTTTAACATTTGAACAAAATAAAACTTCATGTAATAGATTACCTGTTTTCCTGTCCTGGGCAGAGTTTCCATGTTAGTCCCATTGACCACTGGGGCTTTTTCTTGGGTAACACCCCCATTAGTTGTGCTCCCATTGCCCAAAGCCATTATTAAAGAAATAAAACACGTCAAACACTGAATAGGAAAACACAATAAACAAACAGGAACATATATTTTTCGATCTATTGCATTTTTCACAATTGTCACTAGTTCCGACAATAATTTTAGTCAAACGCCGACACCAACACTAACGACAACAACTTCCAAATGGTATTTTTTGCCACTGTTCATTACTCAGTCTTCTTGACCTGATTTAATATAGACCGACTTTACCATTGCTATCTTTGTTAGTTATAGGGTATCTCGGTGTGTAACAGTATGTCTTAGCTAGATACACGTAATAATGCGCAAATGTTTAGATGTCAGCGCATCTCAAAATCTTTCACTTTTATATTGTAAAGATAAAAGTCTATCACATGAACTACTACTTATGCAACCAAGATTACGGAAGACAATAATTTTAGACAATCGCAAAGCTTAATCTACTAAATAGGCAACATATAAATCATATATAAACTATTTGAAAAAAAAGTGATTTATGTGGAATTTTTATCTTATAGTAACTATTTTAAAATTTGATTAAAAATGTCCCGATTCTAGTACCCATTGTTTTCTAATGACATAACGGATTTACGGACTGCACAAAAAATATATTTATTTGTGGAGTTACTACACTGCGCGTCAGAGAAAACGGGCCACCCCAAAAATTTGCGAAATTATCCAAATTTTTGTTGTAATAAATGTATGTATTTATTCAATAATATTTTTAGCATGTTATATGTTGTTTATAGGGGGTACAATTAGGAAGTAAGAAGAATTGGAGAATTAATAACACAAAAAGTGACGGAGTTTTTCATAAAGGCGTATTGCCACCTCAATACTGGATGGCATTCTGAATGTTTGCTTAAGGAAAATTGGTCCATTCCTCGATCTGAGCCAATCGGGGCTCTTCACGTGTTGATAGAGCAGGTATGCGAAGTCTTTTGAGTTGGTCCCAAATATGCTCAATAGGATTGAGATCGGGGTAGTGAGCGGGTCAGTTCATTTTGGCAGTACCAACCTCTTTAAGGTACACCGTTATCATTCTTGCCGTGTGCTGTCGAGCATTGTCTTGCATTAGGAGAAAATAATTACCAACAAATCCAGCATATGGTAGATCTCTGCAGCATATCGTCGTGCTGTCAATCACGACGAGATCCGAATGTGCCTCAGAAGAAATACCTGCCCATAACATTACAGATCCACCCCCACATGCAACCTGTGGTAGCCGAGTACAGGCAGCATATCGTTCTCCAGTTCTTCTGTACATTCTACACTTATCTGTGAACAATACCTTTTTCCAGTCGTCCACTGTCCAATTCTTGTTTTCACGAGCTAAATAGAATCTGCGTCTTCTGTGAGCTGCAGTAAACAAGGCTCCTTTAGTTGGACTGCGAGATGTCAAATCACTTTCTTTTCCAACCGTTCAGTTTCTTCTTGCAATGACTGCTTCCTACCTTCCAATAGAACAAGATGGAAGGTTCTGTAACTCTTTCAACCACTCTTCATCTTCATGGTTACTGACAGAACTATCTGTCATGTCAATGTTCCTGGAATGAATCGGGGCAATAAAATCACTATTTGAATATGGTTGTGGATGTGAGAAAACATTCAATTGGATTATTTATTCATCCAAATTTTCCCTATCCGATTCACTTTATGAACCTTCATCATTTTTGTAGCGGAATGGTACAGCAGTAGTAGGCAATCTTTTAGATTGACTAATATTCTCACTGAAATGTTTGCTGCAGATCAGCTTATTTCTTAGTGATTTCTGGCTTAGGTTTGCCAAAACAACATTTCCTGAAATAAGGAACATCAATGTTAACATACATATTTATTGTAATGGTTATGGTAAAGTATTTTTTTATAGTAGTACCCTTATTTGGAATTTCCCTAATTGTATCTTATATCATCGTCGGAATGACAGAATTTTCCCGAATTGTATTAAGATAATTCCATACCTGTGTATCATTCTCAAACACAACTACACATCATTGAAATTTCTTGGTATGTTAACAACAACAGTAAAAACAATCTCATACTTATCTTTAATAAGGGTTTTTAAAATCAAACAAAAAAGACCATTCAAAAGAATGAAAGAAAGAAAACCAGAAATAAAAAATATACAAATAAGTATATACCTACCAAAGATATTTAAAGAATCTGATTTTAATATAAATATTATATTCATTGACTTTGTATTGAAAGTTACGGATCAATGCGAAAATTTGGATAAGACCAATAAATAAGAAAAACTCTAATAAAGAAGAAAAATTTGTCCTATCAACTACTACTTATAATCGTTTTGTCAGTTTTATCATTGTGTAAAGATATTTATACAATGGCCTCATCCAAAAGTTATAATAATAGAAAATATTATTTATTGTATTATCTATTTATACTTTTTGGATTGACTATAATAAAATAATATAGAAATGTTGAAACTGACCTCATTTTTGAGTTAAATATATTTATATTACTACTGGTACTAATTTAACAAAATGATTTCATTCACAAATCTGTTATAGGTAAATCAAGCTTGAATCATATATTTTTGTAATTATAACCTATTAAAGTGCAATAAAAAAAATATATCCAAGGCGTCATATTTAATATAGTTATAACGTTACAAAAAAGACACCAACTACTACAGCTAAAAATATAAATTGCTCTTCTCCAGGATTTTTTATACGTAACATTTTTTAAAAATAATTAATTTGTTCTATAGTTTTAAATAGTTTCTATTATCACTGTAGGAAGTTATGGATAGATAAATCGTGAAACAAATAACTAACATCAATATTTGTTGGGATGATAAATTCATTCATAATGTGCAACTGGATAAATGTACTTGGGGAGCTTGTTGCTACATTCAACTTTCAGAAATTATATTTTATAATGAGACCATAAATGCTTTTTTCCCTAATTGTTACTATTTTGTCAATCTGTTATGGCATAGAATATAGTATTATAACCATTTTATAATATGTGATAAAAAACAGTCTATATACATTTGAACAGGTGAAATTTTTGCCTCATTGACATGATAATTTCCAAATATAAACACAGAGACCTTATTTTTATGTGCTTAGTTCATAAACATAAAAAAATAACAAAAAATTCTATTTCGATTTTTGTGAAATATTAAAGTTCAGTCCCTTGTATTCGGTTATTATTGTGTATATGTATAAGTTTGAAATATTTTCAAAAATTTTTATTATATTCTGTTTGTCTTTACTATAAAGGTGGCTTCTAAGTTTAAATTTAGGTATGATTCAATTATTTTTGATAAGTTTATAAGATTGTATGGATAAATTATTGTACTCGTATAATATGCAATGAGACCATAATACAATTAAACTCATTATCAAAAAAAAAACTATTGGACGAATTATCTTTTATTTGACGATAATTGAATACCTACTTATGTTTAGTATTGAACATTTGTAAACAGTCATTTATTCACATTCACTATTTTTTATTCCTTTATGAAAAATAATTGTCTTAAGAATAACTCACCCGATTGTATGATTCATTTTTGACATCTGGTAGGAAATCGGTACATTTTTATTGTAGGATCTGATCTCTTACTTATTCCACACTTGAAATAAACACACTTATTTCCAGCCATTTCTAAAAAATAAATATATAAATATAATATATAAATACATTTTAGTAAGTAGTTCGCTAAATATACATTTTTTTTTCGAAGCTGTAGCATTTATACATCTAGCGCCTGTTATAATTTGAATATATTAACTAAGAGAGTAGTGATGTATATTAATTGTAATAATATCCACTTACCTTAAAAATGAAATATATATCCAAGAGCAAAGATTCTCAAATAAAAAAATAATCCAAATGCACAACCCACGAAGCGCAACAATAACACAATAAGAAACTTTACAACAAAGCTTAAGAGTTGAATATAACATTTTAAATAATTTTGGCGCCATCTGTTATTGGGGTAATTCGGGAAACAAAGCTAAGAAAACACGTAATTCAAGCTACGACGTACAGTAAGAAAAGACGTGCTGTGGACGCCAACTCTCCACTGCCATCAATTAGTGGCGTCCACCTCGTCAAATAATATCCTCATAAGGTTAACCTACTATCCTATTCTTTATACAATGCTTATACGGAAGGTACCAACACCATGAGGTATCAGGCAGGCCGACAGCCTCAGTTCATTTCTGTTCAATCTCTTAATGGACAGAATTATGGAGGAAGTATCATCACTAAATATGGGATACCGAATGGGACAGAATAGAAGAATCAGCATGGTATGCTACGCCGTCGATGCAGCTATTTTCGAGGAAATGCAGGACGACCTACAGAGACAACTACATAAATTCTGCCAGGTCAGCCAAAAGCCAAAAAAGCATACCCTTTGCTAAAGAGCCCGTACGATGTAAGCTGGTAGTTCAGGCCAAAATCATCGAACAAGTCTCACAATTTAAATACTTGGGTATGGACCTGTCGAGTTATCACGACCCAGTGAAGGACCTAAGAAGCCAGATCAACAAAGCGACTGCCATATCGGGCTGCTTAAGGCAGATAATATGGGCGAACGAATACATGCGAAAGGATAGCAAGGTTAGGATCTATAAGACTTGTATCAGGCCAATCATGACATACGGAATAGAAACCAGAGAGGAAACCAACAAAAGGAAAATCAACTGTTAACTGTTCTGACGTCGTTCGTTTGATGGTACCATTAAATGGGTTTGCATCTTTTAGCCGAAGATAAATAGGTTAAAAATTTACATTATAATTTTATTTAGAAATAGAATTTGAAACAAAAAGCTCATTGCAGCCGAGACCGCGATTGATTGATAACTCTAAGATCGTAAGAAGTTTTGATTCTATCTAAATTCTGGAATGTTCTCTAAGAGCGAACCTCTTAACCAGGCGGACGACATTGTGAATGCTTTTGCTATTTATTCATCTACCAATTTTGACAATTTTAATTCTTATGCAAATTACTTGCCATGTCTACTCCTTTGCCTTGATTGTGAAACAAAAATTTCATCTAGCGTTAAAAGATTAGAATCAAACTTTTTATATTGTTCTGAATCATTGTGTTCTTTATTTAACCTCTCGTGAAAATGTGGTAAATTTTAGAAGTTATGGAAAGCTGGAACAATTTGTCAAATTTTTATGGTTATGGCCCCACGTAAAACCACGTATATGACGTCAACAGCATGGTTTTTATCCTCGTAGTTCACAATCTCGAATTTAATATGCTTAACGCAATATAGATAACGATAGTCAAAATGATGCTATCCATACAAATTTTTGCAATGCAATTGATCACTCGGATCATGGCATTTTTCATACAACATTGGCACAACTGAATCCTTACTTACCATAGTTTCAACTCCATATGAAGTAATGCACTTTCTGAAGTGCCCCAGGACTCAGTCCTTGGGCCGTTATTATTTTTCATATTTATAAATGACATGATTATATCCCAATGTTCTTATTTATGCAGATTAAATAAATATACGAGTATAGCATTCTATAATAAAAATTGGTGTGTGTCAAAGTGAAAGTATTTTAAATATAATAACATATCCTTAGGTTTTAGATCCTCTCAATAAACCATTACAAAACTTGTATTATAAATAATTATTCCACATAAATATTATACAAAATTTTGAGTTTTCGTATAATTATTTTATTTTGATAATAAAAGAGATTTTATAGTATTTCAATAATTTTTTCTTTTGATATGTCTTGTGAGAGAAGTTATTTTTGACGATTTTACAATAATTATTATATTATTTGTTGTGAACTTACTGGGACTTACTGTGTTAGATGACGCCGAGTGACCTGTTACGAGGCAATCGCCAACAAATCAGGCTATAACTAAACCAGATTTAAGAAATAAGAAAAAATAACTTTGAGAAAATAAGAATACATTTCATGGAAAAAACAAGAAAAAATAGATAGAAAAGGAAACGCAGTGCTAATCTATCACAAGAGAATATTTTTCATAGGAAACATATTATACAGGGTCTTTCAAAACGTTCGCATGCGTGTTATATCACTGCATTAAGCGAAAAAATCGATTAAAAATCACCAAGCAATCACATATAGATTAATCTCAAATTAACAATAAGGTATAGCCAATCAAAGCTTGTTGAAGTTCCTCTCTATCGAGCGGTCGAGAGAGCCATAAAAGTACTTAGCTGCTGCCGCATTTTTGAACTTACCTTTGTTTCTAAAACGCAATCGAAAGTTTCTTAACTCTTTCGTCATTTTTATTTTTTTCTTAGGAGAAAGTGCAGAAATTATTTTTATTTTTTTATTATTCTTTGCATGTTTCTTTTTTACAAGCACTATGATAATTATTTTTCAACAAAAGTACTTCATTTATGGAAAAGGGTTTGTCATACGTTTGTAAGTACTTTTTTTAGAATTTTTTGAATAAAAGGGGCTACAAATAAATTTGTCATAGAGATAGGGAGAAAATTAAACGTTCCACAAGCTTTGATTGGCTAAACCTTATTGGTAATTTGCTATTAAACTTTGCGTTATAGACATGTGATTGTTTGGTGATTTTTAATGGATTTTTTTTCGATTAATGCAGTAACATAACTCGCAAGTGAACGTTCTGAAATAACCTGTATAATTCTAATTCATAAAGTGTTCTATGAAATCCTCATGACTGTTCGGAATACCCTTTAATTAGAACATTATCAAAATTTTGGGTTTAATTGAACAAAAAAATACGGGAAATTTTGTTACACATAATTGACAAGCCTATTTTCTCAATTCAACAGCTTATCATTTTGCAGTAATCACATTATAAAAAATTTAATGTAACCGATTTATTCAAATTAACAATCCGTGAAACCAAATCATCGATTGTTTATATTCACGTTTGAATCTGCGTCCAATTCGTGGAGCTGATGATATGTATCAATTTCAAATGAAAAAAATCAAAAAGATAATTAAACAAGAGAAAACCTGGAAATTGGTTATCTACTCTTCGTAATTACTTTCCATTGTATTTAACAAGTAATGATGTTGGTAATTCAATGTCAATTTGATGATGACGCATTTAATAATAAACCGGAAAGAGTCGGTACATACCTCCAGCTAATACCTAGTAAACATAGGATAAAAAGTTGAATTATTTTGTGCTCTTATGTAACTTTTCACGGCCAGGGTGACATGCGAAGTCAATGGCGTATCTACATTTTTTCAAAAGCAAATTACAAACATCTGTTAAAAAAATACAATCTTAGAATTACTGGAATACCTATTATTTCTAGTCATATGAACAAAAAATCATTCAACTCCCGCAGACACAGTTTGTTTATCAGAACTATTTTGAAATTTGTAAATATTAATGATACTTTTCAATTTCGGTTTATTTTAATGATAATTTTTATAAGACGGGAAGCTAAATTCCACTTGAGGCTGTTTGTGTATTAATATTTAAAACGATAAAAACAAAATTAATAATTTTCATCGCTTTTTGATTGATAATATCTTCGAAACAAGCTTTTTGAACGCCTAAATCGCTCCTTCGTTCGATGAAAATCATTCCAAATCCATTTATCTTCAATTAGTGGGAATAAATACAAATCAAAACTGGGAGTTCTTTCAAATACTTGTTTATTTCTTGTAATTTATATATTATTGTTCGAGATTGAAAAACATGGCTGGATTTTCTCGACTCTGAATTACCCAAACTGCCAATCTGCCTATTCGATCTGGATAATTTATTCTTCATACATTGTATACGCCTTTGGATGCGTTTCAGTTATGCTATATGTCCTGGTATAGTGGCCGATTTAGCCAAGGTAGCTTCACAAAAACTCGACAGGCAGACGTGGCTCATGAAAACCTAAATTGCATGCAGACGCCCAGAACTTCAATTTATCGTGACTCATTTCTTGGGAGAAGTGCAAGTTTGTGGATACATCTACCAATCATGTCTTTTCCGAATACTACAACATACAGATCAATATCCCCAGGCATCTCCATACGGCAGGTAACATTCGAATCACTTGAGTATAAAAGGGATTGCCCTCTTGTGCTTGCAGTATGTAACTGACTCATATGATCATATACAAATCGGGATCTATTTCTTCAATACTCAATACATTTATATACACGACATTTATTATATATTTGTTGAAAAAGTAGGTTTGAACTCGTCGTTTAACAAAACTTTTCCCAAATCAGCTGCTTTCCAGTTCTCCAGA
Source organism: Diorhabda elongata (assembly GCA_026230145.1). Lineage (NCBI taxonomy): Eukaryota > Metazoa > Arthropoda > Insecta > Coleoptera > Chrysomelidae > Diorhabda > Diorhabda elongata. Next base: position 27,392,510 of record CM047933.1, on the reverse strand, counting down.
CTTGGCGAATGCCAATCTGTGAACGCGATGTTGACTGATTGGTCAATACTGATTTTGTCCTTAATTCATGTTCTCTCAATCTATTTCTAACCATCTGATTATAGATCGTACCCTGGTAAGTTTTTCTTAGGGCAATTTCTAAATTCTTAACTGAGGTTGTACGGTTGGGACGTAACTGCATTCACCAGTATACAGAGAAACAGCCGTTTGTGCCTTAAAATTTTAAGTAAGATTTCTGTTGTTATGGTTCATTTTTTTAATTGAGACAAATTAACGATTTTTTACGAAGCTCTATGATCAACTATTAGGACAGTCTTTCCATTGATAAGTAAAAGATTTAGCAGTTTGTATGAAAATGATCTAAAGTTTTTAGTACTCAGTATATAATTTCACAAATAAATATTTTGTACACCTTTTCCTAAATGAGTGATAATTATTATTTTGAGTAGTACCGTAGAAAAAGTTCTCAAATTGTACTTAAATTTGGATGTTTATGGTTATTTCCAATTACCATACAATCCCATGAACGAAGCCGGTTAATTATAAATTATAGATATAAAAGGGTATAGGTAATTCATCCAAACGACTTGCATAGTTTCTAATACGCTTATTGCAATGAATATTCTGTTCATGATTTTCAATGACGAAGACCTACCAGTATGTCTTTGTGATTAATGCTTACATTTCTTCAAATCTGTTTTGTACTGCATCAATATTGTCTGAAACATTTTTTTTATACGAACCACTTTTGAATGAGTGTACCAGCACCAATATTTTCGGTATATACCTGAAAATATCAAATATTTAGTGGTAATCATCAAAATAGGAAGGCCGAGGCATTTCCGTAAGTCGCATAAATCGTTGTTTCCAGAGCGGAATTTGGTTGGAAGGACCGTACTTTCGACTAGAAAATGAAAGAAAAAGTCTTGAACAAGCCTAATCCAATTATCTCTGTAGTTGTTATAACCATCAAAACTCGACTCAAGGTATTTTGAATAAGATTTTTTTTTGTTATTTTTTCTTGATGTTTACTAGCTTCCATCTGCATCTCCTAAATATGTAGTCCTCCTAGTTCACGACATATTTCATACAGATATTTCAAGCTTCCTGTCATGTTAAGGAATAAGAGTTGTCCCAGATCCGCGAAGAATGCTCTAAGGGCATTTTTTAATTCATCGATGATTTGTGGTGCCCGTTGTAGTCATGAACCAAATGTATGCGTTTGGAGATATGAGATCTGGAGAATATGAAGGATAAGAGGAGTCAATAAATAATGTTCGACATAAATGACGAATTGAAGATCAAGGATAAATTTGGAATTTGTATGTACCTCCGTTAATTGAGTGTAACTTGCCTACCATTCTCTTCGATGAAGTACGGACCAATTATTTCGTGTCCTGATACTGCACACACTCAATTTTGCACTATGTAAAGGAACTTCTTAAACACCGTCTGGCCTGGCAAAGCCGATTTGTGCGACGATTTACATTGCCCGAAAAATGGAAATGTATTTTGTCCGAAAATCGTACATTTTTCAAAAATTCAAGATCTTCATATTGTTTCACCAGAATCCTGGCGCAATATTACAGCATTACACACGTATCGCTTGTACCATCATGTCGGCTGATTCCATATGAGCGAAAATAATGCTCTACCAGATACAGTTTCTCCTCTGTTCCTCATCTAAAAATCAGGCCCTAATGATTAATTTTTCAAAACTTACTGTACAGATCTATACTAGTTAACTTGGGAATGATAGCGTGTACATAGAGACATCAATATTTCAGTTTTATTACTGTTTATTTCGAGCTATTCGCGTAAACCACGCACTGGGCGGAATCTGTAGATTTTCTTTCATATTTCAAGAAGTGAACGATAAAGCTGGAATTCGTTTTAGTTTTGTTGTTTTATAAACAAAAGAAAGTGTTATTTGAAATTTTAGTCTAAATAGTAACATAGTATACCTGTTTAAAGTGCTTTTCTGAGATAAAAACAACCACAAATCCATAAGGTGCACTTGGAAAATAATAAAAACGTGAGAAAAGTTGTACTGCTTGTTAAAATCCCATTTTAGTGGCCAATGAAACTCTTGTGAACCTTTTTTGGAGTTTTGTGTAGATATTTCAGTCTCTTCCAATCTTCATCTACATCATTAAGACTAATTGTTATCTCATGACGTTGGAAGTTGGACCTGACGTCTGTAGACACGAACTTTAAAGGTTTTTGTTTCCTTTAGGCCACATTACACTAATGTGCCGCTTGTATTGTTGCTCACCGTTATAGAAGACAAATTCAGAGCCATCTAGTGATACGTGGTTTTTTGCAAATACATTATTACATTATTTTTTTAGCACTTTAACTGACACTCAATTGCATGTTGTTTAAATCTATTGTTCAGACGAAATAGTAGCGGTATACATGGGGTTTATAAACCAAATAATATTTTAAAAATTAGGTATTAAATAAGTACACCATATGTGTTTATAGTAAATGAAATACGTTTTTAAGAACTCCAGCTAGGTTAAATACGCGTGTGTGGTTTATGCTTACATAAAGTATGAAGAACAGGAAACATATATTCAGTTTTATAGAAAAGAACAACGTCGGTACTATCTGAGATGTAAACTAGTTTACAACTTAACTGGGTTAATTACAACCCTTTTTATGATAGAAGTTTGATAGCTGGTGTATATGGTTACGTCATTAAACAAATTATAAAATATAAAACGTTATAAAATTCACGTTTTTATTTTCATTCATTTGCATTCATAAATAATGTGATTTCTGAATCCGTCAAAAAGCGTGAAAAAAGTACCGTGGTGGTTCATTCACCAGAAGATGTCATTGAATCGGCAACTGCAGCGACTAAGAATCTTCTCCCAGAGAAATCCAGGGAACAGTATTTAAAGGAATAAAATTCTTTTATGGTGCTTCACAGCTTCACAGAAAAAGTATTACTGGCTTACTTTGAAACTAAATCCAAAATGTGGGAGTCTTCAACACTATGGTCGACTTATTCAAAACTTAAATGCATACTAATGGTAAATAAAGACATAGACATCAGTAAATTGAAAGATGTGATATTTATCTAATGGAAAAATTACTATTTATAATTTTCTCTTTTGATTCTCTGTCTTGTATAAATGTTTTTTGTTATTTCAATTTAAGATATTTGATTGGAAGAGTCACAGTTTAAAATTGTATCCTATAGATATCGAAAAAAATTAGCTAGACAAAAAGGAAATTAATAATTAATAAGAAGTCAAATTAGGTAATCACCCGAGATGAATAAACACATTATGAATTTGTGTAGGGGTTAAATTAGAGATGTAGCATACTATGAGGCATGAACACAATAATTGTAAGTACGATAATAATCTATGAAGCCATTGTTTGGTTGTAAAAGCTCTAGCAGCTGCATCTATTATCACGATGGTCGACTAGAATTTGGACAAAGACCTGCCAAAAAGCAGCAATGGTTATTTTCCTACACTTAATTGCATTCCACGTTATCTTAGGATCTTAGGAAGAAGTACCAAGTACCGTCTATTATTACGATTGTCGAGGAGGATTTGAAAATAGAGAATGGAAGTCATTCGAGGCAAAAATACCCCACCGAAAATGTAGATTTACCAAAACCAACTTCTCAGTATAAAAACAAATGAAAATACGTTACTATATCATATTTTGATACACTGATTCTTTCAAATAAGCGATAGGAATGAATGGTATATGATCCAAGAATAAAATACACATAAAAATAGAAAACTTCCAGGTTAAAACGCTAGCTATTGGAAGAAATTTACTATTCGATGTAGAAACTATTAGGAAAGAGAAACAGCAATCTTATCCGATCAACAAGCAACCATAGGAGCGATCACCTCACAAATAATTGATTATAAATTTGTTATAGAGACCATAAATGAATAACGGAACAAAAAAAAACAATCTCAATGTAGTTACCAGCTCACAGTATGAAATACAATAAGGAGAATAATTTTGAGAGAATGGAGCTAAGATCCGTTTCACTGGACCACAACATTTCTGTTTCCTAAATGCTAATTAATTAAAAGCGTAAATGACGGACATAGAACTGGAGCAATTGAATGCAAAGTCTTAGATATTTGAGACTTTTTGAAATGATGGCCTGGAAAGGTCTGTATACCACGAGATGGAACGGCGCGGCGTCCAGAATTAACCGTCCCTAATTTGACGAAAATAATAGCATATTAATGTTCTGGGTATACTCTGTTATAGTAACCAAGGGCATAATAGATCTTTTCTTCTCTTACAAACCACTAAAGTTTTGATTCAATTGAGTGTTATTTAATTGTTTTCCATATTAAGGATAATACAAAAATGAAAAGGAAACCAATGAATGTTTACCTTCTGCCGAATAGATACCTTGAAATTCTTCTTTATATACGATATAAACATGTATTCGTTCTATCCGGAGACTAGGGCTGTATGGATAGGAAATTTTATACGACAAATCGTTCTATTCATGATTCAGAAAATGAGATGATTTCTGTAGGCAAGTATTTATGATGTTTGTGCAAAATGTAGAAAATAAGATTTCTTCCATTATCCTCCTATGTAAAATGAAATGATTGAAAATTCATATACGTGTGAATGAAAATATGGAATCAAAGTTCCCAAAATTCGTAGCACTGGCGAGAATATAGCATGCAGAAATGACAAAAAAAATGACAATTAAAGATTGGTAAGATCACATGTCGGCCGACTGCATGCAGAAACATTGCTAAAAATTTATTCATACCCAATAAGTTCATTTTAATTCAATTTAGGATTACCAAGCAATATACTTCCTTCCGACTTCTTCTTTTTTCTATATGGCTTCTTGCCTGAAGATCTAGTCGCTCTATTAGCTTCATAGCACTAGTATTTCCTTGAATTTGGTCTAGTTTCCACTTCTATTTCTTCTAAAGATCATAGTTCATTGTTATTGGTAGTTCAGTTTCTTCCGGTATATCCAAATTTTAATAGTGTGTACAATTTTCTTCTATTATTCCCATTCACTCATAATTTGAGTATTTGATTGATTAAGTTGCTATAAATCCCCTCAAGCTTTCTCTCATTCACAACTTTCACGATCTGAATCTTTTTTGTATTGGAGTGGAGCTTGATATTAATAAAATTTTATACAGATCGGTTGCTTTTTTCAGGTTCCTCTAAATGGGTAAAATTCCATATTCTTCAGAAGTTTGAACTTCCATGAATTGGCTTCTGTTATAGGCTGTAATATTTTCTATAATGCCATATTTTGTACGTATATATTTAAGTTATAACAGAAGTACCATCAATCATATTCAAGTCAATTCAAAGACATTGTTATGATATCTTCGGAAATTCTGTTTTTATGAGAGGTTCCCATCTATTGCTTTTTTGTATGCATATCATGTATTTGATAACCGCCAGTACCAAGTTTTCCATATACTTTTATATATAAGCCCATCATATAGATTGTTTAGCTAGATACCTACACCATAATGTATTAAATATTTCCGGATTAAGAACTGGACGTCTAATTAGTTCTGACCTCTTGAATCGTGGTACATTTCATGAAAATATATTACCAATACGGATTGCATGACTCTGCTAGTGATTTCTCGAAGTAGACCATACTTCACCACGATATCCTAGTAGTTCTGGAACAAGTAATCCTGAAGGTACATTTAGAATATATCCAACGATGTCTTGTGCTAGATCAATAAACTTTTTGTATAAGACTGTGGCATAGTAAATCTTCAAAAATTAATTGTTTTCATTATGCTTTCTTACTCACTGGACTGGATAATGATCAGCGTCTAGTTTTGTATGTAGCCACATTGAATAGCCACATCGTCTCCTTCTCTATCCGGGGATAAAATTTCTCACCATTAGAGCAGTGTATTAAGCTGAATGTGAAGGCAGTTGGATGAAAAGATTCATATTCTTGGCTCAGAATATAAATCCTCCCAGTTCATATTAACTCTCAACAGATTGGTTTCAGTGTAGTACATATTGTATGATAATAATCAAGAAGGTCCTACTATGGTTTTTATGCCAGTAAAAGCTTTTTCTTGCTGCTACCTCTCTATATATCTTGTAGTAGGTGTAGTCGCTAAACTTAGATACAAATCTTAGCTAAACTAACTACATACAGTTAGAAAAATACATAATATTTATACGTTTTTTCCGGATTTTTTGTCTCACCAACAAGTCAGCTGATATCACTTAACTCTCTGTTACCTTGTGCAGCTTTGTTTAAAATAAAAAATTATGTGACATGTTTGTTGCCAACAAATGGCACCTTGAAGTAAACCCAACACCAAGCAGAACATCTAGAAGGTTAAAATATTTGATGGAAGGTTAGCTAGCTGTTTACAATTATTTGGAACTGGATATGTATGGCAAATGTATTTGAAATTTTTTCAAGAAAGTGAACAAATTATATACGAGAATAAAGGTTTCCAAACTGAAGGTGCACTAAGTACCTAGACAAGTCAAAGTATGCCCTAACCAATGCAAATCTTATGCTTATGCATGGGTAGCTACTCAAACATTAATCTATAGGATCAGGCACTAAGTAATCTTCCACTTCAGGAGACATGAAAAACTAATAACTGAAGCTTAGCTTTTCGGTAGCTTTTGAAGAAAGAAACGATAATGGGTTTGTAAGAAACGCTATGGTACTAGAACTGCAGAAAGCATGGATGCACTGTGGGAAACTTCATGAGCAATAATTTATAACGATGCTAATTCAGACTTATCATCAACGACTTTTATCTTCTTCCAGATGATGTGATTATGCTATCGAAAAGATCTTTAAAATAACGTCAATGCCCATTTGAATTCATTGACGACAACTATTTTTGGAGGGGTATGAGGAAACTTGGACACAAATAAGACAAATATTTAAGTTTTTTTTGGCCATTCTGTTGAAACCTAACCTACAAAAATCTTTGATATTAATGTTTTTGTTTTAACAGAATTTTTCTTCTATTGATAGCCACAAGTAGCCCAATTTCACAAATACGAAAACAGAAGTGATTCGTTGGGGAATAAAATTGAGATCAGATCATAACGATCTGAAAACTAGTACAAAAATTTTCAATAAGTGTGTATTGGATAATAATCAGAATAAACTGAGGTCGAATACCACTTCCTGAGGAAGAGTCTCCTGGCGGGGAATTGAGGTCATAAAATCTTATACTTGATTCATTGGTTTGGAGAAAATGACTTTGGAAAGCACTAAGTAAGTCAAAAACAGGATATCTTGAAAAAATCAAATCCATTTTAAATTAATTATGTTAATAAAAAACGATTCATGGTGCGCCACTGACACTGCCTAGTAATTGAGTATAAATGAATAATTTTAATTAATTTGAAGTTCAATTTAGATCTTCTATCGAAAGGAGGATAGTGATTTTTGTAATGAAGGTAACAAATAATTTATTGTTTCTGTGTTTGGGAGCGACAACACTTGGCGTTGTTTTGGGGGTAAGTCCAATAATTTTATAGAAGATAAATTGATTTTAATTAAGATTAATTGAATTTGCTGTTCCCATCTCGATAATATAGAAATTAAATATATTCGAATTTTTCATTTTTTCGTAGGCTCCACGAGCTATAAAAAATGATGAAGATCTCGAAAAAAGTGTGGTTGAGTTTTTGTCACACGATAAACAATTTTTATCAGCTTTGCAGCATTCAGGTTTGATAGGTAAGTTTATCCCGATCATCAATTTTGTTTTCTGATCTTTTGTTCTTTTATTCATTTTGTTTATTATTCAAAACTTAACAAAGTAGTTCTAATCTATTGGACTCAATCAATCCACATTCAATTGCTTTCAAGAAAATACAGGTGTCATAGTATTTTGCCTTTTTCTTTGTTACTGATAATTTAAAAACATTCTGAGAATATTTTATAGGTTGTTGTATTAATATCATGAATATTAATTTTTTAAATTTCTTTTGGTAATTGGTGCAACGTATTCCAATTCGGAATAGAAGCTCAAGATGTTACCAATGACATTATTCAGTTCCGGTGAACCTTCCGTGACCAAATACTTAGTTTTAGGAAAGTTTACTAAAAAACCCTATTTTAATTTATTCAATAAATAATCTTTAGATGATTCATGGAATTCTTTTTAAACAGATGTTTCTATTGTCATAGATTTAGCCTACCACTCCTCTAAAACTTCCTTAATATACAGTAAATTTTCAACGACAAAATTCAGGTAATTGCCCCTACAAAATCATGATGTCTCTAGACCCTGTTCAGATTTTTTTGTTTTCAAAAAGTGGATAAAAGAATTTTTGGATTCCGTGCGATCGCCCGTACACATTTGTATTGCATTATAAAGGGGTTAAATTTACAACCCTTCCGTGATTATTTATAATTTTTTTTTTGAAATTTAGTCTTAGAAAATAAAATTTTAATAAAAATCCTGGTGGTATAACACACTTAAGTTTTTTCTTCTGAAACCAATAGTTACATCAGAAGTTTTATTCTTTATCTCATTTATTATTGAGAGTGGAAAATAATAAAGATGAAAAATGCGATTCATCTTATTTTAATTGTTAAAAAATAGCCATTACGGCATTATAATATATAAATCATGTGTACGTTTAATCAATTGCTGAACGCGTTCAAATATTGAGGTGTATTTATTATAGTATTAATGTTTTAGTACAATTCATCACATTGTTAATATCAAGTATCGGTGTGGTAAACTACTAATTCCAGATTACCCTAGAACTAAAAGTCGTTTGGGCATCGAAGTGGCCAATGTATTGATCGCCTGGACCAATTCAACAGTAGAGATGATTCGCATCTAATTTTTATTTTTAGATCCGATTAAATTGTAGTGGAACATCATTGTTAATGAACCACATGTTCTATTTAGTGAGTTTTCCTCAAGCAGTTCAGGAAGATGATTTTCGGGAAAATGGTATAATCAATACCATTTCATGGCTGTCATAGGAAATGTTTCTCAATTACCTTGCTTCATATTGTGCGGGAAAGTGAAAATACGAGGTCTGGCTATTAAATAACGAGATTGCGCGCCTAGAGGGCGCCCTAGACAGGTGGAGTAAAAAACGAGTAGTGCATGGGTATCTAGATATCTTATCTATGCATGTCCCAAAACACGTTTGCGCAACAAATTTCTCGTTAAATTAAAAAAAAAAAGCTCCGACTGAGTGCTATAAATTTTTGCAAGAGGCTTATGGGACCATTCTCTATCTTTGGCGCGTGATTTTGAGTGGTGTAAGAGCTTTAGAAAGGGCCGAGAGAACACTGAAGATAACTAGCGCCCAGCTCGTCCTGTGACTGTTTCAACTCTGTAAACAGTAACCAAAATCAACCAAATTGTGCATACAGATCGGCGAATGAGCATTCGGATGATTACTGAGGCTGTAAACGCCGATAAAGAAACTTTACACGAAACTTTACACGAGGAATTACAAATAACAAAAGTCTGTGCGAAATTGGTGCTAAAAAATCTGACTCCTGACCAAAACTCTTGCGTCAACTGGTCAGCTCAAATGTCCTTGAAAGATTAGAAAAAGTTCTGCTTTGAAAGGGACCCAATTTGAGTCGATGGGAGCGATAAAGCAAAAAACGGTAGAGCTCCTAAAGGCACTTACCAAAGAAGACTTCCAGCACTGTTTCGATCAATGGAAAAAACGTATGGAAAGGTGTGTGACGATAGGAGGGAACTATATTGAAGGAGAGCATTCGAATGAAGAATAATTTTTATAATAAAACCCTTTTTCGTAACCAGTCTCGTTATTTAATAGCCAGACCTCGCTTACTATTGGATTCTAATTCAGAAGGTATTACACAGGATATTGTATTCTATTGGTACAAAAAAAACTTCAACAGTAGAAAATGTTTTTGAATGGACAGGTATTTTTGATATAATTGTTGTTCCATTAAACTAAACCAAAACAAAAAGATTTGATAATAAATAAGATAAAGACTCATATCAATTTCTTATAATGCAAGATTAATGTTGAAAAATATATGTAGCAATTGCACAGATTACAAAATTTATACTTTTACTTAAATTTGAAAAAAAAAAGAAAGCTCTGTTTTATTCACCAGCTTATGATCATATAATTTACTGTAAATACTTTTCGACAAGTAGATTCAAACTGACTTATTCGTCTAAATGTAAACTATTCATTTAAATCTACGATGATGAAACATTGAGAATTGGGGACTACTCACCTACTCGTATTTGCTGTTATCTTTGTTTATGAAATTATAAAAAAAACTGTCTTAATAAGTCTGTAATTTCATAATTTCGTACCACAGCTTTAGATTGATAATCATGAATACACTTCGAAGACTATACTTTACTCTTAGGTTAGTTTTTGCGATATTGGGTTTTGGGGCCACAATTTGACCACTTTCCAGGCACCTCACTCCATTATTCAGTTCTAATTATGTGTCTATATGTTATTATGACCTTTCTATAGTTTACTTTTTAACATATGTAAATACACGCTAGTATATGCAATTGCCTCGTCCTATGGTTATACAATAGCAGTAGATTAGGGTTATATCCTCACCCGTTTATTATCGTTTCTTAAGTATAAAATGGTTAAAAAAATTCAATACTCAATATTTGCCATCTATTAGTTATTTGATTTGAGTTATTTGATAAGTAATTATTAGTCTTTATATTTAATACAAAATATATTATATTTATTTATATGTCTCTTTTATTATTTTCAAATTTCTCTTTTGTACTTTTTTTATATTCCATATGGACAAATTTGAAAATAATTTTTGATGATAATTATGACATAAAGAAATGCGTAAAGCAATTTAGGAATTGGAGGAATTGGAGACACATAATTCCAATGAAATGTGTATTAGAAATTTATAATATTGAATTTATAGAGCTTCGTTTTACGTACTTTCAATCGCTCTACTGATGTCCATTTTGAATAACTAAACAAATTGCCCTAATTTGTAATCTGGGCCATCTCCAAATCATGTTTTTCTAAAACTTCTTATTTTGTAATTGATTTTAACGTCGAAATATTTTAAAAACACCACCAAATACTGTATATTCAATAATGACAACTAACATCTCAATTTTAAACTGTTTACCGGGTGTTTCTTTTCTAACAAATTCGTTCAATCATCTTTACTCCGTTTGTATCGCCTCAAAGCTGATCTCTCTCAACTCTTAGGCTTTTGCATCAATATTTGAAAATATAGATCGCATTCTTTGGAGACATCCATGTAGTGAATTATAAAGGGTGTATCCCTTATCGAAACGAAGCACTTGTCGCTTGCACGCGTTCTGTTTTCATTCCACGTAATTGTTCATCTTTGAAATGAAGCTTGATTACGACACTCAGCCGTGTAATCTATATTATTCGAAATGGTATCTACAACTTACTTGATAGTGAAACCACGTAAAAGTGCCTTTGCGCCCTTTAACAAAGTAAGACTTCAACGATGTGTAGCTTATGCATTTACCGTATAAAATTTAGTGTTCTACGCCAAAGAAACGGTGGATTACTAAGTATCTAACATGGATTGCCTTAGTAAGAAAAGTTTCACTCTAAAAATTACACGTATACAGAAATAGATGGATTTTTCTGATTTGATTGATGATTTCACTTATCTTTGGATTCAGTCTCAATCTACATACTGAATGATGTCGTTTATAGTTGCTTCAAATCCCCCCCCCCCCTTGTTTGTTTCAATTTGTTCCCTACTACTCATTAACGATGTTGGTGCCCTGTGGATTACCTTTTCTGGTGATTATTGGCATGGTATCATTTTCTGCTAGTTCATAGCATCGAGTAAAACAGATTCCAGTCCTATTTATACTTTTCACCTCCGATGAGCGTTTTACTATCTAGTGTGATAATTTAAAGCACCTCTGAAGCATAAATGGCCGTTTTCTTATGTCTCAGGCTGGACTAAATTCAATAATTAGTCGAGTTAGAACATTGATATCTCCTCTCTATATGTCTACTAACTGCCAGGTGATGGATAAACTTTAAGACGTACGTCTTATCATATGATCTATCTACTCTTTCGTTTTTAGTACAAAAGATTTGAGATTGTAGGTTTAAAAGGGTTTGTCCAATCACTATGAAGGTGACTTTAGCTCTTCTTTAGCCTAAGTATGTAGATAACTCATTTCTAAGTTGTATCCTAGATACATTTGAATATAAACTATTATCAAAATGTTTCAGACATGAAAATTTATTTGTTAGAAGTATAATAAACCATACGATTGAATCAATTCTCTTGCGGTCATTAATAGAAGAAGAGGATCATTATTTTACACCTCATTGTAAAAACATATATTTGATAGCTTTATTTACTTTTCTGTATAAGTAAGAGGTAAAGAAAAATCGATTTTTTCAATATGAGGCTGTGAATTGATAAATACTAATATTGTTTAATAAATATTGTGTCTTATTCTCGTGGCACTAGAAGTGTTATGCCAAGATAGGAGAATTTCTTGATCTTGTTTTTGACATTGAACATCTCAGCGAGTTTGTCAAAGGAGCACTAAAAAAATCAAAAATTTAAGAGTAGTGTTTCCTTCAACTACGGATTAGAATCGTCAATGTTTGAGCTGACTCAAAGAATGGTAGCAATTGGAGACCAATATTTTATCACGCGTGTGATAAGTGGTTCTACATAGGTGCGCATGATGGCTGTACAAAGGCAACAAGCAGCTGTTACTACCTTATTCCATTGTGGGCAAGTCCCTTGTCAGCATGACACCATATCAATGAATTTTTTTTCTTGAAATTGACTGCAGTTCTCCAGAAACTCTGGCGAAGGATATTCACCAAGTTAAACAACTTCCTTATTTCTTTTATTCCATTCTGCATGTGAGGCTGTCCCCGGCATCCTCAAATCTTTTGAAATGAGGCGGAGTGGGGAGCTGAATGTCTGTCTGTCTGTTTCTTCTTTGTGTGAACGTCTGTTTCTTGTATGAGCGAGGTTTACGAGATATTTTTCTACCTTCTACGTCGCAGTCCCATGTAGACGTTGGAGCGAAGCTGGGCCGTCAGTTTAATATCCGAAGAGAAGATTCCGTTTGGAACATTTACTATTTGAATTATAGTTGAAGTGTCTAAAATTCTGTATTGTGACATTCCGGTTCCTTATGGAAATATTGTGTTTCGAACACGGTTGTGTTATTTAGTGGAATAGAAGATTTAGTTTAATTCTGGTTGTGTCGAATTTATTATTGATGCTCATTAAGAAATATTCCATTTAAAAAGACAATCGGCTGGTAATTCGTGAATTTGTGAAGGAGTTTTTGGAGGTATATCCACGTATAATGTTGGCATTCCAATGTTATGTACCCGTTATATTTTTATACATTCGTTCTCCAGAAGTAATGTTTTCAATTTTTCCTTTGTTTGCAGTAGTATCTATATAGATATAGACACATTTTTGCGTATAAATGAAAATTCAATATATTCGATAATCGCTCTATAAGAAGGAGATATGATGATATTTATTTACCGGAAAAATCGGACAGTTCGATCGATCATTTTGATCTTAAAACGAGTAATTTTTCATTTAGGTCCCTGGAATAAGTACACTTTGGAAATCAATATGAAATAAATGGATAAAATTTCTGTAATTTTATAAAGATAGATGAGAAAATGCTCCAAAAGAAAGATTGGGTACAAAATTTATCAAGAATTCTGTACTATATAACTTCCTATCTATTTTTCCGAAAAATACTAACTTATTCGCTAAGGTGTCGGAAGAAACGCAAAGACTCAATTACACGATTTTTCCAAGTCCTCTAGCGGGACAACTGTGCAAAACTGGAAAAAATATTTTAGACAAAAGTTGTGCGAAATCTGATGATCTATAAAGCTGTTTTTTTTTCTTTTTTCGCTAAGATGCATAGTTTTACGAAAAATTGGAAAAATTGATTTTTAAAAAATTTTCGTGCAACCTGCCGGCGAAAATATGCGTTATTCAAAAAGAAGTTTCAGGCAAAAGTTGTCGGTAATTTTGTAAGCTACAACTTTGCCATTTGCTATTTTTCCCGGCAAGGTATAGTTTTCCAGAAAATGCAAGAAATGTTCAACGGCAAAGTTGGAGAAATTTTTTATCTACAGCTCGTTTAAGTTTGTCGCTGGGACGCATAGTTTTTTTACAAAATAGAGAAATAAGTGCAAAAACAGCGATTTTTGGTATATTTATGTCAATACCTCCGCCCTCTAATTTTCCAGATTGCGGTAACTTGAATTCGGTTTCAGACGGCTAAAATACATTTCATTACTGTGAGGAAAATATCTCTGGAAAATGTCTTATTTGAGTGGACAATAATTGGATATACCTTAATGTTTTTCAAAATACTCACCGTTAAGATCAAATAATTTGCTTGTGTTTGCACCAATTCCAAATAAGGTCCCTCCAAAACATTTTTGAACGTATCAACTGCTTCTTCAGGTGTAAAAAACGTCGACCTCGCAATTTATTTTTGATCTGCGGGACTAAGAAGAAATAATTGGGTGACAATGAAGGTTTATAGGACGAATGATCTATTAATTCGATGTTTTGACTATTCAAAACCGTTTTGTCCATTGTTGGTTAGTTTTGGGTTCATTTTTGAGCGATTGTCATATTATGCGGTATCCAACGCGAACAAACCTTATTGATAGTCAAATTTTCATGCAATATTGAATATATGCGAGTGAAACCAATGTCCAAGTATGCCTCAATCTCAGGATATGATGGACTCACGTTTCATCTATGGTTACGAAAGTGCACGTAAATTCGTCTTTATTTCTTTGAAACATTGCCAAACACTCGATGAAAATATAGTCATGACACTGTTTTTGTTTGTATTGTATTGTATTGTATTGTGAGCAAACGCATCAACCATTTTGCGCACAGCTGTCCAAATTTTCAGTTAATGTGCGATGTAATGCACTTTCTAAAACGTCTGCTAGCTCGCGCATTTTCAGTCGACGATCATCTAGTACCGTTTTGTTGATTTTCTTCAACACTGGTTTTCGCAGGTCTTACGGCCTCGTTTGAACTCTGCTACCCAATACTTTACAGTTGATAACGAAGAAACTGGCTCATTCATGGTAGAATCTACTTCAGCTTTTATATTGGTTGGGCTAATAAAAGTTATACATTACATGAAAAGCTATCGAGAATATGTTTTTATTACGCAGTAGATCCGTTGAACTTTGCGCTTAAAAATGTTTTCCCCCCAATACACTCAGTATACGCCATAGGGCTATTTATTTTATAAAAATTATTTAATTATGTTAGTTTAAATAGTATCTCAGTAATCCAATTCTTGATAAATCAAGCTACTACTTTTTTAGATGAAGGACATGGCCCCTTAACCAGACAAAAGAGACAATCTGAAGTACCAGAAATGGACATCGATCAATCTGAAGATGTAGAAGATGTTCCTCCTAAAGATGGTTTCTTTGATAGAGCAGCTAAGTTCATTGTCGATCTACTGCAGAGATTCCTTAAATGGGTCAATTCAGATAACTAAAATCAATATTCACTATGATGTATTGTAATATGTACAAATAAAATCTTATTTCTTTTCCTAAATCACATGTTTATTTATTCGTAATCTCAGGCTTAAGTTAACATTTTTTCCGAAATTATATACCTCGTATAAAAAATTAAATCCTCACCTAACCCACTTGGTTTTAATTTCAGATCAAAGGTATATTTTTTGCTGACCATAATTAACTTCCGGTCAATCCCAGTAGTTCATTTTGTGGGATATACAAGCGATAATTGTTTGTATAAGGTTTTCCTTACCTTTTTGCAATTTAATTTTCATTTTTTTTATGAGCATATTTTTATATAAAAGTTTATTATCACGATTTTTGGTTATCAGAATTGTTTTTTTTTATATCTCTCTTCTTTTCCTTAAACTAATAATTTGTTTGTTTACAAAATATCTTTCTAGACGATCCGGAATTAACGGAAAAAGTTGTTATGAAGAGAGATGCAGCTGAAGAAGAAAATAATGAAACCCTTGGTTTTTTCAAAAGAGTTGGTAGGATAATTATGAAATTCCTTGTAGAGAAAATCATTGAAACCGCTGCTAGTTATTTGTTTGGATAAATATATATTTTTATGAAACAAATTAATAAAATTTCAATTTATATTATCAGCCTTTTTTATTTTCATATGTACATCACCATCAATTTGCAAAAGTATATGGAAGAAGCACTCCCGTAGATTAAATAACCAGAGAAATTTTGTGTGAATTTGTATTGTATGAATCTAAATTGTGAATAATGATAATAAAAGTAATAAGGTACCAAAAGTATGAAAGTATTCCCAATTAGAATATAAATTCAAAAAGAAATACAAACAGAGCACTGTTCAATGGGCAAAATCCTCTTTCATAAATTATCAGCTAATAATGATGGCCATAAAAAGATTCGGATCGGATAGATCATGTGTTGACAATATGTTTGCTCTACAACTACTGATTCTGGAATTATGGAAAGGTTTGGTAATTATTTATGTAAGTGAAGACCTCAGAAGTGATAGAATAGTTATTCATATAGTGATGGTATACTGTTTACCTTGAGCTGATGATGAGCTATAGTTAACGTTGAATAAAGAGTAATTCGTTATCTCAATTCCATATGGTGGGACGGGTGTATTTAAAAAAAGAACAGACAAATCATTAATAGAGGTAGCGTTTTGTTATGGAGCTAAAGTCTGGACCATACAAGCGGATATAAAACGAAATCTATTCGCTACAGAAATTGACTATGTAAGACGACTAATGAGGATATAATATTAACTCTATGCTCATTTAGCACTTATTATACTTGTACATTGGATCAAATCTTATAAATTTCATCAATTTCTGTCCATAAATCATTAATCCAAAAGTGATTATATGATAAATTCAATATTTTATGTATTTCTATACGATATAAAGATATTTCTATATTATAATTACAATTAGATTCCTACATTTTTGGCGTGACTAACTAAGAAAAATATATTTTTTTGCCAAATATCGATTTCATTCATCTATGAAGCAATACAATCATTCCAACACTTCTCTAACTTCTCAATGTCGTGCTTATAGTAGGATTTGTCTTTTGCCTCAAAATAGGCTTCAGTTCCAGCAACTGTGCTTCTTCATTTGAGCTGAATTTCTCCCCACCGAGCATTTTTTGAGATCAGCGAATAGCCAGTAATCACTAGGAGGCCAGATCTGGAAGATGAGGAAGCAATTCGAAGTGTAACTCGTTCAATTTAACTATCGTTGCCATCAACTTGTAAATCGGTGCATAGTCTTGGTAATACAGTGTTTTCTTCGACAGATTTTTGCATTTAAACGATTCAATAACTCTATGTAGTATTCGTTATTGATTGTCTCTCTCTTTTGGAGGTAGTTGATGAACAATATTGCATGCACTTTCCAAAATACTGAAACCATAACCTTCCCAGCTTGTTGTGCCTTTGGACGCTCCAGTGGTTCACTGGCTGCAGCCCACTCAGTCCAACTGCTCAAATCTCTAATAACAATTTTGAATCAGATGTCATTCGCCTCATAAAAAACTACGTCAATCCAGACAGCACTTATTATAATCATTTGAATAACCTCAACATATTTGAAAAAATATTTTAAATATTTTTTTATAAAATTTAAAATGTGTACCAAAAAACTAATAGATATTACACACGAAAGCGATGTAAAGGAAATTATATAAACTTATCATGAAGGTAAGACAAACTGGAGAGGGATAGACGAAACCTACATGAGACTTAGAAGACAAATACTTCTAGCCTTACATGAAAAATTCAATACAAACTTATATAAATAATTACGAAATTTGGCAACATAGCAAAAATGAAAGGAACCCCGTAGCAATTAGAATGAATCAGACCCAAACAGCAACGAGACCATTTCAATATTTATATTCAGATCTTGAAGGAAATAAATTCCTCACAATTATTGACACATTTTCAAAATATTTCCAAACATACCTGCTAAATAATTTATCTAGCACCGAAATCATCAATAATCTAATAAACTTTTTTTCTCTTCATGACATTCCCGAACAAATATTCACATACAATGGAACCGAATTTAAAAATTCTGTAATGCTAGATTTGAATATGCATGAAATTAAAATTCATTTTTCTCGTCCGGATCATCCCCAATCTCAAGGATCAGTTGAAAAACTACATTCAACAATTCTACAACACATTAGATTGTTAAATACCCAAAGATCCCTCAAAACACCAATTAATTTAAAAATGCCTTATGGCTTATAACCATTCAATACACTCAACGACAAAAAGAAAACCTATAGACATAATTAATGGTCATTTAAACTCTGATGAACCTTTTAATCTAGATATTGAAAAAACCCTTATTAATGACTACATCAACGACCACAAAGAAAGAAGTAAAATACTATACTCTAAAATCAATAAAGACATTAAAACAGATCATTAATTAATTAATAGAATACCTAGTTATTTCATAAAATAACTAGTTAAAGTGTCAAATTAATAACATCACGATCAGTTATTTCATGGAATAACTAAGTTAAAGTGTCAAATCAATAACATATTAACGGACACGATCAGTTATTTCATGGAATAACTAAGTTAAAGTGTCAAATTAATAACATATTAACGGACACGATCAGTTATTTCATGGAATAACTAAGTTAAAGTGTCAAATCAATAACATATTAACGGACACGATCAGTTATTTCATGGAATAACTAAGTTAAAGTGTCAAATTAATAACATATTAACGGACACGATCAGTTATTTCATATAATAACTGGTTAAAGTGTCAAATCAATAATATATTAACGGACACGATCAGTTATTTCATGGAATAACTAAGTTAAAGTGTCAAATTAATAACATATTAACGGACACGATCAGTTATTTCATGGAATAACTAAGTTAAAGTGTCAAATCAATAACATATTAACGGACACGATCAGTTATTTCATGGAATAACTAAGTGAAAGTGTCAAATCAATAACATATTAACGGACACGATCAGTTATTTCATGGAATAACTAAGTTAAAGTGTCAAATTAATAACATATTAACGGACACGATCAGTTATTTCATATAATAACTGGTTAAAGTGTCAAATCAATAATATATTAACGGACACGATCAGTTATTTCATGGAATAACTAAGTTAAAGTGTCAAATTAATAACATATTAACGGACACGATCAGTTATTTCATATAATAACTGGTTAAAGTGTCAAATTAATAACATATTAACGGACACGATCAGTTATTTCATATAATAACTGGTTAAAGTGTCAAATCAATAATATATTAACGGACACGATCAGTTATTTCATGGAATAACTAAGTTAAAGTGTCAAATTAATAACATATTAACGGACACGATCAGTTATTTCATATAATAACTGGTTAAAGTGTCAAATCAATAACATATTAACGGACAAGATCAGTTATTTCATAGAATAACAAGGTATTCTATGAAATATCTGCATTACTTTAACGGTAACATATTTTAAGGAATCAATTACAAGGTATGAAGATAATAAATTTGAAATGAAAAACAAATAGTTTTTATTACATACATCTGAAACAGCACAATTAACATGTTTATTTTACTTTGGTCCCTTCCTTTTTATCCGAACTAATCACTAACAATATCCATAAGAAATTTTTGGAAATTTGATTAATTATCTTCTCGAAACAAGAAATATGAACTTTATCTGGTAAATATTTAGTATTAATAATAAATATATTTTCCAAATTACATAATATAAAATAGTCACAGAACATTACTGTGAAAATTATTTTTTTATTGTTTTTAAATTCAATGTATCTTAAAAAAATAAAAACTCTATATCTAAATATACACTATACAATAGGTAGGAATTAATTAGTTTATTTTGGTTGTACATACAAATCTTATAGTAAACGACAGGTACATAGTTGGTATAATACGTTGTACGAGAAAAATAAGAGTTGAAATACTAAGAAAATTTTATATCAGACTGATCAGAAAAAATTTTAAAATGAACTTTTGCACATTCTAAGGCGAATTTATATTTATCCCTATTTGCTTACATCACTGCACGAAATCAATTTACTAGTAGTAAATAAGTTTTGGAGTTAAGTGTAATGTGCATAATAAGTTATATATTAACGAAAGAACAACATGAAAGCGGTAGTAATATTCTGTAGCATTTGAAGGGGTTGTGTTATTTATAGCCTGGTTATAACTACACCGACTTAATTTACATTTACAGTGGAAACTCATTTATTTTGCTATTAGTTATATGGATTCCCGTTTATCCGGAAAATTACCAAATATTTCAACCTTTGAGGCTAAAACACTTATTTCTTACTGAATATCCTGTTTACACCACCACTACACCAACACTCACGATTACATTGCCTGACACGAGTACAGAGACTGAAGATAAACTAAAATCTAATGACTTGACTTATCTGTTTTATACTAAATTTTCCCACAATAACCTTCTCCCGCGAAAATTAATTCCAGCGGGAAAAAATCCCTTGACGGAATCTTCAAATTCATTCCTTGACTACTAAACTGGGCTATAAGGAATTGGCCCTTTGTCCCTACTTAAGCTACTCTCACATTTAGCAATTTCAATGGTTTCGAATGCATCCAACAATTTATTATTGAATAAATTTTTTTACAATTTCACATTATTAATATATTATAACCTTGATCGGTTATAATTTTATATATACCACTCTTTTCCAAATTTGGTATTTTATCCTTAAGATTGTCCAACAATTGTTTTAATATATTGTTGGATTTATAAACCAATTTGAAACACACTCTGTTAAATATTCCTTCCAATCCTTTTGTATAAAGAGGATTGAAAGGTATCAAAGCAAATTTTCCTTGTTTTTCATTTTGGGTTTGGAAAAAAGTGGTTTCACATAGAGATTTCTTAAAGCTATAAAATTGATTAACCTACTTACAATTTTTTTATCATAACCGTTGTGTAACTATAAAGTGGACTGTGAGAAATTGACCCTTTGTACATATTTAAGCTACTCTCACATTTAACAATCTGCTTTCCAATGCACCCAATGCTAAATATTCCTTCCAATCCTTTTGTATAAAGAAGATTGAAAGGTATCAGAGCAAATTTTTTCTTGTTCCTTGTCTCTTTATACAAAAGGATTGGGAGGAATATTTAGCAGAGTGGGTTTCAAGTCGTTTCATGAATCCAACAATACGTTTGGACAATTGTTGGGCAATCCTAAGAGGATTGAAAATTATCAGACCAGATCAATTTTTTTTGTTTTTTGTTTCTATACAAAAGGGTTTGAAATTGGTTTATAAATCCAACAATACATTAAAACAATTGTTGGGCAATCCTAAGAGGATTGAAAGGTAACAGAGCAATTTTTTCTTGTTTCTTGTCTCTTTATACAAAAGTATTGGAAGGAATATTTACCCGAGTGGGTTTCAAATTGGTTTATAAATCCAACGATACATTAAAACAATTGTTGGGCAATCCTAAGGACAAAATACCAAATTTGGAAAAGAGTGGCATAGATGAAATTAGCTCTGGTGATTGTGGCGGAAAGTATATTGGGCAGACCAAGAGATCCATGATTGTCCGGCTTAAAGAGCACATAGCTCATTTGAAATAAGGATGGACCGGGAAATCATGTATTGTCGATTACGCTGCCAGTAACAATCATGACAAATATTAATAATGTAAAATTGTCGTAAATGTATCCAATAATAAATTGTTGGATGCATTTGAAAGCATTGATGAAAGCTTAAATAGGTACAAAGGGCCAATTCCTTACAGCCTACTCTATAGTTTAGTAGCGAAGGAATGAATGTGAAGATTCCCTCTGGAAATAATTTTCCCGGTACAAGGTTTATTGGTGGAAAAATTTAGTATAAAACAGGTAAGTCAAGTCATTAGTTTTTAGTTTACCTTCAGTCTCTCAAAAAAGTTAACTTGATTATCGAAACGCACGTCAGATAATGTAATTGTAAGTGTTGGTGTAGTGGTGGTACTGAGGTTGAGTATTTTAAAAACTTTGTTAAGTATGCCGTGTCTTTATAATTTCTTAATTGTTTTGTAAATACATGTGTATATAGAAGATAACAAAAGTAGATGTATCCTCCGTTTCCAGGAATATCAACGAAGCATTTTGATTTTTCTATGAAAATTTTAATAATCACTTTTGAAACCTTTTTAAAATTGTAATACTCAACGTAATGTAAAAATATCAAAAAGCCCTACGGCGAATAAGTACATACAAAAACTGAATTTATTCATTCATCAGAAAACCCCGATTAGTTCTACGAATCAAGTTTGAATTTTTTGAAATGATCATAAGCTTCTAACATTCTATTATTATTACTTATATCGATACTATGTTGTATAAAGCCGGTTCTATACGAGGCTTTCAACGTTTGCACCAAAATTCGCATTTTAATGTACGCCTAAACATTGGAAGGAAGGCTGGATGCAGTACTGCAACTACACAATGCGTCCAATGTTGGCTGAACATTGGACGAAGGCTGGAACCATACCTAAACTTACTTATAGAAATGAAAACGTGGCAAAAAATAGATGAACAGCTTGAAACAGATATAAATTATCTTAAAATAAACTGGATGATAATGGAAGCTTTGGTTTTTCATACAAAACACGTAGTATTCACGCGCAACAGAACAAGAAGTGTGTGTAGCTGTACCACAAGTGTTTGATCCAACTTCATTCCAATATTGGGTACTTCTTTGATGTGAGTAAAAAAAAATCGATTTTCCATGCCAAACTTTTCGTAAAATGATATGCGCACTACAACCACACGATGCGTCCAATTATACCCCAGTGTCCAACGTTATTTTGTTGGGCTATTAAAGTATAAAAAATATAGAAAATATTAGCATTACTACCCCCTAACATATATAAAATCATGTATTTCCTAAATAATATGTCTTCAATCCCATTTTCTTTGGATACGATTTTCATAATAATTAATTGACTTGAAAATAATATGACTGGTTCTTAGGATTAGATCTAATTTTTCTCGTTTGTTCATGCCTTGGTACAACAACACAGTCACTAGAATTAGAATTAATCCCTTCAGAGTAAGCAAGGGAATAAGACAGGGATGAATATTCAGTACATTAATCTTCAACATCAATAGCTAGTGGGTGAGGATAAAGGAACTTGATTATTAGCAAGGAGAAATAACTGTCTATGGCATCAAGATATCAGTTACTAAGGTTTGCTGATGATACGTCTCTAATTGCAGTATCAGACCTAAAATTGGTCAACATTATACAGAAAGTGGAGTAAACCAGTGATGGAATATTTGGATGGATTTCCAAAGTTATATAAGAAGTGACGTATCAAGTTTATTAATTAACGCAGAAGTCTTTTTCATTTAATTAAGCTCCACAATATTGATCCACTGAGCAGATAAAGAGGAAAAACTCGATATCAAAAGACTCTATATCCAAACTAACTATAGTATGGAAATGCCACAAATACTCCTCAAAACTATAATGAGATTCAACAGGGTTTCTTGTTTTTAGCTTCTATGTTTGGATCTGAGTGCTAGACAGTAATAAAAATGCTTTCCGGAGTAGAAAATTGGAATGAGAGTAAATCAATTCATTCTAAACCTAATTCAAATAAAAAGAGTGAGTAGTAGTTCTGTTAAAGATCTCATTTGCGGTATGTTTTCAGAAAAAACGGTCTTGAAAGACTGGATGGACGATTATGGAAAGAAGATCTAGAGAAAGATAGAAAGTGTGTGTATCAAGTCTAGCATGCAAAACCTTCAGCCTAGCATTTCAATTGGCCGAAGATCAGAAGCATTGGAAGTACTTGGAATGACGATGCTTTAAATGGAGCGAACGACTAAGAAGAAGAATGCTTTGGTATCAACATTATAAATTTAACTGAACTTTGATTTTGTATAGCAATAGCGGTTCTTGTACTTATATCAGTTATATAGCAAAATTATAATTTATATAATCTGCAAAATATTTTTTTCAAAATATAGTATGATATTGATTACTTTTGAAATTTGATGATATGTTATTCACTATTTCATAAAGTTTCTTGTTTTAAAAGGAACTATTTCATACCTACAACAATATTTGAAACATTTATAAAAAATAGTTTTGAATTTAATTCCATTAACAACGTCCTTATTATTTATTACAATTAGGTAATTTTTAATGACTAACATTTAGATATCACATTGAGTTAATATACGGAACACATGGCTTATATTTGTAAGATATGATGGTTTGTCCTTCATCAAATATGAAGAATATTCCTGGAAGAAAAAAACAAATGAGAAACGAATCTGGTATAACAATTTGAATATCTGCTTACCTCAGTAAAATTCACCAGTCGGTGAAAATCTCCTTTGGTTCAAAGAAGTTTGTAGGTAACTGGGTCGTCTAGGAACGCGTCCAACATGTAAACTAACTTCTTCATCATCAGCATTATAATGACAAAGAAGATCTTCTCTGGGCTCTACACATAAAGCCGGAGGATTTTCCACTCTTTGGCGACTGTATAAAGATGCTTCACGACTATGCACAAATGATACTAATTTAAAGTCTTCTGATACCTAAATAAATTAACAGTATTGAATAAATTTGGTATTTAGTAATTAATTCATAATTTGTTGCCAATTTATGTTACATTGAGAGTAAGTACTGTATATATTAAAGTGTCTCTCGTGTAAAGCAAAGTGTCACAACATTTGTTTTAATCTCTAAGTTTTGTTCTGGGATCAATGATATATTATAGATATAATATAGTTTATAAAATATTGTGATACCTACACTTGACTTTAAATTGTTTATGTCAGTAATCAAAGTTTATAACTTCACTTGTATAAGCCGCGTTCTCACTTACTGAACGCGGCTTTCGTAGCTAAAACGAGTCAATTGAAAATTCTGGCAAGTTCTTTATATAGAAAATTATCAGGTTACAGAGAAAAAAGAATAAGCTATCTAGCCTTGTTGCACTGCCCCCTGCTTAAAATTAGTCCTCCTAGAATGATCATATATAAGACTTTGGTCGCTTTATAAACCATTTCAGTCTCGATTCCGTTGCATTTACTTGCCTACAGAAAGACTACTGGCCCTCAACGATTACGATGAATCTTTACAACCTCAAATCGATTCCACCAGCAACTTCACCTGGCTTACTTGCAGACACACACCAAATAATGTTACTACAGAACAAGACATCTCAGATAAATGACTTAAAGATATCTCTAATTGCATCTTTACCAGGCCTGTCCACATCAGTAGTAATACTTTGTCGATAAAAGTCTAAATCAATCCTTGAAGTATGGTCTCTAGTTGTTACCATTCTCACCACTTGTCCATTATATACCCTCTTTCGGACCTTTGGTCTATTTCTTTTCCTTGAACGGTCACATTCATTTCTATTTTCATCGATAAATATAAAAGAAACTTCCTAAAGGTCAAATCACCGGTAATTAGATGTAAATTAGTAGCACCGACCAATTGATCTTGCTTCCCACTTTGAATCTAGCCCTTGAGGAAGCTCTTGTTTTTTACTGGGCGTTGTTGCTGCCTATAAAAGACAATCACTCGCTTAACTTCTAATAGGTTTTAACTATTCATTACCAGAGGATGCACTGAAATGAATTTCTATCCAATTTTTTGTCCCACCAGTCGTATTGCTTTCATAGCCAACCGTGGAAATAGAATTCAAAACAATTCCACAATCATCTTGTAGGTCGTCGTCCAGGTGGTCGGGATATATTCGGCTTTTCGTCCTTTGCCGATTTCTCGCCCATCTCATTACATCCTGGATGTCACATATCTCCCTTATTTCATCATTTTCCTTGTGGCCACATAATGTAATGGATACTGTGAAAGATTTGGTTTTCTTCAGGGATATTTGCATGTTAAAAGTTTTCGCTATTTGTGCAAACCTATACAGTAGCTTTTTTAAGTGCGTCTTGTTGTCACGGGTCATCAGCATAACATACCATTTTTACTTCTTTTTGTTCTGGTATATGTATAAGTATTGGTGTTCGGGATTACTTTTATTATTTTGAGGTGAATCTTTCTTCTCTTCAGTAGAGTTGTTACATCATTTCTAGTAACCTAATCACCTTCAAAGCATTGTGTGATTCTAATCTTGTGTGCCTCAACGTATCTAAAGCTAAAGTTTTATCATATAAAAAACATTGGAGCCTATTTTATTGAATAACACCACCAATGACGTCGTTGAATAAGTAAAATTCCTAGTGCTTGTTGTGGCAATTTCTTGAAATGGGGTTTTGCGCTGAAATCTGTTTCCAAAGAACTGAACTTAATAGTTTATTATGCCCTTATTGAGTCGCATTTTCGATAAGCCCTTTCCTTCTGGGGTACGTGTGGTGCAACTCAATTTGGGCTAATACCCAAACTACAAAAGAGCAGAGCTCACTGCAGGGACTTCTTTAAAAGATTGAAAATTCTGATTCTTCCTTTCTTATTCATCTTTGAATCCGTTTGCTTAATTTGTCAGCACGGTTATCCACTTAGGAACGCGCAGCACGACCTTACCTGTCTTCTTGCAAGCCAATAGAATGTGGAGTGCCCCATGTCTTAGTATTGGCCCTACTTTGTTGTTTCTGTTTATAAACGACATTAGTGGTAAAATATGTCTATTTGCAGACGACATTAGTTTGAATGGTGGCAATCCTGATCTCACGGGACTTCAAAGAACTGGAGTTATCCATCTCCTTAACAGTCTATTTTGCGTTTATTGAGTCGCATCTCCGATATGCCTTTCCCTTCTGGGGTACGTGTGATATGACTCAATTTGAGTGAATCTTCAAACTACAGAAGAAATCTGATATTTACTCGGACTCAGAAGAATCAAAATTCTGACTCTTCCTTATTCATTTCTGACTCCGTTTGCCTAATTCGTAAGCACGTTTCTCCAATTTGAGAAAGGTCGTTGCACGGCTATCCACTTAGGAACGCGGAGCACGATCTTTACCTACCTACTCCATGTTTAGAATTAGTTAAGGGCTCAATATTTTACAATGAAAAAAATGCACAATCACTTGCCAATTGAAATCAAATCGATATCATCTTTGCCCGCATTCCGCAATAATTTGGGGGTATATTTAATGGAAAGTGCCTTCTACTCTGTAAACGACTTCTATTCTATTAATAATATTTAATTCCGGGCATGCTGCATACTGGTTTAATTTTTGCTATGGACTTTTATACTACTTATTACCTATAATTTTGTTGTTTTTGTATATTAAAATTTCATTTTATTTGTATTTTTATTTAGTTATTTTTATGTTTGTTTTTTAGTTTTTAGAAACTTTTGTCCACAAATTGTAACAATTTTTTGACAATAAAGTATTTCTCTATCTCTTTCTCTCTTAATAAGTCGCATTATCGAGAAAGCATCTTTGAAAAGAGAATTACTGAATTGCATGAAAATGTGTATGAAATCAAAATATAACAAAAATATTACTTACTTTGTCTTCTAGGAGTTCTACAATGTCCCAGAAAGAAGGTCGATCACTGGGTCGCCATGACCAGCAACTCCTCATAATATCATAAAGTAAATCGGAGCATTCTTGTGGACGAGTTAGGCGACCTCTGGATATCACAAATTGTAATACTTGTTCATTAGACAAACCTAAAAATTATGCCTTAGAATTAATATTGTTACGAACTCGTTTACGCCATGGATCGTGAAGCCGATCCTGTCGGGTTATGATATACTCAAGTAGCGATCAAATAATACAGGAGAACAAAAAAATTCTTTAATTAAATGCGTTACTGCTTACCCTGGTAGGGCTGTTCGCCTAATGTTGCTATCTCCCATAACACTATTCCATAACTCCATACATCAGAATCTGTAGTGAAAACTCCGTCTGCTAAACTTTCTGGTGCCATCCATCGAACAGGTAACAGACCTTTGGTTTCTTTTCTATAATAATCAGTCTCATAAATATCCCTAGCCATACCGAAATCTCCTATTTTCACGGTACGATCAGCAGCTACCATACAGTTTCTAGCAGCTAAATCTCTGTGAAGGAATTTTTTAGCAGCGAGATAAGCCATACCGTCCGCTATTTCCACAGCCATACGGTATATTTCGTTTGAGGTTAAATTTTGAGACGAATCTCGAGTTTCCCTCAACCAAGTTTTTAAGTCACCTCTCTCCATCAATTCCATAACAACTAAAGGAGGATCCCTAGTAGATACCACTCCCAACAATTTAACTACATGGTGACAACCGTTGAAACTTTTCATGGCAGAAGCCTCGGTTAAGAATTTATGTTTTTCTGTAGGACTTAAATTTTCATTGACAGTTTTAACTGCGCAAGGATAATTATTTCTTTTAATTATTCCTTGATAAACCGTACCAAATGTTCCGTGACCTAAAAGGTGGAGTATTTCAATATCTTCTGACTTCATCTCCCATTCGTCTGGTACATAGGATGTAAATACTTCATATTCGGGATTCGGTTGTATTATTAAACGTTGTAACTGAGAACTTTTGAATTTTTTAAAACATAAATAAAGCGTGATTGTTGCGGCAAAACAAATAACGCAAGTAATAGTAACTGCCATTAAAAGAACATGATTGTTAACAGAATCAACTTCGAATGCTTGGGATTTACTTCTATCAGATAGCCCGGCTAACGATTCCGCCTTCACTGAAACTGTGTACCCTCCTGATAATAAAACATAAGTTACTGAAAACTGTCGCCAATTTTTCTGGGATGCGTTTACTGGTATACATTCGCTATTTATTATTGTAGAATCCGATGTAGTTAAACTAACATGGTAAGCTACTATGTGAGAATTTGGGTGTTTTGGTGCTACCCAAGATATTTTTACAGAAGATTCAGTTACACGTTCTACAGTCAATTCTTCAACATCATCCGCATTTGGTTTTTTCTTAGTTCTTGCAAATCTTTGTAATACTCCGCTGCAACGGTGTTGTTCTATGGGATAATTACAAGCAGAAAAGTAAAAAATGTATAAAGTGAATGGACGGAGATGTGTTACATTGAACATCGTCTCATTGGCAGGAATTATTTTTTTATGTTGATTGTTGCTGTTTCTTTTTTCTATTTTTTCTTTGACCGGATAACTATCATCAGAATAGTACTGTACATTTTTACATGCCTGCATCCCAAAATTTGCTAAAGTATGACATAAACGATCTGTTGTAATAATTGTGTAATCGATATTACTTTCTTTTCCTTTCGGTACAGCGCACGAGCAATTATCATCTTGGAGTTTGATTGAATTGGTCCTGTCAAATCCTTTCCCGTTTATTCGGAAGGAGCTTTCAGTTTCGTCGTCATCCACTTTTCCTCCTTTTGTACTGAAAAAAATAAAATAATTATAAAATGATTTTCATACATTAAAATCTCATTACAGTGATTCTGTATTTTTCTAATGTTTGTAACCGAATTTGGGCGGTCTCTTATCTTCATTAAGTTATACATCTTCCAACACAGATGTCTCTAAATTTCTCCTTATCTGTATTCTTCTCTGACTTTTAAAAACCTTGTGGTTTTGGTATGACTTTAATTCTAAATGAAAACTTAGTCTTCCTTTTTCTTAATTCGTTTCTTACCAAACCAATTTTTATTTATCAGAGCGAGAGAATATGGCAGCTGAGACAATTTATCTTAACGCAGTTCTGCTAATTTTTCTGGAACAATAGAGAACGAATGCGGTTGTTTTTTACACCAGCGAAACAGCCTAATATTGGTTAGTTATCGTGTTTCCTATTTCTTCATAATTAATTAAGAAATTTGTGTTTAGAAATTCTTGTAGACGACATCTGTGTTTTTTCATCGTAAACTTAACGTGACATGATTCACGTGCAATTACAGGGCGTCATATTAACATTTCAGCCGATAGCCAAACGTTTAAATTAAAAACTTTTTCGGTAAGAATATAATCCTTGATAATCATTAACAATGCTATAAATAATCTTTGTTTCTCTAATTTCTTATTTTTTAAACTTTTTGATATATTAATGCATCTAAATGTTCTTGATGTTAGGTCTCTTCTGTTTTAAAATTAGTTTTTTTAATAATTTTTGGAAAATAAAATTTGAAGTGTTGACTTTTCTATTAAAAAACTAATCTCACCATACTGTCAACTGTCGCCATACATTTCCACACACAATATTCACAAAAATTAATATTCGTAGAGAAAAAAACGTACACAACTCGATGGAAAACATTCTTATAGTCGAGTATTGAGTCATTTGGTTCGTATGAAATTTGTCACTCTCTTCTACAATGTCCACTGATCGAGTTGTTAATTTTATACCATGGAATAAAAATACCGAAGTACTGATTTATACTTACGTTTTAGGGTATTGGCAGTAATCTCTTTCAAAAATCCATTCATCGGCCAACTCATCATAATCTAGTATATAATGAGCCAAAATCCCGTTCGGTAGTAAAGGTTTTTCCCAATTGAGCATAACACTTTGATGATCAATAGGTGTGACAGATAAATATTCAAAGCCGTCGGGATCGTCGGATAGAGTTTGAAAATATTTAAGACTACTTTGAGAATTTTCTGTATTAGACGAATTCGACGACAGATATAGCTTTATATAGTAAGAATAAGTTGAGTTTGGGATTAAATTGGTCAGAGTGGTATAATTGGTATTAGAAAACACGCTTGTCCATTCATTTACTACGCAAACATCTTTACTGTCAAATGTGGTCGCGTTTTCATCTTTGCCTTTCTTATAGAATACTGTAAAACCCACATACGATTCATCTTTCTCTAATGGTGGAGGATCCCAAGAAAGAACGGCTTTTGTTGAATAGGGCGACACAATCACGTTGACATCTTTGGTAACGCAGCTTGCTTTATCACCGTTAGACAGATAAGGGGCGTCTCTTTCACTGTAACTACTGTTGGTAACGTTTTTTAATTTCTCTATTTCCGATGGACAAAGAAGAGGATTGTTGTGAAAACCTATTGTACCTGAAACAAAAATTTTATACATGTTATAAGTTGCTAGTTATGATTGAGTATTGAGTTTCATAAAAACTAAACGCTTAAAAAAATAAATGTTGAAGTTAGGGTAAGGCAAAGCTTGGATTTTCGAAAGAAAATTTACGACTGAGCGGAGCGCAGAGGAATAAGAAAACCTGGTCAGTACAAAAAGTTCATATGTCTGAAGATTGAGTAAAACGTTACTATCGTTGTAACAAAGTGAAGCTTCGGGATGAAATTCATTGTTCTGCTGCGATTTATCTTTCATTTGACGCCTCATGTGAACAATGTGACTGTCAGTCAACTTCCTACATCAAGCTGACCCCACTGTACTGACAAACAAGTACAACGCGTGTTTACAAAACGGACGATTTCCGAGTTACTGGAAAGTGGCAAAAATGGTCTGGCTACCCAAAAAAAATGGTGGAAAACGGCCGAACGACGACGAAACTGATGCATTACATGGAAAACGAAAACAAGATAAACAACAGACAATACGGATTCAGGCAAGGGAAATCAACAATTGATGCAATAGGACAAATAACGGACAAAATCATGAACAATAAAATAGACCAAAAACACACATGTATAATAACATTGGACCTACAGAACGCAATCAACGCTGCCTGGACACCGACTATTATACAAAAACTGAATGAAGCAGATACCCCGGACAATATACAACAATTATGTAAAAACTTCCTACAAGAGAGAAATATACGGACAGAAGACATAATGAAAAACACGACAAGGGTCTGTCCGCAGGGCTCGAGTCTGAGCCCAGCGTTATGGACAACTCTGATGGAAGGAAGGTTCAACGAAATAAGACGATATGGACAAACGACTGAAGAAGACGACATAGTTCAGGCTTTTGCGGATGAAAAAATTATCAGGAACATCCCTAAATATTATAGAACGCAAACGGGCAAAGATATGGTCATCCTGTGAAAGCTGGGCTAAGACAAACAAACTAACGTACAATGAGATAAAAACAGCGGCAATTTGTATTCCCTACAAACCAACAAGTCCACCAAGACTTAGAATAAAAAATGGAACACTTACAATGAAGGATGGTTTAACATACCTGGGACTTACCATTGACACAGGACTTTTATGGATGCAACACGTCAAACAAAATAGATAGAAATCAACGGACATTGGACACAAACTATTTATCATTGTGGGAAAAAATTGGGGTGGAAAGCCAGAAATATTGAAAATAATCTGAAAGGCGGTGAAGCTCATGCTACTGTCGGATATATGGGGAAGGCGAGCGAGGGACAGCAGAGTCAGCAAGCAACTGGCAGCAGCAGAGTGGCCGTTTCTGCTGGCCATCACAAAAGCTTACAAAAAAACCCTAACGTCTACGCTGGGCGTGCTGGCGGGGATGCCACCCTTGGACATAGTTGCATACGTAATCTACAAGACGTAGACAGACAACAGACAAGAACTAACAAGAAACAAGATAAGAACATCAGATTTACCACACCCAAGAAACCTAAAAATGAAATATACTGAACACCAGACACCAACCGACATCGATGTTTTACAGACGCAAGCAATATAGGCAATAGTAAGTCTATTGGCGTATACATTAGAACAGAAAATATAGCAATAAGTAAACATAACGGGAATAACAAATACAAGGCGATAATAAAAATAAAAAAGAGATTAGAACTAAAGATAAATAACAACGTTAAGTGCCAAGTAACTAAACAAAACAGGAGACACAGAGGAATGCTGGAAGCCGAACGACTAGCGAGACTAGCACACAACACAAAAATGGGACAACGAAAAAATAGGACTTAAGACATATAACATTATCAGAATAATAACAACAAAATTACCAGGCTTTACATGGGAAACGACACAACTACTTGCAGGACACGGATACATGAATGCGTATTACAAAAGATTTCGCCTACGAGACACGGACGGGAACTGCACGCACTGCAACACCACAGAAGACCAACAACATATAATAAAAATTTGTTCAATACAATACAGACAGGATGCTAGAAGAATTTTAACAGACAGACTAAGACAAAAACAGATGACATACCCATCCTCAGACATTGACATTACAGACACACGAATGATCAGCTGGATAAATGATTGGGGGAAACTATGATAATGGATGACAACGACGACTAGACAAAGACGAGACATCAACAGATTGACATAAATAAAATAAAATTTTTGGAGTGCGGTGTTGGGATGGGTTATCTTGATAGTGGTTCCGACGGCATAGCGTGGTAGTCTTGGCCTAATGCCGAAAGGTGGGTGGACCCTTGCTCTCGGTGTCTGGAGCCCATACCCTACGAGGTGTGGACCTCACACAGCGGAGGCATAAATCACAGTACTCATTTCAGTTAACTAGAAGAATAAATGAGACAGCTCTGTAGATGAATGTGTATCATCTAAAGACTGACCATCAGTAGGGCGCAAGGATAGAGAATAAATATTATGGAGATCCACTAGTTTTTAGCCTAATAGTTGGTTGAGGAGGACTGAAAGATTGATTGAAGTTCTTGTGGATGTCAGCAGAGATCTTTGGTGTGTCCAGAAACCATTCAAGTGATGGAGACTCTGTAGTTGATGGTATCATGTACAGTTTCGATTAAAATTTGTATATCAAAGAGTTCCTTATCAGGTATTACATAGAGCAGCGACGGAAATTATGAGAATATTCATCCTCTGGTGATCTACATCAGGTAAAGGACATGAGAGAGGCTAGTTGTAACCCGTGTTAATTCTTGAGTGCAGTTTCGATAGCTGAATTGGGGGTAGAGGGACACACTTTAGACATTAGCTTTCCTTTTGAAGGTGTTTTAAGCCTGCGCATTAAAGTGGTTTGTAATAGATAACTGAAATAACCTTAATTACGATTGCTTTGCTTGACTTTTACTTGAGATTAATATGTGTTTGAGTATATATATATATATATATATATATATATATATATATATATACGAAATTGAAGCCGTCCCTGTGTGATATTCCATGTATTACTTTTACATTTTAATTTATGGTTATGGTACTAATGTATACAAAAATTTCCCCTTTACTCTCATGCCTCGCTAATTGAAACCAAAAAAAACACAAATCATTTTCCTTTTGAGTTTTATCACCTATTCAAGCGATCAAAAGCATCAATCATGTTTGTTTTTGTAATTCATGCTTCCATTCGATGTTTTCCTACCCAACGATATACGGTTATCAAAAATGTAATTTGACATCATCATTTACGTCACAACATAAGGGTTGGAATATAATAAATCGATTGGATAATTGGTTTCAACAAAAGGTGTATGTTTCGAAACAACCATTTGCAGTTGCAATCTGTACGTATAGCTTCTCATCACAATATCACGCCAGACGTATAGAAATTTGGACTAAGACACATTGGTTGAATTATTTAAATTAATTACATTTTAAAAATGATTGGTGGCAAGTGTTTAGCTACTAATTTCAGCAATTTCATTTCATTATAATCATATCATTGCTCAAAATTAAAATGTTCCACTCGTAATTAAAAAAAATAAACATGTTAAAGTTGATGGCGCATCAAGATTACCGAATGAGTATGCCTCATGCAATTATTACATAAAATAGCCGAGCTTCTTCTCGAGAATTAGTTGTGAAATCGACACAACTATTTGGTTAACTTATTATCTCACTGCTAGGCAATACATGGATTGGAGTTATTGGAGAAGAATATCATAAAAATTGTTAAGTTCACGGCATGTGCATATGAAATAATTATTGTAATTTATTAATGAAATTTAACTGCCAAATGCAGGAGTGATTTTGGAGCAGCCTACAACATGTTTTAAATTGGTCCTCAAGCATACTTAATCTACTTAAGTTACAAATAAAAACAAACATTAATAATTGGATATGGCTAAATTGTTTTTCAAAATATTCTCCATTAAGTTTTGCTTCCTTTTTTCATTCCAAATGAGATAAAATTCACTCAGTAAGACGTGTGACTGACACACAGATGGCGCTGCCATTGGTCACTTTCATGTGACGTTTATGAAGTACCAAATTTCAAAAAACTATGTTTAAAATTGCATGATATTTCGATTAGTCAGAAAAAAATGACAGCCATTTAAGTGAAGCTATTTTGGTTTTTTCCAAAAAAATTGCATTTAAAACAATTTCGTGTGTTAATTTGTAATTGATTCTTGGTGAAAAAATACTGTACAAGCTCAGCAATAGCTTCAAAAATGTTATTTAGAGTTGCTCTATCGAAAAGTCGGTGTCGCGTTTACTCACAGTCGATCAAAAGCAACAACGTGTTGATGATTAAGAGCAGTGTTTGGCCATGTTCACACGTAATAAATCAGATTTTTAGCGACGATATGTGACAATAGATGAAACATGGATCCATCACTTAACTACGGAATCAAAATGATCCTCATCTCCGTGGACTGCAGTCGGTGGACTACGTACGAAGCGTCCAAAGGCACAATAATCAGATGGGAAAGTTATGGTTTCAGTATTTTGGGAAGTGCATGGAATATTGTTCATCAATTATCACCAAAAAGGAGAGACATTGAATAGCGAATAATACTACATAGATGTTTTGGATCGTTTGAATGCAAAAATCAAGGAAAAACACCAAAAAAGTCATCATTTGATTAAATTATGAAGGGTTGTAAAGAGGGTAATACCACTTACTCATCTTCTTTTTTGATAACATGTTCAACACAGTTTTTTCAAAGATCTTGGCTTTGGTACTTTGGTAGAATTTTAGGTAAAAGCTGTTCATTAAACCACTTTTGTTAGCAATGCGTCCCTTTAGAACATGGCCCATCCAAACAGCAATTTTTACTATTGTCAACCCAAACGAAATTTACTACATCCTGACTATCAAACCATGTTTCACTTATGTCTATTAGAACTTCAGTAGTCTTTTATCTGACGCAAATAATCTTGTCGCCATCGAACGATCCCTGACGGCAATAAAAATACTTTTTTATTTTTTAGTGCTTGTATCAACGGGTCAAAATAAAACTTAAACCACACCTGCATCTCTAAAAATTTATAGAAAACATTTAATATCTGGATAACGGTAAGGTTTAGATATAGGAAAGTATACATAAAATTGCCTTATTTTGTACCCCTGAATGCCTTTGAATAGAAAAAACCGGGTGGTTCTATTTAAAAAAAATAAAGAAATTTGATATTTATGAAGTTATACTTTAAACACTTTTTATACACACCCCGTACAAAATAAAAAATTTTTCAACATAGAATCAAATACTTCTGACCTTGCTAAAGCAACCAAACCATTTTCATATCCTTAAGGATATCCTCGTAAAAAATAATTTAAAGGGTCTGCAAGGGTCAAATTTTTTACAAAAAATTTAATAACTCAAAAAGTATGCATTTTTTGAAAAAAGTTTTTAGACAAAACTATACTAAAATATTACGTAAATTTCAAAAATGTATTAATATACAGGGTGTTCCATTTAAAATAACAAAGTTACAGGTAACTTCCGGTTCTACCGGACATGTAAACATTCGACGGGATTTAGTAAATCTAAAAGAGGCAAACGCCTTATTACCTTACATATTTGTAGAGAAAAGGGATGTCTGGAAGAAGGTTTAAACACATTTGTTCCTAAAACGATAGAAGATTGTGATTAGATAGTGGAAGCAAACATTATGGAGAACGATATTCTATTGTTTTGAAACTCGATTAATTTCATACCATATCCGGCGTGTAGAACAGTGATCAATTTACAAAAAGGTGATACAAAAAAACTGCAGATCAAAGAAAAGAATACAATGAACCAAAATTGAACATAGATTTAGTGAACTTTGCATTTTAATGAGTTTTGAAAACTCGAGCACGTAGGAAGATACTATTGATGAAGCTGAAGATGATATAAACGACTCATATTAGAAGTGAGTTAGTTTTTATCTATGGAAGTAGATACTTGATTATGCTGAATTATTTATTATTTAAAATAAGATAATTCGTTTGAAAATAATCAAGGTGATTTTTGATAATAATTCTACGGTTATGACTTGTCGATTCCCCTTAAATCCACCATGATGAAAATTCTACTTTATTGTTATTCCACCTTTAATTCAATTCAGTTTTTTTGCATTATTCATTTTTCTTATTGTCCAATCGGTTTGAACACTCAATAGAGTGATTCGTAGAGGAAAATGAATCATTTTTAATGGTACTTCTGTGTAAACAACACGTGTGCTTGTGCAATTGTCAGTATCTCGTAAAGAATTTAATTAAATAGTTTTCATGTTTCCCAACTGACGAAAGCTGAAAATAGCCAGTATTTACAAGGTTAAAAAAACGAATGTAGTGATGGATCATTTGGTGAAAAGGATGAAAATGTAATAGGATTTATCAGCCAGAAGATCCATGATTAATATAAGCAGATAAGTTCCAACTCTGGAAATTATTCAGAACTTTAATTCGATTTCGAATTCCCTTAGTATAATTACAAATCTAATATTTTAACGCTTACTTAGCAAATTCTTACCCAAAAAAGTAAATTTTCAGAACACCAAAAAAAAACCAGCTGGTCCATAAATCAATATACAGAGTGATTTTTAGGTATGGAACGCCTCATGTAACGGCTGATACGGTTTTTATAATTATTTGTCTACAGGATGATCCTGTATACTTTTCGCTTTTCGGAATCCTTAAGAAATACTTATTATTTTTCATCTAACGTTCTCTATACCTAAATGCCAAAGTAGAGGCGTTCCATACATAAAACACACTCTGTTTATGTTTCTACAGAGGTTTAGTAAGCTAATTTCACCAAAATTAAATGTTATTATTTTGATTTTCACATTAAAAAAATTATAAATATTGTTAGAGATGTTGTTTCCTAGATTTCATTAGTTATGATATAAAAGGTGAAACAATTCTTGTTATTGAAAGAAATATTATGTAAAAGGTGTTTTTCGACTCAAAAAAGGCTTGTGTTGATTGGTGCAAAGAAATGCTGAAAAAATTCAAACGTTGTACTTCAAAAGACGTCTATAAGATAGGGACAGGCGACGAATCATGGATCTACGCATATGAACCCGAAACTAAAGAACTATCAACTATATGGGTCTTTCAAGACGAGCTAAATCAAACAAAAGTTGTTCGCACACGAAGCACTTTCAAGCAAATGGTGGCCTGTGGTTTCGGAATAACCCGACGTTCCATTAGAGTAAAGTAGATCAATTCTTAACGGTACACCAGCATTTGTTTGCTAGAAGTCGAATCAGGGAAACTTATCGTAGGAGACGAACCATTCTACACACGAGCTCTCACACACGAGTGCAAACAAAATTGTTTTTAACAGTCAAAACATTGAATTGATGATCAATCTCCGTACATCCCAATAATCCCACAGATCAAAAATAAATTACGAGGTCAACATTTTTATACACCCGAAGAAGCGTTAGATGCATTCAAATCAATTGTTTTATAGGTACCTCAATCGGAATGGAAAAAATGCTTCGACAATTAGTTCAAACACAAAAGTGTATTGATATTAATGGAGAATATTTTGAAAAATAATAAAGCCATATCCAACTATAAATATTTGTTGTTATTTGTCTCAAAGCTCAAGTAGCAACTCTCGTATTAGTTCTGAACTTGTGAAAGTGTTAAATTTTTTGTTTTTTATTGACCATCAATTTTGGATAGTTTTTAAACCTCTTATTTTTCGTGTCTAAGAAATAAGTAGTATTGAACTCTAATTTTTTTATGGTTTCACTATAGGTAATTGCTCATAGTTTGTTTTATAATCAAATATTCTAGCCAGCTCTCTCAATGTTTTCACCATGAGATGATACACTGTTAACACCACCCGTACACCAACACTCACAATTACACTCAACATTACCTTCAGTCTCTGAAGAAGATAACTTGGTTATCGAAACGCAGGTCAGACAGTGTAATTGTGAGTGTTGGTGTAAACAGTGTATTCAGTATGAAAATTGCCAACAGTTCTAGAAATTTCAACCATGAGATGATATTTCATGTTAAACATTCACAAAACCTAAAATTTATTAATTTTGGAAACTTGGGGCACCCTATATCTTGAAAACTAACTATAAAAGAGTATAGTATTTGTACATATATGTTGTTTTATCATTATTAAACGAAATAAGTAGTTAATATTCTGTTTCCATAGGGACAGCACATCCTCGTGTTATGATTAAAATATTTGTCAAGATCCATTGTAACCAACATTGAAAATTTTGCTTTCAGATTATTCGCAGGTAAACAAACAACATTGTACGAATGAATTCATGAACACGCGTCGTTCTAATCAAGTGGGAACTGTTGATTCGCAATAACACAATCTGATATAACTATTGTTCATGAATGCGAAATATTTAATAATATGGGATATGAACAGTATAAATTTATTCATGTGTATGCTTTTTAATATTAGTTATAACTTGTTATTTATATTTCTGGCCTAACAATAAATAAACACTGTTGAAGCTACCACTAAACCAAAGTTCACAATTACACTGTCGAACACGCGTTTCGATAATCATGTCATCGTCTTCAGAAACTGAAGGTAACCTAAAATTTCGGTGCTACTATTGGCACCCTCCACGGAAATTTCCGTGGCTTGGAAACACGGAATTCGGCACCCTCCACGCAAAAATTATACACCCAGAAATTATTATAGAAATGGATCAGAATGAAGCCACGGATATTAGTCACTTGTACAATGTTGTGCTCTATCAGCAAGCTAAGAATAAGAGTCAGAGAATAAATTACGAGATATACGCCGGGCTAGTCCAAGAGCCCCAACTAAAAAAGTAGGTTCTGAAAAAAACGTACGGGAACAGGTATTTTTTAATATGTTGAGGGGTGTCCCCTGAATGTAATTACAAGTGAGCGTCAAGGGGCGGGGGCTTCCCTTCAGCCACCATCTTGAAAAACACGTTTTATTAAATATCTCGCGAACCGCGAATCGTACGACAAAAGTCGTGGAGATCATTATTGTAGATAATTGCGGATGCCGAAAACCTGGTCTAAAATGTTCCATTACTTGCTTCAATTGCAGTGGCCAAACATGCGACAACGTGCCAGACATATTAGATGCCATCGGAAACGAAATCGAAGAAGACCCAACCTTCGATTCGTCTCCTTCGGATATTGCGGAGGCGATGAGTGTCTTCCGTCGACATCGAAAAAAATAAGACTCGCCCCCGTAAAATAATGCGCCACTTTTTATATTATAACAAATCCGTTTTTTGAATTAACATTTCCAAAATTCTTTTTCTTTTAGTGACAACAATTTTGGACAGAGAAAATAAAGTGCAGACGAATATACACAGTATTTTACAAAATTTGCAACAATTGAAACGGTTTAGCGATTTTTCGAAAAACTCAGATTCACGTTAAATTTAAAAAAATAAAAAAATCATATTCTTCTATTAAAAACAAATCTTTTTTAATATTACAATACATTATAATATACAATATAAAATAATACTGTACAATATAAAATAGCATAATACAAGCATAACGTTAATTAATAATAATAATATTAAGAATAACAATAACAATTCTTACGATTTAGTGTAACTAAATATTTAGCAAAAACCATATTGAAAACAGTTTGGAGCGCTATAATTAAAAACCTATGCGTTATACAAAAAAAAGTTTAAAATAAAAAAGATGGCAAATATTATTATCTACAATAATGATCCCTACAATTTTTATTATAGGATGCGCGGTTCGCGAGATATTTAATAAAACGTGTTTTTCAAGATGGCCGCAGAAGTAAAGCCCCCCCCCATGACACCCACATGGATTTACATTCGTGGGACACCCCTGAAAATATTCAAAAAAATGTTCCCGTATTTTTTTTACAAATTTTACAAATAAAAAGAAACGGCTCTTGGCTTAGGCGCAATCTCGTCGACACGAAAGATAACAGGAGCTTCTTCTTTACGTGAATCGTCTTTTAATGATTCACGCCCATGTTTGAATCTCTTCACCTATTGAAAAGCGCTTGTGTTAGACATACGATGGTTTTTCATAAAATTTCTCTTAAAACTGTATGGACATAAGTTACTTGTAACGTGTAATTTGACGACACTATAACGAACAAAAACAAAAATCAAATGAATCATTTTTCGGTACTGAATTGACATACTTCGTTATATGTTTATAATTAAACAAGATAACGATTGTGTTCATGCGTCGAAAAACTTCTTTATATTTGGTCTGTTTTAATATATAATGAGTGTTTTTTTACGCTCCGATATAACTTTGGCCTTCAGAAAAATATTATTTGGTGTACTTATAGATCCGAAATAAAATATATTTTAAAGAAAAAAGGGAGAATTTCAATCCACAGAACTATACTCCGAGACGAATATTGATTTCAACGTACTGTTTGTTTAAAAATCAGGGCAGTTATAACGTTTCGTAATATTTATTTAATTGAAAATATACAAAATCCAAGAGCAACTCGAAAGATATTGTTGGCAGCAGTGGCAGTAAAAATTCAGCCATTTTGACGTTTTGTTTCTGTTTGACAATCATATAAGTAAGTCATCATGAAGATTTTCATGAAAATGAAAAAAAATTGGTGTTGAACTGTCATTAAATATTGCTCAATCACTCACCACCGTAAAATTTTGGCCAACTAAATTCAAACGTGAGTTAAATACTTTCACAATTTTGTGAAAACTATTTATTAACATAAAATATGAATAAATAAAGTGGTTTCAATAATCTGACTACTGTACTCGTTGGATGTCAAGACTATTAAGAACATATTATGCGTATATAAGCTCTCTTAAATACTAATCCTATTGTATATGGAATCGTTTAACTACGAGGATGGTTCTCGTCAGGGGATGGTCAGTTTACAATAAATCTTAACGAATACAATAGTAAGTAGAAGTAAGTAGATTTATGATTCTTCACAGTAACATTAATATAAGACTGAAATATTGAATGGTTCCTATCAGGAGAGGCGAGATAATTCGTGGCTATATCAGCTTGACTGACTACCTACATACTTCGATGATAGCCATGACTTAAATTCACGAATTACAATTCGAATTAATTGAGCACCCATCGCATCCACCAGATCTTTCATCCGGCGAATTATCCTGTTTCATAACCTTAAAGTTTCATCTTATCGTTAGCGCACATGTGAAAGACGGCAACTATTTTTTTCGAAGGGTTAAAAAATTTCGAGAATAACTTATGGAAATTATGGAAAAACTTTCTTGTTTCTTTGTTAGATCGGAAACGCTTATATATAAAAAAATGTGATCAACTTTTGGTTATCAATGTCTCTTTGATATAATTTCATTTCATTTCATCAATAATAAACAGACGCCCGACCTTCGAACGTCGATTTTTGTTATCACTTCCCTTTCACACACTATTTCGGTTCATATGCGCTTCGAAATTAAAAGGAAACACTGATGACTAGCTAAAAGATTATATTAACGATGAGTTCAATCAAGATTTTTATGTAATTAATATCTTTGCTCTATCTGCAATAGAATTGTTTTCAAAATTGGACTTAATCTACTAGCATTCCTTGTAGCATCTTCAATTTCCAACGCACAAGTATTACAAACATAGCACGACAGGAATTTTGGGGTACATAAGCCATCTCCATGTAAATTTATGGAAAATATATCAACTCT
This sequence comes from Diorhabda elongata, assembly GCA_026230145.1. Taxonomy (NCBI): domain Eukaryota; kingdom Metazoa; phylum Arthropoda; class Insecta; order Coleoptera; family Chrysomelidae; genus Diorhabda; species Diorhabda elongata. The sequence goes on along the minus strand of CM047933.1, from coordinate 27,349,758 downwards.
AACGAAAATTGCCAATGGCTCTTGAGGAAGTTGGTTTGAAATGAGTTTGGAACCTTGACATCTCATAGGAAAAAGAATTTGTGATTTTAATTTGGCAGCGAAAAGAAAAATATGTTTTCAATCGCTTCTATTAAATATTTCTTGTCTAACGTTATGAACAATCATTCGATTATTTTTGATCAATCTACGATTGAAACGAGACGAACTCTATTTAAAAATAAGACACTTTTAGATACTGCTAATTTCTAATGTCAAGAAATAACCTAAGGAAACTCGTTAAAGATTAGAAACTTGTAATAAGTAGTCCTATAAATCTTCAAATATCTTTCTTACCCACAATGAACAAGTGATAGACAAAGTGTGGCCATCATGTTTAACCCAAGCTCGGCTGATTTAGCATTTTTTCTTCTCGTTTATAGAATCGTAATTTATATTCTCAAATACTTAATCAAAAACTTCTTAAGGGTTCAATAGTTTTTTTAAGAACAAAAAATACGAAGATAATTTATTTTGGGTTCTAGTTTGGGTTAAACATGGCGGCTACTTTAAGGTGGTCACACTGTCGTATAATTCGGTGTCTACGTGCCCGACATTTTGTGCTGCAATTGAATATCACGTTAGTTTTGAGATGCGAACTGTCAGACGGATTTTGTTGGCATACAACCGATTACATAGGAATTTTTAGTGTGTGAAGTACACGGACAAAACGTTCTGATTGTTTCTTTGTTTGAAAATTGTCAAGTACAAGCTAGGCTACCACAAATTTTATATAAAATCTTCATTGAAATTGCTTACAAATCACTATAAAAGTGAGCAAATGGGGCTAGCTTAAGCTAGCGATAAGTCGTGCAAGGGACGCGGAAGTTGCGAGGCAATTACAGGTGTCGCTAAGGAAGATTTTATACTATCTCCTGGAATATGCAGGGTGTTTGAGTTTCTAAAAAGTAGCGCTACAATAAACCCTGCGATGATCCTATCAAATTTTACTGAAACTTATGGTGGGTCCACATTATACAGACTTTTGTTCGTACAGATATCTGTATAGACTATGAAGTCGGAGTGACAAAATTACCCGACATTTGGATATAATGCCTGTACAGACTTTTCGTTCGAAAATACAATTTAAATTTCTTAGCTACGATAAATACGCAGAATTACATGCATACTCCGACTTTTGGATCGCACCAACATTTGTCTGTACTGTCTAATTTGCACCGACAAAATTCTATAGAATTTTATAGAAGTCTGTAACGTATGGACCCACCATTAGAAAGCAGTTTAAAACAACTGAGGATATATTTGACATCCAAAATTAATTTTCTGCATAGCATTGCTTGATCAGATAAAACAGTTTGTTCAGAAAAAATTCTAAATTCATTGAAATGGGCTCTATAGTTCTGATCTGGTACCTAGTGATTTGCACTTATTTTCCAGATTAAAGAGAAATCTGGCTGCACAATGTTTGGCGGAAACACTACATCACTACACTAACCTCCCAAAAAATAGCGAAGACAGTGGATTGCAGAAAGCGAACCTGTTTCAAAAAAAGGAAAGGCGGTTTCATCGGTTGGGAAAGTAATTGCGACAGTTTTTGGGAATTGTAACGGGATTGTTTTCATCGATTATGTTCAAATAGGTATAATAATAATAGGAATCATTTCTTGATTAGGTAAAGGGGAAAATTGTAAAAACGCTACCTCATTTGAAGAAAAAGAAAGTACTTTTTCGTCAGGACAATCCCGGTTCTTAAAAGTCGGTGATCGCCATCTCTAAAATTTACGAATTTTTTTATTACCCACCGTATTCACCAGATTTGGCCCCAAGCGACACTTTTCTGTTTCCTAGCCTTAAAGTTTCAGAAGTAGGAGAGAGATTTTCATCAGAAGAGGACGTTATCGCATACGTAAACGACCATTTTGAGGAGAACGACCGCAACTATTATTTATAATGGTGAAAAAAATGAAAAATAAAAATAATCATGGAAAAAGTCTTGTGTCATTATGACATTTTTGTACAACCCTCGTAAATAGTTCTATTTAAGTTGTAGATAATAAATTTAACATTATATGTTTTTGTTCCTAAAACATCCCTTACTTTCTAAATAGCCCTCATTGGTAATAGCCAAAAATTAATTAAACTCAATACAAAAAAGTGTTGGTACATATATAGAAATCTACTTATATTACAAAAAACGTCATTATGTTGTTTTGGTTTTTACAAAAATTCCAACGTAATCTCAAGAAACACAAGTTATTTATTACCAAATTGTTTCATAAATATCATATAACTCCTATGTGAGAAACATTAAGGGTTTTTAAGGGTAATTTGGATTACGTATTGGTTTATTGTAGCTCTATTTTTTATAAACCTTTATACCACCTGAGCATCAAGCTCATTTAATAGATCTAATTGTTAGGAAAATCGAGATACCCAGCTGCAAATTCGTTCAAACTCGTTCATTTTATTATTATTTAATTCGATGTGAGCAACTTTAAAAATCGGGGGACAAAAAGATAAAAATTTGAATTATAATATGATTAAAATTTTTCTCTCTGCGATTTTGAAACTACACGGGCAGGTGAGTATTATTTAATGAATTTATACTTGATTGTAAATAAATAATTAAGCAAAAAATATTTAAATACAATGTAATTGTTGATAAAGAATGGAAATTATTTATAACTATATATTTAGCAGTTGATTTCAAACTGGATTCTAGCCGCGTAAGCTATGCCCTCTATTTCAGAAACGATTCAGCCTAGGAAAAAAATTTTTTAAACAAAAGTTGTAGAGAATTTAATGCTCTACAATATCGATCATAGAAATAAGTAGCGTGAAACCCATAAGAAACGAGTTATTTGCTAAAATGCACAAAAAATCGATTTTTTTAAATTTTGACCCCCGATTTTTAAAGTTGCTCACATCGAAATATATGTGAGTTTTGAGAGGATTCTTATGATGTCAAATGAACAAATTTAAACGACTTTATAGCTGGGTACCTCGATTTTCCGATCTTGCCTAAATCTGTCTAAAATGACTGGACTATATTCACATACACAGAAGCTGCTTTCTCGTTAAGAAATCTATGAGTAGTTTTATACCGTCTGTACAACTATTCTTATAACTTTCTAAAGATTCGTGAGAACAGATGAATTGTCAAAAATAATTGAAGTTTGTTAATATATCTTTTCAGCTTTGTAATATCTGTAGTATGACGCTTCCATCTACCTAACTTATATCTACTGTATATGACATTACGACATTCTACATTTTCGTTCTAAATCAGTTGATCGATTAATAATATTAAATACGGCAATATAGGCAATTGTAGAACCACCGTATCTCGAAAACAAGTTAGTGATAGTATCATTTGAGTTTCTTTATCAAACTGTTAACAAAGAAAATTACTAAGAATAAAATAATAATGAGCTCGCATTAGATCTTTACGTTGTTTAAGGATTATTTAGAGGTATGTAGTATGGCTAATTATTTTGAGCACCGTTCAGCTTCCGAAAATTGTTATGTAAACGGTTACTTTTCGTTAAAAAAACTAGTTGTGCTATTAGGTAATGGGGTTTTGGTACCTCATACATAATTCATTCATAATTCACTTGCAAATATGAATGGTTTCTTCAAGACTAAGTTAAAAAAATATTACGTTTGGAGTTATTTTTAAATTGGATATTAATCAATAATCAGCAACCGAATATGTAACGGATCTAAAATCAGTTTTTTTTTAATTAATCACGATTGGTGGACATGTTTACTTTGGTGTAACTTCAGTTCCTGAAAACGCTTGATTTGTTACCAAAATAGACGTCAAACAATGTCAATTTAGTAGTAGTGGACACTTCGTCAATGTGAAAAGCACTAATGGTTCAATGAATTTCAACGGGCACGAATGTCTGAGAATAAGTTGTTTGAAACGGTCCAGAAAATGTTTAGTGTAACATTGAAATTGTCAAATAATGTAAATGTAGTAATAGTGAACATTTCTTCAGTGTGAAAAGCACTAATGGTTCAATAAAGTTCAACGGGTACGACTGTCTGAGAAAAAGTTTTTTGAAACGGTCGAGGAAATGTTTAGATTATTATTTAAACGGACAGGCTATCGTAACCTCAGTGCTTCATTAGTTTGTTTTTAGTAATAGCACAGAAATTTCCAGTTAAAACCCCATGTTTTTTCGTTTTGAACTCTACGCCTTCAGCTTAATCAACCAAGCAATAAGTTGACCGATGCCTAATTTTGAAACTTTGAATTTATTATTGAGATTCGCTTAGGTGGTAGAAAATTGGTCGACTACTTTATTCCTCACAATATGGGTGGATCGCATAAGCATTGTAAATAGATGTAAATATTATAAAGGTAAAGGTTACGGTAAAAAAACTGTGAAAATTGATCATTTTGTGGCATCGATATAAAAAACTAGAAAAGTCGCTTACCTTTAAGAGTCAAATTAAGTAAAGTAAAATTCCATAACTGCTGAAGATTTTGATTCCCATACATAAATATACTGTAGTTGGCATACATTTTCATTTCTTCGCTTGTGTCAGTTCCAATATATGTTAGATTTTTCAAAAAATCTAGAGAACTAACTCTAACGGTTCTGGTCATCATAAACATACCACTGATATTCCTAACAGAACCTAAAACACAATAAAAAAAAACAAGTTCTTAGTTACGTTGTACTAAAATAGAGTGGAAAATGATTGGTATTCAGAATTGATAAATTGGTTGAAAATTTGAAACATTATGGTAAATTCGAAAATCATTATGTATTTATTGCTTCCAGGCAACATACATATTTCCGCCTGATTGTCCAATTGCCAATTTGAAATTTTACATTGTACATATAATTTTGAAACGCAATTTACATATTTTCAATTATATACATTCATTTTGTTTCTTCTATTTTCAAAACAAAAATAGGAATTCTCAAGAGTGAAAAGAACAAAAACCAAATAAAAAAAGAAAAGAAAGAAAAGGCGAAATAAGCACCGTCAAAAACATCAAACAGGTCCACAAAATGGTCTCGGATGAACGTGCAGAGAAGTTGAGACCATAAATATATTAAAGTTAACGTGTTGGGCATATCGTTAATGAATATTTTGGTCGACTTCACAGTCGACAAAACACTATAATGAATTGATGATTCCGAGTAGTGTTTAGTGCTATTCAATGGTAATAAACCAAATTTTTATGTCTATATGTGACAATGGACGAAACATCTTTTCACAACAGACTAATCAACATTTAAGTAAGTGGACTGCGTGAAGTACCGACTACAAAGCGTGGAAAGACGTGGAGATCGGTTGGCAAAGTTATGGCATCAGTATGGGGATGCGCATGGTGTAACATTCATCAACAAGGTAAAAAATATAAACAGTGAGAGTTTGAAAAATGAAATTGTTGTACCATTTGAAGAAGAAGAAAGTGCTGTTCCATCAAGCACTTTGTTAACGCTTATTCCGTTATCGAATGAATTTTTCAAATACTCCAATTTATCTTAAGGAAAAGACAAATTTTCAACTTAGTTTGTCGATCATTTTCTCTTGAAAAGCTTCTCCCGGATTTTAGGAACAAACAAAATAAATGAAATGTGAGCTCTCAAAATATTATTTCCTGCACATTTCCTTGTTTTATTTATTGAGACATCTTAATTTCGAGAAATCACAATACATTTACGGATGTAGCTCGGATCTTATTTAAAGATTGCATATCAAACACCTACTTTGCAGAAAATTTGAGGTTATCGACCCACCGCAATATACCTCGTTGGAGACAAACAGGAGGTTTCACGCTAGGATACATATCTGGTGAACACGGAGTGCAATTCGTAATACCTGTTTTTGCTTTAAATTTTTGGAGATAGTCGATATCTTTTGCTACCTCGCTAACCTTAACCTAATGGTCGTCCAGTACCATTGAGCCAATTTTTTCGAGGTTATCAATGGTTGGCGCAGTTTTTAGGCGTCCCAAAGCTCGTCGTCAGTTAACGACTACGTTGGAATTCAGCTGCCCAAAATGTTACAGTCGTAAATGATGGTGTAGATACTGAATACACAGTGTTTTACTCCTCTTTCATTTTCGTAGGCATATTGCATTTCAAAAACCAAAATTTAATGACAACTCGATGCTCATTTTCCATACTTTTCTCTGAAAAATCTTCACATCGAACTCGCTTATATGATTGTCACACACAGAAACTAAACTTCCAAAATGCTTGAATTTTTAGTAAGACGGTCTCAACGCATGCGCAAATATATTTCCTTATATTGATAACTGCTGACATCTTTAGGTTGAGATCGGAAACTTTTCAGGCATTCCTCGTTAGTAGAACAAATTAATTTTCAAATTAAGGTCTCTGGAGATGATAATTTGAAAAGCAGAGCAGAATTTAACTTTCGAACATACTCGCAAATTATAAAATTAATACTTTCAAGGTAATTGTTGAAAACATAGACTACAGGATATTGATTAAATACTATTCGTATCAACATAATAAGTCCTGAGAGGTTTGATATTATAGAAAGGGGGTAATCATTAATTATGTAAACACAATTTTCCACATTGACCTTTCCTACTCTCCGTAAGGGCACTTAAGATTCTTTTACTGATGTTTTAGTAATTGCACCAAAAAACAAGATTCCCTAAATGATATCCTTCAAAAAATAATTCAGTTAACGTTATTATTATGGCAATTAGTGATTGAGAACTTGATCAATTTTTAGATAGGTATACAGAGAAATGTACTCTATAGTTATTGTTCTCTTAAATACCCATCACTCTTTATTAGAAGATATTAATTTCGAATTGAAAAATATAAAATTAAATGATTGGATTTAGTTTCTCCTATCCCGGAAATTAGAAGATTTTGGAAGCTACAATCTCCATAGAGATTATTACATAATTAACCCATTACAACATAAGGTCCCATAAATCGGACGGAGACTGAGACAATTATAGACGATGTTATTTCTTTGAACTCGTTAAAAGTACCAATAGTAATTTCTTCTTCACTTCAAATCAATATTGCTCGCAGATACAAAATAAAAATTTTAATGTACGAGGATATATTGAAAAATTCCTAGCCTTCTATAAAACCAAACAAAATTTCAATGTCAAAATATTTTATTACTCAACATATTCTCCTCTTAATTGGATACATTCATTACAGCAAACCTGCAACGTTTCTAGATCTTTCAAAAAAAATGTTTCTTCTTGATCTGCAAACCAGACCCCCCCAGCTTTTATGACCTCCTCGTTGGAAGAACATTTACGACCTTTTAAACTTTTTTTCAGTTGATGGAAGAGATTATAGTCGGACGGAGCCAAATCTGGTGAATAAGGGGGGTGTTCTAGTAATTCAAACCCCAAAACACCAATGTTTTGCATAGCAGCACGAAATTTGTGTGCATGGGCGTTGTCCTGCAAAAACAAAACACCTTTGGATAGCTTTCTTTTCTCTTCAATTTTTCCTGTAGAGTGGTCAGTAATGTCGAATAGTAATATCCACTTATTCAAAAAATCAATCATGATTACTTCATGGCAATCCCAAAAAACTGCAGAATCCCAAAAAACTGCAGAACCAGAGGTTCGCCATACCATCGATTGTTGCATTGTTTCTCGAAGTTTGCTTGCCATGGAATGTCATGGAACTGCACCTTACCAAGGACAAAAGCCTACAAAACCCTTGTCCTTGTATGACAGCAAACTGCATTGGATTATACCCACTAGCATAGAACGTCTCTGTGCAAATCAATGTAGAGGAAATGCAAAGTTCAAGTGCCTGAAATGCGATGTAAACGTGGATCCTAAGTGTTTTATGGGCTACCAAGTAGTAGGTTCTTTATCATAAGATACAGGTCTCAGTCATTTGATCACTTTTTTTAATAAACTTTGATATATATTTAAATGATTTGTACGGTCCGCTGTGCATACGTCCGATATATCGGACGGGTCATAACATCATAAATATAAATCAATGCTTCGTTTTTTATCGACTATATAAATCCTTAATTTGACCAAAAAATCCATTATTTATCATAGTAATCGAATTAAGTATGTATTATAACAAATTTTATGCAGTAATGGGTTAATTAATCAAACGATCTAGTGACGTTAAAAGCTTCAAGCAAAGGTGCCTGAGTAGCTTTCTAAAGGACATCGGCTTATGATAGTTTTCAGTGGGACGTGCCTATCAGATGTTTGCAACGCTCCGTGAGAGCCCACTAACATGACTATACTATAACTATAATTAATGAATAGGTTAAAGGAAAAACTAAAAGTAGATCTAAAATCACTTGTCGCTAATAATGATTGAGATTTTAAAAACTGGAGACCTATTTGAAGCGATTGAAAATATATATTGGTTTGTTTGAATCAGACAGGGAAACAGTTATCGGGAAATTACAAAAATCATGTGTTTGCCAGTACGGGTACTACTGAATATGTAGAGGGAGACAGAAGAAAAAAGAGAAATAACAAAAGATTTAGTAAACGTCAGATTGCGACTCGAAATATTAATATTAAAGACTGTTAAGATAGGTTTTTAATAAACATGAGAATTTAACCTGGACTAAATCAATCATAAGAATTATTCAAGAATAGTTCAATGAATACAAAGTGAGATTCATGTATGGGACGTTTCAATTATCTAAGAAACGGCACAAAATATATGGGGTGATCCATTTGAAATAACAAAGTTCATTATTTTTCCGGAAAAAGGAAGTATCTGACAACAATGTAAATACCAACATAATACCGGTCAAATCACAAGACCAAATTTGTGAAAATCGTACAAGCAGATCAGAAACAGGAAAGAACAATTTGAAATAAATAATATTCTAGCAAATCAATGCAATTGAGACTGTTGAAACTGCAATACATACCTAAATATTTATATAGATCCACAGGTTCTACACTGGACATTTTGATTATCAAAGAGCCATTGATGTGTGTACATCCTAAAAGTTTCTGTAGTGTACCCAGAGCGTCAATTTCCTCTGGAGCTTTACATGTTTTAGTGCAGTTATTTCCACAATATTCACATGTATAATCCAATTGATCAGTATTTGAAACCCGAGCGGTTCCAACTTGATGATACTCCGGGCATTCGGATATACAGTATCCGTTATTGATCCACCATATTCCGGGTAGAATGTTCTGACAAGCTTTTTTGGTAACACATTTATTCAACATAGGAAAAACGTACCTGCAATAAACAATATGTTTTTGAGAAAAATAATGAAAATGAGAATTTTAAGAATTATCGATATCACTTTAGATAAAATATATTTAAAAGAGAGAGAGGGAAATGCTTTAATATCAAAAAACTGTTACAATTGGTAGACAAAAGCCTGTGAAAACTAAAAAATAAACATAAATATAACTAAATAAAGATAAAATAAATAAAATAAAATTGGAGAAGCGTGCTTACGAATTAAGGTGGTCACGCACTTGTCGTCATCGGACGGAGCGTTCGCAACGGACGGATCTGATTAATTACGACGGCTGCGCACACGAGGTCTCTCGCTAGTCGTGTTTGAGTGACATCTTGTCACTGTGGAAGTCTCATGCAATTGGTTTTTGACTTCGTTTATTATATAAATTTTGATCTTTGTGAAATGTAGAGTATGGATATTGAAGAAGTTATAATAGTTTCTTGTCTGCTAGAGGAAAAAAAGAGAAAGACTATAAACTGACCAGAAAGCCCAAAATTGGGATTAATCAAATCAATCAGAAAAGACAGGAGTACGAAGAATACCACACATTAATTCCTGATCTGATTTTTTACATACTTGTAACTTAAAGTGTCAAATTTTTTGAACTGTTGAACATCTTGGTACCACATTTACAGAGTCACAGAGTCAGAATAAAGCATACATATGTTCTATTGATCCTCAACAGATTCTAGCAGGTAAGTAAGCAAAATAGTTTTCATCAAAACACATATTTATTTGTTATTATTCATCCTCTTTCCTGTCTCTCCTCAAATATAGTCCCTGCGTTGCTGATTTGAGTATTGAGGGTTCCTCAGATTATGTAAGTCTTCATACTCCTGCACGATCACAATTAACTGAGCTGCATCCATCTCAGGTAACAATCGAGTTGTAATAAATAATATAGGTAGACGACACGAGGTCCAACACGTGCTAAATGTCACACTGAATATTCTAACTACAATCGGCTCCATACGGAGAGAAAGAATGGGGCGCGCATGTTCCAGGAATTCCTGATACTGTTGACACTCCTTTTCTTATTCTCGTCGACATTGCCGATCTCCGATACGTACGATGCGAATTTGAACGCGCAGATCCATTTGAACCGTCCGATACATGCGTGTGCTCCGTCCGATGACGACAAGTGCGTGACTACCTTTAGGCAAACGGAATCAAAGATGAATAAGGAAGGAAGAGTCAGCATTTTTAATCTTTCAAAGGATTGCATATCGGAGATGCGACTGAATAAGAGCATAATAGACTGCTAAAGAGGTGGATAAGTTCGGTTCTTTCGAAACTGATTTCATCGCAAAGCAGGAGGAACTTAATTTTTTAGATAAGGCGGCAATATGTTTTATTTATTTAACTTGTCATAAAAGCAGTAGCAAATTATATCCTGATTGAAGAAAATTAACAACAATTTCAATAACAACCATAATCAATAACCTCAAGATTTCTATCAAGCGTCTATTTGAATATTGATTTTGAAATCGATAAATTCAATAATTTTTAAAATAATCAACGAAATTTGATTCTTAACTAATCAATGTAATTTTATACTTTTATACATATTTTTTTATATTGTAATTGACCATAATTGCAGTCATAGCCGATGAATACATTCGGAAATATATTAGAGTTAGCACACTTTCAATTTTGCCACAATCCCGCTGCGAAAACTCTATTGTGATATTATTTTTTGGCATTTAAAAAAAATAATGATTTTAACAAAAATTTCATTTAATATTTCGAATACTTATGTATTCATCGTCTGGGAAATAATTAATCAAGATTTTCGGTTTTGAATTTTGAATTTTGAATTTTGAATTCATAGATTTCAAAATTCAATATTCAAATTGACGTTGATAGAAATATTGATTAATCAATAATTAATTATTTTCCAGCCGATAAATACATAAGTATTCGAAAGTTCTGAAAATATATAAGGTTATTAAGAGAATACACTTTGGTGTTTGATTACCACAGGCCCACAATACTATTGTGTTTCGCTTCTTATACGGGATACCCGGTATATATGAATCGATTTCTGGACATATTCTCATTGAACATTTCAAGTTTCCAAGTTAAATCCCAACAGAATTTGAGAAGCACATCACGCAATCCTAAAACACCGTAAGTGCCATAAATATTGGTAGCTCTCAAATATTTATTGTCTATCTTTGGGATCTGAGTCAACCACCACAATTCTCATCAATATAAAATAATTTGTTAGAAGTAAAAATGTGTATTAGGTAATAATTTTTTGATAGTTTTCTAATTAACATGAGGAGTTACTACAGGTGAAGTATGTGAAACTACAGAACACCTGTTTCGTAGATTATTCAACGGAACAATAATATTGAACAAAATTGAAATTCCCATTCTGAATGAACGAGGATAAAAAATAATCACTGAATACATCTGAAAAGGAGTGTCACCTGCCGTAGGTTTCCATTTGAAATTATTCTTCACAATGACATCTACTACTATTACCCATCAATTTGGGTTTTTAAGTAACAAATGCACAAATGATGCTAAATTCTACCTCCTAAATAATGTCTACTAACAATCATCACAATTTGCAGTACTACGGTTTCAGGGAAACATCTCTCGCATGGTTCAAATCATACCTTACCAACAGAAGTCAGCTTGTAAGGCTTGATACAACGATGTCTGCTTACAAGCCAATAGAATGTGGAGTGCCCCAAGGCTCAGTACTAGACTTATTTTGTTTCTTCTATTTATAAACGACATCGTCTATATAGACATCAGTGGTAAAATATGTCTATTTGCAGATGACAATAGTTTCTCTTAAAGAAACCCTTATCTCATGGCATTTTATAGGACCATTTCTAGTAACACCCTTAAATCATGGTGCGATTCTAATCTTCTCTGTCTCAACCGATATGCGAGAGCTCGCATTTTCGTGGTATAGAATGATTTATCTTCTGCGACTGGTTTCCCTAATTTTTTGGAACAATTTTGGGGAACAAATGCTGTTATACCATTCAGAATCGACCGTCTATGTTACTCTAGTGGAACGGTAGCGACATATCTAGTTTTGGCGACCATTCGCTTCGAAGTGCCTCAGGTGTGAACAACTTTTGTTGGATAGACTTGAAGGACCCGTATAGTAGATTGTTGCTTAGTTTTAAGTTCAAATGCGTAGATCCATGATTCGTTGTCTGTTATGATCTTACAGAAGTCTTTTATTTCATTTTTCCAGCATGTCTTTGCACCAATCGACACACCAATCGCTTTTTTTGATCAATCATGTGGTACCCAACGTGAACAAATATTTTTGACAGCCAAATATTCAAGCATTATTGAATGTATGCGAGTGGAACTGATACCCAAGTATGCCTCAATCTCACGGTATGTTACATGTAGATTTTTCAATACTAGTTTACGCACAGCATCGATGTTTTCTGGTACAACAGACGGTTTTGGACGACGTTCACGAAATTCATCTTGTAGAGGAGTGCGACCACAATTGAATATGGACAACCAGCGACCAGCTGGTACTTTATCACCAAAAGTCGATGCTATTGGTTTAATTGATGCCGAAAGTCATAGAAAATCATCGCACGAGAAAGTTCGCTGTTTAATTTCATTTAATGTTCAAGATGAATGACGTGTTCTGAGTACGTTTACCATTAAAAATGTCCAACTTTATGATGTTAGACTTGCCATATTCAGATTAGCGTTGTCATATTTCAAAACTCAAGTAGCAACCGTCGTATACATAACAAATGAAGCAAGTGATTCGATATGTGGAATGGAACGTCAGACGGTTCATTATTTTAAGGGAAGTCGTCTTGGAGCCATGAACAGTAACATTAATAACGATAATATGATAAAAGTATAGGGCAATATACATGATTGATTTTCGTCCCTTTCAGAGATGACTGATTATTCAGAATACTTTATAAAATATGTTGGAACCATCAAAAAATAAAAATAAAGACCAATATTAACAATATTGTACCCATCACCGTTATAAATAATTTGAACAAATTCATTAGTGACGTGTATTTCTAGAAATTTCAGCCACAGAATTGAATTATGAAAAATTGTGGATACAATTTATTATTATAATTATTAGGGTTCACATCAGCAATGAAAATTTAGTCCAAAAGGACCACCTAAGTTATGATTTAGTGGTCCAAAAATATAACGTGGTAGACAAAAGTAAAAAAATTAACATATGCATGCTACACACACTTTTATACATATTTTTACGGCATATATAAATTCTTTTATGCAAAAACAGCACAGTAAATATAAAACATAGGTTTTTTTAAAAATATTTTGGGCGACAAATTTGTCGTCGATGTTTATGATTTTGGCGACATTTCTTGATGATTTGGCGACAATTGTCGCTGTCGCCATGCTGGCGAAATTACTTCCACTCGTCTTAAATCTATCTTGGTTAATGTAAAAATTACTTAATTAATAAATGGTTTCCTTTCTTTATCGATTATGTTATACAATTTACAAGAAGTATATACCAAATACTCACATTTTGATCATGTTAACAATTAACAACGATAAAAAGGCAGATACCTATAAACTGTGTATTTCAAAAGTAATTTTTTTTCAACCAATCCTGTAGGTATTTTTCATTTCCAATATGTACAGCAAAAAATCGTTTACTAGTTATTATCCCATCACTCACTGAAACGATTCATATCGCAACTTGTCAAATAAGGTAATACGAGCCTTTCAAAAATATTTGTATGTCATGAAGGAAAGCCATTTATAATGGATATAGAAATATGGGTTTTCGTAAGATATTTGTTCTGTCGCTTTTTTCGTTACGTTAGGTCTGTGTCATAAGCAGACAAAAACACGGCGAAGCTCAATTACTTGTCAATGGAAATAACATAGAGAGAGTCAATAAATTTAAATACCTTGTATGTATATTAAATTAATAATGGGATTGCGACAAGGAAGTTTAAAGTATCGTAAGTTCCTAATCCGCCTAGAAGTCTCCATAAGCCTTAGATTTGAGGTGATAAAATGTTATATTTGCTCAATCCTTTTGTATCCTTTGGTCCCTGAAACTGAGATCCTTAAACGGAATAGAAGCAATGGAAACGTGGCTGTTGCGCAGATTTCTACGGATGCCATGGACCCAGCACATAACGATTAAAGAAGTACTAAAAACAGAAGGTGTGAAGAGAGAACTTTTCGCGGTAACTAAACAAACAAAGAATCTTATTTGGGAGACATCCTGCGAGGACCGAAAATTCAACTCCCAAGCTCGTACTGACGAGAGAGATCGACGGAAGGAGAGATTTAGGGCGTGAACAACATTTCTGGCTACGGAATATAAGAGGCTGGTGTGGCATTCAATCTTCTTATAAACTGTGATGATTTTTGTTATTGATTTTTTAGTTATCATTTTTTTTGTCAAAGCGTAAGTAAATAAAATGGTAAGATTTCTTTATCATTCTGGTGACGGTGGATGAGATTTTGTATGTGAGTTGGACTCAAAATATGCAACCACTTATTGCGGAAATGGAAAGGAGCAGAGTTCTGAAAAAGTGACTCCACAGATGTAATTAGATAAAAAAGGGTATTGAGAAGAATAAATTGCATGAATGTCGTGTACTTTTGAAAGGAATTGCTTGAAATTACTCAGAGAGTTTGAAAAGATACCTAGAATAAGCCTAACCTAACCTAATCTAATTTAAGTCAACCTAATTTAACCTAAACTAACCTAATCTAACCTTACATAACCTAATTTTATTTATTTACAATCTCACCATTTATACAACACTAAAATTACATCTTATATATCTTGAAACTTATCTATTTCTTTTTTCGTGCACCAACGTTGCAATTGATGCTCAATTACATGGTGGGGTTAGGTTAGCTGAGCCATCCTAGATCAACCTCTGCTGATTCAGGTACATGTCATAACTTTTCTACAGTAAGTACAGAAATTGTACATACTTATTAGTGGCAGTCTATGCCTCTCGAACCATGAACCTGATGCTGCCTTGAGCGCAACTCTTTTTGAAGATTGATGGGGTTAGTGGCATCGATACTCTATTTATGTCCCGCACCATACCCTTGCGATGATGTTGTGATCAAAAACCCAGTTTTTAGATCGGACCGGACAATAGTGCTCCTTGCAACTAATTTTTGCAGGTTAAGATTCCCAATAAAGATTATTTTTATCAACAGAAAGTTCCCTTTAGATCCCAACGATTCAGATTCGCTCTGTTGTGCATTTACTAAACACAATATTGAAAAATACTTGGTCAACTACAGGGCAAAATGTAATGATTATACAATCAAGGAAAGCCAATTCTACTATTTATATTTATAGAATAAGCACAATTGAAAAAAAAAAAAAACAGAAGATATTATGATATAGTTCATTATCGTAGCCATAACCACAAAAGAATTAATTTAACATGTTATACAATTACCTCTGCCGCTGGCATCAATTTATATTTTCAATTATTTTGGTCAGGTGAAAATTGAATTTGTTTGCAATCACAGAACTCTTTTAAACTTCTCTTGCTGATAAATAGTGTAATTAAATCATGAATTGAAATTGATTTAGTTCATTTAAAGTAATTGAACTGTAGAAAATTTGCTTTGTAGATTATAAAAAAATTCTCTCTGACCGAGCTGAAATCCCATTAACTTAAATCTTATAAATTATTGATGTTTTATATTCCTCGAATATGTTTCTCTTTGGATTAACTGCCCTTTACTTGGAATCGTTCCAAAATTCTTCACAGTGAATACGGGAATAATATTTTCACTATATCCAATATGAAAAAGGCAAACGTAGAAGATTACAATTTGGAACTCTATTTAAAATTTCCATCTACAGAGTTCATAATGGAAAATAATCGACAGTCACCATTTTTGTATACTTTAGTAATTAAGCATAGTAATAGGCTAGAATTTGATGTATTTAGGAAAAACATCTCGGCTTATTCTTTCCATTGTACCCAACATAAGATGATCAGTCCCCATTTTCTGGTATGTCGTTTGATTCATTTTCTACTTAACGTCGAAGGATAATACTCTAGGCTAAAAAGTTTAGGCAACACACCAAACTTATTCAATCAGAAATTTATGCGAATGATCTAGAAAAGAAATAGGAGATCATCATCCTATCCGATAGCCAAGGCAGCCATTAGAGCTTTAAGGTACAATATCATGAAATCTGAACTTGTTTGATAAGCACGTTAAAACCCTTTATGGGACCTGAATCCTTCTGTGGTATCAACTATAGAAAAAAGAAAAGTAAAAACAATCTACGAATACTAACAGGAGTCCTATCGAGGTGCTGTTGCTTCAATAGACACCTAAAGACGTTAGACTTAGCAGATAGTGCGGCCAGCAGATTTTTTCTATCCACATTCTCTCGAAAAGTAAGGAACTCCAGAGAACTACACCTGGGAGCGTATGAAATAGAAGATGGAGATCTGTGGCAGCTGCAGCTACTCCACATTCTGGATTTTCTAGAAGAAGTGGGATTAACAGATCATCTGCAAACACTGGGATCCCCGCAGCATAGGAAAAGTACTTTTATTGAAGATGTAGCTGAACTACACTGAACAGTATGAGAATAGAATTGTAAATAGGTTAAGTAACCATCATATGCTTAAGAAATCAAGAGATTCATATGTGAAACCAAGTTTTAGGAGATTCACTGGAGGAAAAATTTAATATATACTAGTTAAATGATCTGAGTGATATTGATGATATTGCAAGTTCAATCTATTTTTCGTCTGCTCAGAATCTCTAGATCCTACATGGCATCGTTTAAAGCTCATATAAGTAACCTAAGCACAGTTAAACATATTTTCCACTACAATTATTCGTTTAATTCAAATGTCTTTTAACATTATTGGTCTTTTCACCGACCATCACTTAATCACTTGCTTTTTGATGATAATATTATGAAATACTTACTTTCCTGGTCGGCACTCATTTACACAAACACCATCATCTTCAAAATGTTTACACACTTTACAATGTTTTGGTGAATTAGGTTTAAAGCAGCCTATGCATTCACTATGGCATCTCTCGATTGGCTTCTGGCACTCGTTAGAATTCCAACAATAACCTGAAACAAATTTTACTGGCTATTAAATATGATATAAATTTTTTGATAACTACTTGAATGTAATAGTAAGAATAATTGAATTAATTTCGTATTGTGTACTGACAGAAAAATTAAATTGAAGATAAGTTGTAAATAACCTGGTGAATCGCATAGCATCACCTCTTCAACTTTAGCTTAATCCACAAGGAAGTATGTGGAACAAATAAGTAAACAAATGAAAAATGTCATATTCATCAAAGTTCGTTACATGTTGACGTTCTAATTGAATAGGATAAAATTATATTATGTGACCAAGATGCTTAAGACGATATTAGTAACAACGTGGGGTAGAGCAATTTGTTATTTGAAGGCATTCTTTGATAATAATAGTAACATGGTTTCCGTGACATTCAATATTGCACAAACTATTCTTAATGTTCGCAGAAAAATTACTGGAGAAACTAGTATTCTAAAAAAAAATTATTGATTTGCTTAATTAAAATATTTGCTTCAGTTGATTAACCCACGTTGAAATAATGTACGATGATGTACTTATTTTTATAGCGATGAGGTTTACATTCCCGAATCTAATTCTGAGGCACGGCATTTGTTCAATTATAGCCACTATACCCCTTTATATCATAAATATTATTAAAATATATTAAACAATACAATATTTGATTGATTCGAAAAAGAGGTAGAAACAAAATTAAACTGTATGGGCGCTAGTCTTAGGGTCGAGGATTGTGAAGGTGGAGCATAAAAAGTTTGATAACTACTTAAAATTACTATATATATGTTATAGTCTAAGATTCCACCGATCAATCTTGTAGGTATTATTAGCCGCAATTACCTGTAATTAATTTCAATGTCATTAATATACTAATATGACCCGAAGCTATATGTTTTTTCAGTCAATCTTATAGCATTTGAACGAAAATGATGTCACAAATCAACATAAAAATGGTTGCCAGGTCTCAGTCGGCCGCAGCATTAGGGTTGCCAGGTGTAAACAGGTATATTATTGTCAATTAACTGCATTCACCCGTTTTGTTTTAAATTTTTATGCAAAATTAAAGTTTTATATACAATGAACATGAAAATTCATGGTTGCCAGTTGCACAATCGCCACAAACAGAGGATGCCATGATTTTGGTGAGTGACTCTCGCTCCAGGTAAGTGGAAGCGCAAGAGAGAAGATGCACGCACTGTTACGTGCGATGAATAAGGACAAAGTGGTTTACAAAAGATGAGTACGCTACTTTGTCTCGGTTACGACAGGTGAACACTTCGTTTTCAATTCATTAAAGATTGTTTTAGTGTTTATATTTATGATTTCCAAGCCAAGTTGTATCCCTTCAATCATTGATTGAAAAATTTAAAACCAACGTGGTTCATTGGTGATCCAACACCAATGAATGTCGAAGACATCTTATTAGCATCGCAAGAATTAGTTTTAGACGATCAGCAACAAAATATAGAAGACGATGATGAAGAAAAAAACTAAAAGATGTATTTAATTATAAGATTTGCATTAGAATAAGCCTAATGTCCGACTAATAACTTGTAAACGAACTGAATTTTTACTTTTTCAACAAAAAATAATATTTTCATGATAAATAATGACAGCAAATGTAGTTCTTAATGAAATAAAAACAAAAATCTAAGTATTCATGAACATAGAAAAAATAAATAGAAAAACTCCAATTTTCTCTAAAGATTCAGTAGAAAACTTTTTCTATGAAAAATGGGTCTTTACCTAAGCGATGAAAATTGTCATTATGCCCAAAAACTTATGTTTGATAAGTAATAAGTGAAAAAATAATAAAACTTAATTTTCACAACTTTATACCATTGTTAACAGCACGTAACATCTTCTATCTTGCGCTTTCACTTACCTGGAGCGAGAGTCGTTCACAAAAATCATGGCAGCCTCTGTTTGCGGCCATTGTGCAACTGGTAACCATGGATTTTCATGTTCAATGTATATAAAACTTTAATTTTGCATGAAACTTTAAAACAAAACGGGTGAATGAAGTTAATTAACAATAATATACCTGTTTACACCTGGCAACCCTAATGCTACGGCCGACTGAGAGCTGGCAACCATTTTTATTTTCATTTGTGACATCATTTTCTCTCAAATGCTATAAGATTGCCTGAAAACACATATAGCTGCAAGACATTTTAGTATATTAAAGACATTTAAATTAATTACAGGTAATTGCGGGGAGTTTTTACAAGGCAACCTATCCTTAATCCATTCCATACATCCTCAAGATTCCTTTAAAATTAATTTTATTGACAAAAACAGATACCTGCAGGATCAGGCAAAAGGATCCTGTACTATTACTGGAAATGTATGAAATCCCAGTAAATTTATACAATTGCGAAGCTATGGGCATGAATGCAATATTCTTTCAAAAACTATTTAATACATGTGTCCTAGGAAATGTGTACAATTCCTAGGAATTGTATATAGTTCCGATATAGTATTAATAAATGTTTAAAAATAATGCTTTCTGTAATAAAACACGTGGAGAATAATAATTTTTATGGAAGGTCTCGTTGAGACAACAACGTTCAGGTAACAGTCGTAAAATATAATAATCTTCATATTATCTTACTAATTAAAGCTTCGAAAATCAAGTATGTACGAACTTTTAAAATGTATTTATCACAAAATCGAATTATATTATTCTTAAAAAATCAAACTTTCGTTTGGTAAGTAATCAGTCTGTTAATCAAGTAATTATAAATGTTACAATAGAATACAATGTTAAAGTGAGTCTTTATATTATTATATTATGTTAAATATAAATGAATCAGTCCATATGACTATTTATTTTTGCAGGGTAAGCCGGAATGGAATAATTTATTTTTATAGCACAGACATTTTGTTGTAGTATAGTCTTTTTTACAAAGGCAATTTTTAAATCCCTCGCCGTTTACAGTTGATTATAGTTAAGCAACTACCCGTAGAGCCATCTCCGTACTCGGTACATCCTCTGCATCATGAAAAACTTTTCGACACACATTAATCTGAGATCGAGAATATAATTGTTTTGAGATTCCGTTCGTGGTACCAATTTGTTAAAGCTCGTCCTCTGTCAACCTCTGGAACTGCAATTTGTACAGAAGTGCCAATAGGTACAGGAGCAAACTTCTTTTCACTCGATTTCAGCATTTTCTCAGCATGTTTTTGTAGTTTTTTCTAGAACTTTGACGATTATCTTGTACAAATACCGTTTCTTGTGAACAGAGCTACATTGGATGGTGCAAGCTGGAGGTTGCGCATTTCTTTCGCGTTGATCTGAATCGTTGTTAGAAACTTCGTGTTCACCTTAGAGAATTCACATGCAGTGACTTCGGGATCTTTTTCCTTTTGGTAAGGTCCTGTATAATTTTCTTCAAAGTAGCACAAATCTCAAACCCTCACTCCAATGTGAATTATTATTGTCTTGCATCCACGTGGTCAACATATTTTCAATATCCCGATTTGCTTTTTTCACACTCTCCTGACTCTGCGAATGCCTGGGTTTACATGAATAATTTTTAAAGTAGGTCAATATGTTTTTAAATTCTCAATAATTCGGTTGGAAAATTCTCTGACGTTATCAGACTGAAGTATTGCAGGAGCACCAAGTAGAGTAAATATGTCCAATAAAGTGTAAGCCACTTCCTCGGCTCGTTTTGTTTTAAGTGGTTTAAAACAACAAATTTAGTTACATGATCTTGATACATCATTATAAATTTCTTATCATCGTCAGGCTGAGACTGAAAATCTATCAGATCCACTTGGCATCTAGAGTTAAACTCAGACGATATAATAGGCTTTACAACAATGCCTTTTTTGATGTTTTTTTTTGCTTTTGTTGACAGTGTTCACACATTTCAAGATAAGTTTCTATATCCTTATGTTATGTTTTTGGAGTGACTCCCTACCTCTTTCATCATACGATTTCTTCCGCCGTGACCAATTTGAATATGTGCCACGTATAATATGTCGAATAACTCGCTAACACATGCGTAGTAATAATAGTGCTTGTAGTGTCTTTAACAGGAAGAAAAAACTTACTTTTCTGGTCAATGGTAAGCACATCGTATCACCGCAATAACCAATAATCGCGAGAAGTCTTTCTAGCTGTCATTTTGCCGTGAAAACTTCTTCAATTAACCCTTTATAACGTTCATCTTCAATATAAGCAGTGTTCTTAGCGTTTGTTAACGTTCTTAATGACGCTAAAGAACTATAAAATCGCTAACTCATAAGCGCGATCCGTGATTCGGTAGCCATTATGAACAGCCACGTGCACACTGACAGTTAACGCGGCACTAGCGAGATCAGACAAAACACCCGTTGATATCTCAAATATTTTCATTTCCGATTGCTATTTAGACAATGTATGAATTTCCAAGGAAATTTTTCTAATATAATTTATTTTACACATTTCCCTGCGATTTTAGGAATTACATACATTTCCGGTAAAATATACATCAACTGAAATATATACAAAACATAAAACTAAATTAACTTAAATCTCGCGTGGCGTATCTCTAAGAGCAGCATAGCTCTGCAGAAATGTAGGAGTTCGAGAACTGCTCGATTGCTGTCCCGATAGAGAATGACCTTCTGTTTTATTCAAAACGTCTCCCCTGGGTTCGTGAAATTGTGTTAGTTTTTTCTAAAACGTGTACCAGGTATATCGGAGAGGATTAAATTAATAGCATTCTATTAGGACATTAAAAAGGTTATAAAAGAAAAGGAGGTTTGGAATTCCCAGAAGAAAGTAATTGGGAATTCCCTGGGTCAGGTATCGGTCAGTTAGGGGCGGAAGGATTATTGTTTTTTGGAGGAAGTTGTTCAGGAAAATATGTTCCTGTATTTCTAAATGCGACGACAATGTAGTCGTTACAACTGTTCAGTGGTATTTTTTCTATTTTATTTATTTTTCATTTATTTCTGTTTTTTCTATTTATAGTTTTTCTATATATATAAATTTCCTCGCTTTCACTCGATGCCAAGCATATTCTCTTCTCATACTTATCGATCTCCAAATGTGAATCAACACAACAATGTTCGAGTGAAAATAGGCCAAGTTATGCGTGTAAAAGTTTGAGTTACGATGAAAATCCCAATATCAACAAATTTGCTAGAAATGAGTTATGCTTCTACGGAAAACCTTCACGTCCACAACATTTGAAGAGTCCAATTACATTTCATATTTTCCTAGTTTGTCCTATCTGAGATCGACTTGCTTGGGAGCTGAACTGCAGACTTATCTTTAGTGATGAATCGAGTTTTGAGATTTTTTTATGTGGAAAAGGATATGAAGGTGGCGTGACGAAGATCGAGCTCCTCAATTTTTATTAGAAAAGCATAGGCACTACACTGTCGAAATCAGGAATGTATTGATATCTAGTTAGCCTAGACCAGTTCCAGGCATAAACTAAACATTGCGTTACCACAGCAACGAACAATAACATATTAGAAGTGTCAGTATAAAGTTTGACGTCAAAAAAGTAAACCAGTTACGCAAAAACTTAAAAGAAAAAAAATGTCCAGCGAAATTGTGAATCTTGAAAAATTGGTGTAACTAGGCATCATCAAGTAGCTGTATTTAAAAGGGTTAAGAGGTGAGCTGATTTACGAAGATATGCTTAATACCTATCGGTGATTGATATCCCTCGTATGCGACCGCGAAAAATTGGACTCCAAGCTTCAAAAGAGGTAAATTTTCCATTGAAGATGATTGACCGATCGGGAAGGCCAGTTTCTGGGTCAGTCCCCGAAAATATCGATGCAGTTCATGACATGATTTTATCAAACCGTCGAATTGGGCTAAAACGGATATCTGAAACACTTAATATTTCATACGAACGCGTTCATCATATAGTTCACGTCTATTAGGACATGAGAAAAATTGCTGCAAAATGGATCCCTAAATGTTTGAATGTTGACCAAAAGTGTGCAAGGGTAGAAGCATCGCGTTCGATCTGTGCCCGATTTGAAAACGATGTAGACTTCTTAAGCCGAATTGTTACTGTGAATGAGATTTGGGTACAATTCTACGATCCAGAAACAAAGCAACAATCGATGGAATGGCGACACTCTGGTTCTCCAAGACCTAAGAAGTTTCGGGTCCAAAAATCTGATGGAGAAATTCTTGCTTCAGTTTTTTGGGATTGCCACGAAGTAATCATGATTGATTTTTTGGATAAGGGTAGAACAATAATTGGAGATTACTATTCGACATCACTGACCACTCTACGGGAAAAATTAAAGAGAAAAGACGCGAAAATCTACCCAAAGGTGTTTTGTTTTTGCAGGACAACGCTCCTCCACACAAATCTCATGTTGCTATGCAAAAAATTCGTGATTTTGGCTCTTCCATCAACTGAAAAAAAGTTCAAAAGGTCGTAACGAGGAGGTAATAAAAGCTGCGGAGGTCTGGTTTGCAGAGCAAGAAGAAAATTTTTTTTGAGAGGTCTAGAGACGTTGCAAGTTCTCTGTAATAAATGTATCCAATTAAGAGGAGAATATGTTGAGTAATAAAATATTTTGATATTGAAATTTTGTTTGGTTCTATAGTAGGCTAAGAATTTTTTAAAATATCCTGGTATTATCGCGGTGTTTTACATTCAAGAGATTGTGAACTACATGTTCTGCCTTATATTCGGACGCTAACCAACCACCTTTCAAACATATTGAGCACGATCACATGGAAACAAAATTACGTTGACAGAGGTCGTTTAGCCTATCTTGCGGCACTTCGTTTAGCCTCGAGTCTTGCGGCACTTTACATAGAACCTGCTGCGAGACACCTCAAGAGAGAGGGAATCTATCATATGCTTCTACCTGGACGTGTTTCCGTGCACTTAAGACTACTTACCTAATCCTGAGACATGTGAATACTAAAAATTGTAGATTTGTGGATATCCATTAACTACAGATTTCTTGAATTTAAATAGAAACGTTTATGATAAAGTCTCAACATAAATTATATCATAATACAAATCCTATTTGGTATCATCAACTAGGAGATACGACATTTCAAGTACTTTCTGGGTATCAGGTATTTTTTTAAATATAGAGGAAATCGATTTAATCACTATCTCTGTTGACAACGCAGGTTGTAGACTGGTTGTGAATTGAATTAAATAATCATTGCAAAATGGAAATAATTTATTCGAAGCTCTGTAGAGGTAGCGCTTTATTTTTTCTCAACGTCTAAATCTACAGTTTATGTTGTATAAAAAAATTGATTCTATATGCCTCCATAGCAAGGAATCTATGGGCTAGTAAAGTGAACGTGATGGCCATACTATTGCCCCTCCGGATATCTTCTTTTTGACGTCTGTATTACTGTTTTCGATCGGGACTACCAGTTGATCTCAAATAATTCTCTGACCACGAGCTCTACGCACTTTACCTCAAAAACTGTTCAAGATATAAGAAAATTTTGAATACAAAAGTTGTAGAGAATCTAATTTTTGACAATATTGATAATAGCGTAAAACCCATAGAAAATGAGATATTTGTAAAAAATATAAGAAAAATCGATTTTTGTGACCTTCGACCCCTGATTTTCAAACTGAGCCGACCATAAAATTATATGTGAATTTTGAGAAGTTTTTACATGGTATGGGTATGTCGACTTTCCGAGGTCAACCCTCTTTAATTACTGGACTATTCTAACTTTTTAATAAAAGTTTGTGAAATATGATTATAATAAAATATTCTGACTCATCGCGTCGCATTATTTTGAAATCAGCAACGGCATTTGAGTCTCTCTCGTTAAATTGATGTAATAATTCAACCATGTAAACATGCGTTGAATTTAATGTTTGCAAATTGTTTAGTTCCGAAATTGAATGCTGAAAAGAGACGAATTCTCAAAAATGAAAGGAAATAAAAACAAATTTGCATCATTTGACGAATGTAGACGACAAACAATATATTAAAGGCAAAAGTATTACTAATATACGACGAATATTTCTGTTATAACCTAAAATATCGTTTAATTGCCAATTAGTGCCAACAGAATATTTTCAAAATATTACGCTAAAAGTTCTGAATGTCTATGTATCCTTTGACAAACTCCATGAGAGGTTGAAAAAGGGGAATCCAACATCAAAATACCAAAATGAGAACTCTATTCCTTCACGAGAGAAAAACTTGCTCTAACATTGAGGTAATTAGTAAATCAATATAAAATAATTCAATATTTTCTCTCAATAAAATAAACCTGCCAATTTTTATTGTTGTTGCCTACCACAATAAAACAAGAAGATATTTTTTTATGGTTGAAATAATTTCACAACACAAGAGTGTTAATGTAAGCTGGTGTTTACAATATGCTTTGTCATGTGAATAAACTTTTAATTAATAAATATCATTAGTGGTGTATGAATACAAAGATCCAGCTGGGGAGGATTCGGCCAAAATCATAATAATATTACGCACTAGTTTGTTCTTGTCGATGTTCAAATAGTTCGAAGAGCATTTCATAATATTACGCCAAAAGTTTATTAGGCGGCCCCTAGACCTATTTTATTGTACAATTTGATTGAAAGGCACTTAGAATCCAAACGATCAATTAAATTGAACAATAAACGAACTGCTTTAGCTTAGATTTAGCTGCTGCTTTAGTTTTGTTACTTGTGGCTAAATACACTCAAAAAAATTCAAACGGTCAATAACATTGCACAATTCGTAATATTGCGCAATAAAATTGATTGTCTAGGGGCCGCCTTAGTGTAAGCCTTCTGATTAATCATTCCATTTTTTAAATAATTTAACAATTATATACAATATAAATATAACAATTGTCAATTGTGTTTTGGAAATACGTAGAACGTGAATTAAAATGATCAACTCCATATTTATTATAATACGACAAACATGACTTTAGGGGTAAAAAATTGTGTATATTTTTATAGTTAAAATTCAGTGACGTTCGCTTATTTAATCAAATTTGATTGGATTAGCTGTAGCCACGATAACCAAAAAATTTTAGCGTTATTATATACTTTGTGAAAAAAAAACCCTCGAAAAGGAAAAGAGGGTCGTGTGGTATCTTGTTGGAAAGGGATTTCAGTCCTCTGTTCAACAATATAAAGTTTTTTAAATTTGGTGCAATCAGAACTGAGGAAATTAATTTTTTAATTTTGAAATTTTAATCACAAAACTTTACGTAGAATGAAGATAATAATATTTAGAATGTATTTTTCAATATACTTTACAATTAAATTAAATGTTCAAATTCTTCACAATAACCGAGGCGATTTTGGAATTCTCGTACAACTTCTGTGTGACCTCGGGGGTTATCTTTTTTATTTCTTCCGTTATCTCAACTTTTGAATCAGCAAAATTATCAGTTCTATTAAAATATACTTTAGGAATAAATAGGTATTTTCGGGCGGATGTAATTTGGGCGCTAAAAGATTAATCTACTTTTTACAACATGTAAACTAGGCGCCAGGACGGAAGGGTCATTTTAATCCTATGTGTATTTTGGGCGCTAACCGACTGAAGTACATGATTTATGAAATACAGTTATTTATTAAATCACCGACATTAATAATAAGATATATTTTTGTATTTTTAGATTTTCCTATAAGAGAAATGACCTATTATCACTTAAGGTCTGAAAAAATTTACCTTTAGAGGGGGCTACTTTGCACTTTTTTTAAATGAAAAATCTGCCCTTAATAAAGTTTCCTCACAACATTTTTGCAACACTCTACAGAATAAAGTAAATTTTATATTATTTATATTTTTATTTAGTACTTAAGTACATATTACATATAAAATAAGAGATTTACATAACCTAACCTAACCTAACCTAACCTACTTAAAAATCTATCAACTATTTTATGACTCGACCTACCTGCACTTCTTAGCGCCGAAAATACATGTCGGATTATCTACCCTTCTTGGTCAAACAGGTAAAGAAGGATGGTTAGCGCCCAAATTACACCCGCCGGTATTTTCGTATCTGTTCTGCTAAACACCAGGAAAAGATCTTTGGAGATACTAAAATATCAGTCAAAGAGCCAAATATGTAAACAATTGATATAAATCTAGTAGGTTGCTGTCATTTAGGTTTTTAAAGTTACTAAAAGAGGTTAGTATAATATTTGTGCGCGTATTAAATTAGTACCTTCAGTTTTTTTACGTAACCAGTGAATTTCGGCCCGTAATCAGCTCTCAAAAATTGTCTTCAGTATAGTTATTTCAATTAATTATTTTTCCAGCAATTGCAAACACGCCCTTTAGTCATATAATAAATATATGATGATGTCGTTTTCTGAATATGTCCAAACTTACCAACAAGAATGTTTCGAATTAAGTGATTGAAAAAAAAGTTGTGTCCCACCCTGAAAATTTCTACGTTTGGGTTTACGGATACGATCTTTTCAACTAAAATATTTTAAAATTTTAGTATATTTTTGTCTGAAAATTTTTTTCAAAAAATGCATACTTTTTGGGTAATCAATTTTTTTGTAAAAATTTTACCGTTGCTGACCGTTATAAATTATTTTTTTACGACGATACCCTTAAAGATATTAAAATAGTTTCTGTTTTGAATCTATATTGAGAATTTTTCATTTCTTACATGTGTATAAAAGGTGTTGAAAATTTAACTTCATAAATATCAAATTACTTTGTTTTTTTAAATAGAACCATCCGGTTTTTTCTACTTTAATGCAATCAGGGGTGAAAAATAAGAAAAATTCATGTATACGCAAACCTTACCGTTATAATAAATGTTTTCTATAAATTTTTAGAGATCCAGGTGGGGTCTAAATTTTATTTATTCGTTATTAAATTGAGAACGAGCCATTTTAACGATTTTCTTAAGTATCAACAATTGACTAATAAGTGTCATAAGTATACTAATAGTAAACATAAAAAATTAAAACTTGTTGAAAAATACAATAATAGTTTAAAATCTCAATTATCTTGTAAACGACTAAAAGTTGGAGAGGATTAGTAAATACAATTTGACTTTTTTTACAGATCTTGACAAGATAAAAAAAATACTTTTTTATTTATTAGTGCTTGTATGAACGGGTCAAAATAAAATTTAGACCTCAACTGAATCTCTAAAAATTTACAGAAAACTTTTAATATCTGGATAACGGTAAAGTTTAGGTATAGGAAAGTATACACGAATTTGCCTTAAATAAAGAAATTTGATATTTATGAAGTTAATTTGAACACTTTTTATACACACCCTGTGCAAAATAAAAAATTTTTCAACATAAATTTAAATACGTCTGACCTTGCTAAAAGCAACCGAACAGAGACCATTTTCATATCTTTAAGGATATATTTATATACTCAAAAAGTACGCATTTTTCGACCAAAGTCTTTAGACAAAAGTATACTATAATTTCACGTAGATGTAAAAAAATGTATTAATATACATGGTTTTCCATTTAAATTATCAAAGTTACATTCGCCTTCCGGTAGAACCGGAAGTTGGCCATCTTTGAAAATGTTTTAGTTAAAAAGATCGTTTCCGAAAACCCAAACGAAGAAATTTTCATGATTTTACTGTGAGTATTTTGCCATATACAGATAGTTTTAACTCGTCGTGGTACAACCTGTAGAATGACATTAACATTAAAGCAGCTTTAGAAAATACATCTGATAATTTCCACATTGACATCAGATATTCCTTACTAGCCGTGAATATTGGCATCAGCTGAGCCTGAAACCGTACCATGGATTGATTATGTTACCGCTTGGTGTTTTCAACTCAAACATGAAACTGATTCTGATCCAACTGATTACTTTAAAAGTAGAGTCGTGGTTTTGTATTCGCCAGCACTAGATAAAGTAATTATTTACAATCACGATTGTTTGTTTAGTTGTTGAAATCGGACAATTGGACAAACATTGATTTCCCCACAGCATTTCAACAGAGTAAATGTTCCTAAGTTTATTCATAGTTTTAGTATTTTCAAAATTCCACGGAACTTCTATATCTCTTTGTACTTGCGTGAATATTGTCAAAATAAATGATATTAAACCAGATTCATCTTCAACGAATAGAGAGAAATGAACAGTATTCATAAAATTATCTCTAGCTGAGATTTTTGGATTTCAATTATTCATATTGACGTGTTTATTATTACCACCGGGTAAACTTCAGCTTCGTTTCTGAAGAAGATAACTTGGTTATCGAAAACGTGTAATTGTGAGTGTTGGTAATAGTAACAATAAGTTCTGTATTATACAGAATTACAATTTGAAATGTTTCCACTTATAAATCCGTTTTATTTAATAAGAGGCAATATTTAATGTTCGATGGAACTCAAATCTTGAATTGAGATTTCTGTTTTTAGATTATTATTATTATAAATCACATTTTGAACTAAGAACTCCCTTGCCTACATCAGTATGCATTGATAAAAATGGTTAAAAGACTAGATTCCAACCCTTGAGCAGAAATTGAAAATCTTTTCTAAATATATTCTATAGATTATTCTCCTTTTTCTTTTTTCTCTACTAAGAAAATTCTCGACCAGGAATTTACTTGTAAATTAATCAGAATGTTGTCCAGTTTTAAATGAATAGTCTGTTTACGAAATTCCTTTAAGACGTTTTAAAACATCCCCGGAAATTGACCGAATACTACTTCATCAAGTTTTTTCAGATATCAGCAAATTGGATTTTATAAACAACAGATTTAGCACGAGAACAAAGAAGTTAAATTCAGTGATTTCGTGGCCAACCGACGTCTTCCTTTCTGACATATTTATCCGGGAATCTCCCATTTAACCACTGTCGGACGAGAAGGAATTGATAATGGGGAACACCGTGTTTTTGGAAATTAAACAGATCCTTCTATAAAAGTCCACAGATCTTGATAAGAATTTAGAGAGCTGTAACTTGAAAGTCGTAGAGCAAAAATATGATAATGTGCAAGTGCAACGTACACAAAAGAGTAGGCAATGGAGAAAAAACAAATGCCCAAATATTAGCTCATCAAATTTTAGAGACAGCCTAACCTAACCTAACCTGAAACAGGTCGATTTTTATTCTTAAATTGACAATTGAATTATGAGGACCCCCTTGAAAATTTTGAATAAGAAAGGGGGTCGTGTAGCACCTTCTTGGAAAAGTATTTTACTCTTGTTCAGCAATGTAAAGTTTTTTGTATTTAGTGCAATCATAACTGAGAAAATTAATTTTTAAGATGTAAAATTTTTACAATCTCGAGAACTTGTCGCCGACAATGATGTAATTAAATCATCTTTTTAGATAGTTTTGCATGAAGAAAAATACCACCCTTACAAAGTTCAATTGGTTCAGGAATTAAATGAAGATGACAGAATGAACGCAGATTTGCAGTTTATAAAAAAAAAACAGTTTTTTCTGGTGAAATCCTAAAGAAGCTGTCGATATTATTGAGTCATATTATTTTGAATGTCTTAAAATTGAAAAAGTATATAGAACTCGATATCTAAAATGAAATTCACGTTGCAAGAGATTTTCCACGTTCAATGAAAACTTTTCGTTATGCTAGTAGCCTTTGACCTCAATTCCGTCAATACTCTGATGGAGCTACGGAATGTCATTGTCTTAGCAATTCACTACCTAAACATTTCACAGGTGAGTTTGTATGTAGGTGAATCATTTTACGCCAGGTGTTTTTAGATTAAATTTTCAGAAGAAGTTGAATTTCATATTTCATTTTTGTTATTTAATTTTTATTTATATCAAATATATATAATATTATATATCAAATCTTTGAGTCTCAGAAATGCTAATTTTTAAAAATTGTGTTTCGAAATTTTGATTGTAGGATTGAAGACTAAAAATTATTTATGACGCCAAGCTAACCAAATCAAATTTAAAATACTTTAATCAGACTTTTCAGTCACATTAGTGATTAGAAAACAGGTTGTTTCTTTTTATGTTACAGAGTAATCAGATCAAAATATAGTTCGACATTTTTCAAAACTAAACTCTAAAGTCAACATCACAACATAATTTCCATGAGGGCTTGAAGGAAAAAAATCGAGTACTGATTGAGATAAATGTCTCTACAAAGTTTGAAGAATGTTTTAAGGCAAGTATTTTGTTGACTTTTTCTCTGGTTCACAATGTGTGTGACTATTTAAGTTGCGTACCTCACATTTTCTTCATTAGGAAACGTTTAGTTGCAAAATGCTAGTACAAATCAATATATGACTGCAGTTTTTGTTTCATTTCGAAGAACCATAACTATTGTTGCGAATTTGTCCACTGACCCTAGACCTCTATTATATGATTAAAAACTAATGGTGGAAGCGGCGACTTCAGTACCTACTAGGACCATTTACATTATGTAATAATATAAATACGGCGGTAATTTATTTATATAGTTTTTATAACCTGTTTACAGTATGTTGTAGACGTTTTTTTACAGTCAATTTATGGAAAGGCTTTTCTATTTTTTCATGGTAAATTAGAGATTACGAATATTGACGATAATTGCCGCATTGCCAGTTCGCCCTTAAATTATTACGGAATGCGAGAAAAGATGATATCGATTTGATTTCAATTGGCAAGTGATTGAGCATTTTTTTGCATTGTAAAATATTGAGCCCTTAACTAATTCTGAACGTGGAGTAGTATAAGTGTTTAGTAGGAAGTTAGAGCATAGTTTACTGAATAGTTAAGTTTTATTGGATAATTAAGTGAATAGTTTAGTGGAAAACGTTAGCACCAATTTTATTCAGTATTATTATTAACCAATTGATAGACTTCAACAATAATAATATAATATAACACATAATATGACGCAAGGAAATAGTAAAAAAATACTAGCAATACGAAATATCAGAGTATTCACATTTAATTCAATTATTGGCACGGTATCTATCTTATATAATTGATATCTTCATATCTTTCCCGGATTATGAGTTATAATTACGAGGATGTGAATCTCCAGTTGCACTACTAAAAAAATTGATTGACCTATTTTATTTAGGTCTCTATAGAAATGAATTTGAAATTTAATTTCTATAACCACATCTGAATCTTTGAATTTTAATGAAAATGCAAAACAAAATTGGAAATTCAAATGATGGAAAACAACTTCTCAGATTTTCAAAAGATAGCAACAACATTCTACAGTGTGCGTATGATATCAGACAGATAATTAGTTTTATCAGTGTAGAGTTTACCCTTGAGGGAGCCTAATTACGTGTTATTTACATGGTTAGAACGTGTGTAAGTGGGCGTATTTGTGATCGTCTCTAAATAATGGGTTGTATATAACAGGTTAAATTATATGAAATTATAGGGGGTTTTAGTGCACTATTATTTGATTCTAAATCAAGATTATTGGAGTAATAGAATAATTTGATAATTTACGGAGCTAAATCAAATCTTTAGAGAGTTAATCAATAATTTTTTCATACTTGTTTAGAATTACACCATATTTAAAGTTATGGCAAAGGTGTGGGTTCCAATGTGATAATTCATGTAAATCAGAGATGTCAAACTCAATTTTGCAGAGGGCCATATAATAAATTTCAGAGGTGGGCCAAATTAAAAATAAAAAAAAATTAACTGAATTATTATAACATTTTATTTAAGAAATTATATAAGTTTATAATATTCGGTTATGTTGTGCTCGAGGATCCAGATATCTGACTTTTTTTAATTTTAACAAGCCCATTGATGTCAGGTATCATATTCGTTGTAGTTATTTTCATAATTGATAGGAGATGTTAATTCGTAAGTCTAGTGCGATTTTTGCCATTTAGACAGAAAAAATCTGTACAATCGTAACGATTATTATGGAGCTCGACGACATAACAATTATGGATATCGCACTCGCAAGACAAACAAATGCACAATTCCTCCACAATCACTACTTCGCAGTACAATTAAATTGCTTCTCCAACCGTATCGCTTCGATTACTCGATTCAACTGACTCGCGTCGCACCGAAGCACTCGTTTTATATGGTTAAGGAAGGTTCTAGTCTAGACTCGAAGCGCGTGGAAAATTAGAATATTTTAGCTTGCTGCTTCGAGTCTTTCTCTCTCGCTTGTCTAGGCACGCGCTGCCCTTGAAATTACTTATAAACATCCGTAGACTTGAGAGTACGAGTATTCAAAACATCCGTAGAGGAGCCGAATGAAGTCTAAAAGCTTTAAAAAACATTATTCTCCTTTCTGTGACACATGGCGATCGCGGGCCTTATTAATACGGTTCAGGCGCCGAAAGCGGCCCGCGGGCCGTATCTTTGACATAACTGATCTAAATGAATTCCAAGTCTATATTTTAATTTATTTTAAATGTGACAATTGCACTTGTTTTATTAAGAAAAAAAGGCGTACTCTGAGAATACAACGTGTGTCCGGATAGAAGAAATGACTTTCGTGAAGGATAAAAAACTCTCGAGTCCAATTTTCATTTTTTGAGGTACTTGTAAAATGCCATTCGGCTTTTTACGTTTTTCTTCAAACATTTTGAATATTCCTTTGTACACGTATTGTTGCACAGTAGTCAGTTCTGATTTATTTATTCTAACATTCGACTTTTAGCAGGAATTAATTTGTTATCGACCTCCCAGTTCATTCGAGAACTTCAATAAAACCTCGGAATGTATTCGAATTCTTCCTCTACCTATCTACACTTTAAATAGAAGTGAATATTTTTAAATATATGGTGATTTTATTTTTTATATTCGCTGTTCTTCAGCTGCCAGGTTGGAGTATCAATCACAACCAACGGACTCAACCGGTACACCACAAACAAATTCAAGTCCAACAACTGGGAATTCAGTTGAGGCCTCTGCAACCATTCCGGATTTTTATCGTAGTTCTCTAAAAAGCTAGTGGCATTCAATTTAATATTAATTGTTCACCCCATCTAAGTACCAATTATTTAAATACTCTAACTGAGGCCGAATATCACTTCCTGACGTCAAGTCACCTGCCGGGGAACTGAGGTTATAGCCTTGCTTGATAAGGGAGAAATTTCCAATATAATGTGTGCTACGCTGGTATCATATATACCAAAGAAAGGCAGGAATATTTTACTAGTAACAGGTTTTCATTACGATGACAATCTAGACGGAAAGACAAACAAACCCGAAATAATTATAGCTTACAATGAGACCAAATGAGGAAATGACTGTGTTGATAGACTGTACGCGGCGTATGTATGTAAAGAAATTCTCGCAGATACCCGATGGTAATTTTTTATTCGTTGATCAACGTTGGTGGCATTAAAACTTTTGTTGTCAATACAACAAACAAATCCACTTGGAATATTCGTAAAAGTAAGTCGGTATTTCAACTAATGGAAGGGTATCTTCAAGGTGGAATTACTGAGAATACACCAATATTATAAGCCAACCAAATTAGGCA
The DNA here is from genome assembly GCA_026230145.1 of Diorhabda elongata. Classification (NCBI taxonomy): domain Eukaryota; kingdom Metazoa; phylum Arthropoda; class Insecta; order Coleoptera; family Chrysomelidae; genus Diorhabda; species Diorhabda elongata. The sequence goes on along the minus strand of CM047933.1, from coordinate 27,315,069 downwards.
AGTCTTGGGATTAGTAGCACATCCTCCTCCCTCGCTAGAGGATACGGCACGCATTTTTTGAGAAATAAATATTATTTTCTTGTGTAATTTTAAAAAAAACTCGAACATTTATTACATGTCTGTCGTACTATTAATAATATTAATAATCAAAGCGAATAACATTATGGGGTCTGACTATTAAATAACGAGACTGTTTACGAAAAAGGGTTTTATTATGAGAATTATTCTACATTCTAATGCTCCACTTCAATATACCCTCCCCCCCTCGCCTCACACCATACCATACGGTTCTTCCATTGATCAAAGCAGTGCCGGAAGTCTTCTTTGGTGAGTGTCTTTAGGAGCTCTGTAGTTTTTTGCTTTACCGCTTCCATCGAATCAAATCGGGTCCCTTTCAAAGCAGATCTTTTTCTAACCTTTCAAGGAAATCTGAGCTGACCAGTTGACGCAAGAGCTTTTGGTCAGGAGTCATATTTTTTGGCACCAACTTCGTATAGACTTTTGTCATGTGTAATTCCTCGGGTAAAATTTTTCTAATTGTTTCTGGTTGATTTTGGTCACTGTTTTCGGAGTAGAAATAGTCACAGGGCGACCTGTCATCTTCAGTACTCTCTCGGCCCTCACTAAAGCGCTTACACCACTCAAAAATACTCGCACGAGATAGACAATTGTCTCCATAGGCCTCCTGCTACATTTTATAGCACTCAGTCATAGTTTTTTACAATTTAACGAGTAATTTGAGATTGATCGTTTCATTTCAAACCGCTACTGCACGAATACTATAATAGTGACGGAAACGTGTTTTGGGAGGTGCATAGACAAGATATCTAGATACCCAACTCACTACTCGTTTTTTACCCCACCCAACTAGGGTGCCCTCTAGACGGGCGGTCTCATTATTTAATAGCCAGACCTCGTATGACATAATGCTTAGTCCTGTTTTCTTCACTAATATGGTTTATTTTTTATGAGTTTATTATTGCTTTTCTTTTTTCTATTTAAAACGTCTTTTGTACTGGCGGATTCAGACTCCGCGTACGACCTTTTATGCCCTAGATGTAAGAGAGGACATGCGAAAGGTTAAGTTTTGAAAAAGCAAATATGCTATGAAAATCTTTTAAAAAACATATTTTTCGATAAAGTGTGTTTCATGTCGCAAATATGAACAAAATTATTGCAAAGAGTTGTTTACAATGAACATCTAGGTCCATATACCAAATTTAGAAATAAGTTATAAACCAATTCAACAATGTTGAATTTTGATAATAAGAAATTACCAGTGGCCTAACACTAATTAATGTTAATCAAATAAATAGCTTCTTTGATTGGTTCTCTAGTAATTGATTGAATTGCGCGAGCTATAATATAATATTAATAAATATAATAATGAATGTGTCGTAATTTTTATCAGACGTTATCGCATACAGAAACGCTTATTTTTAGAAGAATAATGGCACCTGATTTAGAGTGGTTGAAAGGATGTTTTTCAGACAACCCTCGTACATATCATGGAACCCACTTTGTACAATTTTGTTAAATACTTTCACAACACCATCTTTTCAATATGCCCTATGATACTACAGATTCAACTTATGTATTCATCAATTTTTGGAAACTTTGTGATCGATCTTGGCAAGCTTCAGTTTCTAGCTGCAGTTTATACATAATGGGTTTCAATCTGACGTAATGATGAATATCTGTTTTGGTCTGCACGGGGCAAAAGAATCTGACTTCTATAAAATTTGCTAAGGATCAAAGATCACAGGAACAGCTAAAAATTGATTGATTTTAGTGAACTAACTTACCATTGCATCTTTCAGGACATTCTTCGCACGTAACATTAGTTGTAGTCTTTGTGAAATTTACTGTATTCACTCCCAAATTTTGCCAATTAATTGTATTCACAAAACATATATTTCGACAATTATCGATTTTCACTCCTCCTCTTGCAATTGAAAGGAGATTTGTTGTTCCAATCTGAAAATGAAATTATTACATTAATTTTCTTGTTTTATACATGTAGGTTATAAATGTAATCAAAACCACGATTTTTCACTGTTTTTAATGTTATAAAAACATCATAAAACACACATATTTATTAATTTGTTGAGTTTCAACCAGGATCTCAAAATGTTGATGTTATACCCCTTGTAGATCCCAAAAATGATGGATTCAAATACCTTAGAGAAGTCTTTCTCTAGTTAAGTAATGCCAAATTGAAGGAAGGTATTTTTATTGGCCACAAATAAGAAAATTGCTGAACTATGACAACATAGAGCATAGAAGGCATTTGTTAATGTAGTAAGGGGATTTTTGGGCAACAATATGGAGCCAAGAAAAGTTAGTTGATGAAGTTCTAGAGGCCTACAAATCCCTTGGTGCTCGAATGTCATTTCCTACATTCCCATCTGACATTTTTTTCCAAAGATTTGGAAGCTGTCAGTGATGAGCAGGGTAAAAGATTCCACCAAGATACGAGGATATATGGAAAAATTCCTAGCCTACTATAGAACCAAACAAAATTTCAATGTCAAAATATTTTATTACTCAACTTTGCAACCTGCAGCATGCATAGACCTTTCAAAAAAAATTTTTTCTTCTTGCTCTGCAAACCAGACCTCCACAGCTTTTATTACCTCTTCGTTGGAAGAAAGTTTACGACCTTTTAAACTTTTTTTCAGTTGAGGAAAGAGATGATAGTCGGACGGAGTCAAATATGGTGATTAAAGGGATTGTTCTAGTAATTCAAACCCCAAATCACGAATTTTTTTGCATGGTAACATGAGATTTCTAAGCAGGGGCGTTGTCTTGCAAAAACAAAACACCTTTGGACAGCTTTCCGCATCTGTTGTCTTTAATTTTTTCCGTTAGAGTGGTCAGTAGTGTCGAATAATAATCTCCAGTTATTGTTCTGCAATTATCCAAAAAATCAATCATGATTACTCCATGGCAATCTCAAAAAACTGAAGCAAGAACTTTTTCAGCAGATTTGTGGACACGATACTTCTTAGGTCTTGGAGAACTAGAGTGTCGTTATTCCATCGATTGTTGCTTTGATTCTGGATCGTAGAAATGTACCCAAGTCTCATCCATGGTAACAATTCGATTTAAGAAGTCTACATCGTTTTTAAATCGATCACAGATCGAACGCGATGTTTCTACCCTTGCACGCTTTTGGTCAATATTTAAATATAGAGGGATCCATTTTGCAGCAAATTTTCTCTTGTTCAAATTGACGTGAACTATATGGCCAGAAACTGGTCTTCCCGATCGGTCATCAATGGAAAATTGATCTCTTTTGAAGCTTGCAGTCCAATTTTTCACGGTCGCATACGAAGAACATTGATCACCAAGGGTATTAAGTACATCTTCGTAAATCTGCTTACCTCTCAACCCTTTCATATACAGGTACTCAATGATATCTCTATACTCCAATTTTTCGATTTTCACAATTTCGGTGGACATCTTTTTTCTTTTTATTTATTGCGTAACTCTGGTTCACATCTTTGACGTCAAACTTTACACTGACACTTCTACTAAGTTATTGTTCGTTGCTATGGTAACGCAATATTTTGTTTATGCATGGAACTGGTCTAGGCTAACTAGATACCAATGCATCCTCGTATTTGAACCATGAAAATGCGGTATCAAGGACGATGGGATTCGGCCATGATGGGTGATTACTGTTGGTTTTTAAAAAGAATGCAGCCTCTCATAAAAGGAAAAGATAAAGCTGATTAATATTTAAATTTTTCAAAATTTTTATTTTTAATAGATGTGAGGCATGTTTATTAGTTGTAAACTGTAAATATTGTCAATACATGAATATGGTGCTATACATGTAACTAAAAACCTTACGTGCTGCAATTATTTTTTTCATATTTTCGAGTGTGTATAGGTCTATTTTATCACAATATGCTATTCATTCTTGTGTTACTACGAAAAAGTTTGGAAGGTCGGAACCTATAAAATAGGACAATAGCTTCCTTATTATCGTAATAACACTTTGGATCAACAGGTTATTGACCACTTAAAACGCCTCGTCGGTCCTTATCCCACTAACTTTTCGGAATTAGCACTATACGACTTTTGGCTCTTCTCAGGACAACGTTAGGATAAATGTATTACTAGTCAAATTCAGAACTTTGAAGGAAATTAATCCACATTCCATTTACTAATATGATTATAGACTAATGAAGACATATTTCAAAACTCAATATTGATTGGAGAAATATTAAGAAACGTAATTCTATTCTTACGATAAATCCTTCTACCTCATTTACATATATTGAGCAGGACAACATAAATTACATTCGAGTTATACAATCAATGTATTACTACGTTGAATTACTGACTTAATTGATGCCAATTATTACATTTACAATCATTTAATGTCTTAAATTGAAAACTACTAATAAATCTGTATTCTATAATATTTACAACAATCGAAGTATACGGCTACAAATTATCTACAATGTATGTAATGAAATTTGACAAGGAACATATCTTAGTAGTTAAAAGTAATAAAAATAAACAGGAAAAGGTGTATATATCATCTGACATTGCGATAAACAAATTGAAGTTCAAGTTGAACATACATTGTTAGGGATTTTACATAATACTTATAGTATAGGTCACAGGAAACTATCACATTCTAATTGATTAGAGAATATTTCAGTATATTTTAGTATATGTATAATACTTGCTTAAAGTATACATACGATTATTTTACTATTCCATGTTTATGTGTATCAATAACTTTTATTTCTCATTGCGAGATTTCAAGAAGGAGAAGAAGAAGAAAAAGAAAAAGAAGAAGAAAAAGAAGAAGACGAAGAAATTTTAATAACCGAACTAGAAGAGGCTATAAAATTATTGAAAAATGGAAAAGCCCCAGGACATGACGAAATAACCTCTAAAGTGATTAAAAAGAGAGAACATCAAAAAACGGAAACAATTAGAAAACTATTCAATAGAATATGGGAATAAGAGGAAATACCGGAGGATTGGGAAATGGGTGTATAATATTAGCAAATTCTAAATGAAAGATTAATAGAGAAAGTAGAACACATACTAACCGAAGCACAGAGTGGATTACGGAAAGGACGCAGCACCCAAGACCATATTTTTACATTAAAACATATAATCGAGAAGGAAACAGCTAACACACAAAATTCTTATCTTGCCTTTTTAGACCTAGAAAAAGCATTTGGCATTGTACCTAGGACGCAGATACGGGAAAGTCTATACAGAAGAAATGTGAACGAAAAGTTGATTAGAAAAATTAAAGCAATATATAAAAGACCGAACAATTACACGAGGGATTGAAGCAAGGAGGTGGGCTAAGCCCCACACTATTTATTATATTTATGGACGATATCATTCCAGAGTGTGGCCAAAACATCGAAATATTATATGTCGGATACCACAATATGCAAAGAATACAAGTATGAGAATGCGCATTTGCTGATGACATCGTCATAGTGGCAAACACAAGAAAAAACCTACAAAAGAATAACATCATATAGAATGATTCGCCGAGGAATCATTGAATGAAGATCAACGTGAAGAAATCAAATGTGATGGCAATTACAGAAGATCATCAGAAACTAAAAATATGTATAAATGAATTGGGGATAAAACAAGTAAATGATTACCAATATTTAGGGGTTAGAGCAGGCAGGAATTAGAAATTAATACACGAATTGACAAAGCCATTAAATGTTATTATGCAATGAATAACAAATTTATCAACAGAAAGGAAATATGTAGGATAACAAAAATGAAAGGATTAATACTCACCTTTGGAAGCGAAGCAAGGGTCTTAAACGCCTTATTGGATTTTATAAAAAAAGAGGCGACTGAGTAGGAGGGGGCACTTACACAGAATTAAGAATACCAGAGTAATGAAACAAGTATGGCAGGCAAGACCAGAGAATAAAAGAAAAAGAGGGACTCCAAAAATTACCTGGGACGAAATAATTGCGAAAATGTTTAAAGAGAGAAATCTGACGTGGAATGAAGCAAAAGAAAAAGCAAAAAATAAAAAAGAATGGTGGAAATTCGTACATGGAAAAGAGGAAAATACCTCCCAACACCATACTATATGGTAGAAGGGATTTTGATTATATATGTTTATATACGAGATTTCAAAAACATTTTGTGTCAAAAAATGATCAGAAATTGGAATTGGAACAGTTCCTTTTATCATTCACAAATTCAATTCAATAAAGTTGCCTCAAGATTACTTTTAATGCCTATTTGGCTCATATTTTATCATGGTTTGATAGCATCTAGGATTATTCCTATCCTATTTTTAGCCAAAATGTTACAATGAATAAAGTTCTCATTATTATATAGAAAGATTTTAGTTGGGTATTGTTTGGGTGAGATGAGGATCTTTTTTATTGTGAGGAAGGCTCATTGGAATTGGTTCTGATATAGAAGTTGCTCCTCTGCAGGGCTAAAGTTGTGGTTATATGTTTGTGATTGAACTGCTTCAGGATAGAAAATCTTTGTTCATGATTGCAGTTATATCTATTTAAATTGTGGTAGGAGTGTGGACAGACTCGTGATTTTGATACTGATTTTGCTTTATTTGTAGGCAAATCAATTTGCAACAAATTATGTCTTTACGAATTTTTGTAAGACGCATAGTTTCCGAGATATCGCAAAAAAGATGTTTGCACCCCTGTTCTCAAGATAAGACCGGGGGACAAAGGTAGCGACCGCACAAACTTGAGGTTGAGCTTCTGTTGACCACCCACACATGTCCCAAAAATAAAAATGCAAAGCTCATGTAACATTTCAATGGACTAACTGTACATTTTTCTATTTCTTGTTAAGTCCTTAACAATGTATTTTGTATTTCTACCTTAAGTCCAGGTGACCTTTAATGTTTATTTTTTTGTATATAAGCTAGGTTAGGAGTTACTACGTTTTTACTTACAAGTTCCACTTCGTTTTATTCGGCCAAAATCCCCCGTTAGAAATAGTTAGGAAAACACATCCCAACGAAACCACCACAACCCCAGCCCTGCAGAGGAGCTATTCCTATATCAGGGCCTACTCAAACAAACCACATTCCTTAGAAAAATTCTCCTTATCCTACCAAACTTTAACCAAGGTTGATCTCTCTCTTTTTTTACTACGAGTAGGTAGGGAGAGCCCAATGTTTTTCTGTCCAAAGTTGAGACAGTGGGTTTAACTACTAAGTCATTATAGTGTGAAACATTGACGTGTTCAATCCGTTTTCTTTTGAGTGAATTTTCAATTTCAATATTATGGCAGTTATTTTTCATTTAAAATGTCGTGTTTTTGTGTGTAAGTGCTCAGAACGTTTGAAAATACTAAAATAAATTAAAAGGGTGTCATGATGCGTTCAAGTATCGAATCATGAAAGATTTCAAGTTCAAGAACGTTGTGATATTTAAAGTCTGTGATGATGTACTCGTAAAAGATGATATAGATAGTTATATGTAATGTAATGGTTAATCATTGTATATCATTTTTATATGTAATAAATCTCATTCATGTGTTGACTCCATCATCTGAGACTTCAATTTCTTTCGTTATATCTCACTGAAATTAATGAATAAAATCAAAACTCACAATAAATGTGGTAAAGAATGAGAAAATGTACGGTAAGTTTTGAAAAAAATTATAGTAATGTTAGAATTAATTGAAAAAAAAATTATCAATGTATTTGGGAAAGATATTTAGATAATTGAATATATATGTTCGAGAATTATATTCTCAAACCAATGAATGATCATTCGATTTTAGAATCGATGATCTTTCAAAAATGATTAATAAATTTACGACTACCTGATCTCAAAAAAAAAATGGGAGTAAGTTATCAGTGCATTTTAAAAATGAAAAGTAAAATTAATTTCTCTTGATGAATTAACATAGTTCTTTTATTCAATTTACGTTTCAAGTGTTATTTACTGTATTTGGGCGCAGGACAAGTTTTGTGTTTAACATTTTGTGTAGTGTAGTCATATTTTATTATAACTTTTTATCCTGAAAGTGTCTCAATTTATATCGACAGAAGTCAATAAGGCACCAACTACTGTAGCTTTACGACCTAAAGTAGTTGCTAAATAAAAGATTATTCATAGTGGCGTATGTCTTTTAGCCTTATACTAAAATACCGTTTTGTGCTACTAAAAATCAGCAACTGCTACAGTCTAAGTGCTGTACAGTTAACAAGTAAGTGCAGCGCTCCTCACGCTTAGATATAAATAGGCGTGTGGGTAAAGTGGTTGAAGAACACGGTCATTTTCCAACCAATATATATAGAGATGGAACGTAATGAGATAGAGCTCATTGATTCTTTAGTTGACAGTTGGATGTGGGTAAATAAAAGGTGTCCACCAATTTGTTTCATTTATTTTAGAGGTTCTTTTTTCAGAAAATCATAAACAAATCCATGTATTCCATGGTTTAGCATAAATTATAAAAAAAATATTTTCCAATGGTGGTCAACTCAGGGTAGCGAATAAATAGAGCTTGTCGATCCGGATGTGACGTCATAATTTTGCATGCGGGCAAAATCAAGCAACTTCAGGGACCTCTAGACCTATGGCTTTATTGTTCTTACCCCAAAAATGATTCTTATATCTGATCCATAGGACTTTTATACAGCCGGCTCTCCGACTATCATGAAGATTAGACATTTCGTGACAGAAGTTTATGCAACTCGGGATTTTAATTATAAAATGAAAAACAAAAATAATTATTGTGTGTTACATGTAGCCCTGCTATATAGATCTCTGCTACCTAGTGTAAACCTAGCTTTATCATTTTTCTTTTATAATATTGATTTATATTTTGAAAATTTATACAAAATATTTGAATAATCGAAAATAATAACAAAAATAGGAAAATATAAATGTATAAAATACGCTAGTGAGTGTTAATATGTTTATAGTTTAATAAAAGCAAAACCAGTTTATATTTCGCCATCGAATATCGAGGAAGTTATTTTCATCTGCCAATTAATGAAATTTTTGGAACGTTATTAAAGTATTCACCTTGACAGAGTGGTAAACATGGCTATATGTCAAAGCACTTTAGGGTTAAAAATAAATATTAAAGTATTTCTAGAAATTACTGTTTAAAAATATTTGACACATATTATAATATTAAAGATCAGGTGTTATATAGAATGCCAACGTGAATAACGTACAATAAGAAACAAGGAAGCGTTGAAACTTTGCCAGAATTTTGAAAAATTATCGTAAATTCTAATGTCACTATAATAAAGTTATTCTCGTAACACAGTCATTCGTTTCACGGTTGATAATAACCGCTTCGAGTAGTTTTTACACTGGGTAAAAAAAATTTGGACTGTTATAGAGGGTGTTCAGAAACTTTCATGACAACGGAAAGTACATAAACTATATATAACTCAATTCACTTCTATCTAAAGTTTCTACTAAATGCGGTTATTCACTACATAGTACTTGACTGATGTCACCCAAGTAATGAAAATAAAGTATATAAACTACGCGAAATTAATTTTCCCTTAGTATTTACAATTCAAAAATATGTCAAATATCAAAATATTCGTAATTGTAGTAAAAGTTATAAAATAGATCTATGATTTTTACCTGAATTATTCAGATCTTTTTTATCATTGAGAGCTTGCCCGTTTTCATATATGTGAACCATTACCAGAAATTCTCTTTCCAGTATATTTGATTTCGTTTCAAAAATCTTTGAATTATTCTAATCGAATGTATGTTTTCCTGATTTTCCGTGGCAAGTTAATGCAGTTTTATTTCTTTTATCGTATCGATGACCTTTAAATCTATTTTCTAAATACTGAGATGTCTGCCGGGTAATTATTTTCTTTAATTTAATAGCTAAGTATCTTAATTTGGAATCTGATAGTTGGATAGATCTATCAGCCAAACTTATTATCACTGATTTTTTTCGTGTTAAAGGATGAGCTTGAGGATCAAGTTGGGTTTGTATACCAATCGCTTCTGATTGTTAATTTTATATAATATGACATCAAGAAAATTAATTATATTATTTTATTCTAATTCTATTGTAGATTGAATTTTTTTATAATAATAAGTTTGGCTGATAGATCTATCTAACCATCAGATCCTGAATTTAGGTGCTTAGCTATTCAAAAAGCAAAAACTGCATTGAAAGAAAATAATTATCCGGAAAAAATGATAAATAACATAGGTATTCAAGAATATATACTATAAGCAATTAAGAAACAAAAGTTAAACCAAATATCAAAACATAAAACATTTATCCTTACAAAGACTTTCAAAACAATTATAGAATTATTTCCCTACACTAAAATCTAAAACAACCAAAAACGAAAGGAGTAATATTATATATCAAGTACCTTGTAATGATTGTGACGCTGTCTATATAGGGCAGACATCTCAGTATTTAGGAAATAGACTAAAAGGTCATGAATACCATGAAAAAAAAAATAAAAATGCATCAACAAACCACTAAATATCAAAGAAACATACATTCAATTACAAAAATTCTTGAAACGGCATTAAATACATGGAAAAGAGAATTTTTAGAAATGATTCACATACATAATCATGAATTTCAATTGGTGATTTATTGATTGATATTTTGAGAAAGACTCAAAGTAGTCGAAAAGTTAATATTATATGTTTTTAAGCGAAATTTTGATTGATAATTAGTTTTTTTTTTTGAGTCTGGTACTACTTGGCTAAACCGTACTTGCAAGCTGCGTCGTCAGCTTAAGCAATATTTATTAGGAAATTTAAGAGAATGATCCTGAGTCGATATGTTTTTGAAAAAACATACACAATTAACAATATAACAAAACTTATATTTAAGTCAAGCTGAGTTATATAATTTCGGTTTGGTTAATTTATGTAAAAAATATTGACACAATTTTAAATGTTTTGTCTACAGTTCTTTCACTTTGCTGAATTAGCAAAAACACTATTTAATATAATTACAGTGATGTCTATTAACTTCATCATTTAAAATGAAGGTACACTCTCCAGGAAAACAATTTTTGTACAATCGATATTGCTTATTCAATATTCCACAAAATTCATCACTAAATTGGTCGGACAATAATATTATTTTCTTAGGGTGCAGTCTATGGTATTTAACAATAAGATTAATATACAACAGAAGCTCAAGATAGTGGTTACAAGATGATAATGCCAAACCACATCGCACGTAAACGGTACAAAACATACTAGAAGAATATCCAAATAATGAATTGGCCAGCAAATTCACCATACATGAATCCCATGGAACATGTGTGGGATTATATTGTTAGAACAATATTCAATCGAGAAAATTCTTTAGGACCTGACTGATACCGTTCAAGAATAGTGAGACATAATGGCTGACAATCAAATCAAAAACTTGATTCGCGGGATGCCGAGACGCGTTGGTCAATTGATTCCAAGGAAACGCAGTCATACGAACTATTAATTGTTTTTTTTTTACATTATATCTTTTTTTTCAAAATATTTTGCACATTTTCCGTTACTTGGGTTACTGTATATTCTTGGTAACGTAAATTTAATTTTTTTGTTATTACACCAAAGTATAAGATTGAGAACATTTTATAGAATTAAAAATATTTTTTTATTAAATAACCAGGGGGGACCAAGACTTTTGCAGAATTGAGTATTTTCAACAGAATATTTCTAATTGTTTGATATATTCTACGATGTTACTTGTAGGTAAATTCAGACCTCCATAGTTTTTAGTATATGCTTTATGCTTTGAAAAAATGGCAATAATATAAACCAAAGTATTGCTATTCGTACTTTAAAGATTTCTGTAGTCGTATGTAGAAAAGAATCATGATAATTAGTTTCCATTAACAAAAGTTATATTAAGTAGACCTATATTGATATCTTTCACACAATTTACACCTTCAATTGAAATATTTCAAAATAAATATTTTTTTAAGATACTACAAAAATTTTAAACCAGCTTGGCAAGAAACATCGGTCCAGGCTGGACAAACATTATCTAAAAAATTATAGGGCATAAAATAAAGTTTTGAATATGAAATGAAACAATGAAAAATTACCATTTTGATTATTCAGCTTTTCTTCATCGATATTTGTTTGAGTTGGGACATTTGATGATAATATTAGAGCCACATCCAAATATAAAGTACGGGACAGCGTTCTATTGCAGGTTCTTCCTGGAATTGTTTTGTTTAAAACTTTTAACTTGTAAATAAAAGACATGTTTGTCCATTCTATGGAAGAATATCCATTTAGACAGCACATGCGTGGCATTTTATTGCAATAGCAAACTTAAAGCACTGAGTGATTGTTTGGTTTAATCCAAAAAAGAATTTCTGTAGCCCCGGCAAATAAGGACAATCGGTATAATTATGCACAGTTCTGTAGGACGTGAGGTGGTGGAAAACCGGTTTATACATTTTACTCCGAGGCGTCTTCGAGAGATCGTAAAAGAGAAGCATCCTACATTTAAATGATAGGTACAACAAGAAGAAGAGACTAGAATGACCCTCTTATTAATATTCGGTGGTTTAGTGTAGCATTTTCGTATGCGTTGGCAAAATAATCTATTCAAAGAATCAGTCGCTAATAATTCTTATATATCAAACGCTTTTAGAAGCCAATGAGAATACATTAGCTTTTTATACAGGGTGTATCTATATTCGACCGACAACGCTCTACCTCAGAGAGATTTCAATAAATGATTCATTTTGATATAGGAATAGTGCCTGAGATATAGGGCATTCAAAATTTTAAATCAAAATAAAAAAATTGCCATAAATCAAGAAGGCCTTTAAATTTTTCTTTCAAATATGGTGACCAATAGGCCACTTAATAAAAGAATATTTTGACATAAACAAAATTTAGAAAAATTTAACCAGAACAAATTCTTTTTTTTAATTTTGTCTGATTACCTGATTACTTTTAGTTAAAAAAATAATAACTTTTTATGGAGCTTAAATGAACGGTGTTTGCTTCTAAACAAAACATTTTACCAAATAAATTTAATGGAGCAATTTATACGCGCTTTATAAAAGAAAATTTATATGAATTGTTGAAAAATGTACCGTTAAATATTAGACAATATATGTGGTTTCAACACCCCGTAAGGATTCGTATTCCTATATCAAAATGAATCATTTATTTAAATTTCTCTAAGGTAGAGCGTTGTCGGTCGAATATAAAAACACTCTGTATATTAAACGCCTTTAGAAGCCAATTAGAATACATCACTAGCGAGTGATAACGAATAGAAAACGGAAGTTACTTCTAATATTTAATTCATAATTATTTCACTCCAAAATATCTCCAGAATCCACATTTTAAAGCATAAATTTAGTATGGAGGTTCGTTCCCCTTCAAATGAAATATATAAATTTTAGTTTCTGAGTTTCTGTAGTTTTCATTGGAACACTGTGTATAGTACATTATACATATCAGACGCGTACAAATATAAAAATGAAATTTTTTATCAGGGACAGAAACATAACATGCAAACTAAATTAACTAATGCAACAAACAGTTTCTAAATTCGTTTTGAAATTACTTCCAAATGGTTTTGTTTGCCAAATGTTTTGAAATACAAATTTAATATTTGAGTGGTGAATATGGATGTTCCATTAGAAAGGTTCATAAGTTTTGATATTTAGATTATGACGAAAAGCTTTCTATTTACTGTCTAACTTCCTTTCGAAGCTTCATACTTCATACAACCTACATATAAATAAAGAAAACGAATATTGATAGAAAGAAGTTATATCATGAAAAATTATGAAGATAAAAGTTTGGAACTTTGGTTATACGAGTATACATGATAAAATAAATACAGGGTGATTGATTAGTGTGATAAAGTTCAGTAACTCCTTTGTCCTTTGAAATATTAATTTCAAAATGTATGGGATTATAGTCATTACAAGTTTTCACATTTTAAAATGATTTACAGAATGCTTCGCCTTATAAAAGTTACATTTTTTAAATGGAACACTCTATATATTATTGCTAACTTGGAATATGGGGTATTTAAACAGTGATAACTAATTTTCCGTAAAAATTATAACAGGTTCAATACGATGTAAGAGAAAATCAAGACTGTTGCGACCAAAGCATTCGAATAGTAGTAAAAATTAGGGAAAATTATATATTTCGTCAATTTTCATCGAATCTGATACAGGTTGAATCAAAATATTGATACATTCTTTTCTCGTTGTTTTTTCAAATGAACTGTGTATCGACAAGTGCTACCAACAAACTTCTTATTTTATCAGGCACACTCCACACCTAAAATCATCAGTTGAGATATTTTAATTTTTCTGTGCAAAATAATTATTATGTACCGATATCTAATCATTTATCAATTAATTGTGAGTTGGTTACGATTTATTTATCAAAAATTAGATATTTCACTAGAGATGAAATGATAAAAACTGCAATAATTCTTTTTTTGAAAGGCGGCAACCTATAAAACATTTGGGGGCGTTCAATCGTAGGGGTTTAGTTAATTATCGAACATATGAACGATTAAAAACTTCTGTGACTGAAGAAAATTTAATGAAGAACTGAACTACTACAATGTGCAAAGAATCCGTGACAGAAACATAATGCATCCTTACCACATTTACTTTCATCAGGAATTAACTGAAGTTAATTTTGAAAATTGACGTTTAGAAATGTTAATCGATAGAAAGACATTATCGACTATGTTCTATTTGGAGATGAAGTCACGTTTAATAAAAACAGTTGTGTTAACAGGTAAAACTTTCGTGTAAATATACGTTTCCTTCCTGTAAATGCTAAAATTTAAACTTTGTGACTACTACTATTTGGTATCATGTAGTCCATAACGATTACTGATTGTGGTGGAATTTTAGGTAAAAAAAAGCTGTTCATTAAACCACTTTCCAAATAATTCTGCTGTCATATCTTCATGATAATCAGCTGCACAGTTTTCAATTTTTTTAGCAGATAATAATAAAGCATTAGGCACGAAACCGTCTTTGCTTTCAGGGTGCACTATTATAATACGTTTCCCTTTAGAACGTGGCGCATTCAAACAGCAATTTTTACTGTTAACAACCCAACCGAAATTTACTACATCGTGACTGTCAAACCATGCTTTATTTAGATAAATTATGTGTCTATTAGAACTTCGGTAGTCTTTTATCTGACGCAAATAATCTCGAACTCAGTTTTTTGTGTTTAAAAATCTGGAGTAGCTTTCGTCAACTGATTTCAGTTTTTCTTTACATGTTTTTCAGTTCTGTGATTGATTCACAGCAAACCCTTTCTTTCTCTTAAGTTGTTCTCGTTCATCTATCTCAATTTTATAGGGGGTAAATTGAGAATAACAGTTTTCCCTCGGCGACAGTTTTTTTTCTTTTGGTTTCTTTGTTTAACTGTCCGGATCGCGAGAATTTCTTGAGGTGAAGCATTTCAATAGTTATAGAATCGGAGATTATATGTTGATTAAGTTTTGCTTTAAGACTGCAGCAATTGCCAACTTGCTAACTTTTCTTCTTATACATCCGTACCATTCTTATACCTACAACCAAATATTGGTAATTATCTAAAAATCATCCCCCAACCCCTTTCGAATTGGGGTTGTGGGGGGTGTTAGAGGGAGGTAATTACAATCTATGGAATCAGCCCTCGGTCATTGTTTTTAAGTTATATTAGGTTAGGCTAGGTTAGGTTAGTTTAGGTTAGGTTAGGTTAGGTTAGATTCCATTCCTGGGAGCTGTAAAACCTTGACGTTGGTGGAGTGGCTCAGTAACTTCCTCTCTTCTCGGGCCGTCGTGACGGACGGGTGGAGAGGAGTGAAGCTAAGAAACAGCTCAAAAAATTCTAAAGGAGTAAACCGGGATAAAAGAATCTGCAATCCTACGTTGTTAGTCACCGTGGCTATGGGATGAATGGCTGCGCTAAACCTTTAAAAAACCAACAAAAAAACGTTGTAGGATGAGGAACATTTCGTCAGAAACAGAAGCATCTCTGTCTCATGATAGAAAGAGGTTCAATATTGATGAGGATTGTACGTCGTCTTCTGATGGAGAAGACAAAATGAATGACGAGGATACAAAAGCTACCGAGGACGACCTCAGCAGGAGCTGATACGTTAACACCAGCAAATGGTGGATAAATCGTTCTCGACAGTAAAACAGTCGACCATGGTTGAGGAGACCGTTGATGGGGAGAAGGAGGAGGAGTCAAGTGAATTTGACTTCAGGAAATCTGACCTATTTTCTATTCTACTCAGGATAGAGAAGAGGGTCACCACCCCATACTGGTGCCAAAGCACAAAAAAGGCCCAGGAAAAAAGGAAAAAAAAAAGAAATGGAAGGAGGAAAACTCCAAAAAGAAGCTGAAAAAAGCGGTAATAGCTTAAGTCATTAAGGTGACTTTAGTAAAAAAGGAGGTTCCTTCAAGGAATTTGAAGGAACGCATAAAGGTACGCTGATGTAATGACAACTTGTTGTCCTCCCGGCGTATGCAACTCCCGAGGATTTAGGAAGGAGGAGGGTGGTTTAGTGGGTGAGAGTTCCAAACAAATTCACAGCACCTGCCAGCTGTGAGAACGGCATTAGCTTCCACCCCACCTCAGGGCCAAAAAAAAAAGGTTAAGTTAGATTAGGTTAGGTTATGTCAGGTTAGATTAGGTTAGGTTAGGATAAGTTAGTTTGGGTTAGGTTAGGTTAGGTTCTACTCAAGAGCACTATTTATACATCTTTCCGTGCTCTTTTAACACAACACCCCGCCACACCCCTTGATCCTATTTTTACCCTATTTTATCATAAAAAAATAGTTATTAAATTTTCAATTTATCCATATGTATTTTTAAAATAATAATTACTTATGGTTACGTTAATTAACAATTATAATTATTCATAATTCCACTGAATTAATTACATATATTTTCCACGTAGTATTTCCACTATTTAACTGTATTTTCTATATATTTTCAAATAAAATTTATAATTTGTCAACACACGTAATTCCGAAAATGTCAAATTTTTATTCTTTAACCCCTTTCTATTTTTTTAACAAGGGATGACCGACGACTGAAATAATTTTTTTTGTGTTCAGTACACTTTTATTTATTACTCCCCACAACCCTAAGTCAATTGGGATGGGGGGATGATTTTTAGATAATTACCTAAATATTTTCTATTATCAAATGAACAAGTACAATAATTCAGTTAATTTTCAAAACAGGGGCATAGTGGGGACAACGGTTGCGGGGCATTATAGGGTCATCTCATACTAAGCCGTAGCGATGTCCCCGTTATGTCCCCATTTGTATATTATTTGAAATAACAAACCAAATAAAATGAGTGACGGTTACAGTAATTTTTTTCAAAACATATCAATAAGTAATTTATCTGCCAAAACAAAAAAATACATGATAATAGCGATATAAACACTTACCTTTTTATAAGCGTATTCGTAGTCACTCAAAATTACATAAAATTACTTTGAAATCGTTTTTTGTTTTAGAAATCAATAATAAATCAATAAAATAAATGATTCTAAAATGTGAAGAGTAATAATGGTTTTAATCCCTCGAATATTCGAATGGACATCTCAAAGGACAAATGAGACACTGAACTTTATCTTACTAATAAATTACCCTGTATTAACGTTTTCTAAATCAAGTTCAAATACTGTATGGGCAAAACGCCACCCGCACTTAAGTTGTCAATATAAAATTGAACGTAACGAAGGTGATGATAAAAAACCTTGAAATTCTTATACAACCTAAGTTTGTATCATAATCGTGGGCGAACCTCAATTCACTTATTTATTATATTCAAAACAATCTTATTATGATTTAATACGTTCGGAATGGTTCTTAAAGTAGGTAATTTAGCTTGGTTGTATAAAATAGTGAGGAAAAAATAGAATCTGAAACTATTAACAATAAATTGTCCAGAAGAAAAATACGGATGTGATAAACAACTACATAAATAATAAACAGCCGTAGAAATGACGAGTATTTATAGTAGTAGTCTTGATATAACGAAAATTTCAACAATTCCAACGTTTGTCATTAATATAGCACCACAGCGTTGTTTTATGTAAAGAGGACGGTTACAGAAGTACCTGGCCCAATAAAGAATATACAAACAATTTGACAAAAACTATATTTTTCACGTTAACGTTATCTTCTTTTAGCTCCATATACTTTTTCCAATGATGTTCAATAAGTTCAATACCTTTTTTATAATAAGAATTGTCAAGTTCCTCCAAATAGTTTTTAACTGATGACATAACCTTTTTATTGTTGGAAAATATTTGACCACCGAGCCAATTTCTAAAGTCTGGGAACAAAGGTAGCAATGAAGTAGCAATTCAAACTTTAATTCATTAATTTTGGCTATTCCAATAGAGGATGTGTGAGCTGGTGAATGGTCTTGATGAAACAACACTTTCTTCTTAGCCAAATGCGGCCTTTTTTGCTTGATTTCTTCGGTCAAACGTTGCAATGAGTTTGCATAATAGTCGCCGTTGATAGTTTTCCTTTTTTTTAGATATTCAATGAATTTTTTCCTACGCGCACTAAAAATAACCGACGCCATGACTATGCCTTCAGAAGGAACGGTTTTTACCTTCATTGGAGTCGGTACTTCCTTTTCAATCTCTTGTTTTGATTGTTTTTTTTTTGAGTGTGAAAATATGGACTCACGTTTCATCCATGAATATGAAGCGGCGCAAAAATTTGGTTTTATTTCTGTAGAACATCGATGGAAACATCTTCACGACGATGTTTTTTCCCATTGTAAGCAAATGCGGCACCCATCTTACGCACATGTCCAAATTTTCAGTTAATATGCGATGTACCGCTTTGAAGAATTTCTTCAACATTCCTGGAGTCGTCACCTCATTTGGTCGACCACTGCGATACTGGTATTCGCAGGTCGTAGGGCCCTTAAACTCTGCTACCCTATATTATACTTTTGATAACGAAGGAGCAGTCTCAACAAGAGTAGAATTTGGTTCAGCTTTTATATTGGTTGTGCTGAAGCAAAATAAAAGTATTGTATCATATTACGATGTCCAATTTTTTCCATGTTTACAAATTCACTGAAAACCTTCATTATTGATGGCTACAAAACAACGTAGCGTCTTCCAACCTGAAACATCTGTTGTCTAGATTATGTAGTTTGTTTTACATTTGGTATATTAAAGCAAATGCCTCGTTATTCCAATGACAAAAAGCTTACATTCGCTGTTTCCATCGTGAGTCAATGTTCTCGTTCAGAATGTTTAATTATTTAGGTTCGACAAAAGATTAAGTATTACGAGTAAATATACTGAAACCATTGGGTTCACCATAAGATTTTGTGTAAAATAATAATCCGTATCAGCCAAAGCCAGAAAAACCTTCTTGCAATTGTGAAAATCTTATTCTTACATAATTGCAATTTGAAAAATTACTGCGATCATAAAATTGATGGACAATATTTTATCGAATCGATTTGTAAACAGACAGCAACTTCTAAATTATTACTAACAAGTGTCTTTGACAATTTTTCGCATTTTACAGCTCCCATGAGAAATTTTATATATAAGAAAATACAGCTGTTTTCGGTTACTAAATGTCCACAATTGAGATATTGGAAACAGATAACTTTTTTGTGACTGATTTGCAAAAATCAAATCTAGTTAGATTAAGAGAGAGAGAGAGAGAGAGAGAGAGAGAGAGAGAGCACAGAGAAAATACATCCATTTTGATAGCTTGCTATTCTAACTTTCTCACCAACAACTTAAGTACTAATAATTTTTCGAGTCAAATGAATATATGAGCCTCGTTGTAACAGAAGAAAGGTGATGAGATTTGCGAGAAAAAGAATTTTCTGTTATGTTGATTTTTATGATGGATGAACTATAACTCGAACAAAAAAACAATATAAGAAATTGGAATTATTTATATGATGCGAATTTCCATTCAACTTCTATCCTTCGGCAATATCCTATCATCTAGTCACTCCCAGGACTATCGGCAAACTTCTTTCAGTGCTTCCAATATTCTGTTTACTGCTTTTTTCTCCAGAGCTAGTTCTCCCAGGTTTTCTGTCACCGAGATTCACTGATGAAACGGTATTATGAAGTTATCATCAAGTATTGTAAACAATACTCGTACTTACATCATTGAAACCATTGATATCTTTGTACTTTATCACTTTAATGTAAATGGTAGATTTTCTTCAGGTACTATAGCCTTTCTCCGTGTTATATTTTTATTTGTTCTACTCATTCCTATTATATATAGTTTAAGATTGTGCGTGTTTAGGAAATCTGATGGGTATTGCACAGCATTATCAATTGGTAACACAGAATCTATAGATCGAAATTCCATGCATTCTCCATCAAATGAATTTAAACCTTTTTAAAGAAATCAGAACGAAATTTCCAAAAACGGAGAAATTAGTTTTTAAATATTCACACGGGACCCATTTCTAAGAAAGAATCGCTTTGATATCTCATTTCGTCATGAAGTATTGCTAAATATATGGTTCCGTAATAAAAATTTTTGTTCAACTCTTTGAACCCTTTCCAAGTGGAATTTTGAAAATCGCAGAAATTAGTTTTTAGGTATTTGTACGTAGTATGTTTTAGTGCAAAAACGAAGTCAATATCTCAAGTAGCGGCCGAGAAAAAGTTTTACCCCTTCAAAATCGAAATTTCACAAAATCCTTTCTTAGCGCACCTCTACACACCGATACAAACATACCCTCAAAATTTAATGTCTCTATCTTTAATAGCCTTGGATGAGCGTTGATGAGTGAATGAATCAGTCAATCAGTTTAAATATAGATGCTGCCGTGAATTCGCAACCTGTAAACGCGTGAAGGCGGGAAGACTTTAGCATAATTTTATTCCTAACTTCAACGATAAATCGGTGTAATTAATGCAATTTATAGGTTGATTATTATTCTTTTTTGTTGCTGAAATGGCTCGCCAAATTTCTGATTCAATAATTTTCTGCATATTTCCTAACAAAATCATCAAAACGTCAGGATCAGAGGCTTTAATTAAAATTCTTGAGCCTGGTTCCACTTTGGAAGTATGAAAAATAATCCGTGTATCTGTCTCTTCGTGGTGACATTCATAATTAATTTTTTTTACTCTCTTTAAAAGGCCGGACTACAAACAGTTGTTATGTTGTATCCTCTTCTATCGCATGGGATGGTTGGTGGGGACCTCTCAGTCGCACATATTCACTCGGAGGCATATTTAATCTTTTCAAAATTTGGCAACCGGTATTCAGGACTGATTTTTCGCAAATCTATATTGGTAATGAAATAAACTTTATTTTTATTTAAGTTTCATTCCTTAATGCTTAATTCCTTAAAATTTATTAATTTATAAAAAATATACTGGACTGAAATTTGCTAAACAACCCATATGTCCATTAACCAACTCGATGAAGGTCGTTTTATATATACTATTAGTAAAACTTGCACCAAATAACTCCATACAACCAACATCTTTGTTTAATAAAGAAGATTCATCTCAAGTTGTTTCTACGAAATTTCATAAAAAAATATTATGAAAAGATAAGTTTGTATTAAACATTTATAACTATGAAGTCTGATACTTTTATATATTTATAAATCAAGTATTTTCTAGGCAGTTATGCAGGAAAGACAGTTCCTATTTTGAAAGCGACTAATTCAAGGGCTTCTTCAAACAATGAGAAAATACTTGCCTAGCATTTTATCGAGTGTTCTTGACTTGACGGTGGTTCACGTTCAAGTTCTCGACCGAAATATGAATACAATAAAAGTTTTTATACCTAGAATATAAAGGAAATTTTATTCTGTAGCACAGGAATAGGAATAGGAACTTTTACTATCATCAAATATGTTGGCAATAAATTTTCGCTTCAGTAAGCATAAATGGAAAACAAAAGTATGTATGTACCTAATAACGATTCGTTGACTTTTCCATGGGCAATGTTTATTTCTTATCAATTGACGTCGAGAATATTATTTCAAAGTCAAGGAAAAGACAGGGATTCGTCGTATAAAAAAGATTTTTGAAGGAAGCCTTATGTAGTTCAGCTTTTATTTATACTTATAAAGAGTTATTTAATTTATTCAAAGTGATTCGAAGTCAGCAATTTGCAGTTTCACGCTAGTAATATAATAGAGCGCTCTGTCTGGAAACTGCCTTGAAAATGCACTTTCGTGCACATTAAATGGTTATATGTAATTTAATTTAACGTAAAGTAAATAGAAGAGTTGTATGGTGTGTTGAAAGGCTATATTAAAACCTGATGAAAATCGACGATCAAGTCTGTTCTGTATCTCATAAGTCGAAACAGAAGTTTTGTAAACAGGCCAATATCAATATGAATAAAAAAAGTACATGAGAGCCCGAGTAAAATTAGAATCAAACTAGTTGGCAGATTGAGTAAGCATGTAATAAAAGTAGTCATAAGAAAATAAACCATGTCTGCTTAAAAGTTGTCTTACGTCGGAATAAAAAGTAAGTTTATGGAATAGAAATATCAAACCACGATAATTAAGTTCCCGACGAGAGTTTGCAGAAAGTTTAGAAAAATCTCTCGTAGTAACCATTGCTTCTACACTACTTTTTTTCTGACTTGTGACATGAATTTAAAACTAACATGGTTTATTTTTTATCACTACCTCACTTCTCACTCAACCTGCCTGTGTCTCTTCTTTCCATAGTTCAATTCCCATTCTACTTCTTTTTGATATTTTGATCTGGGGGTTTCATCGAGATCCCACGGAAGTGTTTATAAAGCTACTTCTTCGCCTACTATCTACTGACGCCCTTGTCATCATATTCTTTTTTATTTTATCATTTTAACTATATCTTTTCCTTCATTTCCTCGTTTAATTCAACATTTATACGTTGTCTGTGCTCATTTTAATCTTTCTTTTTCAAGTACATCCACAATCAAGATTTATATACAAACAAGTCTTGGGAGATGGTATATCACCTTGTTTGATACAAATGATTGTTCTGAACATCAGGAGAATCAAGTGGAGAAAACAAATTAGATAATTGCGGCATTAATTTTTGTTCTAAGAATTTCGAATATCAAATATAGTCCTTCATTAGAAGATTTGTCTAAAATATTGATCCAAAAACTTGTGTTTCTGCAATCATTGTAATCGAATGTTTTCTACTAAAATGTGTCACGTGTCTTTGTATCCACATGTGGATGCAACAGCATTACTAGATACAAGATGTTTATTTGTAATTCATAATTTTTGCCACGATTTCACACAAAAGTTAAAGAAAGTTCAAATGTCAAGAAATCAAATGTTAGGAAACTTCAGTAATGATAAAGTAGGAATGTCCAGTTACAAAAAACGTCTTCACTATATTAAAAATTTTTAGTTTCTACTTTGAAATTCTCATCAATTCAACTCCAATATATAATTATATACCAGATAACTCCGATTAATTTTTTGTAAATTTTTTTATTAATCAATCTTATTCCACTGTCATTCATTAGTTGTTTCATGATTTTGATGTAAATTCAACACTTTTGTTGTCACATAATCATAAGTTATTTTAAATTGTGATGTCAGTTATCTAATCCAGCAGTGTCCATGTTTTAGCTTCATATTTCTATATGTGTAATTATTTGTTTACTTCAGCATTTCTTAACCTGGGAAACCCATATGGGCCGCCATAAATGAACGTGGGGGGTAACGACACGTCAAAATAAAATTTATAAAAGGAGCACAGCTTTTTTAAATAAGAATCAAAAGTAGGTATAAATGTTAAGCAATTTCATTTAATCAATTATATCAATAATATATGGCCATCTAGTGTGTATATTTTCAATCGAGAAATGACTTAGTCCAGTCATTTAAGTTAGGAAAATCGAGATACCCAGCTATTAAGTCGTTTAAACTTGTTCATTTGCATTACTAGAACTGCTCTCAAAACTCACATATTATTCGATGTGAGCAACTTTGAAAATCGGGGGTCAAATGTCAAAAAAATCGATTTTTTTGCAAATAACTCGTTTCCTATGGGTTTTACGCTATTCGTATTTATTATCAATATTGTAGAGCATTAAATTCTCTACAACTTTTGTTGCAAAAATTTTCGTCAATTGTTTCTGAGATAGAGGGCATAGCGAGCGCGGTTAGAATCCCGTTTGATATCCCGATCAAAATAATAATAATTTGGATGAACTTGCAGCAGCATTCTAAAAAGAGAAATGGCAGATAGAATAGAAACCAACAATAAAAGAAAAAAAATTTATTAAGCCCTAACACGTACCACTTTTCAATAGCTTAATTATCCCTGGTCATATTAGTAGTAAGGTAATTTTATAAAGGGGCGGTTAATATCGGTAAATTTTATAGCCGAAAAAATACCTGAACTGTATTATTCAGAATAATAATCATGGAAATAACGAATAACTGATGAGTTTCATAGTAAGTGGATTTCATGTAATGTAACATAACATAAAAACTTCACGTATTACAATTATTTTTTTCATATTTTCGTATTTGTATAGATCCATTCTATCACAATATGCTATTCATTCTTGTGCTGCTACAAAAATTTTTTTTGTCGACCAGTGATCATTATTGGGTTAGGGGTACTCATAAACATGAAAAAATGGCATGTTGAATAATTTTTTTGCCACTAAATTATTTTATTTTCCAAAAGTAAAAATACAACATTATTACATCATGTTTTGACTTGACTTCACTAATATTTGAAACAAAAAAATTAATGATTCTTGAAGTAACAATTGTTGATCTAGAGCCAACAGAAGCTTTTTACGGTCCCCATCAGTAATCAGTCAAAAAAAATAGTTTAATTAGTAGATAATCTAGTACCGGATCAAAAGAAATTTATATCTAGATTTTCTAAAAAAAGGAAAAAACCAACAGTTGATTATTGATAAAAAATAGTGTCATCGAAATTTACCCAGTGATTTTTGAGTTACAGTGGTCACTAATTCAAAAAACATAGTTTTGAGAAAAATTTATTTGAATTTTTACTATTATTACTACAGTAATACGAATTATTCAATTACCAACACTGAGTCATCTATTCCTGAACCAGATAATAGTTCTTGAGCTGTTATGGATGCTTCCAAAATATCTATTTTTTGTTGTCTATACCAATTTAATAGGTTGGGTTGCCAGATAGGATAGTTTTATAAAAGTGGAAACTTGCTGGACTGAGTAAGTAGTGTTAAAAGGAGATTATAAAGAAAAACTGAGATTTTTTCGCAGAAAAATAACTTTTCCTTGAAATAAGTCAAACTTTCGTTAAAACACCATGGCTTATGGTTCACTTTTTCGACCATTGCTTGAGGTCAATAATTCTAGTCTTTTTCTGTTTTTTTCATTGTGAAATGTGTCTTGTTCAATCCTTTATTGCCATCTGTTCCTTCATTATTAATTGGCGTTTTTTAAAATTTATCAAGTGAATTTTCTCAGCATTGATGATCACTATAATAATCTAATTTAGTTCAAATATGTCGATAAAGAATTTGAATCTATTGAGAATTTATTATTGAAACAACTTGTACCAAGAGCAAAATAATATTGTGTAACTTTTTCTTTTAAACTTGAAAAATAAAAATATTGCAACGCCGCTGGCATACTATACACACATACACACACTTCAAACGATTATGTATAACTGTACAGGTCCTTGACATTTCCTCATAGCAAAAAATATATTATACTCGACAATAACAATCACTCATAGCAAGGTTTTTAGTTCAGTATACGAAATTAAAGCTGGCCACTCACGATACTGCGCGTCGTTCGACAGAATCGAACGTCAAGAATCTTCGCTTTCAGTCATGTTAGATAAAAATGCTTTAATTCTAATTTAGTCTATTTCGGAAAGGTATAGAGTAATAAAATGGGGAATTCCGTCCAGTTCGGCTCAATTTCGGTGTCGGCCATAGGTGTAGGTTTTGCAATAGTTATTGTTTGTAATATTAAAATTTCAAGTAATTGCTTAAGAGAATTAGGAAAAGTATGTTTTCTGGGCAGAAGTGTCAATATCGAAATATTGTGTAGGGATTACTTAGGTAGTAGATTATACGTTACGTTTTGCGTTTAACAGGCACCGTTTAACCTTCTATTTTTTCAGTGTTTATGAATGGATAACAATAGGCTGAACCCATATAACCCCAGCCCAGGTGGTACTACCTGCACTTGATAAAAAGAAAAAAATTTACAATGAAATCAATGCCAAACTATAGAAGTGGTTTAAATATTCTTTGGGTCATTCTGTGGTCCATTTGCATACCTAATGAGGTTTTATTACTCTATATCTTATAAACTATAGCGTCTCTCACTCTATGCTTAAGCAAAAATAAAACTAAAACTAATTCGAACCGCAGATTTTGGTGCAAGAATTGGCTCAAGAAAAGGTGTTCACTGAATCACGTTAATTGGACTAATTACAGCTGCATCCATATGAGACAGGTAACTCCTTTGATTGAAAAAAAAAAAACACAAATATGCGCCAATCAATATTACCACATGAGCGGCTTTCAGCAAGTTTGAAGTAAAATTTGTGAAAATGCAATAATAGGTTTTATGAATGAAAGCGATGTTTACATAAATATGAGAAGTTTGGTTTAAATATTTTAGATTTCTGGCCACCGGAAGGAGCTATGAAGACTTAAAGTTTACCAGTATCATCTCCGCTCAATCATTGGGCAGAATAATACCCAAAACTTGTTAAGCCATTTATACAGTTCTTCATCAGGAATATTTAGAGGTAGTTAAATAAATAAAAAATGATTACGTATACAAATACCACAGAAAAAGACTTCCTGCACTGTTTCGAACAATAGAAGATTCGCATGAAGCGGCCCGAGGATAGAAGAGGGTGATAATAAATGAATATACATAATATCAAAAGATTTTATATAACCAGCCTCGTTATTTAATAGCAACAACTCGTATTCAATAGCACCCTTACTCATGTTCATCCGTCTACGTATCTCATTTTTCGTTATACTGTCTCATCAATCATCAACTTCTACGCCAATATTCATTTCCACTGCTGAGACTTTGAAAAAAAATTGTAACCATTGTGGTGTATACTCTCTGTTTTATCTTTTTTGTAATTTGTGTATTCAATAGTATAGCCAAAGGGTTTAGTTGTTTCGTGCACCTTCGTGTCCCAATCTATTTTTGTTTTCGTTTTGTTGTTGCTCTCTTCTTGATGATAAATCCTAGAGATTTCAATTCATCAATCTCTTTATTATCCAAGTTTTCTTTTACTTTTAAGATATTTACCCTCGAAATATCAATCGTAATATTTTCTGTTTAATAATTTCATAATAGCATGTTCAAATATTGAAGGTCAATTTGTCCAATATCAAACATCAATTACTTTATTACTTCAAATGGAACATCTTTTATATTTTGGAATAGAACAACGATCAATTACGCAGCCTGGAAGGGTATAGATCAGGATAACCTGACAAGGACAAGGAAATAACACAGATCAGTAATGAGGTCCTAATCAGATTTACCTTATAGTGTCTTGATCAGAATTGCCTCATAAGATCCTTTTCAGGATTGCCTCATAAGATCCTTTTCAGGATTGCCTCATCAGATCCTTATGAGGATTACCTTTTAAGGTTGTGGTCAGGATTACAGTCCTCATCAGGATGACGTTGGACTGCTCTAATGACGATTACCTAACATATTTTCCTTCTGGTTCATATGGGAGTAAGAGGTTCACACAAGCAAAAATTATTTTAAAAAATACTCTATAAATCATTGAAACTTATATCTACTAATAATGTGTCTATTAGAACTTCTGTAGTCTTTTAACTGAAGCAAAAAATCTTGTTGCCATCGAACTCTCCTTGACAATTCGGTTATTGCCATGCGGTTATTCAGTTTTTGGTGTTTAAAACCACATGTTGACAAAACTTGACGCAATGTTTCTAATATGGTATAATTGTATTCTGGATAATCTGCTACCTTTTGCTGTTTTACTTCTAAAGTTGCAACCCTATTCTCCTTATATAAACTATAAATTGTCCTACGTACAAAATCTTGAGTAGCTGTATCAACTAATTCAAGTTTTTCTTTACAATGTTTTTCGGTTCAGTGAATGATCCACAGCAACCCCTTTCGTGACTACTCAATAAATCGAAAATTTATTTACTCTAGTTCATTCAGCAATTTTCATTCTGATCGCATTATCATATTGCTGAATATTTCTTGCTGTGTTTGTTTATCTAAATCTTTATTATTAAATTCCTACCTGTCTTCATTCTCACTACGCTATGCAATTTCATTGTCTTCATTCGCCCGTGGTCTAAAGAACGCCATTTTTCTATTTATGTAAAGAAATTTATCATTTAAATAAATCTCACCAAGCCACGCCACTGGTTATCGCAGACTTTCTCGCAGGAATATTTCGAAGAAATTGTGTACATACGTCTTCGGCCAATAGAAACGCATTTATGTTTACGTTTCGATGTTTTCATTGGTAAACAGTGAAGATGATAAGTCCACGTAGACCGACGGTTTGTTAAATGTCTACTGAATTTTATACAGGGTGTAAACATTATTTTTCATTTTCTAATTTGGAATGAGTGCCGTTTGTATTCATGAAATATTGATTGTTCTTCGTAAAACTGTCTTCTGCAATTGATATTAGAGGAACTATAATTTGTCTGCTTTGATGACGATTGTATAGTTGTCGTTTTACAGTCTGTTTGAAACGGTATTGATCAACTAAACCATCTGATTGTGGAATACCCACAATTTCTCGCTCTTCCATCTGCTCGAGATGGTTGTACTGACAGCGTTTATTTCTCATTACTCATGAAGTAGTTTTGCAGAAATTTTGAATCGGCATTAAAGAACCAATTTGATGATACCTAATTTTCTATAAAGGTAGATTTCAAAAATTTGATTCAAATTCAAAGAATCGGATGTTTCATTTGTTTATATACATTTGGGACATCCTGTTTGGTTCAAAAATTCAAAAATCTTTATATTGGTCTTAAAAATTACGAAGAAACATATAGCGAAATTGTGAAGGAAATCAATACGAAAAAAACACAAATTCAATAGTTTAATTCAAGTACCATTGCACGTAACGGATTATCAAAGTCGTCGGGACCTTTCACCGTTTTCTGATCGTCAGAATAGTCGAGGAATGTACACATTTGGGAAATTATAGGGTTATATCTTTTTGTTTCTTTTAACAAACACGCTAACATAGACGCCCGGTGAATATGACCGGTTTTTATACCGTGATTAGAATTTTAAAAAAACTTTTTTTACTAAACAACTTCCAAGTCACGCAATTATTAATTTTAGTATTTATATCAGACATTTTTCACATGCGGAGGGCCGTTGCCGCACTTGTACTTCTGTAGCTACAAATTAGTGTAGACCAAAAAAATCTAAACCTCCGAGTAACGATATGTCTGTGAGGAAAAACATTGCACTTCACCAACCCTTGAAACTATAAATAAAATCCGGAAAAAAACTTGTTGCTGTAAGCTTGAAAGTCGATTTGGTTCATTTGATGAGAAGTTGAAAAAATTGACTCAATGAGTACAGGGATCTGACAGGTTAACCGAAAAATTGGTATTATGTAAATTAAAATTAACTTTATTCTGAAAAATTCATATTTATATCTTTGTCTGAGTAATTTATATAATGAGCTTGGAAATGCGAATGAGATAGGTAATTGGTAAAATTTGAAGATCTCATGAGATTTTTAGAAATTGGTGAAAATTTTAGAGGAACGTCAATAATGAATTTTAAAAGCACGAAAAAGTAATAAAAGTTGGTGATAAAGTTCATGAAATCCGTGTCCAACGTTTTTTCTCTATACAAAGCAAGCATAAGAGTATAAACCCTATTAAAATAGTAGTTCGACTGGTGCCTGCCGTATAGAAATGTCTGTGGATATTGATCTTGAACTTCTATATCGAAATGTTCGTGAAAGCCTGATAAATTGCCATTCTGGGCGCCTGCAAGCGAACTTAGTGATCATAGATACTGCTATAGGTGAGATTATGTTAAACGGCTTAGAAGAAAATCTACCCTGGTAGTAATGGTAAAACAGAGTCACGTCTAAAACGTTTCTTGTAGGCTCCCTTCTGTCCAAATTTCTGGTGAATTCTGGATTGCCCATAAGACGAATTGCTCTCTTCTGTATTGGCTCGAGCATCTTCAAGATAAGCCTGGGAACTGAGCTCCAAATTTGCGAGCAATACTCCAAATATAATATGAACGAATCTGAGCCTTGTAAAGAGTTAGAAGTTGTTGTGGAGTGATAAGCTTTTTGGTCTTAAAGAGTTTTGCAAGTTTCTGTGAAGCGAATTTAGACCCGAGGCAATGCAAGGACATATGGCTCTCAACCTCAATATCCAACAAGAGAATTTGAGGTAATGGTAATATTTTATGTCCAGACAGGACCAAATCCTGAGCCGCAGTGTTCGCTTTCTTTGTAAAAACAGCAGCCTGGTTGTTTGTTGCATTGAACTCAATCAGATAGGTTCTTCTCTTTACTCTATTAGTTCTATCCATGCAATATGTGTTATACAGTTTGGTTGGACCGTCTTGGGTTCTTAAAACATTACCTTACACTTAGTCTATTTGATTTTTTTGCATGATATTCAACTCCATTGTAAAATAATTGAGCTTCATGTTGTTTTCTTCAACATAATTCGAATAATATTTGCTTAAAAGTTTCCATTTATGTCACCTTCACGTTACTATGATCTCATCGCACATTTTTGTGCACTTTACATAAAACCATCGTTCAAAGGATATAAAAGCAAAGAAAATTTTGTTTTTCCATACTGCAAGTCGGGTGGTACTTCAAAGAAATATGATTATTTCAGATTAAAAGTGCAAATTATCATGTTTTTTGTATACTCTCCATAGGACCGCTACGGTTTTAGTAGTAAACTTTTTATTTCAAATAAATTTTTCCCTAGATCCACACCCCATATAAAGTGTAACAGCACAAAAACATTTTTTGATGGGGCTCAACGTGTTAAACCCGTTATGCGATAGTGATTGTACCACCCAGTATTTAAAACTAGAACCTATCAAGCATATAACAGTAGAAGCTCGAATTCTAAAGAGTCACATCTTGGTATCAAAATGGATTATGTGAAGTAATGCATGATGATTGAATACTTGTGTTTGAAACGGATGATCTCCTTGCAAATGTACTGTAACATATGACATAGTGTAAAGGGGATGTCGTGAATTGTAATGTGGTAGACAGTAGTATTGTTGCAAAAAAAGGGGAACATAACTATTATACGAATAATTAAAGATAGTGGCTTCTCATCTGCTACATAATATACTCAATACCCAACTGAACATAATAAATTGTCTGCTACGAATATCAACAGATGCGTACAATCAAATGACAGTTTCAGTCGTTTTTAACAAGAGAAAAACTTTTTCTTGCATGAATCATGTATAATTACTATGATGTAGACACACAGAAATGGCGAGTAACCAGAATTTAAGACGTGACCTTCAGCAGGGAAACTGACAAAATTACGTGAGGCGATAAAAATGCAGGGGAAGTTGAGCAAAGGTATTCTCTTGCATCAGGTTAACGCATCTGGACGCAATTAGTTGAGCATCCGCCATTTTCTCCATATTTGTATCCAGCGATTATATAATAGTTTTTAACAAAGGTCAAAGAACTTGCATGAGAAGCAATTTTCTTCGGAGAATGACTTCATTCTCCGAAGAAAATTGCGATAAATCTGTGGATTACGGTAGTTGACAATATTTCTCCACAGACGCATTAGAAATGATAAATCATCGATAAGATGGATGGTTTTAACTATATCGAAATATAAAAATGACACATTCGCCATTTTTTTGAGAATCACGAGAGGAACAAAGCCCTCGTACTCAAAAAATTGTTTTCTTATTCTTCTTGATGTTTCTCATTTCAATAAACTGATTAAATATAACACAACTTGAAGGAAATTGGTTTTATATAATAGCAAATCTTTTTGCAAAAGTTCGATAACAATCTTTATAAAAATTAGGGTTAATACAGTTAATTAAATCAGAAATTTGAGCTATTTCTTAGTATTTGCAAACCGTTTATTTGATCAAGAATCCCTTACAGTTAAACAACGCGCGCGTTAGTCGCATATTCTGAACAGATTCGACATTTTCAAGGAGAATGGGGACGCAGATGGGAAACTTATCGATTCATGTCAAGGAGAAATGCAGTATAGAGACAGTATAAAAAGGAAGCGGTGGAGACCCGGAAGATTACTACGAGATTTCGTCGCATTGTAAAATGACGAAAATGCAATAAATTTCTAGTTCTTAAAATTTTTTCTAACAACATTATAATTCTAATTTTGTTTCATTTTTGACTGAATAGAAATAGGGAATCAACAAAAATATCTTATTTTTGTCGATGAAAATAGAAATTAACATTGTAGGTAGACTGAAAAATCTGTAAATTGAAATTCGATATTTCAAATTCTAATTTTTTCAGTTTGAATTATATTCGGGCCTGTCATTATGTATACAGAGTATTCCAATTTAGGAATATGACGTTATCATTGATGGATATTTACTTTCTTTCTACCAAAATATGAACTTGCTGAATACGCTGTTTACACCACCACTACACCAACACTCACGATTACACTGTCTGACGCGCGTTTCAATAACCTAACCTAATCTCTGTCTCTGAAGACGATAACTTTATTATCGAAACGTGCGCCAAACAGTGTACTTGTGAGTGTTGGTGTAAACAGTGTATTCAGTATGAATATCACCAATGGTTCCAGAAATTCCAACTTAGTAAAATATGAACTTATTGAAACACGCGGTGGAAAGTGAGATTTTGAGACTTGTTGATATATTTCTTATTGACTTGCATTTGCTTCCTATGAACCCGATATTATTGATATTAAAAATTTCTAATCGAATCACCTGGTTAATTCCTTTGCTCTAAATATTGGAGAGGAATCATCCGGGCGTCGCTGGTTCTTTCACTGAGTCAAATACTCCTTGTGTTAATAACAACTTCATAGTTGCAGACAATGAGCATGTAGTTTGTGTGTGTGTGTGTAGTGTGGGGTTTGTCTCACGCTTGTGGTCTCTCTGCAACGATTTTATTGGATCCATGCCGTTTTATTCTTTCCTTCTACAACAGCTCAAGGTATTCCTCAATCCGCATGTGAGAAATTGACACTTCAGGTTCGGATCATGTCAGTAGTTTAGTAATTCCACGACCGGTCAGGCCATTGTGAATATTCCTCTATGAAACGATGTTCTAAAACTCACATCTTCAGATCTCAGGTTCTCTTCTATATATCTCAAAAGTTTCATGATTACTTTGCAAATGTTATGGTTCTAAATTATAAAAATATACTTAAAAATAGTATCGAATATCTAAACTATTCCACTTGTTTGTTACAAATAGTTTATTCCAAAATACTTTCTCTAGCCATGATAATTTCAGCTTAGTAAAAATTGTCGGTTTGGGTGATGCCTAATACTATTCAAAACAAAAGTTGAAGAAATGCCATCAGCATCAGTTTTCATAACAGATCCTTTGTAGAAGTATAGAAATTGACTTATCATCATGCAATTATAGCGAAACAATACAACAATGTCTCTAGTAGATGATGCAATGTGCAATGCAATGCAAGACGCAAAATTTCTCGATCAAAAGCATGCAGATCAGCTGACTTTCGTAAAACTTAGCTTCGTTATTTTCATTGTTAAACTATGTACAAAATATTGAGGTTAGAAATTTGTTTACTTTCACTTTCACTGTTTTCAGAGACGTGCAAGAGATTTATTGCACATTATATTGCATTATGTCAAGCGGTCTTAATGGAAAATCTATTCTGATTCCTGGTAGACCCATAGCTGTATAGCCAAACATCACCAAATAAGAAATTCGTATGAACGTAAACGAAAACTTTTAGATATAAAACAGAAGGGATAGTTACTGACCTGGAAAACGCTAATCTATCATAAAATAATTAATGGAAAGTAAGCATTTATTTTATTATAAATACTTTATATTAATATTTCAGATTGTGGTTCTTATTTTGGATTTTCTTGACGAAAATCTTATATTCAGATTTTATAACTTTTGTTCAGTTGATATTTTATATTGCATTTTGTGCTAATAAAGCTTGTTATTTGTTTTTAAATATATTATAATTGGATTATTAGGAAAAAGTGACAGTTACTGATTTTTGGGTGTATTTTGCATTTTATCGAAAAAATCCCATTAGGTTAGAGTCCCTAATTAGAGATTATTCGCTTGATAATATGAAAGAGAAATTGTGTATTATTTCCAAATTTAATGAATAGATTATGGCTTGGGCAGAAACTTTTGAAGGTAGTATACATAAACAATCACAACTAACTGAGTGAAACATATTTTTCTTTATACGGGTATGTTAATGTCCTTTAAACAGATAAAAATCTTATGTATCCAGAGTTTCTTCCTATCTAACGACTTTTTCTAAGTATCCAAGCTAGTCAATTTTTTCTTTAGCTTCACTGGGTAGTAGATCAAATGTTTTTATTGTAACATACAAATATTCTTACAATTTCTTGTAAAAATTACGTAATTGTTTGTTATACACGCCTTAATTTGACCTTGATTTATGTCATGAACCCCAAGATAATATTTACAATGCAGACGTGGCTAAAATAGATTGACTTCAGGTTTCAATGATAAAAAAATGAAAATACACCGGCACACCATTTAGGGATTTACAAATCATAAACAATTTCTCCTCCGAATCCAAATTAATTCAAATTATTCAAAAAGGTTGATTTTTGTGTTGCAGCGTTTCTTCTTTAAACATTTCTTTCTTTTGGATACCCAAAAGCAGATCCTTTTTTGTTTAAAATATATTATGTTACAGTTGAAATCCCTTTATCGTTAGAACTCTTTTTTTTTTAATTAAAACAAATTTCTACCGAATACCTAGTTGAAATTAAAATTTACTGCAGATTGTTCTGATTCCGAGTTAGTTACAATTAGCTATAAGGAAGCTTATTTGGGATTAAAAGCAAGATATACTCAATATGAATATCAATTAGAAAGATCTAGGACACATAATTAAGTTCCTAGTGAAAATAATGATGAAAACATTTGTTAACATATAATAAAAAAAAATCAAACAGCATTAAAATTAGAAAACGATCTCTACTTGTTATGACAAAACAAACTATCGTGGTATTTTGAGTTAAAAAAGGAACCATTTTCCTCATAGAGACATCTTTTTGACGTACGAGGATGGTCCCAGAAGTACCTGGCCTGACCTAGAGATGTAGTTGTCTGAAAAATACCATTGTACACAATCTAAACAGCATATGTTTCCAATTTGAAGAGGCCTCATTGTTTAGCAACCATCAATAGTGAACGTTTTAAGTGAATTTGTAATCATGAAAAATGAAAAATGATCATCGTTATATGATAATAAATATTGGGTAGTAGAGTTCAAACGACCTACTAAAATCAGCATCGCAGTGGTCGATCAGTTGAGGTGACGTCTCCAGAAATGTTAAGAAAATACACAAAGCGGTACTGGATGCTCGTTGACTAAAAGTGCGCGAGCTAGCAGGCATAGTAGGCATTTCGAAAATTGTGGTATATAGCATATTAACTAAAAATTTGGACACGAGAAGGCTGTGCGCATTTGCTCACAACGAAACAAAAGCTTCGTGAAGATGTTTTCATCGAGTGTTTAATAATGTTCCACAATGTTTCATAACCATGGATGACACGTGGGTCCATCACTTCACAACCGAAACAAAAGAACAATTGAAACAATGGAATGAAAAGGGAGAACCGAATCCAAAGAAGGCAATAATCGTTCCATCTGCAGACAAAGTCATAGCGTCGATTTTTTGGAATGCGCGTGGGATAATTTTAATTGTCTATCTTAAAAACGGAAAAACTATCAAGTGCGATTATTATGTGACATTATTGCGACGTTTCAGCGACGAAATCGAGCAAATATAGAAACATTAATTTTAAAATCTTCTTCTTCCTTCTTGTATGGTAGCTTTAAAACCTGTTTTATCTTAGTTTTCAGTTTCAACCTCCTATTTCCAGATTGTCACATCATCTCTTTCTCGCTCGACCAATACTTCTGCCGGTTGGCGATTTATATTTTAGTACCCAGTCATTTACATTTTCTACCTTGCACGTATTTCTTATGTTTTTACTTGTTTCTCTGTCTAAAAGTGTTTTCCCTTCCATTTCCGTTGTCTATAGTAGTCTTTTTGTCTTAGTTGTATTGTGTCTTGTCTCTGCTGTGTACGTCATTATAGGTTTAATATTATTATTGTTATTTTATATATTCTGCTTTTTGTTTCTTTTGTAAGATGTTTATTTTTCCAAATAGTGCTGTTGAGGCATCCTACTATTTCATTTGTTTTGGCGACCTGCTGTTGCACCTCATTCTCCACATCTTCGTAGCTCGTTATGTCTATTCCTAAATATCTGAATTTTAGTACCTGGTGTTTTACATGATCATCAATTTTAATTTTGCAGCGTATAGGTTCCTTAGACTTTACCATGCATTTTGTTTTTTCAGCTGAAATTATCATATTGTACTGTTTACCTACTGTGTTGAAGATGTGTCCTAGTCTATGGAGATCGTCCTCGGATTAAGCGAACGGTACCGCATCATCAAAGCAAAGTATTTTGAGTTATTTGTTACCCATCTGGTACCCTTTGCCCTGTCGTACTTTTCTTATAACTTCGTCCATTATTATATTTAATAAAAGGGGGCTTAATAAGTCAACTTGTTATTAATTCTGGCTTGGACTTGGTTATGGGAATAGATGTTCTCGATGGTGATGATCGTGATTAAAACCGATTTTTTCTATTTTAATACTCATTTTGTAGATGATCTATTAATCGATGTAATTTTCTGAGTTGTCAATGTCAAGTAATCAAATTTTTACCTGTATTGAAAGTAAAACTTTTCAATGAGACTTGAAATCAACACGATTTAGAAACATAAATATAATGCAATTAAGAAGCAATTGTCTTGTGTATATGCTTGAAAAGACCTAGCACAACAGCAAACATATTGATAACATGTTAATCAGAATAAATAGAACCTTGGCGACTACGTCTACAGTGAATCTGGAGTAAGTGTTACTGAGGTCTCGAATCAAGCAAACCCGATTTACCTGTTTGAAGCTTTGCATATCGGAAACTGTAGAGTGCACAAGGATAATAATCCATATCTCAAGGTCTATTGTATCCCACCATCATAGTTGCTTGCTGTTGTCGATGACCAGTTATAGCTCGCATTTTAGTTCCAGAGATCTCGTAAACTTTAGTATCTGCGAGACCACAAATTTCCTATCCAAACCATTTTCTCCCGTAACTGGTAGTGGTAAGATATTTTGTAAGGAGGTCATCCAAAGTTTCTGCCTTCCCAAATAAAATCTGTACTCGACAAATTCTTCTAGACATAAGTTTATCAGGTCCCTCCTGACGCGGAAAGATTTCCTATAATGAAGACAGTAACAAGAAGTTGCATTTTTTTGCTGATATCCAGTTATTTCTTTAATCTCACAACATTTAAGTTCTCAAAGAACTGTTTGCAGTGATCCAGTACTGGAAGAATATGGCAGAGTAATTCTATTCCATATTCTTCTAGGGCTTTTTCATACGAAAGAAAGGCACCGGTCCAGTCGGGATTTTGCCTTCATTTGTTGGCAACTATATTTTTCTTACCGTTACCTAAATTCTCGAATGACCAGGAACGCAAACCCAAACCCTGCAGCACTTTCTGATAAGGTTTGAATCAATGTCCTGGGAACTCAAAGCTTTGATAGCAATCTGATTATCGTGATGATACACCTATGAATGGCAAGTATTTTATACTGAAAGGCGCCTAGCAATAGTATCTTTTGCTAGCTGCAAATTATATAAACCAAACAACATTGAACACAAATATCACGAATATCAAAAGTGGACTTTTGAATCATGATTATGATTAAGATTATGAGGGAACAGTATTTTTATGGCAATGCAACATTGAAGTGAATGTTTCCTTGTTATTTTTTTATACCGAATACAGTGCGTAGCGTTATTTAGTGATTCCTTCCACATAATTAATATACCAAACAATTCGTTGTATATGCACCCAAGTAATAAATATATTGCACAGTTTTCACATACTACTTAGGATTCTCATTTTTGATTTTATAATTTCACCATAACTTATTCGACCTTAAATTGTCTCGAGGACATTTTCAAAACAACTATAATCTTTAGCAATTATAATTTATAATATAGTTGAACCTGGGTTAGCGACAGTTCAAGGGATCTGAATAGTATTCTCGCTAAAAAAGATTTCTCACTTTCAAAGGTTTGAATATGTTTATTTTTTATCACTTTTTTGTTGATAAATCGTCCAGATTATATGTCTAGAGAGTGAAAAGTTGAAGAAATTTTTTGTTATATGAAATGTTTGTTCCAGTAAATTAAATTAAGCATTTTGAAAAAACAACGCTGTAGATGTCTTATGTATTAATTCAAATCAAAACAAATTTGGCTTGATCTAATTGTAAAAACTGAATCTCTTTGAAATAGGTTTCCAAACTGAGAGGGGTCTACTCTCTCTTTTTTAAAAAAAGTTCAAAACTGTCAATCGTAGAGGTCTACTTGTGCGGAATGACTCTTCAAAAAAGGTTTCTGCATTGAAACAAGACGTCTTCTTTTGAAAAATGATTCTATTTATAAGAGGTTTCTGCACTATCAATCATAGAGAGCTTTTAAAAATCTCTTAAACTGTCATTTCTAGAAGTCTATTCAAAAGATATTCCTACCCTATTATCCATAGAGATCTGTCAGTGAAAAAGCACTCTATTTGAAAAATGTTTGTATGCTAACAGCTAAAGAGCTCTATTTGTGAGAAATGAAAGTACTTGAGAGAATTATCTAAACCCTTAGATGTTTACTTATATCTTTAAAAGAGATTGCCAAGCTGTAAGGCTTCTTTCAAAGTTCCACTCGCAGAGAGGTCTACTTGTCAAAAATTGTTAGTTTCGTTTTTTGTTTCAAATAATATTAATTAAATTTGATGACTAATCTAACTACTATTCGATATATTTGGATTGAGAATTTATAATTTGTTATTTTGACGTTTATTTTATTAACTTGGCGATGCTGCCAAGGTTAATTTTTGTGAATTCAATTAGTTTTACTCATATAAATTTCAAATTCTAATAGTTTTTATTTCAATACGATTTTATAAATATAAATTATTCGTAGAATATGAAATTTTATTGAATATGTATGAAGATTTTTACTATTAACGGTATGTTTCGCATTAGGAACAAAAATTATGATTTCATCACATACATTCTCGTTAGAAGAAGAAATTTGGATGAAGATTATGTAGCTTACAGCGTAACGGGGAGCAAGTACATAACATGTTTCTTTTGAAAGTATTTGAACAAAATTATGAAGATTCAATTTTGATGTTGACTTAAAATTATCTTCTGTAGAATATTGAATAATCAGTTTATATTGTATACTTAATTTAGAGCATCAATATGATCAAAACATTTTGCAAAATCAAGAAAATATAGGTCTATTGGTCTTAAAGCTATATTAGATAGTTAGTATCCTTAGTTAGTAATCCTTGATCTCTAAAAAAAAATATATATCTCACATGCAAAATCACGTCACGTTCTCTATTTAGTCGAAAAAGTTTGAAGACTGGTATCAATTGAATAGAGTCTCTATCAAACGACAGACAGTCTCAATGTGTCTATTCCAGGCATTGAATCAATTCTTTCGGCTGAATCAAATGCCTCAATCTGTGTACTCCTTGGAATTCTTCCATTATTTTGTTAAAGACTTCAAAATGAAAGCCAAAAGTAATTCCAAATGTCCAGCAGAGTTCAACCCAGTTTCTCATAATTCTAACCTCTATGAACATTTCAGGCAACTCAGCGGAAAAGATTGTTTTCTTATAACCAAATCCCATAGCACAAAATTATTTCGAAAGCATACCCTTGGTAACCATCAAGTCATACCAAAAACTCTCCAATTCAGACATCAAATCAGTTATCCCTCGTATCCCCAATAAAGCAAGTTTCACATATACTGCAAAATCTTTAAACACTGAATCTACGCCTTCTCAGTATTTTTCATTTAATACACTCCATATTCATCCTTTAATTTTAGATACTTTCGATAGCATATATAACCAGAAAGACCAATAAATATATTACAAAACGACTAAAAGAGACCAATTATTCACAGAGTGAGTTTTAGGTATGGAACACCTACAACTGAAAACAAATCGTACAAACCGTTTCCGAGATAATTGAGGAGTTCTATACATAAATCTCACTCTGTATATACATTTTACAGAGAGGTCAGATAAAGATATTTGATATGAACTATTTCTATTGAGAAATTACATTTTTTGAACAATCAAGATTTCAAAATTCAAAGTATCCTTTAAACGTGATCAATTTCCACATTTATTGTGGTATATATGTTACCATGAAAGACAGAAATTGAAGACATATACCAAAAACGTCGGTTAACGATAGAATATTTCATTACAGTATTGAAAATTATTCGAACCCGCATTGGTGTATGTCGACATTCACAGTTATGGTCTGGTGGAGGTCGAAAAGAAAGGCTATCTACCGCCAAATCATTTGTTTTGCTTGGAGCCAATCATCTCTTTGTCAGTTTCATGCAAGATTTGAAGGTGACTGCCACTTTTTATTAATTATTTTTTCTTATATCCTAATTTATCCAAAATGGAGACTGCAGTGAATTGTGATATTTTGCTTGTAAAGTAAAATGCCTTAATTGAGGTTAAACGAGAAGACAATTGTTTTGATTTTTCTTGAGAAAAGAAATCTAAAATATTTTCTGAAGTAGTTTCTGGTAAAACTAAATGCAACTCATCTTTGGATTACAGAAGATTAAAACGTTTTGACATCTGGAAAATTAATGATGAGGAGATGTTAATTGTACCATTGGAATCAGGAGATACAGTATTATGTTACCAATTAGGAAATGTTCAGTATACGTATGAAATTCACTCCTTAATAGGCCACGGAGCAATAATACGTATGCTTAAAGAGCTGCAAAATAAATCCAAAAATATTACATACAAAATTGTAATGTTGTATTCAAATTTATACAAATAGTGTCAATTGGAACACAGTGCACCAGGTAAACTCAAGATGTCAAGTTGATCTTTGATCATTTAACTGAGTTTATCCAACTACGACCTTTGAAAACCAAGGAGGAAGTAGAAGCGTATCACGCTCTTCCATTATTTTCAACATTTAGTGCTCCAGCAATATTGCAATCAGATAATTGTGGAGAATTCAGTAATCAAATTATATCCGAAATATACGCTATGTGAAAATATGTGGAAAGTTTCGTCACATTCAGTTGAAAGAGCTAACCCGGATAAAGAGAATATTCTAACTGGTTTACCTTTTGTTCAATTTACCAATAAGACTACGTACCAAAGAAATACGCCAAGTCCTTATGGAACCATGTTTGTCATAAAAACAAGAAGCATAACATCGGTTTTTTTCTTACCTAGCAAATAAATCGCATGTATTGAAACTGAAGAACAACTTGAAGAAATTGTTAATACTTTTAGAACTGAACAGCTTAAAGAAACCGTAAACCTTAATCCAAAGGAAAATATTGAAGAGGACTTGCAATTTACAATGTTTTATAAGTTAGGACTGACAAACACGAGTTAATTTCAACAAAAAGAGTTGCTGTAAGAAAGAATCTTCTACTGTCAGCAACAAAAATTTTACGAGCCTCACAGAAACAATATGCTCCTGCTCAATTGGTTATACTATATGATGTCGACCGTGGACTTACTTACTGAAATGCGTTGAGCTTACAAATGAAAATGACACCTTCAAGCAGCTATACACACGTAATTAATTCGTAATTTGTAAAGAAAAGTTACGTCTCATAGATGGGGGTATTAATGACCCGCTCTTATTGCAAAAGAAAGTGTTTTACAAATAAATGCAGTTGTTGAAGCAAAAGTTTCTTTTCAAATTCTTGTAACTGATCAAACTTACCCCATAGAGGTTTTTGGGTGGAATAAGAGGAGCTTTCGGTCCCTATAACCAAATTTCACTTGTTAAAGTTCAGTGATATAATATAATGTCATGAACTCGCCCACTGATATGGACCGAGACCTGTTCTAATATGTTAGTCTAAGCTAGGTTTGATAGATGCACATCATGTTTTTCTAATCTATTTTTATTGAAACGAATTTATGTTTGTTTACGGTAGACTAGAGATTTCCTTCTTCTTTTAATGCTTATCCATTAATGGACGTTCGCGACCACATTTTTCATGGTTTCTATATCTCTAGCGGTATGGATCAATGTCTGAATATCTTGTATACCCGTCCACTGCCTCACGTTCCGCAACCATGACATCCTATTCCGTCCCAATCCTCTCTTACCTTCAATCTTGCCCGCGACTATCAGCTGAAGGAATTGACATTTATGGCCTCGCATTATATGGCCAATATATGCAATCTTTCGTTTTTTCACGATGTTAAAGAGTTCACGGTCTTTATTGATACGCCTGAGAATATCCTCATTCCTCACTTTGGCAGTCCATGGTATCTTCAGGATTCTACGATATACCCACATTTCGAATGCCTCTAATTTGTTGATGTTTTTTACCTTAAGGGTCTAACCCTCCATCCCATAAAGAAGCACTGACCAAACGTAGCACCGCACAAGTCTCAGTCTAAGATCATCTAGGTCATCTATATTATCTGTAATCAGCACTGTGTCATCGTATGTGTTGACCCAGACTCCATTGACTTTGATCCCAATGTTTCTATCTTCAAGTGACTCTCGAAAGATGGCTTCAGAGTATATATTAAACAGGATCGGCGACAATATACAACCTTGACGTACTAAAGATTTCCAGGAACCGAAAATTCTAGAATGTGATTATTATATATAAAAGGAGGCTCAAGCAGTGATTACATCGATATAGCGACAAATAAACTGAACGGATTATTTAGATGAATTGGATGTTGAGTATTAGTGAATAGTTAATCGTGTAAGTGTTAAGGAATAATTTGTGTATAAATAAATTACGTGTGTATAAATTTATCCTAGCGTTTTGTGATTGAAAACTGTTGAGATAAATGAGAACATCACACAATAATATCACGGAAACTGATTCTATTACTAATAATTATACCTATAGTATCTGCGATACTGCCGTAAACTTTACTGACACACGTGGAGAATAATGTTAACAGGATTCCAAACTTGGCACGTTCAAATTAGGGACCAAATTTATTAACAAACAATTCCATTCATACCATCAGAACTTCGTAATAATACAGGGTGGGCCAGAAAGGCGTACGCTTTTATAAAATTACTTGCGTTTGAACGTTATGAGAGGGGAGCTGCGCGGGTGGTTGGGATGAGTAACTTGATTCTCGGAAATTTAGTCGCAGAGCGCAACGTGCATTCTGCATTAAACATTATGACAAAAATGGCGATTTGTGCGCTATTGTTCGTTTTGTTTCGTGAGTTTGGATTACATTAGATAAATCAATGTCCGAGGGAAAGTGTGATTCGATCGTGGGTCAGAAAGTTCAAAGCTACTTGTTCGACTCTCAACCAGAAGCTCACGGCACGCTCAAAATCAACAACAGCAGAAGACACAATTCAACAAGTTAGAGCTTCTGTTCAATGTTCTCTTTCAGAGTTTCAACAATATTCTGTTCTCCGACGAAGCCCATTTTCACTTAAATGGGC
Source organism: Diorhabda elongata (assembly GCA_026230145.1). NCBI lineage: Eukaryota > Metazoa > Arthropoda > Insecta > Coleoptera > Chrysomelidae > Diorhabda > Diorhabda elongata. Next base: position 27,271,232 of record CM047933.1, on the reverse strand, counting down.
ATGTCAATAAATAGAATTGCTATTAATGGGCTGCAGAGAACCCACGTGCAAAACATCAAATGCCTCTGAATTCCATATCAGCGCGCAGTATGATCGGACCCCATTTCTTTCAAAATCAATAGGGGCCATCTGTCACTGTAAATTCTGAACGATACATAGCCATTTTAAGGGATTTTTTCTTTCCGCAACTGCAGAAATTTGAATCGTACGACATGGTTTCAACTAGATGACGCGAAACTTTATACCCCTTTGGCGGTCGTAAACCAGATGTTTCCTGGGAAACTGATATCTCGCCAAGGTGACATTGCATGGCCCCCTAGAAGCCCAGACCTATAACCAAGGGTACCTCAAAAGTAGAGTCTACTCCAATAAACCAGCCACGCTTAATCAATTGGAATACCAGCAACTGAGAAGGAATAGCAGCTATTCCCTGCGCAATGTGTCAATCAATTTGAGATCTAGATTCGAGATGTTTTCAGCGTAATGGTGTAAACAAAGATTATGTTTTTTTTAAGAAATGAATTTGGAATATATATTCATAATAAAATAAAAACTTGTAGTAGATTATATTTAGTTTTTTTATTACTAAATTTTTAAATTCGCCAAACTTTCTGGCCCGCCCTATATTTGAGGATTGAGGATTGAGGATTCTAACCAAAGTGCTCCGCCAAAATAACAATTAATATCCAAGATTTATAATACTCAAATATAGATGGAACGTAAAATATGAATGCTTTGAGAAACATAAATGGGATTGATTTACTTCTAATATAATAATATACTTCGACATAGTGACCAAAACCGATTATATTTATTAGAATCAGGCGTATTTAGTACCGATGCCAAAGTCTTTTCAAGTAATATAGGAGGTAAAGGAATTTTTATATATTACCATATAGAAGATGCTAGGAATACTTGAGGTTTATCTTTCTAAAGAGAAAAAAATAGGTGAAATGGAAAAAAATATTGCAATTTATACAGATAGAGAGAGAAATAAAATAAAATTTCAATATACAGTAGAAAAGCACGATGAGTAACAAAATTGTTGGTAATAGTGATATGTAATAATTAGTATAAAAGTCGTATATAAGTCCATAGCAAAAATTAAACCAGTATGCAACATCAAACATTCTCCGAAATTAAATATTATTTGAATAGAAGTCGTTTAGAGAGTAGAAGACATTTTTCAGTAAATATGCCCTCAAATTATTGCGGAATGCGGGAAAAGATGAAATAAATTTGATTCCAATTAGTAAGTGATTGTGCATTTTTTGCATTGTAAAATATTCAGCCATTACCAATTCTGAACGTGGAATATATAGGTAAAGATCATGCTTCGCGTTCCTAAGTTTTTTCTGAAAGAAGTTTGCTGGCGAATTAGGCAATCAAAGATGAATAAGGTAGGAAGAGTCAGAATTTTTAATCTTTTAAGAAAGTTCCTGCAGTGAGCCCAGCTGTTTAGTCTTAGTAAATATCTAACAACTTCTTTTTCTACTTTGAAGAGTCGCTCAAATTGAGTCGCGCCACAGGTACCCCAAAAGGGAAGGGCATATCGAGATATGACTCAATAAGTGCAAAATAGACTATTAAGGAGATGGATAAATTTAGTTCTTTGGAAACTGATCTCAGCGCAAAGTAAAATAAACTACTATTTCAAGCAATTGTCCAAAACAAACCCTAAGAATTTTACAGATTCAATGACGTCAATGGTGGTGTTATTTAATATAAAAGGCGGTAATGTATTTCTATATGGTATAATTTTGAATTTAGAAACATTGAGACAGAGAAGATGAGAATCGCACAATGATTTAATGGTGATTAGATCACTAGATATGGTCCTATGAAGTGCCGAGTGATCAGGGTTGCTCCAAGAGAGACTAGTATTGTTTATAAATAGAAGAAAAAGAATAGGGCCTTTTACTGAACCTGAGGGCACTCTAAATTCTATTGGCTTACAAGAAGACATCGTTGTATCAACCCTTACAAGCTGATTTCTGTTGGTAAGGTAAAAACCCAAATTGATGGGTAGTAAGTATTTCATATTTAAACAGAAATGATCTTAGATAACGTGGAAAGGAGTGCAATTGGGTGAAAATTCGATACTTGTTTTTTATCTCCTCCTTTATGCAGATGTATAAATATAGCCGTCTTAAGGCAATTGGAAAAAGGGGCCATTTTGAAATAAAACGTAAATTGAAGTAGTAAGGTGATTTAATGTACAATCGGGCAGACTCGAAAACATTTTTATTGAAAGTCGCTCAGTTCCCGAAGAGTATTTATTTTTGATATCACTAATCGTACTACGAAGATTTAATATTTTTAAAATATTGGTGATATGCGATGAGAAATAGATGAAATATGAGAACGTTAAATGCCAACAACTGTGATGAAAAGATACAAAAGACTGCAAAGCCCAGATTGAGAGTTTGTAAAGTCTGTAGTGTAATGCTAAAATTATGAAATTCTGATACCGTGTCGAAACGTTGAATAATTATTATACTGCCAACAATTGACCAGATTACAGGAAAAAATTCAAAACAAAAACTCGAAACTGATCAATAGAACGGGCGTTATGCTCCACCACGACAAGGTTTAATAAACCAAACATATAGTCAGGAGATTGACCATCATTTTTTTTGGGGTTTCTAAAAAACTTTCCTTATAGAGGAGGCATGAAAAATCATGACGTTATATATTGGTATTTGTGTCAAACCACTATTATATGTTTGTCTTCTGAGATATCTTTCTCAGAGATATCGACTCATAATATTTCGGACTTTGAGGTTATGGAGTGCGACGCATCCTCAAGCGATAGTGATAAGGAAGATCATGTTAATGAAATAGGTAAAGCTACGTCTAATGAAGAAGAAGTGGCTCCAGATTTATCGTCAGAGTAATCAAACAAGACACGATTTGTTGCGAAAAATGGTAGGGTATATATAAAAGATGTACTTCGAATTTCACGAAGTTCTCTACAGAATATATTGCGTGAAAAACCAGATTTGCGGCGAAACGGAAAAGTACAGTATTAGAATTATTTCAAAAGCTTTTTACGAACGAAATTATGAGTGTTATCGTCATGCGCACTAACGAAGAGGCAATTCGACGAAACATTCCTCTTACGAGTACTACAGAGATGCACGCTTTTATTGGAATTTTGATTCTGATGGGCGCTAATGATGATACCAAAATGGACTATCACTATCTTTGGTAGAGTAAGTTTGGAAGGTCCGTCTATTTTAGTACAATGCCCCGTAAACGTTTTTTCAACTTATGAAAACAATTAGATTTGATGATAAAGACACGCGAGAAGAGCGCAGAAAAACCAACAAATTTGCCCCAATTCATACTATTTTCGAAAAGTTAAACGCAACTTGACCACTGACAGGTTTTATATATCTGCTGGATTAGCAAAATTTTGGCATTACGCTTATAGGCACCATACAGGCAAACCGAAAAGGAATCACAGAGGAGTTGAAATTAACAAAAAAATCATACATCCCTTGTGAAAAACCAAAAAAGGTGCTTATTGTTTTAATCTACTCAACATTCCGACGTAAAAATCAATGCTAATTTGAAAAATAAGAGTGAAGTTAATTTATTTCATAAATCAACTAAGGGAGGATTCGATACGGTGGACCAGATGGTCCGAAAGCACTCTACAAAAAGACCAACAACAAGATGGCCTATGTCTGTATTTTTCACTCTAATTGATATTGCGGCATTGAACACCTACTAGGACTTAATCTTGTAAAACCATTAGTTGAGCAAAGATCAGAAAATATAAATGGAATTCCTACGTACATAATACTTAAAATGGAGTCAATACTTGGTAAAAAGTTGCGAAATCGTTCTGAACAATATTCGAATGCAGCTTCAGAGGCAGGAACAACGGGTCGATATCATATTTACTGTTGCAGAAATCGCCCAAAAAACATTTCAAAGACTACAATAATTTGTAGTAGATGTAATCGTTTTTCTTGTGGGACTCATTCCCATAAGTCTTACGTGTGTAAGTACTTGCTACAGTAGTTCATAAAAAATTGTATTTGAAATTTTCTTCACTTTGTTTAGAAGTATGTATTTATCATTGAAACGAAAATAATTTTTTTTAATTGTATTTCTCTTTCAAGAAATAATTTTCATTTGACGTTTTTGTTATTTACATAATATTTTACTACTTGATACGATCTACAAAAAGCTGCAGTAGACACTAAATAGTTTGTGGCACTTTTTATCCAGCCTTGGTACAACACGAAACCAAAAATATCTTGGTCTTCCGAGGGTTAAAATAGTTCTACGCCTCTGCACAATACATTTGTAAATGTTTTATCAATTTCAGGGAAAGGCGTGTTTCTCCCTTGCTGCCACGTCGCATTGGACCTGGCTTGAGCTGAATTATGTTATTATTTGGAGAGATGGTAAATGACATGTCAATAATTAGTGTTATCAAATGAGAACGATGAAAATTTTTCTTGGTACGACCAATTCTAATTTTTTTTCTATGACTACATTTTTTAAAACAGAGCATTTTTGATTTTTCAATCTCTTTTTTCCCTCCAGTTACAGTTATAGCCAAAGAAGTGAATTAAAATTTTTATGTTTTGGCGCTAAATATTTCTGAGGAAAATAAATATACTTCCTACAGCTGATATCTTGAGAACGGATCGAGAAATAATTTTGCATAGGGCAGAAAAATTAGTAAATTTCATAAACTTTCGAATGACATAAGCAAGAAAATAAGATAACTCTGTCATTTTGGATAAAATTCAATTGTATTGAACAATTACGACAAAATTACTGATTTGGGTAAAAAAAACAAAATAACGAATCGGATTCCTCGTATGAGCTTTTTTTCACTTTATCTTCAAAGCTGAGTACATACGTAAAAAAATTATCTATAAAAAGTCTGACTTAACAAAATTAATAGCCGTTAGACTACAATAAAAGTTATTGATAAATGCAGTAATAATGATATCATCCACGTCGTTTCTCAAAGTCACAACATCTTCATCAAAAAAATCAAAAATACTATGATAACGATCCTTTAAACTAGAAATATCAATTTACGTTTATCATATAAGTTATTGTGAGACATTCTGAATATTAATTAGTTATTCAAAATCGTGTGAAACCTCAAGTGTACTATTCAGCATTGATTCTAAAAAGGCAATTAAAATGATTGGCTACTACTGCTAGTTTACAAATGTTTCCCAACAACCTATTATAATTCACTGAAAATCACGCACTATTCAACGTTTTAAACGTATACAAAACGATATCGTATCAAGGTTATGCCTTTAAATAGTATTTGAATTTAGTTTACGTTATATATTTTCAGATTAGAACAATGTTTTATTGATTTCTACTTGTAATTGAGATAATATTCTCACCAACAATGTGGTGAATTAAATTAGGAATATCGTTGTTTTATTAGAAATAAGTCTACAATTGAAAATAAATATTAATAATTGGATATGGCTCCCCTGAAAAAGTTTCTGTTATGGAGATGACCGGTTTTGCAACCACACGACACACATATGATCTCATGATGAAAACTAAGTTCCACTATGGAACAAGCCTTCAGAACTATTGGAAATATTTCATATTAATATTAAAACAAAAAAATATCAATAATTTTCAGCACAAATCTCTTAATTAAGAATATACTTGTTGATATTCACCCTTCTTTCACATAATCACTATTTTTAAGTGAAAATTTGAAAAACCGGAACCAATCATCTGAAACCGCACTTAGTCACAGAAGCTGCAGAAGCCCTACCGCAACCATGTAGTCTTTTTACTATGATATGGATATTCAAAGTCATCTTTAAGCCCAGACTAACTTTTCTATAAGAAAAGGAATGCTATAAACAGCTATGGTGTTGCTAGAAAGACTTGAAGGAGTGAAGCTGGAAAAAGGAGCAGTGGTAGTAAGGTGAACAACGACAGCTGGCTTGAAGGCACTCCTGGATATCGAGCGTTTGTACATTAGCATCAGTGTGCATGTTCCCAATTCTCATGACAAGATCCAAGGCACGTATCTACTTGACAGAAATTTCAAGGTTATGCTTACAGGTAGAGAGAAATGGAACCAAATTGTGATCCAAAAGTGGATGGCTTCAAAAAAGCAAGCTGGGTAGAACAGGGGTTGTATATAAGCCCAAAGAAGAAGAAGGACTTACGGTCCTGGGAATCTACGCTTATGTTATACAGACAAACCTAGTGGCTAAACTCATTACGGTCCAGCTTGTTGGCTTAATGTACACACCTGCATCAGTACTAATGGCATTCCAAAGTATGACCGTCGAATTAAAGCTAATTTGGAATACAACAAGGCACTCAATGAGCTGGCTGGAAGAAGAGCAATAAAGCTGGTATGGTTCTCTAGATTTAAAGGTAATGGAATTGATAACAAGCTGAGGACGTAGTATTGCGGCAGGCAAACCAAAACCTTAATAAGAGAGATAAACACCTCAGACTGGAAGGATTAAATTCTAGGTAGAAGGTACGAGAAAACTTTGTAGACCTAATCAAAAGGCGGAAATCATAATACAACGTTAGCAGGGCCTCCGATCTGAACTGCTGGTTTTGTAAGATGGGGAGGAAAATATGATACATATACTCTGCAACCATAAAGGGACTAGGAGCGAAGAGCCTCTAACATTCTGAGTAATAACCATCATAGATAGTGGGAAATTTCTAATGAATGAACCTGCACATACCTTTTCAACGATTCAAATTGTAAAAATTTTAATAAAAGTATTTGTTTGCGGTACACTTCTAAATGTTTTACAGAAGTTGTTCTGGCTTATGCTGGGAAGTACTCTCATTGTTAGTTAGGTTCATGAAAAAATATATTACTCAATGTAGAATGAATTACATTTTTGTAGGATAAATGAAGTGTTCTACTAAATAACAAATGAATCAACATTGTAGTTTTATTTTATAAGATAAAGCTCGTAAATATTGCAGTGGTCGTAAAATACGTTTTTATGACATATTTTTCCTTGTCGTTTTGGTTGAAAGTATGGTCGACGATCGAATATAGTAGTAACATTGTATAAAGAATAGGATGATAGTAGGTTAACCTTATGAGGGTATCTTTTGACGAGGTGGACGCCACCAATAGATGGCAGTGAAGAATTGGAGTTCACAGCACGTCTCTTCTTACTGTACGTCGTAGCTTGAATTACGTGTTTTCTTAGCTTTGGTTACCGAATTAACCCAATAACAGATGGCGCCAAAATTATTTAAAATATTATATTCAACCCTTAAGCTTCTTATTTTCGGTGCCTATAGCAAAGTTGCAATTTGAGTTCATTATTGTATTGTTTTCGTTGGTTGTGCATTTGGATTATTTTTTTATTTGAGAATCTTTGATCTTGGATATATATTTCATTGTTAAGGTAATATACATTAATATACATTACTACTCTTTTAGTTAATATATTCAAATTATAAGAGGCGCTAGATATATAAATGCTACAGCTTACAATTTCGAAATAATCACTTATTCTTTTCAATTTTTTAGAAATGACTGGAAATAAGTGTGTTTATTTCAAATGTGGACTAAGTGAAAGATCAGATCCTACAATTAAAATGTACCGATATCCTATTCCTGAATGACCCTACCAGATGTCAAAAATGGATCATACACTCGGGTAAGTTATTCTTAAGACAATTATTTTTCATAAAGGAATAAAAAATAGTGAATAACTGACTGTTTACAAATGTTCAATACTAAACATAAGTAAATATTTAATTATCGTCAAATAAAAGATAATTCGTCCAATAGTTTTTTTTGATAATGAATTTATTTGTATTATGGTCTCATTGCATATTATGCAAGTACAATGATTTACTACAAATTCCAAATCCATTCAATCTTATAAACTTTTCAAAAATACTTGAATCATACCTAAATTTAAACTCAAAAGCCACCTTTATAGTAAAGACAAACAGAATAGAATAAAACATTTTTGAAAATATTTCAAACTTATACATATACACAATAATAACCGAATACAAAGGACTGAACTTTAATATTTCACAAAAATTGAAATAGTATTTTTTGTTATTTTTTTATGTTTATGAACTAAGCACATAAAAATAAGGTCTCTGTGTTTATATTTGGAAATTATCATGTCAATGAGGCAAAAATTTCACCTGTTCAAATGTATATAGACTGTTTTTTATCACATATTATAAAATGGTTATAATACTATATTCTATGCCATAACAGATTGACAAAATAGTAACAATTAGGGAAAAAATTAAAATTTCCTCCATTCTATACATGAAATTTATGCTTTTGTTTTGTCCAGCATAGAATGTTTGAATGAAATAATATCAAATACTAGTTTTATTTGAATACAAATTTACTATAGACTATAGACTATAGACTATACTACTATAGACATTTCGATATGACATTTCGTGCCTTCACGAGGCAAAACATATAGGTTTTTAATTAATTAAAATAATTTTGTTAAATTAGTACCAGTAGTAATATAAATATATTCAACTCAACAATGAGCTCAGTTTTAACCTTTACATATTATTTTATGGTCAATACAAAAAGTATAAATAGATAATACAATAAATAATATTTTCTATTATTATAACTTTTGGATGAGGCCATTGTATAAATATCTTTACACAATGATAAATCTGACAAAACTATTAATAAGTAGGTATTTTAGTAGTAGCTGATAGGACAAATTTTTTTTCTTTATTTATTTATTGGTCTTATCCAAATTTTCACATTGATCCGTAACTTTCAATACAAAGCCAATGAATATAATATTTATATTAAAATCAGATTATTTAAATATGGTACGTATATACTTATTTGTATATTTTTTATTTCTGGTTTTGTTACAATTCTTTTGAATGGTCTTTTTTGTTGATTTTAAAAATCCTTATTAAAGATAAGTATGAGAGAAGAAATTTCAATGATGTGTAGTTGTTTTTGAGAATGATACACAGGTATGGAATTATCTTAACACAATTCGGGAAAATTCTGTCATTCCGACGATGATATAGGATACAATTAGTGAAATTCCAAATATAGGTACTACTAGTCGTTATTCAATTTATGTCCGTCATTGAAATGAAATAAACTGAAGTTTTTGAACATAAAAAAATACATTACCATAACCATTACAATAAATATGTATGTTAACATTGATGTTCTTTATTTCAGGTAATGCTGTTTTGGCAAACCTAAATCAGAAATAAGCTGATCTGCAGCAAACATTTCAGTGAAAATATTAGTCAATCTAAAATATTCCGCTACAAAAATGATAAAGGTTCAGAAAGTGAATCGGATAGGGAAAATTTGGATGAACAAATAATCCAATTGAATGTTTCCTCACATTCACAACCATATTCAAATAGTGATTTTATTGCCCGGATTCATTCCAGAAACATTGACATGACAGATAAACCTATCGGTAACCATGAAGATGAAAAGAGGTTGAAAGAGTTACAGAACCTTCCATCTTGTTCTATGGGAATTGGAGGTAGGAAGCAGTCATTGCAAGAAGAAAATGAACGGTTGAGAAAGGAACTAACCAATGCCAGGAAAAAAGTCAATAACTTGAATACTCAATTCAGAGCTACAAAAAAAAGGATTATGAAAACGCAACTCTGCGAACATTTTGTATGAGAAGGAACTCTCACGAATTTTACAAAATCTCTTGTGAATATGCAATTACGACATAAGATGAAATCCCCATGGTTACTATTTGAAAAGAAAACTGCCCTGTCATTATTTTATAAAGGACTTAAGACATTTGGCCAGCAATATCAACAGTGAAATGATGGGTTGCCAATTTCCGTTGCAAGCCTGGTTTCAAAAAATTCGAAAACTAGAACATCAATAATATTATATATTATTATATATAATAAGATGGTTTAAGACTGATGCAAAAAATTGTCTACATTTTTCAAGGTCCATTCACAGTAGATTATATTTTCGATAAAAGGTGAATATTGAAATATTTGTGTGGATTGTGGTTTGATTTCTAATATTCAACAACAAAAAGAATAATGAATAACCAATAATAATCAACGTTTTTATTTATAGTAGGTGTTTCAATAGTAAATGTGATTACTTGACCCAAGAATATCTAGAGGTCATCGCGAGTAGATTCTACATGTACTACATTTTTGGAGTTTTACAGTCTTCTTAACGGAGATTAAGGTTGTTTTGTGGATTTTGTCCATTTATTTCTGTGGTCAAAATTAAGAGCTACTTTGTATATATTTTCTTGATAACACATAGTCCAAATGGGTCGGGTACTGGTTATAAAAAAAATAATTTCCAGAAAACAAAAATATTAGAATGTGAATAATGTTCCCAAGCAACACCATCATACTTTTTAACAAACATTTTGAGAATTTGAAAAAGTTTTAAAATTACAATAAATCTACTGAATTTGTTGGCCATTCGAATTTCCCACTAACAATGTGTAGCTGTAAAATGTACAAGGAATATATACAGGACCGTACGACTTGTAGTTTCTGATAATTTTTTCAAACGCTCAGTCTATAATTATTATAATTTTTTATCAACAATTTTATAAAAAGTGTAGTTATTATTGTTACTTTATTTAATATTTCTTTTCGATATTTTCTAATAAATTCATTTACTAAAATTTTGATTGTTTTATTTAGTTATCTAATATGAAGGATGCTATTACCTCAGAGCAAAAATCCGTGATTCTTGACGTTTATGCCAAAATCTAACATTGTTTTTATTTACATTCATTTATTTCAATTTATTCATGAAGTACTTCATAATATCACATTGTATTGAAAATACAAAATTTTAACTCATCCTATTCTATTTATATTGAAATCTGTCTGTTTACAATTTAACTGAAAGTCCAAGCATTAGGTAATACCATAAGAGTTTATTGCCCAACCGACCTCTGACCTGTTAGAACCTTCTTGCTAAAAAATTATCATCTAGGTATCTTTAGAATTATAAGCAACAAATAGATTTAGTAAGTTCCGAATAACGACGACGGCATTTCTTCAAGAAAGGACGAATTGCACAATTGAAGAATTCTACAATGTCATTAATTGAATTATTAGTACGATATTGTATTATGATACATTTAGTATATTTCATCTCGTTACGTTTAAAATATTAGTATAGTTAGAACTTTTTACAAGTTATTGTTTATGATTTTATCAAATATATTAATACAGTACGAAAGCGGAATCAAAAATATGTTTCCCAGGAAGAAAGGGGAAAATGGATAAATCACATAAATCAACTGAAAGTTGAAAAAACCATACAAAATAGCCAGGACTTATTTTTTCGCCTCTTCAAAATATCATCAAAACATGAATGTTTCAAAAATATATTCATGACCGAGGTTCTGAAATCGCAAATTCATATTATTTCAGTCACCAAAGCTAAGTATATATATTTTATATACCTCTGTACAAGGATCCTTCTTTCTATCCCAAATTTAAGTAATTAACAGATTAATGAAAAATTATTTGTTTCATTTGCTAGTACTACTCGAACTCATTACAAAAATCTTTTTTTTTATACGTTGAAATTGGTGACATATAATTACTACTGTACTAGTACTGAGATTAAGTATATTTTCGGTTCGAGATGAATACATGCTATAACATTACTAGAAATATATTTCAAAATACGCCCTTATCTATCTATTCTAAAGATTCCTATCGAATAGGTAATTTGTGTCACTTTTGTAATAAAAAGTAAAATCGGCAACAATGTACTGTCGGTTCGAAGTTCGAAGATAAAGAAAACTTCACATTTAGTTGGGATCATTCCAAAAAAAATTAGTTTTTGAAAATATTGCTGTTTATTTCAGATGGCACTAAGCTACGGGTCATTTTTATGAAGAACGAGCGTAAAAATAACTAGATGGCGTGCAAAATTGCCTCAAATGATTTTAACATTATCACTGTTCTACTATCCTATTCTTTATACAATGGTAGTATCAAGTTCTAATTTATCGTTCGAGGGTCAATTAGTTTTAAAAATTGGTTATTTAGGGTAAGTGTCAGAAAATGTCCCTCATCACATTTCCCTCCACATCCAATTTCATTAGTAATTGTTATCGTATCAACATTTGTCATCAAAAATTATATTGAAACGTTCTATTTTTTTACCCTTTGATGTAAAACTTTCGCAAACTGAATTCTTATTTTAACTGAAAGATTACATATTCTTATCTCGTAAATCAATTCTTTATAATAATATAAGGAGACACGGGCTAGAAAAATATTACCCAGAGCAGTTAACAAGACAAAACACGTACACCAAGGAAAACGAAGGCGTGTGATTAGTATTTTTTTAATTTGTAAATTCCAAAGTTCAACTCTAGTAGGACGCTTTATTAACACAATCTTGAATAAAAGTCCTTTGCGTATAGAGCATCGGAGATTATTACGATTCAAAAATAATGAAATTCATTTTATAAATTGCTGATTTTTTCTAGAAACAAAACATTGTGAAAGATGTAAAATTTCCAGTGTAACGAATTACAATCTACTAGTAGAAGTTTCGATAAAACGTAACGAAAATTTTTAATAAACTGTTCTAATGGATTCCTACTCATAGAGTTAATATTAAATATAGAGAGGGCCAGATATTGGAGCTAATTGAAATAGGTTCGAAATGCTGGTAATCATCGGTATAGCAATGTTTGTATCTCTCTATACTATTCTGTACGAACTAAAAATCTAAATCAGATCAAGAATTGAGCAAGTGCGGAAAATTCTGAACAACATGAGGACACTTCTGGCAAACCCCAACCTCAGCCTGGAACTCCGGACCAAAATGCTTCGCTGTTACATCTTTCCTGTTCTTCTGTACGGATGATAAAGGTGGACCATGAATGCGGCCTCGGAGAAAAAAATTGATGCGTTCAAAACGTACGCCAATAGGCGAATGCTGCGGATATCTTGGACGCAGCTTAAGACAAACATAGAGGTCCTACAGAAATTTTCAGAGCTGCGGTTTCTCGTGCGACAATAGAGCACTTACTTTATCTTCAATATTAATTCTATGTTTCTACTATATATCATCAGATTGCAATGGAAATGTTCGTAAGTAGCGAACGATTTACCAACACTGGGAAATCCGAAAACGAAATACGCCGTCGTCTGACTATAGAAAGATTAGCGACTACCAAGTTAAATAAAACATGGAAAGACAAATCTATCACCAAAACAACGAAAATCCGTCTAGTTGATGCTCTTATCGTCACCATTAATCATAGAAGGATAGAAGGGAAAGGCAAACGCCCAAAAGGCGGATCTCCAGCTTGATGGGTATACCAAACAAACCCCTTAATAAATATGAGACTGTATCATGCCGAAAAGATTGCACAGGATAGGCAAGTATGGGAACAACTGCTAAATCAAATATAAATGGTGTCATTTCATCATTTGGAGAGAAATGGAAGAAGGAAGAGGGTGCCGATCCATTTCTGGCAATGAAACACAATATCAAATCACCTTGTTTCGCTGGGGTAGGGAATTCAATCGTAGTCGAACTTCCCTACAGGATGAATTTCGTGGAGGCCGTCCAAAATCGGAAGTTGTTCTAGAAAACATTGATACTGTACGTAAACTGATATTGCAGGATCGTCATATGACATACCGTGAGACTGAGGCATATTTGGAATACCATTTGATAATCGCTCAAAAAAATCTCGTGTTGATTAGTGCAAAGAAATGCCTGTTTTTTCGGAAAAACTTGACATGTGCCACCTTTCCATTAAAGGGAAGTAGAAAGGTCAATTCGGAGTGGTACATCAACATTTTTTTATCATAAGTGTTCGAAACAATCCGAGAAGCCAATCAAAGAAGATGAAACATTCACCACCACGATAATGGGAACTCTCACACATCAGTTAATATAAAAACGTTTTTGAACAGTTAAAACATCTAATTGATGAGTTATCCGCCGTTTTATACTCAAAGAGCTCTTTTTATTCAAGCAGATCCAAAATACATTGCGAGGTCGACTTTTCTCTACACCCGAAGAAGCGTTCAAACGTTTTGGAGGTACCTCAATCGAAATGGAAAATATGCTTCGACAATTGGTTCAAAGCATCCACAAATGTATTGATTGTAATGGAAAATATTTTATCAAAATATTTGTTTTTATTTGTCTATCTCAAAACTTAAGTCGCAACACTCGTATTCATAATAGTTTGAAAATTATTGTTCAGAAATTCTGAAATTGAAATTTGAAGGTGACATAATATTTGGTCTGGTGGCCGTTGCTGTGGGTAAGCGCCACGAAATTTAACATCTGGATCTATGTTTAAAATGAGAAATATACACTTTACGTTTGAAATTTGCACGTAAAACATATTATTTATTGATGGATATTACGTTTTCGATAGATAGAACATGATTCGTCAACCGTGGTAACGGGAAAATAAACATCTGTACGAACTCTATATATCTAAACCGTTAACAGTCGGACGAGAATTTTGGTAGCCTATATCATCTGGATTAATAGTCCGGGAGTCAGGTGAAAATATAATTGATAATACGAGTACACATCAGAGAGTTATGTAATAAAACCTAGTGATAGTCAGGTACGGCTCGGCGGGTGGGATGAGCAGCAGTAGCCTCCCACGTACGACAAAAAAAAAAAAGAAATTCAGTTATTTCCTCCCAGCTGAAAATTTGAGAGCTGATTGATAATATACTGTTGTAATAAATAAAAAAAATCGGTAATTATCTAGATTAGGTCACACCCCTCCGGTTTCGTTAAAATTTTAGTATGTTATAGAGAAAATTATGCTGAAAAATTTGATATGTATATGTAGGGCGCGGAAATCATCCCTTCACTTAGTTTTTCAACTTTGAAGTTCCAGAAAAAAAAATAATTTATACATCATAGTTTAGCTTTACATGTCTTCATTACCTAATGATGCCTTTATGGAGGATAGAGGTAAGGAGGACCAACTCATATGGGGCCTTAGCTTAAAAACTGTCCGCTTGTAGACAGTAACTTATGATTCAAAATTTAACTAAATTGGCGCTCTTGTCAGACGAGATATCATATAAACTTAGTTATTTTAGATGGAGTGAAGTATTCAATGTTAGAAAATTCAATATTTCAAATGACTAGAGTCGTTAATTAAATATTGGTATACAAAATCTAAACTATTCACGTAGTCCAAAACAATTTTGAAAATATAACCTAGAAATCCCACTGTAAGATAACGCTGAATGTTATGTTATGATTTGATGGACACTTTCGGTAACACAGAGATGGTTCTCCATACCTTTACCCTCCATAGATGACTTCATGCATCATAAAATTTGCAGAGAATCTATCAATATTTGTTTTTTTTTTATTCGTGTTTGACCATGAAAAAGATAAAATTCAATGAATTTTTGTGATTTACTGTTAATTGACTGATATTCTATCAATACTCTAAGTTAAAATTAGTGGTTAGGTTAGGTTAGGTTAGGTTAGGTTAGGTTAGGTTAGGTTAGGTTAGTTTAGTTTAGGTTGGATTAGGTTAGTTTGGGTTAGCTTAGGTTAGGTTCTGTTAGGTAAGGTTAGGTTAGACATGGGAAGTAAAACTATGATGTATAAATTATTTTTCTTTTTCTGGAACTTCAAAGTTGAAAAACTATGTGAGGGGATGATTTCCGCGCCCTACATATATATATATATATATATATATATCAAATTTTTCAGCATAATTTTCTCTATAATATACTAAAATTTTAACGAAATCGGAGGGGTGTAACCTAATCTAGATAATTACCAAAAAATCAGCTAGCAGTGACTCGAAGAAAAACTTAATCAGCTGATGCAATAGATGCTTCTGCTTAATTCCTAGGTAATATCTTCCAAAGTATCAACTGATGGTTTTTCCGCCGAGATATAGACAGCGGACTATATTTATTCACAGTTACATATAAACTAACATCAGTAAAATTTTCATTTGAGAGGATATCTCTGAAAATATAATGTTCGAGGCGCTATAACTGACGAATAATGCACTATAGTATAGTGAGCTGGTTATTTTGTTTCCTCGAGATATTGGGATAGTTACAGTTTCACAAATTTTTAATTGGTCGTGTATTTCTGTTGCTGGTTGCCGGACTATAATGGTAATTAAACGACAATACATATTTGGAACTGCACTTAATTACATTTTTCCGGAAATAAACAACAAATAATGTAGAATTACATTAAAAAACTGTAGAACACTCTTTTATAATCAATACAACTAACAAGTAGAAAATAATTTGAGATATAGGAATACAATCACCAGAAAATTAATGTCGGTGTTATAAAAGGATGAGATAGTTTGTAAGGCTTTATTCAAACAAACTAAGCTATCGACACAGTGATATTGATTTGCTTATCGCTTATCAGGCACTCATATATAATTATTGAACACTTTTATTAATGAATTATTAAAACGAGTTTTACTGTAATTCATTTATTAATTAATATATCAAGTCCTCTTATAAATCACTTTATCTTATGCTTCACCATTTCAACTTTGATTGTGAATTTCCATAATCTGAAATATAATGAAAATAAATACTTCCATACATAAATTGTCCCGCTGAATTATCATTTTTAAAATTAATTAAAATTAAGTTAAATAATTATGGATATTCAGCTATTGGGGGCCTTAGCATGGAACAAACAACAGTTTGAGTCCCAGAACCGCAATACTTGATCATTAAATTGTTATTTGTTTCATACTAAGGTTTTCAATAGCTCGAAATTTTACAAGAAGACAGACCTTAGTCCCAATTTTTTTAATTAATCCTTTTTATCGTTGTAATCACATTTACGCGAAAAATAATTTCAATTCATATAATGCTTACTAATTAATAATAATTATTATTAATAACTTTAACAATACCAGCATCGGTTATTATTTCATAATTTTCAAATCAAAATATTCCGAAGTTCACATAAATATTGCAAAAGATATGTTCAATACTACTTGGTACGAACTGTGTAACTAACTCCCTCTATGAGAGACACAAAACAAATTCATTGAATGTATCAGCTTTCGAAATATAGTCTTTTTCTCTTCAACGTCGTTTATCTTGAATACGGATGGAGCTACGAAAATTTTTTACTGAGCGAACCACAAATATTTTTCAGTTTTTTATCTATCATAGAGACGGGATCACCTTTTTTTGAAACACCTTGTATTCCCGCGCTGTTTCAATCTCAATGTAGAACAGTGATTTTAATAAATTTCTAATCGCATGAGTTTGTCATGGGATATTTTTGATACGTAATGATAAACTGCATTATCAACGTTTTATTTACGTGATGCTTTTCAAAAAATAAATGTGATGCAATTTTTTGGCTACTACTAAGTTCACCAGGAATTTAAATAGTTATTCACAAGAATGTGGGATCTATTATTTATTCTTACTTAAATTTGAGTACTTCCATCATAACTTAAATTTTATATTGTTTAATATAAATTGCGACGATTAGAGATAATTGTTGTAAACAAGCTTTTTTATTAGCTTCGCCTGTATCAATGCTGACATACCATGTAACAGAGTTTTGGAGCTCGATTTATTCTACTCATATCAAATGATCAAATATGAAATTTTGGACACATGCCAAAAAAAAAAAGAGAATAATAGAATAATTTCATAAATTCGAACAAATATCCTTGCCAGGTTCACCATAAACCACGCACAATCCTCCAGACGTAAAAGAATAGAAAAACTTGATTATTAAAATCAATAGAGTCCCATATCATATCAAATGATCAAATATGAAATTTTGGACATTGCCAAGAAAAGAGAATGATAAAATAATTTCATAAATTCGAACAATTATCCTTGCCAATTCATTTGAAACCACCCATAATCCTCAGACGGTCACGAATAGGGGAACTTTATTGTTCAAATCAATAGAGTCCCATATAACGGTGAGGCATTGAATGGAATTAATTATAGTCGAAATCAATATTTTATATTGAATGTGGATGCTAAGAAATTATAACGATTAAATTTGTGAACTCCTTGTTATTAGAATAGTGAAATTAATGTTTCAGTTTTTTTAATATTATATCGAGAAATATTTTCTAATTAGTTGAATTAACTAATGCCGTTTTTTTTGAACTATTATCATTTTAATATATTGCGAAATCTACGTGACCATTTGCAAATTCTTGTATTCGTTGTTTGTTTGTGAGTGAATCCGCAATTTCGTGACACAATTTTTTGTGGTATATTAACACCAAATATTCTTACAAACTCACTTAAAATGTATTCTTTAATCATAAAATTCTATTTTGATTGGAAAAATACATTTTAGCCACAATAATTAATTTTCGAGGCTTCACATTGAACTTTCTTTATTTGATATTTAATATGCAAGGGCCGTTTTTTTTAGTCTCCGATAGGCTATAAATAAAAATGTGTTTATATAAAACAACCATTTTGTTACCAAAAGATTGCTTATAACTTACAGTTACTTTTCGACATAATCACCGAAGAGATTGAGACATTTGTCATATTTGTGGACAAACTTTTCGATACCTTCTTCAAAGAAAGTTGCTGCCAATGTAGCCTATCAATAAGATACAAAACAGACCTTAAAACTTTTGGAAATTCCATAGACAAAGCAGTCATGGTGAATATGCGATTTTCTATAACCAATCTGTCACCTCCTGAACCAAGTCATTTGAAACGACAGATTTGCGTCCTTGGCGCCCCTCATCATGCATCATTACGGCCATCTTCAAACTTTCGACACCATTCACGCACAACACCATCACTCATGTTTTTCCCCATACACACGACTCATTCTCCGATGGATTTCTGCAGCACCATGGCCTTCTGCCTGTAGAAAACGAATCACACTTCGCAATTCACACTTGGCTTTACGTGGCTACAGCACAACGCCGACTGACAACTGAATGTCAACAATAGCGGAGTGTGTAGTGTGAGAGCTTCGCAGTCGCCTATAGCGCATGTCCGCTTTCTTCTGCCCGCGTAGCGATCTGAGATAAAAAAAGTCCCTATCATATATATCATATATCTATCATATATTTAGGATTAATTTTACTTAGATTGCGTGTCAAGTAACGGAATTCTTATTATCTGATATTTTAGTTTGGAGAGGAGATTAATTCCTTGAACAGTCATTCTGTTTGCACGATAAGAATCGTCAATAAATTTTCCAAAAATGAGAAAGGCGAATTTAATTTTTTCAACCAATTTATTTGAAAAAATTATTCATAAAAATTATTTTTATCTAGTGCTATTATAGCTGACATTGAAGTTAAAATTATTTGATTTGGAGACAATTTGTACATTACAAGGCGAATCTACTGGTTATCTTCTACAAGGTGTACTGGGACTTGATGCAAAACATTCAAGAGTGAGTAGATGGAATGAATAATTCTACACTATTATCTCAATGCCAGGTGCATGTAACTTTTTAGAACTTATACATGCTAAGGAAACCGTTTGCCATGAAGAGACATTCTGAAGAAAATTATCGTGAATTTTAATTATTATTACTTACACAATTAAACATTCCTAATTGAAGTGCATTATGTCAAACATCGTGTTACTTACATAAGGAAAACATTGAAATGTAGAAAAATTCAGTTGATTGTGGTTTTTTTTCTGGAAATTTTAGTTTATTTGTTTCTTTCTTTGTTTGTTTTTTAGTTTTTACAAGCTTTTGTCTAGAAATTGTAACAATTTTTTGACAATAAACCATTTCTCTTTCTAGTTTTTTTCTAGAGAAAAAACCGCAACTAAATGAAAATCGGTTTCTTCTCTTTTCAACCTTGCTAGAGTAACAAGTGTACGTTAAACCTACAAGAAATCCGCGAGGTACTTGATCGTGGGGGCTTGATCTACTTAAACCACCTCAACGTCAAAAATACTTATTTTAGGTATAAAATGCTACTGGTTCATAATCGTCGATTTACAGAACACCCTTTACTTATTTTTATCTTCAATTAGCCATAACTCATTTTACTATAAGTGCATGTACATTTTTTAAAGTATAAATTTCCTGATACAGTGGTAAACTCCGACCTATTTTTGCACATAACAATTGTTTTTCAAGGCATCGTAAAATATTTACGACTTTTTTTAATTTCATAGCTGATAGTAAATAACTAAAACCGCTGTTTCTACAACTTGCAGTTTATCGCCAAATCCAATTATATTTTCTCTATTATATTGCATGCTGCTGACGCAATTGTTTTGTAAAATCGCAATTGAGGAAGCAGACATATTAGCCATAAAATATTGAGTGGTTACTATTTTTAAATTTAATTTATGTT
Source organism: Diorhabda elongata (assembly GCA_026230145.1). Taxonomy (NCBI): domain Eukaryota; kingdom Metazoa; phylum Arthropoda; class Insecta; order Coleoptera; family Chrysomelidae; genus Diorhabda; species Diorhabda elongata. The sequence continues at coordinate 27,250,896 of CM047933.1, read as the reverse complement.
TTATGTAAAAGCATTTTTCATTTCTAAGATTAATGCTTGAAATATCCACAGAAATCCTTAAATAGATAAATGTTTAGTTAATATAATGAAAATATGAAAACCAATTATCGATTTATATGTATATGATACCCCAAACATCGAAAATGTTTATTGAGTGAAAAAACGACCACAACTCGTTCTGGACGGTACCGAACCAACAATTACCAAGACAACATAATTTTTCGCTTTGACATCTGTTTATACCTTCGCGGTCGCCTCGTTTTTTGGCTCTAGAATATCAAAAAATCATCCGATTTCGATGATTTTTTTTAAATCCTCGTTTTTACGGTGGATTTGCGAAGAAAATTATGGGAAAAAACTTATATCGGTTTTAGGGCTTTAAAGTTCATGAAAATGCACTCATTCACGTATAATTGTTGATAACTTTTTTCCAAATAATCAAATGAAGTTGTTATATTTTTTTTTTCATAATCTACACAAAAAAACGAACTAATTGAAAAAAAATTATACAAAAATGTTGATTTATCATGTTTTTACAATTAAAAATAATAACAATTTCTCTTAAAATTCACATTTTCTCACATATAATCGTTTGTACCTTTTTTATTAACTAATCCTTTTGTTTTATGAACAAAAACATTCTCAAAATCACTTATTGTAACCAAGTGTACAATATTAAAAGTTAACTTTGCAAAATTGAAGATTTTCCTCATTAAAAAAATCGTATCGTACTAATGCTGACTTTTAAGACCATTGGGAGTGGGGCGATAGGCGGGGTATAGGTTGTTTAAAAAGCGGACCAAATGTGAAAATTTGTACTGAATTTTTTGCACACCCCCTTAACCTAACGTAACCAATATAAGTTTCCATTTTTGTATTATTTTTTTTCATAAATCCACCGTAAAAAGGAAGATTTAAAAAAAATCAACGAAATCGAATGATTTTTCGATTTTCTAGAACCAAAAAATTCGGAGGACCACGAAAGTTTTAAATTACCGTAATTTTAGTCTATATATACTTTAAATTTGATGGTTTTCAGTTTTTCAGACATTTTCTACAACAATTATCGTAGCTAGTCATTATAGACGTAAAGTATCTTATTCATCTCAATAATATCCGATTAATTATATGGATTCTTATTGTTTATAATAACTTTGTATATTTCTTCGGTTTTACATTTCTAATCCTTAATAAACGTCAATAAAATTTATTGAAAACATTTGCTTTTTATAGATACGAATTTGATGTTTCAGTGTAGCTATATTCAGGTATTTATTTGCTCATACGTTGATTCTGAAAACAACCTGACTGAATGCGAAGGCACCTCTAGAACAATATAGAATGGGACATATGCGTAGGTGTGACTCCCACCTGTTAATTGGTATTGCTGTAGATAAACATTATTTTATGCCTATTAATAATAATAATTTCCCTCAACATTTCACTACGAGGGTCACCCGGCAAATTAATAACGCAAGTGGAACTCCATATTGGCATAGATTATTACTTGATTAATGTTATTATTTGGCGTAGGCAACTTATGTGGTAATCAGAGTCGACGAGAAAGGCTCAAGACTCAACGTCCAACCACGAAATGAACCGTGATTTTTCCTACGGCTTATAGGGATAGAACGAATTGATTCTCGATTGAAGTCATATTATTTCGAAATTGAACTTTTAATATATTCATAGAACATTCTCTAGACAGATGGTATGAAAAAGGAGGACGTCAAGCAATTGAGATTATGTCTTCTATCTGATTTAAAAATAACACTTTGAGGGTTTCAACATAGTTATAAGTGAGCAAGAGTTAGATGTGAGCTTGAATAGTTATATTTTGATCATATGTCAAACATAGAGAGACATAAATATCTTAGTAAAATATCTCGCATTAATTTGCTAATATTATGATCAATCCAAATGTACTTCAATCTTTAATATCATTAACAGCATAAAAATATTGAATATATTGTAACGTTTCCGGATAATTGTTTAATTATGATACCAGTAATAAAACTACCAATTATTGAGTAACGATAACTTTTCTTTATACATCAGTTCGTATCGCCCAGGTTGCCTGCAATATCAGCCATCATCATAGTTTCTACCAAGGTTACTAGAATAATAGAAGGTTTGTGACATGCGCTTTTTTTGTAAACAAACGATCAGCTGCTAGAACACCAGCTACGTCATTATGTTTACATTTTTGTAAAGTCTAATCGCGTCCTTTTTTAAATAGTCGAGAAAAAATGCTATTATAAGTTTTACCTTCCATTCGTGGTTGAGTGAGGCAAGGCTCATTCTTAGAGTTAACACCCAAAGTAAATGAGTCTGGATGATAATTTTCACTTTTTTTTTATTCCGGACTCTGTCGATCATTTTCCTTAGTCTTTGTTTGTAGGCATAACTTCATAGGTTTTATTTGTTTTCCTTGAACTTGGAGTATTTAAAACAGGAATTGCATTTGTTTTTAAAATGAATTTCAGTTTGAGATTCAAGAGTTCTGCCTTCAAATGGCTTTGAGTTTCTAATGATTAACCATGATAATTAGTAAATAAAAAAATAACTTTTCTACAGAAATAATAAAAGATTAACAATATTTTTGGAAAATAAAATCGATAAAATAATGCGTTTAATCACGTGACATTAAACACCAATCAGAAAAGCGTGACGTCACATCTCGCGAAACGCTATGTTGTAGCTGTCATTTTCGTATAAAGTGACCAGTTTATTTCGAGATTTCAGCAATTATTGTTAAATTAACAAAGTTCGTTTTTAATTTAATCTTGAAAGACAGGTATAATTTGCCATAGAATCAGGATTTAACAAAGCAAACTGCAGTAATCTGCCCAAAATTGACGCAGTTGTGCTTGACAAATTTTTTGCATTAAACACCTACTTTTGTTCATCGAAAGTCCGCAGTGTTAAAACTTATGTGAAAAACAAACAAAGTCTTATTTAATTAGCAGTTTACCAGTCATAGAGTACCATTTACCCACTGTGGAATGAAAATTCTTAACTGATTTTGAAGTTAGCGAATACAAAGTCACAACATTAACATTTTATATGTTATGTGTGGTATCTTATGGTAGATTTTGTACATTTATAAATATATACATCAAGTATTGTTTGATACTTACATTAAAAGGATCTTCACAGACATAATTTGTGGAAATAGTTGATAAAGTAAGAGCATATTGCCTATTTGCCATTTTTAACCACTCTCTTCTTAATTCTTTATTGTTTGGAACGTATATGAATCATTTGTCTGGCGTTTTTATAGTTGTCCTTTCACATTGGGGCACTATACAGTATTTATAATACGAGGAATTCATTATTTATTTAAACACACAATTGACTGTCATAAACAAACATAGCTGTTTCGCGAGGTGTGACATCATTCAAGACGCCGTGACAATCTAGGCCTTTTTCGCGGTCAATTTCAAGTTCATTTCTAAAAACTGAAAACTTATTTTTCTTAAAATCATATATTTTTGGGGTGAAATAGATCCTAAGCTATAGTTTTAAACTATTCTAAATTTTGTCAACTAGCCTATTGACGTTAACATTCGATCGCAACTCACAGATATCTATCCAATTCTTTAATAAAGTCTTTTCCTTCGAAAAAACGATGGTAGGATACATGTTTTTGATTTTATTTCGTGTTTTTGAAACTATTTTTGCATCCATTCACAACAAAACAAGGCATTTTATTGAAGGAAATCCATTTTTAATCAATTAATGCAAACAACAATACTATTGTTACTTTTACACTTTTGACAGATGCTACCGTTGTTGCCGTTCTTACAGCTGTAAAAAACCGGTGACGTCACTTGTCTACTACGCATCTTATTATTGTCACAAACCTTCTATTATTCTAGTAACCTTGGTTTCTATTACATTAAGTTATTACCGTCGCCGTCAGAAGGCATGCCTATTCCCATCACACTGCCCTCCTCTCAAAACTGTTATCCTCTGAAAACAGACTGTTCCACCTAAGTCAAATTTGCTTTAGGACTTCGATGCAATCACCTTGAAAGGGCTATTCCCTTAATTTTGGAACTTCGGGAACCTCCTCTTTTCTCTCATAGAATTATAAAGAAAAATCCTGTTCTCGTCGTGGAATCACAGTTGATCTATAAATCATAGCGTCTTCTTGAGAAATCAGTCTCAATACTTACCTTGTTACAGCATGAATGATCTACAATCTTCGATAAATTTCTTCGGCAAGTTCCAAATTAGATGGAGTACCAAACAGAAAGTCACTTGGTAATCGAAGCTCTTTACCAATCACGATACTCGTAGGATTTTTCCCCGTGGTCGGGCACTGGTTGACCTGAAGTGATGCTGTGACCGCGCGCTCTCCGCCCTCTAACTCGAATACGGTTCACCGTATAAAAAATTTTTTTAAACAAATTTAGTAGACAATTTTGTATTCTACAATATTGATAATAAATACAAACAGCAAAGAACCCACAGGAAATGAGATCTTCACAAAAAAAGCGCAAAAAAACAATTTTTGTGACCTTTGACCTTGAAATTTAATAGTTGCGTACACGCTATCATATGTAGATATTGAGACAACTTTTAGGGTGTCAGTATACAAGAATTTACAGACTGGGTATCTCGAATTCCTAGGTGAACTTACTATAATGACTGGACTAGATAGGATATAGAGAGTTCTAGAGAAATGGAAGACTGTAGTTTTATAAATAAATGTGCTTTGAAGCAGACCTATTCTTGGTGACATTCCAAACAAAAAACAAAAGCGTATAAGCTCAGTAAACTTCCCGTGCGGAAAATTTGAAAATTAAGTTAAAGTCAAATAAGTTTTGTTTTGGCATAGGAATTTAGTGGAGTTATGAGAGTTGCAATATTAATTGGAATATTTAAACAAAGTTGAGATTGCAGTTGAGTTTCGCAATTAAACTTTTGGTTTGAATATATTCCTCCATGGTAGAATAGGACGACCTCAATTATAGTAGGTGAATCCTGCATTTCCACTACCTGGTAATTGCACTGCTTATTTATATGCGTAGCAAGTTCAGGAAATATTTTATTCATAAATTTTATATTACAAAGAATAATATGGTTAGTCTCTGTTTCCTGGTTCAGATTTCATCTTTAAAGGGAAACTTTTGAATTGGTGTGATAAGAAGTTTAACACAAGTTAGTTGTATTTTGAGTAATGCAGACAAAAGAGAACATTTATTCTACAGTATCTACACTAGTTATTCCCAAAGTGGTAGATATCAACCCCTTGGTTACCGAGGGATCGACACAAACGACGAAAACTAATATTAATTGACGACGAGGTCTAAAATAGACCACTATTAATTAACACAAATTCTTGTTGGAAACTTTCTAACGATTGATTTTGTTGCTGGTATCTTTTTGGCAACACTGTTTTTGACAGATCACGCATGAATCGTGTCTTGTGTCATTGTCAAACCTGTTAAGTTTGGTCTATAATTTAATCATTAATCTCTCACAACGTCTAACATTTGGTGAATGGTGCTCGCAAAGTTGGAGGGAGATCCACTTTTTTATCGAAAAATTGTGTTCAGTGACGAAGCACATTTCTGGTTGAATGGATTCGTCAACAAGCAAAATTGCCGCATCTGGAGTGAATACCAGCCAGAAGCTTTGCAAGTGCTACCAATGTATCCCGAAAAAGTCACTGTTTGGTGTGGATTATAGGCCGATGGTATCATCGGGCCGTACTTCTTCAAGTCGAAACGTTACTGTGAATAGCGAGCGCTACCTGTAATGATTGACGATTTTTTTGCCAAAAATGAAAGAATTGGACATGCCTAACATGTGGTTTCAACAAGACGGGGCAACATGCTACACGGCACGCGAAACAATGGCCAAATTAAGAGCCGCCTTCGGTGAACAGTTTACGTTTGGGGTCCGTCAATTGGCTGCTTAGATCGTGTGATTTAACGCTTTTGAACTATTTACTGTAGGGCCATGTTAAGGCTAATGACTACAGGGATAAACCAGCAACGATTGACGCACGAGAAGTCAATATTGAAGCATTTTTTCGTGAAATACCGGCCGATATGTTGGAGAGAGTGTGCCAAAATTGGATGTTGCGCGTGGGCTATCTAAAGTGGAGCCGCGGCCAACATTTGCATGAAATTATCTTCAAGCATTAAATTATACTGATCGTTCTATCGATACCAATAAAGATTTGATAAATTTTTTTGTTTGTTTTTTAAACCAAATCCTATACCTCTTAAAAAATCACTGATTATAAATTATGTTACATTACAGATTATATAGGAGGGTGAATCGAGCGCACATTTACAGGTATAAAGACGGTTCTTCAATTACTGTATTTAGTTTGAAATGTTTATTACCGTATATAAAAGAAGAAAAATATAAAATATTATAGTCATAGTCTCCTAACCTAACCTAACCTAACCTAACCTAGCCTAACCTAACAATTTCTGTTCAATATTTTATATAATATTTGCTCATTATACAAAATCTTAGATGTTGCTGATGGTTTTTTGTTTTCTCTTAATGATAATAATTATTCAAAAGTTTCGTGTGTTTGCCCATCTCCAGGACTCACTTCGGCAAATCAAATTTTCTTGTTCGCTTGTCGAGCGATCTTTTAGATTCGACTCAGGTAGTGTGCGCTAGATTCACGAAATGTTCTCTAAATGTGCCTGTGCGCTCGATGCCCGTGCGCTCCTCGCACCCCATCGTTTCTTCCACGGTAGCATTTAACGATGTCATATTTTATTTTGTAATTCTCTATATTGGCTAAAATGGTTTCATTACAGCTTTCATATTCAATTCTCCTCAGAAACGTTCAATCTAATACAGCACAAGCATTTACAGCATCATCACAGTAAATAGTACAGATTTCTCTATGAGTTTGTGATGCTTTTTAGTTGTAAAAATAATCACAAAGCATAAGTAGAGGAACTAAAAAATTGAGCTAATAAAATTAAATGGAATGTAAATACGCAATATGCTGGAATCTGATCAATAAATGAGAGACCATCAAATCAATAAATCAAAGAAAAACCGATGAACTCAACAGTAGTATACTTTTATGCGCAAACCCAAGGGACAGAAGTGGAAGTGTGCAACTTACTGAATAATAAACATGCAGCATGAAATTTCCACACCCGAGAGCTGACCTAAAGCCGAAAAGAATGGAATACGGGAAAGTTATAAGAACCATCTTTGTCCGCAGTCGATTGAAACGATTTCGATTAGCGAAGAAAGTACGATGCCTCAGAATCTCAATCTAAAGCTTTTAACAATTCAATCGATATCGAAAATTAAAAAGCTTTCCGAATTATTCTGAAATTTCTTAATATTTCTATATGAATTTTGGAATTGAGGCAAAATCGTAATATATTACTGTCATGAGCTCGTCCAGGACATAAGCCGTGAAGCCGCGATTTGTTTTCAATACTTTTTTTATAACTAATTGCTAGAAAGGTCTTTTTATTTATGTGTTTGTCTGGTTTATTTTCTAGAATTTTTGAGAAATTCGTTTTTGGTTTAGAGTTTGTTTAGCAAAGCTGCTTAGTTTATAATTAGAGGTCATAATGAACGGAGAAGTGAATTTAAATAAATCAAGTGAATAAGAAAAATTCACCGATAGAAATAATATAGATAAATTATATTACGTTATGAACATCTTCTCGTTTATAAAGAAATAGTCAACGAACGTGAAACTTCTGAACTGCTTTAATTTTTACAATATTTATATTTAATCCAAAGTGGGTATGTGGATACACATAATAGAAGTTTGAGAAAAAGTCATTAAAAGTGAGTTACGCATAACAAATTGATTGAGATCTGTGAGAAAAGGAATGGGACTGATTTTTCATTTAACAAAGTTTATAATTTTTTGTATAATGTCATTTTGTACTTCAGGCAGCTATACACAGGCGGTGTCACTTTTCTCACTCTTGGTAAGAATGCCGGAAATATCGAAGAAAAATTTTATGCATGGTGGAAGCGAACATGTCATTTTTACCTTGTAGGCCTATTTCAATTTTTCAAAAGTTACACTTGCCGCTTCACTTGATTATACATCTAACAAACAAGGACCAAGGAGTCTAGCATATGTGCGGGTCATTGGGAAATAACCGTAAACCAAAGGAGGATGAGCGATTTGCTTTTATAAGCGGGATCGCTTCGCACTTTCGGGGCATCCCGTTCTCATAACGAAAAGAGGCGCACCAAATTCGTACATATTGGGGCCCGAAAGATGGTGAACTCTGCCTGGCTAGGACGATATCAGGGGAAACCCTGATGGAGGTCCGTAGCGATTCTGATGTGCAAATTGTCGGAACTATATATTGGAGCGAAAGACTGATCGAACTATCGAGTAGCTGGTTCTCCTGAAGTGTCCCTCGGGCCTATTTTTGGTAATCTGATTTGGGATGAATCAAACGTGCAGTTGAAGCTCCAAAATCGACGATTATGAGATATCCTTAAAAACGTTGAATAGTAAGACGGTAGCCATGGTAGTCGGAGACTACTCACCTACCGAAGTTACTAGCCCTGAAAATAGATAGAGCTGAAGAGTCGTCTAATTGGCATGTGCGGTTTGCATTTTGCGCGCGACCATGAAGCTCTGACGTGTAGGAGGGTCGCGGTGGTGTGAGCGGAAGGACTGGCGTAAAAGCGGATGTTGATGTGGTGTAACTTAATCTACGTACAATACGATAAATTGATTTTTTTCGAAGAGTAAAAAGTCTGTACACGCCCATCGAGTGGAAGGGAATCCGGTTTCTATTCTGAAATACGGCAGCGGTACCGTTAAAAGTCGGGCGATAAATTCCTATGTGGTATCAACAAAAACAGAATATCAATAAAAACCCTGTCAAATATAATGTATTTGCTGAGTTGAAATTTGCTGCAAATTTTTCAAATTAAGCATAATCTTCCATTAAATATCCAAAACAAATCGTATAGTTATTTGTGGATCAATAGAAATGAATTCATATACAAATATTTCTATATAAAAATGGAAATATAGACTTACGTAACTTGTTGATTGCATTTTTAACATACCTGGAACAATAGGAAGTTGTAAGATTGTGGTAAACGTGGTTTTTATTATTAAAATACACACAATGAAACTTATACGGAATCGCATATTATATTGTAATATACATGAAACACTTATTATTTTTTAGTAAATAATCAAAATTCGTTGGCAATTCATATATTGACAAAATTAAACTTGATTGTATTTCTTTAGCAAATAAAAGTTATAAAACCATTCAGTTCAGAAATTATTAAGCAACTAAATTAAAATATATCTCCAATTTTAACCCTCCAATGCCTAATCACTAGTTATGGTTTAAAATTAGAGAATTTGTCACCGTTTGAATTTGACTGTTTCTCCCAAGAACCGTTATAGTTTTTTCCTCAAATTCTGATCTAAGATCTACTTCGCTTTCATCAGAAAAAGGACAATTTGCCAATTTTCATTCTTATTTTGTAAGTATCTTTTAGGTTTAATGAAACTGGTTCAAAAAAAGATTGATCCAAATCAGCGCGCAGAAAAACTGCAACAAATGAATACAAAGATTTAGATGTTTGAGTCCTGTTAGAAGACGAGTACTGGATTAATATCCAGGGAAATTCATATTTCGCAAAAATCTCTAATGAAAACTTCACTTAATAATAAATTCCTTCCATACAAAGTACCGCTGGTTCAAGAGTTGTCAGATGACGATTTTGATAGACGTGAAGAGTTTGTAGATCTAATGATGGAAAAATGTTACAATCAAATCGATCCAAATTTTTTTTACGTTTTGCGTTGAGACTGCTTTTTGTATTAAGGGACCATCAATAAATTACGTCACACGAATTGTAGGACTTTTGAATCTCCCCCCGTCCTTGTCACATTTTTATAATCCTCCCTCCTGATGTGACGTAACATATTTTTCAAACTGACGCATTTATTAAAAAATAATCGAGAGAAAACATTTTTTACTTAGATTTTTATTGAATTGAATAATCTTATAAAATCAGCAGTCCAATATTTCAGATAACTAAAAAAACAAACGTCTAGTTAAAAAACTAATATAATTGATAATAGTACGTCATAAAACTATTGACCCCCTGCCCCTTGTCACATATTGTCACATTTTGGTGATACCCTCCCAACCCAATAACGTGTGACGTAATATATGGATGACCCCTAATGGAAACGTAAATCGACATAATTATAGATACTGGTCACGTAATAATCCTCGTTGGATGCGTGAATCCCACATCCAATATCTCGATTAAGTTTATGTGGCTGAAATAATTCATTACAATCGCATTAAAAAAAATATTATTAGAAATTTTCAGACGATATTTGGCTACAACATTATAGTGCCCCACCTCACTATGCGTTTGTGGTGAGGCAATACCTAAATAATGTATGTTCCAAAAGAGGAGGCGTGGTTTTATCGATCACCCGACATGAATCCTTTAGACTATTTCCTGTGGGGTCACTTCAAAAACCTGCCAATATTCAGGAATTAAAAGATAGGATTACCACGGAGGTCAGTCAGGGATGTTGCAAAGTTTTAACAGTTGCATAGCTTGTTGTATTGAGGTAAATGGACAACATTTTGAGCATCTGCTGTAATCGCCTTTACTGTATGTTTTCTAAAATTCGTAATTTTTTACGTCACAAATGTGGATCTACTTCCAGCATGACACAAACATTTAAAGATTTGTCTTCAGAGATACTGTAAATATAGCCGTAACTCCGAAATTATGGGATTTAGGTATAGGGAACATTTGATGAAATATAATATCTAAGTATGTCTTAAGGATTTCGAAAAGCAAAAAACATACAAAGTTATCCATTTCAAATAACAAAGTTCATTATTTTAGTGGAAAAAGGAAAGATCTGACAATAATGTAGATACCATCATAACACCAGCCGTATTACAAGACCCTTGCGCATAAAAATTTAGAAAAATCGTAAAAGCCGTTTCCGAGATAATTGAGGCGTTCCATACATAAAAATCACTCTGTACATTCTAATGCTTTCTCGGCTTATCTCATTTGCATGCGTGCTCATATGCTTGAAGATTGATAATGTGGATAGTTTATTGCGGCTGTTTTTTTTTGATGAGCAAGTTTAGGATTTTTCAAAATAAATATTATTCTAGTCCCAGAAAAAAATATTGGACTCACTTTGAAAAAATTCTGTCTGTGATTATCGTTGTATGAAACATCTCATTAATTTTACCTAGCAAACATAAAAAATATCAGTAACATTTCGCCAATATTTGTTCACCACTGTTTATTGTATTATTAGTAGCAAGGATTTATTTTATTGGGACGTATACACAGTATGTTTTGAATTTGTAGTAAAGTTTTCTTAGTTTTAATTGGTTTCCTCTATTTATAGTTGCATAATCGAGTTTGTTTCTATATCATGTGAACCTATATTTACAAAAGAAAAACAGTGTTTCGTATTTATTTTATTGTACGTATTTTATTATTATAATATATTATCATGCACCTATTAATAAGATTCTACTTTTTAACATATTCAAATGATCTAAAGAAACAACGCAGAATGAAAATGTAGCTTGGCTGTAGGGTAAAAGTTCATTTTTTTTTCTTTTATCTTGTCTCTGAAAGCACTAAGTGTCACAAAGTTTAGCAGCGGATATGGAAGCTGACGAGCACTTCAACTACACTTTAGAAATATACCGCACACACTGGTAAATATTGGAGCCTCTGACTCAAAAACTGGTGAAGATGCTCACCGATTGATCACATGTATTACGTAGTTTGAATTTATTTTTGTATTAAATGTTATAAAGCAATTTTTTGAAAAAACCAAGTACATACAGAATCATCACGTATCCATTCATAAAGTAGTGCAGGTGGTTGACACCGTAGTTATGTCCATGAATGGTTTGAGAAATGAGAAAGAGTTCCAAAAGTTTTTTACTGAAGAACTTGATGTAAGTAAAAGACACGGCTTTGAGGGGCCAACAGTTCAGTTCAGCTCAAAAGAAAACGCACTTAAAATAAGAAGAGAACTTTTTACTAACCTCTACTACCGAGATATTTACTCTGAACTAAACAGCAGGGCTCACTGCAGAGACTACTTTAAAAGATTAAAAATTGTGACACTTTCTTCCTTATTAATCTTTGAATCCGTTTGCCTATTTCGTAAATACACTTCTCTAATTTCAAGAAGATCGTTGCTCGGCTATCCGCTTAGGATCGTGAAGCACGACCTTTACCTAACTACTCCACAGAATTAGTTAATTGCTCAATATTATAGAATGCAAAAAATGCACAATCATTTGCCAATTGAAATCAAATCGATATTATCTCTCCCCGCATTCTACAATAATTTGAGGGTATATTTACCGGAAAGTGCCTTCTACTCTTGACCATAAGCTTTTACCGACGTTTTCAAAGTCTAAAAAATACTTATGTTGTGAACACGTTTTTTCAGATAACGAGAAAAGACTATATTAAAAAAATAGAAATTTTCAAAGGTAAGTGCATCGGAAACGGAGCGAAAGGATCAGATCAATCTCTCAACCAGTAGAATAATGAAATTAGTTCATTATACTGAAGAATAATGATTTCGACTATTTTTTATGGCTAGTAGATATTTTCTTATTTGTTTCAAAATATTTCACTTCTCTTCCATTCCTAACAAACTCGAAGTTATAATTGATTTCAGACCGCATAATTTCTGTTAAATTTATCCTTTAGATCTAAATGAATGTAGTGAATTGACACGTTTAGCAGCCGAAAATTAATTCTCCGTTGCTCCACACTCAAAAGCAGATGAACAATCGCATCAATGAAGATGTAAAATGCAATCTTCGAATGCAGCTTTAGCTTCGGAGCAGCTAAGTTTTTTATTATGTTTTTCATATATGGGTTTTCATTTTATTTAAATGCTTTCAAAAGAGGAAAAATTTTTCAGTGCTTCAAGCATATGTATATTTGTGTATAGAAAAATAATATTAGCCTTATTCTTTTTTTCAATTAACACCACGACAATGATATTTTTCTACTTTATTGAAGTATATTCACTGGAAAAAGTGGGTCTTTATTGCACTGGTGCAATAAATATTTATTGCACTCATTTAAACATAAATATTCAAATGAGCGAATTATTGAGTCCGTTTTCTTTGAGATTGTAATACGTTTCAAAGAAATGCGGATTTTATTTTATTATCATATTTATTATGTATTCGATTACGAAATTACTAGAAAATTTTTTTCTAAAATGCATATGATTACAATTTATAAACACAAATGTAAATGCCTCAAAAATAAGCTATTACGACTACTATCAATGTCAATCAAAAATTAAAAAAAGTTTTAAAATGGGTAATATATGAATACAGCGACATAAAACTTATTACTTAGTGGACCAAGAAAACTATATGAAATTCGTTATTTATGAGCTAATACAAATCTTACAAGATCTAGTGTCAGTAAGTTAGAACAAAGTTCAACGAAACTAGCGCAGTAAAATATTTATCCAAATCATGGCGCAGAAAACATACAACTGAAGACAAATTTTTAAATATTTGTGTCATGTTAGAAGTAGATCCAAATTTGTGAAGTAGAAAAATTACGAATTTTAGAAAACATACAGTAAAGGTGATTACAGCAGATGCTCAAAATGTTGTCCATTCACTCCAATACATAAAGCTATGAGATTTTTAAAACTTTGCAATACATAAAGCTATGAGATTTTTAAAACTTTACAATACATTTTGCAACATCCCTGAATGCTCAATTCTTCTTATCTCTGTGACCCTCAGAAAATAGTCTAAAGGATTCATGTCGGGATACACATTATTTAGGTATTGCTTTACCACCATATTGTAGTTTGGAATGAAATATCCGAAAGAACTCAGGTGTGATACTATAATATATATACATATACATATAATATTAAAATATTTTATAATATATAATATATATATTAGAATAAATCTAAATAAGCCGGACCATTCAAGTTACCCTCAATGAAAAAGGGACCAATTATTTTGTCGCCTGTTATTCCAGCCCATATATTCAGTTTTTCGGGATAATTGGTATGGGATTCACGCATCCATTAAGGATTGGTACGTGACCAGTATCTACAATTATGTCAATTTACATTTTCATTAATACAAAAAGTGGCCTCATGGTAAAACAAAACATAATTTGAAAAATTTGGATCGTTTTGATTATAACATCATTCGGTCTGCAAACTCTTTATCCAAATCGTCATCTGACAACTCTTGAACCAACGTTACTTTGTATGGATGGAATTTATTATCACTAAAAATTTTATCAAGTTCCCTGGATATTTGTCAGGTACTCAAGCGTGGATCGTCTTCTAACAGGACGTTTTAAGTTGATGCAGTTTATCTGCGCCCTGATTTGGATAGAACAATGTAGAAGACGTCTCCGAGATAATTGAGGCGTTCCACACATAAAACTCACTCTGTATATTAAGCCACTCTGTATGTTAAGCCTGATAAATAGCTTCATCGGCGGACATTTTAGTTTGTCAGAATTATTCCACATTGATAAGTTTGAAATATACTTATAACAATTCATTACAAGTCAGCCAACTGAAAAATTGATGTTTTTTCAATGCCATTCTACAAGTGGTCAATTATTACATATGTATTTTCAAAAATCATATTTATTAGTTTCCGTTTCCTATATAATTTCTTAAAGTAGCCCGTGAAGTGAAGAAAGCTTAAGGAAATATCGGTTTACTGGGTAAATTTCCATAGATTGCTATTGACGGATAAATCAATATTCTAATTTATTCTCATTGCGTAGACTATTTTTACAATCATATTTTTAGATGCGGCATTTTACCGTAACGTGTAAAAGTTACAGGCAACGTTAGATGATTAAACTTAGATCCATCCTTATACAAGATATAAATAAAATAAACATTCAATATACAGAATGAAACCATAATGAGTAAGTAAATTATAGATAATAGTAATAGATAACAATTTGTATATTAGTCCATAGCAAAATTTAAACCAGTATGCAGCATGCCAGGAATTAAATATTATTATTAGAATAGAAGTCGTTTACAGAGTAGAAGGCACTTTCCAGTAAATATGCCCTTGAACTTTTGCGGAATGCGGGAAAAGATTGAATCAATTTAATTTCAATTGGCAAGTGATTGTGCATTTTTTTGTATTGTAAAATAGTGAGCCCTTAACTAATTCCGAATGTGGAGTAGGTAGGTAAGTTAGCATATTAGCATCGGGGAGATATGATAGCGGATCATGAGAAGGAGTTATAGAATTTGGTAAAGTAATTATTGAGGCGAATCTTTTATTATAATAAATATTTTTGGTAGCTTCTATTATCTTAAGATAAATTTTTCTGTATAGTTTCGTGTTATTTTTGAAGAAGACATTATCCGAGAATTTCCTTAGGTGAGATAAAGATCCCATGTTCTTTGAAGATATACGTAAACCTTTAGTGGGCCAAGGTTTACTTTGCTTAGAATTAGATGCTAGACTAGTTAGTATTTTAATGAATCTAGAAAATTCGAGGCCCACATCACCAGAGAGCATGTTCTAGTCAGTTTTTTGACAACAGTGCTTGAAGTTTTGATAATTTTTTTCCGAATAGATACGGCATAATGTGCGGGAAACATTTTTAGTATTTTTACCGATAATTTTGTTATCACTGCTTAATGATCGGAGAGATCTGTAAAGACAGTACAGTCGATGGATTCTGGATCATACGATGACACAACATAGTCTATTATCGTCTTAGTTATTCTGGTTAGTGCCGTTATATGCATGACCATACCAAAAAAATCAAAAATTGACTGAAAACATTCTTGACCATCACACACACATATTGGATATAATTTTTAAATTAAAAAAAAATACAAAAAATCCTTGAGATCATCTCATTGACCTACTAGATACATCTGTAAAAAGGATTCCAGGCCCTCTTTCTTATGATTATGACCCAATTACTTCAGTTTCCGGACGATGGTGAATGGGATCCGTTTTACTTTCAAAAAACCCAAATTATTGTCGTGTTAACTCTTTCATATGTTTCGAAAAGTGACACGTATCAAGAAACACTAAAACTACGTATGAAGCCTTCAATCTTCTGCTACAGTCCTAGTAGCTCCGTCTACTACTTTTGTAATTTCATCAACATTTGTTATGTAGTTATATCACGATTAAAGAGTGTAAACAAAATTATTATCTCATATTAAATACCCGTTTGTTGTTTTATGACCTATAATTTATTTCTGTTGACATTCAAAGATTATAGTTTTGTAGTATCCTTCGATAATTGCATGGGATAATGGATCAATTAAATTCAAGTAAAGGTCACTTGATTCGAAACTTATTCAAGTTGATATGAAGTAATAGTTACTAACACTTTTTTATTTATTTTGTTTTTTCCATTCCCAGCTTTGTGTGGAGAGTTTAAAGAATATTTTATGAACGTTATAGAACGTTGTCGAAAAATGATAGATTCGACGAGGTGTGAACATTAAGTGAGGAGACAATTGAATGTTGTGTCTTTCGAATTAGTTCCCACAGGAAATCACGCAGCGTTTGAGACGATTCTTCCACTTTTCATAGCTATGCTCGAGCTCCTATAGTGGGATCGGCTTGTTTTATAATATCCTAAAATGTCCCTTTAGGTGAGTTTCCAAATGAGATAAGAGGAGATTATATCCAGATCAATAAAGAGATTGAGGAACCACAAGAATATTTTTATTGATAAAAAAATTGTGTATTGAAATTGGTCGAATGAACGCTGATGTGTCTTCGATTGTTTTTTGAATTATTCTAATCCTAAACAGATGATTTGAACGGAAAAGTTTTGGTATTCTGTTGATATCTTCATTAGTTTATGCAGTCGAAGATCATCCGTTTTGTTGTTCATCTACTTTTGACTCTTTTCTTTCTGTTAAAACCTTTAACCACAGAAACACCAGAAACACTGTCCGTAGGAATTATGAGGTTTTGTAAAAGTTTCTGTTGCACTTCGCCCAAGACTAAACCAAAATTTGAAAGCATACCATTGCTCTAACTTTTCTTAAATACGATTTCACAAAAACAATGACTAAGTGCAATCTACTGATTGGATTGAAAATTTAATCATTTAATTTCCATTCCTCGTTATTATTGCCATGAAAATGTCACGATCGACTTTCTTCTCTAATGAAAGCTCAATTTACAACTCCGGGGCATGTGTTTTCAGTAACTATTATTATTAAATTATTTGAGGGAATAAAGTAGAATACGTGACATTTTTTTTGCTCAATTACGCGCAATCAGAGGTTGAGACCATGGAATAATTCAGTTATCTATCACCTATCAAAAACCAAAATCGTAGAAAGTAACCTTCATTTATTGAGTACCTCTATCCTGACCCACCTGTAAAAGCCTGCAACTATCTGCATTTGGGACTTTACATCAGTTGCTCAGGATATTACGAGTAATATGACCAATGATACACCCAAATATGAAATACCCTGGATCCCAAAAGACCTGTGACTCTGTTGGGAGCATTTTCAATAAGAATAGTATTGAAATATAATAAAGATATATTAAAATAAGTAATTGTATTGTATTAGATTTGACTCAAATGTGTCATAACTTGTATATCTTTAATTGAAAGTATGAACTTGGTTTCTTGAATCTCACCCATATATGGTGATTTCATTTTTTTATTGCAAAAAATTTGAATATTTATTTGCAATTACTTATATTGAATTGAAGATTGGGAATTTATCAAGTACCTTGATTCATTTTCTTGCACCTGCAATTTATCACTCGATCTCATTCCAAGTATTTTTCGAAGTGACAACTTTTATATTTCACGATACATTTAGACACGTTCCACTTTTTCGTCGAAGGATCCATTTAGACACTTGATTAACTCTTAAATTTATTATCTTCACTACATTTTAAAAAGTTATGTATCGTAAACAGCTGCTGTCGAAATTTCAGCCGGATGATAATAGAAGTTTTGTATGAAAGCAGGCGTGTGTGTCCACGGATTGTAGAAAAAATTAAAAGGAGGTAGTGATTTCATTTTTGTTTTTGAACTGAAAAGTGTATAGAGAAATCGAAGCAGAGCTAGCAATGCATCATAATATATGATTAAGATTGACACAAGACGAATTCTGTCATCTTTCAAGTATTTTTCAGCTCTTAGTCCGTGAAACACGAATGAGCAGGCTTGTCGAAATGTTTCTGGAAAAATCGTCAATTATATAGAAAAAACTGTAAAATGTTCTGAAACCACTCGTAATTAGGAAAAAGTTTAAAATAAATGCCGAAAGTCGTTAATTTCTACATTGTAATTAAGAATACATTAAAATAACTTTTGTACCAAAACCAGATAACCCCTTAATTTACCTCAGGCTCGTTCAATTGAAGATTTTTTGTTCAAGTTATTAACTTTTTTAGTTACAGTTATTACAAGGGTGTTCAGGGACTCGATGCAATAGATTCGGGAGTAGATGACGTGAAAATTATACTATAACTAAAAAAAAAATCTTTCATACGACCCTTCGATTCTGAGTTATAGTTGCGAAATCAGAACTTATAGTTAAGTATATTTTCTAAATTATGCATTCCAACATTATGAATTTTTAATAGATGATTGTCGAAATAAATAATTTCCCCCTTCTATCTGAAGGCCAGGGGCGGCTCATGCCTAATGGTTAACAATCCGTAATTTTTACAGGGACAAACTGTAAATTCTAAAGATAGCAAAATGAATTATTCAATAGATTTTGTAATCAAAAGATACTTTTTGCTTAACTCGATAAAATTTATGGTTAAAGACATACGTAGATTCTTAAGATCGTTTTATATGCCAGGGAAAGAATCCACCATGAAGAGACATTCTAAGTATCGCTGATTATTCAGGTTATTATCAAAAAAATACGGGCCTATTAAGTTATTATCCACTATTCCTGCACATACATTAACATAAAATCATCTAATTGTTCGTTTTAATTGTACCGTGACGATTTTCATCTGACCATAAATGAAAATTATGGGAATTAATGAAACCATCTCGTTTGAAACCAGCTTCATAAACAAACAGAACTTTTCCAATAAATGTATTCTTTTTTCTGGCATTTCAAATAAATCAAAATTATTTTGCGTAAGACACGAAAATTTAATTCTTGCTTTCAAATGACGTCGTTTGGAACATCCAAAGTTTGTGATTTGTCATCTAATAGTTGTAACAATCAAAATTCAAGGCCTGGTATATCATAAAATTGGATCATTGATGCCAATGCTAAATGAAGATTCAAAATTTCTTCAGATCATTTCATTTCAATTTCGTTGAACAAGCAGTAGGGAGAGCAATTGTGTTGTCATTAGAATTATTTCAAATCAAATCACTCAGTCACAGCAACGCGTGGCCGGGTCTGCTAGTAAATTATAAAATAGTATTTCGCTGACATGACTAAGTGAATCAGACAAGATTTGATATCAACAAACTAACTTACTACGACGTATTCCGTATTATGACCTATCAAATTGAATTTATGATTACCGCAACAGTTTTATTTTAGCATTAGAAACAAATATTGTATATTTTGAGCATAATGCATACAATTTAATATGAATCAATTGCTGATGTAGTGTCTACATTTGGTCTTCCTATAAACAGACAAATGCATTTACGATGCTCTTTGCTCATTATGACCTTATTCATTTCATAAATGGCTGTGTGATGAATAATTATGAAGATATATACGTGAAATAATGGAATGTGTTTATCACTATCAGATTCTAATCGCCTCGTAAATAATTGGTATTAATATTTTGTATGGGAGTTTTACAAAATGAATTATATGAAGAATTGTTTTATTGTTTCTTTTTTTTTGTTGAATTTATATTCAAATATATAATGCAGAGAATAATTTTTGAATATTTAGGGGAAGTCAGGGTAATGGGGGACACCTGGGTAATGGGAGCTCCCAGCTAATTCCACTACATTTTGAATGTGCTGCCTTCTGTTCGTTAGTAGCGTAACTTCCGAACGAAATTTGTAGAACTTGTGGATGGCAGTGGAGTCAAAATTTCAACATACCAAGGAGCACCATACAAAAAAGGATGAAAACGAATAAATACGACACACAGTGTTTTCTAAAAATGAAGAACAAGAACTTGCAAAATATGACTTTCAAGACAAGAAATAAAGAAATGTGCATATAACTATTACTATGCTGACAGAAACAATTTAAGATGCCCTTTTAACAATTATTAAAAAAGTGATGAATGGCCCATTGACTTTTCAAGGAAGCCTGAGGCTACTAGTATTAATAGAATAACAGCCTGCAACAAAGAACAAGTGTCTTCATGCTTTGAGAATTTGAATCAGGTTTTAACCAAATATAAATTCACGGCACAAAGTATTTATAATTTGGACGAAACTGGCATTTCTACCGTACGGAAACCTGGAAAAATACTCGCTAAGAGAGGATTGAACCGAGTTGGTTTTGTGACAAGATACTCATACAGGGAACCCCAGAGTTGACAAAGGGGCCAAGCCTGGGCCAGTCCTGGGAAGCCTAGCTTCGGCGTATCTGTATTGGCCCATGCGTTGGCCAGGCTACTTAACTCAGCTTCGGCCATACCAATGATTATCGAAGCTTATGCAAAGCCTGGATATTCCAGCCTTGGTCATTCGTTGACAACTCAGGCTTGGACCAAGGTTGGGCCAATCCTGGTTATTCCAGCCTTGGTCATTCATTGACCCAAGTTTCGGCTGTACGGTCAAATACGGCGTGGTTCGAGTATTTTCGCCCAACACCCCGTCGGCAGCCATACTTTTTATTATTATGGGTCTGATCAATCCGATCTCTAGTTTATTCAGTGTGTGTGTTTCTTATCACATTTTTTATTATTTATTATTACTAAAAGTAACCATGTCTGATGCGTATCTTCTAGTTCAAAGATGGCGTGCATTGAATGTAGAAAAAAAACTAACTCAATTGTGAACGGGCAAAGCTTAAATAATTTAAGTGTGAACATCAGATCTGTTGTGTTAACGATAGTGGTACAGACTTGTGCAATCTACAAGCGTTTAATAATCATAATTTGGATAATAATGATAATAATAATAATAATTCTATAAATTCTAGGCGACCTATCTTGGTCCAGTCTAGACGACCAATCTTGGCGTATCATTATCACTCCAGAGTTTTACCAAGACTGGACCAAGCCTAGCTTACAAGCTTGGCCCAGAGTTCTACATAGTTGGACCAAGCCTGGGCCAAGCTTGGGCACTTGGATCTTTCCTCTATGGGTAGGAATGGGGAGGAAACATAACTATAATTTGTGCATTCAGTGCATCGGGGATGTATGTTCCTTCCCTGTTTATTTATGGCAGAAAACGAATGAATTCTCAGCTTCAGAAACGGCGTCCTCCAGGAGTAGTATATTGCTGTTTAGATAAATGCTGGATAACGGAGAAACTTTTCATTTTATATTTAAAGAATTTTCAAGAAACTGTTAAAGCAATTATGGAAGCTCCAGTATTACTGATTACTACATATTGCACTGGAAGCCTTTGAGTTTTGTAAAGCTAACGGAATTGTTCTTTTGACCATCCCCTCACATACTTCACATCGTCTTCAACCATTAGAAGTTACATTTTATTCTTCGATCAAATCAGCATTTAATGCAGAATGTAACAAATAGATATTTGAAAAATCATGCACATGAAACGATAATCACCTTTGAAATAGCTGAGCTTTTCAATAACGCATACATGAGAATTGATACTTTGGAAAAAGCGGATATGGAATATCAAGTAACTGGTATCTGACCTTATAATCCCGAAATATTTTCCGTGGAGGACTACACAAAATTCAATCTATACACACCTGCGGATTTCGATGAACCACAACAACAAGAAGTTCCTCAGAACACGCTAGAACAAACTCAAATTCCTCAACAAACGGAACCAGACAATCAACAATCAGAACATAATGTGGTTCTTGAAGCATCTTTCCAATAATTTTTTGCCTTTGCCAGGACCGTCAAAGCCTAGGAAAGAGGTAACTGATAGGCGATAAAAGAAACAAACATCTGTCATAATAAGTTCTACGCCGAACAAGCACTGTTTAATCGAAAAGGCAAATAAAAAAAAACAGCAAAGAAGGAAAGAAAGTGAAGTTACCAGGAGGTTCAAAATCAGGATTGCGTGGGAATTCTACAGACAACAGAAGGGTGAAGATATGAATGAGGAAGATGATGAAGAGAGGCATGCAAATTTAGTTGGCCAAGATGTATGTTTAGTTTGTGGTGAATTCGGGAAAAATAATGGAATCTGGTTAAGATGTAAGTTTTACGTGAATTCGGCACATAAAGTTTGCGCGACGGTGGAAAAACAAAAGAGTTTTAATTTTGTCTATTGCGTTTAAACAAAAAGACAGGGGGAATAATGGCCACATGCTCCCTTACCCCAGCAGGGTGAGATAATGGTAGCCACATGACCATTCCTAATTTTGACTTAGGAATACTTATGTTGTGTTGTTATTTGAAATATTGATATAGTGTATTAATGCATCTTAATGTTCTTGATTTTAGGTCTCTTCTGTTTCAAAATTAGTTTTTTTAATAATTTCTGCAAGAAATATCAAATTTCACGTTTCGACTTTTCTTTAAGTCTAAACTAATTTTAAAACCGCAGAGACCTAAAATCAAGAACATTAAGATGCCTTAAAATATGAAAAGG
The DNA here is from genome assembly GCA_026230145.1 of Diorhabda elongata. Lineage (NCBI taxonomy): Eukaryota > Metazoa > Arthropoda > Insecta > Coleoptera > Chrysomelidae > Diorhabda > Diorhabda elongata. The sequence goes on along the minus strand of CM047933.1, from coordinate 27,228,141 downwards.
TCTAAGAAATAATAAATTAAAGACATTTAAAGAGTATATTTTCCTGTTTCTACTGTATTTAAAAAAATATTGAGAAGAATTGAGGGTTGTAATAGCAAATAAGCTTAGAGAGCCCTATTACCCCGACTTCCCCTACGACTGTATCGTCCAAAATATCGATTAAGAGACATTAATGTAGCTCCAAATGCAAATTTAATTGAAATATGGGTTGAGCGTTTTGAAGAGACCGGTTCCACGTTTAAACCACCAGCAAAAGGTGGTCCAAAAACGACTAGAACCACAGACAATATTGATAGGATGAAGAAGTCAGTACGAGAAAATCTGCATGTAATCGGAAGCGATCGGCGGCTTTAAACGACGAAGTTTACAGCGAATTTTGAAGTTGGATCTTTAACAGCATCCTTATAAGCTCCAGTTAACATAGGAATTAGAAGATACCGACTTTGGAACAAGGTTGACATTTGCTCAAGAAATACTTAGTCGATTTTCCACTTTTGTCAACATCTTTTTTTCAGCTGAGGCTCATTTTCATTTAAATAGGTTCGTAAACCAACAAAATTGTCGTTATTGTAACGAAAAAAATCCAAAAATGAAACATCAAAAACCACTGCATAGTCCAAAAGAAACGGTTTGTGCAGCAACCACAAACAAGGAATTATTGGCTCTTTTTTCTTTGAAGATTCACGAGGGCGAAACATCACCGTTAACAGGACTGCTATGTTGCGATATTAGAGGCATATTTAGCTCCAGAACTTGCAAGATCAAGCAGAGCGACATATCATACATCAAATGATTCTATGGTAGCTGTGAGGCATATGTTTCCTGCAAGACTAATTTCCAAAATAGGTGATATCTCTTGGCCCCCACGTAGCCTTGTCTTGACGCCTTTTGATTTTTGTACGGACACCTCAAACATGAAGTCCTCATAAACAATCCGAGGAACATCAATCAGCTAAAGGAAAATATCTGCTAATAAATAGCAGCAATCGCCCACCATAAATACCTTATGTATTTATTTTTTTAGCCTATACTTAATAAATGCACGTTCTATTGCGCCACCCTATATCAGAAACAATGAGTCTATATAAATTTGGCGTGTATGCAATAAACCCAATGGTAGACATACCGTTTGGAAGATAACCAATGCATTTTTTAACAGTGAGGACTTAGTTAGGATACATGCATGTTTTTATATGAGGGAACCTTAGAAGAGAACAAAATATCTATTCCAATTAGCAGAAGAACATAACTCCAAATATTAAGAAAAACAGCTTTAAAAAAAAATGAGCGATCATTGTTTTCACCTGTATATGGAAATTATACAATACAAAAATATTGTACATACAACATGTAAAAAGTGCATTAATGATTAGTGTTTTTACATGATTGTGATTATTATTATAATTTTTCCTATTAGTTCAGAAGAAAATCATAACAAATGTTTCAAAAACAATATAATTATGTGAAGTATGTAACAAAAATGGACTAGATTGAAATTCAACTTACATAAAACATTTTCAATTAATATTACGAGGATATATTGAAAAATTCTTAGCATACTAAAGAACCAAACAAAATTTCAATGTCAAAATATTTTATTACTCAATATATTCTCCTCTTAATTGGATACATTTATCACAGCGAACCAGCAACTTCTCTAGACCTATAAAAAAAAATGTTTCTTCTTGCTTTGCAAACCAGACCTCCACAACTTTTTTTCAGTTAAGGAGAGAGATGATAGTTGGGCGGAGCCAAATCTGGTGATTAAGGGGGGTGTCCTAGTAATTCAAACCCCAAATCGCTAATTTTTTGCACGGCATCATGAGATTTGTGTGCAGGAGCGTTGTTCTGCAAAAAAACACCTTTGGATAGCTTGCCGCGTTTTTTTTCTTGAATATTTTCCCATACAGTGGTCAGTAATGTCGAATAGTAATCTCCAGTTATCGTTTTACCCTTATCCAAAAAATAAATAATTATTACTCCATGGCAATTCCAAAGAACTGAAGCAAGAACCTCTCCAACAGATTTTTGGACACGAAACTTTTTAGGTCTTGTAGAACCATATTGTCGCCATTCCATCGATTGTTGCTTTGTTTCTGGATCGTAGAAATATACCCAAGTCTCATCCATAGTTACAGTTCCCTTATACGCTTTTGGTCAACTTTCAAATATTTGGGGATTCATTTTGCAGCAATTTTTCTCATGTCCAAATTGACGTGAACTATATGATGAACGCGTTCGTATGAAATATTCAGTGTACCAGATATCAGTTTTAACCCAATTCGACGGTCTGATAGGAACTTGTCATGAATTGCATTGATATTTTCGGGGACTGACACAAAACTTGGCCTTCCCGATCGGTCATCATCTTCAATGGAAAATTGAAGCATGCAGTCCAATTTTTCATGGTCGCATACGAAGGACATTGATCACCAAGAGTATCAAGCATATCTTCGTAAATCTGCTTACCTCTTAACCCTTTTAAATAGGTACTTGATGATGGCTCGATACTTCAATTTTTCGATTTTCACAATTTCGGTGGACATCTTTTTTCTTTCAATTTATTGGTTTACTTTTTTGACGTCAAACTTTACACTGACACAATATTTTGTTTATGATTGGAACTGGTCTAGGCTAATTACATATCAATACATCCTCGTATATTAAGGAGTTGAGTGTCCATCGATTTCCAATTATTTGTAATCACTGCTTGTCTAACATTTAGAAGCATTTTCATCTCTGGGAGAGCGGAACTAATTATTCAAGGCATCCTTCATTTAAATTTTATGGAGAAAAATAGCCCAAAGATATGATTTCATTGAATTCCTGCCCACACGTTTAATACAAAAAGGATGTTGGGTATATGATACGAAAAATATTTTTGGACTTTCGTCAGCCCAGCAATGACAATTATAGCGATTTAGAAACAAAGGATGTTGATCCGACCTGAATATTGAATAAAAAAGTTTTAATTATTATTTAATTGGTTAGCCATAATCAAAAGAGAACTGAAAATATAAGTCCAAGTAGTTTTCATTCATTTCCTTCACCAAATGTATCTTGGAATTGACGATGTTTCAAAACCCTACGAACAGTAATGCACGTCAATAATACTTTTCGAGTATTCTGACACAAAACTGCTACTTTTTCTACCAAACACTATTTTCATAGTTCTTTTTTTCATTAACTATTGAATCTGTTAGTTAACGTTTTCTCCTCAGCTCTAATACGTGAGAAGTTGCTTGTTTTCTTGAAGAAATTTGACGTGTTTGAATATTTGCAGAAAATTTAATAAATGCAACCAAATATCAGCGCGGACTCTTTCCTGTGGCACACTCCATATAACATAGTTGTGTGCAAACCGTTACCTTTGAGAGGAAGACTAAAAAATGAAAAATGTGTAAGGAGATTACGTTAAAAATTAAATATATTTTTTCAAAAAACTTTGGTGTTTTCTTTATCATTGTTATGTATCAACTAAATAAATCAATAAATATCTTTCGTTCATAGATGATTGTTAAAACTTTGATTACATCTTGCGTATGTGTTTGGAAGCGATAACAGATCCGCAAAGCAATATAATTGGAAAGTTAAAAACATATATTCAGTACAAGTATTTGGGTTTCCTTTTAATAGGAGATAAAGATGAAAGGGTAAAATTAGTTCGAGTCGAGATCAATTCTAGACAAGAAAAAGACCAAAAACAGTATCGTGAGAAAAAGAAAGAGAAGGAAAACACTTATGGAGAAAATTAGTACAAGAAATTGCAATATTATTAAAAAAAGAATAAGGATACTAATAGACTGATGCTCCTTGATAAACAGATCAGTAAACCTGGAGTAAACTAAAATTCTCATCATGGGATGATCTCTTTGCTCCACCTTTGGCCATTTACGTAAATTGTATATAATTATCTCAAATTTCAACCTATTATGTTAGAAACTTACAAGTTTGATTCTGTTGAAGGGGGCAATAGAAGCCGAAATTAGAGGAAGGTCATGTTCACGCGATTTTGGGACACAAAAGGCCCAATTTTAGTAGATTATCTGCAAAAGGGTGCTTATTATGTGAACATCCAATATTACGTCAGGGGGATGAAAAAAACTCCTATGGAAGTTGTGTAAAAGTTTTCTCTGGTATCAGGATAACTTACACAATCATAAGTCCGCCATCATCATGGTAGCAATAGCACAAAAAGGCTTCATATTAGCTAAGCATACCTTGCAGATTTGGTTCCGAACGATTACCGGCCGTTTCTAAATCTTTCTTTGCATGGTAATGCATGGAAAATGTGTTAACTTTGATTTGACTGCCAATTTTCCATTGTACGTGATAAGCGAAGGAGTGAAGGGATGAGCCCTTATATATATTCCATGTCATTAAACCGACTGCTTATAGTTTATGAAGATTAACTTTACTTTTTTTAATAAAAAAAATTACTTTGCACGGTAAATGTTCTTAGAACTGGACACTCATTAATTTCTCTTCAGGAAAAAAAGAGAATAACTGTTATGATTTAATGACCAATATGTTATTGAAAATTTATTTAACATTGTAATTAAATTGTTTTTTAGTCAATATTTGCATATTACATATCAACATTAGTTATTACTGAATAAAATTATAATTACTCGAAGGAATGTACTTGCTGTTAGCAAAATTTCATTCAATTTATTATAAGTAGAATTATTTAATAAGCAACTTCTACATTTCAACATAATGATTTTCTGTTATTGATTAATTTAATTGTTATATATATATATATATATATATATATATATTCTTTAAAAAATACCTCAATAAAAATGTTTTTTCAGTTAATGGGAAATTTCAATGATTTCTGAGGTTCTTGTCGCTGTCAATATGAAACCATTTATTTTTAGTTACATAAGATTAATTTAACGTTATTTTGATTTTGAATGATTGCAGTCAATTGTGAATAAGCGTAGAATTTCATTCATTCATTATTTATTAATAGAAATTGTTTTAAACGGAAGTTATTATACGTTTTTCTATGTACATATTATGAATAAAATTTGTCTGATAAACTCCTAATTCTGAATAAGTAATAACATAACGATAATAAAAATTTGCACTTAGATTATTGACCTTGGATAGCTTTGATATAAAAATTCAGTATCTGCACATTCTTAGTCGAACGGTTGATATCCTGGTCACACAGTAGTCTCCTCCACTACTTGCATAATTAAAATTTATTTTTATTATCAATTCACAGTTTCTTGATATTTATTTTCCTCAAATAGCAATTATCATTTGCAATCGCACTAAACAATCTTATTTACTATAATTATTATATTATTTTTACATAAAAACTTTTAATATCAATGAGGTCACTATGAGATGTTGTTAGATTAGTTAATTACGTAGTAGAGAGAGATGCTTTACTGACAAAAAATTATTACAATTTGTAGACAAAAGGTTGTAAAAACTAGGAAACAAACATAAAAATAACTAAATAAAGATAAAAATAAAATAAAATTTCAATATACAGAAGAAAACCACAATGAATAACAAAATTATAGGTAAGAGGAATAGGTAATAAATAATTAGTATATAAGTCCATAGCAAAATTAAACCAGTACGCAGCATGCCAGGAATTAAACATTATTATTAGAATAGAAATCGTTTACAGAGTAGAAGACACTTTCTAGTGAATATGCCCTCAAATTAGTGCGAAATGCGGGAAAAGATTAAATCGATTTGATATCAATCGGCTAGTGATTATGCATTTTTTGCATTGTAAAATATTGAGCCCGTAACTAATTCTATACGTGGAGTAGGTCGGTAAAGGTCGTGCTCCGCGTTCCTAAGTGGATATCAGTGCAACGTCCTTTTTGAAATTGGAGAAGCGTGTGCTTACGAATTAGGCAAACGGATTCAAAGATAAATAAGGAAGAGTCAGAATTTTGAATCTTTAAAGAAGTCCCTGCAGTGAGTCCTGCTGTTTAGTCCAAGTAAATATCTAACAGCCCTCCTTTCGTAGTTTGAAGATTCGCTCAAATTGAGTCGTACCACACGTACCCCAGAAGGAAAGGGCATATCGGAGATGCGACTCAATAAGGGCATAGACTTAGAAAAATCATAAAAAGTTGTTGCAGTGATAGAGATTATGCTCGATGAAGAAGCTCTACTTATTAGAAGGTTCCTTGAGTAGGTACTGAATAAATCAACCGACTTGGTATTATATGGATCTCACGAGACTTTTTTCAGAAGTTTTGTTTCTGATGGCATCTCATTCCTTTTTGTAGATAGACCTCATTTTATTCTTTATTTTTTGAATGCCAGCAACGAATTTTTTTAAAACCCACTCTTTGTCTTATGAGCTTTCCTTATTTTTGTAGGTAATCTTCCTCTTTTCATATCCCGGTACTACTTCTCGAGCTCAGCTACAGCCCAGTCGCTATCTTTATCGTTTTTTCTTGGAGGCTTTAATGTTACAATTTTTGACAAATCTGTATTCACAAAGACCTTCACTTCAATAATTCGACATTAATTAGATGCAACCCACCCAGATTTGTAACTCTCGAAAGTGTCACGTAAGCTTGACCGGATGTGAATACTGCAGAACCAATATCCATCAGCGCATTATTGAGACTTAAGCCCTGACTTTGGTGTATAGTTGTAGCATTTACTATACACATGAAAAACTGTTCGTGATCAACATAAGCTCTATTAATAATTTCAAATTTAGTTTTGACCGGACCAAACCTGTTAACATGTTCTTTATTAAATGTGATGTTTATTTCCGTAATTATATTTGTATTTTCCGGATCAACCTTTACGTTTTCAATTATTTATTTTATTTTCTCATACATTATAGAAAAGTAGAGTAGTTTCAATAAAATGGAATTTGAAATCAACCATGTTTATACAATGCTTGCTTGGTTACTAAAAACACAGACTCCTAGTTTAATTCACAAGATTAGGGGGTCGAAAATGGTCGATGTTTTGAAACATCGATATTTTCCCAAAAGAACAAAAAAGGAGTGAAAAACATTTAGATCATATTTTCATGAAAATATGGAAGAAACGTTATAAATTAACTGATTTTTCTATTTGTAAATTAACTGATTTTGCGTAATAGCTGATAGATAAATACAAGTTTTTGTTTCTTTAAAATTTATTGGTAAATAAAATCCTGAAATTAATTTTTAAAGTCGAAAACGAAACCTAGTTATTTTTAATATGTATTTGGTTGTATTACCTAATTAAAAATAATCTGTAATTTTTCACTCATTATTACACATAAATAATTAGGAGAAAAACAAGTTTATGAGCTTCAAAACAAACTTTATTAAAAAGAAATAAATGTTACAATTTAAGTTGTAATAATGATTGGAAACAAAAAAACAATAAAGAACAATTGATCAATTAATATTTGAAGTATAAAAATTTTGAAATAAAAATATTGGGTATTAAATTTCCCAAAATGTGTCATCTAGTTCATGAAGAAAAATAAGTTTCGTAGCCATATCTTCTGAGAGGCAATTTCTGAGAGAGTTCAAACTCAGACTTGCTTGGAAAAATAGAGGCTCAGATGGAACGGAAGTGACTATTTCAGGCACATATTTGAATACTACTTGAAAAGTTGGGTAAGTCCTTCATCATTTTCCAGAAAGCCAGAGGGTTCTGCTGAAATTTTTCAGGAATTGATGTATCTATCGATTGTTTCTTTTTTTGCCATGCACTCTGAATTCACTCAAAACGTACACCCGTGTTCCACAACCTTCTTTATTCATGGGAGGAGATTCAAATAATGAAATAATTAGTCTTGGATAATTTGAAATTTATTAATTGAAGTAGCTTTTCAACAACTAGGAACTATAGAAATCACCAAAACATCGATGTTTATTTAAAACCATCGATAACTGCAAAATATCGAAAGAAGATCATCGATTGAAAAAACATCGATGTTTTCGTGAAACCATCGATGTTTTGATAACATCGAACCATCGATACCCATCCCTAGTTACTAGTATCTCAGATATTGTCGAGTGCATTACATTTACGTCTTTCTTGAGCGTTTTGTTTTATAATTATTGTTATAATTAAATTATCAATAATCCAATATGGATAAGAAAAGACAACTGACTCAAAATGAAATTGAGTACTACGCAAATCTGATTCCGAATTAGACGGAATTTTTGGCGAGGGTGGTAACAACGATTGCGATTATGAACCTTCTGAGAATTCAATTGACAGTGAAGATGAAGTCGTCTCCGAACCTGAAGCTGATCTGAAAATAATTTCGATGATTCCCAAACAACAACATCAAATGCGAATAATAATTTTTGGACAGAAATTCAACAAAATCCTAAATTATTTATTTTCCAAGAAAATGTTTGTATGAAATTGGATACGACAAACAGTACAAACGTTGGTGGACTTATTTTTTTCGGATGAATTTCTTGTAGAAACAACTAATTTATATGCTGCGCAAGAAATTGAAAAACGCAATGAAATAAAAATATATATTAGGTTATCAAAGTGGCAAGACGTCAGTGTTGCAGAGATGAATGTTTTTATTGGACTTTTATTGCAAATGGGACCTTGTATTTTTCCATCAATTGAACATTACTGGAGCACCAACAAGCTATATAAGCTAATTAATTTTTGGCGTTCACATATGAGTCGAAATCGATTCCAGTTGTTACTTCGTTATTTTCATTTGGTTGATAACTCAATACCAACTGACGACAGATCATACAAGGTGAGACCAATACTAAATCATTTCAATAATATTATGCGTGAAAACTATGTACCACATAAAAATCTTTCTATTGACGAAAAAATAAAAAACTCAAGTATGGTATCAAACTGTATGAACTATGTTAGTCTGACGGTCTTGTAATGAAAATAAAGATTTACAACCCAAAATCAGAAGAAACTGACAATAATGTAAGCCACATTACTGACGTCGTTTTACATTTATTTGAGGACTATCTCGATAAAGGATACACGGTTTACATGGATAATTTTTATAATTCTGTTATTCTGATTCACTCTGATACACGAAAAACTTATGTGTGCGGAGTCCTACGAAATGACAGAAAAGGAAACCCCAGAGATGTGGTAAATCGTAAACTGAAAAAAGGGGAGTGTATCTGGCAGTAAAATGGTCCTGTTATTGTATGCAAATGAAAACACCAAGGAAATGTCATTAGCATTTCAAACATGCATGCTGTTGAAATGCTAGAGGTGCTCAATCGCAATGGAAAAGTTTCTATGAAACCGAATATTATTCGAGATTTCAATAATGGAATGTCTAGCTAGCATTGACCGATCAGATCAAATGCTTTCGTACTATTCCTATCTAAGAACGACTATTAGATGGATTAGATTTATATATTTATATATATACAATGCTCACAAAATTTGTCAAAAAGTAACTTGTTCTAAAATAAAACTGATCAAGTTCAGAGAAGAATTCGTCGTCGCCTTAATTGGAGCAGAGATTCAACTAGTTTAAAAAAAATGAAATTGCAAGAGCTTGATTATTTATAGAGTCTACCACCTACCGAAAAAAAGCAGCATCCGATAAAGCCATGTTGTATATGTACCCAAGCAAAAAAACGTAGAGAAGCACGTCCAACATGTAAAAAAAACCTTCCCACTTGTGTAGAAGATTGTTTTAAGAAGTTCCACCAACAATAAAATATTATTTAATTTCGTGGATTTGTACATATTTTTATAATAATATTATTTGTTCGTTTTTTAATAAATTTTCTGTTCATGCAAGCTGCCATTGATTTTTGGTTTTTTTCCCAGAAGCCAACTATCGATATTAGCACTTATATATTTCGAGTTTAATCGTAGCTGCACAAAAATGGCAAGTAAACACCGGACGAAATAACTCGTAGTTGGAGTCCTAGAAAAGAAAGCAATCTACGAGTTATCTCGTAGTTGGCAGTCAATGTGTTAAAAAATCCTAGTTTCCTAAAGTTCTTCTTGGAAAAGACTTACTTTTCTATGTTTGCCATCTTCTTAGGTTCCTTTCAGCTCAATTTTCTCAATGTTCACTTGTAATTTTATTTTGAGTTAAACTGTTGATATTTCTTTTTCTTCTTATTTCCCTAATTTCTGTGAATTTAACAGTGTGACGAACAGATCCCATGAAACATACAATTTCAATTTTATTTGTGCATTTTCATGCATAACTATCAGATCATTTTTTTTATTTTATCTTTGTTCATATCATGTTTTTATATATTCTAATCCCTGTATTTATTCGATTGTACGCCTATTATTTATGAAACTTTTCAAATAACTTCGTTTAAAAAACATATTCCAGTATTAGGCCTTGTATATAAACTAGACGTAGTGTTTTTATGTTGTCATAAAACTGATTTTATTATAACAAGTTACGTTAATCGATTATTCACATTGGACATGTTTTGTCATGGTAAAAAAATGCAAAGTAAAGACAGTATATGTTATGCTTACGTAAAGTTATAACACCTGGTCTATTAGGAACGGATACGTAGTAATCCTGGTGGACAAAACATTTGCAAACCACGCCTTTTTGCTAGTTTCATGATAATATACTGTAAACTATGGAATTCTCTATTCTAAGGTCAATAACCATATATACGGAATTAGATTTCTGTCACTTAAGCTCATTCACATGATTTTAGCAATGCGAAGAATGCGAGTTTTTATATTTTGTTACTCTAGAGGGTGATTAATTAAAAATTTCCAATATGTCAACTCAAAACGTCCCAGACAAATATTACCAATGTTTTCCCACTATAGATACAAGTAGGATTATTTCACACTTTAAGAATTTAATCAAAATAAAAGAACGAAAAGATCAGAACACTGGTCGGCTAACGTATTGCCAAAGAGCCAAAATATGAATATGGTAATTTAAAAAAAAATCGGAGCCAAATTAACCAACTTTATTACACTAAATAAAACTAAATTTCATTCTTAATGAATATATAGGCATTTATGATAACAATATGCTTGCATTTCCTTGGAAAGTTTGAGTAAGCCAGGTTTGTATGTTTTTTTATGACATGATTCCAAGTTCTCATCAATAAGACGAATTCTCAGTTTACTGTGGATAATATTCTTGCTTGAAAAAGATTGATCGCATATATATGTAGAATCAAAAAGGGAAAGAACTGAAGCTTTTTCAGCTGATCGTAAGAGTCAGGAATACTATTCCAAGCGTTGAAACGATCATGTCTTCCTTCATCAAACCACTCAAAGATGAAAGATCATTCAAAGCAAACCACTCGTGTATTGTTGTTGTTTCAAATGTGTATAAAAAATCAGGCTTTATGAAATATTCCTTAATTTGTGAAGACTATAAGAGGCACATAATTGGACTGTGGACTTTTCTTTAATGGAGAAGTTTTCTTGAATCACGTCCTTCAGGTATACTACGACGATCAACTAGTTAAGTGAAACCTTTCAAAGATCGCATTGAGTGTCTTCTACAATTCTTAGAATCCTTGAAAGTCATGGAGTCAAATTATAAAAAAAAATCTTCTATCCCAACGGCAATCTTTGCAGAGTTTCAGTTTTTTATTACAGATGTTTATTGAACTTCGCATGAATACTAGATTTGACACCACATTCAAAATAATCGATAATTGTTGATACTGGTGATAGCGTCGAATTTGAAAAGAATGATGTACATGTGCAATGTTTGTTATGCGCGTTTAAAAATAAAAAAATTTGAAATTTCTGATAATGAGGTCATAGAGTGAATTCAAAAATTGACAAAAATTGGGTTTACAATTTATAGGATGAAAATAGATCAGATAAATTATTTAGATCATGTACTGGTTATGAAACGCTTAGCGGAATTTGGTTTAATTGTAGATTTAAATATACGAATTCAGATAATCAAATGGTAATAATAAACTCTCGGCGAATCGTTGAACTTGACAGGAAAAAAAAAATAAATGGTATTGTCAATCATACATAATTGTAATATATTTAGACAAAACTTGGTTTGATACGCATGATGTTATAGTTTTTTTAAATATCAATTGCAGATTATAAAAAGCATTGACGACATTTTTTTTATCTACCATAGGCGTAGATACCTCATATTGTAAATGTATTATTTTTATAAATACTTTTAGAAATATGTATACATTAAAAGGCAATCGAATCATTATTAATTTGATGGCATTATACGCCGTTACTTAGACAGATCTACTTAATTGTAGTCCTACTTGGAATTTAGAAAAAAATCATTATTATACCTCGTTAATTTGCTACAACTGAATATTAAATTATAAAACATAAATAGACGAGTAAAATGTACCTGCCTGTTAGGGGGATTGGTTTAAGCAGGGTACCAGACGTGAAATGAGCCCTTTTTGTATCCCATTCGTTTTTTTCTGGAAAACCATAAAGGAAAAATTATTTATTCTAATTAAAATAGCATTTCTTATTGTGGTTTCATCATCAAATTGCTGAATACTTTCCTGAATATTTAAACTAACTTGCTGTGTTTGTATATCTAAATCTTTATGATTAAATCCATGCCTGTGTTTATTCTCCCTACACTGTGCAACTTCATTCGTCCATGGTTTAAAGAACGCCATATTTCTATTGATTTAAAGAAATTTATGAATTAAATAAATCTTATCAAGCGACGCTAATGCTTATCGCAGAGTTTCTCGCAGGATTATCTCGAAGAAATTGTGTACATACGGCTTCGGCCAATAGAAATGCATTTATGTTTACGATTGCTAAACATTGGAGATGATGAGTCCACGTGGACTGACGGTTTGTTAGATGTTTACCGAATTTTATACGTTTTTCGTTTCTTAATTTGGTATGAGAGCCGTGCGCATTTATAATATATTGATTGATTCTCGCATAAATGTCTTATGCAATTGATATTGGACGAACTATACACACGGTTGGGCTTATGGCACAAAAAACTGTTTTTTTAATAAATCCTGAGCACATATATAAGCTCGCACTTGGGCGGTGTTTGATATCAATTAAAAATATCTTTTTTCACACTGAATTAGAAAAAAAAATTGGATTGCATATCAACTAAAATTTATAATTTATGTTTATTTTGGAATCCATAATGAAGGCTCTAGTGGAAGAGTGGAAGAAATAGGGATTAAAAGAGCACATGAGTAAAATATAATACAACATGCTTGATTAACTAAAACAACAATAAGAGATAAAGTCACTACACCAAAACAAACTATCCCTCCCCACCAAGTTAACATACTTAGAGTTTGAGGATATAAGAATGATGATATGATCAATAATTCATTTTTGAAAGAAAAATTAAAATATTCCCCTGCTTTATACGATATGTTATTGATGTTTGATTAAAAATAAGAGGCTTGAGTGGTGTTGAATCAAACATTAATGCAAACGGCGTGGCTACCGCCATATTTCAAAAATGTTTCAAACTTTCTTAAACATAGAAAAAATTAAGAGCTCTGATAATAACTTTTTGTGACTTAGAGACTTTGTTGTGTAAAAACTTACCTTCATAAATTATATCATTTGTCATAAGATATTGTCTCTTATAAAAACAAAATATTTTCATACCAAACTATGTTTTATTAACATTTTAGTAATAAAATTTACAAATTACAACCATTACAAATCATACAGTGTGGGGAGACTGAATGGATTATAATTTATTATTTTAGTCAATCTTAAAATAACTGATCATCAACGTTGATTGTTTTTATTAATCGTAGTTTTGTCCTTTGCACCTCATAGATGGCGCCACACTTCAATGTGATATATTTCCTTAGACTACACACTATACATCTCTTATTTTGCCTATACCACTTAACGTCGCTTCTTTCAAATCATTCTTCATTTCGTCTTCGTTGCGTACTTTATTACGAATATTTTTTCCACTTTTAACTTATAGTTTTTCAGAGAACTGCAAAATTCATTCACATTAAAAATTCAATTACTATTTTTAGTAAAAAATCCAACCTTAATGCCCGTAGCGTAGAAAAGACTCGATGTACATGTGTTGAAAGAGCTCATGAATCAGTCGAACAGAGAGCATAGATTCATATAGAGAACAAAACCGAGAAAATCATCGAACCAAACGCGCAGTAACACGTGGATCAATTGTTCGTCTTGCATTTAATTATAAACCAGAAATCAATTGCTCGGCTCATTCCAAAGTTACTATTGGTGCGATGGACAAAATATGCAATTATTGTCAGGCGTTAAAATTTCCCAAGGAAACACCCGGCATGTGCTGGGCATCAGGAAAAGTTGTATTGTCAACACTCCCTACTCCACCTGAACCTTTGAAATCCCTTCTTTCTGGCATTTCAAATTATTTTTGCTTAAGACACGAAAATTTAATTCCAAATGACGTCGTTTGGAGTATTCAAAGTTGGTGGTTTGTCATCTGATGGTCGTAATTTTGAGACAACATTCAAGGCCAGGTATATCATAAAATGGGATCATTGATGCCAATGCCAAATGAAGATCCAAAATTTCTTCAGATCTATTTTATGGGCAGTTGTGAAGAACGTGTAATAACTCGATGCCAGTATAATTTCTCTGAACAAACAGAAGATAGAGCAATTGTGTTGTCATTAGAATTATTTCAAATCAAATCACTCAGCCAAAGCAACGCGTGGCCGGGTTTGCTAGTTTATAGTAATTATAAAAAACCCTTCTTTAATACGTAAATGAAATTTCTATCTGGTTACTTTATTTTCAAAAATCGCAGATTATAAAAAATGCACTAAACAATAAAAAATATTTTTTCTGACATCATGTACGATTGATGTTTAAGGATGATTTAAACAATATATGCTGATAATGACTAAGTTGGAGAAGTTTATATTTTATAAATAGGTGCAGAAATGGTAATGAAAGTGATATAGTAACAATTCATTTTCAATAATTGATAAATCTGCTACCAAGTAAATTTGAAATTAATTATCATATTGTCAGGTTGAACCCACTGACTAGCTTCGACGTTATTACGTCTCAACAGAGCAGTTTAATAGCCCCTTGTTTGGGCTTGAGATCCGAACTGAAGACAACGTAACAGAGAATCGCTATTTGGTACATGTAGTTAAACATTTCCCAGCGAACACTAAACGACGCCATCCTCATTTCCAACAGCGAACCACTGGTCAGGTAGAAATCTAGCATAGTCATCGATAATATAGAATCCAATGGTAAATGTGGTGTATAAAATGTATCAAAATACGGAATTTCTCCTATTCACCTCTGATATAATTTCGAAATTCAATATTTTGAAAATAAATTCTGCCGTTCTTCAACATCAAGAAAACAACTACTTTCCTGGCTAACGCCTCGGCGAATATTGAATTACAGCTCCTCTGAAGAGCGTGATGCCAATCAAGTTTTTTGTCGATATTAACATCCTCAATGGCTCGGAAGGAGAGGTTGTAACTACTGACTAGTTTCGACGTTATTTAATTTATGTTGCAAGTAAATAATTTAAGTGCGTATTTTTTGTCAAGGATTCTTTGCACACCGTTGTAACTCAGTTCTTGTTCGCTGGAAATAATCCTTGCATTTGTGTGTGAGTTTTCAGTATCTGGCAGCAAAACATTAAATTCATTTTCTTTGTCACAGAAGTTTTCACGCTTTTCATAATTACTTGAGCCCGAGCGGTTGAATCAATCCATCAATCCCTTCAAGCTTACTTTTGTAGGGCGCGGCCTTTCAGGAAAACGTTCATGGTATACTCTTTCTGATAATGAGGAGTTTTATTGCATTCTAACATTATCAATATCATATCAATCATTTCATTATTAGTGAAATTTATTTTAGTCCTAGTTCAAATTTGCATGGAAAATATCTCAAGAAGAAAATACCGAGAAGATAATGTATTAGTAATTTGATTCACCCTTTATTCAATGAATATTAACGAAATAGATAATTTCCAGAATTTTTACTACTTTTCGAATTGTTTGGCCGCAAAATTCTTGAATTTCTCTTACAATGTAAGAGGATATATTGATAAATTCTTAGCTTACTATAGAACCAAATAAAATTTCAATGTCAAAATATTTGATTACTCAACATATTCTCCTCTTAATTGGATACATTTATTACAGCGAACCTGTAACATCTCTGGACCTTTCTGTTTCTTCTTGCTCTGCAAACCAGACCTCCACAGCTTTTATTACCTCCTCGTTGGAAGAAAATTTACGACCTATTAAACTTTTTTTCAGTTGAGGAAAGAGATGATAGTTGGACGGAGCCAAATCTGGTGAATAAGTTATTGTTTTACCCTTAACTAAAAAATTAATCATGATTACTCCATGGCAATCCCAAAAAAGTGATGCAGGAACTTTTCCAGCAGGTTTTTGGACTCGAAACTTCTTAGGTCTTAGAGAACCAGAGTGTCGCCATTCCATCGATTATTGCTTTGTTTCTGGATCGTAGAAATGTACCCAATTCTCATCCATAGTAACAATTCGGTTCAAATCGAGCACAGATCGACCACCATGCTTCTACCCTTGCAAGCTTTTGGTCAATATTCAAACATTTGGAGATCCATTTTGCAGCAATTTTTCTCATATCCAAATTGATGTGAACTATATGATGAACGCGTTCGTATGAAATATTTAGTGTTTGAGATATCCGTTTTAGCCCAATTCGACGGTTTGATAAAATTTTCGAGGACTGACACAGAAATTGGCCTTCCCGATCAGTCATCATCTTCAATGGAAAATTTACCTCTTTTGAAGCTTGCAGTCCAATTTTTCACGGTCGCATACGAAGGCCATTGATCACCAAGTGTATTAAGCATTTCTTCGTAAATCTGCTTACCTCTTAACCCTTTTAAATACAGGTACTTGATGATAGCTCGATACTCCAATTTTTCGATTTCCATAATTTCAGTGGACATCTTTTTTCTTTTAATTTATTGCGCAACTCTGGTTGACTTTTATGACGTCAAACTTTACACTGACACTAATAAGTTATTGTTCTTTGTTATGGTAAAGCAATATTTTGTTTATGCATGGTCTAGTCTAACTAGATATCAATACATCCTCGTACAGGTTATTAAGATTTTAAATTTTAAAGTTATTTCCAAATATGCAATAAAATGTAGGGTGTTTTGTTTGTAAAAAAGTAACTATGTTATGGTACACCCTGCTGGAACCCAATTTCAGGATTATAATTGATATCTCAAAGGACAAAGGAGACCGAGAACTTTGTCACAGTAATCAATCACCCTGTATATGATAGTTAACCTATATTAAGTTGGAAAGTAGGCATCGACAGGGTGTAACCAATATATTTTTTTACAGGTTCGTCGTAATTAAATTAAAAATTCTGCTATACGCGGAAATTTGAAAATTGTCTACTGAACTAGTACCTGGTTACAAAAACTGAAAAATATTAATGACCATTCCAAAATTTTTTCTGGTTCCGTTATGTCGTTCAAAAATTAAAAAAAAAAGATAACGGTATTTTATCTCAAAATAATTGTTAACATAATTCCAGCTATTCGGAAAACAGATGAATTTATTACCTGATATATCCTTAAATAGTTACGGAATATTCTAAATAACAAAACATCGCAATTTGAGATCTGAGTGTCGTACAGTTATTACGTCACTAACCCACGTGTTTCGTATGCAAATATATTTCATTGAGGTCAACGTATAATATATAATATTCATAGATTTGAATATCATATTATTCTCTGCCAAAACAAATTTATTCGTATATTAAAGTTCTAGAGCATATTCTTCGATATTATATTCAACAAGCTTTGGATTTGGTTAAACGTATCACCATTTACATTTAAAAAAAAACAAACAGGACAAGGTAAAACTTCTTTTTCGTAAAATCTGTATTGGAAATATAACTGTCGCAGGTAAAACTCTATCACATCAATTCCTATGAACCAATTCTTTTCTATCCGAACAATGAAGTTGCAGATGTACTTTTGGTTCAATGAGACTAAATTTTGTTCAATTCAAGCTTGTATTACATAGAGAACGGACTACTGCTTTGGCTAAAAAAGTGGCAAAACATCTAAAATAATTGAAAGAATAAAAGAGAAAAAGAATAGAAAATCATCTCCAATTCTTTTGAGATTTTTACAGAAATTAATATGTTTTGAATTATTTTCATGACTCCCAAGGAATTCAGATCGATTTTCAACCGTCATTTTAATAAAAGTGATATAGATTTTTGCGACTATATTAAATGAAAGTTTTGAACCTAAAAAGTTCAGTTTTGGAATCTGATGACACTCATCGTATTATTGCTGAAGCTGGTGTCATGTCATGAACTGCATCGATATTTTCGAAGACTGACGCAGAAGCTGGCCTTCCCTATCGGTCATCATCTTCAATGGAAAATTTATCTCTTTTGAAGCTTGCAGTCCAATTTTTCGCATACGAAGGGTATTAATCACCAAGGGTATTACGCATATCTTCGTAAATCTGCTTACCTCTTAACCCTTTTAAAAACAGGTACTTGATGATGGCTCCATACTCCAATTTTTCGATTTTCACAATTTCGCTAGACATCTTTTTTTTTAATTTATTGCGTAAATCTGGTTCACTTTTTTAACGTCAAACTTGACACGGACACTTCTAATAAGTTATTGGTCGTTACTATGGTATAAAAAACACGTTTTTGACATTAAAATATTTTTGATTAATCACTCTAACCATATTTCAATTGTTGTCTATTTTTTTCCAATTATTACTTATTTTTCAGTTAGTTTTCGTTTGGTTTTGTATTTTTTTAATTTTTTTAACGAATTAATTTTCAATCAAAATCGGTAAGTTATTCAAAAAGTGGATAAATTCTGTGCCTGCTACCTTCCTTTGATATGAGAAGTAGTTCTTAAGATTACTGTCTTGAAACATCGCGTTTTTCTTCCTTAAATCTGATGTCTCTATCAGGATTATGACAGGTATTTATGAAATTATTGTATTTTCAACGGTCCTTAATAATTGTGCAAAATTTCGAATAAATACCGTTTTGAAGTGAACTAAATCTACACAATACATACCTACCAAGCTAATATGTAGACCATTTTGAGGAAAAGTTAGACTACGAATCATTTGAGCTCCCAAATAATCTTATCTCATTCCAGTATGATTGCGAATCAAAAAACTAATTAGATTCAGAAACTAAAAACTAAACAGACACTTAGAAATAAAGCAAAAAAGGTGAAGTTAGGTATTCAGGATGTTGGGTAGCTATTACCTTCAGCAACACTTAGTGATGTCTTAACTTTTCGCCAAGTTGATTTATGAATTTTTTGTCTCGTCCCGAATTCATTCCGAAAACTAAATTGTGACCTTGTCTGACTGTTCTTTACAGTCCGTTTTGTGTTTCTTGTCTGGAAATATCTATTCATTCAATTCTATTAACTTTTATTATTCATGCATGTGCAATAACGAGGAATGTGTTGGCAAATCGAGTGTTCTGCGTTTTGTTAATAAGTTGACTGTTACACATTAGTTATTTTCAGAAGTTCATAAATCCTATGTAACATAAGTAAGTGGTAATACGATTTCTTAAAATCTTATCATGTCTACGTTCTGACAGAAAATTGCCCCAAATCATATTAACATAAAAATTTCAAGATCGCGTTCAGAAACACTCGACCAAACACTATAATAATTTTAAAATTTTTTCTTCACCATATCTAGATGTTTCGCTTAGTATGAGTTTGTCTCCGTTATCATCTTTCCTTTTGTTGGAAATTGCTTTCAATCACACTTTTTTTTTTAGTTTGGGCGAGTTAGGTTTTTAGGTTTTTCTCAACAGATACGGTCCTTCGAGATCAAAATTGAATTGATGAATATTACAAATTTGGTGTCCTTAAACCCTGTTGCCATAACCTCATTTTAGAATTGATTGTGCTTTTGATAAGCATTAAACAATCGCAGTACCCACCTCGGATATGGCTTTTCTATATGTATAAATCCTTCAATATCAATTGCAGAGTATAAAAACCCTTGCCGATAATTTTGTTTGATCTACCATAGGCGTAGATAGTAAAATGTACTAGACGTGAACTGAGCCCTTTTTGTACCCCATTCGTCTATTAGAACTTCGGTAGTCTTTTATTCGACCCAAATAATTTTGTCGCTATAGAATTATCCTTAATGATTCCGTTATTGCCATCCGTTTATTCAGTTTTTTTGTTTAAAACCACATGCTGGCAAAACTTGACGTAATGTTTTATATATTTTCTACGTATAAAATCTTGAGTAGCTTTGTCAACTGATAGAAAGCTGAAAACTGTGCCGTGCCGTGAAGAGGATAATGCATTTGATGTCTTTAGATATTTTAAAACAATCAATACCAAATCTTAAAACAATTGACCAATTGGTATGTAACATACCATTCGGCTTGTTATATTTTTTTGAATATTCCTTTGTTAACGTATCATGGCTCAGTAGTGTCTTCTATTTTAATTTTAACATTTGAGTTTTTGATTTATTATCAACCTCCCACTTCCTTCGAAGAATTCAATAAAATTTCGGTATGTATTCTAAATCGTCCTCTCTCTACAACATATATCAGTAAATTTAGTAAAATTTGTGGTGATATTTATTACCTTTCCTGTTCACTTGTAAGTTTTTTAAATATCTTCTCAACTTTGCTCGCAGGATTCCAGTTATCCTTTCCAATTTCCTTTTCAGTCACGCAAATTTTGTTTCCGTGTAAATTCGTATTTTCTATTTATTTGGGTAACAGAACGAATAGAATAGAACAGATTCCATTTGGTTAGTTTTAAAAAATATATAAATTCAGTTTTTTATTATAAGTTATAGCATAAGCTCCTTTTCATTCAAATCTATTCTACTTACTCGTTCCCTTTTCAGTAACTTCCATCTGTGTTCCCATTTTCTTCCTCATTTTATTTTTGGCTCTCCGGAGGGAATCGAACCCCGGACTATCTCGTGACAGATGGGGATACGGACCACTATACTACCGAGGAGGAAGAAAATAAGGAAGAAAAATTGTCTTGTAAGATGTTGAACAAAAGTTTTATTGAGGATTTTTTTTCGCAAAAGCTATCTGTAACTATCACTGCACAAGCGATGATAGGGTATCGCAAAGCATTTTGTCCCAAATTCAAAGAAAAAGATTTTTAGTAAAAGTTCTATCTTGAGATACAAAGCCCCACCAAATTAGCAGCACTTCTTGAATGAAAATTGATTTTAGAAGATTTTAGTGACATTTGAAGTAGATGTAATGGCGACTAGATTACAAGAAGAATTGCTTTAATTATGTTTGATGAGCTATAAAAAAAATGTTTGTCAGAATTCATTTCGCAACATTTTGAGCGGATTTATTTGTAGAATGGAGCTGAGAAGGCTCTGCTACCATTCTCTATTACTTTGCTGGTTTAAAAACAAAATACATAAATAGATTGAAACTGCAATATGACATGGCGATGTGCATTTTTAATGAATTTAATTTCACGTATAAATTTTTTGTGCAACATTACAATATCAAGGTAGTCATTTTTTTTTTGAATTATTTAATTGATGTTAACGGCAGTTAACATAAAAACGTACTTTAATTTACATTTCATTGATTTCTTTTTTTTGTGTTTCGAGAATAGTAATTATTTATAGAAATAAGAAAATAAGCCTTTATTTTATTATCACCTAAAGTTAAATACAATTTTAAAGTTCCAGATTTCGAATAAATTCAAAATTTGGGCCAAAAAGTGCTTATTAGTCCAAGCTACCAAGGAAAAAATGAGGTATTACCTCCGATTTCCATAAACCTGCATCGATTTGTATGAAAATTTGGAATTAAGCTTATCTTCAAAATCTACCCTAAGACGATATGTGCTTATTACTCTTAGGGGTGAAAAGTACCCCTTATTGCAATAAATCAATAAAATTATAAGTAGAAGCATTTAATGAGTAGAAAATCACTTTTAAAGTTTGAATCAAAATTGTTTAATGCTTTAATATGATATTTATAATTTTTCAGACCTGCTTGATGTATTTCATCACTTATAAAACACCCCCAGTTGGAATAAAATTGAAAAAATTTTATTTAATCACTTTATGTAGCTTACTTATATTAAATTGACTCTCTTTGTTTGTGTCAACTCAAATATTTTGCATCCCAAATGTACAACCCTTATTAATCATCCCTTATTTCGAAAAAAATTGAAAAAAATTTATAGAGGTATTTATTCTTCTGGATGATTTTTTACTTTAATTGGGCATCCCTTCGTATGTTTTGAGTTGAATATTTTATATTTATAATTTTACATTCTTATAAATCATCCCCTAATTCGGAAAAAATATTTACAGACGTACTACAATTTTTTTGTTTCTTTATTCCAAATTGACATTTTTTATCTCTTTTCACTTAAATATTATGTTTTAAAATTATCAACCCCTATAAATTATCTCTTATACCAAAAAAAATGGAAAAATTATTTACATCTCCGATGCATACTTTCATTTATGCTCCAAAATCTATCTGCTCTAAAATTTTGAAATAAGTGTATTTAGTTTTTTGGCCATATCTCGGTTAATTTTCAAGCAAATTTGTCGCTCATAACGTAGATTTATAGGGAATTTTATAACCTATAAGTTTATAAACTTATAAAGTTTTAAATTTCTTCGGCCCTCTATTTTTTGAAGGGTAACATTTAAAGGGTTCGAAAATGGTATCAGTCATACGTTAGAGTACCATTTGTAAGGTCAAATCTCAGTTGTTTTAGAAGTTACAAAAAATTTGTAAAAAACAAAATGTTTAAAAAAAGTGACTTTTCAATCATCATTATTTTTTATGTAGATCTCATAGTTTTTCAGAAATTTTAAGAAAAGTAGAAATAATTAAAAATTTCGTAAATGATTTTCCGCGTTTAGACATAATTTTTTTCGAAATTATGCGTTCTAAATCATTCAAAATTCCAGATATCATTATTAGTAGGTGGTTATATTTTTATTGCAATTTGGGTACTATTGCTAACGGTGAAATTGACATTCTTTTCATAAAAAAATATATAAATCGATCTTATTTCGGCTATAACTTTCTTGGTTCTTATGCTAGAGAGTTCGACTAACTCCCATTTTAAAGCTTTTCAAAAGTAATTTGAAAAAGGTTATATGCAATTATATCGAAAAATTGACCGTTTTTTCGTTACTTGACGTTGAATTTTTAAAATATTCAACCTTCAATAAATCATAACTCGGTTTGTATTAGGCCTAAAGCAAATATAAGAGAACCATTCTCTTTGTTTTTTTACAAGCTCCATTTTTGTCTCTTAGTCATGAAAAATCGATAAAGACGTGGGTTTTTACAAGAAAAATTTTTAATCGGGCATAATTAAAAAACTATTGATTTAAAAAAATGTTAAGAACATTTTTTGCTTAGAATTTAGACCTCTATCAATTTCCGCGGTTATTTTCAACATAAAAATATATTCACTCCCTAGTTGGGGTGGAACTCCTAAGGCAAAAGTACACATCGGCATAGGGTAGGGTAGATTCTGCTTATTGAGGTATTCCCTACACGCTGTCAAAATTTTATCAAAATGCAGGTTCATGGAAATCGGAGGTGATAACCTTGGTAGCCTAGACCATATGATAGTTCTCTCTCTTTGTTTTTAAAAATCATAGATTCTCCAAATATTTTAGATTTGTTTTCAGTTCAAGCAGTTTTTCTGTGCCCTAATTTGGACAAATCTTTTTCGTTAAACTTTTTCACTAATTTACTGATAGTAGATCTTGTTATGGGATTTCGGTTAGGATATAAATTATTAAAGATATTACACAATAAACAATCCATTGTGACTTCCAATATATTTCAACAATAATAATTTATTGAATCGTCAAATTTGTTATTGTAGCCTAAATATATTTAGTATTTCTTAAGGATTTCGAAAGCGAAAAATATACAGGGTGTCCATTTGAAATAACAAAGTTCAATATTTTTCTGGGAAAAGGAAAAATCTGACAACAATGTAAATACCTTCATAATACCAGCCGTATCACAAGACGCACAAAAATTTATGACAATCGTACAAACCGTTTCCGCGATAATTGATGCATTCTATACATAAAATTCACTATGTATACATATCTATTAACCATTTCCACTCTTCGTATCCATTCCTTAACAAGTTAAAGGCAGAATTCGGTATATCATGTAGTTATGGCTCCAGTCTAACTAATTAGACTGTGAAAAATAATCATTTTCATTGTAGATTATTAAATCACGCTGAATAGAATATTATTACATTTTTTAATTGACATTTCATGTCGTGTCTATGTCTGTATTCAAAACTCTCTTTGTGATTATAAAGACTAAAAACAGTATAGCGAGGTAATCAAATTTTTTTTTATTTCAGTTTAACGTGCCTCAACAGCGCTGGTCATTGGCACACAAAAACAATCATAAGTTAAATACAGGACTGTTACAAAATCTACAGCTTGGTGGCTTTAAGAAACTCCACGATTTTCCTTATTTCCTTCAGGTAGTTAAGTGTCTCCTTAAGGTTGGTTTTCATATCAAACTGTTGATATGCGGTAGAATATTCTCTGCAGTCGGTTAGGATGTTTTTAACTGTCACATGAACTTGACAAGTTCGGCAGACTTTCTAACGACATCAAATAACCGCAAGTTTCGTGTGGTTAATACAAAGTCTTCTTATTGTCACAGCTTCTCTCATATTTAAAAAGTGAGAAGTAGATGGGTGATGTAGTGCTGTAGTACTCTTGCTCCATGTATCGCGCCAAGATTTTTTAATGAGGTGTTTGAAGTTAATCTTCAGATCATTAGCCAGGTGAACTTAGATTTCAGGATGATTCTTTGTGATGAGAGAGACTGTTATATCAAGAGCAATGAGAGTTTGGTAATTGTAATGAAGCTTGAAGGATACTGTATAGTTCTCCAGTGTAAACACTACACGTCGAGGGTAGGGTTACACCACTCACAGACACAAGATCTATATTGTCTCTATAGACCTCTTGCAACAATTAATAACACTCAGTCCGAGTTTTTTTTCGACTTGAAATTGATACGTTGCTCTGGCTTTCGGCACGAGAAACAAACAGTTTCATTTTAAACCGCTACTGTAAAAATACTATAATAGTGGCGGAAACGTGTTTTGGGAGGTGCATAGACAAGATATCTAGACAGAGCGCCATCTAGGCGTGCAGTCGCGTTATTTTATAGCCAGATATCGTGATGTTGAATACAAGTTTTATTACAAAATGCAAATCAACCATAGCAATGTATTCGAAGTATACAGGGTGCACAATAATCATATAACCGACCCAAATATTAAAGTTAAGATAATAAGGTGGTTCAAATATAAACCGGAATTTTGCTATAAAACATTTCATTGGCAAATTACAGAGCTGACATATTCATAATTTTTCACTCTTTTCTTTAATTTCCCGTCTTGTCACTTATCCATTTGCGTACGAAGGATTCTACCTCCGTTTTGCTTTCGAATGGCAATTCGCCAAGTGTGTCTTTTAATGGACTAAATAAATAATAGTCGCGACAAACAGAATAATGAGGAGGGTGTTTCTGAGTTTCCCAAACCAATTCGTGCTACGTTTCCATTGCAAGCCGAGCTCTATGCTGTCTGGCGTTGTCTTAAACTACGGATTGGAATATGGCGTCGTTTTGATCTGTACGTTTTAACATGGTTGTTAGAAGGTTACTATAATATTGCGCGTTTACGTTTCGTCGTTCAGTGAGAAAATCAACGGCAATTATTCCGTTCATGTCCCAAAACACGATATAGAACACCTTACATGCTGACAGTATAATATTCCTTTTAACTGGCGCATCTTTGTCTTTCTTTCTTCACTCTAGACGCGAGTTTACTATCAGGATTATAGTGGTGTACCCAAGTCTCGTCTGTGGTGAATATTCAGTACATTAAATTTTCTCTTCTCTCCCAGCGTGTGAATTTCTGTTAAAAATTCAGTAGTTTTGGAGTCCATCTTGTAATTTTGACATAATCGAGTCGTTCACGAATTATTAGCTCAATAGTATCTACGCTAATGTCTAATTCTTCAGCCATACCGCGTATATTACTGCGTCGGTCTCACAAAATGAGTTTATGTACATCGTTAACACTTTGGTACACTCCAATTTGACATTCAGAGAAATTTTCCCCACAACTAGACCAGTTAAATCCGATGTATTTTGACAGTCTGAAACCGAATTCGAGTTACCGCAGTCTCTAAAATGGGAAATGGGGGCGTAGATATTGACATTTATCGTACGTTGCATAGTTAAGCCGCTAGAGGGCGCGTAGAAGATTTCAAAACTCATTTCTCGCATTTTCTGGAAAGCTATACTTTTCCGGGGAAAATAGTAAATATCAAAGTTGAAATATACCAAGTTCCTGACAAGAAACTTTTTTCTGAATAACGCATATTTTCACCACTAAGGAGCGCGAAAAATTTTTAAAAATCAGTTTTTCTGATTATTTGGGAACTATCTGGGAACTATTCGGGAAAAAGTTAGATGGCAACCTTATAGAAGTTTTGAATGGTCTCGTTGCTGTGGAGAAAATTTCTCTGAAGCCGCGACTTTCTGTCTAATTGGAGTGGACTACTTGTTGGGGGCACCGCGAATATGGTAAGTTTGCCATTAGTCCTCGGCCTTTTCGGAAAGCGTAACATCATTCATACACTTAAGAAGAGGCACTCATCTCGGAATTTTTCGAGTTATTTTCGATAAATTTCCACGGATTTTATATTATTCTTGAACAAACAACGAATAATGATACATTGCGAAACGGACATTGGTACATCCCGGTTGCTCTCTATACAGAGACCAGTTAAATATCCAGTGCAGTCACTTTTAGGATACTAAATTTTTGGTGCGTTTATTCAAAAATTCCGTTTCATATTTGAAACACCCTCGACCTTTATAAATGTGCTTCATTCTAATTAAAACGCTTTTTTCCCCGCAGCATACACGAATATGTATTTCCGTAAAATATTCCAGTTTCCACTAGTAATTTTGTGGGTCTAATCCACATTAGCTATTTATTGAAAAAATTAAAAAAACGAAGAACCTGCTTTTAATAAAATGACTCGATTTGTCATCATCATGTCATCATGCCGATGTAGGATCGGCATGATGACTTATTTCACTGTTTTACTTAGTCCGGAAATAAGATTTCCGAAAAGTACATTTCAGACGAAATTATTTCTCAAATGACATTATTAAATGTGAGGGCCGTTTTTTTTCAACCCCCTATCCCTCCGTACAGAAGAAAGTGGGCATGCCCTGTAGGCGACTGCGAAGCTCTCGCACTACACACTCCGCCATTGTTGACATTCAGGCGTCAGTCGGCGTTGTGCTACAGCCACGTAAACATATCCGCCATTATTGATGTTCCCGAAAAATAGGAATTGCGAAGTGTGATTTGTTTTCTACAGGCTGATGGCCAGAATGCTGCAGAAATCCATCGGAGAATGAGCTTGTGTATGGGAAAAACTTCATGAGTGATGGTGTTGTACGAGAATGGTGTCGAAAGTTCAAAGTTGTGCATGATGAAGGGGGCCAAGGACGCAAATATGTCGTTTTAGATGACCTAGTTCAACAAGTTGATAGAATGCTTAAAGAAAACCGAAATTTACAGAAGTTTCAAGGTCTATTTTGAGCTTTGTTGTTACTGAAGGGTTAGGCTTCATTGGCGGCAACATTCTTCGAAGAGGGTACTGCCATTACATGAACCATTGTGATCAAATGGAGGAAAGGAAAATGAATACAAGAATATTAGAATGATAGACACAAGTCCTTAAATGAGTTTTTGGTAAAAATTTACGTCAATATTCAATATAAAAATGAACTATGTGATAGGAAAGTTATCGCAATAGTTACTATAAGTCGTACTTGAATTTTTAATTTTTAATGATCAACTTTAATTGATATTGATTTAAATTTTATTGTTCGTACCCAATTACAGTATTAATTTAATGTTATTATAGTTTGACACTCGCAATTATGGAGCACATGAAAATTAGAGAATAATTTATAGGCATTGGAAATATAATTTCTAACAGGTGTCTTGACCCTATAAACAAAACTAAATTAATTGGGCTATGAAGTAATTACGGCTAGAAACATAATTCAACAGAGAAACGGAGCACAACAGGATTGATATCAGGTGTAATTATGTAAATTATCTTCTTAACAAAGTGACGTGAGATATTCAAAGCTTAATGTTAACTAGATATTCATATTGCATTGATTAATAAAATGAGAATAATTGTTGATACCTTCTTACTTTATGGCAGGAGTATACAAACCTAATAGAGCGAAGAGCACATCATTCTCCTGAGAACTCACTTTTCTGTTTTGCAAACCAAGCTAGGAACCATAACCGCCGCGACCCACCTTGATGGAAAACATAACCATATTAATGTACACATCTGCCCTAATAGCACTGCAAAGTACACCAAATCAAAGTAAAAAGGCGATTAAAACTTCTGACAAACTGGAAAGATCACAACCTGCAGTACACTCAGATTAAGAAACATAACCCAAACGGAGAAGAAAAAACAAAGCGGCATGGCTATAATAGATACAGATCCCCTGCCAACTGTCATGCTGTTATTAATGCAGGGAGAAGAATTATAGGATTTGACATAGTAGAATAGCCTTGGTTCAAAGCCAGCGACTTCAAGGATTCTCCAGCTCTGGAGAGACTCTTCGGAATTAGTACCGAGATCTCCTCATTATTAGTAATATAGTACTTTCTCATTTGAATTGTCACTAGATTTTATTATGACCACTACTTTTTAGTCCTGTTATCAATAGATAAGTTGTTTTATTCCGACAAGAAAATATCACCGTCAGTTACCTCTCTTCCTAAATAAATAATAAATGCTTCTACTATCACATCGTTAACATATAAAGTTTCCAGAATTATAAGTTCTTATACTGTTTTGCCAATTGTATTGTGAAATTTTTGATATGGAGCTACGTGATGGTTGACATGATGACCACAACACTTCAACACCACATTAGTTTGCTACTAATTCCATATGATACTTTTTCAATTTTAGTGAAAGTTTTCACGTACATAACTGCAACAGCTCTTGTTTGAATAATCATCTTCTGCAACTATTTCTTTGGTTAATAGTTGATCGGACAGTTCTTCCTATTGTTATTGTTACAGAATGGGTCAGTCATAAATCTATCAATTTGACTAGAATATTTCTTAAAAACATTAGTCATCCTATCATCATTTTCGTACAAATGGAGACACATTCTAACAAGCTTCTCCTTCTCCTCCAATAAGAGTCATAATTAAGCGATGACCTTCACTGTTCGGAAATTTCAAGCTTGTAAGAAAGCCTATAAGTATCCAATAAATAATTTCATTTTTCTCTTCCGAACTCATATTTTCTATTTTTCCAAATAATATATAATTAATATTAGTTGTGTTATTTGTGAAAAAAAATGTAATTTTCTTCGTATCAGTTGTTTCAAATACCTTCTAGTTGAATTTTCGCAATTTCAACTTTTGACCCGTGTAGTGTATACGATTTTTCAGAATGTACTTTTGTCCCTGCTTTCTTTGACATGTTAAGGTACCTAATGCGGTCTATGAGTTGTTGGTATCTTATAGTCTTCTTTGGTGAGTGCCTTTAGGAGCTCTGCCGTTTTTTGCTTTACCGCTTCCATCAACTCAAATCGGGTCCATTTCATAGCAGATTTTTTCGTCGGAAACAAAAAGTGCGCTTACTGGCCAAATACTGCTTCTCGTTTTTTATCAACTCATTCTCGCAGTGTTGCAAAAACTGACAAATAGTAAGTCTGGTTGATAATATGGCCCTCTGGAACCCATTCAGTCATCACGATACCGTTAATATCGAAAAAAACGATCAACATTGCCCTGAATTTAGAGTTGCTCTCTCGGCAATCACTAAAGCGCTTACACCACTCAAAAATATGCTCATGATATTGTCCCCATAGGCCTCATGCAGCAATTTAAAGCACTCATTTAATACCTCGTACATACACAGTGTTATTAGCAGCACTAATTTATTTGGAAAAATTCAGGAAATTTTGGTCATTTTTGTATTATGGATTGGCGAGTGTATTTCCATGTGTTGATAATTGGCACATTATATTTAATGATGTGAATATGTCAAATTTGACAATGCCATTATGAAGTTTGACATTTCTTGACATCTTGGTCAAAAAATGGAGTCAATCCTCATTTTCGTTCGATGATTTTCTATGACTTTCGATGTGGATTAACAACATTGTGCCGATCAACTCGTTTCGACTTTTGGTGTTGAAGGACAATCTCTGGCGACAGTGTTCCGTTGGTTTGGCGAATTCAATAGTGGTCGCACTTCGCTAGAGAAGGAATGTAGTGAAGGGCGTCCAAAATCGGCCTTTGCACCAGAAACCATCGATGCTGCAGATCGTCATGTGACATACCGTGAGATTGAGTCATACAGGTATACCTTCAATATTGCATGAACATTTGGCTTTCAAAATGACTTGTTCGCGTTGAATACCCCATAATTTGACAATCCCTCAAAAAAATCTCGTGTTGATTGGTGCGAAGAAATGCTGAAAAAATTCAATCGCTGTGCTTCGAAAGACGTCTATGAGATCACGACAGGCGACAAATCATGGATCTATGTATATTTACCCGAAACTTAACAACGATGGGTCTTTCAAGATGAGCCAAATCCAACAAAACAAAGGCGAACGAAGCACTTTGAAGCAAATGATTGCCTGTTTTCTCGGAATAACTGCAAATTTCACCACAGTTCCATTAGAGGATTATGGAACGGTCAATGCTGAATAAAACATCAGTATTTATTGCAAGACATGTTTGAAAAAATGAGAGAAACCAATCGCAGAAGACGAATCATTTAACTCACAAATAAAAACGTTTTTGAACAGTCAAAACATCAAATCGAAAAGTTATCTGCCGTATAGTCATTGCTCGGCACCTAATTATTTCTTCCCACTGACCAAAAATAAATAGTGTAGTCAATGTTTTTCTACCCCCGAAGAAGCAGTTCATGCTGTCAAATAATATGTTTTTTGAAAAACAATAATGCCATTTCCAATTATAAATCAATACCAATACCAAAAAATCAATTCAATTTGAGAGGTGAAAGTAACCGCAAATTTACTTGAATGGATATTACATTTCCGGTGCACTAGAGAATTCAAAAGGAAAAATTAGAAGTTTTCTTCATATTTGTAATGTCGTTCCAATATTTGATAATGTTTTCAAGGAAATACTATTAGAATTTTGATAAAGATATTTTTTTATCTTGAATGGTTTATATAGCTTTTGTCAGAATATTTATTATTTCGTACGTCTTCGGAATCTTAGTATCTACTTAGATTAATTGAATTTAAATTGGATTGAAAATGCAAGAGATTTTACTACTGCTAAGTTTGTCATTAAGATTGTTATTGATGGTTTCTGCAGTATTAAACTTAAAAAAACATAATTTAACAAACAGATTTAGTACTAATTTAAAAGATGATTTTCCATGACATTCTGTTATGGAAAAACAGCTCAATCGTATTAAAATTTCGTATTTTATCATTCAGCCATAAAAATTTTCTTCGTTCAACGAGAATTAGAAGAATAATTTATATTTTATAATAATGATTAAAGGAATTTCTTGAAACATTGAATATTTTACTTACGTGTATACTAGGTTGAGGAACTGATTACCTGAAACCAAAACATGAGTGAATTATATATTTTAAAAATTTTTTGTAGTAACTCAAGAATGAATAGTGAATTGTGATAAAATGAACCTATACAAATATGAAAAAAATAATTGTAGCACGTAAGGTTTTTAGATTATATTTATAGAACCATATTCATTGGTAAAATATTTAATATTTATTAAAAAAATCATTTCACGTTTTTTAAATCGTATATATTGAGAATATTTATAGTTAACATCTAATAAACATGCCTCACATCTATTAAAAATAGAAAACTTTAAATATAGATAAGCTCTACTTTTTCCTTTTATGGCGAATCCCATCGTCCGTGATACCGAATTTTAATTATTCTTGGTACAGGTGGTCCTTGGGTACCAAAATTTCGGGAAAAAATGTGAGATGGAAATGGGGAAAATGAGTTTTTAATGATATTAGAGCACCAAGGGATTTGTAGGCGTTCATCAACTAACTGTTGGTAGTTTGGATCAATATTGTTGCCCAGAAATCCCCTCACTATACTAACAAATGCCTTCCATACTCTAAGTTCCCGTCTAATTTTTGCGAAATTAGCAATTTTCTTATTTGTGGACCAATAAAAATACCATCCTTTAGTTTGGCATCACTGAACTGGGGAAAGACTTCTCGAAGTTATTTGAATCCATCACCCTCTTCATCCATAGCCTTTACAAAGTTTTTCATCAATCCAAGTTTAATGTGAAGGGGGGGGGCAGAAGAACATTTTTGGGATCTACAAGTGGTATAAACTTAAAATTTTGAGATCCCGGTTGAAACTCTCTTCTGGTTTGCCAATTTTTTTCATATAGTGTTTATCTACTGCTCGATTGTCCCATAGACAGAGAAAACAACAATATTTCGTAAGCCCTCCCTGAAGTCCCATTAAAATTCCAATAACCTTCAAGTCCTCACATATCTGCCACTTATACTTGTTGCAGTTAATTTTATCTAAAAGCAAGCGAATATTTTCATAAGTTTCTTTCATATTCACAAAATGAGCAACTGATATAGACGGTTTTAAATTTCCTTTGTGTAATAACACTGCTTTTAACCTGTATTTAGATGAGTCAATAAATAGGCCCCACTCACTGGGATTATTCTCAATATCAAGTTTCTTCATTAGACCATCAATATCCGTATACGCACACAACGTATTTACCATACTGTAGAAAGCAAACAATGTAGCATTTCTTTTTCTAAAGGTCGTAATTTTTGAAGGTATTGTATCGGTACTGGTAAAACTTCGTTATGGGGAACAGGTCGTATAGCAGACGGCAAATTTTGATACTCGATATTGTGCTTTTCTTTCTTAGAATAACCTTCAGTTTATGTTAGACAAAAATAGCAGTCGTCAAAATGCTAAGTAGGTTCCCGCTATACCATTAGAATTGCAAAAAGCATACTTTTCCCATTCATCCTCTGCACCAATAACACGCTACACCTAACACAGCACGCGTGTTGGGCCCACTGCTTGTCTTGGTCTACAATTAAAATACCAAAATATTTGATATAGGCTTTTTTCACATTTTCGAAAATGGCCTGGATTGCGATTTCACCAGAAATTCTCCACAAATATAGCAAAATTTGTCAGGAGAAGTTTTGCAGCTGCGACCCGTTTGACTCGACATTTCCTCGGTAAAATTCCAAGGAGTAGGCAAATTGAGGCCTTGGAATCAACTAAGAAAATGGGTGATACGTTATGTGGAGAAGGCAGATTGAAACCACGGAATCGAATCACTTCTTACCAATGAACGAATAACCACCCTATCCCCGCCGTTCTCTTGATAATGGCTCCAAAGTGGGAACAAAAAACTACCATAGTTTTTTGTTCATAATCCTGGTCGCGGAAACCTTTCCGAACATGAATTAAAATATAATGTGATATATGAGGCATGCTCAGTAATTCAAAAACATATGTTGGCTTGCTGTTCCTCAGAGGATAAACAAATACTATCCTGGCTAATACCACGAAGAATACTGAATTACATGCTCTCCGAAGAACGCTATATCATCGAAATTGGCATCCCTAATCTCTCGCAATTACAAGGAGAGCGAGAGAGAGTTTATTTTATGCAGAAACCGGTTTATATAATAATAATTTACTTAAATGTTACAAGTTAGTCGTAAATGAGATTATCGAAACTCATGTTATACAAATTCACAGGAAAACACATAATTTGAAAATTATTGTGAGCTACATACATTTCAAATCAGTTTCTAGTTGGCAAAGACATTCTTGAATTTCTATAGTAGCGAGAAAAATATAAATCTTATACTCGTTTTTATTATTATATAATATTTTTCACCGGATGGAGTTTATCATTCAGTCAATAACAGTGTGACTCCTAATTAAAGACAGCCTTGACCTAAATTTCTTGTCAAGATAATGGAGAGTTTTTTAATTTTATATGAATGTGTGCAGATAAGCGATAAGTATATTTGTCAAGTTAAGAGTAGGAATATATTGGTTATTCACGAGCTACAACAAATCTCTGTTATCAATTGATATTTTTATAATTAAAACTGAATGAAAGATATTTCAACATACGAAGTAAGACCGTTACTTATTATAATAATTAAAATAATTTTTGTAATGAAGTAACTTTTTCCATGAAAAGACATTATTCCGCCCCATACTTGAAAACACCATACGTAAAAAGACGAACGCACCATGAAGGCGGTGAACTGATCTACAATACGCCCATCGGCGCCCCAACATCAAACCCAAAATGTGCAAATTTACCTTTTAGAGTAAGAAACATTTGAAAGTTTCTTGATCGATTAAAAATCGTAATTAATCTTTCTTAGTTTTGTGTTAATTGCTTGTTGAGATGTTGACAACTATCTCGATTATACGGATTCGCTTAGAAAAGAAATGCATAAATAATTTGTCACATATTCTTTATTAACTAGAATGCTTTTTGTTTATCTGAAAATAACTTTGTTTCCACATGTTTTCATAGAAACGTGCACAAGAACGACGTAATTTTTTTCTGTGCGCTAAATAAA
Source organism: Diorhabda elongata (assembly GCA_026230145.1). Classification (NCBI taxonomy): domain Eukaryota; kingdom Metazoa; phylum Arthropoda; class Insecta; order Coleoptera; family Chrysomelidae; genus Diorhabda; species Diorhabda elongata. The sequence goes on along the minus strand of CM047933.1, from coordinate 27,193,425 downwards.
AAAATTAAAATTAATTATAAGTAAAAACCATTTTTTATTTATAACACTTTTCTGTAAAAAAACTACTTAATTAGTACATTTGGGAATCGTTGGTATTAATTGTAACATTTGTTGTACCATTGGTACTTCGCAGAAGTTTAGTCCTTTCGGTATTTCAGTCTTTAGAACGGAAGATGTTGAAGCTGACGCTTCGCAGATGCTTTGTCTTTTCAGAGAGAGCAAATCAGCGTCTCTTTTCACCAACATAATTACCGAAGAATGCCTTGGACCATGTAGTGCAGTGGCAAACAGTGAATTTAAAAGAAAAAGTGACAATTAATGATAGAAGCATGAGAATTGGTATGTTGGGCAGTGATGCCAAAAGTAAATTTTAGAGATCGGCAGCTCCTCGTCATAGAAGGGGCAGGGGGTCGATTTTTGAGGTTCCACCCCCCGTGAAAAAGTGGGGTGAGCAATTTTCACGTTCTTAGGGGCGATTTGACATATTTTGAGCCTCCTGAACACAAATATGTAATTACTTTTAAGATATGACCTCGAGAAGTGCCCCAAATGGCAAATGGAAAATTTCCCCGTTTTTCTTCAATAGACCGAACACCAGCTCCTAAACCTCATGACAAGCCTTTTTCCTTCGGTATTTACACGAAAAATATTATCTACATATACGAGTAGTCAGGGAATTTATTCCATTCTAATGCAATGTCTCAAGCTTGTAAGTGTGAAGCTTTTAAACTTGGGGATGGAAGCATATGAATAAACGTTCGTATCTACCAACCACTCAAAAAAAGTATAAGAAAAAATAGATCAAAATTCGAAAGAAAGAAGTTAAGTTCTTTTCTACTAGTAAAAATTCAAATTTTATTCCTAAATTTGTTTTTCCCACGCCCCTGTGAAGTTGTCAAAAGGATTTCGCTTCAGTATAATACTCCACAATGAATTATTGTTTAGATAACATCGTTATTACGATGAACATTTCGAAATCGATCCCAATACTGAAGATTCGTCGAATATGCTGCTGCTCAGAAAAAAACAAAAATTTTGGCTCCTTAAATGCTAAACAAAGTGTAGTAAATGGCTCAATAACGAATAGGCTCATTGTTCGGAGGTCTCTAGTCACCATATCTACTAATTATAGTGCTTCAAAATTCCTCACATTTTGTACAGAGAAGAAATTATTCAAAAAGCGTATAAAAAACATGAAAACTCTAGGCAACTCCTGTTTCTCCCATCTCCACATATCGAGCTCATATATACGTTAAAATGTCATGTTTGACCTCTACTACTCGAATATCGTATTGAAAATTCGATCCTGAAAAATGAATTTAGTTTATTGAAGAAAAACCGCAATTTTAACGTATTTTTCACAAAAATCGGAAAATTGGGAAATTTTCAATTTGAACTTTGGGACACTTCTCGAGGTCATATCTAGAAAATAATGACATACTAATTTTCATGCTTCATTAATTGCCACTTTTTTGCAGTTTGCCACTGCACTAATGTCCGATATATTCTTCGGTATTTTACTGTTCATATTATTAGGCCGTAGATCTGATTTTTTCCATCTTGCAGAAACACAACAATAAAGCACCCATTATCTTCCCCGTTGTCTAAACCTAAACGTATTAAATTATCTCTACGACAGGCGATAAAGATCTCAAACACTAAAAGTACTTTTCCAGTAGATATTGTGCATCTACTAATACAGTCCTCATTCTCAGCAACGTATTTTGTTAAAAATTTCAGTTCACCTTCAGTCTCTGAAGACGATAACTTGGTTATCGAAACACGTGTCAGACAGTGTAATGGTGAGTGTTCGTGTAGTTGTAGTATGATCAGTTTTTGCAGTTGTTTCCGGTTGTCAAAACTTTGGCAGATTCGTAATCCATTTAATGACCTTTATAGAAAACGTGTGAGGCAAGCGAACATATGTCAGGGTATAATTTTCTGTGAGAGTTTATCCGATTGTGAGTGACCTCTTTGATTGACCAATGTATTTTTAATCATAATCTGAATGAAGAATTATACCAATTATGTTAGTTTGGTTTATTGATCTTGTCGTCATATTTTGTATATTATATATTGTTGAAATATTCCGTAATTGTGTTTATATATGGTAAAGTTATAAAAGTGCATAAGATAATACTGTCAGATTTATTATTGCTCTCTTGTCTGATGGCAAAGTCACAATCAGATGTATTATATAGAATTCGTTTCGAAATATATGAAGGATATTAATCTTCATAAAAAGGTTCTTTTCATGAAATTTCAAGATCTCTATTTTATTTACTGTAACGTGGATGATATGAATAATATATGATATATCTTTTAAAACTTAATATTTTATTGCCCTCCGTTTCTAATAAATTTGTGTCAAGAAAAATTAAGAATTGTTCATCATTCTTTCTATAATGAAATGTACATGAGGACCCAAATTATTTAAGTGGAATAGCAATGTGTCTGAACATGTCTTGATGAAACATCACTTTATTCTTAGCCACATGCGGCCGTTGTTGCTTGATGCCTTCGCTCAAATGTTGCAACAAGTTAGCATAATACTCGCCGTTGGTAGTTTTTTCTTTTTCAAGAAATTTAATGAAAATTATTCCAAGCGAATCCCAAAAAAACAACGCATGATCTTGCCTACAGATGGAACGTTCTTTGCCTTCATTGGAGTAGGTACTTTCTGTTCAGGAGCGACGTTGCCAAACACTCGATGGAAACATCTTCACGATGATGTTTTCTATTGTGAGCAAACGCGGAACCCATCTTGAGCACAGCTTTCTCAGGTCCAAATTTTCAGTTAAAATACTATGTACTACACTTTTTGAAATGCTAGCTAGCTCGGAAATACCATGCAACGTGGCGTCTCAAACTTTAAACATATGCTGTATAGTTTGTGGACTTTCTAATACAGTGGTATGTTTCAGGCAACTAATGCCATCTCTAGGTCAGACCAGGTACTTCTGGGACCATCCTCGTACAGTAATTATTATTATTGACTTCTCTGCAAATAATTGAACTTTTTATTGGTGTTACCACATAAATATGTTCTCTTAGGTTTAGACGGGGTAATATAAATGAAACTTTATTTGAATTAAAAACATTCATCCTTAATAATATATATTTTTCATTTAATTATACAAATTACCATTATATACTAAAATAGACCTGAAATCAAGATCATTTTTTCACGAGACTTTATATCGGTATCATGATACTTTAATGTTTCCACCTTTCCACTTTAAGTCCAATTATTTTTAAAATATTTTTGTTTCCTGCCCTCATAATAACCAATTTGAATATTTAATTACCTGTAGCGCATATAGAAATTTATATATATGGGCTTTCATTATTTTAATATCCACACCAGCATATAGAAATTATACGAGGGTAACAAACCGGTTTTTCCAGGGGCATATTTGACATTTTAAAGGATATACAGATGGTTTCACAATAAAGGAATTCAATCGAATGTTTGCGGTGGAAAGCATCATCCAGAGCAACTATAAATCGCTTTTAACCCTCCGACGGCGTCGGTCGCAACTTATTCTAGTGAAAAGCTGTCACAATGTATCAAATTGATACATCTAGCTTAGAATTTCACTAAGAACATTAGTTCTTGTTTCAAGCTTAGTTGTAGATTAAGTCCAATAATTCATTCTGCACATCTTTTTATTTGTTTGTTTAACTATGTTGTGATCACAAGAAAAATTATTTCTGTCAATCCTCGGAGACAAGATTTACGGGCAAAAAATTATTGACAGCAATGGTCGCCATGTATCTGTTTGATACATGATAGTAAAATGGTTTTGATTGTTGTGTTTTTATTTTTACTTTTTAGTATGATTCGAAATATTTATGTAACTAAATAATTTTCTTTCTTATATTGTAGATTGGTAACACAAATAAAATCTGGTATTCCTATGTGACACAATCAAAAAATATATATTCTTAGAAACATTTCAAATAAAAATATTTATAGCGGCGATCTTTTATTTAGTCTTCACCCGAGTCTTCTTTTTCTTGCAACCTTCAGTGACATGGTGTCCACACTGGAGTTGTAAGCTCGCCTCAAATATATCGCTTACAATTCTTGCAAATGGTTTTGGTCAATCTGGTTGTTCGTGATGTGTAACATAAAGCACAGCGACGACACTTTGTTGGAGCTACTGTATATTCTGCAGCCACTAGTCCAGCTTCTTCCGTTGGTGTGAATCTTCTGAGACCTTCAGAAAGAGAACGTGGCATGCCTTATGTCATAAGATCTATTTTGTAGTTGTGTCAAGGCTAATCCGTGACCCATTTTCCGAAGAAAAAGGCGACGCCGGATATTCTCCTGTCCATTTCCGATTTAAATCTTTAAATTTAAATCAGAAATTACCCACTTGAAACTTGGGACCGTACGGTTACGGCCATGCATGTTTATGACAACATCATCTAGTCCAATCGTTCTGAATCTTCTAATCTAAAACATTACAATCGTTCGTTCCTTCCGTCAAAGAATTCAGACGTGTATAGAACCGTATTCCCTATATTTGACTCAGCCTAGTGCCTTAATTAATAGTTCTTTTTTCATAAAGTTCAAAATTTGTAAAGTTACAGTCGTCTTATTATTGTAATCTCTTTATTATTGGTATAAATTTTATTTTTATTTACTGACTGATATTGATGTTCTGACGCGTACGTCATTAGGCTCCAAGAAAAGTACTCGATACTTTGAAGTATCGATACATTTATGAGTACGATACTTTTCATTCGATACTACTCAAGAGTCAGCATCGATACTTTCTATTCGATACCGTGTCCCTATTGAGCGATAGACAAATGCAGCATAGGAAGGTTCTATGAAGGAGGAATCTCCTCACTTTAGAGTTCTCTAATAAAATTGAAAATTGGCGATCTTGTATTATTTTGATACGCATGCAATCGATCCAGAGTTAAAGTACTTATATATCTAAATAAAGTGATTAAAAAAGATCGTAAAATATCAGTCGATACACGATTCTTTACAAATATTTGAGTATTCAGAAATATCAGTTCACAGGTGCTCAACCAATGATCGTATCATTAAACAAAAAATAAAGTTATAATGCACCACAATACTCGTATACAGAATCGTAATAGACAACGAATCGTTATTGTACGATGATGGTTTCACAGAGGAACGAATTTTCAGAAGCTGACAACACATTATTTCATTGGTTTCTCAATTGTAGTTACCTCTGGAAGATAGAAAAGAAATGATAAGAATTTGTGAATCCTGCAATTTAAATTCGGTAAAATACGTGTTTACTCTGCGAACACAACTTCATTATTCCGCAATTGCCTTTTTCTCAAATATGGAATTGTAAAGAGCCATATTTGGTGAATTCAGCGGATAAGAAAATAAATCCTAACGTATAATGAAACATAACTCTTTTTTTTTAATAAATATGGTCGTTACTTTTCAAGTTTAGCATCCAAACTTGTCAGAAAATCAGCATTCTCTTTGTTTCCAGGCATTCACTCGACTTTGCAACATACCAGTCTTTTTCATTTTATAACAAAAATTGGTATCATATTCACTAAAAATACGGAATAATGAATTCGTTCGAAGTAGACTGTTTCGTGCTTTATAAATTTGAGTTTTGTTTTCAATTTAGTGCCCTTGAAAAATAGTTATCTATCGTCCAAAGTGAAAAAGTACCAGATTTCAACCCGAGAATTATCTCGCCACGAAATAAGAATCATCATCAATCATCCATTTGTACAACGATTAGAGGAACAAACGATTGGATTGCCATTTTTTTTTTCAAAGTAATAATTACATTAAATTTCCAAAACCAAGAAAAAATCTACTCAAGGCCCAGTGGAGGAAGCATAGTTAGCAAGAAACTTCATTCCCAGTGGAGACCATTTTACGAGGATGTAATGATATCTAGTTAGCCTAGAAAAGTTCTATGCATAAACAAAATATTGCGTTACTATAGCAACGATCAATAACTTATTAGAAGTGTCAGTGTGAAGAAAAAAGATGTCCACCAAAATTGTGAAAATCGAAAAATTATTAGCAGAGTTACGAAGATGCTTAATACCCTTGATGATCAATATCCTTCGTATGCGAGCGTGAAAAATTGGACTTCAAGCTTCAAAAGAGGTAAATTTTCCATTGAAGATGATAACCGATCGGAAAGGCCAGTTTCTGTATCAGACATGAAAAATATCGATACAGTCCATGGCATGATTTTATCAGACTAGAACGGATATCTGAAGCACTGAATATCTCATACGAACGCGTTCATCATATTCATGTCAATTTGGACAGAAAAAAATTGTTATAAAATGGATCCCCAAATGTTTTAATGTTGACCAAAAGCATGCAAGCGTTGTTACTATTGATGAGACGGGTACATTTCTACGATCCAGAAAGAAAGCAACAATCGATGGAATGGCGACACTCTGGTTTTCCAAGACCTAAGAAGTTTCGTGTCCAAAACCTGCTGGAAAAGTTCTTGCTTCAGTTTTTTGGGATTGCCATGGAGTAATCATGATTGATTTTTTTAATAAGGGTAGAACAATAACTGGAGATATTACTGACCACTCTACGGGAAAAATTCCTGTTAGCCCTCTAAGTTGAATTTTCGAAGGGAGAAATTATCTTGCCACTCCTGATGGGAACCATTAGAGATCTATTTACCATCTCGGATCACCTAATTTTTGTCTTATATTAATGTGACTGTGAAGAATCATAAATCTACCTACATTGTGAGATTGTGAGATTTATTGTGGACTATCTGTCATAAATGTCTTACTTAAGCGGTTCCAATGTCCCTTATATCCATTAACTTATGAAATCACTAAACCCTATTTAGGGGTTTTCTTTGACTTAAGAACTAGTAAAAGTAGCGTCACAAAAATTGTCAGCTAAATTACGGGAAATTTTCGAAACCGCGAATTCAAGATTCATGGGATGGAAGATGAAAAACACATAAAATAAAACACTTTTTTTAACAAAGAATATTTTTTAATCGAATACATAAGTTCCATTTTACTTAATTACCTTTTAATATCTTTCTTTTAGCTTCATGATTCCGCGCTAATAAAATTTCTGGTCCTAATCAGTGAAACCTGGTGCGATGGATGGTCATCGGCATTTGTGTTTGACCATTCAAATAATTGTGCAAACATCGAAATAAATGGTTATTAGATAGTGCCAGATCAAAGCTGTATGGAAGATGTGACGAGTTGCCAAAGATGTGTGAGGCCTTGTAATATCATGGTGGAAAACTAAACCTTCGCAATTTGACCATTCTAGCCGTTTTTCTTCGATTGCTCTATCCATCTTCATTAATTGTTGATAGTAAACTTCAGAATTTATCATTTAGTTTATTGGAAGCAGCTCAAAAAACATAACATCTTTGTAATCCCACCAAACTGACAGCATGAGCTTTTATGTTGTTTTTCAGCTTTCGATGTGGTTTGTACTGGTTCATCCTATTTGCTACAAGATCGTTTTCGAATTATGTTACTGTACAGGACCCATTTTTCATCACCAATGATGATTCTTTTCAAGAAAAGGTGGGTTTCATTTTGTTTTAGTCGTATATAGTCAATGTTTCGATTCTTTTTGTTAAATGAATTTCAGTCAATTCTTGAGGTAACCCAAACATCAAGCTTCTTAACTAGACCAAAACATTTTAAGTGTTTTTCAATTATTGTGTACAATACATGTAGCCTCTTCGTAACCTCTCGAATATGATGATTCTCTTCAATTATGACTTTGATATGGTCATCATCAACTTTAGTAGGTCGACCAGAACGTCGCTATATCTTTGAGAGAAAAATCTCCAGAATAGAAATCTATGATTTTTACGAATATACAAATTAATAATTTTTCAAATAATGCTCCCGATGATTGAGGTTATATTTGGGATTGCAGGAGCTTGTCGAATTTGTGAAATCAGTTAGGTAACAGATGATATTAAAGATTTCGGAGCCTTATTAATTATGAAACTAAAGTAATTAACGAATTATGTAAACAGAAAATAAGTGATAAATATTACTAAAAAATATGTTAAATTTTATCGAATATACATAGCCCTTCGTCCAGCATTTGAAAATGCTGACTCATATACAGGTCATTCATTTAGAAGATCGCCTGCTACACTTTTAGTTGAATCTGACTTTATGACACCAGAGAAGCATGGTGGTTGGGGTCATCAACTGTCGTTGAAGGTTATGTTGATGAGTCGGTAGCCCATGGGAAAGACATAGCTAAAAAAGTCTTTAAAACGTGTGGTAGTGATGAAATAATACTTGATTTGCAACCAAGTACATCAATGGGAGTCGTGATTGCAGGAAGAAATATAATTTTAAGACAAGAAAATTCTCTTGTTGTACCGAATAGTTCAAGGAACGTCTCATTCATGCAGTGCACATTTAATAAATGTACTTTTGATATGAAGGAAATGTAACTTAACAGACACATACCGCCATTATTAAGATAGGTCAGAGATCACTTCCCAAACAAAGTTTTAACTGCGTTGACGATGGTATATATGTTAGGTGATTTGTGATTTTCTTTGTTAAATTTTACAAAAAAAATACCTTCTGACACAAAACACTATCTAATACAACAGTAAAATAATTAAACACTTTTTAAATAACTTTAAAGAGCACACACTACCTCACAAGCTTTGTTTGGAAAGTGAACTATAACAATATGACGACCGTGACGAAACGCTCCGGTTGTCTATTGTGGCTGCATTCCACTAAGCACTCACGACAATCACGACCACGATCTTGCCGTTCAACTATGTCTAGAGTGGAATATTTTACGAGGCGTTTTGAGAGTTGAGATAAATATAAACCAATAGCAAAACAAAAAATATAAAGCGAAAGCTTTAAGAAGTTTTCTTATAGATTGTAAGTTATTGAATTTATTAGTGGAGTGCTTAACTGATTTATATTAAACTAAAATCAAAATATCTTTTGTGCCGATAGTAAAATATTTGGTAATGCGACATAAGAATGCTTCATAATATCCAATACCGCATCAGACTTAAAAACAAATCCAATGGATGTATCAGCTTCCAAAATTGTAAAAAACGTGTATTTTTTCCTTCAACGCTCTTTATCTTGAGTACGGATGGAGCTACGAAAATTTTTTACTGAGGAAACTCCAAATATTTTCCAATTTTTTATACAGGATGTCCCGCGACGAGTAAAAATTATCTGTATATGGTAAAATACTTATAGGAGAATCACGAAAATTCCTACGTTTAGATTTTAGGATACGATATTTTAAACTAAAATATTTCCAAAGATGGCCGACGTCCCGTTCTACCAGAAGTCGACTGTAACTTTGTTATTTTGAATACAACACCCCGTATATTAATAAATTTTTAAGATCTACATAAAATTTTATTATATTTATGTATAAAAACTTTTTTCGAAAAATGCATATTTTTTGAGTTACTAATTTTTTTGTAAAAAATTTGACCATTGCAGAACTTTATAAATTATTTTTTACGATGACACCCTTAAAGATGGTTTCTATTCGATTGCTTTTAGCAAGGTTAGACGTATTTGAATCTATGTTGAAAAATTTTTCATTTTTTACAGGGTGTGTATAGAAAATGTTCAAAGTTTAACTTCAGAAATATCAAATTTCTTTTTTTTTGAATAAAACCATCCGGTTTTCATATCTTATTCAGGGGTAAACAATAAGCCAAATCCATGTATACTTACCTATACCTGAACCTTACCGTTTTCCAGATATTAAATGTTTTCTGAAAATTTTTAGAGATACAGGGTGATCTAAATTTTATTTTGACCCGTTGATACAAGCACTAAGAAATAAAAAAGTATTTTTCTTTATCTTGTCAAGGTCTGTAAAAAAAAATAAAATCAAATTGTATCTACTAATCCTATTATAGCTTTTAGTCGTTTCCGAGATATTTGAGGTTTTAAATGATTATTGTATTTTTGAGCAAGTTTTAAATTTTATATTTACTTTTAGTAGGCTTTTTAATAAATGACACTTATTTTACTGCCATTAGTCAATTGTTAATACTTCGTCAAATTTTCTCGTTCTCAATTTAATAACGAATAAATATAATTTAGACTAATCCTGCATCTTTAAACATTTACAGAAAACATTTAATATCTGCATGGTTTTGGTATAGGAAAGTATACATGAATTTGCCTTATTTTTACCCCTGAATGCATTAAAATAGAAAAACCGGGTTCTATTTAAAAAAAAAAATAAAGAAAATTTGATATTCATGATGTTAAGCTTTGAACACTTTGTAAACACACCCTACATGAAATGAAAAATTTTTCAACATAGATTCAAATACGTCTAGACCTTCTAAAAGCTACCGGATGGAAACCATTTTCATATATTTAAAGGTATCTTCGTAAAAAAATAATTGATAAGGGTCTGCAATGGTCAAATTTTTTACAAAAAAATTAATAACTCAAAAATTATGCATTTTTGGAAAAAAGTTTTTTGTTAAAAGTATACTAAAATTGAACTTAGATTACAACGGTAGAACCGGAAGTTTCCCATTGAAAATATTTTAGTTTAAAAGATCGTATTCTAAAACCCAAACGTAGAAATTGTTATAATTTTACTATGAGTATTTTGCCTCTTATACAGATAGTTTTAACTCGTCGTGTATATATATATATATATATATATCTTACAGACGGGACCACCTTTTTTTGAAACACCCTGTATACATCAAATTAGAAATAAATAGTTTCTTGTCAATTTGTGATTTATTTTGAAGTGAGAATGGTCAGTTACTGAGAATGAAAGTTTGAAAATTCTAAGTTCTCCGAAGACAAGGTCTTGAAAACTGGGGAAACATCATGAAGGTGTTGCTTTAATGTAAAGTAAGGCTTTATACTTTTGAAACGGATAACCTGATTTCCATGAGGGAAGACGAATAACGAAGCATCCTAAAAGGAAGTGGGCAAAAAAGTTAACCGAATAAATTAGCAGCTCGCTATTTGAATCGCGGCAGAATTCTATTTTTGAATTCTTTACTGTGTTCTGAGCGGAGCAATAATTAGATCTTACGAATAAATTTATTCGCTAGTAAGTTTTTTCTTTCGCCTTTCATAATCATTTAATGAAAATTAAAAAAAAAACTCATTATCAGCACACTCATTGTTTATGTTTATATATTAATGTATGACATTTATATGTTAAACCAGAAAATAATGATAAACCATGAACTACGAAGATGTTACAAACTGAAAGCATTGACTCTCAAGTATATCAAATTTCATTGCCATTTGCTTCTATTTATTATCCAAGTTTCTCTATTAACATATAAAACACCTGTCGTGGTCGTATTGAAATTTATTAAGTTATTTTAATTATTTCATTATTTGAGTAATGAAAGTTGATATGTTGGAATGGGACAAATAAAAAAACATAACTGACCATTGCATAAATTCTATCATTAAATTGAATTTGTGAAAACCATTCCTTATCGAAAAATACCAATATTATAGTTTTTCCTACTTTTTTTCAATTCAAATGTTTTTCGTTTATGCAGCATAAATATCTTAACATATTGTATAATAGAAAATTTATATATTTTGAAGTATCAACCCTTGAAAATCTTTTAAAACTACCCTTTTGATGAAAATAATATAGGAAAACATCTTTTAACGATATAAAAACTGCAATGTCTTTTTTACTGTGAAAAAATCACTTTAATAAAATTTAATTGGTTATTAATTTTTATTATTTAACCCTCAAATATTACCCCTTTGCAAAAAATTGTCTCTATTTGAAGTAATTTTTAATTGTCCATACTCTTTCAACCCTTAATAACCACCCTTTCGATAAAAAATACAATAAAAAATTAGTGTTCAATGACATTCAATGTTTTGATTATACATTTGTTTTTCGACAATCACATGTGGGTTCTTAGAACCCCAAAAGCGGCAATTTTGGTGATGAACAAAGACATTAAGGTGAAAATCTGCCTACATTTGTTGATGCTGGATAATCCATTAAGCAAACTCTCTTCGCTGTGCATGGTCATTAGGCTCCAGTTATTGTGTTAATTGAATTTTGTAATCTTGAAGACGCAAATAGAGAGTATACGCTGTAGAGCTTCTTGTCCACGACGCCGAATTGAGGTTCCAAGATTATCCATGACACTTTCCCGCACTGCTTAGATATTGACATTTCAACAATTTGTTTTTGGACTATGAGTATGTTCAGTATCTCCAATGGATCCTGTCTGCCGGATTTAATTAATCTCTTCACCGTTGACGAAGTTAAAACACTATTCCGAAAATATCTGGTTTGAAATTTTCGCAATTTGGCCTTCAAATTGAAATATTGTTTAATAATTAAGAGATGTCAACACTTTACTGCATAAAGGGCGGCAAATTTGAATCTTGCTTTTATTTTAGGTTTCTCTTTATTAACATATTTTCGTTTCCTATGCGTTTTAAAAGCAAAATTGTTCAACCTGCAAACCGTTCAATAACGGCACATATAATTTTATTTTTTATTCAAATATCTTTTCGCGTTTGCATCATGTCTTACAAGTTATTAGAAACCACTTGTTCAACTAAGTGTTTAATAGTCACACGTCGATCTTGCAACACGCGATCATGGGCTTTCATCATCTTCGTGTGAGATTGCGGTTTGATGTTCGTTCGTATACAAAATTTGAATTCGCGACAACAGCAAATATTTGTGAATATGCGTTGGGAAGTCTTTTAGACGTAGGTATCACACGTTTCTTACAGGATGGTGAGATATGAATCTTGAATTCGGACTTCTTCTATAGGCACGCTGCATTTTCAGACTTGTCAGTTTGTATCATAGTCTATACATAATAAGTTACAATATGACATGATGATACATAATTGTTTTTATTTATACATTCGGTAGGGGTTGAGAAAGACATCAGTTCTCTTATATTCCAAATCAAGTAAGATGTTTAAAAAGAATTTGTGTCGGCTGTTAACAATTTTCTAATTCCACAATGTTCTTTGATAAATGAAAACTTGATTATAAACAATATAGTGAATATTAGTGTTTTCATCATCGCACTCGTCAGTTTTTGACTCATACCATATAAACATATTTATTTGTAAACAACCTGTATCAATTCGTCAACTTAATTATAAAATCGGCAAAAACTACAGTTTTCCAAGTGAGATATCAAAACTCCTATTAATCTACCACTAGGTATAATTATTATAACCAAAACCATCAATTCATCTCATAACCGAATGTGTATATAATTAATCAGTACCAGTAAAGTCAAGAAATATATCGAACATGATGGACAAATTGAAATAAATGTCCAAATTTATAAGCAAGAAGATTTGTTATACCAACAGTCCGGCTTATACTATCAAATGTAAGCCCGACAATTTTTCATAATCTGATCTTTTTCAAGAATAATCTCCAATTTTTCTTAATACAATCAGATCTATAGTTTCAGAAGACAAGTATTGATAAACCCACAAGAATCAATCTTAGTAACACACAACAGTATCTCCTATAGAATAGTTCTCGAAGACGATTCTTTAATATGTTACGCTTGCAAAAATTAGTATACAGGATATTAACCATCCAAATACTCCCATTTCTCACTCAATCATACCACAACATTCAATAATCGATCTTAATAAGATAGAAAATCTTTAGTCACCCCAAAAAGGTTCTATTGAAATAGTTCCTGGCTCTCGGAATGTATCAAAACGTACATTAGATGAAATAACCACACCATCTCCAAAAAACGGATGACAGAGAGATCGAATTGTGAACAGATTTTTTAGAAAGAGTACCGTAATAGTCTCCATAAAACAAAAAAAGATAGAGCTGTACGCCAGCACTTATGGAACCCTAAAGACACGCTATCGCTGAACATGACCATCCTTTTGTTCAGGATTTGGATCAAATATCTTGAGTCATCCCAAAAAAGTTCTATTGAAACAGTCCCTGGCTCTCGGAATGCGTCAAATGACAGAGAGCACGAATTGTGAACAGATTTTTTAGAAAGAGAACCGTAATAGTGTCCATAAAACAAAAAAAAGGTGGAGCTTTACGCCAGCACTTATGGAACCCTAAAGACAAGCTATCGTAGCAACATAATAGAGCTATAAATTTTACTTAATTTATTTAGGTCTTTTTTTTCATTTATTTTATAGTTTTTTCTTTCTTATGAATGTGAACCATTTCTAAAAATTCTCTTTTTCGTGTATAAGATTCCGTTTCATGAATTTTTGAATCTTTCTAATTGAATTTATGTTTTTTTGATACTTCATGGTTAGTTGATGCAATTCTATTCTCAATCGTATTGATGATCTCTTAGTCTATTTTCTAAATACTGGGATGTCTGTCCTATGTAGACAGCGTCACAATTAGTAGAAGGCACTTGACATATAATATTACTTCTTTCGTTTTTTGGTGTTTTAGATTTTAATTTATCGAAATATTTGGTTTATGTATTATGTCCTTCATGACTTACATTAATATAGATAAATTAATTAAGTTAGTTAAGTGATAAGTGAATTATTATAAGTTAGTTATGTGTCGTGTATAATATTGAAATGAATTAAGAATCTAAGAGTCAATTAACCCCACGAATAGAAATAATATAAGTGAATAAAAAAAACATTATAGAATGTTATATGCATGTACTTTTATACAAATCTCAAATCAACAACACTTCCAGAGGATAAATAAATAGAGTTAGAATAAAATTTTTTACTAATATATTTACTGAGTAATAACTAATGAGAACAACAAAATAGTTTTATATTTAGTAGTTGTGGTTGTAGAATAGCTACAACAAAGTTCTCTTGTGGTGCTATAGTAGCTTTATATAATTGTTCTTTTCTGAATGTTTTGACCACCCCAATAAAACGGTCGACTAAAATGGTCCTATTCAGATGAATGACATTTGTTTAAATAGTATATGAAAGTTGTCCTAACTATTTATAGTATCGTTCAGCTTCCGAAAATTGCTACGTAAACGGTTATTTTTGCTTAATAAAACTAGTTCTGCTATTTGGGTATTTTGTATGAATTTATTCGATAATTAGTCCATTATTTACGTGTAACTAGCCGTTAAAATGACTATACAATATTTATAATCTAGTTTTACTTCGTGAAAGGATTTAACTAAAATTGTAATAAATAATCATATGCTAGAATAACTAATAAAACTTTTTTCGACTCCAATATAATTTATACAGTTACGACAACGTAATAAATTACCTAAAATACGTATTATAATTAATTAAAATAACTTTCAAGGGGCGAGTGAATTCTTGGTTAATTGACACATTTGGAATGGAAGGAAATAAATTAGAACAGCCTTTGGCATGCCACAAAAACGTTTTCGTGAAAGATTGTCATTATCACCTGTATTTATACATGACTACAACTAGATATAGTTTAATGTTATGTTAAATATTCTTCTATCTTTAAGCAAGCAATACAATCCTATTGGGCACACATTATAACGCAATCACATACGTCTGTAGGCCTTGAACTGCCCCTGATCACTAAAACTTTTAGAATATTCAAATTATGTCGAATTCAACTTTTATTTCTATAATAGAATTCGTGAAAAAATGCTGCATATAAATTAGGTGTGTATAGTGAATTCTTCTGCTCTTTAATGTAAGCAATATGCTTGCTTTTCCTCGTATCCTCTGCCGTTTAATTATTAGAGAGGTTATCGCTCCATCTCTTGCGGGGTCTTCCAACGTTTCGGCCGCCCTAAGGGCAATTTGTCTTCTAGCTATTTCGACCATTCTGTCGTCATCATTCAATCTATAAGTTCGTTCCACTCTCTCGTTCTTCCCAGTATCTATTCTTTTACGTTGTCAAACTTACATGTACTTCTAATATTGTTGGCTTATACACAACAAAATCATTGGTCCTTTCTTCTTCATAGAAACCACAGTTACTGGCTGCGTGTACCTGGATATGATTCGAAACTTTGCTTTTCCTCAGTTGGAAAAATTACAGCCGATTGTTTACTTCCAACAGGATGGTGCACCACCACACTGGTTGAGAGCAGTTCGGGAACACCTCAACGAGACTTTTCACAGCCGATGGATTGGACGGGATAGCCCAATTCCATGACCACCAAGGTCTCCGGACATAACACCCCTCGACTTCTTCTTGTAGGGTTATTTAAAGGAGATTGTTTACAAGACACCGGTTAATAACATTGATGACCTGAATCGCCGCATTACACAAACGTTTAGTACAATCACTGGCGACATGTTACAGCGTACCTGGCTTGAAATTGATTATAGACTTGAAGTGCTTAGGGCCACCAATGGTGCGCATGTTGAAATGTACCAAAAAAAACTTTATTAGTTGCAGTCATACATGCAAAAACTGAATATAAATGTCTTGTTTATTTTCGGAGTTATGAATTTTTGAAGTTGTAAACACCCTGTATATTAAGCAGATAGACTGTTAAGTTGAGCGTTCATCTATTAGGTACTCGCTAATTTATATTCCAGGTATTTTAAGTGAATACTTCAAGTAAATAGAACAGAGTGGTATCTCAAAATTTTCGTGCTTTGTGTACCAGGAGAAATAGAAAGAAGTGGAAATCGACGATGTGTTAGCTGCAACGGTGCAATTTTCATTTTTATATTCCGAACAAAACAGTGATACATCGGATAACAATATTTTCAATTAATTTGTGTTTATACTCTATGTTGATGATTTTTATATAGAGTTGCTTTTAAAAGATTAAGGTATAGGTATTTATTTTTGCTGTTTCCACCATAATATAATTTTTTTCATAGCATGTATTATAAAACGTACTCTTCAACATTATTCATACTTTCGTTATTTCCGAAGAAAATAAAAAAATCAAATCAAATATATCTCGATATTATAGTCGTGTGACAGATATTCTCACACGCGAGGGTTTGCGTCATTTTTTGGGGCACAAGTGATGAGTGGTTGAACAATGTGAGAATTTATCTTTTAATTTAGAAATATTCAACAATTATGTGATGAATTTCTGATGAATTCATTGATAATGAAAAATGAAAACGTTGTTGAATTTAGAAGAGAAGCACAGCACTTTAAATACGCAGTAACAAACACTTTTAGTAATCCGGATGATTACTCTGAATCAATAAGTGGAAAGGACGTCGATGATAATGACGCTGAGTAGGCTACTTTTTTCGAATATTTTACTATTACAACTAGACGTGATTAACGCACAAATGTCACGCATAGTTTGCATTTCTTTTTCCGAATAATTTCTCTCTCTGACACAGACCCAGGCATAGCGCCATCAGCACCCACTGACCATGTCTCGTTTTGTTGGTTGTTGACGAAAATTAGTTATTAGATCATTATACCGTAATCTTTAAACATCGTGAAGTCAGAATTTTAACGAGGGTAATAATTTCAATTGTTTATTATGATGTTTTGACATAATTTTTACGTTCAAGGCCGTAAAATGTTAATTTGAGCTAGTTAAATATGTTTGAATACATCAGTGTTCGAAAATAAACATTTGGTTGATTGATTAAAAATTTATGAGAGGACAATTATTTTAGGACAAATGATAATGGTCTTCCTAGACATATGTTGAATTGATTTAAAAATAGTTTTTTTATCTATATAAATAAGGAAGGCAACTATGTACATTTTTGAAGAGAATTTTAATTTAGATAAATAATAAAGAATTATCTTTATAAGTTATTGTATTAAATTAACTAGTTTATACTACAATGTATGATGATCGTCGTGGGGTGACTCTTACCATCATGAAACTCTATAGGAGGTCTGACTATTAAATAACGAGACTGGTTACGAAAAAGGGTTTTATTATGAAGATTATTCTACATTCGAATGCTCCCTTCAAGATACTTCCCTCCCCTCGCCTCACGCCTTTCCATACGTTGTTTTCATTGGTCGAAGCAGTGCTGGAAGTCTTCTTTGGTGAGTGTCTTTAGGAGCTTTGCCGTTGTTTGCTTGACCGTATCCATAACTAGACATAAGTTGCCACCGTTCCATTAGAGCAACGTATAATCATCAAATCTGAATGGGACACCAGCATTAGTATGCCAGAAGTCTTTGACAAAATCAGGAAAACCAATCACCGAAGACAAATCATTCTCCACCACGACAATGCGAGCTCTCACACATCAGTTGAAACAAAAACGTTGTTGAACAGTCAAAACATCGAAATATTGCGTTTACCGTTTGTTTGGCACCCAATATTTGTTTTTATTCATGCAGATAAAAAAAATGCGAGGTCAACGTTTTTCTATAACAAATCCCCCAATTTCGGTGGGCTATGGGAAAGAGCGGTTAGAAGTGTTAAAAATCATCTTTACCGTGTAGTTGGAGACGCCTCGAGTTTTATACATTGCTAACATGCCTCGAAGCTTTCCTTAATTTCAGACCAATCTTTCCCTTAGCCCCTGGACACTTTTTAATCGAAGCACCGTTAACATCTTTTATGTAAAGCGATTTGCACGATATACCTTATCGCAGATTCTCTCGCTGGTAGCGAATTCAATAGAACTAGCAACATTTTTGGTAAAAGGAATATTTGCACCAGACTAGACTAGACCAACTAGACCCAAAGCGCATCAAATAAAACAACCCAATTCACCCATCGGCACGATGGTTGTTTTAGTCAAAGAAAATCTGCCACCTTTAAAATGGAAATTCACTCATCCAGGTAGTGCCCGTGCAGTCTAGATGAAAACAAACAATGGTGTTTGTAAACTCGCTGACAAAAAAGTGTGTGTTATAACTACCACCAGTGATAATTAACAAAGGACACAACACAATTTAGTTTATCACGTATTTTAATTGTTGTTTGTTTGTATTAGATAACTTATTTGCCCCATCCCATTGAACAATTGAAGTATATGAACAAGGGGGCGGCATGTACAAAATTCTTGTTATATATAACAAGTGGGAATTCCATCTCTCACCCTTAGATATAGGAGGAGATCTCAGAGTCAGTCAGAGTAGTTGTAAAGACGAGAGTATGTAGAATATGTGATATACAAAATTCATAAATGAATTCCAACTTGAATCCGGCTCGAAGGACCAAATGTTGCTTGTATTGGAAGGACCGATTTGTAAAAATGATAAGGAGTGTATTTAATTCATATTTCCCTTATTAATGTATATTTCTTAGGATCGAACTAAAGCTGGTCACTCACGGTACTGCGGTACAAGATCGTACAATTTAGTTGAAACTTTGACGAGGGCACACCCGATACTGTCATGTCATGTCAGATCAAAATGATAAAATTTTATTGTTAACCAAAGATAAAACTAAAACTAAAAGGGACCGCAGATTTTGGCGCAAAGAATGGCCCAAGAAAAGGTGTTCACTGATTCACGTTAATTAGAAGAACTACAGCTACATCCAGATGATTATAGAAATTACTTACGGATGGATAAATCTACTTACGTGGAATTGTTGACACTGGTAACTCCTTCGATTGAAAACAAGAAGACACAAATATGCGCCAATCAATGCGTTACCATAGCAACGAACATTCGAACAATAACTTATTAGAAGTGTCAGTGTAAAGTTTGACGTCACAAAAGTAAACCAGAGTTACGCAATAAATTGAAAAAAAAGATGTCTACCGAAATTGAGAAAATCGAAAAATTGGAGCCATCATCAAGTACCTGTATTTAAAAAGGGTTAAGATGTAAGCAGATTTACGAAGATATGCTTAATACCCTTGGTGATTAATGCCCTTCGTATGCGAAAATTTAACTGCAAGCTTCAAAAGACGTAAATTTTCCATTGAAGATGATGACCGATCGGGAAGGCGGCCAGTTTCTGTGTCACTCCCCGAAAATAACGATGTTGTCCATGATATGATTTTATCAGACCGTCGAATTGGGCTAAAACGGATATCTGGAGCACCGAATATTTAATACGAACGCGTTTATCATATAGTTCACTTCAATTTTCATGAGAAAAATTGCTGCAAAAGGGATGTCCAACTGTTTGTATGTTAACCAAAAGCGTGCAAGGGTAGAAATTTGCCATTTGAAAACGATGTAGACTTCTTAAACCGAACTGTTACTATTGATGAGACTTCGGTACATTTCTACGATTCTCCAAGACCTAAGAAATTTCGTGTCCAAACATCTGCTGGAAAAGTTCTTGCTTCAGTATTTGGAATTGCCATGGAATTGATTTTTTGGATAAGAGTAGAACAATAACCGGAGATTACTATTCAACATGACTGACTACTCTACGGGAAAAAAATAAAGAGGAAAGACGCGGAAAGCTATCCAAAGTTGTTTTGTTTAACAACGCCCCTGTACACAAATCTCATGTTGTCATTCAAAAAATTCGGCTTCGTCCGACTATCATATCTTTCCTTAACTGAAAAAAAGTTTAAAAGGTCGTAAATTTTCTTCCAGCGAGGAGGTAAGAAAAGCTGTGGAGGTCTGGTTTGCAGAGTAAGAAGAAACATTTTTTTTATCTATCTATCCAATTAAGAAGAGTATATGTTGAGTATTAAAATATTTTCAATTTGAAATTTTATTTGGTTCTATAGTAGCCTAAGGATTTTACAATATATCCTCGTGTGCTCAAAAGGTTGTGAAGTTTAGAGGTAGGGAGTAGTTTTGTTTAACAAGTAACTGCATCAAATTGTTTGTTCACATAAATATGAGAAGTTTGGATTAAATATTTTAGATTTCTGGCCACCGGAAGGAGCTATGAAGATTTAAAGTTTTCCAGTATCATATCCGCTCAATCATTTGGCAGAATAATAACCGAAACTTGTTATGCCATTTATACAGTTCTTCGTCAGGAATATTTAAAGGTAGTTAAATAAATATTATTAAGAATTATCAGTAAAAGTTATAAAGAACTGAGATGTGGACAATTCTGCATTAGCACTATGTTGGAATTGTAACTCATTATAAACATTAGTGGAGCCCCGATACTGATTATGAACAACACTGGCGGTGTCAATTGCCATTCTCTGCATAAGCCAGTACTTTCAGCTTCGAAGAACACGTCATTTATTAATTTTTCAGCCATGATCCTTTGATTGTTGGGAAGGGATCTTAATTTTATAGCGACATTGTCCCCAAAAATATCGTATCTATCCTTTTCATGCACACTTTATATTGGCTACTGTAATATCTCGTTTATTGTACGAAGCAGTTAATCTCTGGGATCTTCTGCTTTTCTCGTTCATTTTTTACGCAAAGACGGTGTTGTGATATTTGAAGTAGCCGTGTTATCTGATATTGTCAACTCTTGAGATATATGTGAATCTTCTTCGGTTTCTAAGGTTCTTGGAGATAAAATGTAATCTGCTTTGCTGCTTTTCTAGCTCCATTATCTAAAAAATGTTCATATTATGTTGCAGATAAACAAGTTTTTTTCTAAAATATTTTTTTAAGATTACAACAACAGAAGAAGATTGGATTGCAGTCTCGTTCAAAGAAATGTGGAATTTTCCCCACTGTCTAGGCACTACAGATGGAAAACACTCTTACAGGCTCCTACTATTATAATTATAAAGGATACCATAGTATTGTACTTATAGCTATAGCAAATGCCAATTACGAAATCTTCTATTGTCACTTTGGAACTAGATGAAGAATTTTGGATGGACGTGTATTAAAAGATAGTAAATTTTATGTAAAGTTGATGGAATATTAAATATACCTAAGCCAGAAAAAATAGAACACAGCGAGCGAACTTTACTCTATGTTTTTATTGGAGATGACGCTTTTTCATAAGGAGAAAATTCACTGAAACCATTTTCTCATTCGAGCGAAGAAATTACAGAGTGTCGAGAACGAGTCGTATAATTGAAAACGTTTCCGGAATTTTGGCAGCTAGATTTCGAATATTCCATACTGACATGCGTTCTACATAACTATTTATGAACGAAAAGCCCTCAACAACATTTGGATAATGAGGATCAAGAAACTGGAACATTCACATTAGGGCTTCGAGTTAGCTCGGATTTAACTGACCTACAAAAGTCTTCAAGTGCCAAAAATTATTCACATGTTTCAAAAATAACAAGAGAAAATTTTATTTCTATTATATTTTAACAATGAAGGAGCTGTCCCATGGCAGTTCTTTACTAATTTTAGTTCTCTTTTATAAGATGTTCTAAAATTATTAAATTTTTTTTACAAAATCTTCGTTTGCTTCTTCATTAATCTGTCTAAATTTTTCAATTAAAATGTCCATAGCCCTTCTTCGTGCATTTCTATCGTGATATAGATCATTTCTAACTTTCCATAGACACTCTTGTTCCTTGTACAAAAAATTTTCCGCATAAGCCATTTTCGACATTTATGAGAAAACAAATTTTAAAACAAGAAAAGTTAAAACAAATCGGTCATAGGCTAAAATGTTCATCTAATCGACACTGCTGTAATGCAGCAGTCAGCTTTATGTGTCTGCAGTCAAATCGAACGATTTAGTTGGATGCAAGGCCGCACACGATCCAATTGCATTCGATTAAGTTGGATGCAACGAAATTGTACCACGCTGCAGTACCGTGACTGGCCAGCTTAAGACTTGTTACATACTCCCCTCCTATATCTAAGGGTGGGAGATATGTTCGATAAATCGTACACTGAATCAAGTGATTGAAGTGTTCCATCGGTTCTACTATATACATAGCATTTTATGGAACTAGTAGGCTAGTAAATAATTGTTCACAACCAATTTGAAATATTGGTATCATGAGGCAAACTTTTTGTAAAAACATATATTTCTATGCTTAGTTTTCATGTTTGAAATATTATTTGAAATTATTGATATTCAATTTTCAATTATTATAATTATTTTGTCATTGAATAGTTTAGTTCTAGCCATGAATCGTGATTAATATCAATAGCATCTTGGTAATAAATCCAAATTAAAGTGATAGTATTCAAGTTTTAATAATTATAACTTAGTTCAGCTTTATGTAATTCATCATACCTACATAACATGAAGCTTTCATACTTCTGGTATTATCAATTGAAATGGAACCAATTTAGAATTGATATTGTTGAAAAACTATGCCATGACGATGTAGACGATATAATAATAGATTTTTGTATGAAAAACATCAATAATTGCAGTAATTAAGTGTAACAACCAAATTTTGTTTCATATGGATGATCCTGGTCGTATTATTAATTCAAGATGATGGAATTATTATAGATATTTTCATATATAAACTTTATTGTTGTGGCATTGTGGCAATGAAACATGACTACACTTTTTAATATATAGCTTTTGAATAACTATGTAGTCATGATCAGGAAATTAATTAATCGACAATTGCGGTATTACAAATTTTCTAGAAAATAATAAATTTATATGATTAAAAAAACAGCCATGGCAAAACACATTAATTTTTAAACAAGATGACTTCTTGATTTATTAATCCTCTGATGATAAATAAATAGTTATTCGAAAATGTAATACATATTTTAATAACATCGTATTGATAACCTTTCAATCTATTTTATAAAAACTGAGATGTCAGTCCTATGTAAAAAGCGTCACACTCAATTAGATGATTAGATCCTGGGATCCTGAGTCCGGGAGTCTCGGGATCCCGGACGATTTTATATGCCGAGGATTTCGAGAGTGTAATACTAATCCCAAGATTCACGGAATTGCAAACAATACGCATTAACAATTGACATTTGGCTTTCATCTTGATTTGTCAGCTGATCTATTTATGATGTTAATTTTCGAAGGATAATTCTATGTAAACCATAAAAAAGTGGAGTGCCGTCTTCGATATAGAGACACTTTTTTACAACAAAAGACAATAATAGAACGCAATTAAAGCTTTGGTCAACTATTTTGGAAACCGCGGGAGGGTTTTGGCTTTTTATTGAAGATCCACTTGTTAGACCGCATTAAATATCAACGACAAAAGGAAGTTGTTTATTAAATTACTTCATATACAACTATTGAGAGTGATAACTGGAACGGGAGTATAGTTCTTCCATTATCAATTGCAGATTATAAAAACCCTCATTTTATGAATTTATTATTTTTATAAATACTTATAATTATTTAGACAGATGCGGATCATTACACCTTGTTAACTTGCTTCAACTGAATATTGAAAAATAAAACATAAGAAGACGAGTAAAATGTACCTGCCTGTAAGGGCGTTTGGTTTAAACAGGGTACTGAGCTCTTTTTGTATCCCATTAGTCTATTAGAACTTGGGTAGTCTTTTATCTGACGCAAATAATCGAATTATCCTTGATGATTCGGTTATTGCCATCCGTTTATTGTTTTTTTTTTTTAATTTAAAATCACATGCTGATAAAATTTATGGTAATGTTTCTGAACTGATATAATTGTATTCTGGATAATCTGCTACCTAAAATCTTAAGTAGCTTTGTCAACAGATTTAAGTTTTTCTTTACATGTTTTTTGGTTCTGTGAATGATCCACTGCAACCCCTTTCGTGACTACTCGATAAATGGAAAATTTATTTACTCTGGTTAATTCAGTAATTCTTATTTTTATTGCATTATGAGATTGCTGAATATTCTCCTTTTTTACACAATCGAATATATTTAAAATAACTTACTGTGTTTGTATATCTAAATTGTTATTATTAAATTTATGAATTAAATAAATGTCTAGCAGGAATAATTCAAATAAATTGTGTGCATATCCTATCGACAGCTTTAGCCAATAGAAATGCATTTATGTTTATGATTCGATGTTTTCATTGTTAAACAGTGGAGATGATGAGTCCACGTGGACTGACGGTTTGTTAGATGTTTACCGAATTTTATACGGGGAGTAAACATTATTTTTCATTTCTTAATTTGTTATGAGTATCGTTCGTATTTATAAAATATTGATTGTTCCTCGCATAACTGACATCTGCAATTGATATTGGATGAACTATATCAAAGAATTGTAATTGTTTAAGAGATTGAAGAACAACTGCAACATTGAAAAATAAGGGGAAGTTGATATGCAAAATGATGCCGTATAAATTGAAAGGAACAGAACTAATTTATCGTTAAAAGAAAAACTCCAACTTTGAATACAAAAGAAGATTAACACCAGACAAATTCAAAGAAACCGAAATGTTTAAACTGTTAATGAATTTGTTCAAAGCAGCTTCCACAAGAGGTTATATGGAACACCCTGTCTTTTGTCTAAAAACTTTTTTTCCAAAAATGCTTTTTGAGTTATTAATTTTATTGTAGAAAATTTGACCGTTCCAGATCCTTATAAATTATTTTTTTACGACGATAACCTTAAAGAAATGAAAATGGTTTCTGTTCGGTTGCTTTTACCATGGTTAGGCGTATTTGTTACTATGTTGAAAAATTTTCATTTTGTACAGGGTGTGTATAAAAAGTGTTCAAAGTTTAACTTCATAAATATCAAATTTATTTATTTCTTTAAATAGAATCACCCGGTTTTTTCAATTTTAATGCATTATCCAGAAATTATTATTATCAATAACTGTTTTGATTCGATTAACTTTTGCTTCAAATGAACCGTATAACTTCAAATTGTTGAGGATTTTTTTTAATAGTATGCGAGTTTGATCGTGGTCTATCTGGATATCTTGCAGCAAGTAAAGTACGTGTTCTTTGTCACCTTCACCATATATTAAAAGCAAATTTACATAATCTTCGTTATTAAATTGAGAACGAGCCATTTCAACGATTTTCGAAAGTATCAACAATTGACTAATGACGTTAAATAAGTATCATTTATTACAATGCCTACTAAAAGTATATACATAAAAAAATAAAACTTGTTAAAAGATACAATAATATCTCGGAAACGACTAAAAGTTGGAAGAGGATTAGTAAATACAATTTGATTTGATTTTTGTTACAGACCTTGACAAGATACAGAAAAATACTGTTTTATTTCTTAGTGCAAACTAAAATTTAGACCACAAAAAAAAAAATGTACAGAAAACATTTAATATCTGGATAACGGTGAGGTTTAGGTATAGGAGAGTATACATGAATTTGTCTTATTTTGTAACCCTGAATGCATTAAAATAGAAAAAACAATGCGTCCAAAGCTTCAAAAGTTGGACGCTAGTATGATTAGACGCAACGTGTGGTCGTAGTACTTATGTTTCGCTTCCTACGTTGGCATTGGTATGTTGACCTTGGTTTTATGACCGGCGGCAACGTCAAAGGAGTACCATTTTAAGTATTCATTTCTTTAAGTAAGTTTCCAGCCTTCACCCAATGTTCAGCTAACGTTGGAAGGTGAATGTTGGCCCAAACGTTGGACGTATCGTGAAGTTGCAGCACTGAATTCCGCCTTTCTTCCAATGTACGTTGGAGCGCGGATGTTGGCGCAAACGTTGGACAACGCATCGTGTAGTAGCGGATTTAGTTAGATATTGATTTATTGACACACGTCGATAACCTCAGATTACATGGATGATTCAATTACTCGATTATTCATTCACTTCAAAAAAATAAATTGAAGTTATGCGTTCATCGTAATGGATTTGCGATAATAGCAACAAATTATCATTCAAATTTTGAATACATTGTAAATGAATATTTTAAAAACATAATACACTCCATAAAAATACTTATCTGATAACTATGTAAACTTTTAACCTTTAGATACAACTCAAAAGATCCTTTAAATGCAAATAGTAGTTGAGAATTTTCAACGGAATGAATACATTTCGCTTTTGTTCCTTCAAATTAACATGAGGATAATTTGCTTCTGAATAGATGTTTAGAAACTATTCAAAATAGGGACACGTGAAGATAACAACTTACTCGATTAAAATGTGAGATAAATAAATTGTAGTTAGTAAAAAATGATTCGAAAAAGTAGGTTGTAGCCGATATTCGGAATTATATTTTTCCAAAATCAGAAGATAGACTGAAATATATTTTTGAAAGATAAGAGAAATGGGGAAAATATATATTAGTATCAGACACTTTCTGCTATTAAACGCGAATTTAAAAAGTTATGAGCAAAAAAGTGCAAAAATTTCGTCAACAATTTCTTTTTTCGCTCAATAACTTTTTATTTTTTCGATTTTTCAATAAAATTACCTGGGAACAATATTTGAGATCGTTCTTTAAGGATTAATTTTATATGTGGGTTTTCTGAATTCCACTCATTCTTGTGATTAATACAGCGCTCCAAAAGGATCAGGGTGCCAAAAACAAAATATTTGTTATCAATTTTTTCATTTTTCTTACAGATTTTTCTGAACATTTATATATAATTTATCGTTTTTAATCGACTGTGATTTTAATAGTTATTGTCCTTCCTCTAATAATTTCTGAGTGTACATTTATGAGAATTCGGAGCAGTTAGAAAAGGTCCAAATCTTCTTCTTCCTTAACCTTTTCTCTTAGTTGTGCTACATATTTTACGTAGTCCTTAAGATTGGGGCTGGAAGAAGCATACAAACATGTGGATGCCAATACAAGCTTCCAAGCCTCCAGCATCCTCGGAGCTTATGAAATTAATTTTCTGCAGGTGTAAAGGAAATTGTGGAAGCATATGTGGTTGCAGAAAAGCAGGCCTCAAATACTCTGCAGTATATCTTCATTGTTCTGGGGAAACTTGCAGCAACATAATGTAAATATCAAAGTGAATAGAAGAAAACGAATTAGAAGATGAACTTCCAGCTATGACTCCAATATTAACTCCCGTCATTCCCCAAAGTTTTACTTTTGGCACAGATATAGATACTGACCCTGAAACTCAACCTGGACCATCAAAAAGAACTAAAATAGACTGGGTATGACAAAATGGCAAGTAAATTTACTCATTATTCATTATTTAATCATATCTCTCTTACCTACAACTTATCTGTGGATACCACGTAAAAAAAGGCGCCTACGGATTCTACCTCATAGGTGGCGGGGGGAAGAATTAATTTTTTTTTTTATTTCAGTTTAACGTGCCTCGACAGCGCTGGTCATTGGCACACAAAAATAATCATAAGTTAATTACATTCGAATTAAATAAAAATAAAATCAAAGTTAAATACAGTTACATACAAAAAATAAAATCTGTTACAATGTATAAATTAAATTATATTTTCTTGTACAGCTTGGTGACTTTAAGGAACTGCACGATTTTCCTTATTTCCGTCGGGCAGTTAAGTGTCTCCTGTAGGTTGGTTTTCATGTCAAACTGTTGATATGCGGTAGAATATTCTCTCTGTAGTCGGTGAGGATGTGCTTAACAGTCACAGGAACTTGACAAGTTCGGCAGACAGGACGACTTTCTGACGACATCAAATAGCCGTGAGTAAGTTTCGTGTGGTTGATGCGAAGTCTTCTTATTGTCACAGCTTCTCTCCTATTCAGAAAGTTTAGGGAAATGTGAGAAGTAGTTGGGTGGATTTGATGTAGTGCTGTAGTGCTAATGCTCCATGTATCGTGCCAAGATTTTTTAGTGAAAGTGTTTGAAAGTAATCTTCAGATCATTGTCCAGCTGTACTGGGATTTCAAGATGAATTTTTGTGGCTTCTTTGGCATGGCGATCGGCACATTCGTTTCCAGCAATTCCAGTGTGCGATGGAAGCCAGATGAGAGAGACTGTTATATCAAGAGCAAAGAGAGTTTGGTAGATGTCATGAATGTTTTGGACTATTGGGTGGTCGGTGAATATGGTTGAGATGGACTGTATGGATGAAAGAGAGTCAGTACATATGGCGATATGTTTATGGGGAGAAGAAATATATTTGAAGGCTTGAAGGATACTGTATAGTTCACCAGTGTAAACACTACACGTCGAGGGTAAACGGAAAGAACTTATGAGTTCGTGGTTTGTAGTGACTGCGCAACCCACACCGGATTCAGCTTTGGAGGCATCCGTATAGAGAATTAGGTCGAAGGAATTTTTATGCATAATTTCCAAGAATGCTTTCTCTACAAGAGCGCTAGGGGATTCGTGTTTATTGTAGATGGTTAGTGATGTATCTACTATGGGAATATTTTTTATCCACGGGGGAGAAGAAGGCAAAGAAAGTGGAAAGGTCAACGAGAGGTTGGTATTTTGGAGTAGAGGTGTGAGCAATTGAGGGATTGAAT
Organism: Diorhabda elongata; assembly: GCA_026230145.1. Classification (NCBI taxonomy): domain Eukaryota; kingdom Metazoa; phylum Arthropoda; class Insecta; order Coleoptera; family Chrysomelidae; genus Diorhabda; species Diorhabda elongata. The sequence goes on along the minus strand of CM047933.1, from coordinate 27,164,357 downwards.
TTACAGTTATTCGTGAGTTATTGGGTACGGAAGTGGTGGTAAATAGCGAATGGACAGGATTAGAAGGAAGATACTTTAGTAGCATATGACAGGAGAAGAGATTGTCGTCTGAGGAATAGTGGTGGCGCATTAGCTTCAACATTGACACTAGCGGCGGGGCTTGAGCGAAAGGCACCAAGACAAAAGCGAAGAGCGATGTTGTGTACAGAGTTCAACAAGTCAGTTTTAGACTTGGAAGCGGACATATCGATAAAACAACCATAGTCAAGCTTTGAGCGTATGAGAGCTCTGTAAACTCTTAGCAGTATAGTTTCATTGGAGCCCCATTGAAGGTGGCTAAGGGTTTTAATTATGTTCAGCCTCTTTAGGCAAATACCTTTTACATCATGAATATGGTGGTTCCAGTTGAGTCGAGAATCAAAAGTCATACCAAGGATTTTGCATTGATTCACAATAGGTATAGGGGAGTTATCAAGGAAAATTTGGGGTGAGTGAATAGATGTTCTTCGAGAGAATTTTATCAGCATGGATTTGTTTCGGGAAAATGATAATCCTAGGTAGGGGGACCTCTCTTGTAGTAGATTTATTGCGTTTTGGAGCAGTTGGCATGTAGAGGGGACGTATTTACCGTGGCAATAAATGATTAGGTCATCAGCGTATTGGACATATTTTACGGGAGATGGGAAGTTGTCACATAGCTCATTTATTGTGAGGATAAATAAAGTAGAGCTAAATACTGAACCTTGAGGGATGCCAGTATTTTGTGGATGAGGAAGGGAGAGCTTACCGTTTGCGGAAACCCTGAAAATTCTATCAGTTAGGAAATTATGGATGAATGATAATATGTTACCATGTAGATTGTATTGAGTGAGTTTATTCATTATTGCACCTCTGGATATAGAGTCAAAAGCGCCTTCAATGTCGAAAATAGTTTGCAGAAAAATATTTTTTATAACACTTTTTTGAAAGACTGGAACTTGTACTACCGATTACAATAAAATTAGAGTATTTCAACATATTGTAGACCATATTTATTTACAGTAAATGCTGGGAATGAATAATTACAATTCAGAAAATTTAGAGAATTATTCATCAACTTCCGATCACTCATACTGAGTATCGTTCAGAAGTAATTTGATAATTACTTGCGAATAATAATCAATTTTATACCGACCTGGTTTCCGTCTTTGTGAACTCCCACGTTTGGTAATTATCTCAAAAATCGATAACACTTAAGAAGCAATGGAGCATCAAATTCTAGTTAGGAAATTCCGAGCAATACTACTTAAATGCACTGATGGATGGGATTCCAAATAATGAAATGGTGAAGCGAATATTGCTGGGAAAAAGTCGCGAAATTGTATATCATCCAACGTTGTTAACATTGTTAACTCGAAAATTTCTAAAAAAATACTGGAAAAATTTGTCACTATTTGTTTTTGATTATTTAAACCCGGGAACATGAAAGTGATTTTTTGGGCCTGTTTTTACATCAATATATTCAATCTAAAGTATACGGTTCATATTTTTGTTTATTTAAAACGTTTAAATCTAAGCTCAATTGACATTTGTATTCTCACGACTATGTTCTGTTTATGTTAACTTCATTGGTCGTAATCATTAGCTACTGTGACCTGATTTTGTTCGAGTATCATATACCATATGTGGATTATTTTTGTTTAATTTTTTCTATAAATTTTTACAAATTTAATTGGAAAAGTTAAAGCGATAGAAGATGTGATAAAGAAAATAGTAAATGATGCTGTTCAAAAAATGTTTGATTCTACAAAAACAATTCATAAATGTACATTATCAACAACAAAATCATCGACAACAGAAAAAAGATAAATTTTGTAGACACTAGTCTATTTTTTCTCATGTATAAATTAAATTACAAATAATTACACGGCATTTCTTTTGGATATGCGCGGCTTTCACTGTTATAGATAATAATAAAATTAGACTTTAATTTTATAGTGTATAAAATGGAAAATGAAGAAATAAAAATAGTTTGTTATGCTGATGATGCTGTGATCATCTCAGAAGACGAAGACAACATACAAAGGCTACTGTATAGGTTTGAACAAATAGCGAAAGCTTTTAACATGCAAATATCCCTGAACAAAACCAAATATTTGACAGTATCCAGAGAACTAAGAAGATGTAAGCTCTCGATATACGATTAGAGTGTAGAACAAGTGATGTCATTCAAATATCTAGCAGCGAACATAAAAAGTAATAGAAATCTAAAGAATGGAGTGAAAGCTTAAACAACAAAGGCGACATTAATATCAGGGTACTTGAGAGATGTAATTTGGAGATCAATAGCGGGATACACATTATTTGACCATAAGAAAAATGATGAAATAAGGGAGATATGTAACATCCAGGATGTAGTTAGATGGACGAGAAATGGGCGAAGGCAATGGAGAGGCCACGTGGACAGAATGTCAGATAACCGGTTGGCAAAGATTGCAAAAGAAGACATATCGAATACATCCCGACCACCAGGTCGTCCTTATGCCTACAAGATGGTATGAAAGCTGGTCTTCATCATCTCAGCTGCAGCTAGGCAACCATTGATACAAACACAAGTCCTAACGTACGGTGAAGAAGAAGAATACAATTCGCAAAAATTATGAAACAGCTCTGTATATTTACAACCTATATAACTTTAAGAAAAAACAAATAATGACGAAAATATGATACTTGAATATACGAAATTTATGGAATCACAAATTTATCATTGAATTATGAATAAGAAACGAATGGTGACAGAAATATGAATGAAGGCAGGAGAGATCATTACTGTGAAAGATAACAGCTTCTATGACGTTATAAGTTAAGTTGTTATTAGGAAAAGATAATAAAAACGTGGGCGTAACCGTTTTTTGTAAATAAGCTCGTGGCCGTAAATAACGCACCACCACTCTTATTTCAATAAGAAAACCTAAAATGTTAATCTTTTGGGTTTCTTTTTTTTTCTATCACTAAAAGTTGAAGTATTTTAAATGTTCTTATCAGCAAATAACTGTTTTTGTGGTTTTTTAAAATTTTAATTTTATGCATATTTTAATGTTTCTTTCATTCTATTGATGTACCAACTTGTGGACAGCAGTAATTTAAGTCAATCAAGGTGTGTTAAAGTCGAGATTATTTGAACAAAAAATGATCAGAGTTAGGCAATTAAGTGAACGCGAAGATGAAAGAATAGCCGAGTTCGTTGGACAGGGACTAAGTTATCATGAAGTGGCAAGTCTGTTTGGCAGATGGATGCAAAGATTTCCCAGGGAGCCGTTCCAAGGAGGGTCTATCATGTTTTGGGGAGGTATTTGATTTGATGCCCGCACAGAATTAGTGCCTCTTCCTAGACCCGCCCCCTAGACCCCTTAACGTAGCAAGATACATATCTGACATTCTTCAAAATCACGTCGTTCCGTTTGGGCCATTTATTTGTGATGATTTTCGTTTAATGCACGATAATGCTAGACCACACGTTGCGGCAGATGTTCTGAATTACCTAAACGAAGTAGGAATTCATACCTTGGAATGGCCACCAAGAAGTCCAGATTTGAATCCTATCGAGCATATCTGGGACATTTTAAAACGCCGCATTCGTCGTTGAAATCCATCTCCTCAAAATTTAAATGAGCTTGAGCAAGCGGCATTAGAGGAATGGGAGAACAAGAAGTGATACAGCACCCAATTGAAAGCATGCCCAGGAGAATATTAGCAACAATCACATCCAGAGGTGGAAATACACGCTACTAGCGTTTTAAGAAAAGGACCACTACTGATAGAATACAAGTTTTTTTTAATAAAATTTGGTTTTATTGCAATGTTTTCATTTTTATTTTTTTACTCATTAAAAATCACTCAAAATTACTACACATTTCTTATTATTGCGTCAAAATAATTGAAAAGAAGTTAAGCAATTGCAATATTAATTTTCAGAAATCGGGGTGGTGCGTTATTTTTGACCACGAGTGTATATCTTATAGATATTCTGTTTGATACTATTAAGAGTAATTTATCTTTGAAAATTTTTCTTTTCCAATATATTTTCAAACAATAACAGTTTTGCACAGAAAAAGAATCTATCAATTCCATTCTGAAACGTGATAATAATTTTTTTCGCAAATATCTGCCTCAATGTATGCTCGTTGCAGTACCCTAATGATGACAAAACTAAATAAATAGAGAGTATCTGTTGAAGGTTTATCGCAATGGGAGCAAATGAGGAGAGCTGAACATACGTCATACCAACACAAACCATACGCAGATACATCGTCAGGGAATTTAAAACCAAACAGAAAATTGGAAGACATTCTGAATTAGGACATGAAAACTAGTTGAGACCTGTGGCATACATTAAAAGTTTCTCATCTATCGAGTTTCCTTTGGACCAATCGAGATTGGGGTTTATGGACTTATGATGTTGCAAATAAACTAAGATTGGAACATCGATTCTATAATGAGAAAAGTCAATCAAGCTGGGATTCATTTCAAGGGTTTCTGAAAAGGTACTCAAATCTAAGTAAACGAAAAGAGGAAGGTCTGATACTGACGAGAGGTATTGGTATGGATCTACAGGATGTTATTTAATATTTTATAATGTTGTTAAAAGTACTGATAATGATTTGATTGATAATTCGAAAAGAATCTTAAAGCGGTATCCAAGTTAAGATTAAAATTGAACGTGTTGTAACCAGAACCGGTACTTATTCGTTATACCACCACCACGGAAATTGCGAAGTATGAATAATAAAAGTGTCTGGATGGGGTGGAAGACCAGTTTACAAAAAAATGGCGGAGAGGGTGAAAGAAAATTTTATTTTTTTAGGAATTTTTTTTGAAAAAATTTTGAAAGGTATTGTACTAGGCGGCATTAGTCGGAAATTTTCGCATAGGACTGTATTGTGTTTATCTACTGTTTGGCGGGGGATAATGTAAGCTTACATTCGATTGATGATAATTGTTATTTGTTGATTGAATTTCGGATTCGTTTCAAAATTTGGTAATCGGTTGGAATTATTCTTCAGTTGGTGTTAGTTTATAACAAAGACATGTCCGTTTTAAACATTTTCGGTGTGTTAGAACGTGTAGGAAGTAAAGAAGGTGCGGTAAAATTCTTTCAAGACCGTGGTATAATAAAAAAGTGCGTTTGTGCAGGAATAAACATCCTATGACTGTTACGTTCAGCGGTAACTACGATCGGTGGATATGCAGTAAACGTTTGTGTAGGGAGGAGAAGGGACTAAGGATCGGTACATGGTTGGAGGTTACCAGACTATCATTAAAGACCATCGCTCTTTTCATATATGCCTGGCCGCAAGAGTATTCCTTGTGCAAATTTTTCAGTACGAGGGCTGGCTATGAGTAATGAGGCTATGAGCTATTGGAGGAATTATTTAAGAAAAGTTGATGTCATGATTATGGAGATTGAGTTTTTGGGGGAATATGCCGTGAAGATGGTGACTATTTTTTATACGCGCTCCCGGATAGAAAAGAAGCTACTCTTATGACAGTTTTTAGTGAAAATATTGAGAGAGGTATAAAGATAATAACTGATAAATGGAAGGCCTATGGGGCGATTCCTACAATGCCAGGCATGACTTTCCAGCACTATACATTCAATCACTCTGAAAATTTTGTTGATCCTTAAACCGGAGCTCACACGCAGCGAATTGAATCCATGTGGCGAAATGCCAAGAGAAGTAGGCAAAAGCACGATTAGTATCTGTGCGAGTTCATGTGGAGGTCTAGGTAAATAAAAAAAATTATGGAAGTATAGGGATTGGAATATATTGATTAAGTTTTTTTGTATTTTTCAAAATATAAAAATGTCGACTCTTTTGAGCAGATTCTCAAAAATGTTGCTGATTTCGATATAAAACGGTGAAAAATATTATATACTTTTATTTACATATATGTTTCATAAATAAATTTTATGATTTTCACGTGATCTTTTTTTGGGATTATGCATGTAGAATTTTTTGAAAATATAAATTTTTTTTACGTTTCCCGTCTCAATTTTAATTGCTTCTCTTCTAAAACACTGTATTTCGTCGTTATTAATATTATTATTTTGGTGGTGGTGGTATAACAAAGAAGACCCCCAGAACCGAAGAAATTGGAAATATTTTTATTATTGCGTGTTAACACTTTTTCCGCCTGTTTTGATTGCGGAGGTCAAATACAGAAAACCTGAATTTTCAGGAAGTTTACTACCTGGATCAGATTAAAATTATTTTTTACCTGGATAACATATCATTAATAAAAAGAAAGTCAGATTGTGACGTTTCTTTTCTTAATTTTCATTTTTTTCATTCCAATTCATATAAAATGCATTTGGATCCTGATATTATTCTTTGTATTCCATACTATCCAGACTCTCCAGGTATTGGACAGAAGTTTTTTAAGCCATTAAGAGTTACTCATCTAAAAAGTCACGAATGGAATGCGCTTGAGTCGATATGTCCTGTATTGGAACTACAGCAGAACAGTATCAACATCTTTCAACTTAAACACAAGCTTTTTATGCGATGTCGATAGCTGCGCTTGCCGATATTTATTTTTTCTACGACCGTGCGTTTTAACCCACTTTCCCGCACGCATTTTAGTTTTGAAAGTGTCACTTTCCCACTAGTGCGGGAAAGTAAAATTGTACAAATTTTGACATTATTTGATTAGTTTTTTACTTCTGAGATTATAACTATTGTTACTACAGGTAAACAAATATTTACGAAATAGTCCATCAAATAAAATTTAAACCTTTTCTAGCTTTTTGTAGCATTTTTAATTTTTTGAAAATATAAAATAATACAGATATTTCTTATATAACCATGTAATTGTTACTAAAACGTCAAAGTTGTTCAAAACGTCTTGGAAGTGACCGAATAAGTGCAATCTTCTTCTAAATGAAACCACATTAAACCGAATCCGATACAATAATATTAATGGATTCATCCGACGAAGAACTTCCCGAAGCCATTTTGAAGGCTGCAAATGAAACTAATACCGAGCTGTTACCTGCCAAATAACTTAAAACCGTTGCCGTCACAGTCATCGTCATCTTTATGCTACCTGCAACCGATGCCATCCTCATCGACGTCATCTACCTTCCAGTTGAAACCAAATAACTCCACTGAACTGACTAGTCTACACTCGACAGAATGCAACAAATTGTGTTTTCAATATTAATATTTATAATAATTAGTAGTTTTTAGTTAAAGTTTTGTCCGCGTCGTTCGGGACAACTGCAGTCGCGTGCGGGAAAGTATCACTTTCCGCACTTGTTAGGAAAATAACTATTCTCCACCCTCTAAAATGATGTTTTGCAAAAAAGCAAAAGTATCCGCGCAGTTAAGTGATTTGATAATAATGAAAAAAATATATTTATGTTTCTAAATATTTTTGATATTAGGGATCTAGATTAGAATATTTTGATAAAGAAAAATCGAAACGTCAATTTTTATCTTTCTTTGAAAAAATTATCAAATAAAACTAATTTTAAAATAGAAGAGACTTAAAATCAAGAAGATTTAGAAACATAAACATATCAAAAGGTCTAAGAAATAAGATATCAAAGAAAACGAAGAAGGACAAATATGGCTGTTAAGACTACAAATATCAATTAAAACTAATCAAGAAGCTCATAATGTTCTCCAAACTTCTTACAAATTCGATAATTCGAGATTTACGTGAATGGGGTTAGGTAGTTTTTGAATATGGAGAAAGAATCTCGAAATACAATGTTCAGGACAATTTTCGTATTTTAACAGCAGATGAATTGTCTCATTAACTTTAATTATAGCTTAGCCAATTTATCAGCTTTAACATAAAAGGGTAGAGCTTGAATATACTCAAATGAATGTCAATAATTAATTTTGTGAAAACAGTATATATACATTAAAGGCACAGTGACAATTAACATATCGATCGATAAGTTTCCGGTCTAGTTAATGAAAAATAAGATTTCTAAAGCTTCATCAATCTGTTATGCCATTCCTACTGGCATTATTTGATTTATATTTCTATTTATTTTAAAAATTTTCATGATGGTAACATTTTTTTATTTGTGTATCCACATATGTATATACGTATCTTTTGGGGTATCATATACACTACGACCCAAAGGATCTATTGTGTCCGGGGGACCCAGTGTTTACAGCTGATCTATTAATTTCACATCTTCTAGAAAACACAGAATGTTTGATGACTGTAGCTCTGCCAAGGATCTTCGTCTTCTATTTAATACGCTGCTAGGCCTAGATAGAACTCTTGTTAGTATTCGTAAATTGTTCTTATTTGGTTGATACATTTAGAAGATCTATGATACCACAGAAGGGTTCAGGTCCCAAGAAAGGGCCTAACTGGACAGCGTATAGTAATTTATTGTGTAGAAATAATATTTACACCAAAGATTTTTTTATATTTATATATTTTTTCATTATTAATTTGAATCGGAATTTGGTTCACTTTTAGTTAGTTAGTTAGCTATATTAGTAGACGTTTCTAGTTGAATCTAAGTTTTAATTTTTTGTACAGGTTTCGATCTTGTAAGTCATGATACTAGAGCTCTATCAAGGTAGCAGTGTCAAATTAGCAAACTTTGTAGCTTTTTTGAAGCTATTTATTGCTGAAACTCCGATTTTGTTGCTTAAGCATAAAATTTCGATAAATCCATGAACATCGAGTCAACTAGTGAACCAAAATTTGTTGCTAGTTTGTCCTCACCTACCTACCTTATCAATCTTACTACATACTTGACCTATTTTTAGTAGTTCACCATGAATCTGATGAAAACTGTCAACAAGCTTTTGGTCTCAAATATACTTGCTGATATTATTATAATTAATTAGAACGTATGAAACTAAATTTTCTCATCATATAGCCTTTCCTCCTTTTCACTGCCTTTATTATTTCACCCATTATGAGATTAAAAAGTATGGGGCTTAAGGAATTTTACTGTCTTATACTCGTGCCTATGTTTATTTCCTCTGTAAGTCGTACGTCTATTCTAACCTGTATTTTGTTGTCCTTATATATGTCTTCGATTGTTTTGATGATGTCTAACAGTATTTGTCTATTGTATAAAAGGTGAACCAAGTCTCTTAATCTAGCTGTATCAAAGGCTTCTGTCATGTCAATCGAGCAAATGAATGCCGGTTGATTATATTCTAGAGCTATCTCTGTGATTTGTCTAGTTACAAACAACTTCGTCAGTACATGATCTCCCATTTCTAAAACCTTGTTGTTCGTCCTCAAAAGATATTCTTTGATATATTAGTTGGATTGTCATTTTTAGAGTGGTGTTTAAAAGATTGATTCCTCTATAGTTTTCCGGTTCTTTTCTGTCACCTTCTTTAAACAGTGGAATTAGTTTACTTGTTTTCCATTCTTCAGATACTTTTTTGTTTTTTAATATTTTGTTAATAAACAGTGCCAACTGCTCAGTCATTGCTTTCCCACAATTTTTCAAAAGTTCATTTGCTATTCCATCACTGCCTGTAGCCTTTCGGTTTTTTAGTTTTCTCTGAGCTTCCTTCACTTCCTTTGTACTTATTCTGGTCTCTCCATCAGTTGTGATTTTTGGTGTTTCCGCTTCTTCTGTTGTGAATTGGTTTTGTGAGTACAACCTTTTTAGGTAGTCTATCCAGGATTTGATTCCTATATGTTTTACTTCTACTATTTCTTTCACATTTTGCTTATGTCCTCTTATAAAACTCCATATTTTCTTTTGTAATCCGTAGAAGTCATGGATCTGGATCTTTTGAGAAGCGCCCCCAGTGGTTATTTTTATTCATTCTAACGAGCCTACGCCTCTCCTTGCGAATCCTCTTATAGTTCTTATATTAGGATGGTGTTTTGTTTGTCATATATTCTAGGTACGCTTTTTTCTTTTCCTCACATTTCTCTTTTATTTCCCTACAGAACCATGGCGTTTTCTTTTTGAGTTCTTTATTTTTGTCCACTGTTTGGAGGAATGGAGGAATAAAAATTCTCTGCTATGCAGATGATAATTTCCTCATAGCAGAAAGTGAAGACGACCTAAAAAGATTTGTCCACAAATTTAACATAATAGCAAAGAAGCTAAACATGGTAATTTTATCCCAAAAAACAAAAACACTGGTCATTAGCAAAGAACCAATTAGATGTAAGATGGAAATTGACGGCACCAGCATTGAACAAATTATGTAAACTAACTACTTAAGCATCACACTATCAAGCTATGGAGATATAGAATCAGAAGTAAAATACAAATAAAAAAGTCCATAAAGCAGTAGGATGCCACAATAATATAATATGGAGAAACAAACATATTAGGCAAACTAAGACTAGAATTTACAATGTTGTTATAAGACCAATAAATATACGCAGCAGAAGAGAGAGAATAGAATACTGAGGAGAGTCACGTGTAACACACTGAGAGATCGAGTAAATAGCGACTACATTAGAACAACATGTAATGTGAAGAAGATTAACGATATAAGTAGACAGATGATAGGGTAGTAAAGATCGCAAGAGACAAATCGCCAGCCGGGAGAAGTGTCGTTCGACCCCGGAAAAGATGGAGAGATAATATAATTTAAAAGCACAACAAAAGAAAGAAATAGGCAGAATTGCCTATAGAAAAGATAGAAGAAGAAGAAACCAAAGTTGTATTGAGATAACAGTGATTTCTCAAAGAATTTAACTTATATTAGTATTAGGTACATTATAATTAAAATGTAGAAGAAAATGGCTTCAGATGATAACATTTATAAAGGTTGTTCAAAAAATACAATATTGATTGCAAGATATCCGAGTAGTAACTTGATTCACAAATATGTTTAGAGAAACTGGTTGCGTCGTGTTAGGCACTTGAATGTAGAGCATTTCACATCACATCGTGGCGGACTATCTCACAAAGTAGTAATACTTCTTACTTCCATCGTTTTTCTTAATATACCTTTTAGCACGTTTCATATAAAACCAATATACTACTTCCCACAACCTTTCACACTGTTTCATGACACCCTCTACTATTTACTTGGTTACACGAACCCAACGGGGATGCTTTCGATCCGAGGGCCGATCGAATTAATCGTCCACTCGATATTGACCGAGCTACTTTATCCGTAGATGTTAGGCAGGTGCGAAGGGCATTGACTAAGTTATGTTACACTTTGTATTTACTTGATTTACGGTGATTTCCCTTGTATTTTTTTGATATATCAATTTTACATATTCAATCGAACCTTGATTATTGTGTTGCACCTTCGACCTAGGACACGTGCCCATTCAAGTCAGAAATTTAGATATGTGATAAATATATCCAAAAAAAAAATTCAGTCTATTGTCTTAGTTTCCTTCTACTGGAGAAGAATAATTAGCAATGGCCGAATTTTACTGTGGGAATAAGAAGATATATTGCGACCTGTTTGGCATGCTCATTCTGAGTTAAGTCTGCTATTAATAATTTATATGATTACTAGCAACTCGACACGCTACGACTTCGCACCGGTACGAAATATAAATATTTTTTTTGGAATGAAAAGTATTCGATACCGCACGCGAAAGCTCTGTGAAGGCTCACGAGCCAATTGTAAATATACGTAGAATAGTCGAGAACTATTCGGTTTGAAGTTTATTCAAATAATAAAATCAAAATAACAAACTACTTTTTTAGTATCTTTATATAAGTCATAACTTCTAAGTAACTTAGATTGTAGGCCAAACAAATTAGAAGTTAACTCTCTATCAAAAAGAATTTTTGAAAAAGGAGAAGCCTGCTTACGAATTAGGCAAACGGATTCAAAGATTAATAAGGAAGGAAGAGTCATAATTTTGAATCTTTTAAAGAAGTAACGGCAGTGAGCCCTGCTGTTTAGTCCGAGTTAATATCTAACAGCTCTCTTTTGTAGTTTGAAGATTTGCTCAAATTGAATCGCACTACACGTAACTGTTAAGGAGGTGGATCAGTACAATTCATTGGAAAATTATCTCAGTGCAAGGTAGGAGGAACTTGATTTTTTAGAAAAGGTGACAATATGTAACTTCCATTTCAAAGAATTGTCCACAATAATCACTAAGAATTATACAGATTTAACTACGTCAATGGTGGTATTATTTGATAAAAAATGCTGCAATGCATGATAAAACTTTAGTTTTAGAAACGTTGAGACAGAGAACATTAGAATCGCACCATGATTTAAGGGTGATTAATTCACTAGATATGGTTCTTTGTCCAAATAGACATATTTCACCACTGATGTCTAGATAGGCGATGTCGTTTATAAACAGAAGAAACAAAATAGGGTCTAATATTGAGCTTTGGAGCACACAGTTCGTCTATAACTATATTTTCCTCAAATATTTTCAATCGGGCAGCTTAATTGACAATTCCTTGGCTTCCAAGCTGACTTCTGTAAGTCCATCAGTTCCAGATGAGTTTTTATTTTTGATGTCATTAATTGTATTGCAAAGCTCTGCTTAAGCTATATTTTTCCGATATATTTTCAATTGGGTAGCTTTTTTGACAATTCGTTGGCACGTAAAGTATTATTTATTTTATATAGAATCTTTGAAAACTCTAGGTTGCTAGAAATACAATTTTTTTCAACTTTGATCACATGTAACGTGAATATCAACGCATTTCTATTAACACTATTGGTAAAAATAAACTGTGAGAATTTAGGGAAAAATTGGATTTTATATCCAATTCAATAGATTCATTATTAATTAAGGAACTCAACTAATGAGAAACTCATGTTGAGCTATTTAAGATGTTAATATGAAAAGCAACGGTAGAGTGTTACTTCTGGGACGAGATAAAGAAAAAGAAGCGAGCAACTGAAACTAGCCGGATATGGCTCACTCAACTATTAAATAAAGTCATTAAAAGAGCACTTTATAATGTACCGATTAACTTGCCTTTTCAATACGCCATTGCTGTAAAAACGCAAAAGAATCGCTAGCTTAACCAAGTTCATGAGTTAAGTGAAGAGGACATAAAAGCTCTGCTAAAACTATATGGATATAACTCACTCAACTATTGAATAAAGTCATTAAAAGAGCACTTTAAAATGTACCGATTAATTTGCCTTTCCAATACGCCATGGCTGTAAAACTAATCGCAAGCCTAACCAAGTAATTTTACCCATTTGTACGTTCGAATGTTTAAATTAATTAAAGACGACAATCAAGTGAATGCTGGAAATTTATTCAAATTTCTATAATCATTTGTGGAAAGTTCTCAAACTCACTCGCCTTAAATGCTTCTCCAATTTCTTAGGAACGCAGAGCACGACTTTTACTTACCTAGTCCACATTCGGAATTAGTTAAGGGCTCAATATTTTACAATGCAACATAATGCACAATCACTTGCCAATCAATCAATAACATTTAGAAGCGCTAGTTATTACTTATTATTATCACCTAACATTTTGTGTTTTATTGTGGTTTTCTTCATATTGAAATTTTGTTTTATTTGTATAAATATTTAAATAAAGATTTAGTTATTTTTATGTTTGTTTTACAGTTTCTACAAGCTATTGCCTACAAATTATAACAATTTTTTAAAAATAAAGCATTTTTCTATATATTTATTATAATAGACTAAAAATGAAATTAATCAGGTACATTACCGCCACATGAAAACATTCTAATTCAAACTCCAGTCGAGGAGGATATTCTAATCATAATTTAAAATATCTATTGTGCTTTTTTGCATAATAATAAAAAAGACCTCAGTGAAACGAGTTAGTCTACTTCTGCTGAAATGGGACTGAATAAATTCCATAGGGTTACGCCGATGATACTGTGGCAATTATAAAACTATTCAAACTTGACGTTGAAAATCGTTCACAACAGGAAAATTGCCATGACGTATTTATTTTCCATTTGCATGAATAATTATTAAAATCCGTTCCGTATCTATACCGTCTGAACCATAATAAGTAATAATTATTCAAATGAAAATGTTTGAAATTCACACTTTTTAGCATGCTTAGCTTAGTATCTATATTACTGGTCAAAAGTTTTTTGGTAATTTTATACTTTCGCGGTCGTTTTATGGATCTAGAAAATCGAAAAATCATCCGATTTCGAAGAATTTTTTTTAAATCTTTGTTTTTACGGCTGATTTACGAAAAAAATTATGGGAATAAAAAAAATTAGAACTTATATTGGTTTCAGGGCTTTAAGTGTTCATGAAAATGCACTCATTCACGTATAATTGTTGATAACTTTTATCCAAAATTTTCACCATTAAAAAAATGGCATCTTACTAAAGTGACTGTTAGGTTAGGTTAGGTAGTGTATATATGTATGGAACGAAGTCGATTTTCGAGTACTTCAAAAGTCGAATTTAATGAAATTTCACACACTTATTGAGGACTAACGGCAATATAATAATTTTCTGATTTCGTTCCATAATTTTGATTGATATCACTAGAATAAGCGTTTTTTGTATATCTGATTTTTTGTATTTGTTTTGTGCCAACTGCCAAGAGGCGTGCTCAGACATGCATAATAGAAGAAAAACGCGGTATTTTCGGGAGGGTAACTTAACCACTTACGAAAGAAAGATAGCATGCTCATTGTTTGCCCACTTAAATAAGTTACTTTGAATAAAAATGAGAATGTGAAAATTTTTAAAAACACGCTATAATAGCAAACCAAACACTTCTAATTAGGGTAGGTATAATTTTCTAAAGAACATCAAGCAGTCCACGATATTTTACATTAAAAAAAACTTTTATTAATAGCTCTACCCTTATTTGGAATGTTGAAGAAATTATTTTCTAATTTTTAATTTTATTTGGTATTGAAGCTTTTTTATTCACTTATTTCGACTATTATTCATATTAATAATCTATTTCGAAATGGAAAGGGATGTTTCATAAGTTTTCATTAAAACTGCATACTAGTATTCAGAATGTTGGCACAAGAAAACCAATTTAGGAAAAAGTAAAACCGGAGTTATGGGGTTTTTTCAATAACAAAGATCCTAGTCTCTCCCTTTCCTTATTTAAGTAGATAGATTGGAACTTGTGATATAGGGTGAAACATGAGGAACTAATATTTACTGGAGTATTAGATGAAAAAATAGGAGGACTAGAATTAATGTTAGCATCTATTTCTGACTATGAATGACGGTGTAAACAACCCCTTAATGGAAAAATTGACATTGAGCCATTTTATGGCAAAAAACGCGTTTAATATTGAGGGTTGAAATTGTAAAGTGTTTTTAACACAATTGCCTCATAACAAAATCATTTTTAACCCCTTAAAAACCTTAGCAGCCTTACAAACCCCTAAATTGAAAAAAATAACAAAAAATTACTTTGGTATGACATAAAACGATTTAAGTATAAAGTAAATAATATTTAATGTTCTCTATCCTCATTATAGAATTTTTAACCCTCTTTCAACCCTTAAAAACAACTCCTTGATAAAAAATTGTTTAGAAAAATATTTCTTTTGATGAAATGAAAAGGATTTAAATGTTATTCCACATTCTCGAAAATGATTATCATATTCTCAAATTAAAACAGTAAATATATATGATTACACATTTGAAAATTAATGAATTATAGAGTAAGAAATCTTAATTTTTTTAATAAAATATAAACTTACAAGTTGTCTAAAACTGTTCCAGATTGAATTAGTAATAAATTTTAAAAAATTCTGCAAGAAGAACAGGACAATGGATAAAATAATATATATATATATATATATATATATATATATATATAAATATATAAATATATATATATATATATATACATAAGACAATAGTTTTTGGTGTACTTTCACTTTGCTCCAAATATTCACACACCGAAATTTCCAGTTTACTAAGAAGAAAAAATACGATTAGTTTTTGGACCATAACTACTTCAATTTTGATGCTATCACAACTCATAAAAAAACCATTTTAAAAGTAATTAAAAGAGCTAAAACTCTTCTCATTACAATGTATAGTGAAAAACCTTTTATTTTAAAACGGTGGAGGGTCAAATGACTCTAGAGAGACTGTGATTGCGCTGCCGCGCGCTCTTTAAACATCAATCATATCTCCGTCAATTTTTTTTCAGAAAAGAATCTACATTTTTCATCATTATACTTTCATATGTAACTTTCATTATTTTTGAGATATTATGGAAAGGTGGTTTTTTTAAAAATTCGAAAATTTTTTTTCTCTTAAAATCGTTAAAAATATTTGTCCTAAATCACTGAAACTTCTAGAATCCTCAAACTCTTTATATTAAAATTAATTCTAAGCGAAATATGATTAATTTTAATTTTAGTGGAAATGGCACTAATGAAACCCATTGATTTAAAAGAAAAAACCAATAGATGTTCCTCTTATTTCCATTACAGCTCACTCATTTTACGTGCAAAAGACTTTTAACAAGGTTAATTTAAAACTTATTTCAAGCATTACAAAAACCAATTTCATTAGAATGCATAAAATGTATCTGCTCGCCGCTAGATGGCATTGAATACATTGATTAATAACAAAATAAAAAACGGCTTTGATCTTTAATATTTTGCTTAATATTGCACTTTATAAAAAACGATTTATTCAGTTTCTTACCTGCTACTATTTTTTTAAGCACAAAATTTCCGTTAAAATGCATATTTTTGGAGATATTTGCAAAAAACCGATGAAAAACGTGAGAAAATTCCGAATTCCCAATTATCAACAACTTAAAAAGTATTGGATTTTTGAAAAACTTTATTGATAATTTTTTCCCAAAGCTAGTCCTTCTCTCGATATTCGAGGTTATTTTGAAAAAATTTACACCACTGATAAGGGATGTCAACCACCCACAGGGTGGGTACGAAGTTCTGATCATTTTCATTTTTGAAGAGTAAGATGATCATGCAACTTCATGCAAATCGGTTCACAGTAAAAAAAATCGGAGTAATAACGCTTCAATGACTGCACTATGTAGCATTGTCTGGGATATCAGTCTTCAGTATTCACTTCTGAAATAAACGTAGTATCTTTGAATTTTAATTTATATTTTGATCGTAGGCTCAAAATTTTTATGGCCGTATATCGTCCACGAAAAGTATTATTTTATCATCATTTCTTTCACAAAAAACAAATTCCATTTTTTGGAAGTAAACTTTGAAAACAACAAGAGCTCACGCATGCTACGCTATTTTGTGTAATCTAATGAATTGTCAAAAACAGCTGCAGTCCATTAGAAAATGGCCGCCGTGAGGTGAACACCTGCTTTTGCCGTGAGTTTCTGTGTAGTTTATGAAGTAATTTAAGGGTTTTAACAACTTATTATTTTCAGTTTTATCGCTTCTCAAAGTGTTGCTACTTGAAAAAGTACGAAATTTCCTCCCGGAAACGTGGCTTTATTTTCTACCATGCAGTGTTCTGGTTAGTATAGGTAAGCCAGAAATATAGTCTGAAATGCAATTATATTGGAAACTTATGAAAAATGAGCAGAATTTTGACTAAAACACTCCTCATCTTATGAAAAGGAGTTAACTCCACCTAAAGCTTAAAGTTTGTCCTTGCAACTTTAAGCTGTCACTGGGTTATCACGTCGCGAACTTAAAAATTGTTTAGTAAACTTAAACGCAAAAATGGAAATTACTTTCTAAAAAAATTAGTAGGTATTCTATATTTTGTTAATTGCTTGGAAGCATACTAAAAAACTGCAAAAAACTCAATTGCCGCTGTGTTAATTTCACTGAAACGGTATCTATGGAATCCTCTTAACACCATAAAACAGATAAACTCAATACGGATACATAAGACAAAGTCGATTGTTTATCCTACGACCGTAGGGTAAATATTTTGACGTGGATCAGCTGTTAGATTGCCTAATTGTCAACTGTTTACGCCACCGTCGCTGTCTATTTTTCTTGCACTCTAAATTGTCCCTCAATGGCGACTAGTAGTACTTTTGAAATGGATATCTCTCTCTCTCTCTCACAGCAATACTTTCTGTTAGCTTCTCTCCCTGATTACTGATACTGCCATGTTGTTCATGACTTTCAATATTAAACA
Organism: Diorhabda elongata; assembly: GCA_026230145.1. Classification (NCBI taxonomy): domain Eukaryota; kingdom Metazoa; phylum Arthropoda; class Insecta; order Coleoptera; family Chrysomelidae; genus Diorhabda; species Diorhabda elongata. The sequence continues at coordinate 27,146,331 of CM047933.1, read as the reverse complement.
ATTGAATAAATGACTAAATTAATTAAAATGGAATTTTTAGAACCGTTGGCGATATTCATTCACAATTACAATGTCTGACGCGCGTTTCGATAACCAAGTTATCGTCTTCAAAGACTGAAGGTAAACAGTTTAGTCTCTGAAGACGATAACTTATTGTTAGTGTTGATTTAGTGGTGGTGTAAACAGTATATTCAGAATTAATGACAAGTAAGTTAAATATATGACACATAGTTAGCAGTGATACATATGTCTGGTAGGATTTAGAATTATTACCTGAAAAGGTAAGGTTCACTCTAATCAACGCAACCTCTACCGCCTGCCAGGTGGCTCAGGCTCTAACCGAAAAAGCTAGAAACAAGCAACATAACAAAGCATCAGCAGACCTGAAAATCTTGTGTTCCAAACGTTGTTATTTCCTATTCTATTATGTTTCAGTTCATTCTTTTAACCATACACTGAAATTTCTACAAAGAAGTCTTTCTTCAAACAAGATAACTTGTTGAACAAGGTTTATAAACTGATATTAAACTAAAATTATAACATTAAAATCTCATTATAATAGAAAGGAGATTATTAAAAATAGATTATTCAACGTCTGAAAATGAGAATTAAAAAGTTCCGCCAGATTATTCATGATATTGTTGGAAATGTATTTTAGAAAAAAGTCGCAGATACAATTCTCACACTCACAAAACATAAAACGTAATAATAATTTAATCGAATGTCACGTCACCAATCACAGGGAGTTCCTGTTTCAGATAAAATTCTAAAAGTTTTGTTATTTGTACGTAGTCCGATTCATGAGTTCTCAACCTATCACAGAAAGTAAGATTACAAATTAAAAAAAACTGTTATTATTTTTTAATATATTCTCCCTTATTTCCACACACTTTTCAGAACGTCTATGATGCATCTTGAATGAAAATATCCGTATACTGCTTGTTTAATTTTATCGTCGCTGTTAAATTTTTAATCCATTAACTCAATCTTTAGCTTTGCCAACAAAAAATAGTCGGACGACGACATATCAGGGCTATATGGTGGGTGTTCAATCTTTGTGAAGCCGCAGTCGTGTACAGTAGCTTTGGAAAGCCAAGCAGTGTGAGTTGGAGCATTGTTATGAAGAAAGCGAACACCTCGACTGATTTTGACGCGCCTAATTTGGAGATTTTTTTGACGTAACTGTCTTCGTAAGTCAGAGTAATATACCACGTTCAAGGTTATATTTGATACCTTGAAGTTACTCAATAGGATACCCTCGCAGTTTCAAAATGTTGTACCCATCACTTTCTTGGTGCTTTTCGTGACTTTTCTTCTTTGGTATGATATTAATTTTCCATTCCGATGCTACTCCTTGGAATCTCTTTTCAATGTCGGATCACTCGGTACAATTGATCTGATTACATTGTCTTGGTACTCGCGGCAAAGGTCTATGCTGCGTTTGCACTGCACTTCGAATTCGAAGCACTAACTTTTGTCATATTTACATGTTTAAGTAGAAACCTTAGAACACTTGTTTGCAACTGCTGGTCTGCGCTGATTGTTTGGTTTTTGGTCGCCGGTCGCTTGGAACAATTTAATGTTTTCTGGAATAGTCAACGTCACAGGATATACCTCTCGTAGATCATCTTTACTCGTCCCCAGCGAAACAACTTAGACCCATTTGTAATTGTTGATAATGATGGAAACAAGAAATTCAATTTGAGTTATACTTTAATACAACTTGACTGAGGGTAGTTTAAGTCTACTATAATAAAATGGATCGAAGCAGCAAGTTGAAACTTTGTGTAAGTCTTGTTGAGACTGACACGTGCATGAAGAATTTCGCGAACCCACTCTATTTACTATATGATGCCAATAATTCGAGGAACGTACTACTTCATTTGGCAAAAATGTATATACTTGAGTTTAAATGAAACGATATTTGTGCACTAACACTGCTTTAACAACCTTGCGCACTATGTTGTATGTGCTCGCGATCTTCAACTATATGCTTTTATTATTCGTTTTGTCTTGGTATCTAATGAACAGAATATGATTATAAAAATTATCGGGGAAGACAGAGGACGCGCAACCCCTAGCAATTAAGTACAGTTAATTGCGTTTTAGAAACTGAATACTACAAATGAGTTTGAAATTAGTAATATGTATGTACTTGCAGTTGTTTCAAAGTGGATTTTCAAGAGCAGAAGATGTTCCATCAAAGTTAATTTCAATTATAGTCTCTGTAAGGGAAAGTCTGGACACGAGCTATATCGCTCATGTATAAGAGCCTTTAACACTTTGGTCGACTTATCCAAAACTAAAAGGCACATTAATGGGACATAATAAATAGACATCAGTAAATAAACGAAATTCATTGCATATTTGAAAAATGAATCAAAAAAATCAAAAAATCTAAAACATTTGCCCGTGAAGAAATTAATAAGTTTCTGTGGCAAGCTCCCGACGATCATTATCTCTTGCAAAAAAATTTTAATGTAAACTTAGATATTATTTGTAACATCTTTCAGGTTGCTTTAATATTGGGAATAGCAGGAGCTCTGCAGAGGGAGGAATTATATAAAATGAAGTGTAACGATATTAATAATACCGGAAATGTTTTAATTATCATAATACCTGAGATAAAAACTCATGTTCAATGTCGATTTACGGTTTGAATAGTTCGAACTTGGTAAACATTTAGAAAAAATATAAAAACCAACAACCCACAAATATCTTTTTGCAGTATAGAATTGGAAAATGCAAAACCCAAGTTGTATTTATCAATACTTTTTCAAAAATTCCTTCGCTTATCACAACATATTTGAATTGACCTAATCTAAAAAACTTCACTGAGCATACATTTCGACTCTCTACAGCGTCTCTGTTATTGGATTCCGGTGGTGATATAATTCAAGTAAAGAAGCACGGTGGGTAGAAATCCAACAAAGTAGCGGAGGGTTACGTAGACGACTCAATAAAAAACAAAATGGTTTCCACAGAGAAAATATTAACGGGAACAACTAGTTCCAATTCAAGAAAAATTGTAAATGTTCACGATCCTACCAACAATCCATTAAGTACTAATACAACTATAGACGGTGTTATTTCTATGAACTCGTTAATTGTTGCCAATTCAAGTACCAATAGTAACGTAATTTCTTCACTCCAAATTAATAATGCTCTCAGTTGTACTCTCAATGTTACTATTACAAAATAAAAATTGATAAAAGTCAAATTTTTTCAAGTCTACGAACGTAGACAAAATTTTGCATGAAACTCGTGAGTAAAGTAACTTTTTTTCACTCGTAGGAATTACCCGTATGGTCAAACCGTCTTACTAGTGAAAAAAAGTATTACTTTACTCACTTGTGGCATATATAACTATTTCTGAATAAGTTACTCAATTTTCACAAGAAATAGATAAAAAAACGCGAAGAGCCTTAGCCCATTCTCTTATTCAATAAAAAGCATTCACATTATTTCCATTTTTTTTTTTCGTTTAACAGCTGTTAGTTAACAATCACAATTTTGCAGTATTTGTATAATTCACACATGAATTCGTAATTTTATAACAATATATTGATCAAATACTTAAAGATTGTCATTTGACTCGTCTCTTTTTGTAATTTTATTATTCATGTCTATAAATGTTATTTCCTTAGTAAAACTTCTATACTTTGAGTATATGTCCCAATCGCTCGTGTCCAGACTTTTCAATACAGAGACTTCACTTTAAATGAGAAAGATTTCTGCTAAGGAAACTAGGTCCAATAAAGAATTTATAAGATTTGATTGCTAAAAATAATACCAAAATAAAAAGTGTAAATCTGTCGAAGGTAACTTATCGCAATAAGTGGACAATAATTCTATTCTATATTCAAGCACTGAGTTGATTTTGAAAAACAATTTTTTTGATAGATAGCATATTTGAACAGCAAATATTGCAATGGATGTTTTAGCGGTTGTGAATTGCACAATCAGCGAAATGCTAAACTGGAAATAATAATCGAACGACATTTATATTGTGTTAAGACAGATTCCGAAATTAAAATCGATAGACTAATAACAAATTTACATATAGATTTGAAAGGATTGAATAAGCACTAAAAGTCTCTCAGGAAACGGCAAACTGATCTGTATCGTCGGTGTTTATCTCGAATGACGTGTATATAAAGAGATTGATTGCGTCAACAAAAATATCATCATAATTTTGTTTTCCAATTGATTTCCGATTAAATAATCATTTAGTTATGGAATGTAAGCATTTTTGAGAAAAATAAATAGAAATAAATTTCTCGGCAAAACAGGAAGTACTGCCAACATTAAAAATACTATTTCAGTGTATTAAAAATAGCACGTCACTCAATAAATCGTGTGATTATCTAAGAAAAACACATTTTTAACCAAAAATCGATTTTATTCATCATTTTAATCTCCTTCAAGAGCAATACAATCATTTCAACGATTATCTAACTTCTCGATGCCGTGCTTGTAGAAGGATTTGTCTTTTGTCTCAAAATAGGCCTCAGTTTAAGCAATGGTTTCTTTGTTTGAACTAAATTTCTTACTGACGAGCATTTTTTTTTAAATCAGCGAATAGTCAGTACAGGCCAGATCTGGAATATACGTTGGATGAGAAAGCAATTCGAAGTGTAATTTAATCGTTCAATTTTACCATTATAGTGAATCGGTGCATTATCTTGGTGAAACAGTAGTTTTTTCTTCGACATATGAACCCGTTTTTTCTTGTTTTTTGCATTCAAGCGATCCAACAACTCTATGTAACATTCGCTATTGATTCTCTTCCTTTGGATATAGTCGATGCACAATATTCGAAGTGCATCCCAAAATACTGAAGCCATAACCTTCCCATCTGACTGTTGTGCATTTGAACGCTTGCAGGCGTGGTTCACCGGCTGCAGTTCACTCAGATGATGATCGTTTTGATTCCGAAGAGAAGTGATAGATCACTATTTTATCTATTGTCACAAATCGATGCAAAATATCTGATTTATTATGTGTGAACCTGGCCTGGCATAATTGTAAACACACTGCCTTCTGATATAATTACGGTATCAGCTATCTCACGCAATTTGAATATTCGATTGGATATAACCAATTTGTGGACTTTTTTGATGTTTTCTGGAGTAACTATCTCAATTGGACGACCAGAAGGTTCACCATCATCTGTGTCTGTACGACCACGTTTGAATTCAACAAACCAATAACAAATGGTTCATTTCTATGGAGTAGAGTCCGGATAACACTTTTAAAGCCACTGTTGAGCTTGTACAGTATTTTTTTTTCATCAAAAAGCAATGATATATTGACACACGAAATTGTTTTGAAAATAACAAAAGTAGCTTCACTTAAATGGCTATCACTCTTTTTTGACTTAACGTCATGAAATTCTACTAGTCTTTTGACAGTTGGCACTCCAAAAACGTCATATGAATTTGATAATGGCAGCGCCATCTGTGTGTCAGTCACACGACATATTGAGTGATGTTATGATTGGAAGTGTTGGTGTAATATAAACAATATGTTCAGTAATAATACATGACCAGTTTTATATCCGTATTCTACCAAGAAGAATTTCTTTTTGGTTGAACAGAACCGGTTTGTCTTAAACGTTATCCAAATTTATATATAATATTATATACTTATCGAGTGATTTTCGACAATTGACTATTTGGCAGTGATCAGTTCTATAATTGAGTATTTTCTTTAGCGAATTCCGCATATGTGTCAAAAGCCGGGTTGTCACTGCGCGAAAATGTCTTCGGTCGACTGGACGATACCAATTGCAGTCTGATTTCACCATATACATGGTGAAGAATACGGAAGGCGAAACTCTTTGATATGCGATCAAAAACCGACTGGCGTTGACTCATTTCGAAACATAATCGCGAAAGTTTGGGGGTGAGTACGAAGTCGAGAAGTCACAACCCGGCTTAGTATAATATAACAAATTTTCATATTAATGCAGGCGTGTTGTGAGTGAAGTTAAGAGTGTTTTGTATTCATGTATATCCCGAGGTGAATTCAGTTTTAGATCTAGTTGTGACAATGTATAAATTTGATTATAATACAAAACACAATCGATAAAACAATAAATAAAACGGTCGAAAAGCCACAAATTATTGAGGTTGAAATATTATTTTCACTGTTAATTTGAACTATTTCAACGGACTGGTACCAGCGGTCAAATTTTTTGTATGTTGATAACAACATATTGTCAACAAAAAGTTTTACGATAAACTAGAAAATAATTTTGGCAATCACAAATTTTATGAGATAAACTCACACGACGAACAAAACAAATGATAAGATATGTAAATTGAATTACCAAATATTAGATTTTTGAAATATTTAATGTACACATACATATAGTGGATCGATTTAATCGACTTTTTGAAGATAACCTTGAAAAAAAAAACAAATTATATTGCTTGTTATTCAAGCTTAATTTTCTCATTCAAAGGTTTGTCGATTTCTCCTAAATCAACTTTAGTTCAGCATAAGGAGACGTCCCTACTACTCTTTTACCTTGGAGCACGACATCCTCCGATTTTTTGCGATCGGGTTTTACCAAATTATAAAAGGAAGGAGACATTTTGCGATAGAATGCGACACCATCAAAACAATTTGAGATGCACAGAAAGTTCCTCAAATAAATAGTCAGAAGTGTGCTCCAAAGTAACGCCAAAAAGGTTCAGTTACCTTGGAACTCGACATCTTCCGCTCTCAAAAATTTTAATTGCAATCGTTTTGCGATAAAATGCGACGTTATAAATTATTTTGCGACGCCGTCGCTGCATTACGATGGTAACTCTGAATCACATACTTTTTGCGATTGGGTTCAAGCAAAGCTTTAATGAAAGGATAAATATTACGATAGAATGCGACACCATTAAAACAATTCAAGATGCGTAGAAAATGCCTCAAATCAATAATCAAAAGTGTGCTCCTAGGTAACGCCAGAGAAGCTCAGTTACTTTGGAGCTCGACATTTTCCGCTTCCAAATTTTAATTCGTTTTGCGATATATTCCGACGTCATTAATCATTTTGCGACCTATCTACCATCGAAGGAACTGAAGAAACTCATTAATGTGTCAAAGAAGCAATAGATAATAACGAAACAGCAATTGTGGTCGAAGTCATATCTATTTAAACGAGAAAATCCACCAATTTGTGTTATTAGAACTTTAACGTGAAACATTAATTGTGGAACTGCCGAAAGTACAAAAACGGGAGAATACTTTTTAACTGTATAGCAATCTTTCTACTTCTTACGACGCCATCTCCCTACGGAGGTTGGCGATCCAAATGGCTATTGTCGTACGAGAAACCGCAGCTCTGAAAATTTCTGTGCACGTCTCTCCGAGCCATCTGCGCAAGTCTGTCATCCATGAATCTTGTCAACGGCCCAACGACCGTTTTCCTTCGAACTTCTCTTCTATTATCAGGCGGAGAATCTCTCTCATTACGAGTATATGTCCTAGGTACTGCAACTTTCTCTCTTTGATAGTCGTGATAAGTTCTTTATGTTTACCCATTTGCTGTAGGACCTCTATGTTTGTCTTATGTTCCTTCTAAGATATCCGCAGCATTCGCCTGTAGGCGTACATTTTGAACGCATCAATTTTCTAATCTGTGGCCGCATCCACGGTTCAACTTTCGCATCCGTACAGAAGAACAGGAAATATGTAATAGCGAAGCATTCTGGTCCGGAGTTCCAGGCTGAGGTTGCGGTTTGCCAGAAGTGTACTCATGTTGTTCAGAGTTTTCCGCGCTTGCTCAATTCTTGATCTGGTTTCGTGTTTTGGGTCGCATTGCTGGTTGATAAGCGTGCCCAGGTATCTCTATGGAGGCTTAGGGTAGCGTTTCTTTGTATTTTTGTATAAATCCTTTCTTGGTAAAAATAGGAATATTGCAATTATAATTAAGTATCTAAAAGAAACTCAATTGTATTACCAATTGTGAACTGACATATCGCTAATAACCTTTGCTGTTGACGTTCTAATAATTAATTTCCAATTTTCATTTTATCTAAGCAAATACAAAGATAATAGATATCGATGATTAAGGTTCTTGCAGTTTTTATTGTTTCAATGTGGGCTAAAAATTGGATAGGGTATGTATGAAGGAAAAGATAATTAATAAAATCATTCACAATTCAATTACTCCATTTAATGATGGTAATGAAAGTTGTTTTATTTGCAAATAATTTATTTTCCTTTATGGTTCTTGGTTTGAAATTTCATTTTCCAGAAAAAAAAACAATTGGGGTACAAAAAGGGAACAGTTCACGCCTGGTACCCTGTGTAAACCAAGTACATTTTATCCGTCTATCTTCAATGGCAATCTGAGTGGCAAAGATTATTTCAAAAACTAAACTAAGAAAAGGTCACACTAAAATTACGCACGAATATTTACTATGTAGAAGTAACAAATCTATGTGTACAAATTATAACTGAGAACTTACTGTAAGACATATACTTTTAGGAATGTACATTATACGCATCGACAAGGCAACAATATAGTTTTCGAAATAACATGAAAACCCTACTTGGAAAGAATTGAGTCGGATAATATTTATAAGTATCTGTTAAATACGTCTTTAATTAACAAGTGGTGATTAAATTACCAAATCCATCGCTCTACGGAGCTCTTAAAAGTGTTACTTGCCTGACACTGAAGCTTAGTTTATGGACCCAAAATTAAACATTCAACTAAACTTTCTGGGTGTTAATTTTTTGGTTTATGCAGGAAATTAAGGATAATTATAGTTTACTGGTAAACCAATAGAAAGTTCCTGTATGGGTACTTTTTGTCATGAAAATGAGGAAAGCTCCTGACACTGCCCGTCAATGTTCCATCGTCTATAGATATTGCGGACTTTCAGATGTTCCTTTTTCCTATTTTCTTATTTTAAATCAGTTTTAAAAATAAAACACCACGGCCGGAATCGGCGCATTTTCAGGAATAATATTTCCATAACCAAAGAACAAGGATGTTGTAAACAAAAAAATACCACCAATACAGACTGACCTAGCTTATTATGTGTTCATAACCTCACAAAATTAAGGAATTAAACTCAGAAGTTAAAAATGGGTAAACTCTTAGTTTAGTTTCAAGTTAAATTTATTGTTAATTTTCTGCATGAAGTACAAGTACCATATCAGTGTTTTTCAACTAGTAATATGAATTATATCATTATAAACCAAGCTTCATAAAATGTCTAGAATTCTGCTACATTACTATATGTTTCAAAATTTGTGCAAAAGTACAATTTCACTTGTTTCTTCAATGCCCGAAAAATAAAACTTTTAAATTTCTATAAAAGCTAAGATTTCCCTAATTAGTTTCTCATATAACTTTTATCCAAAAAATCAACAAACTTAAGCAAAATTCACATTTTTTGACGCATCTTGTATAGGACTTATTGATCGCTGTTAATTTTTTACGAAACTCAAATATTCAAACACAACAAAAATACTTTTTTATATCGATATATAAAAACCTCGAGATATTTAAAAGCGAGTAATACCCGTTTATTAATGACTTATTGATGTCATATTCAACATTAGAAGTTAACCTCAAATTAATGTTTACCTGTTGTAAATGCGGCATTTCGAATATGATCAGGGAAAAATCCTTAAACAAATTCACTCCGCGTATTTGATACAAGTTAGGGAACAATTGTCCAATGGAAGTCAAATACGGTATATTATAAAAAATTAAGTATCCCGATATTGTCCTTAATTTGGGAAAAACTATATTCTCAAAATCACTTTCTGCATTCTCGAGCATATTAAAAATTTCTAAATTACCAGCTATTTCACTACAATTTTCTAATTTTGCTAACTGTGTAACAGAATTCCTTAGACTTAAACTACCGCAAATGTTACAGTATCCATATAAATACCGTAAGGTGAATATAAATATTACGATACGAGACATACTCGTCGAAACCGTAATACATGAACTTGTCTCATACTCAACGTTCAACGTTCGGCGGGAAACTGTTTAATATCAACAAACAACTCTTAGATGCCTGCGGAGGCGTGGCGTACACCGAAATCAGTTTTAGATTCTGCGTACACGTTGTCATAATTCCATTAAATCGCTTTTCCTTACACAGCATTGTCAGATGATGTATTTTCAGTAAATAATCGGAAATTCGAAAATCAACTTTCAATCTTTTAATTGTTGTGAAGAAACTAGTTAACGATTGGTATATACTGAGTGATTTTATTACTCAAAATTAATAGACTGATTCAACAGTTAAAATAAGTTTTTAGATAATTGCTAGGTATAAACATCTACCTGTAAATGCGATATACAAATTAGATTGTTCATAGTTCTATTGAGAAGAAATATAAATAAAATTTTGTAGCGGTGGTAGAAGACTTTTATTTTTGAGTGATATTATTCTGACTTCTCAATGGTTACACTTAATTTATAGATGTTTATGTTAGTATTTTGTTAAGAAAAACAGATGAACTTTACTAAAAGTGGAACTCACTTGAATTTTAAATGATTTGACTCTTCGCTTTCTGAATCACTGTTAACCGATGCCACGATTTAACAGCGGATTTAGCCAAAATAAATCGAAAATGGAGAATGAAATTTTTTGATATCTCGCTTCGTTTTCGAGATATCGATACTTATAACTTAACATACGATAAATACATGAATAAATTGATGTGTTTCAAGATTTAATTAATAATTTGATGTCAAAATATCGTAAGTACATGCTGAATGCTTTCAAAAGTAGTTTATTTTCGTTTGTTTTATATTTGGAAAGCTAGGCTACTACTGGTATTTCACAATTATCCTGAAAAAGTTCTGTAGCCATTATTTTTGCATCATTTATCCTATTTTTAATAAAAAAATCATCCGAATAAGAAAAATGACTGTAAAAAATCGTTACAAATCTACCCGCTTCGAATTTATCTGCCCCCAATCTCCCCTCTCCAAACTCACCCGTTTCTCGCGGCCTGTAGCTTTTGGGCAGACCAATGTCGGGGCTGAGGGGCGAAGCCCCGTGGAGGCTATGGAGTGAAGCCTCCCATAATAAAAAAAATAATGATAAAATAAAACTAAAATAATCCTCACACTGGCTGTAAAAAAATTACGATTTTTGAACTTTTTACACTCGAAATGCACCACGAGAAGGTTAGGTTAGATTAGGTTAAGTTAGGTTAGGTTGATATATACAAATATTAAATAAAAATAAATTTTTCCAACTTCAAGTATCGATATCTCGAAAATGAAGGGAGATATCGAATAATTTTATTCTTTATTTTCGACTTATCCTGTGTCTATTTACAAAATGGCATAATCAAATCCAGGCGCCACGGAAATCGTACTCGTGCCAAATCTTCCGTTCTGCACGTGAATCTTCAAGGTTGAGTAACAGTAAAAAGTCGCTGAAGGTCACATGTGGTGGATACGGTGGGTGGTCAATCAATTCAAACTGCAATTAGCCGTAGCGTTTACCAAAGTGTGACAAAGTGCGTGGTGGTTCTGATTAAGAAACATTTTCTTTATCTTTCAAATGCGATCGCTTTTTTGCAATTCCTCCTGTTGTCTTATCAAGTAAAGATAATCAATATTAACAGAATCCCATAACTATCCCATAAGCCCGTCGCCATCACTTTCCAGGCTGAAGAATCCCTTTGCCTTCTTTGAAGCACATTTACCCCTTGCAATCCACTTTTCCATGTTAGTAGCGTAGCGGTGGATGTAGGTTACGTCTTAAAAATCCAACTGAATTTGCTTAACCTGTCTCAATAAATCCTGGTAAATGTTCATTGCTTTAATGTCAGTAAACAGGACACCCAACGCGCATATAGCGCCAGCATGCATTATGCTCCACTCAGTATATGCCGATGATAACCTCTTTTATTTTACCAACCAAGGTTACCAGAATAATAGAAGGTTTGTGACATGCGCATGTTTTTGTAAATAAACGATCAGCTGCTAAAGCACCAGCTACGTTATAATGTTTACATTTTTGTTTTGTTTATATTTTTATGTCAAACAGAACCTCACTAACCTAACCTACCTTGTTACCAACTTTTTTCTAACGGTCTCCTACAAATATATTTCCCAGCTTATAATGATAGGTGCTGACATCTTGATATTGCGTTCTTTTTAGACAACCATCGTAAATACCGCATATAAGATATATAGGAATTTGATGCAAAAAATTTGGTTGTGAATAAATGACCCATACGACCTTTCGTTTCTGAGTTGTAGGTCTTTGAAGTTGCGAAATCAGAACTATTTTCTAAATTATATAAATCGAACATTATGAATTTTTGATGGATCTCCTCGACCAATCCACCTAGAGGATTATTTTTTACATCACTCATTAGTCGGGAGGGACTGCATCGTGCATGAACCACATGTATCTGCGAATGTTTGGGGGCATATCACATAATATGGATTGGAAATCATTTTGGAGAAATTTTAAGTATCGCTGACCATTCTGGCTATTATTGATCAGCATCCACTGCATCTAATGCATTTTTCTCGGAAACTGGTTTTCGTTTAGTTCGTTTTTGACCGCCTTTTTTGGTGGGACACTTCCTGAAATTACATTTATTAAAAAATTATAGAAACTAATTTACTTAATCTATGTAGACAAACCTGTTTTCCGTAAGTTGTGATCAACCCTAATAAAAGTTCTACAGTCGGGTATATTTCTGCCAGGAAAGCGTTCAGTATACAACATTCTGGCGAGTTACCAGAAGACAAATCATACAACAAATGCATGTTGTCATATTCACTAAAAGTAAATTCTATCTAATTGAAACTTTAGATACGATGTGATTATTATTGATGACATGTTTTGAAAAGAATGATATAAGCAAACTAAGTAAAATTTTTCCTTATCCCAATAATAATAAAATCATTAGTTCTAGAGTTGGTGGATAACATTAAATGCAGGAAAATAGCTTATTTGCGTGGTAGTCGGTTTAGTATCCTCTAGTTAATTATGATGGGTAAAGTTGAAGGTCGTAGAGGAATTGGTAGGAAACAAGCCTCTTGGTTGAAAAATATTGGAGAATGATCTGGGATAAAAAAGCTGGACAGTTATTTAGACTAGCTCAAGATAGATAGAGTTTTGCCAAGCTGATCGCCAACGTCAAGGGCACTTGATACGGCACGCTAAGAAGAAGTTCTCAAAGAAATGTTTGATTGTCTTTTGATACCTCAGGTGAGTATTTTCAATAAATAATTACAATTTATGATAATTTTCTTTAGAATGTCTCTTTTTTGGGGAACGATTTCCTTGGGATGTGCAACGATCTATAAATCTACATATCTCCTATCAACCATAAATTTTATCGAGCTAAGCAAAGAGTACGTTTTTGTAGAAAAATCGATTGCTATTAGATTGTACAAGTTGTCCCTATAAAAGTTACAGATTGTTAACCAATGGGCTCGAGCCGCCCCTGATCTTCAGATACTAGTATAAAATTATTTATTCTGTCTAACACACTACATAGACATACGTAATAATCCTTCAAAAATTTATAATGTTCGAATGTATAATTTAGAAAATATAAATTCTGATTTCGCAACATTAAAGGAATATAAGATCTAGAAAAGTCACACGTCATCTACTCACTCCCTGGATCACCCTGTATAAGAAGTTTTCATAATTTGTATTTTTTTCAACTTATTTATCTGTGAATTCCACAGTTTATCATTTTAATCATACTGACCTCAATAGATATTTACACGAACTGGCTTGTCCTTCTATGGGTTCATGATATTTAATAATAAAAATTTTTCATGATTTCATGATTTTCTACCGATTTCTACCAATGAATATATCAAAATGTCTATTACTTCAATTTTACTACTTGTAGTGTATAAACGGCAACAATGAATTTTTATGACTTGAGTTATACATACTTTTTGAATACTACTCGTGGTGCGCAGTGTCGGTAGTTTTATATTCTCGTGGATCAAGATAAGTGTGTGTGAGTAAAACATAATCAAGGACGTTGCGTTGGTACCAGACGCAGATATAACATAATACATAATAATGAGCTATAGTAAATATTTCCAATCGGAATAGCGTTTTCGTATTGTGAGATATTCCTGTTTTATTCAATTCATAAACAACAGAAATATATTTTTTTATATTTAAATTACAATTACAATTTTTTACTTCCATCTAATATTATTTCCAGGATGTTAATAGTTAATAGTTAAACAAATGATTTAGTTAGAAAAGTTTGCAACTATGATTTTGGAAACTTTGAACTATTAATAGCCATATTTTTTGTTTCCTTTTTTGGTAATTATGCAATTTAACCCCCTCACCTCCGATCATCTTGAAATTTCAATATGTTTTTCACGCTGAACAAGAATATATATTTATATATGTAGGGCGTGGAAAAGTCATCTTCACATAGTTGAAAAATGTAAAAATTGAAGTGTCTTAGTTATACTTTATGAATGTATTATGCAAAAGAAAATTGTAAGTAGAGACAGCGGGGAGTGTTCCTAACCTAACCTAACTTAACCTAACCTAACCTAACCTAATCTAACATAACATAACTTAACCAACCCTAACCTAACATAACCTTCGGCTGAATTCCTTTTTAAGAGAAGTTTCTCGTAATGTAAGGTTAGGCTAAGTTAGGTTTGGTTTGGTTAGGGTAGGTTAGGTTGGGTTAGGTTAAGTTATATCATGATACGTATTCACATATACTCTACCCAAGATAATATGGTTAAAAGGGTAAATTATAAAAATGGAAGGGGATAAGAACGAAAATAGTCGAAACCAAATTGAGATTTTGCAGATGAATCTGGGAAGATTAAATAATAAGTCTAAAGGTTGAAATAACACATATAGAACATGGTCATACGAACTGTATATCATCAAACATAGACCTCGCAGAATTACGGGACATATATTCAAAAACTGTAGAGCATATTAAAATTTCAAGTTGATTGGAGTTGAGGGGGTTAAACTGCATAATTACCCTTTTTTAATAGGAAGTCACTCGATGCAAGTTTACTTACTTTTATTTCCAAGTTTTCAATCAATTATATATTTTCCATTTTGCTCAACGTACTTTTACCATACTTCAGCTTCAGGATTTCGTGCTCATAAAATTTCTGATCTTTATCCGCAAAAAACTGACCTGGTTCAGCTTGAAGGTTATCGTCATTTGAGAAAGTTTGACCTTTCTTCTGTAAACTTCGAAATAAACGGCAATCAGATAGTTCTAGATCCGGGATGTATGTATGGGCGATGTGGCATCACTTCCCAGCCAGGCTCCAATAGTTTTCCACGAGTTGCCAAAGATGTGTGAGGCCTTGCATTATCTTGGTGGAATACTAAACCTTTCCGATTTGACAATTCTGGTCGTTTTTCTTTGACTGCTTTATCCAATTTCATTAATTGTTCAAATAAACACCAGAATTGATCGTTTGGTTCCTTGGAAGCAGCTCAGAAAACACCACACCTTGGTAATACCGCCAAATTGTCAGTATGAGATTGTTTTGTTGTTTTTCAGCTTTCGACGTGGTTTGTGCTAGTTTATCGTATTTGCTCCATGATCGTTTTCGAACTATTTTACAGTACTGATCCAATTTTTGATCACCAAGGTCGGTAATAGCTTTAATAAAAAATCACGCACTAATTGTTTCTAAAGTTACGTCAATGTGACCAGTATCACGTGACAAACGGCAAAGTACAGCACTAACATAAGTTATATAATATATTTTCAATGCATTGAATAGCAGCTTTCTATCATATCATAGTTTATGAGGAGTCCCTATACCTACCTTTCTGTAACTATACTGAGGTTTATTTATGTTTTAAGGTGCCTTATCTCAATTATGGACATCGGCAATGGTTGAATGGCTAATTAATCAAATTAATTATTTTGCAAAGGTCCGAAATACGACTTTATAAGCACATAAACATCGAATTCGTGGCACCTCGTCTTAATCAAGACACAGTCCGCAGGCTCAAACGCATCAAGCCTTTTGAATTTGTGTGAAAAGTGACAGTTATAATCTAGTTTGATAGTTAGTAACCACAATAGTAAACTGCTCATAAACGTCTATATCTTAATGATATATGATAATTTGATAAATGTCCCAACTTGATATGTAATGATGGAAGAATGAATTATGTCTCTGCTTACCAACGGCTTCTTCATCATATTGGCTTTAGTGACTGTAAAACAATTTCTTCCAATCCAAACAATTTTATTCCAGTCGCTTTGCTCTACTGTCCCAGATACAGAAGATCGTGTGTAAGAATGACATTGGTCGCTTAAATTTATGATAGTCTCATACAAGTAGAATCAGATAATCGTTGTTTTATTACATCGTTATGTAACATGCCATTCGACTTGTTACGTTTTTCTTCAAACATTCTGAATATTCCTTTGTTCACGTATTATAATATACAAGTTACTTCTGATTTATTTATTCTGACATTTGAAATTTGAGGAAATTAATTTTATTCATTCTAGAAAATTCGATGAAACCTCGTAATTTATTCGAATTCCTCATCTGCCTATTTAAACTTTGATCAAAGTAAATTTTAGTAAATTTGAAGTAATTTTATTCTTTATTTTCTCTGCTTTTTTTTTATTGTGCTCACAAAAGTTCTAGTTATCTTTATCGATTTCCTTTTATTTTAATCAAATTTTGTGTTTTCGTATTTTCTATTTATTTGAGGAACAAAAAAATAGAATAAAACAGACTCCTGTTGGTTATATTTTGAAAAATATTGATTCAGTTTTTTTTTTATATGTTAGAGCATAAACTCCTTTTATTAAAATCTCTTCTTTCTAGCGTACTCCAGTAAATTGTTTTTATCAATACATATTGATTAGGATAATCTTGTCCGGGGATAGTTTTCATTTGTTTAATTCCTTATATTGATTTAATTTATAGGGTGTTTCCAAATTTTCCACCTTTTTTAAATGTATTTTTAAAGTAGTTCGTTAACAAGCTGGTGGCATCCTATTCCATATTGATTATTCACTCCATCGTATTTAAATACTTTAATTAAGGCCAAATACCACTTCTTGAGGAAGAGTCTTCTTCCGGGAAATTAAGGTTATAGTTTGTTTTATTATTTTGTAAATGTGCAAAACATGTTTCAAAAAAAAGTGACAACGCATAACCAACTTACAAAACTTTGCATACCAAGGATTTTTCAAAATTAGGTACAGTCTCTGGTCAGGCAGTTTTAGGACGATTTCTAATTGAACTCCCTTTTTAAAAAAAGTTTCACAATCCACCATACTGCAGCTTTGATCATTTGTGTGCAATCTTTTTTACGATAATGCTTACTTTTCCTTGTAGGTAAACATAATTAAATTTTAGTAGTACCTAATTACTTTGAATGCCTTTCACTTATGATAATGGAAAATAATTATGACATTTCAACATAATTAATTACAAAAATACCTACTACTTTTGATGTAAACATTTTTTTAATAATTATAATATTCAGTAACTGTAACTTTGGAACCATTAAATTTAGAGTTGCGTGGTCTTAACGACTGTATTTTTGTTGAATACATAATAAAAACTGGAAATATATATAGGGTATAGTAGTAGTAGTAGTAATAGTATAATTATTTTATGCAACTTTTATTTTTTTGTAAGCCCAACAGAAATCGAAATATTACAAATTGCATAGATTTAGAAATAAAATGTTCTTTATATACCAATAGTGTTGCAATATGTTGAACAATGACTCGCAAAGTATGTTTAGCTTATCGAAACGCAAACTTCTTCCGAAATAATGCGCTTACTTTAACGAATAAACCAGAAATTCTAAGAGCATTTACAATTTTCGACTCCCCGAGAATCCATTCTGTTTCTTTCTAACGATAATATAACCTCAACCTCGGACGTGATAATTTCTATTTTGGAACAAGAAAATGTACGTTACAGCTAAATCAGGTTATTGAATAAGAACACAAGATTTTCGTAACATAAGCGAGACCTTTATTTTTAAAATGGAAATTCTAGTGCAATATTAGAGAAAATATTTATTAAGCTCGAACACGCACCACTTTTCAATAGCTTAATTATCCCTGTTTACATTAGTAGGTAGGAAATTTTATAAAGGGTCGGTTAATTATATGGCCGAAAAAACTCCTGAACTGTATTATTCAGAATAATAAACATAAAAATAACATTAAGCATTAGTATTCTGTTGATTTCCATAGTAAGTGCTTCTCTGCGGAGTTCGAGCCTCTCTCCCCAAAGTCTCAAGTGGAGGTTTTGGGGTTGATGTTTGCGCACGTATTTGGGATGTATGAAGACGACGGCTTGAGTTTTTTGGGAATTGAGAGTTATCCTGCATTTCTCCTAACCTAACCTAACCAATCCGAAAATTGGTTCAGAAGATTTTGGGATTTAGTATTGAGGGAGCGCATGTTTTGGGCGTAGGCGATGAGTGCGGTGTCGTCCGCATACAATTGGACCTTTACTGTGGGATCAAGTGGGACTGGAGTATCATACGTATAGATAATATGGAGGAGTGGGACCAGTGGTGCCTTGCGGAACGCCAGTAAATGTGGTAAATGATTCGGAAAGGCAATGATCAATTTTGACTTGATGGAGCGGTTGGTGAGATATGAATATATCAATTTTATAGTAGGAGGTAGCATTCGAATAGTCAGAAGCTTCCTAACAAGTCCGGCATGCCAGACCTGATCGAAAGCTTTCTGAACATCCATGAAAATGGCGGAGGCACACTGGTGTTGGTTCATTGCATTGGTCAAGATAGTTTGAAGATTGATGATGGCGTTTTGTGTGGAGTGTTCGGGCCTGAATCCGAATTGGAGTTTTGGAATAATATTAAGCTCTGTACAGAAGTCCCAGATTCTGTATTTAATCAAACGTTCAAAGACTTTACCCAAGACGCTGATGAGCGAAATAGTGCGGTAAGATTCAGGTTGGTAGGGTCTTTGCCGGGTTTGGGAATGAGAACTGTGTTGGCGGATTTCCAACATTGAGGAAAGTAAGAAAATGCAATGCAGCCGTCAAATAGACCGCAGAACTTAGGGAGAGCTGTCTCAGGCAGGTTTTTTAATTCCTGCGTTTAGATTCCATTCCGCCCGGGAGCGGATTTCTTCCCAGCTCGGCAAGCCGACCTAACGACATCAACCGTAAATGGTACGAGAAGTGGAATGTTCTCATTTAGTTGGGTAATCCAGTGGGGGCTCCGGGTTATGTTTTGGGTAAATAAGTGGGTTTCATCGGCAAAGTCCCTTGAGAAATGGGGGTTGTCAGTTGGAGTAAAGACAGTTTGTAGGCTGTTTTTCAAGACGGTAGCTTTGTCTTCGGGTGAGAAGTACTTTTGTTCCTGTCCTTCAAGGTGCGACTCTACATGGTTTCGTTGGACAGTAAGCCTGTAGAATTGTAGCCAAAACGCACGATCCCGTCTATAGTTCAAGTCGGCAGTGGCGGCCTCCCACTATCTCTGCTTTTCCGCTTTGATTTCCAGCCTGACTTGGGGGTTGAGACGGTTCCATTGCGTTTTTACTGCTGGGTCTCTAGTTCGAACGTACAGCCAGCATAACTGTCTTTTCTGACGAATTTTGTATTGGATGTTTTGAGAGATTGATATATAGTTGGTGTGAACGGTGGTAAAAGGGACGGCGATGTCTTGCGCATTGATAATGAGGGATTGGAAATCCTCCGCGTATTTGTCTAGTTCTTCGGTAGTCCGAGGGATAGTGGGTTGGGGTAAATTGGAATTGATATGGTGCATGAAGGAGATCCAGTCGGCATCTTTGAAGCCCCGATAGGTGAAGCTAGTTGGAGGCGGTTTTATTGGATTAAGAAGAGATGTGTTGACCAATAGAGGAACGTGGTCTGAGGTGATTGGGTCGCCTATAGAGCATTCGTCCTCGATAAGGGTAATTAATCTGTCCCTGTAGATTATGTGGTCGATGATGGAAGAGCCCAGGTAACTCACGGTTTTTGATCCGAGAAAGGGGAAGAGAAATTCGAGAGCCGGCGAGAAGTCTGCCGGCTAGATTGGTTGTGGTTTCACCAAAAAGGGTATTCCTGGAGTTGAAGAGTTGAACATCAACAGCAATTTAAAAATAATTGATAAAACATTATCTAGTTGATCGAATTGTGAATCTAAACCATTCTTAAAGGCTTTTTACTATATATTTTATATTTTTACTATATATATATATATATATATATATATATATATATATATATATATATATATATATATTTGAAGCAATGTGAAAGTACACAGTTATAAATACCCAAAACTATTGTCTTATATATATATATATATATATATATATATATATATATATATATATATAATCGATATGTACATGGGAAAGTACTGCGACTAGTGAGTGAAATCTTCATGGTTTTTAATTTCATTTCGAACATTTACTTTAGTTCAATTTTTAGTTTTGTTTTTTTTTCCTCTTAGTGTAGTCTTGCATATTTTTCAATTGACTAAAATATTTTAATTTTTGATTCGTTAATTTTTGTTATTCGTTGTTCGCCTTCGGCAGGTGACAATTAGAAACCATGAATATCAGTTTTTTCAAGTTTCTACAAAAAGCGTTAAATTGAGATATAAGAATTTAATTAAGAAGTTCCCTCAATTTTAAGAGAAAAATGGAGGTTGCCATTTGAAAAAATTAAGTTTTCGATGTTTTTAGATAGCAAAATTCGGCACCATTTTCTGAACACCGTATATAAATTTTTGTCAAGGTTTCCACAGATTTTGAAAGCTGTAAGTGTTATTTGTCAAAATCCCAAAAATATTAGACTTGATTGACTTAAACTTGGAAATATAATTTTTTTAGTGGAGGGCTGCAAGTGTTCAAAAATTTCGAAAATGTAAAATAATTAAAAAATGGTGGACTTTAGGCATGCGATGCTTTATATAAAGTTATATCGAAATTTCTCTTAGATTCCAAAAATTCAATAAAAACCATAGCATTCCGGTTAAAATAAGTTTGGGTTCACTTCCGGTATAACTGAACACTAGGCCCAGTACTTTACCATATCGATTCAGCTCGTCGTGAAGGACCCTATACATATTATGGCACATACATTTCAGAAACGTAGTCAATAATACATACCAACGTTCATTTTTGTATATATAACTCATTTGAATGAAGGTAAGTATGTGTATTGCTCGGATTATCCCTGGTAGATTTTTAAGTTTATTGTCGTATTAATTTAATCAGTTTCTTTCAAATATTCAAGGGAGAAATTGTCCCCAAATTAACTGTTAGATTAAGTAAAGTACAATTTTTCAATTCAGCACATTTTTTGGGGGTATTTTTTACATAAATACTTATTACTAATTAGTTCTGCCCTACATAAATATTTTAAGCAGTGGAACTCGTTTATATTATATCAAGATTTTAATATACAACAATTCATATAATTTAATTTAAAAAATTAAAATTGGCTTCAAGTGACCATATAAATACGAAATAAATCATTATGAATAATTGTTGTTTATACCCCTTAAAAATAATAGGCTAATAGTTAAGATCAGTTTCACTTTTTGAAGTTAAGGGTAAAATGAATTCCGAAATTTCTTGCAAATCGCTTCAGAGTAAAAAAATTCGGAGGTAATACCCTATTTTTCGGTTCAATGACTGCACTATTACAGATTCTTCCTGACTTTTAACAATAACCTTGTACTTTCTCTCTTTCTATCCAACCGTTTCACCCACATAAACTGTAAAGCTGTTAAGATATTATTGTTAGAAATGTGCTAGTACGTATGAGGACATTAATTGAACAATAAAAAACTCAATAAATTATAAGTTAAAATTGTTACGAGTTATAAATTCGAGATACTAATTAAACAGCAAATTTATGTTTCCTCAATATTAGAAAAACAAACTTATGCATAATAGGACTATTTTCATTAAAATACAGGAAACAGAATAATTTCAATTGCGGGCGCCTAATAAATAGTGTCAATTATCTGGAGTGGAATAATTTGGGAAAATACTTTCTGGTTCTTACTTATTAACACATAATTAGACCAAATCTTTACAAGGTGAGACTTAATATCATTTCTATTCCATTAGTATTAAACGCCGACTATAATGGAAGAATTCAATGGAAAATTGTGAGAAATAATATATAGAATAACCTTATAATAGTTATTTATGCAACAAGTGAGTAAAGTAATAATTTTTTTCACGACTAGGAAGATTTGATGTCCGTAGAATTAAAAAAAATTAGATAAAACTTTTGTAATCAATTTTTATTTCGTAATAGTGATATTAAAAGTACAAAACTATTATAACGGACATAGAAAAATAATATTCGGTCATTGGTGTACAGAATTTTTTCGTAACTATACCAAGAATTTACATTCATAAACAGAAGTGAACGTGAAGGTATTTAATAGAAACTGGAATATATTGATTTTGTACGTGCATATGAATGAATTAAGAGTTCATTTTATTCATAACAACTTTGATTTAAACACTATTTACAGAGTTGTAAAATGATCGATCCAATTGATGCTAATTTTATTCGAATCATTATTAATTGGACGGTTTTATACGCCGTTATTTAGCACTTAATGATGCACATAATTGTAGTCCCACTTGGAACTGGGCCCATCCAAACAGAAATTTTTACTATTGTCAACCAACACGAAATTTACTACATCCTGATTATTAAATCAGTTTTATCTAGATAAATTATGTGTGTATTAGAACTTATTTACTCGCAAACAATCTTGTCGTCATCGAACTATCCTTGACGATTCGGTATATCTTGAGTAGCTTTGTCAACTGATTTCAGTTTTACTTTACATGTTTTTCGGTTTTCTGAATGATCCACAACAACCCATCTCGTGAATTCTCGGTAAATGAAAAATTTATTTACTCTAGTTAATTTAGGAATTCTTATTATTTATTTACAGTAATACCCCGACTTACGCTACCCCGTTTTATGTGAATTTGCGGTTCTTCCGTCTTCTCAGTGTTCCGTTTTGCGACAGGTTTAAACGTATTCCGCTTGAAATTGTTTTACGTGCGCAGTGCGTTTTACTTATAATCTCTAATTATGTCATCTACAAGAACGAAAAATGAGTCATTTGAGCCTAACAAGGAAAAAATACACTGTCTTTGAAGCAAAAATCAAAATTTGTGAATTGGTAAAGAATTTTGACCTATCGATTCAACAGTCCGAACAGTTATAAAGGTTAAAGAAAAAATTATGAACGCTGTGAAAGACACTCAATCTTTGAATTCAATAAACGGAAACATTGCTACAGTCATGGTGTGGTCATCAAGTAAGAGTGGAAAATTGTCCCGTTGATCAAAATACTGTGTGCTTTCAAGCAAAGCAGATTTTTGAAAAACTACAACAAGAAGCTGGGGAGTGCTTAAAGCCAGTAACGGCTGGTTCAGCCGATTTAAGAGTCGTTGTAATTGGCATAGCTTCGCAGAAAGTGGAGAAGCGGCGAGCGTTGATAAAGAAGCGCATCTCTCTATCCAGAAAAACTCAAAACAATGATAGATGAAGGTGGCTACGCGAAACTATTTTCATCGTAGATGAACCGGTCTTTTTTGGAAGAAAATGCCTAAAAGAACTTTCATTTCGCGCGAAGAGAAAACTTTTCCAGGCTTTAAAGCCGCCAAGGATCGATTCACAGTAATGGTTGGTGCGAATGCAGCTGGAGATTGTAAATCGAAACCTCCCTTAGTTTATCGCTCAGAAAATCTAAGAGCCTTAAAAAATAAATATCCCAAACTGGTTTGCCTCTCATTTGGAAATCTAATGCGAAAGCTGGGGTGACAGCTTTTCTTTTTGAAGACTCGTTTGGCCCTTATTTTATTCCTGAGGTGGAACGTTACCACCAATTAAAAGAAATTCGAAAGTGATACTACTAATTGACAATTCACCATGTCATCCAAACACTACCAGGATGCTTCAACCAATGGACCAGGGAGTTATTAAAACATTTAAAGCTTACTACACAAGGCGATCATTTGCACATCTACATGAAGTTATTAGACAAAACAATTAGCTTTCTGTTAAAGACTTTTGGAAGCAATTCAATGTTTTAGATGCTGTTAGAATTATTGGAAAATCTTGGATTGAGGTTTCACAAAAAACTCTCCATGGTGTCTGGAAAATACTGTGTACATTTTTTTTTCACCACTGAAACCCAAAGAGAATCAGTTTCAGATCCTGAACAAATCGATAGCATAATAGAAGTGGATAATGATGACGTTCAAGAATTGCCAGATTCACACAATCAAGAGCTAACAATTGACGAGGGTATAGAAATGCGCGTTTGAGCAAGACATTGAACGAACTGATTCGCTAGAACCAGTTGAATCGGTATATCAAATGACAATTGCAAACTTAACAAAAGGACTTAATTCAAATTTTAGAAAAATTAGATTCAAAATTTTACATGAGAAGAAGAAAAACTGAACTCGTCAGGCAACATTGTTAGAATATATGAAGCCTTCTACATCAAAATAACTTCGGTTTAGGTTACTTTATTCATAACAATGTAAAAAATTGTTCTATTATCTTACACTTTATTGAACATTTTTTTTCTCAATTATTGTTTTTTTTAAATCTGGTCCCAATTAATCATACTTTATATGTATTTATAAGCAAAGTGGAACGCGGATTCGATTTACACGGCAATCGCTCTGACCCACCTACTGCTTAAGTCCGGGATATTACCATATTTTCTTTCTTATCACATTCGAATATATTTGAAATAACTTGCTGTATTTGTATATCTAAATCTTTTTTATTAAATTCATACCTGTCTTCAATCTCACTACACTATGTAATTTCAATGTCTTCATTCGCCCATGGTCTAAATTTTCTACTTCTATTTATTTAAAGAAATTTATGAATTAAATAAATCTCACCAAACGGAAACCACTAGTCGCATACTGTCTCTGGTAGTAATATTTCGAAGGAATTGTGAACATACTTCTCCGGCCAATAGAATTTCATTTATGTTTCGATGTTTTCATTGGTAAATAGTGGAGATGATGAGTCCACGTGGACTGACAGTTTTTCAGATGTTTGAAATATTAATTGTTCATTGCATAACTATAATAATATTTCGAATAATTGCAAGTTCAAGTTAGTCTAAACAAGCTCAGTAGAATTTAACTCGAAACGTTAAGAGTATGTCAATGTTTCCATTTCCAACCATACACCATCAATAAATCCTGGTACTCTTTCAACATGCAAATCAGTTGACTTTTTCTTGTTCGAACTTCTAATCAAGTCAACCTTCCACAACTAATTGAAGAGATTTCACATGCTTTGTGCTTAACTGAACTTTAACATCAATTTCTTTCAAATAATATATTTTCTTTCTTTATTCTAGGAATTAAAGGAAGAGGAAATGTCCCATGTTCAGATCTCTATTTTTACACATTGCAACTGCCTTGCACCTACAGTGCGTTGGCGATTATCTTATGGTCAGACATTTATTTATAGCTCACCGGTGTTATTTGTGCCAGTTCAGTGTTTTATATTGCGTAGCCATGACATTTGTTTTGGGCCTACGCCTCTCTTTCCTTCGATCTTTCCTTGTATGATCAATTGGGGTATTGTATATCTTTCTCCTCTACATCCGTGATCCAAGTATCCAACCTTTCATACCTTGATCAAGTTGAACAACACTATTTCAGTCTCCGCTCTTCTTAGTACATCCTTGTTCCTCACTCTGTCTGTCCACGGTATACGCAACATTCTTCGAAGGGTCCACATTTCGAAGGTTTCTAGTTTATTGATCGACGATATTTTTAATGTCTATGTTTCCATGCCGTACAGTAAAATTGACCACCATTCTATACCGGGTCAAAGGCCAAAGGAGAGATTACGGTTACACAACATCGGTTTAAATTTAATGAATGCCTGCCTTCCGTGTTCAATACAGCATTTAATTTCCTGCTGAGGGTCCCATTTCTCATTTGTAGTTATCCCTAGATATTCAAATGTCTTCACTTGCTCGATAAGCTTGTTATCTATATGCAGTTGGGCACTTAAGGTTGCATTGCTACTTATTGCCATGCACTTGGTTTTTGTTGCATTTATTTTTAAGCCATATGATTTCCCAATATTCTTCATTTTATCCAGTAATAATTGCATCTTGAGTACGTTGTCTGTGGATATTGCCGTTTCGTCCGCATAGCGAATATTATTCAGCGGGTATCCAGTAACTTTAACGCCATCATCAGAGCCCTCAAGAGCCTCAGCAAAGACATTCTCTACATAGATGTTAAACAGCATAGGAGACAAAATACACTCCTGGCATATCCCTCTTAAAACTTTGAAGTCTTCTGTGTTGATTGTTTGATTCAGCCTAACCCGCGCTTTCTGGTTCCAGTAGAGGTTTTGAATAATTCTGATATATCGCGTTCTGCAGCGTTTTTATCATAGTGTCATGCTTGACGGTATCAAATGCCTTCTCGTAGTCGATGAATGTGATATAAACGTCGTTGGTCAATGCAGTTTTGAACGAGGGTATTTAGGCAGAAAACTGCTTCGCGTGTACCCATACTGCTTTCGAAACCAAACTGGGTCACTCCACTTAGTTCTTTTAACTTTCTGAACTCCCATGTGTGAGGGATACGGAGGAATAGCTTGAGCATATGACTCATTGAACTAATGAGTCGATTATCTTTGCATTTTACCGCTTTTGATGTTTTAGGAATCGTTATAAAAGTTGAGTAGAGCCGATCGTTTCGAATGTGACCTGTGCTATAGATGTCGTTGTAAAGGTTTACAAACATGTCAATGCTATTGTCTTCGAATAGCTCTATAGCCTCGGTGAGAATGTCATCTGATCCAGTAGCTTTACCCAGTTTTGCAACTTTTATGGCGTGTTCTACCTCACTTCGGATAATGGGAGGGCCAGGATATTCTGGTCTGTCATTACTGAACCGTCAGCTGAATACGATCACAGACCCAGCTATTATCATATGACTATGACCTGATTTCATCGATTAGTTTCATTTCTGAACTACAATGACCATGGATCATAGTAAGGTTAACCGGATTATAAATTACCCTCCTCTTATTTACATATAATCTATAATTTAACTTTAGAACTATGTCAAACTAAAGTTGCTATTCGAATCGTAAATGTTTTATAGCATCGTCAGATGTGGAATACCTTGGTCAGTTTTATAACTACTATAGTTCTTTTCAATGTTTCTATACTGTGATATCTTTCTTATTTCTGATTTATTTAAACAATTTTTCAACGGTATTTCTCACTCACTTAATTTATTGAAACTCTTACACTAAGAACACCAAACGAGTCACTATTTAGTAAACTAAGCATTAACACTCATCCAATTATTTAAATATACGGTCTACTTGTGTATCCCGATGTTTCCGATTCTAGTAAGTGAACAAAAAAGTAAAATGGCTTTCCTAGAAATTGATTCTATAAAAACAATATAAAGAAATATTTGAACAGTCTTTTCTAGAGCCGCCGCATGCGCCAAACTTTAAATTCTTTCTCATAACCGAACAGGGCCGACTTCTCAGTCCATGTCGTGAACGGATTGGCTGCTTGTCATGAAAAAACGTAATTTTTACTATAGCGTGATATGAAATTATATTATGACGCAATGGAGTTGTTAGTTGTATATACTTCAATAGTTCATTGGACATTTTTGTATAAAGAATATAAAACGATATCATTCGAGATATTTGATTATTTCCTAGTAGCAACAGGATGAAATTTAGGTGCAAAATTCTGAAATACACACTCGTCGATTATAATTTTTCTCAATAAGTTCCAATTAGCCTTATGGTCACGGTAAGAGGGTAAATAGAGCTTGAATTCAAACTATCATAAAAATCGAGATTAAAATAAGGGTCTTTAAAAAAAGCTTTCCAAAATGACTACCCTTGGAGGAAAGTAGTCCTACCCTAAAAAATAAGAAACAGGGTAGATTTTGAATGAGGGGGTAAGTAAAGCTTGAATCCAAATCTTTAAATAAATCGACGTTGATTAACAAAATTCTACAGTTTCTTACCGCTAGTTCCTGGCCTAAACAAAATAAATATTCATCGCATTTTGAAACTTGTTTTTCAAACTATATGAATTCAATATTTTATTACAAAATTTCATACCATTATTCTTATTTTAATTAATAGATGTAATTTCTAATTTTTTATCATTTACAATATAAACAATTTCATATTTTTAGTTTATACTTAAAAATCATATTTCCTGTTCTTTATGATTAATATATAGTTATACGAAAGACTAGAATGAATATTAAAAAAGTAGACTTCGATATTTTTAGCCACAACCCTAGAATAATTATAAAAGTTTGCACAGACTTCTTTATCACAACAATCAGAAGTCCCATACAAAGATCAGATTAATAACCAAAAAATTCAATTTTCAGTGGAGCTCTGCAAATATTTTTAGATCCGGTTTTCTCAATTACGACAATGAATTTTCAACTGATTGCTGTCCTAATATTGTTCGCATAGAAAAAAAGTTAAGTGAAACCTACTTTGGCTGTGGAAAATTAAATTGATATATCTTACGATTCTTCTCTCTAGTTAAAACTGATTTTGGCTTGTTAATAATTTGTATTGCATGTGATTACCTCAAGTAATAGGTCAATATGATTATTCACTAATGCAGGTCAATAGGTGTTAAGTGTTAAGAAATAAACCTACTTATTACTTATTAGTACTAGTTAATGCACCCGATACAATATATAATAGAGAGATACAAAATTATAAAGAATTATGAGTAATAATGAATCAGAAAGTTTTCACCTCTTCCCAAAAGAAACTTATTCAATTTTCAAATATGAGATATTATATATGCAATTACCTACTATTGTAATGTCGAACATTTGAAAGGAATTTATTGAATGATTGAATATTAGGCACCTCGATACCAATTAATAAACGTACGGCGTAATCATAATAAATCATTCTAAAAAGTATAACGACCTGGTTTATATTGCAAAATATAAAAATAGATATTCATTGATAAACAAGTACACACTGAGCGATACAATTTATCCTCTACCTACCTTTCCTAAAAATACGATATTCACTATGACTAGTTGTGAGGGGCGTTCCATACTATTAATTAACAAAAATAAATTATTCAAAATTATTCAATATCTTACAGAATGAGTTTTATGTATGGAATGCCTCAAATATTGTCCTTTGGGATATTTTTATTGTCTTATTTGAATTGAAAATAATTGTTTGGATTTGGAAATATCCGAGCCAACTCAGGTATAATACTATTTTCCAGTAAATCTAAATACGCTGGACCATTTAAGTTACCCTCAATCAAAAAGGGACCATTTTTTTGTTGCTCATACATTCGGTTTTTCTGGATATTGGGTGTGGGATTCACGCATACAACGAGGATTGTTACGTGACCAGTATCTACAATTATGACGATCTACGTTTCCATTAATACAAAAAGTGGCGTCATCGCAAAACATAATATTACTTAAAAAATTTGGATCGATTTGATTTTTTACATCATTAAGTCTTCAAACTTTTCACGTCCATAAAAATCGTCATCTGACAACTCTTAAATCAACTTTACTTTGTATGGATAGAGTTTATTATCACGTAAAATTTTCATTACGGATGTTTGCTAAATATGAAGTTCCCTGTATATTTGTCTAGTACTCAAATATGAATCGTTTTCTAGCTGGTAACCAGCGTCTAAAGATTTGTTTTCGTTTGATGCAGTTTTTCTGCGCCCTGATTTGGATAAATCTTCTACTGAACTAGTTTAGTTAAACTTTTTCATTAATTTACTGACAGTAGATCTTGTTAGGATGGATTTCGGTTAGGATATAAATTATTATTAGAGATATTACACGTTTCTTGCTGACTTTTATCAATATATCCTACTATCATCAAAATATCAATTCGTTCTTATTCAGATAGACGATCAATTGTAAAATTCAATAAACTTCAACAATAATAATTTATTGAAACGTCAAATTTGTTATTGTAGCAGTCAAATATATTATTTTAACGCAAATGTAGCTATAACTCCGAAACTATGGCATTTACTCATAGGTATAGGGAACATTAATTGAAAAATAATAAGTAGTTCTTAAGGATTTCGAAAAGCGAAAAATATACAGGGGGTGATACGTTCGAAATAACAAAGGTCATTATTTTTTCAGAAAAAGGAAAGGTCTGACAACAGTGTTAATACCAACATAAAACCGACCCTTTAAAAAAAATCGTACAAGCCGTTTCTGATACAAATTTCGGCATTCCATACATAAAACTCACTTTATGTAATGGGTTGTGATGTGTTTTACGGGGTAATTGAAAAGTAAACAATTTTCCAAAAAAATCGTAACAAGTTCAATACCCCGTACAATATAAGAAAAATATAAGAATACATATCTGTTGCGGCCAAAGCATTTGAATAGTAGTGAAAAATTTGTGAAGCTATTTTTTCCGTTAATATTCATTGAATCTAATACAGGGTGACTCAAGACACTGATACATTATTTTCTCGGTTTTTTCATCCTGTATTTTATGTATGTATGAAAAATAATTATCTGAAATAGTCATTTCTTGAGATATTTTGTTTTTTCTGTGCCAAACACTGATTATGTATCTATATGTAATCATTTAACATTCTTTAACAATTAATTATGAGTTGGTTATGATTTTTTTTCATAAACTAATTAGATTTTCTAGTAAACCAATTACCTCTCTAATTGGAAGAAGTCCCCCTTAGTAACCGTCAGAGGATGTGGTTTCTGCGTGATGGTGCACCTGCTGACGCTAATCAATTAATCTATGGTACAGTGGCCACCAAGGTGACCAGATTTCTATAAATGGACTCATTTTTCTGCGGTCATATTGAGAATGAAGTGTAAAAAATACCTCCAGCAACAATTATTGCTTTCAATTATGCATAGATGTCTTTGGAGGTGATATCGAACACCCATTGTCATAATAAAGACGTGAACGTATACTATAGTGAATAGGATAGTTTTTCATTATTTCGTCCATGTTTATTTGTACTATACTCGTTTGCAATAATTCACAATTAATTGTTAAATGATTAGATGTAGTTACAAAATATTGTTTTGCTCAGAAAAATCCAAATATCTCAAGAAATGATAATTTTGGGTAGGTATAGGAAATACTTGATAAAAAACAGGTATGTCGGTAGAACTTATCAAATCTCACATAAAACTATTTGGTGGATCATAGTGTAATAAACTTTTGTGCCTGAATTTTGCCCTTCATGCCTTACATTATTGAGTTGGTAGTTCACAGGATTAGTATTACCAGGTATAATAGTATTTTATTTCACAATTATCAATCTTTATATGAACTATTGAATACACTGTTGCTGAAGATACACTGTAAGCAAACAGTTCAGGGAGGAAAAATCAGGTGATCTATGTGACCACTCCACCGATATACTCCCCTTTCAATCAATCTTTTTCCAAACTGGTTATTTAGAATTAATCAAAATGTGATCGTTCATCATCTTGTTGAAACCAAATATTTATATCCAAATTTTCCCTATCATTTGGTTACGGAAACATTTCCTTACTAAGATGTTCCTAATATCGCTCGGCTGTTACTTTCCAGCGAAAAAAAAATGAAGACCAATTAATCTTCCCTGACCATTAAACCAAAACATTGCTACGTCTGAAAATACTACACTATTAAGAGAATTTTTATTTTTATCAAAATGTCTCATGAATACAAAATTTCAAACGTCTATCTGGATTATTTCCTGAGAGATCGTCAATAAATTGAACTTTGTATGCGCGCATTTTTTGTTTGTTTGAAAATTTCGAATCGTTTCTGAAATATCTCAGTTTTAAAATAAAATTTATGAGTATATCTCGGCGAATACGAGTAAACGGTCTGAATGCGCGAATCTACTAAAATGCTAATGGTTATCATCTCAGATTCCGAAATAGTCTGATATGTCTAATACCCTCAAGTGATAAGAGAGGCAGTTACAAATTTGAACCCACACCGGCTTCGCAGACTGCTACCACAGCCGATTTGGTGAAATCGACTCAGTAGTTATGGGTTTGGGATTATGATGGGTAAAGTTGAAAGTCGTAGAGGAAATGAAAGGAAATAAGCCTCTTGGTTGAAGAATAATAGAGAATGGACTGGGATTAGAGAAGTAGGGCAATTATTTAGACTAACTCAAGAGTTTTGCCATACTGATCGCCAACGACCAGGGGTCTTGATACGGCACGCTAAGAAGAAGTACAACGTTCATTTTATAAAAGAACAAGGATAAACACGTCACAAAAGAAAAAGAGAAAATTCATGAAAAACAAAATAAACTTGAATGTGATTTATGAAAAAACTTAAATATTTGGAATAATTGAAATTTAAAGTTAAATTTGAATCTCAATATAAAGCTTTAAAAGTAAGTGGCATTATCACATCATACAAAATGGACAGAAATGCCATTAAATGGTATAAAGATGGATCAAAAACGTGTACGGGTCAAGAGCCAAACACTCTGAAAGCCTGGGTAGCACACCAAGCATTTTTAAAGCAGAAATCTATGCAATCGAAAAATGTGTTCAATTCAATCCAGAGACTATCGCAAACAGGAGATCATCATCCTGTCCGATAGGCAAGCAGCCATTAGCGCTCTAATCTCCAATATCATAAAATACAAAATCGTTTGGGATTGGTTAGAAAAATTAAATTTGCTGGGCAAGAAACATTAAGTTACCCTACAATGAATTCCGAAATACACCGGAATGAATGGAAATTAAATAGCTAATAGTTTTCTGGTTTTACAAGGGACCCGAAGACTTCGGTGATATCAGTTACCGAACAAGGAAAAGAAAGTAGATAGGAGCAAAACCAATTGTTAGGACAACCCACAGGGATTGAGACAAGCAATGACTCTTCTGGGAACAACCTACTAATACTAAGACGAGTTCTATCGAGGCACTGTCGGCTCAACAAATGCCCGATGTTGCTAAACTTGGCAGATAATGAGCGTACAGATTTTGTTGCACAGATGACGAAACTTCAATCCACAATCTTCCCAGCGCACTACATTTGGGAGCTACAGCCATCCCACATTATGGTCTTTTCAAAAGGAGTGGAATCAACAGATCAGCTGTAAACACTCGGCTTTTAAGTATCTCACCAAGAAAGAGCGACACAGTAGATCCTATTGGTCGTAGTGTATGTTATACCCCCATATCCACATTCATCATATATCATTATTACATTAATCTTTTTAAATAAATTATAACATGCTTTGTTATTTATTTAGAATTGGAGCTCCAGACAAAAATCGTTCCAAAAAGTTTTTCACGCATTTGGGGTTGTTTCTGAGGGTACAAATAGTAAATTTAAGGCGGGGGAGACATATTATTTCTATTATTCTAGACATTACATGGTGCAACTTACATATAATAAATCAATGAAACTTAACCTAACCTAACCCAACAAAGATGGTAATTATTTAGAATTGGTTAGGTTAGGTTAGGTTTCATTGATTTATCATATGTAAGTTGTATCATGTAATAACTAAAATAATGGAAATAATATGTCTCCCCCGCCTTGAATTTACTATTTGTATCCTCAGAAACAACCCCAAATGCGTGAAAAATTTTTTTGAACCTTTATTGTCTGGAGCCCCAATTCTAAATAATTACCCTTGCTTTTTTCTCAACATTTGACAAAAATAAAGTAAACTTGTACTTTTATAACAATCTTTCGTATCAACTAGGGCATCAACTGAATTTTTATTTTATGATTTTTCAGTTGTGTATATTGTGTGATTTGATCCAATTTATTTTTTCAAATTTACCATTATAAAATAATATTTTATCATTATAAAATGATACGCGGAATCGGACTCATCTAGTTTCAATTTCTGACCAAAAAAAATTTCCAAATAAAGTAGGGTAATATTTTATTTAAACAATATAATATACAAATTGTACAGATAATTGAAGTTATATAAAATAAAACATTGAGGTTTTATTTCGTATCTGTTCAATATTAGTTTCCTCTTGCTTGTATTATTGTGCTGCCATCTTCCCGAACCATTTCAAAGGATGGATTATCGTAATGTTTGCTACTCTTCATTTCGTGTACATCAGATAATTCTTTCGGTAACTCCCAATGGGTGGCGTCGTTATATTCTAATTGTGCAGGAATTCGTTTTGTGAAACTTAAAATATACCCTAAAATAAACAAAATTTATTTATTCATTTTGTGAAATACTCAGTTGGATTTTGGAATGTTCTACATACAAAAAGTATTGCAACAACTTTAGATAGCTCAAAAGAAAATTTTAAAAAGTTATCTTCTTTGAATAAATATTTATTGATTACCATTTGTAATTTGTAAAGGCTCCGTTGTGCAGTTGATATTATATTATCATTTGATAGAAAGAGAGAGAGAGTACATCGGTATACTACTCTCTTTCTCTATCCACTATATTCTGATTGGATCGCTATGATGTGAAAGTTAAGAGTGTGGGAGCGTCAAAGGTGGACACTAATAAGCTTTGATTTTAATGGTGACAAGAGAAAGATAGAGAGTGGTAAGCCAATGATCTCTCTCTCTCTCTCTCTATTCTAATGGTAAGATTCCACTAACAAGCCGTTTCTGCTATCTTTAATATTCTACTCTACGGCAATGTCTACAGGTCACAATATATCTTGCACATAATAAATCTCTAAATTACAATAGGTTCTTGTGGTGGTAGGTAATTTGGGTATTTAAAATAGTTAAAAATTTATATATCACGGTTGTGACGTAGGAAGTAAGTAAATACTGATACGTGGTCGCCACGTGTCGCCTTTCAAACGTCATTCTGTTATTGTGAGTGGAGGTAATTGGTTGTTGAGTGCGATTTGGGTTTTTGTAAGGGTTTCAAAGACTATTCTAATTGAAATGATGGCCGAAATAGGATTTATCGAAGCAAGATCGGACAATGTACCTTAGGTAGATGCATTCATAGTTGATACGTTCTTTCTCAATAATTAATTATTTATTTCGGCTAAAATACGTGGAGTAAAAGCAGATACGTAAGTACTACTAATTAGACTTTCTTATAGTAACGTCATTATTACATTTGTTTGCATGAACTTTATTAAAATGTAGTCAAAAAGATGATAGCTTTGAAGGTTTTCTGTCGTTTTAATGCCAACGGACGAGGTGTTTCACGAAATGCTCTTTTCCGGTTTTTTTGACAATCGAATTTGGTTAGAACAGCAGATTTTTTTTTTGGAATTTTTTTGCATTGTGTTAGTTTCCACATCATATAATTTTCCAAACCTGTTTCAAACTACAGTAAAGACTAACAAGTTGTTTTGACGATACCTCATCTTGAATTAAACAAAATTGTAGAGACGTGCGAGTGTTTTTTCAAAAGATACCCAGCAACTCTCATTAATTTGTATATATTTCCAATCTCGCCTGTTTACTTACTTTCTACGTCACACAACGTCCCATTCAGTTATGTGACAACAAATGCCTTTTGGCGCGTCATTTATGTATTTAAATTTAGTTTTTTTATGAACTAATATACCGTTTAGAAAAAATTGAGAAATAGTGTGTGATTGAGAAGGATATGCTAAGCATAATTAAGGTATAAAAAAAAGTATGTAAGGACCCTATTCATCAGTTTGGTGCCATTTTTATTACATGCAAGTTGTACTGCTAGGACATCAAATCAGCTGATATACTGTAGCACTCTCTTTTTTTATTATTAATATTATCTTCTTGTTGGTACATAATTTTGATTATTGGCGTTCTTTACTGTAAGATCTTGGCACAATATATTGACATTACGATGAATTCCATGCAATGTCTTGTTTCATATGAAAGGAACTTATACACATAATTTTTTTTAAGTTAACAATTCACGAAGTTGGCTCAGATTTTAGAGATATGTCAACAGAATATGTCATAACTCCGATTTATTGTGCTTTGTGGCAAAAAACTCGATAAACGTACTTATCTAACCCAACTTATATCAAAAATTCACACAAATTTGTGTTTCAGCTATAACTTTAGATATTTCATTACTTTCTATAGATCATGAGTGCAAGTATAGAATTATATAAATTAACAAATTTTTTTATGGATTTTACTGTATTCCTTCAATTCAATTCATTATTGTATCTCTCTATAGCCTTTTCTATTCAGAGTTTCGTCTTCCTAATTTTGAATTTTAACAACTTTTTGGTCTTCTATAACGCAGTCGTACCATCCTTTTCTTTCACTGTCTCCTTTCTATTTGCCTATAGGTTTTTTTATCAATTTTGGCATCCAATCATTATGTAGTTTCTCATCATATTAAGGCTGTTCTACCATTTGCCCTCTAATGAGATCTAATAAAATTCTCCAGCTCTTCACTCATACTTCTTTTGCACCTTCCTTCACAGCTTTCTCTTTCGTAGATTGTTTTTAATAACTTCCTTTCTCATCTGTGTAATATGTGTTGCGGATTTTTATTAAGCTCAGTTCTTATGAATTACATGTTATCACAACATATTCACAACGTTTTTTCACACAACTATCTGCGAAAAGGTAATGTACCATGATATTTTATTGTATTTGTGTTCTTCTCTTCTAAATTGCCTATTATCATATTGTTTTTACACGATTATCTCAAAAAAAGCAATTATACTTGAAAATTTTTGATTCATGTTCAACATTTCCATTGATTAATTCAACAAATCCTACTAGATCTATTTTATTTTTGTTCAACATTTGTTCAATGACTAAATCAAAATCAACTATTTCCAATTCTTCTGAATTGCCTGTCACACATTATTTTTTACAGGATTATCTTGGAAAAAGGAATTTTTCACATCACGATTTTCCACACATTCAGTCCATTAGGCTTGCTGTCCATAAGACATAGGTATGAAATGATTGTCTTGTTTCATCCATTGACACACATTATTTTGTTGTTTTTTAGCTCCACTGTGAACTCGCGTGGTATCCAATTTGAACAGAGCTTTCGCATACCAAAATATTCATTCACGATATGTTTAGCACGTTCCTTTTATATTGTTAGGTTATCAGCTATATATTATGATTATCCGAAATTATTTAGTGAACCTTTGATGACTTCGTCGGTGGTAGCCGCATCGTCTTTGGTGGTCATTTCATTTTTATAGACTTTTTCAAACAAAAGTTACTCTATTCATGCGTCAGCTTACAAACTCTCCAGTTCACCTAATATGGTTGAGGAGCAACCACACAACAATCTGCGGATCTGAAATGAATAGTTACCAAGTACAAATAGTTGTTTCAAAATTAACAGCTTATATAATAATCATTTGTTGTGATCTGGCTGAATAATAAATAATCACCAATCCACACTACAACTACAGGTGTGTCACTAAGGCTTCTATTGGTGCATTGACAAAGTATTTACCCTTGGTCGTTGTTTGTGACACTTATGGAAAATAAGTAGAGGTGGAGGGTTGAATATTTTCTCTCTGGGTAAACGCCAAGAAAAATTGTCGTCGAAATAATAATTATCAATAAAATATTCGTCTATTCGTGATAGAAAATATCCTGAAACACAAATTATAATTGTTGTCACTTGTTTTAATTTGCAAATTTTCAAGGTATATCACCATACTTTCAAAATGTTCAAATGGAGATAATAGTTGTTTAAAAAAATTTAAAGAAGCAGGAAAAACTTCTTAAGGAAGTAAGAGAAAAGCAATGAGGAAGTTGTTATTAAGAAGAGAATCTATGCGAATATTTTTTGTGAAATCATAAATTTAGCTAAAGGAAAAGCTGCAAAGAAACAGACAATGAAAAAACTCTAATGTTACTCTACAGTTTGATTTTTTAAATCCAATTTTTGAAATTATCTCGTATGTACAAAACACAACATTAGAAAAAAATAATTGCAGAGAAACCAGCACTAGTCTATCAAAAAAATTAATTTATGAGAATATATAGTAAAACAATCCACTCAATTGAAAATATTTCTAAAATTCTACTATAATAATAATTATCAATAACAAAGTTATGAAAACTTCAATCCGGAACCTTCCTAAACCAATAAAGGAGTTGTAGATGCTATAGAGATTATGTTTATATTTGAATTTTCATGAATTTCACATTGAGATTACATTGAGAATTTTTTGCATAGCAACATGAGATTTGTGTGCAGGGGCGTTGTTCTGCAAAAACAAAACACCTTTGGATAGCTTTCCGCGTCTTTTCTCTTTAATTTTTTTCCGTAGAGTGGTCGGTAATGTTGAATAGTAATCTCCGGTTATTGTTTCACCTTTATCCAAAAAATTCATCATGATTACTCCATGGCAATCTTAAAAAGTGAAACAAGAACTTTTCCAGTAGATTTTTGGACAAGAAACTTCTTAGGTCTTGGAGAACCAGAGTGTGGCTATTCCATCGATTGTTGCTTTGTTTTTGGATCGTAGAAATGTACCCAAGTCTCATCCATAGTAACAATTCGACTTAAGAAATCTACATCGTTTTCAAATCGAGCATTGATCGAACGCGATGATTCTACCCTTGCACGCTTTTGGGCAACATTCAAACATTTGGGGATCCATTTTGCAGCAATTTTTCTCATGTCCAAATTGACGTAAACTATGTGATAAACGCGTTCGTATGAAATATTCAGTGGTTTAGATATCCGTTCTAGCCCAATTCGACGGTCTGATAAAACCATGTTATGAACTGCATCGATATTTTCGGGGACTGACACAGAAACTGGCCTTCCCGATTGGTCATCATCTTCAATGGAAAATTTACCTCTTTTAAAGCTTGCGGTCCAATTTTTGACGGTCGCATACGAAGGACATTGATCACCAAGGGTATTAAACATATCTTCGTAAATACGCTTACCTCTAAACCCTTTTAAATACAGGTACTTGATGATGGCTCGATACTCCAATTTTACGATTTTCATAATTTCGGTGGACATCTTTTTTCTTCTGATTTATTGCGTAACTCTGGTTTACTTTTTTGATATCAAACTTTACACTGACACTTCTAATAAGTTATTGTTCGTTGCTATGGTAACGCAATATTATGTTTATGCATAGAACTTTTCTAGGCTAACTAGATATCAATACATCCTCGTATAAAGGTTTGTGAAAGACCGGAATATATTTATGCTTTTCAAATAAATAATAAAAAGAAACTCTGAAACATGAATTTATTCAAATTTGGATGTCTTCTTAGCCAATAAATTGAACTTCTTTTTCTTCTACGCCTTAACATATCAATTTTTGTTGAATGCAACGAAATACCTTGTGGAAGGTTATTGAAAAATGGAATTCAAGTGTCTAGCCAGTATGTCAATATTTTATCGAGATATTCTTGGACCACCACACTACATAAACGTGTTTGTGGGAGAGAGCTTCATTGTCTAAAAAATGTTCATGAAGGAAGCGACAAAATTTGTGTTTTTTGAGCTGATTCCAAGGAACCAAAAGATCATTTCTGATGTTTACTGTCAACAATGATCTGGTACTATCTGGTTACCATTTATTTCGAAATTTGCAGAATTCTTTGTTTTTGCTGATAAGGACCAGAAATTTTATCGGCGGAATCATGAAGCTGAAAGAAAGATGGCAAATGTCATTGAGCAAAATGGAAAATATATAATTGAATAAAAACTATTCTTTGT
The DNA here is from genome assembly GCA_026230145.1 of Diorhabda elongata. Classification (NCBI taxonomy): domain Eukaryota; kingdom Metazoa; phylum Arthropoda; class Insecta; order Coleoptera; family Chrysomelidae; genus Diorhabda; species Diorhabda elongata. The sequence goes on along the minus strand of CM047933.1, from coordinate 27,106,633 downwards.
AAAAAAAGTGTTTTATTTCATGTTACAAAACTGAAATTATTTTGTCGCCAACCCAATATATTCTCCTAGTGAGCAAAATAAAAGTTTTTCTTTGGCGTATTCTAAAATCTTCCAATTGTCGCTGGGTGCGAGTTCTGTGAAATATGGTGGAAATTGAATTTGACGATGGTTCATGAAAATTTGCATTCTACGGGTGGAACTTTTTTTGATCATGGGATTTTACTAGAATTCTCTTCGTGAAGCATATCAATAAAGAACAATAGGAGGCTATAATCTTACCAACCGATTGTTGCGTTATTGCTTACTCCTGACGGTTTTTGTTTAGTCTAGTTTACTCACGTGACTATTTTGATGTAAATATACAGAGATGGATTTAGGCAACATCCATGGTCAGAAATAAATGCAAAGAATTTTTTCTAGTGGAACAGCAATCCTTGATCAGTAAACGGAAATTCCTATTTTTTTTATATTTAAAACATCTCAATCTGAAGTACTTATAATAAGAAACAAACTTATTGGACGAAATTAATAAAAATTGCCAGCTGTTGTATGATATATGGTACTTCGAGCAATTTATGGAATAGCTATTTGTTGGACGAATGTGAAAAAGAATTCTTTTATATTTTCTCTGGTTAAAATTTTTGATTTTTTTGCAGTATACCCTATATTTTGTTTCTTCAGGAAATTGATGAGTTTTGGATATTTTTTGATGTGAACATCTTGTTTTATTGCGAGAGTACTTTTAATCATCGAGAATGTAGACTATAAAGTAGAACTTTTCCAGATTTTAGATTTTTCTAAAAAATAAGCGAACATACGTTTCGCCTTTTTCTGGTGACACCACTTCATAAAGAGCTCGTACCATTTTTCGTATCTTGCACGAGATTTATCCGACAATGAATTGAGAACCGCCGCATTGCTTTCTTCGGCGAGATCTCTTCATCGCTGATGTTTTCTTTTTTATCATCATTCATTGTTATTCGTCAATTTAGACAAAACTTCGGATAAAACAAATAATTTCAAAAAATTAAAAATTTAAGGTTTTGCAAAATCAATCAAGTCAATTGTCGACATTGAAGTGGCTAGAGTCACATTTAAGGAAGTTAAAGTTGTTTACTCCAGAGCATCTCGAAAGTGTTTTGTAGTACGGAACTGTTACTTTCACTACATGGAATCCTCAAAAAGCAATTTCGGTATGATAATGAATACAGAACGAACAACTTTCAGTTGGCGTCGTCTAAGAATGTAATTTGTGAAGACCGCCTTATTGATCGATAGTATATATTCAGAGCACGAATACCAATATGGTTGTCACGCATTTTGGTTACGGGATATGTTTCCCATCCTGATAAACGTCAACCATTAGTTGGATGTAGAGAAATTTATGGCAGCCAAATCGTAAGTGCAAAAAGAAAGACAAACTAGCGGTAGTGAGCTCTTTTTGATATCATATACAATAAAGTTTAAAAGATAACATTGATTCCACATGGCAAAAATGAAGCTATAAAGTCCTAATTCTGGTTTTATAAGCATAGCCAATATAGCGCTATCAGTACCTTCAACGCATATTGACACCTGTAGGTGCCACGACTTTATGAGTGTTATACAAATTAATGGCTGTTATGACCTACTTCAGAGCACTTCTACTATTAATTTGGACTATTATGTATTCTTCAGTGAAATATTACTTGTCTGATAGATCTGCGCTCTGTTTTTTGCTAATAATGGCTCGAACAACGTTAGTACAAAATTAATTTCATATTTTTTAACAACTTTAAGGTCTATAGGTACTAAATAAATGTTTTTTGAAACAACCAAGAGAAAATTATAGCTGATTGATCAACATGTCAATATTATATGTCACCTATAGGTAACAATGGGATTGCTGTCAATAAATTATGCTCTTTAAAATAGGATTCATTGCTATAATATTTCAATTCCATAATTAATGAAAATACCAATGTAAATAACAAATTATTGTCATAAATCTGTCGTAAAATTCCATTTGTTTAATTATTGAAAATAGTTCAAGTATTGGGAAGTAAAAATAACGATGTTCTTCCAGGAGAAACTGGAAACATTACCGAGGAAAATAGTGGAGACGAAATTGATTTCGACGGAAACTGATGTACAACATACTTTCTGATAACACAGATGACGAAGATTAAAACGGAGACTGTCCATCTGCTCCTTTACAACCTGTCACTTTTCATCTGTCCATCTTACACACTTCAGAACGGAGTGACATGCCCACTCTGAGAAGAAGAACACGTAAGTCAGTGGATTCCACTGCAGTCCCAGAATCGAAAAATAAAAGAACGAAACCAAAAAAACTGAATTGTAATTGGCAATTTTTCTGGAAAAACTGGGAGAGGTGATTGAGAAAAAGAGTCAACAGAATACGAAGAGGATGAATTGTCTTGCATTCAATGTTTTGAGAGAATGTTGACTGAATAAATAATAGCCTATATGACAAAAATGTCAAATTTGCATGCTCTATCAATGAATTCTACTTTGATATATTGCCATTCTCTTTTTGACAGGTTATATGCAACCAAAATATATCAGAATGTTGTGGGAAAAACAAAGTGTTTCCAAATCTTTGCGCCATGAAAGATTCTCAGAAATCTAAAACTTTTTACATATTTGCGACAATTATGACCTTCCTCAATGCGATAACTTTGCTAAGATTCGAGCATACTACATGCTGTGTGGAAATTTCAAGATAATGGGTTCCACACATTTTCCTTTTTAAATCACCCAGCCACAGCAACGCGAGGCCGGGTCTGCTAGCCACCTATAAGAAAAGTGGACACAATAGCATTCGTCTAAAAAAGAGAGCAAACATTACAGTAGACTGCCCTCGAATTATAATGTTAAGTTAATAGATTCGACGAAAATGTGCAGTAATTGCGGGTGTTCCTAAAAGGAAAGAAGTGGTGGTTCCATTTATTTCTTTTCGACTTGGGTGCAATATGTTGAAATGCATGGATGTTGAAAAAGAGTATCAGCAGAACAACTGACACTACGAAATCCGAAGAGAGATTGTACTATAATATCTGCTAAAATATGGGACAGCTCGTAAAAGACTTGTCCAGGTATAAAATGTTCCGGAAAAGAGCAAAAAGAAATTGGATTCGAAAAACGAGTCTTCACACCTAACAGTGGATTATTCAGAAAGACGCTGCAGAAAGAAACTAAAAAGAAAAATATCGAGGTCTAATAATTTTAGACTTTTTCCATGAGAAATAATCGAACAAAATGTTTGAACAAGACAAGACAAGACCGATAAATGGAATAATTGGAAAGTCATGTGAGAAAATTATCTAGATGTTGGATTGTTGGAGAAAAAACCATGACATTGCTTAATTTAATACAAAATATAGATAATTCTATTTAAATTCTAATTTTTAACGCATTATCACAATAATTATGATTCACGAGGAACAAGATAAAGCTTTTATGTAATTATTCAATCATTTCTATGTAACATGCTATTCCTCAAATTAACAACTTATTCATTATAAATTAATCATACATTACAATGTACAATCAGCAAGCATTTATAGAACTTCGTAATATTTTGATCTTACTAGCTTTCGAAAGAGTGTCCATCTCTAACTTAACCTATTTTGTCTATTCTCTTTTTTCTTTATTAAAGTTTCTTTCCACATATTTCCAATCTACATTTGTTAAACTCATGGGTGAGTTCAAATCAAAACATTAAAAACCAGTCCAGACCACGTGATGTATGAAAAAATATTTATGATATTTCACGGAGCAAGAAAAATAGATTGTTTTTTGTTTTGTATCTTATTTCGCTGGTATACCAACGACTTTGGCTCTAAAATCGTATTTTGTAGAAAGAATGAAGAAATAGTATGAGACATCCAGAAGAACAGTACAATGTAATATAGGATAAGACATGGTTGCGGAAGGATTGTCAAAATTTGTAGGACAGGTATACCCAGTAAATACAAGTGGTATTCTGTTTATAATCAAAAAATACTAAGAAAGAATCAAACAGAAGAATAGTAGAAAATATACCAAAGGAGATGGGCTCTTCGATTTTTTTATTAAACAACCAGAAATGACTGAGTGGTTGGATCAAAATATAGACCAGTTGAAGGAAGCGACTATTGAATATTTTGAACCTATTTCTATATTTATAAAAATATTTTACAGCAAATATCGTCAACTTAACATTCAACTGGTTCGATAGAATTGGGCTTCTTCACTTTTTCTTTATAAAAAGTTTTGGTACTTAACAACTAACATTATAAATTTCCAGGCCAAAAGAGGCTGTAGGAAAATCAAATATAAGCCCCAAATGTTGCAATTGTGGAATATACACACTAAACCCTGCTTGCCCAAATATAATTGCCTGAAACAGTGCATTAGACGCTCCTGCTGGTGAAGGAATACCAGATAAGGATTTAATTGAATATGATTCAACACCTTCTTACTGTGAAAATTGAAATAAGGGTAACATTGATTGTTATCGAAGTAGATTTAATAGATGCATGATTTGTGACTTGTAGAATCTTCTCAATTATGAAATCAATGAAAAAAGTTTATATAAAAGTCTGTATGTCTAAATGAAATTTAGGTTGATTAAATTTTTAATCCCGAAATTCCGGACGATTTTCGATACGGATTTGGGAATTGTATTTGACCAATTCTGCGATATATGTAATTAAAATTATCACAAAATTATTGCTTTGAGCGAATCTCATTCATCATATATACATCGAGAGGTTTATATTTTCTTTCGTTAATTCACCAAATCCTCACTATTAAATTGACTAACCAGGTAATTCTGTTGCTGCAAAGAATCCTTGCATAGTCAAAATGGAAAATATGTAGTTGGAGGTGATGTAGGCAAGTGTATGTGGTTCGAATGGCACAACAGTTTTGTGATTATTTTCCAGGTTTTAAGATTATACGTCATTCTTTTTCACTTATCACTTTCTTCCATATTCCCATTTTCTCTAAATCTTTTTTTCTCAGTGTCGTCCACTAGTTTTTATATTCTCAAATACAATAAGCCACAAGTTGATCCAAAGTCATTTCCAACATATCAAAGAGCAGGTTTGGAGAATAGTGGTGCTGACTATATACGACGTGTGAAAGGAATTGTACTACTTATGCCTCAAGTACAATAGGATTAACAGAAACCCAAGTAACAAGAGATGAACTTAGGAAAAGAATACAACAAGCAAAACAGAACTAGGGAAGGCACCAGGAATAGACCAAATAATGACAGATAAAGAAATAACAGAGACACTAGAAATCATACTCAACAAAATATACGACATTTGAGAAGCGCCAAGACTGGCAAGTGGGTATATATAAGAAAGGAGACACAATAAACTGTAACCATTATAGAGGAATCACATTATTAAGTACAGAAAGCAAGATATATACGACATTAATAAAAAACAGAATAAGAGACGATCTAGGAGGAACCATAGAAGACTCACAACAAGGATTTAGAACAAACATAGGAACAATAGATACAAACAATAAGAAGATACGACAGAAAGTTACACCTTCGTTTCATAGATCTTCAAAAAGCATTCGACAGACTGTCATTACAAGACGACGTACCGTGAGTCCCCAAAAATGGGCAATCTGCTTAAAGAGAAACGTTTTGACATTATCGAGAAGGTTTCGAACAGTTGGGAGTCAGTCTCAAAAACATACTTACAGTCATTGAATCAACTATAAATGGAATTATTGAAGGAAAAATGAATTCTAAATTTTATACGAAACACATATTTGTAATCATCTGTAGAAATTGTGTTGAATCGGTGTTTCATATTTCATTTCATATTTGTAGATAAGAAATATTCACACGAGACCAGGTCAAGACGAGTAATGTGCGTGGAGGATTATTACCATGTTACCAAAAACTGTTTAACGCAAATAGCTGTGTGTATAGATGCATTGTCATACTGTGGAACATCTTGTCGCAAATCAAAGCTTTTTTGAAGAACGTTATTGTCCAATCTAATCAACATTTCGAAATGTAACGTTTGATTCATGCTCTGATATAGAAGAAAAATTCTGTTTGGACTAGGCCCTTGGCAACACACCGGCACATTGTTTTGATGTGTGATCTGACTTGACGATATTTTTTCAATGGAGTAACGTGCTTGTTACCTTTAACAATTATAGCACCGTAACTATCCACAAGTGGAGACCTTTCATAAACTAGTTTCAAGCTGTTGTCATCATTTTTCAACTCGATTTCTTTCTTACTTTCTGATTATCCGTCAAAACTCGGGGAGCTAACTTTGCAACAGCCCTCCCAATTCCTAAATTTCACTCTAAAATTCTCTCCAAAATAATTCATTACTAATTAATAGTTGAGCAATTGTCGCTCGCCGTTCTATGATCACTGGTGATACATTAAAAAAAAACGATTTCCCTATAATTGTGATCTGATAATTATCACGATCAAGGAAAAATTATTCTTTCCTTAAATACTATAAATGTATGAAGCTAATGATCTTACTCGTAGAAGCTTAACAATTATTATAAATACAATTATCATAATTAACATTTATTTGTTGACGAAGCACTTAGATAACTACCTCAAATGGCTTCGTACTCTTCAGTCTTCTCTCTAGGTCGGGCTGGTGATAAGCTGCGCGGAAAAAATGTTTGTTACAATTTTTAGGCGAATTTCTAGCCAAGAGCAGTACTGAAGGACATTAATTCTTATTCAACATTTTAAATTTGTTTTCAATTTCTCAAATCACCTCATTTTTATCATATCTCACAACTAACTTCAATAGGAACCAGTTTTGCTATCTTAGTGTACAGTATATTATAATAATAATTATATGTCAAGTGCCTAGTCCTAATTGTGACGCTGTCAATATAGGACAGACATCTCAGTATTTAGAAAATAGACTAAGAGGTCATCAATACGAAAAAAAATTGAGCTGCATTGACGAACCATTGACGAAATATAAAAAAAAAACATAAATTCAAATATAAAGATTCAAACATTTTTGAAACGGAATCTAGTTCACGAAAAAGAGAATTTTTAGAAATGGTTCATATTCATGAGAACAAAAAAGCTATGAATGGTAAAAAAGAAAATAATTTAAGTAAAAATTATATTTTGTAAATTCTAATAAACTACAAATAATTTAATTGATTACTGCTATATATTTGAGATGAAAGGACTGAGGAAAAATCAATTTTTCTTATTAGAACATTTTCTAATGATTTTATTCTTATTTTGATGTTCATGATGTAGATGATTTATTGATTAATATAAATACGCAAATTGTGAGTGTCAATATCATATTTTTATCTTTCTTTTAAAAATTATTAAGAAAACAAATTTTGAAACAGAAGAGACCTAAAATCAAGAACACAAGAAAACAAATAATTAATAAATTATTATAATAAAGCATTTTGCTTCATGAATTAAAGCAATATAAATATTCAGCAAGAAGCAATAATGAACAATGCCAATGATCAGTATCAGGACCTTTATAGTACACATCGATTAGAATAAAAGTTAAATTGGTCCTTCGAAAATATGAAATATGAGGATAATTAATCTAGAAGTATCCATATTTGGAAGCATCCAATCATAAACTACTGTTTCCGTATCTCAAATTATTAGGACGATGAACTTTTTGCTATCAAGATTCCGGAATTCCTTAACGGTAGTTAAAAATTCATTAATAAATTTTCTCCTTTGACCTTATCGTCTGAAGGCATCAAAGTAGATCTTTGAGCTGATTGTTTTTAATCTCTTTCGAAATGTTCTATTCGGAGGATAATGATTCTTTTTGGCATTAATGGAATGAATTTTCCAGACTAAATTACTCTATCTAAAATTAGTAACTAAATCTACAAATCTAAAGTGCTTATATATTTGACTAGTTTCATAATTGTCCAAATTTTTGATTTGAAGAATGTGTATTAATTGTTTTGAACTTATTAAGAATCACAATTGCCAACTTATTTGGACATCGCATTGTGTGGAAACAATATTTAACAAATTTGATGCAAACAAGTATATAAGTATAAACAGAACTTAATGGGGTTTGCAAATTAAAAGGAAATGGTGTTTATTTCATATCTATACGACTGTCCCGCTAAATTTGACCAAACATGATCATCTACTAAGACTCTTCCTCCATACAATCAAGAACGATCCGGAATACCACTGCTGCATGGAGGAGGAACAAACTGCTCACAATATCATCAGTAAATATTCAGCATTCATTGTCGAGGTTCAAACACTTGGGCAAGACTTACCGTTGACCTAGTGTCAATGAAAGATTCAAGCCAAGGAGCCTGATAGTTTTTTACATCACTTTTTGTAGTTTTAAGCGGGACACGACAGGCCTATCGAAAGGCCTATATTCCAGACCAAGAAATATGAGTGAATCTGTCTGGTTTCATTCAATTGGATTTTGATACGATGGATTTTTTGGAAGTATCTCCAATCTTTCATTTTGATTTTATTGAGATATTGCTGACTAATGAATATATTATAAATCGTGTCTAGAAGTCTGGATATATTTTGTATCGCCCAAGATCCGTTCCAAATAAGTACTAAGTCATCAGCGCCGTAGGAGAGAGTATGTTACAAAATACTACTGGATTGAGTGACTTGTCGCTATTTTGATGACAAAGAGTTAATTTGTTGGTAAATTTGCGGCAGGGGTTTATTCGTGGTCCATTTGTCTCAAATAGATTCCTTTGCAATGGCTAATTTTTGTGTAAAACATTATGACTGTTGAAATCCGGGAATAAAAGCATCAATGTAATAAATTGTATATCAGATATTTTCTTGGTTTTCAGTAGGAGAAGTACTCACATGTAAAACTTCTCTTTTTATTCGAAAAAATGGTATATCAGGTGCGTTTGTGGTGTTATCAGTTTGCGGTTGTTTGGATCGTGAGAAGTTTCTCCTTCTCACTGGTATTTTCTCTATGTCTCATACGATCATTGCTGGGAGCAATAGTAGGTCCATCATCAGAAAGGTCAAATGGGTCGTCTTCACAAGCAAGACTCCCGTGCTTTTGAAGTATGTGTGACATTTGATGACTATATATTTTGGAGGATTTCTATGCAACGTGTATTCACTGCAGTACCATTTTCAAGTTTGATAGACTATATGGGCAAACCACCTTCTCTGAGTCATACGTTCCCGCCCATCATCTTCAAAATTTCTTCCAAAATTCTTTTCCATATCAGTTTTAAGCTAGCATCAAATATCTTAGAATACTATTAGATTCCGGTATGTTTTAAAAATTTTGTCAAAGGTTTTTTCCGTAAGAACCCAAAATATAGATAGAAAATTTACATAATATGTAATGATATATTTTATAATACGTTTATAGTAGTAAGGAAAGACAAAGTTTTGTAAATCCGTCGTTTTGATTTAGATTTTTATTGAAATTTACACGTAGACCTATTGCTCTGTTTTGCTGTTGAAAATAATATGAAAAAGTAACTTTTCATTCTTTGAGTTTAATTTTCATTAGGAGACATTTAAATTTAGTAGTATAAGACCCTTCAAGGTGTTTGAACAAATAACGAAAGCTTTTAACATCTAAATATCCCTGAAGAAAACCAAATCTTTTACAGTATCCAGCGAACCGAGAAGATGAAAACTCTCGATATATGATTAGAGTGTAGAACAAGTGATGTCATTCAAATATCTAGGAGCGAACATAACAAGTAATAGAAATCTAAAGAATAAAATGAAAGCTTAAACAACAAAGGCATCATTCATACAAGATGTTATGAAAGCTGGTCTTCATCATCCCAGCTGCAACTAGGCAACCATTGATGCAAACACAGGACTAAGGCCTAACGATCGGTGAAAAAGAAGTCAAGTCACACGTGTGCTAATATAGCCACCAAAAATATTATTGTATGAGATACTTGATTAAAAATTAAGTTTTTTCTAAGTGATCTTTACAACAAAACCGATCAAATTTACTCGAAAGAGCTTTGTTTTAATTTATTTCATTACACCAATGATGACGTAGCTCATCTGCTGAGCCACTACAGGGAAAATGAGTAGAGGGATGTATTCATTCGAATTTTGTTAATTAAACTGCTCAATTTAAGTTGTAAAGTACCCCTTCACATAACATAATAACCCAACTTCGGTTTCCAACATCGTTATGATACTTTTTGATGTATTGAGATATAAATAACTGGTCAAAAATTATATCACGACATCTCTTACAACAAATCAACAGCTACGAGAGCCAACTCACAAAGAATGTTTATATTCAAAAGTCAGATCATTCTCATTTCAGGAGTCAAAGAGGCTACATCATTTTCAAACTTATTTTAGACTGAAAACTTTTGACATTCACTGTTTATTAATGTTAATTGGTTTTTTATTTAATTAAATAATTACATGGAGAGAACATTATTTATACCCTGAATCATCTAGTATAGTGATTTTGGTTGTAGATATCAATTAAGTTTATCATGAAATACATTGATGCAGGAATATTATTAATAATACTTTGTACATTTTACGAAATCCAGTCATGTAAGTATATTTTTTGAATTGTATAATTTTTTCTATTGAAATAAAAACTAAAAAGTTTCGACTACTCAATCTGAGTTGAAAATTTTTATTAAATAGTGAGTGCATTTATAACATTTATTGTTCTGTGAAGGAGTTTTTTCCGAGTAATAAGTCACAAAGCAGAGGTTTTTCGCCTTGTAATTGTAATTTCACAGTTATTGCGTAGTGATATTAACAAAGAAGGTAAAACAACTTCTACAAGGAAGTTTCTAAGATTCCAAATTTGGGAGAGCTTGGTCGAATGAAGTTTTCTGTTTGCCAACTGAATTCATGATTTCAGCTATGTCCAAATATTTTCCACATTTTTGGTGAATAATGTAGTATAAAATATAGAGCTGTTTCCACCTACTTTGGATTTTGAGCCAGAAATACTATTTCGCTCATTTGTAGCTCTTTCGTACGTTTGAAATCCAGTTCAAGTTTAATGAAGGTTATAATAATCTTGATGAAAATTTCGTTTCCATTAACAATCCTCCATGACTGAATATCAGCTACCTCCTCTATGTTTTCGAAATATTTGCTTACACTTCGAACCATCAAGAAAGCTTGAGCAAAATCTTCAATATCAGACATATGTAATATAATATCAGCAAATAACCACACGAAATACTTGCAAGCATCATTCAGTAAACTGAAAAGTTTTTTTCCGATATTTACCGTTTAACGTGCCATTTCATCAGGGCATATTCCATCAATGGTTTTCTAGTCGCAATAAGTTTAATGCTGCTTCAATGCCTGAGCGATTTTCTCATTATTTTTATTAGATGTTGAAAGTTCATGCCACTTTTTTCCTTTAGTATTTGGGTCGTCATTTCTGGGCTCAAAATCTTTTTGTAAAACAAGCTTAAATGGTGTTTGATTGTGTGGTGTTTCAATTATCTTTCAATTTTTTTGCATATTTACGAGAGGCTAATATGAGCATTATAAATACCTTCTTCGAGTATACAACAAAAAACCTTGATGTAGAAACGAAAAAATATTCGTTGTAGTGTAAATCCGCTGTATGGGCAAGAGAAATTTTATTTTACCTTACATCTGTTTTGGAGTTTCCGGGAGCCCCACTATTTAAACTGTTTTCTATTTCTGCCGAAGCCTATAAAGGCTCGAATCAGTACTCACAGATGTTTTATAGAAATAACCTGCCGAAATGTTTGAAGTGTCACATTATATTAACTAATTAATCTCTTAGCAAATCACGTGCGTAAACGACGAAAAGTTGAAGATAGAGACAAGAAATAAGCTCATCACATGTCAAAATCCGAGACGATATGAATTATGGACTATCATGATTTCTTCATTTCGTTATAGACTAACTAACCGCTTTTAGCTAATTCGTTGATTGTTCAGTTAGTTTAACTTTAATGGAATCAGAAGTCTCATTATGTATTTTTATTTGTTCCAGCTGAAATTTTCAAATTTTGCAACTGGTCAGATCCGAAATTGAAGGATTGCTTGAAAAAATCGATTCAACAAGGAATAGAATTGCTAAGATATCGAGATGGTGAGTTTGAATAATTTCGCTTAAATCTATGTTTGAACTATTTCAATTTATATAGATTTCATGAGATTTTTACACGCATATTTTTGTTTTTTGGTAATCAATAACAAAAATGGAGCAATTAATTTGTTTGCAAAGACCTGGGGTCATCTTAATTATATCTTATCAAGATTTCTAAGTTATAAATCTAGTTGGGAAGATGGTAATATCATTTTGAAAATTATCGTTTATACGTCTATTGAGAGATAATATGATTGACGTGTTTCGTCTTTTTTGTGTCATATAATTTCATTAGCATATAGCTCTGAGTTCCTGATGTTATCAATTATATTTGATTTACATATTTCGAGATAAATTATCACTTCCGCTTGACTGATTGATAGATTGTGATATTTTTAAAGAAAGAATTAACATAAACGAAACTAAAAGAATACAAAGAAATTATATAAATGAAAAGTTGAAGATGGGATGAATTATTTTTTCCATGATATAAACAATACTAATATTGATAATCAATGTAAAGTATTTGGAGATAATGAATGAATGCTGTAAAATTAGAATTAGGAACAGTTGGTGTATCGAAAGATGAGAAACTTTTGAGCTTATTGAAAGAAAACAACCCGAAGAAGCATATATATGACGAAGACATTTAATATCAAATAAATTAATTGACAAAATGATCAACCTAGATTTTGGTATAGCAATGAACTTAGTAAAACAAAAACTTGTAACAGAAACGCTGAAACATCTGAAATAAAAGAATGAGAAAATGAAATATTTTAATCAATAATGTGAACAGAATGGATGAGAATTGTAAATATTATTATTTCTGCATAAAAGAGCAGATAATAAAGATTCTTAGCACTATTTTGATGGTACGAAACTGAGGTGCTAAAACTTTATTAGAGTATTTTTTTGAAGAATAAACAAAGATACAATACCTGTATCATTGTTTAGAAGGATCCCAGAGAATTTTTTCTAACTGTAAAGAACGGGACCTTATATCCAAATCATTTATACACGAGAATATAAAAAAGACTAAAAATATATATATGTGAGTAAACTATCTCCGTTATTGTGGAGTCTAGTACCTAGTATGCGAACTACTGGAAAAAAATAGGGGCTATAGCGTGCAATGTAGTAGCAATTCCGATAGTCTTTCAATCAACACCCGTAGACCCTTTCACGATAGCCTACTATGAATCACTCAGGAAGTTACTGAGCACTCAGTCAATTTCAAAAATATTGAGTGATCAAAAGTGCAGACTGATTAAAACTGTATACTAAGTGCTGTATCTAAATATCTAGAAGTTTTCCTGGACAGCGAACTGGACGGCCTATATGGAACAAGTTTGCAAAGGCCCACGGCAGATGAGGGCTCTCTCTTAATACTATTTTGTGGAAATTCGAGGTCATTATCCTACCTAAACTAAATTATATTTATCAGATCTGGTAGAAGAGGACTGATAAAAAAAGATATATCAAACCTGAGAAACATTGGCGCAGAGGGAAGCGGAACATGCGGAAAGGGAAACATAAACGATTACTCTAAGCTGCATGCAGAATGTTAACTTGCACTATCGAATAAAAGACACACATTGGAGAAAACTGTCAAGACGACATGGACCACAGAGACAGGAGGAAGTGGGAATCATCATAATGTGTCCTAATAGGATGCAACAGACGCACCGACAATGAGATTCAATGGCATCCTTCCCAGCAGGAAGAAATTGGATCAAAATAAAGTTAGTTTACCTTGAAATGGTGACGTCTACTACTTGGATGGAACCAGAAAATGCCAGGTAGCTGGAGGCAATAAAAAACTAGTGGTCGTACTTACCGCAGTCCAGTTTGGTGTACAAGAATTTATCAACATTATTGTAGACAGATAATGCACTAAACGTTCTGCAAAAACATGACCACCGAATCAAAGCTGAATGTGGAATCCAATAAGGTGCCTATATTGGCAAATGAAACGACACTTCAGGTGGTCTTTATCCTTGAAGGAGAAATGAATTGGCTATTGACCTTTTGATCAGTTTGGACCAATCATTCACTGAAAGGATTCAAGTCTGCAGTAGGATTCTCTTAGTAGCGTATTGACGTAAAAAGCAGAGTGGCAAATAGGAAAGCCAAAGACTCCGATAGGTCCAATCAGAGAGTACGCGGCAATCGGTTATTACGAATAAAACAAACAATGTTGCTGATTTTGATAATCAACAATACGTTTCAATTTTCCTTTTTCTATCTCCGTTGAAAATTTAATTACTCTGATTCTTGCACTGATTCTATCTAAATGATAATATCTATCATTATTATAACTTCATCAATTTTTCAGGAATGAATCTTCCTTCAAGTGATCCTTTTTTTGTGGAAAATATTGTACTCGATACTGCTAAGACTTCTGTGAAATTAGATCTAAAATTTCACAATGTGCAAGTTTTTGGTTTTAGTAATTTGACAGTACTACGAGTCGAGTAAGTTAACATTAAATGATAGTATAATTTTCGCTTCGCATCCCTATATTTGACTAGGATCGAACATTGAAAAATTACCAATTTTGTTTTCTTGACAATATCCTAAGAAATGATTGAAATTATTCTCTCTTCTCTCGCCCTTGAAAAAAAAAGGAAACTACAATACCACTACAATAGAAATAACTACTATTGCAGTTAGTGTTGTTGTCTCTAATTCTACATAACAACTTTGAGAATAATAATTATTATAAATATCTTGTTATGGATTTACATCATTGACATGATACTAATAAATAATTTGAGTTTAGTCATTGAATTTTCATGTTATAATTATTTGTGGACTCTAATTTTGAACTAAAATGGAAATAATAAGAATACGAATGTCTCGAAGGTTTGAATACCATCAAAATCTTAGGTATGTTAGATTTGGTACCACTCGCGAAAGCAATAGAATAAGGAACAAGGTCAATGATTGTAGTTAGTTGGATATATTCTTCTTCTTCTCCTTCTTCTTCTTCTTCTTCTTCTTCTTCTTCTTCTTCTTCTTCTTCTTCTTCTTCATCTTCTTCTTCTTCTTCTTCTTCTTTCTCCTCTTCCAATAGGACCAGGTCCTGTTCAATCCTGTACGTTTGGCACTCTTCTTGGATCTTCCTGAAAACCTGATCTCCAGCTCTCGTATCACCTCTTTGGTGGTCTGCCTACAGGTCTGCGTGTGTTCAATCTCTAAGTTTTAGCCCACTTTGCCCATCTGTCTTCTGGCATTCTTTCTACGTGATCCCTCCAGAATCTTTTTCTTGCCCTGACCCATCTCATCACATCCTGTACATCCAATTCTTCTATTAAATCATCACTCCTTATTCGATCCCTGAGATTGACTCCCTTGATGGCAGTAATTTCATCTCTGTGGTTCTCATTATTCCTTTTGTTGTTGATGTCTCGGCTCTGGTGTCTGAGGTCTCACACACGTTTTATAGTTTCTGGTCTTGCTCTGTGAGCTCATCGTTTTGTTTCTCCACTCAGAGAGCCGCTGACTTGGTTAAACTAACTCTGGATCCACCGATCTTCTGTTAATTATGGATAGTAATCGCCCTTCTTATGTATAAATGTATGGATTTTATGGTCTCGTATACACTGCGATCCAAAGGATCTATTGTATATATATATATATATATATATATATATATATATATATATATATATATATATATATATGTATGTATATATATTATATATATATCCATTAATCTCTCTCCTTTTAAAAAGTCCAGAATGTGGTATGGCTTCAATTACCAGGGATCTTCGTTTTCTATTTCATACGCTCACAGGTATAGTGGTAGAAGTTTCGTCCTCTGTACAACAAAACCGGCACGCCGCATTATCTGCTAGGTATAGCATTTTCAGGTGTTTGTTGAGGCAACAGTGCCACGATAGAACTCGTGTTATTATTTGTAGATTGTACTTACTCGGCAGATCCACTCTGGTTATAGTTTCCCAGAAGAGTCTTTGCCTGTCTCAGCCCTTGTAGGTTGTCCTAATAATTGGTTTTGCTCCTATTTACCTTCTTTTCTACTGATTTTTTCCATTGTTCTGTAGCTGATACCACAAAAGGGTTCGGGTCCCATGAAGAGCTTGTCTCCTCTCGCTTTAGAGAGCTTATCAGCCATTTCCCTACGCTCAGGTTTGTCGTCCCGGAATCCATCTGCTTGAAAAATGCTTGGTGCGCTTCCCAGAATTTCAGAGTGTTTGGTTCTGGATTCATCCGTATACCATTTAAAGGCATTTCTGTTCATTTCTTGTATGGTGTTTTGATCCCACTTGATTTTACAGTTTATTATTTTTCTCAAAGCTAAAATTTTTCGATGTAACGTCCTGAAGCATCACCCTTCTTAAGAAGAAGTGCTTTAAATTTCGGAAAAAGGATGGGTAACCAAGTCTTTGAATTGACGAGCATTTAGAGCTTTAGTTGATAATGGTAATCACTAATTCCAAATTTCTTCCGAAAATTTTTGCGCACAAAGCGGTTCTTGGAGAATGATACAATGGTTAACAAGTATCTTGTATTAATGTTTTCTTTCAAAATAGTCATACTTTTGGCCCCATATGTTAAAATCGACACAATTTTATCGAGGGGAATATGGTGGAATTTAATACAAATTTTCGATTTACAGACGAATTTTAATTAATGGAAATTTGATTATTTTCTAACCAAGTTTTTTTAAATGAAAATTTTATTGCGTCTTGTGTGGATATTCGTGCCAAGGCCACACTTTGAATCGCCCTTCGCCGACCACTGGTTATGTCTTAATCTTAATACGAAACCTTGTACATTAGTTACTGTCTCAATCTTGTTCAACTGAAAACGGTTTTCTGTTTTGTTTGATGTTTACATATCAAACATATCCAGAAATTAGAAAATCTGAAAAAAATATTTGTAAGAAGCAAATATATAGTTATTTTTCCGTATACAAGCATTATTAGGAAGGAGGGTAAGTAATTATTTAGTTTAGGTTACATACGCCTGATTTCCTTGAAATTTTAGTGTGTTATACAGTTTTTTATGCTGAAAAAGAAGATATACAAGGATGTATTGATATCCAGTTAGACTAGATCAGTACAGAGCATAAACAAAATATTGCGTTACCATAGTAACGAACAATAACTTATTAGAAGTGTCAGTGTGAAGTTTGAGGTCAGAAAAAGTAAATCAGAGTTACGCAATAAATTAAAAGAAAGAAGATGTCCACCGAAAATGTGAAAATAGAAAAATTGGAGTATGGAGCCATCATTAAGTACCTATATTTAAAAGGGTTAAGAGGTAAGAAGATTTACGAAGATATGCTCAATACCTTTGGTAATCAATGTCCTTCGTATGCGACCGTGAAAAATTGGACTGCAAGCTTGAAAAAAGGTAAATTTTCCATTGAAGATGATGACCGATCGGGAAGGCCTCTTTTTGTGTCAGTCCCCGAAAATATCGAAGCAGTTCATGACATGATGTTATCAGACCGTCGAATTGAGTTAAAACAGATATCTGAAGCACTGAATATTTCATACGAACGAATCATATAGTTCACGTTAATTTGGACATGAAAAAAATTGCTGCAAAATGGATCCCCGAATGTTTGAATGTTGACCAAAAGCGTGCAAGAGTAGAAGAATCGCGTCCGATCTGGGCTCAATTTGAAAACAATGTAGACTTCTCAAGCCGAATTGGTACTATGAATGGATGTACTTGGGTACATTTCTACGATCCAGAAACAAAGCACCAATCGATGGAATGACGACAATCTGGTTCTCAAAGACCTAAGTTTCGTGTCGAAAAATCTGCTGGAGAAGTTCTAGCTTCACTTTTTTGGGATTGCCATGGAGTAATAATGATTGATTTTTTGGATAAGTGTTGAAGAATAACTGGAGATTACTGGTCGACATTACTGACCACTCTACGGAAAAAAATTGAAGAGAAAAGACACGGAAAGCTGTCCAAAGGTGTTTTGTTTTGCAGGACAACGCCCCTGCACACAAATCTCATGTTGCCATTCAAAAAATTCGTGATTTAGGGTTTGAATTACTAGAACCACCAGATTTGGCACCGTCAACTGAAAAAAAGGTTAAAAGGCTGTAAATTTTCTTCCAACGAGGAGGTAATAAAATCTGTGGAGGTCTGGTTTGAAGAGCATGAAGAAACATTATTTTCGAAGACGTGGCGGGTTCGCTGTAATAAATGTATCCTAATGAGAGGAGAATATGTTGAGTAATAAAATATTTTAATATGCAATTTTTGTTTGGTTCTAGAGTAGGCTAAGAATTTTTCAATATATTTTCGTACATATGTTGGGCGCGGACAATATTACTTCACATAGTTTTCAGTGTTAAAAATTTAGACTTTTAACACCCCCCTCCGGCCTTAATCCTCTCCCACATTAAATATAATTAGTTACGACTAATGTAATGACACAAATCGATTTCTAACAATCATTTATTTACACGTACAAATAATAAATAGAAATTTCCCAAAATACTGACGATAATGAGATCTCGTTATTCCATAAAGAAGTATGTTATCACGAATATCTAGTCAAAGTCGCTCAATATTTTGAGTATGAGCCTAACATAATCTAGCCTAACCTATCTAAATTTTCAGCTTCGGAAAAGTATGTGAAGGAATAATTTCCGCGCCCTATATGTATGTATTAAACTCATTTTCTCCTCTACATACTAAAATTTGAAGGAAATCGAGCGTATGCAATCTAAACTAAATCATTACCGGAATGAGTTTATCTATTGTTTTCTTGTTGAGTATTGCTTTTTTTATTATAATACATGTTTCAATCAATCAAAGCAACGCGGCTGATGTCGAGAGCATAATATGGTACAAATTTTTTATTGAAATAATCAATTCTTCCGTAGTTACAATGAAAAAGAGAATATTCTTTCGTTTGTTTCTGAACATCCCAGGATGATTCTGAAGGGTCAATATATAACTAAAGGAAATATATTGGTATTATCCGTTTTTGGAGAAGGAGATTTTGTGATAACAACTTGTGAGTATTATTTTTATTAATATCCAAGAACCAGCTAATCCATGATTTTGAAAATAATCTATACCATCATTTACTTAGATTCCTGAAAATTTAGCATTATTTGAATCAAAATAAGTCCTTTGACATCTTTTAGACATTCTCACAATTTTTTAATAGTAGATTAGATACGATTCTTTGTAAATACACTATGATCTAAAATGATCGCCCTTCTCTAGAGCTGGTCATTTGAGCTACATATCTACATCTAGAAATAATGAGAGAAATAGCCTTGGAAAGGTTAATTTTCCTTATAGTGGTCGACTGGAATGCTTGCTGATTAACAGCATATAGGGACGTATCGTAATGATTTATGGAATTAAGGAAAACGTGGACAAAAAAGTGTGAATTTGAGCGGCCAAAAAAATAACGATCATTACTTATTCGACATTGATGAACGGGTTTTCAACAACTATAGGTCTTTCTTCAGTTCCAATATTCGGAATAAAATACTGACCTACATACAATTGAAACAGTCTTAGTGTGCTTTTATAGAGATGAGAATAGCATTTGTTTTTGTTAAAAGTACTTAGGGTTAAGATTTTTTAAAGTAAAATATCTGAATCTTCCTGCTGGTTTCATTTTCAATTATCTTGAGGACATGTGGGAGAATTTTCATTCTGTTTCATTGTATCAGTTTTGACGGAGATTATACTTGTATCGATCTCATAATGGTAAACATAGATTCTTGATTGCTCTTATGCTTTTTCTTGCCTAGACATTTTTATATCGTTCACTTTTTATTATAATGTTGATTGACTAAGAAAATAAGAAAAATATCGGAGTTCTTCTACCTAACAACTTTTTTTATAATATTATTTTGTTTTAGTTGACACAATAATAAGAATAGAAATACATATAGATGGAAATGGTACTCATTGTATCAGAATTAAAAAAGTGGTACTGACGTTAAAGCCCGCACTTGTTGAATTCGATTTCAAAAATTTGTTCAATGGTGATAAGATACTTGCAGATACAGTTCTGAAGACTGTAAATGACAATTGGGATTTAGTATACAACGACGTGGAAAATGGAATTAATAAAGTATTTAGTGAGTCCTTCGAGCAAGCTGCGAAAAAATTATTTGAAATTATATGTTTCCCTATGTTTCAAAGTTAAAGATAAACGTTTGCTCTTTTGTTAACGGTTCTTATGGAAACAGTTATGTAGATTTTATGGTTTTTCAGTTGAATTATATAATTGAATAAATAACTGCGTAATTTTCATATTTTGATTCTGTTGAACACGTTGAAGAACATTATTAATAATAATTATTATATAATCTTCTTGAATATCGAATACAAATCCAAATTATTTGTTAGCTTCGCTCATGTATAGAATACTTTAGATATTTTTTATCATATTGGAATACTAATTTTGGAAATTGGTGTTTAAACGTCGCGACGTCGCGTCTATTTTCAAGAATTCTGAGAATAAATATGAGAAGAAAATATATAATATTATTATCAACAATTTACAATTATTTTTTGGGAATGCACTGAATTGTGTTTATTAAATTACATTTGTATGGTTATAATGTGTGAAAAAAAATAGCTGAAGAGTAAATGAAAATAATAATATATGAGGAGAAGACGATTGTTGTATATATATGAAATTTCACTATGTTCATCTACTCTTGAATTATTTTTTTACAATTACATTCCTTTCTCAATTGGTTTTACTTTTTCACATTGTACGTTAGGACTAGTTTCGTCAATCCATTTATGAATGCCACTTAGTTTTTTACTTTGTATAAGTATCTCCATTCCTTTCCTACTTTTCCCACTTTTTTGGGCTCTCCAATTCTCATATAAACGATGTCCTCTTCTATATTGAACTTGATATCTAACGTTTCCGTAACTTTCTCAACTTTCTATATTGTTTTTTCTTTTCCTTCATTGTTCATATCCTGTAATCATTTTTACAATTAAAATCCTTTCTCAATAGGTTTAACTTTTTCACAATGTACGTTAGGATTATTTTTATCAATCCATATATGAGTGCCACTTAGATTTTTACTTTATATAAGTATCTCCATCTTCTT
This sequence comes from Diorhabda elongata, assembly GCA_026230145.1. Classification (NCBI taxonomy): domain Eukaryota; kingdom Metazoa; phylum Arthropoda; class Insecta; order Coleoptera; family Chrysomelidae; genus Diorhabda; species Diorhabda elongata. Next base: position 27,085,446 of record CM047933.1, on the reverse strand, counting down.
TCTGCTTTTTCCACATTTTTGGGCTCTCCAGGTCTCATATCAACGATGTTCTCTTTTATATTGAACTTGATATCTAACGTTTACTTTACTTTCTCAACTTTCTCTATTGTTTTTCCATTTCCTCCATTTTTCATATCCTGTATTCATTTTTACAATTAAAATCCTTTCTCAATAGGTTTAACTTCTGCACAATTTACGTTAGGAATATTTCCGTCAATCCATTTATGAATGCCACTTAGTATAAGTATCTGCACTTTCTTGCTGCTTTTCACATATTTTTGGGTTCTCCAATTCTCAAATCAACGATGTCCTTTTCTATATTTCACTTGATATCTAACGTATTTATTTCCTGTTCTAGAAAGGCAAATTTAACATCTCGCTTTTGCACTCTTCCCTTTAGTATTTTGCATTTTTTTCTTTTGTTTCTTCCAAATTTGTTTCTTCATATTATATTTGAAGTTTACTATTTTTCACTAGCGTAAAAAGCATATTCCACTTCCAACAATTCAGAGGATTCGCTTTCAGCTAGTATTCAAATTCTGTATTTTTCACACAATCCGACAACGCCGGAAATATAAAATCCAGACTAGGTCAGTTGTTACTGATGGTTTTTATATATTTTATCAGCTAACCTGTTTACTTACCCAGAAATCTTATTTTTGATGAACAGCTAGTTGTACCAAAATCGCTAACTAAGTAGCACATCTGTCTATTGCATGTGATTTATTTATCACCACAAATCCCAAATTTGTCACTTCGATACCACGTTGCCAATCCTTAAAACTACTTTTTGTTATTTACGAAATTTCACATTTTTGGCGTTCTTGAACAACGCCTTGTGATGAGAGAGTAAGGAATTAACAAATTCGTCATATCAACCATCGTATTTAAAGAGAAAAACGTAATTACGAGATGTGCGTATTTAACAATGAGGATAACGATGTTACAGAAGTGAGCATGTTCCAAATTCTAGCAGCTGTTAGCTGTTACTATGTTATTTTCTGTTATGAGTGCCTCTCATCACTGGAATTACATTAAACTATCTATTTTTAGTGAAGTTTCAGATGCAGATGATACTGCCCGAGTCGCTCACAAAAAAACATTTGTTCATATCAAAAAAATATGTAATCGGATTGTCTCTTGAGTATTTGTTTGATGGCCCAATCGTGCAGAGATATTTTGAATTCCATCAACACTTGTGACAATTTATGGGATTTTACTTATGCACTTGAATTCTTGAATAATGGAAGAGAAAGCGGTGTCTTCATAGGCTGATAGAACAAGACTTCCAGCACTGTTATAAAAAATATGTATGAATTCAAAATAAAATGATCTTTAACCTTTTCACTGCTAGTATTACTTTATCAATAATTTGTGAAATGCATTAGAATGCGTTTATGGGACTATTTTAGTCAGTTGCAACAGTCAAATTTTGAAAATCTTGCGCCCGACTTAAGGGATGGTCCGCAAGTACAGAACGTTCGTCTAGACCTACTAAAATGGGGCAAAGCCGGGAAAGCCGGACGTCGCAGTGAAAAGGTTATGCCACTTTGAAGATCTTAATAGTGAGTGCAGCCAACGCAAATTACTCTGATTCAAAAATATTTCAATATCAAGGCGTTTTATATTTTCCAATTTCATATGATACTAATAAATATCAACCAAAATTTCTTTCTTTAATTTGGTTCTTCCAACGAGATCCACACATTCATTAGTTAAACATTTATAACTGTTCATTGAAAAGAAACATTGAATTACCCTCACTACTTTGTTTCAACTGATATGTGTATGAAAAATTACTTAAGAGTATCCTAGCTTTAAGAAGCATATATTTTCCGGTAACATTTACTTGTTGGGTTATAGTGAACAATAATTTCTAATGGTTCAAGATAGGGATTACGCCGTCTGCTAACAATCCTAGAAATCTTAAACTATTTTCCCTTGTCTTCTTTTACTAGGTCTGTCAATCTTTTTATATAAACTTCCATATCACTTGAAATCCTGTTTCTTGCTTTTCTTTCAAACTATTTAGAAAGTGAGAAGTGACTAAATTGCATTTCCTCTTACCAAACTTGAATCTGACCGCCCTATTTCCGCCCTAAATAATTCTTCTGTCATATCTTCATGATAATCAGCTGCAGATTTTATCAGATATTAATAAAGCATTCATAATAATAATCAAATGAATCTCACCAAACGACCCCGCTGCTTATCGCAGACTTTCTGGCAGGAATATTTCGAAGAAATTGTGTACATACGCCTACCGACAGCTTCGGAAAATAGAAATGTATTTACGTTTACGATTCAATGTTCTCATTGGTAAACAGTGGATATGATGTATTTTGACAAATGGACTGAAGGTTTGTTAGATAAATTTTAAACGGGTAGTAAACATTATTTTTCATTCCTAATATGGTATGAATGTCTTGCGTATTTATGGAATATTGATAAAAATAGAAAATAACTTGGTAGCGAACTGAACATAAATTTATGAGAATAATTAAAAAAATATAAAATTCCTAAAAGATGAATAACAATAATTTATCCGAAACAATTTAATTTCCAAGGACTCATTTGAACGATCACAATTCATATGTACCTTAATTTCATACAAAACTTTTATTAATTCATGATTTTCGGTCGGTGAATTTTAATCCCTTTTACTGCTGCTAATATTTAATTTATATTTAACATCCTGCCCATTGTTTGAATAAACAAAATTCATGGAGATTTACGTCCAAATAATTGCTATTCCACCGTCAGAGTAATACCGATATATGCCTCGGCAGAAAATATTTTACCCGCATTAATCTTCGAATAATTGGTTTCTGCTGAAGTTGTTCATTAACAATTTGAATATGTTTTGTGTTTAAAATAAACTCTGGAATAATATCTACCCTTTTGTTGAGAAGTATGCCATTGTGCAGAGAATTTCGAGACAAAAATACGAGAAGAAGGTGAGTTATCGAACTACAGTGAAACCTCCAACTTCTCAGTTGTTTTTTAGAAAAGATATTGATCGAAAGTACTAATATTATATAGAAATAGAAATATTACGACTTTGAAAGGTGTTAAATCAAATAAGTAATACATACTTGAACATACAAATTGACTTTTAGAGGCAAAATCAAAAGAAACTTGCTGCATTCCATGTTGTCCAAAATCGTTAAACTTTCCCACTGACGAAATAATAATTTACAGTTTCATTTTCCATATGGGATGCAATATTAAAGGAAAATAATGAAAAAACTTTAAAAAGACTTTTTAAACAATCACGTTTGTAGTTTGCCGGTAGAAAATTTATTTTTTTAGGACCCAGAGGAGTCCTTGGACAAGTTAAATTATACCTCGTGTGGCATCAACATCATGCTCTGGAGCTACAACTTCTTTTTATGAATGAACTGGCGAGGGAAGATTGATATGTTGAATATTAACATCATTTTGGAAGGAAGAATTTCTTGATATGGACGATGAAGCCCCAAGAGCTTTAAAGATGGTTGTCACAAAAAATGAAACAAATGCGAAGAAACATAAATACATAAAGAGTTATTGGTCCACAGATTCATTTTTTGAAAATAACATTTTTGAAAATATAGGCATTGTCAAATGAGGAATGGTGAATAGATAACAGAACTGATTTGTTTACTAGATAATGTTTTCATTCCATAATAGATCACGCATCAGACAATATATTCTGAATGAATCCCACAAAGAGAGACAGGAGTGTATACCATAAGATTTTGAGGAAACGGAACATGGAAACTAATGCGTACATCGAGCGCATATTGCTTTCGACACAACAATTCAATTCGTAGATATCTTATTGCGTTGATGGGAGAGCTAAAGAATCTATAGAGACTGGAAAAAGAATGAAATTATATCTTTCAATAAATTACTGACCTGTTATTAGACCAGTAACTATTGCAACTGCCAGTGTGACCACCAATCCAAGTAATTGATATCCAGCCTGCGTTCCAGCACTACGGACTGTTTCAGCTTTCATACCTCTACTTGGGTAAATTTCGTGGAGATCGTTGAGATACATATTTTCTGTAGCAATAGCTGCCATAAGGATACTTAATAATCCAGATAAAATCCCTGGCATTCCGTGGAGATTGTGTACACCACATGTATCAGAAATACCCAATGATTTTTCGATGATCGGCTAGAATATTTTAATAAAATTAATTGATAAATTGTACTACATAACTTTATGGGAAGAGGGCTCATATTTTCAGATAAACAGTTTTTCAATCTACTACGGACAAAGTATTGAAATGTGAGGAATATTTTTTAATCTGAGAATTATACGATATTATTATCATTTTGACGATGGAATCTTTGAAAATGCAGGTAGATGTCTACATGTTTCACTTTTATGAATAGTTCTACTCTCACAAAATTCAGATTTTCTTGCCACTCCTCATGTAACAAATTTTGATTATAGTAAAAAATACACAGTAATACTATAACGTGACTAAAATTGAACCACGGTTGTTTTTAGATACACCTTCGTAAATTAGGTATTCCACAGTCACTATTTTGCAGCTACGGCAACGTATCAATGATACTTATCGAATTTTTCGTTAGTGCTAGAAAACTGAAGAGGCTGTATTAGTCCGGGCGCTGGCAGGGGCTTCCGTAACCCTTTATGGGTTGCCATGAAGGAATGATTGTTTTTTGGCCCGGATAATCGATTTTTGAGGGTTGGGTGGCCGGCACCCTGGTCAGCTTTTTGTTATTAACAATTTAATTGTTTGAACGGCTGTAATTTATTATCTACAATAGTTTGTGGCTTCTGATGAAACAGTCTTGTTGCAAATCTTCTAACAAATATTATCAATTTCGAATTCTCAGAAAATATTTATTAGAACCAAAGTAAAAGGCAAAGTAGTGTATAAAAAATGCAAAAATCAAATCGGTCGTATTTCAGCTTTGGCAAATTCAATTGAGACATTTGAGGATCCATTTCAAAGAAAATACTTTTCCTTCAAAAAGAGCTCTCATACGTACATATTTAAGCATTTTTTAAACAGTTTTATAGCACTTGGAAGATAAAATTTTGATAGGAAAATGACACTTTTATTTGTTTTTAGGCCATTCGTGTGAGGAAGACTAAACATTTTCGAAAAAAAAAAAAAAAACAGCGCAATTTTACTCCGCGTAGTAAAAGACAATTTTTAAGTTCTCACTTGAAATTCCATGACAATTGGTTAATAAGCTACAGCCGATTTTCGAAGCACGGCTGGTTTCCGTTCTATGCGGGCACCGCGGCGCGCTGCCGCACGAGAGTGTACGAAGCTTGCAATTTAAGCGACTGTTTTCTTTGGCAGTCTGTAGGATAAACATTTTACCAAATAACAATTGAACAACATTTGTCAGTTGCTTTCCGTATGAACCACCCACAAAGGGCTACGGGAACCCCTGCCAGCGCCCGGACTATATCAAATTCATATATTTCTTCTGATACTAGTAGAACATAAAACAGAGGCGGTACTAACTACAAGCAGGAAACACATGGACAGAATCGAGCTACAAATTGGAGGATATAAGATCATATTTCGATGCCAGTCTGAACTTCAAACAGCAAGCAGAGTCCGTAGGTGTAAAGGCTTCTGGAGTAAGAAACATCTTATCTCGACTTATGCCAAAGGTACGAGGACCAAAACAGAGCAGGAGAGCTTTACTGACGTCGGTAGTCATATCGGTGATCAAATATGGCATTACCATCTGGGCCGAAGTATTGCAGAAGCAGGAATCACGACGAAAAATAGCATCGGTTTATTGACTGAGTGCCCTTAGAGTTGCCATCGCATTCAGCACAGTGTCCGAGGATGCAGTATGTGTCAGTTCAGTAGATCCCTTTATCGACAGAGAAGGTCGACCACACTGATCCCGATAAAGCTTAGGAGAAATGACCGCAGGAATAGCATTGATCGCTGTTAAATCTCGACCAAGGGAAGATAGACTTACCAACTTATCCCGCGGAGAGGTTAATTATTTTCTGACCCAAATGATCTCCGGACATGCATGCTTCAGGGAATACCTTTACAGGTGGAAACATGAAGATTCCCCGGAGAGTATTGTAAGAGTAGTAGTGTAGAGTTGACGAAAATGCGGAGCATGTATTCTTCAAGTGCCCAAGCTTCGACATGCGTGGGGGAATTTCTCGGAAGGATCACGTCAGGAAATATGTTGGAAGCTTTGCTGTGATTAGAAACTGCATGGACTGCAACGAACACGTTCGCAGCTGAAGTGCTGAAAGTACTCCGCGCTAGATCTTTTCTTGCGAGGTAGTGCTTTACGGCGTCTCCGCATGGAAAACAGGGGCCAGAGATTTAGGAGGTTTTTAGTCGGTATGGGAAAGGGTTCAGTCCAACATAACAGGCGCATAACAGCAAGTCCTGACCATACGTAAAAGTATTTTCCTACCTCCACGGATAAACGAACTATTGAAGATCGACCATCATTTTATTTTTCAATATATTCCTTCTCAGGAATACTGGTAACGCCTTCACTAAGAGTTGGATTTTTTTCAGGTACTATCTGAGATATTATTGGCTGTTCTTTGTATTTTTCAGGCGTTGATAACGCTATCAGACACATTTGTGAAGAGCGACCTCTACAAAGTTTTTCCTTTTGCTTCTTTAATCAGTTTCATTGTCGTGCGAATCAATCTCTACCATTTGTGTATCATAGTCTAATATCAAGTTGAACCAAAACACAAATTTTATGGTACCGTTGTCTAATGTAATAGTACTAACATTATATCATCATTCCTCCACAATTATTTTCAAATGTGATGTCCCAGTTTCAGTTTTTTTTTATTGTACTGTTCTCTCCGATGTATCAGCTGCAACAAACCCTTGAGTTTTTGACAAAAGAGAATTTATAAGAGGAAAATAAATAAACGATGACAGTATGGATACAAGGATTGCTAGAAGATCTGTAACTATATGCTCAAATAAAATTTAAGCAGTAATTTTGGCTCACACCATATGAAAAATACTGTACAAGTAACCGTTCGCATTGCACAAACGACATTGAATGTCTCTCAATAGTACAATTTCCTCATCTATTGGAAAATATCAGTGAAATGTGATCTGCAACTTTGGGACTTAATGAGTTGAAGTGATTCTTGTGAAAATTCTAAGTTAGACAAGTCAAGTTTAATCCTTTTCAAATTTGCAACGTACCATACTAGCTGACAATGAAAACAAATCACAAAGAAGTCTATATGATAAATCAATTGCTGGGATTATTATGATACCATGAAGTTAACACTTACTGTTAAACGAATATATCCAAAAACGGAGATAAAACCAGCAATAATCCCAATTATTATGGCCCCCAATGGTTGTATCATTAGATTAGCCGCGGCTCCGACAGCCACTCCTCCTGCTAGTGTAGAGTTCTGGACGTGAACCATATCAAATTTTTTTTCGGGTGTCAACAAAGCAGATGTAGCAAACGCAGTAACTGTGCAAGAAGATAAAGCTAAATATGTATTAACAACCGCACGCCCTCTTCCTTCGGATTCGACTTCGATCGCATTGAAACTTGGCCAGTATAACCACAAAAAAACGGTACCTGAAATAAAGAAAATCAAATTTGAGTGAAAATTTGGATCTCGTTAGATGCGTAAGTGATTCCAATAAAGTATGAACTAACCAAGAAAAGCACTCAGTGTCATACCCGATCTTAATCACCTTTTTACTCTGGTTGCCCTGTCAGACCTGAAACATATCTTTATTGATTGGAAATGACCAGGAAAATTCTTACCAACTATCGCCATGCTAGAACTGAGCGAACCCTAGATAAATGTAAAAAAAAACATGAAAACGTAACACTAGAAGAAACTTGGCACATACGTAAAACAGAGTAATTGCTAGACACTACTTTGGAATAGAGTTGGGCCTCGAAGATCTAAATGCGTCATAATTAAGAACGCAAACTCTCATTAGAGCACAATTGATAATAAATTGGTAGTCGTCACAAAGAAATAACAGTGGATAATCGAAGAAAATATAGGAAATTTTATTGATACATAAATACTACCATCGAAAAAATTGTCGGAAATCACAATGAAACACAATTTTTACTAGAAACTCATTTTCCTGGAAGTGAATACAGAATATATTGCAATTGCTAGACAAATTGTAGTTATGAAAAGGTGGAATTCATGATAACTAACCTCAAGTCTTCCAAAAAACTTGAAATAACCATTTTTTTGGTTATATTACAAATGGGACAAGACGTAATTCTACCATACTTGTTTAAATTTAGTCAGATTAGCCAGACTAGTTATACTATAAACAAGCAGAAGCGCAATAGTTCGCGAGGCAGGAAAGAGAGATACAATAAACTGAAAAAATTTTCTTTCTTACAATCAGCCTTACATCGTTTATATTTAAAACGATTGAGAATTTTTCCATTTTCAAGGAAATAAGCATAGACCTGTTTCCAACAACGTCATTTCAAAAGAGAAAAAAGTCAGGATTTGGCTATGAACTTATACAAATTGGACAATTTTCAATTCAGTTCTACTAGTAATTAAAGTTTTATAGTTATTTTCGATGTTAGGTTTTTGTGACGGAAACTGTAGTTGAAGCGATTGCTAATCACTCGGTTTCTCATAAAGAAACTTTTTCTAATACAGGAAAAGAGTCACGAGAAACAGTTCAAATTAGTGTGCGAAATAAAGTTAACTATTATTTATGACTTATATGGAAAATATATTTGTTAAAAATTGATATTTTTTCTTAGTAAGAGAAAACTTTAATGACCTTTTAGAAATCATTTATTTGCGAAAATGAAATACCAGTCTTACGGACGCCATGCGAGCACCGATGGTATAAAAATTGGCGTATCTAACAGAAGGTTAAAAACATAAAACATTTGAATATTTACACACAGCTTAGATTTTTTCATAAGTAAAATGTAATTCCATTTTATAAGCAATCGACAAAAATGGAAAGATAATGTTATTTATTTTTGTCAGTTTTTTGTTTGGAATTATACATTTCACTAATAGAAACTAACTTGGTTTGTATGTTTTTATATGTTTTATGTATTTCTTATCATTTAAACATAATAAAAATAAACATATTTTCAAATTTTTATTTTTCAACGTCTATTATTTTCTACTACGTGAAGAAAAACCTGTCAGTGTTATATTTGTAAAAGGTGATTAAATTAGCAGTAAAAATAGGCTTTGTACATTAAGATTGAGTTATAAAGTTTTATATAATTCTTTCTGCATTGATAAGTAATATAACCTAGATTCTGTTTTTTAATGAAACTGGGAGCAAAAAATTAATTTTTTTAAAACATTATTAGGAGAAAACGTTTAATAACTTATACGATGTTATTTTATAATTCAAAACTTGAAAAAAATAGTAATTGCAACAAGTGAGTGAAGTAATACTTTTTTCACGAATAGGACACGGCAATTCCCAAGAGTGAAAGAAAAGTTACTGTACTCACGAAATTCATAAAAATTTTTTCTTGACAAAAATTCGACAAAACTTTTATCAATTTTTTTTTGTAATAGTAATATAAGTGATAATATTGTGACCATTATTATTTCCAAGTGAAAAAGAAGTTACATTACTATTGGTACTTGAATTGGCAACATCTAACGAGCTATAGTTGTATTAGTACTTATTGGATTGTTGGTAGGATCGTGAACTTTTACAATGTTGCTTGAAGTCGAACTAGTTGCTCCCATCAAAAGTTTTTCTGCGCTATCCATTTTGTTTTTTATTGAGTCGTCTACGAACCCTCAGAAACTGTGTTGGATTTCCACCCACCGTGCTTCTTTAGTTGAATCATATCACCACCGGAATCCACTAACAGAGACTTTGAAGAGCGTCGAATTGTATGCCCAGTGTAGTTTTTTGTTGTTTTTAGGTAAATTCAAATATGTTGCGATAACCTAGGGAATTTTTGAAAGGGTATTGATACCTACAACTTGGGCTTTACATTTTCCATTTCTATACTGCAAAAAGAAATGATCTGCTTCGAAATTTGTGGATCATTGCTTTTTATATTTTATTTATGTTTATCAAGTTTAGTCAGATATATCACTAATAACAGTAATTCGACGTTGAACATGAGTTTTTGTATCAGGTACTGTGATAATTAAAACATTTCCGGTATTATTAAATCGTTACACTTCATTTTATATAATTCCTTCCTCGCAGAGCTCTTGCGATTTCGAATATTAAAAAAAAACAAAAAGACGGTGTCTTTCAGTTTTGAGTAAGTCGAACAAAGTGTTAAAGACTTCCCCATTTTGTATTTAATTTCAAAGTAAACTAGTATCACTTTTCTGTGAAGCTGTTTCTGCCTTTTTTAGTACGCCACTCCATAAAAGAATTATATTCCTTTAAATACTGCTCCCTGGATTTCTCAGGGAAAATATACATAGTCGCTGCAGTTGCCGATTCAGCATCTTCTGGTGTGCATTTCTAACTTTCTTCACTATTACTCTCCATCACTAATAATAATACTACATTCCTTTTAATTAGACCCAAAACGGATTTTCTTCAACGAATATCAAGAAATAAAAGTGTGACAGTTTATCGGTTTTTTTTTCACGCTTTTTGACCGATTTACAAATTACATTCTTTATTAATACAAATGAATGAACAAAAAAACGTGAATATCATAACGGTCGTAGAAAATTGCAATTTTTTCAATGGTAAAACAGTACTTGTCAAATTTATTTTGTTTCCATGTTAACATCAAAACCAAACCGAAAGGGAATAATAAGGAAAGCCGTTTAAAAGCTTTATGCGTTTATGTAAATTGACCCTTTAGAGTAAATTTATCACTAACGTCAATTTCCCAGAGGTAGGATATATATTTGGTCAAAAAATCATAATGCTACCTTCAGAATTAACTAGAAGGCATAAAAATTAATATTAAAACCGTTTTTCTTAAAACTAGGTTTTTGTACGTCTATACGGTTTTCTCTTTATACGCAAGAGGTATCTGTAAGCATTAGGCCGGGTTTCTTCACTTCCTAATAAAGTTCCTACTAACTTTTATATATCGAATAACCAAAAATTCGGTGTCTTCACCTTCTAATAAAGTAAACCTCCGAGTAAATCGAGTTATTTGCCAAATAAGTTATTAGGCAGTCACAAGTATCAATTAAAGAGTTTAGTAGAAACTTAACCTTTAATATACATCAAAAGTGGTTTGTTTGGTTGGGTTAACTATATTAGATTAGTTTACTTTTGGAAATATTCTTCATACAAATAATTGAATATTTGATATGGATGCTTTTAAAGATTTAGAAAATTTGTTTGACGAGGAATTGATTGAGGAGATCCAATTACAATTTTTGGCCCGACGATGAAATTTTTTGACCGTTTACTTTTTCCTTTCCTATAAATTATTTTCAATATAAACTATAATTTTCAGAACAACACATCTTTCTCCAACTAGCTACTACTTCATTATTAACCTTAACGTGCAAATATAATTAGGCACAGATCGTTGTCACAAATACAAATCATAGGAAACCGTCAATAGAAGAACGTTTTTTCGCTTATTTCTTTCCTTTTTCTATACATGGACGATTGCTATATAGGCATAGTGTTACCAACAGATTATTTGTTGAATACATAATGAAGTGACAAATACTTATTAGTTAGTTCGGATTTATACCAACTAGGGTGAAGAAACGGTAAACATTTATTCGACATTTAAAAGTTGCTACTAAAGTTATATGGCTAATAATTATTTGGCACTTTATTAGAACGCAAAGAAACCGGCCCTTAATATTTTAAGTATATACTAAAATGTATGTTGCTTTACTAATGAAATAACTTAGAGTTGATATCTTTCTGTTTTTTCGATTATAATAATAATTGAATTTCAGCATCTTCACTTAATTATTTTCAACTAACTTTATTACCTGCTAGTCGCCACTTTGTATATCGAAAACGTCATTGTGTAATATTCTGAAAGTGAAATATGTTATGTCTGCTTATCACTGGATTTCAAACATATATAAAAAGAAACACTTATCACATCCACCAACAAAAAATGATTTGAAATTCATTAAATTCCGTTATAGTCGGAGAGATTCCTGTAGATGAATATTCGAAAGTTATTTTTCAGCTTGATTTTGCGTATAATGATCGTAACCACGTCGAAGATGAAATCGGAATAAATTGAATGCTCACTTTATGCGAACTGTTTGTAAAACGATTTCAAATGTGTAATAGAATATGCAAATGGGTTCAACGGATAAATATTATATTGATCGCTCGATCTTCTCCTTCATATTTTATTACAATTGAGATAATTTCCAATACATGAAAAGTTTTATTGTGCAGACGTTTCATATTCATCGTATATTTATTTTTAAAGTATATGTTTACGGTTTACATGACAGTTCAAGATTTAACTCCCATGGTATAAAATTTGTAAACTATTATTTCTTGGATAACGAGACATGAATATTATAAAATCATTTTTAAATTCTTCTGAATATAAATACCTATTGATTGTTAGAAATAAATTGATACTGTACAGTGATTTAAAAATATTCAGAACATGTTCTAAGTTTGCCAATCTGGCGCCGAATATCCACTACTGGCGGGCAGGTTTCAATCCCGTGGCTTCTCTCATGCTTGTTCCGAACCAGTTAGTAACTAGTTCGAGAGTGCGGTAATACGCATGCTTGATTACAAACTATTCAGGGTTTATTGTACCATGAGGATATTTGCAATTACAGCAAAATACGGGATTTCCACTATTCGCTTCTGAACTGATTTCGATAATCAATATTCCGAAAATGAATCTGCCGTTCTTAAAAGGAGAAATCAACTATTTTCCTGGCTAATGCCTCGACAAATATTGAATTACAACTCTTCTGAAGAGATGCTGTCAATCGACCCTTTGTCGATATTAACATCCCCAATGGCTCGCAATTTCAAGTAAGGTTGTAACCACTGACTACTTTCGACGTCAATACGTGTTATCAGAGTAGTTTAACAACTCTCGTTCCAACTTGACAACCTAACTGAAGACAACGTCAAAGAGCGTCGCTATGAAGAACGGCAGAATTCATTTTCGAAATATTGAATTTCGAATTGATTTCAGAGGTGAATAGTAGAAATCCTGTATTTTGATACATTTTACACACCTCATTTACCATCATCGAAATCTATATTATCGGTGATAACCCTAGATTTCTACCTGAGCAGTGGTTCGCAGTTGGAAGTGAGAAGGGCGCCATTTAGTGTTCGCTGGGGAAAGTTCAACTACATGTATCAAATAGAGACGCTCTTTGACGTTGTTTCAAGTTAGGGACTCAAGCCCGAACGAGGGCTGTTAAACTGATGAGACGTAATGACGTCGAAACTAGTCAGTAGTTACAACCTCTCCTTGCAATTGCGAGCCATTAGGGATGTTAATATCAACAAAAGGATCGATATACATCACGCTCTTCAAAGGAATTGTTAATTAATAGATCAATATTAGCCAGGAAAGTAGTTTTTTTCTCCTTTGAAAAACGGAGGAATACATTTTCGAAATATCGACAAAAGAGACGATAGACATCACGCTCTTCAGAGGAGTTGTAATTCAATATTCGTCGAGGTAGTAGCCAGGAAAGTAATCGTTTAAGAACGGCAAAATTCATTTTCGAAATAAGGAATTTCTAAAGTAGACTTACTTTAATATATATTCCGAGCTTTCGAATACTTATAATTTCATCGTCTAGGAAATAATTATTTTGGATTTGCGGTGGCTTCAAATTTTGTTAATTTTTGTAAAAAAATCAATTCATGGGCTTCAGAATTCAATATTTAAAATGAGGTTTAAGAGAAATATAGACGTTGTCTTGCATGATATACCAAGCAATTAGAATATTGAGCAAAGTAAGAAATGAAATAATATAATAACTTTGTTGATCTTTATTTTCAAATAACATCCATTTTTCTAAAAACAATTCGTTATTATCAATAATGTTTATTTAATTTTATTCTAATGCGAGTTGATTAACAATATTTTAAGTCAATTCCTGAGGATGTAGCTGCAGCCAATAGTGCTTTCAATAATTCTGGTGGCGAATTAAGTGGTGGTAATACAACTTTTTCAGATGCGCAGCGGAAACTGGCCGATTCACCTTTGTATTTAAGTGCTTGACAGTGTTGGCATGGTTTGTTCATAGCACCGATTACAATTTGTTCTACTGGACAGCTCTGTCTTTTATGGTCTTTTCAATTCCTCCCTTCCAGGTCCTTGAGGGTCTTCATTGTCTTCTTCTATTCTGCGGTTGATACATAAATGCTCCATCCTCAACACATGCCGTACCAAAGCAGTTGCTTAGTCTGTATTCTATCTGAAGTAGCGTATACGATGTAAATGAAACCGGTCTCTGTCCATGTCATGGACGAGTTCGTAGCAATACGAAGAATCTTCATGATTTCTTGAACATTGTTGAATTTAGTGATTATTGAGTGAAATTGTTAGTATTCGAACATTATTTATAAAATTTTGATATATGTTTTCTCCTTTAATTTAAAGTAGGAGTATTTGTTCGGAAAAATTTTTGAAGTATTAATACGTTTCTTCATACTCCTTTACAATTTTTTTGGCAGCAGCGACAAACAAATCAGAAAGGCCGCTTGATATGATGCAATATAACGTGCAATTCAATGCAAGGCGCAATATTTCTTGATAAAAAGCATGCGCAGATGAAGTTCAGCTGACTGTTTCGTGCGAGATCTCGTACTTGAAATATCATCGGTTTGGCGCTATTTTTATCACGTGCAAACTGCAATTCTAGGAAGAAATCTAGTTACTTTTGGCTTAACAACCAGCCTGTCCATCAGGCTCCAAAACCAAGGCGGCAGCAGATATGATTATTAACAGTGATCCACTAACCACATTTTCACTTCGTTACTTACTTATTTAGTTTTGTTATTTTCATTTCTGAACTGGTCAAAAAATTTTTTTAGTGGCAGCTATGATGCTATGGCAAGAGACTCGCATAATGTCAACCGACGTGCAATATTCGTCTATGCAATATTTTAATCTTGCATGTAATTTCTTGCACGTTGCCTTGCACTATGTCAAGCGGCCTTAAAGGAGAAACAATCTTATATACTTCACGAAATGTAAATATGTGGATGTGGCTATTAATTAACGAGACAAGCGCCAATTGGCAATCAATTGACAATTGGCAATCAAATGTAATTTCGGGATATTCTAGTTTACTTATAAGATAAATTCTCAAATTTTTTTCACGTCAAATCTATACAAATAGATAAAAATTGCCGCCTTATTTAAAAAATTCCCTCCTGCTTTGCGCTGAGATTTCCAAAGAACTGAACTTAACAGTCTATTATGCCCTTATTGAGTCGCATCTCCGATATGCCCTTCCCTTTTGGGATACGACTCAATTTAAGCAAATCTTCAAACTACCAAAGAGAGCTATTTACTTGGACTAAACAGCAGGAACTTCTTTAATAGATTGAAAATTCTGACTCTTCCTTATTTATCTTTGAATCCGTTCGCCTAATTCGTAAGCACGCTTCTCCAGTTTCAGAAACATAGTTGCACGGCTATCTATTTAGGAATGCCGAGTACGACCTTCACCCACCTACTCCTTGTTAAGAATTAGTTAAGGGCTCAATATTTTACAATACAAAAAAGTGCACAATCACTTGCCAATTGAAATCAAGTCGATATCATGTTTTTCCGCATTCCACAATAATTTAAGAGCATATCTAGTGCCTTCTATTCTGTAAACCATATATATACTAATTATTACCTATTAATATTACCTACAATTTTGTTACTCATTATGGTTTTCTTCTGTATATTGAGATTTCATTTTATTTATATATTTATTCAGTTATTTTTAGGTTTGTTTTTATTTTTCACAAGCTTTTGCATACAAATTGTGAAAATTTTTTGACAATGAAGCATTTCTCTCTGTCTGTTTGTATCGCAAAGCTTCATTATACATATTTCCCAATCCACTTGTCTCTAGTGCCAATTCCCACTTAAGCAACTACCGTAAATCCTCATGGATTGATAAATGTGATACTTTTTTATTTACTTTCAACATTGTATCAAAAATGGAAAAAGCACGTATTCAGTAATCCGATTCAATCGAATCGAAACATCTACTGTAAACAGAAAAAGTTTACCTCACCTATCATGGCAAACAAGTCGGATGTATAGTTGGCTTCTTGTAAGGAAACGGCTGTTTCCGAGTTTCCTTCTTTATTTTCCTTTTTCCTGTTCAGCACGTAACTAACTGCCAAGCCGAAGTAAGCGCCAAACGCGTGAACGAATATTGAACCACCTGCATCTGCGACCTAAGAACATATTTTCAATTAGAATTATACAGGGTAGACCACCAATAACTTGACGACGCTAGCAGAAGCTGATTTTCTCTCAGTCTTCGTTGCGTTATTATTCCATTTTAAAAGGGCATAATGTAATTGAGACTATTTGGATAATATTTTTACATAGTATCACTTTTATAGATGAGCATGGTTAACAACAGAAAAACAATTAATATATTAGTCAATCTAAAAGGTCATTCACCAATCGAACTACACATCACAAAAGTGATAGTAAATTATACCTTAAAAAGTGTGGTGAACACAAATATTATGAAATCATTCCGTGGAAAATATTACTATTACTATTACTATTACCCATAATTTTATTACTCATTCTGATTTTCCTCTGAATCTTGAAATTTTTTTATTTAGTTATTTTTTTGTTTGCTTTTTAGTTTTTACGAGCTTTTGCCAACAAATTGTAACAATTTTTTGACAATAAAGCATTTCTCTCTAGTATTGAACATAATTTTTTCAATATTAGATTTATTGAGCAAAATTTCAAATGAACTCAAACATCATTTAATTTTACACCAAAAAGGTACTCTCGATAAAACTCGATACGGTGTACCGTTTTCGGAAGATGTTGATTTGATAATTATGAAGTGATAACCGATGGTGGTATGAAGTAATGATAAATATATTAAATGAACAAAATCTCCCCAGATAGAAATTTGAAAAAAGGCGTATAACATAGAATAGAATTTAATTAGAGTAGGTGTACAAAATGTCTCTATTCACGAATACAGGAAGTTTTCTATGAGGTCATTAAAGTGAAGTTGATTTCTATCTTTTAATTCTTGAGGTGAATTTACTTCTGTAGCATGAACTCAGGACCAAACTGATCCAAGGGATCCGGAAAATGTTTCTTTAACCAATTACGACACCTTCTATCAAAGTGCGGTGGAGTTCCATCCTGTATATAAAATAGCGTTAAATCTTCTAATATCTCGAATAAAAGATTGCTTGAAAAATCCACATATATATATCACCATTTAAACTTTCAGGTACAATGTGATAACCTTTCAATTTGTTACCTAAAGTTACTGCCCAAACATTTACTTCACCATAAGACCAGTAGTGTGCATTATGGGCAAAGGCGGATCCAGGGTTTTGACAAAGGCGGGGTCATTAGTATTAGGACGAGTCCTCCCCCAAAGACATTGCATTTTAGTCCCTTTAAGTTAATTACGTTGTTTTTGACATTCATATTAATTAGTTAATGTCAGATTTTTCTACTTCTTAGTATTGAGTTTCCTGAGCATTTTATTTTTGTTTTATTATGTATTGTTTTGATATTCGAAATATTTGGGGGTATTGGCTCCTTTATCCACGGAGTAAAATAATATAAAATAAAATACTTCTACATATTCCTACTTACGCCCTATAATAAGAAACAAATAAACAAGTTGATTAATAAGGGTTTAGAGGGAAGATCATGACCCCCCTGGATTCGCGGACGCCTTGTCGCGTTCACCTTTTGCAACCCACTTTTCCGTTTCAGAAGTGTACGGTTGATCAGATTTCGTCTACGCAGGAAATCATAAATAATTGTTAATTGGAATGCGCCTTTGATCCCACGAGAAGATAGCTCACGCGTGTATAATTCTCAGTCAGTATGAAGTGCTTCGTTCTTCTGATATGCAGATAGCCTCGTTTATCTATGTAATCTTAAACAGATACTCTTCCATTACTATATAATGAATTTTTTCTATGATAACGCTGGTTGCCGCAGCTTTTGACCTTCCCGACAGTTCGTCGTAAGTCAAGATGATATGGTAACTGTGAAATACATCTGCCAAAAATGTTACAGACTTAAATGATGGTTCATAGTCTCTGTATTCAGTGTCCAGGTCCTCTGTCATTCGCATACGCGTATTACCATTCAAAAACAAATATTTAGTGATGTGTCAATAATCAGTATTCACCGTTTCGAGGAAAATCTTCACAACGTTTTACTTATACGATTGTAAAAGACTAAGTGCTGATATCTTCACGTTGAGGCAGAAAAATTTTCAGCCAACTCTTCTGGAAGAGATCCTAAACTAGTCCTGATCCTGACCTACTCGATAAACGATAATATTATACCAATTGGATGGATGGTCATCACCCCATCGCATTTTTTAAAAAATTATAACATACTTGTCATTTTTATCATCCAAATTAGCTTGACTTGATTAGTAATAAAATTTTTTCTTCATTAGATCAAAAAATACGGAAGGTTACTCCATACTTAATGCCGAGTTTCCACCAAGCGTACAGGTCAAAAAGAAAACACGAACTGCCCATATGAACAGGAATTTTGAGTTGTTTTGTTTTGGAAGTTTTGTCATGAACAGAAATCGATAAAAACTGTTCAAGTTCTATTCAGTTTACATACAGACTTCGGACGTGCAGTTGTGAAAATTTGGCTCGCATCAAATTTGAGAAAACAAGATGACGAGGATTTATTTTTCCTAGGAGTTTCTATATCATGATATATTTTTATAGATATATTCAAGTATGAAAATATCGTTCAAAGGTATCATTTTGATTCCAATTATTTGTAAAATTATCAATAATAATTGTTTGAAAATATTCGCCACTTCACCAAAATGGACATTTTTCATAGAAAGTCACTAAATTTAAGGTGAAGTATCGAAATTTTACACAATCATGTAGGATCCAAATTGCTATAAAAATTAATAATACTGCATGAAAAGATAAAAAACAAGACTTTTATTGAACATAAGATAATGCAATAAATCCTTAAAATTATAATATAAATAATGGAAAGTAAATAATCAGGTAAGTCATTTAGTTATATTTTACAAACGATTCGTCGAAAACACATAAAAAAAATTTACCGTTCAATTTCGGTATTATCGGGTACTGCTATAGAATCGCGGACTGATTTGAAACTTGGAAGCTGCTCATAAAAAGGCCTCTATGCCGTGGGAACTAACCCTTGATTGCATAGTTGCAATAAATCTTTTTTTTTTCACCTCCGATATACAAATCTGACCATCGTTTTTCAAATAGATTTTATCAGGATCACAATCATAATAGATTTTTTGCTATTCAGAAGGTGAAGGTTGAGGGAAGTTAAACGCTTCAACTGCCGAAAAAAGTTCATGCTGTGGACGTATTGGAGTTCCTCCTTACAACAGACATTTAGTGACTGAAGGTTCACACTTATCTAAAAAGGAATGTACTGAAATTAATACTAACAGCAATTCTACAAATTTCCTAATAAAAGCAGGTTATTTTCACTATTAAACTGTTTACGTAAGATAATTATGAAGAAATGAATGATACTTACCTGATTGTTTGGCTTCTCTTAGAGAATATAAAACTTCCTTCGTTCTGCCATTCTTATACGGTATGAAGAACTATACTGAAGTAACAAGTAACTGGTTGGTCCAAAAATAGGATATTGAGAGTTCTCTCTGAATTTGAATGGTTCTACTGATGTTTCCAAGAAAATAATACACACTATAACACGCACTACAGTTGAGAAATTTGATAGCTTACGATGAAACAAGACTTCAATTTGAGAGAAACATTGTTTCTAAGTAGCAAATATGACATATTCGTTTTCATAAATAATTATGCACCGACAAAATTACCACATATACGAATGTGTCATTTTTGATACAAAACTAACGAAACTGGCATTTTCGCTAGCTTAGATTATAACGTTTGGGAAACTTTTTTATTTGTTCAACTGTGTAAACTGTTGAATATCATATTCGTAAATATAGCATAACTCAATCGGGCAAAGCTGTGAATTCGTAAAAATGACATTGGCTTACGACCATCTAACAGATTCATCATTTTACCAGTAGGTAGCCGTTTTTTAGTACTACGGGGTACTACCTAACCATCGAATTTTAAAAACGCGATTTTTCACATTAGTTATTTCAGCATGGTACCGACGAATTAATATAAGTATCAGAGGTGACTTTCGATCAAGTTTTAAGAGCAACACCAACTTCAATGAGTTTATCCCAGCGCAGGAACGTTTTGCCATCACATTGAGGTTCTTAGCAGCAGGAGATTCGTGCCATATTTTACTGTATCTATTCAAAGCTTCGGTACCATCTTTATCAAGAATTGTACTAGAAGTATGTAATACACTGATCTGACTTGGAATGTACGGTATGTAAAAATAATATAGAACTCAAATTATGGGTGCTTTATAGCTTTTATACGCATCAAATCAGACTACCACTAGATCACAACAACGAAAACAACACCAAACTGGTTCTAATTTCAATTAACACCAAGCTGATAAACATTCCTAGGACACGAGGACCTTTCAAAGTTACCTAGATTAGCCGGGACACATTGTTCGTTCCAATAGTTCTAGAACAGTTCGCAAACGGAGTTCGTGTTTTATTTCTATTCTGTCAGATTGGTGGTAACCTTGCATAATGTACAAATCCGGTATGATATATTTTTTGAAAACAAAAAAAAAAATAATAACAATGAATATAATAACGAAACAGAAGCTTAATTATTGAATTTTTCTTTATTTATTAATTTACTACTATTTGTATTGATATAATTTAAAACCGTGCTTCTCAAAAACGTGTATTGATGAAAATATGTTTCTGGTATGTTTGTACACCCTCTATAATTTAGCTTCGAACATAAAAGGAACGATACGCTGTTGCTTAGATCGATCATGGCTGCGTATCTCCCCAACATAATTTTATAAAGATTAGGATTTTACATTAAATTACTTTGAGACTCTGAATGTGTATTTATATTAATGAATTACTTCAAGTATTCTTGAATGAAATGCTAGTTTTGGAAATTATTTTCGGTATTATCCAGATTAGGTTACATCCCTCCGATTTTGTTAAAATTTTAATATGTTATAAAGAAAATTACGCTGAACAAGGGCGCGGAAATAATCCCTTCAGGTACTTTTTTGCGTTTAAAGAATCAAATAATTGTGAATTTTTCAGTGATTGTAATATTTAAATTAATCTTTGAAACCTAACCTAACCTAACCTAACCTAACCTAATCTAACCTAACCCAACCTAACCTTAACTAACCTAAACTTACATTAATTAACCGAACCTAACCTAACCTATTGTGACACTGTGAAAGATGGAGCTGTACGAATTTTTAACTATTGTTGATGATCGTGATCAATTAATAAATTATTTAATTGATTGTAAAGTGATAAGAAGTGAAATTATTTATTGTAAATGTGGATCGATGATTTCACTAAATCGTGAAACGTTAAAGTTTCACTGTACTTATACATATTTCAATGCTAAGCGAAATATAAGAAAAAAAGTGTGGTACAATTGGGCAATAAGTGCATAAAATGGCATTTGGTTTAATCAAATTCGAATAGATGAACAAACTGTATGTAGAATAATCACTTATTTTATTCATTGTCAACCAACTCATCAAGAAAAAATCCTGGAAGAGTTTTCGATAACAGCAACCCTTGCTTGTGATTGGATTTCATTTTTTAGAGAAGTATGTAGGTTAGGTTAGGTAAGGTTTCAACGATTAATTCAAATATTGCAATCACTGAAAAATTATTACAATTATTTGATTCTTTAAACGCAAAAAAGTACCTGAAGAGATGATTTTTGATTATGACGTACTAACATTTTAACGAAATCGAAGGAGTGGAACCAAATGTAGATAATTATTTTATTTTCCAGTTTTCTTATTACCTGGAGAATTGAAGATCCCAAGTGAGAATTGGCAGAATATATTATTATCTCAATAAAACCCATGAGAATGAGATGCTGAACGGATGTTTTGCCCAGTACCACCCCCATTGATATAAGAACACTGGCTGCTGCGATGTCAGCTTTATACAAACTGTAACAAAATAACTTAATATAGTGGAACATTGTATTGGAAAGCGATTATCGATGATATGAATAGTTAAATAAGTGAGACTATACTGCAATCATCATCATATTTCCTTCCCTCCTCTCTCTATCATACTTTTAAAACAGTAGGAGGTTTAGCTGGTAAATAATGAGAATGGCAATAAGAGCGCTTGCATCTTACTCTATCAATAGGGAAATCTTTTGTTATGAATGTAGTGCCTTTCGCTACTGTAGAGAAATGAAATATATTCAAGATATATGATTTGGAAACTTTGGTTAGGTTAGGTTAGGTTACTGATAACAAAAAAAGCTCTAATGAACAAACTAAAGGTGATCAAATATTAATGTTTATTTCGTTATTCAGAGTATTGTGTAAGTTTTCTTTATTTCTGAAAGTAATAGTTTTTCCATCAATAAATTGCGTCGGTTTATTAAGCATTGTGAGACAAGAATTTTCTAGTAAAGTTCAGTATCTCTGTGCTAGACTAAATCTAAGTTAGAATTTTGGTGATTTCCATGCTTACATCCATTATATCAGCACATAAAATAACAAGTTTTGAGTCTGTTGAAGTTTTTAAATAAGGATTCTTCTCATTTCCCAGGAATATGATAATCGCAGCTAATCGCACCTAACTGTGAAATAGTGGAAAATGAGCATTACGTACGAATTTTAAGCTGAACTCCTATAGTTTCAAATTGACATCAGGGCTATTAAGCGAATATATTTAATATCCACTAATTTCAACTGTTTTTTTTAGAATGAAACTTTGCAATAAATATATTGTGGGCTTGTGGAGAAACCACGGCTGATGAAACATATGCATTCTTCGTATGCAGTTATTGGAACTTCCATCGCGAGTTACTATAAAAAAATTCTTAGATACGGAGAAACTCTACAGTTTTGTTTGATGACCAAATAACTCGAAAGAACACCTTAAAAGAAACCACACAAAGACGGATGCAAATGCAAATCGAGTGGAGATAGCGATTCTGTGAAATCCCACACTCTGATTGGTCTCGTATGCTGAAAACACTTAACAACAACACTCACGATAACAATATCTGACGCGCGTTTCGATAACCAAGTTATCGTCTTCAGAGACTGAAGGTAAACTAAAATCTAATGAGTTGACTTACCTGTTTTATACTAAATTTTCTTACCAATAAACCTTCTTACGTGAAAATTAATTCCAGCGGGGAAACCTCCAACAATTTATTATTGGATACATTTTTTAAAAATTGCACATTATTAATATTTATGTCATGATTGTGACTGGCTGATTTTGCCGTCCGTCCATATTTTAAATGATTTATGTGCTCTTTAAACCGGACAATAACGGATCTCTTAGTCTGTCCAATATACTTTCCATCACAATCACCACATATTATTTCATATATACCATTTTTTTTCAAATTTGGTATTTCATCTTATACAAAAATTTAATATAAAACAGGTTAGTCAAGTCATTAATTTTAGTTTACCTTCAACCTTTGAAAACGATAACTTGGTTATCTAAACGCACGTCAGACAGTGTAATCGTGAGTATTGGTGTAGTGTAAACAGTGTATTCAGAATGAATATCGCCAACAGTTCCAGAAATTCCGACTTAGTGGTTTCGTATGGTCACTGATAGCGCATATGCTTTCTTCGCTTACTGTTTCTCATATTTTTTAATAAATTTATGGTATCAAACTCAAATATGACTGATTGGTAGTTTTTCTAACATATAGAGAATTAATTTTAACTTACTTTTATTTGGCTATGATCAGACTCATTTTACGTAATCCTCCAATTATAAAGGGAGATGGAAGTTGGGAAAGAGATAATATGCAAAAATCAAATGGACATATGGAATATTAAGAAAAAAGTTTTCAGACCAACGAAGGTGAAAAAACACAACACTAGAATTAACCAGAGCGTGAGGATTCAGTTGTTAGACCTATTTCTTCAAATGGAGATTCTACCGAAGAACAAACATAAATCTTGACACTCCTTGATCAGACCTCTTCACCAACTAAATCCTGAAGCAACTTCCACGTAGAGCTTTGGTCAAATTAACCAACTTTATTAATACGTCATTTATACTAAGATAGATGTATTCTACCGCTTCCCTAGATGTGGCTCAGAACTTTAATAATGTTTGGCATGGAGGCTTGAATTACAAATTAACTATGTGAGTACCATGATAAAACAGGAAGGAGGAAACTCTCATCTAACATAAATTAAGGCAGAACGAGCACAGGGTAGTGTACTACCCTGTAGTCTCTAATGTATATCAGTGGTACGCAAGGACTTGAAAATAATACAATTTCAAAGTTTGCTGATGATACTGACATTTTGGTCTTGAAAGACCATAAATAAGCAAATATGGAATTAGAAACAGTCATAGGCTTGATCAACACCTGGATTACTATATGAGGTATCAAGTTGATGCTCAAATACTTTATACTAACAATTTGAAGTATTTGGTAATGACACTTAACGCTAGACCTCGCTGGGATTCTCTAGCGACGTTAACCTTTTCACTGCTAGTATTACTTTATCAATAATTTATGGAATCCATTAGAATGCGTTTATGGAACCATTTTAATCAGTTGCAGCAGTCAGATGAAGACAATTATGCGGCCGACTTTAGAGATGGTCCGCAAGCAATAAACATCGTCTAGACCTACTAAAATGGGGTAAAGCCGGGAAAGCTTCAGTGAACCGAATATAATAGAGCGTCACAGTGAAAAGGTTAAAAAGAAGAGCTAGATAAGAAATATGAAAATATGTACTGGCTCCCAGGAAGAAGGTCCAAATTAACTATATACAATAAACTGCTTTTCTACAAACATATATTGAAACCAGTCTGGACAAATGGTACCAGCAAAAGTAACATTCCAGTGATACACTTCCAAAATATAATGTTGAGAAGCATCATTGATGCACCTTGGTACTATTGTACCATTGATCTCCATAGCGATGTGAAAACTGTTAACCAGACTATAACCAAATTTCCGTGTTACTTAAGTTAGGTTAGAAAACTTCTTATGCATCTTCATGATCAGATTGTAGTAACAGAAAAATAACCTATTTGGGCTTTTGATTGAAAAAAATATTCATTTTTTTGTTTTATTTTATTAATATAACAAAATGACTCCATTCCAAAACGGAAATGTATTTCTCGTAATACAATAGTTGTGATTATATAAATCTGTTAGTATGAGAAAATTATCACAGTTAAATGATAATTTTATTATTTATCCATTCAATTTTATTTTATAATTATAGCATATCTAGAAAGTATATTTGTTTATTTTTAATATGTTATAAGACGACAGAATCCGTTTTAGAAGCTGACGCTATTTAAAAACAGCATTGCAGCAAAATGTTCGTCATTCATTAACATAAGAAAATGAATGGAATAACCTTGATTATGTTAGTAAAAAATCGAGTGTTATGTATTGTTTTGCACTAATATTATACCAATTCACATTATAGAAACATATCTTAAAGAAGCAGAAATACAGGAAAAGTGTACTGATTCTACTTATAGCAGACAAATAAGTTCCCTTTGTCCTCTGTAAGATTATCAAAGTAATCGCAACAAAATTCGAAAATTAATTGGAATAATAGTTGAGAATTTTTGGAATTTTAATCCCACTAAAATGTTTCTATGTGAAATGTAAAATTATTAGATCTTAAGCATAACTGTACACATCCTAAAGCTGAGGCTGGTCCAGTCCGGCTAGTGTCGTACAAGCTGGTTTCTATCAGCCTTACATGTTGTTGAAATCACTTTAACATTTAGAGTTTGAATGTTCCTTCTTCTCCTTTCTATTTTCTACTATTCAGTGTTATCCAGCTTTCGTATCATCTCTCGGGAGGTCTCCTTGAAGTTCAGAACTATTTTCAGTTATTTTTCTTATTTCAAGGTATAAAAGCAATGAAACTAATGTATGTAAAGCCCATATGCAAAAATGCTGATGTTATCATATCAACCTTTGCTATAAATCAATACAAAATTGTGTTTTATGTCTACGTAGTTGTGGAAATACACCGTCCTTCGATTTAGTTGCTAATCTCGATTAATTTTTGAAATCATGTATTCTGAATTTCTGTTTGAATTGATTTGATCAGGTCTTTAATATTGAATTCTTTTTGTACAAATCTAATCGAAAAAGAAAATTCCTTTTTAAACGTATAGATTTATATTCTCGTTACTAAAAGCCTCTAAATTGAAAAAAGGGAAAACTTGAATTCTTTTTTTTTAATCTGTATCAAACAGAACAACAACGTACGATTTAAAAGGCACTCAGTAAATTCAATTTGTTCCAATAACAGAAGATGAATATAAAAGTAATTTGTATGAATAAATTCTACTGAATTCAAAAGATTTTGTAAAAAGCAATTATCAGTTTTTACATTACAGAATAAATAGTACAAACAGAATATATGAAGTAATTTCTCAAGAATGTCTACAATTTATCTTGATTATCAACGAACTTCTGGTGTGAGCATATTCCTTATGATTGTTAATTTTCACTCTCAGTTTATTGAAAAATGATATTTTACGCTTCAAATCTTATTTCAACGACCTAAAAGTAACGATATTACCGATTTCAACTGATGAAAATTTAGTTCTTCTTCGATTTTAACCAGAAAAATAGTCCGGTTCAGATGAAATTATAATTTTTCCCCGAAACTACAATTTATAAGGGTTGGATGATATGGTACCAATCAAGAAACGAACAACACCGTTATAAGTACATCAATCTTCATTTTCCAGGAGAAAATATTTTATTTCAAACTAAATGATTCTGAACAGTTGGTGATTAGAACAAAGACTGGATTTTTCTAAAATTGTTTACCAAATAAAAAGGAAACAAGAGTGCTGAATAAAGTAACAAAAGATATAATGTGATATCTGATAATTATTGTGTTAACGCAAATAATGTGGAAACTGTCCTGTCGTCATTTGCGGTGATAAATGGGGAACTTATTTCAAAAGATACGAACTACATAACAACTGTACATGGTCGTCACACATATGCAAATTGCATTGAGTTTTCAAATAACAAAATTCGACTCTGACTTCGTTTTTTGTCGTTTAGAAATGGGGGATAATTCGTCTCAACATCAGTATTATTTTTGCTCAAATTCAAATGAATTGAAGTGTTAGTTTCATATGTTAAGTTCACCCGTGACTAATACGGTTTCTGTCATGGAACTACCGGTTGGAATAACCACAAAAGAATCATGTGAACGGGGTAGAATGTTTGGGCAAGGAATATAAAATGTAGGAGTCGGGTGGTCTGAAATTTGAACTATTCCATTGTGATGCATTGAGGATTAAATTGATGAATGGATAATTTTCATTTTATAGAACAGGAGAGTCTCGTATTAGGATCATCAAAATTTGGAAAAAGTAAAGAGTTGTAGCTACTAGTTGTAACATTCGAACATATTTTCGGGGTCTGAGTTTGTGATAATACTACATTATTTCAAAAGAGCTCTTACTCAACAATTTGGTAAAAATAACAGTATCTATTGATTGCAATAACACCCAGAAATTGTAGATTAAACTATTTACACGTTGATAGGCCAAATTGATTAACTCTCAAATGGAATATATAGACGATTTCCGGTACTAGTTTTCACTGTTGTTTCAACAATCATTTCAACCACAACTAGTAAATTTTGATAAATAGGTCAAATAACGAATTGACTTAAATAATGATTTTACTGATATTTGAATTGAAATTGAAATCCAATAGAAAATTCTTAAACTTACCCAGTTTAAAAAGGTATTATTTTGTTAATAAATTAACTTTATTTTAGGTCGAAATATCATTATTTTCAACTTTTTGGAAAAATAATTTTTTCAATATACTTTGCTGTAGTATTTTCAGATCCCAATATGTCTGAAAGTTTTCTTCACACTTATTCTTACCCTATGATATTTCCCGATGTCTTTGTGGACAGAGAGCATATCAAGAAGAAAAGTGCACAAAAATTCCATTTTCTGTTTTGGTGTTGTTACGACCTCGTCCACGAAATGGATCTTGAAGCCGGTTTTGTTCGCTTATAATGGAAGCCTAAAATTTGGCAAATACAACGGATCGTTTGATGTTTCTTTCTACACATATTTTTATCATAGCGATATCTTTGATATGTTTTTTTATGAACAGCGAAGAATTGTTTCAATTATTTTAATTAGAAGTAATTTCTAGCAAGGTATTTTTATTTGCTTGTTCGTTTTGTTCACTTTCTAGAATTCTAGAAATTTTTTTTTGATATATATATTCGAGTTTGTTTATCAGCGAAAGTTAGTTAGATCAGTTATCATCAAAAATCATAATAAAAAAAATGAAATAGAAAATAATAATAAATAAATTAGAAAAGTAGTTATAAAAGTAGTGGCTAGTTAATTATATAAGTAGTGATAAGTTAAATACTATATACATTTGTTAGTTAAATCTTGTCTAAATAAATTAAGTAAGTAAAAGAAAGTGTGTATAAATTTACCCTACCGTTAAAAAACAGTTCAAATGAATTAGGAAACAAGAAAAACATTACAGTATTGTTAAGTTACTTGGAAAAGACTGAATTGGGATTACATTCAATAGGTAAACAACTGTTTTTTCTCGAAATTGGTCGAAGAGCTATGTAAAAGAGTGTTTACCGACAAACCTCTGATGAAAACATGGAAAACACATAAATTGCATCCTTGCGGTATTCGGAAACAAACATAAAGAAGCCAATCGGTACATTTTGAGAAGACAAAAGCACGAATGAGATATGGATATAGATCAATTTTGACAAAAAGTATTAGAGAGGACAAATTTCAAAACCGATTAGAAAATATTGACAACATGAGTATTTGCTTCGATGTAGAAATGAAATTCTTTTATTTGTTTACTTGTTTTCTATAACTTCCAAATTATTTCATTGAAACTACATTCGTGGAAATTATTGTAAGTTGAATATCTCAATTATTCTGTCATTATTCTTGTATATTAGAGAATGTTTTACATAGAATTACCTGTGATTTAATGGGCTCACTTGCAAAGGGCTTCTCATGGTTGTTATTGAATTCATTTTCAACATTTTACAACATTAGTAAAAAATTTCTGTATTTTCTTGCAAACTTCATATCAGTGGAAGCACCGAATTATTGTTACCCATTTCCATTTTGATTTTTTAAGGAAATTTCTTCTATTGAACTAAATGCAATTCCATAATTTTTACTCTCTTTTTGTATTAGATTGTTAATAACAAAGATTTTGCAATGAATATGTTTTATTTGAAAAGAACATCTTATGTGTTGAGTTTGTTCTATATATTTCTATATATTTAGTCATAGGATTACTCTACCTTTCAGTTTTATATAATAATGAAGCACGAAGTTTACTATGTGTATGAAATTTTGAGTTCAAGTACAGCATGTTATTAGTACTGTAAACTTTGAGCCATGACAGAAAATCTAAAACATAATCACTAATCTCCAAAATTATTGACAAAAGATAAATTCATTGAAATTACAGAATAATGTCTACATTCAGGTGAAACGTAAAATCGACGACAGATATCAAACAGTTTCTTTTTCGATGTTTGAAATACTGGACATCTGCTCAAAAACTAAGTAAGTGTATATTAATTCCGGTCTCCCCATTTATGATATTTTCAAATATTTGAGTTTCAATATCAGATTTTTGAATATATTTCATTCTTCAATGTATTCAATTATTGATTGACATTATGGTGTCTACCCTACCTACTCCAGGAAAAAGTAACAACAATTTTTTTTTTCAATTTCTGCAAAAGATAACTTTTTTAGTGATATTCTAATGAAAAAATCTTCCCAAATCATAAATATAGATATCAACTCTGCTGTTATCTCAGCAGTACAAAAAAAAACAATGAATCTTTAATGGGAACGTTGGGTGCATAGATCGCAGTTGTACATGAGAAGTCGTACCATCGATCGCTTTCCGCTGCAGCGAATAACTACGCGTTAGCGAGGATGAATAATGCTTTACAGCGCTCTTACGCCAAAATTATTGATTCGTAGGAATTGTAGGAATTTTTTTCCTTCGATTATTTAGTGTGAATATGTTTTTCCTGTAAAATGCGTCGGAAAGGAGTTATCATCAAAAGACTATTTTTCGGCGCCATTATTCCAATATGACGACGTGAGCGGTAAGGAAACGAAGCTGATATTCGTAAAAAGTACGTCAAAATCTATGAAATTGCCAATTTTAAGAACTCCCGTAAAACTTTCCAGGTAACCTCTATTTTTTCAACCAAGTAATTGTATTAGAAGTGTTATTTTTCCAATAAATACGGAGGAAATGTAAAATGTCTGCATTAAGGAAGGATTCTGATAATCAAATTAATAATAGGATAGCAAAACGTTATCTACTTTCAACATTTCCATAAATGTGAACCTCAACAGTAGTCGACGATATTACTGTACATTACATTTTCATCGCGACAACGCGATAACTGAAACTTTACGTTTTTCGTTTCCACCTTAAGAAATATGAGATTTTTTATATTCATGTTTAACATAAACCTCTTACCTTTCGATCCCTATTTCAATTTTATAGTCTGAGTTGAGTTCGAAGAATCCTTGGCACAGTATAGCCCACTGAATTATGAACGACCCCAATAATAATGTAAATCCCACGCTGCTATATCCGTAACGTTTCAGAAACGTCATTAAAAATCCGAAACCGATGAAAATCATAACATGTACATCCTGAAACACTAGAAAGAAATTCAGATTAGATGTGGATGGTGCCCGCCTCAAGTTAGTTGTCAAGAAACCATATCATTTACTTATCACTCTGTA
Source organism: Diorhabda elongata (assembly GCA_026230145.1). Classification (NCBI taxonomy): domain Eukaryota; kingdom Metazoa; phylum Arthropoda; class Insecta; order Coleoptera; family Chrysomelidae; genus Diorhabda; species Diorhabda elongata. The sequence goes on along the minus strand of CM047933.1, from coordinate 27,054,374 downwards.
TTTTTTTCAGTTGATTGTAAATTTGTAAATAAATGAAAAATAAAAATAAAAAAAATTAACCTAACATGACACAAACATTGGAAGATTTGTCTCCAGTTGTTATAGATTTTCTGCGCCATGATTTGGATAAATATTAGCACATAAATAATTGAAGAATATTCAAGTTAAACGAGTTTATTCTATTTAGTCGATATTTATTGTAACTTTGTGGAGATACTGTAGATGTAGCTGTAACTAATTCATGAAAAATGATCAGTATCTCTAAATACATGAAATATATAAAGTGATCGATTTGAAATAACAAAGCTTGTTATTTTTCCGGAAAAAGGAAAGATATGACAACAATGTAGATACCACCATAATACCAGCCGTATCACAAGACCTTTGCGCACAAAAATTCATAAAAATCGTACAAGCCGTTTCCGAGATAATTGAAGCGTTCCATACATAAAACTCACTTTGTGTATTATACAAAGAGTAAGTATACATAATGATGAGCATAATAGAACAGTATGGAATTAACGACAGGTGTCAAATGGATTAGAACCATTTTGTACACACTTGCATACAATATTTTTATAAAGGCCGCTTGACACGATGCAAGATAACATGTAAGAGTTGCATACAGTTTCTTGCAAGATCAAAATATTGCATAGACGAATCCTGGTTGTCACTAATAAAAGTTCCATATGTAAAAGTAGATAACTGCCTAACCTCAAATTTTATTTAATATTTTATTAGCGGTAAAATGAAAATAACGAAGCTAGGTAAAGAAAACAATAAAAAGTGCTGCCTTACTTTTGGAGCCTAATGGGCAGAAAAGAACACCCGGGCGATGATGGGCGAGGTCCTGGCTAGATAGAACAAGGGGAAACATGAGTTAAGCTATAGAAAATAACTAAGAAATCCTTGGCGGTCAGATCAGAGACTCATTCGTCTCTAGAAGTGTAATTTCCACGCAATGAGAATGATACCAAACCGATAATATTGCAAATGCAAGATCTTTTATGAATCGATTGAATGAGCTTCATCTTCGTATACTTTTGATTCAGAAATATTGCGTCTTGTATTGCGTTGCACGTTGTCTTGCATCATGATGATACACTCAGATTGAGATTAATAACACCGATCTACAGCATTTTTGCGCACGGGTTATTTATTTTTATCGCTTTTATACCTAGAAATAAGAATTAGAACAAAAAATATTTCTGAATTTGTTTTTATGAGTATATAATCAATGAAAGTACATAAGAAATCCACAAAGAGATTATTTATTAAAACATATCAAGAATCAACAGTTTTAAAACGCAGTTAGGAAATTTAAAAATTTTTTCAATTTTTCTGACACGTTCGGTGAAAGTTTCACTTATCAACCCCTAAATATAGTCTCCCATCATACTTTCAGTATATTGGCCTTAATAAATTCCACTATGTCTTGATGGAAGCTTTCCCCTTGTTCTTCCGATTAGGCTCCCAAATTATTTTTAAATTTATCTAGATGAGAATGTAATCATTTAGAATATCACTGGCATTAATTGAGGTCTTACTATTCCAGCTCAGATGGGAATAAGTTTCGCAAATATATACCTTACAATCCATACTTTTCATAGACATGGAAGAATTGCATCATAATATGCACTGATACCCCTTGCAGAATATTTAGAAGCTATTGCACCTTCCTCAAAGATGTTCTAACTTCGTAGTAACCTGAGAATTGTGCAGAAAGTTGCTACTTTAGGCTCAAGTATGTTGGTGTTTTGTAATTATTGTTCAAAGAAGTTTTTAACATTGTTGTGTCTTTGTATTTGAGTTTTTAGCTTAAGGGTAGTTGAGTTAGATCGATTGAATGACACATGTAATGGTTCAAGGCTTCAATACCTATCCAAAGTGAATCTTATACAAGTGCAGGAAAAGTTTTTTGTTCAAAATCTAATTAATCAATGGACGGAGACTATCGTTTATAGCTGCGTTATTTTTTCCAGCAACCTCAATTGTTCAACGTTTTTTTTTAGTTCTCATTATTCAGAGAATGAGTAGTAAGAATTCTTTCTAATCTTCGCTTATTGACGATGCATTGACCTGCATGAGATATTGCGGGATTAAAATCATCAGGTGAGATCTATAAAAATCGACTAATGCCACACGAATTAATCGAGATTCAAGCGAAACGTCCATTAGAGGTTTGTAAATAGATCCTTGCCTTACTGATGCATAATTACTTGTGAGAAAAAACCAGAATCTGTCGCAATTAAACGGCAATTCGGAAGAAAACTCTTGTTTGGTATCTGGTAGAATTATGAAGGCGAAAAACGCCCGGAATATGCGACCAGACACGAGGCAATAATTTTCCATCATGACAACGCTCGGTCCCACGTTGCTATTCCGGTTAAGGACTATTTGAGAAACAGTGGATGGGAAGTTTTACCATACCCAACTTATTGTCCAGACCTTGCCCCTTCTGACTACCATTTGTTTCGATCGATGCAGAGCGCCCTTTCTAGAAAACGGTTTACATAGCTCAAGATATTAAAAATTAGCTTGATTCATTCTTGGCTGCCGAGTCAGCGCAGTTCTTTTAGAATTGGATCCACAAATTGCCAGAATGATGGGAAAAGGTCATAGCTTCAGATGGGTGATACTTTGAATAATACTATTGTACATGTTTGTCTTAACCCGGCATCACCCAGTTGGGGTGTGACATATCCCAACACATTTTAAATCACCGTTATTTCCATCTGAATGAACGCACGTTTTATACGTTGACCATAGCTTCCTAAAACACTTCACTCTGTGATTTTCTTGAACGGATTAAGTCGTTAGTCAACTACCAAGAGAGCGACAATGCTGTAAAGAACTCTGGGGTGTGAGAAATACCGCCTGTGTTATAAAGATATACATTTATTCTAAGAGGTAAGTGTGAATTTTGGTATAAATAGTAATAATTTTCAATTGCAATTATTTTTGTAGTGCCTATGTCTCATTACGAAAAAGAGCAAGAGCGGCTTATGGCACTCTGGGACGAAGTAATTGATGACGATGGAGATGATGAATAGGTGGATCACTTTAGTGTTCAAAGTTATCATTCCGATAGTGAATGTGATGACAATGTAACAGAAGACGCTGGCCAGAAAATAAATGCGTTTTATATATGTAAGGACAATAAAACAAAATGGAATAAATATCATGCTAATAACAAAGTTAGAACCAGATCAGAAAATATAATTTCGCAATTACCAGGACCCAAATCCTGTGTCAAAAATAAGAAAACTTCATTAGACTGCTGGCTTCTCTTTTTTAATTCAATGATTATTGAAAGTATCACCAACTGTACCAACATTGTGATACGCCAAAAAGCCATAGAGACGTACTATTGCGGCGAAACCAATATTATTGAAATGAAGTTTGGTATTCTTTATGTTGCCATCGCCATCTGCGAGATCTCTGGCAAACAAATGGAACTGGGATTGATATTTTCCAAACGGTAATTGCTTTCAATAGATTTTCGTTTCTTCTTCTATGCCTGCGTTTTGATAACCTTGAAAATAGACAAGCAAGACTTCAAGTGGATAAACTTGCCGCTATAAGGGCAGTGTTTGACAAATATGTTTCAAACTGTCAAGAAGCATATACACCAGGACAATATATGACAATTGATGAGAAATTGCAATCTTTTCGGGGGCGTTGTTCATTTCGCCAGTACATTCCAAATAAGCCTGCCAAGTATTGAATCAAAATCCAGGCAATGGTAGACGCTCGCACATTTTATACAATACAATATAAAAAAATACACTACAATATGGAAGTATATGTAGGAACTCAGCCTAACAGTGTATATCAAGTGAGCAATAAACCTATCGACATAGTACAAAGACTTATAGCACCAATTTCTGGAGTCATCGCAATATTACTTTTGATAATTGGTACACCTCTTATGAACTAGTAAATACGTTGCGTCAGACATATGGTTTGACTTCAGTGGGAACTCTCAGAAAGAACAAAACACAAATTCCATTAGCCTTTTTGCAGATAAAGAACAGGAAACCAAAGTCACAATCGATAAATCAGTTTCTATAATTTCACGAAGTGAGGAGTCGATACAGTGGATGAGTTATCAGGAAGTTATAGTGTAGCGCGTAACTGCAGACGGTAGCCGCTAAGAATTTTTTCGCTCTAATGTATTCAGCTTGAATAAATTCCCAAATAATTACAGAGGAAATACTAATAATATTTCCAAGAAACGACGGATATTTCTAGAAGAAGTGGGACTTGCACTATTTTAACCAACTTTGCAAGCAAGAAAAAATAATGCGCGAATTTCGAAAGATCTACGCGTCAAGATTTTCGGCATATTAAGGGAACAGAGCCTCCACCAGCTAAAAAACTAAACACCAGACAAGGAAGATGGAAGATGTCAAGAATTTCCCAGAAGTCAAGACAAAAAATCGAATTACACTTGTGACACATGCGGAAGATTTATTTGTTTGAATCACCTACACTTCTTTTCCGAAAGTTGCTGCAATTTGCAAAATCAATAACTTTTTTAATAACTTTTGTTTGTTGATATGCCACGTATTTCTTTTCTAGCTGATAACTTGAAATCTGCTTTATTAGTTTTCCATAAAGTTCTACAGAATTGAATGTTATATATTTTTTCATCAGTTTTCATAGATGTCGTGATTTTTTTATGTGAGAATTTCCAAATTTATATTTTTTTATGATATATCATAAATTCAACCTATTATAAAAAGTTTCTGCTTATAATTTTGTAGCAAATACATCTAAAAACCTACTTCAGGTACAAAACTGAGAATATATATTTTTTTTCTTTGTGTTTCTAATTATGGGATATATCAGATCCCACCTGGTTGATAGTGTGCAGTTTTTCGACTTGGGTGATGAAGGGTTAAATAAGTGTTTAAATTTTGGAAAAAACCGCACGAATTAAGTTATAAGTTATAAAAATAAATTGTGAGGTCAACATTTTTCTACACCTGAAGAAGTATTCTAATCATATGTTTTGGAAATACCGCAATTGGAATGCAAAAATGCTTCGTCAATTGTTACAAACGCATTCATGAGTGTATTGATCTTAATGGAGAATATTTTTGGAAAACAATAAAGCCATATGCAAAATGCAAAATATTTGTTTTTATTTTTTCATGTTAATATTAAAATTAGTTTATATTTTGCTTAAATTTAACTTAATACGGATCTCAACATTGACTTAATTCGATCAGTTTGAAATGTCAGTTTAAATAATTAGAATAATAGGTCTTTTGATGATTCGGAAAATATGAATCAGATTATTTGTAACATAAATCGGATCAAAATAATCCGTGATATATTGGAATGAATGGCTAGCATAAAAACGTTCCTTGTAATATTTTGTTTTAATCAGTAGGAATATTATAAATTGACGCACAGATTGGTCAATGATTTGATATATTGCTAATTAGTCACAAATATGTTCGTAAACAACATTCTAATTAACGTAGAGAACAAAATGCAGCAATAGTTTTTTATTAATGATAATTTAGAGGTTGTCTCTTATAAGATTCACAAAAAAAAGATATTTACAATAATAGATCTTCCAAATCAATTACCATTGGAAACGATAATATACTAATATACTTTCAGCCATCGAATATATGGCACCTATAAGTGAATTTTCCTTTGTTTGCAATTTGATATAGAGAAGGTGTCTCATGAAAATGTGGCTTTCCAATATTCAATTTTGTTATTGAATAATCACACAAAAAGAAAGCCTTAATATTCATCGAATACTGCATTTTCAAAATTTTCTTTAGTTTCTTTTTTTTTCATGCAATAATTTTGCCATGGATATTAATTAATACTTACAAAGTCCGGACTAAATACTGGATATGATAGGAGTTCAACAGCACCAATTTCTTAGTCGCTACGCCGACTACATACTGATCATGGCGTCAACCGCTTTGAATGGAAGCAATAGAGGCTTTCAAAATGTGGGTTTATAGACTACTAATGGAACGATTCATCATAGAAGGGAAAAAAGAAGGAAAACGCCCAAAAGGCAGATCTCCAATTAGATCGGTAGACCAAACAAAACCATTAATAAATATGAGACTGCATCATGTCCAAAAGATTGCACAAGATAGGTAAGCATGAAAATAACTTCTGAATCAAATAGAAATGATGTCACTTCATCCTTTGAAGGATAATAGAAAAATTGAGAGAGAGAGAGAGAGTTTGACATTGCCTTGTTGTAAGAGAACTCGTTTTAGGTTAACTAAACCTTTTAATATTTCTTCAAAAAAAACCTCATACATTTGCATCATATGTTCACTATATACTTCGGCATTGGTATCTCGACCATCTGGAATTTTTTAGAAGTACGCTCAACGCTCATAATTCTACAACAAGAGTATTCTTCCGAATTGCCTTTTCATTGCGACAGATTCTGGTTTTTTCTCACAAGTAATTATGCATCAGTAAGGCAAGGATCTATTTACAAACCTCTAATGGACGTTTCGCTTGAATCTCGATTAATTCGTGTGGCATTAGTCGATTTTCATAGATCTCACCTGATGATTTTGATCCCGCAATGTCCCATGCAGGTCAATGCATCGTCAATAAGCGAAGATAGAATAATTAGAAGAAGGTGAAACATTTGTACTATTTAAAAAATTAGTCTGTGACACCCTCTGTAGTATCAAATAAATATACCACACCTGTCTCAAGAAGATTTATCTGGAAGACAAATTTATTTTGATATTTCGTGATAGATGTAACCAGTATTGGTGTAATGGATTAATCGTTAACCTTAATATCATATTCTTTTATATTACCAGATTATACTCTATTTAAGCAAGCATGTGGAAAGAATTCTTACTACTTATTCTCTGAATAATGAGAACTCAAAAAAACGTTGAATAATTCCGGTTGCTGGAAAAAATATCGCAGCTATAAACAATAATCTCCGTCCATTGATCAATTAGATTTTAAAAAAGCGTCAATATTCAAGTAGGGTCTTATTGAGTTGACTTGTAGTGAACCGTAATTTTTATAACCTCTTGATCTTGTACACCAATTTTGGTCAATCGACTAACCGCAGTCGATCTATTGAAGTGACTGCAATTTTTTTCCTTGGTATTCAATCCAATCGCTTCAGCAGACGATTTTGTTAAATTTTGAGTCAACTTTTTTCCAATGGGCATATTATCATACCAGAGATTATTTTCGTATTTCCAGTAGCGGAATAATCTGTTAATTTTAAAATTTGGGCTCCTTTTTGACACCAAGTTTACAAATAATATGACAGGAAAAACTTTATTTTCGTTGTTTTCTATCAAAAATTTTCTAGTACACATCCTTGAGCCTATTGGCAATTTGTTATAGAACCAAAGCTGTTTGGTTCGATACAAGAAAAGTCAGTCGAGGTAGCAGCATCTAATTCTAGGATATATAATTCTATATATCTAGGGATATGTGATGGAATTTCCAATGCAGCCCTTCAGGGTTTCTTCATTTCATTAATGTATCATTTTCGTTATTTCTACGGAACTTAATGCTGTTGAACTTTGTTTCAGAGATCTGATTGTCTAGAATCGCAAGCAGCTCGCGCTTTTTAAATGTAACACTTTCAAATGGGTCGATAATAACTTTCATTTCTTTATATTTTCCTTTTAAGAGCTTACTTGTTAGGTTTTACATGATTTTGACCGTATATTCTTCAATTTTTTCATCATCTTTTATTCTCATGTTCAGAGCCCACTCCTTTAAAATCAACATCAATTTTTTCACCGCCCGATTTCCATCTTATTGATACTTTCTATCATTTTAAAAGTCCATAAAAGATTCCCATGCAAATTTTTCACTGCAAATGGTATTTTTCCATATGTTTGATTGTAAAATTCCATTGATATTCTCGTATTCCAACCAAATCGTGACGTTTTGAAATAATAAATATTTGGAACGTCAAAATTGGAATAAATCAATATGTATCCATGACAACGTGATAAAGTGAAAATAACCCATGGATCTGTTTTCAATATAATGTACTGATTGGATGTATTCAATCATATGACTTCGAATTAATTGATTTCATTGGATTGGGGCCAAAAACAAAACAAAGATGATTTCTAGATATTTATACGGTGTGGAACAGCCGAACAAATGAATATGTTTGTTAATAAATTGATGAGGCATTTGTAAAAAAATTATAGGGTGTGTCATGTGAACGTGGCCGCAACCAACTTGCTTATTTTAAGTGCAACTCATGTACATTGTTCATTTTCTTTCTATTATCCAGAACATAATTCATCTACAATGTCCTGCACTTTTCTTCAATTCTTCGGAAATAATGAGTGTTTTCAGATTTATCACAAAAAATACATTACATGCACTATATTATTACACCTTGTACTGAAAATCAAATAATTAGTATCAATTATTTCAGTTTGCAAAAAAACATAAAAATCTCAATGTCAATCTAGAAGATGTTCTAAATGCTAGCTGCGAACCTCTTGGCATCTTGCAACGTGCTGATCCAATGAGAAACTATATAATATTCACAGGAAATTGTGGGTTTGCTGGATCAGGATATAAGTTTGTCAAAGCTATGACGCCATTATTTTGAAGCAGTTCTAATATTCATCTCTATTCAAGTTGCCATAAATGATATTTGATATTTTGATAACTAATGACTGAAGTTTAAATGAGCTATCATCAGGAAACAAAACATCTAGTTCGACGAGAATGATGTGTGTTTTCTTAAAACTCAAGCCAATCTAATTTTATATCACTAGTTACTGCATTGGGGGTTATGTTCTGTCTGTCTTAAATGACCAAGCAAGCGAAATTTGGAATGGAATGGAAATAAATAAGCAACTTCCATTTGTGTCCGTGTTTTATCTCCATAACCACTCATTCATCACACGATGATACGACATAGTCTACAGTACCAGAACTATTCTTATTATTATGGTTAGTGCCGTTATATGCATGACCATACCACAAGAAGAACATTTTAGAGGTAAGGACTCCAGGAAGGTCAGTAGTTTGTGACAAAAAGTATTCGCGACATATACAGGTGCTCTGTAAATACAAACAATATGGAGGACATGAGTCTTATGGTAGATGATGGAAAATTCCTCCTCTGTGCAACAAAACCTGCATTATCTGCTAGGCCTAGCGTCTTCAGGTGTTTGTTGAGGCGACAGTACTCCGATATAACTCCTGATAGTATTCGTAGATTGTTCTTACTTATTTATTACTACATTATGCAGTCTTTGCTTGTCTCAGCCTTTGGAAGTTGTCCCGATAATTGGTTTTATTCCCATCTACCTTCTCTTCTAGTACTTTTTCCATTGCTCTGTAGCTGATACTATAGAAGGGTTCAGGTCTCATGGCTTGTCTGCCCCTGTTTTTGCGAGCTTATCAGCTATTTCATTTCCCTTCGCTCCGATGTATCTCGGTGTACCTCAATGAGATAAATTAGTTCTATTGAATATGGCTACTGTGGTTCAGTTTTTGACAAAAAAGGCTCATTATTATCTAACCAATATTCAGTGATGGCAAATATTTCTGGAAAATTGAGCTCCTCTAGTAAAATATACAGTTCATCTGTGTTTTTGTCTTAGAGATTGAATATTAATAAGAAGCAGGCCTAGCATGCTATCGTTGTCTTTCAGAGGGTGCTTGCTTCACTGATTTTAACTAAAAATTTTCACTTTCACCTGGAGAGCTATTAGAATAATATTTGTTGTGGCTTTCCTTAATTTTTTGAAGCTGTAGACATTTCTCCGTTAAAAAGAAATACCTGGAGATGGAAAGATCTGTTACAACTTCGGCTGAACCAATACCATACGCGTTGGGGAAACGATAATAAAACTCACGCAAGGTATCCACGTCGCTTGGGGCTCCCTCTGATACTAGCATTAGTTTGATGTTGGTATTCATATTTGGTTTTCATATTTGACAAGAACCAAAACACGCCTTAATGTTTTGTCTAAAATGTAAAATTGGGATACGATTTGTTCAATCCAATTACCGCAGTAATTTTGAGAAAATTGCACTCCTCTTATAGAAACTTCACGAAAATATTCAACCTAATCATAAAACTGTTATGGAAAATAACAGTTGATCAAGTTTATTATCGCAACTCGGTTATTTTGTATGATTTCATATAATTTATAGTCACAGAGATGATATATTGAAGCTATAAATTAGATAAAAATGATACAAATACTTTTAAAAAACATATAGATATACTGAATTTGAATTTTCTCAGTATAGACATATTTATTTTATTGAAAAGACGTAATTTGTATTCCTCTCACATAAGGTCGATAAAAAATTGTGTAAAGAGGTTTAGCACGAGACAGCTTATTGAAATTCCCAGTGGATCCTTATTTACTGCTGGCAATTTTCCTGAAATTTATTTTTCAATGTTCCTGGAAGTCCACGTTATGATATTCACCAAGAATCGGCTGAAATAACATTTCATGAAAGAAAGGAGTATTTTCTAAATAAGTAATAAGCAATATACGTCGACTTCATGTCGTATTATATGAATTTATCATTGAGCTGATAATTCACTAACTTTTTATTAATCTTAATGGGCATCTCACTTTTTTTCCAAAATATAGTATCATAAACAAGGGGGCTGCTTGAGATAAGATTTTGTAACCTATTTTTGAAAATGAGAGGAGCTTATTATTTTATTTGTCATAATTTGTTTAATAAAACAACAGTTTACTATAAATACATTGAATGTGCCTTTTTCTAATCTAGTGAATATTTTTATTTTTTTTTTGAGTTAATTCTTAGGATGTGTTACTACACCATAAAATATATTTTGATGAAAACAACCATTATAACGCAGTTTGGGTTCGAGAAAGGTGATGGTTATTGAAACAAATATAATTTCCAATTTTGGAAAAATGATTACAAATATTACAAACAAAATACATGGATAGGGGATAATTAGAGAGAGAAAGAGAAAGAGAGAGGAGAGAGAGAAATGCTTCATTCTCAAAAAATTGTTATAATTTGTAGAGAAAAGCTTGTAAAAAATGAAGAAGAAACATACAAATTTTCATTGGCAATTGATCATGCATTTTTTGCATTGTAAAATATTGAGCCATTAACTATTTCTGAATGGAGAGTAGTAAAGGTCGTGCTCCGCGTTTTTAAGTGCAATGATCTTTCTGAAATTGGAAAAGCGTGCTTACGAATTAGGCAAATGCATTCAAAGAAAAATAAGGAGAGAAAAGTCATAATTTTTAATCTTTCAAAGAAGTCCCGGCAGTGAGCTCTGCTGTTTTGTCCGACTAAATATCTAACAGCTCTCTTTTGTACTCGTAGTTTGAAGATTCGCTCAAATTGAGTCGCACCACACGTATTCCACACGGGAAGGGCATAATGGAGATGCGACTTAATAAGGGCGTAATATTGGAAACTTATCTCAGCGCAAAACAGAAAAAAATATTTTTTAGGTAAGGCGTAACTCCCCTTTCAAGGAATTGTCCACAACTAGCCCTAAAAATTTTACAGATTCAACGACGTCAATTGTGTTGTAATTTAATAAAAAAGGTTGGAATGTATATTTATATAGTAAAACTTTGTTCTTAAAAACGTTGAGACAGAGAAGATTAGAATCCCACCATGATTTAAGATCCCTTTTCCTGAGATATGATCCACGGCCGTTCTTAGTTGCCTACCCCAGTGGTTCTTAACCTTTTTAAGCCGCGACCCAAATTTGAGAAATATGTTCATGTCTCGACCCAAAAAAAGTTAAAATGTTTTCATTGCTTTATTTTAGATCGTATTTTTAAAAAATCTTAAATCCTACGATGATGACTTTTTCTAACTTTTAATAATAATGATAAACAAAAGTATTTTTCCATCCAAGGAAAATTTAATTAATAATCAAGTGTTTTCAATAATTTTTATTGACGAAATTGAAATATATTCCTAACTTTTTGAAAATAATTGACTTTTAACTTATTCCTAAAAAAAAGAAATATCAATACATATGTTAAGTCTTTTAAATTTTAAATCATACTGTTTTAATGAGAACCTTGTGCTTGAATACATTTTGAAAGATCTTCAGACCTCGGTTGAATGCTTGTCAAGGAGCACCTTATATCTATTTCAGGATTTAACTTGTTCCGGTAATTGTTTTTGATTACACACAGAGCCGAAAAACCAGCCTCACACATGTATGTTGTTGAAAAGGGCAATAATACTTTTAGGGCTTCTTTAAAAATTATTGGCTTTTCGGTTTTTAATTTTAACCAGAAAGCACATGAAAATTTAGTGTTTTTGTAGAAATTGTATCGAAGTGCTTGGTCACTTTGTATTTCTATTAATTGTTCTTGAAATTGATGAATTCTATTTGAAAACATCGTCTGCAGGGAAACGTCGATCAAAGTCTGCTATTAGTTTTTCTAAATGATAATAAATAATAATTTTCTGTATTTCAAAATCTGTGATATCAATATTATTATCTTCAACAAGTAAATTAAGAGTCGGGAATGAAGCAAGTTTCTTTACTTCAACCTTATTCCTCCATAATTTGAGTTTATTTTTAAAACATGTAATTTTTTCAGTTAATTCAATAATAGTATGATTACATCCTTGCATAGACGTATTTAGATTATTTATTTCAAATGAAATATCTCACAAATAAGCAACTTGAGTAATCCGCTTCAACTCGGAGAATTTAGATATTGACTACCGCAACAATTTCATCCAAAACGATACATATTAGGGTGATAATTTTTTTGAAGCAAGATTTTGTCTATCTAACAAACAATGAATCGATATAATTTGTGGATTCATTTGTTTTGCTCTTGTCGAAAATCCCTTAGGAGATGCTGTCATGGCATCTGCACCGTCGGTGCAAATACTGAAACACTGATTCCATACGAAAAATATCTTCACCTCTAGTTGTTGTTGACATTGGTTTGCAAAATAAAATGTCCTCCTGTATATCTGTTAAACCTGGATACCGCACATAAACCATGAGTTGAGCATCTTTACTTACATCTGTCGTTTCATCCAGCTGAATACTAAATAAACCAGCAATTTTCATAGCAGAAATAAGTTGATTCTTAATATCAAATGACATATCATTAATTCCTAAACGAATTGTATCATTTGATAATGGTATCTTTTGTAATTTCTTTGAACTTTCATCTCCGCACATGATACGTGCCATGTCAATGGCAGCAGGTTTTATAAGTTTTTCAGCAATATTATGGGGTTTCTTTTGTCTTGCAATATGCCAAGCCACATAAAAAGAAGCAAGTTTAGCTTGTTTGGCAGAATTTATAAAACCATTACTACTTGGTGCATCCAAACGCTGTCTTTTTAAATGGGCTTCTTTTCTTTCGAAAAAAGTACGATATTTTCCCGCAAAGGAAAAATTTTGATGTTTTGCCTCAAAATGTCTTTTAAGTTTGTTCGGTTTCATCGATTCATTACTTAATATTTCACTGTACAACACGCATTGCGGCTTGTTCACTCCTCGATCATAAATGCAAGTAAAACCTAATTCTAAAAATGCTTCCTTGTATTCACGTTTTGCCATTATTAGGGTGATTACAATTTTACAATATGCACTGCAGCTTGATCACTCCACTATTAATAACAAGACAAAATTTGTTTCTAAAATGCTTGTATTCACGTTTCACTGTTATTACACGTTTCAGTGTTATTCACAACACAATACGCAGAAACGAGTTTTTGATAAAGAGCTTACTGAGTCTGCGCGCACGCAAAGTAATGGCGTGCGTATTATCAACACCTCCTAGAAGAGAAAGCCACAGGACAGGATTTGGACGTCACTTCCGGAAGGCCATTCGCGAAGAGCGGTAAAACCGAAACAATGTATTAGGGAATAACTCTTCTAGGAGGTGTTGGTATTACTTATTATTTGGTATATTACTAACTTTTTTGGTTCGACTCAGCGCGACCCAAGAAATATGCTTCGCGACCCAATTTTGGGTCGCGACCCATGGGTTAAGAACCGCTGGCCTACCCGATACGTAGGTAGTTCAAAACTGATATTTACTTATATTGAATAAGATTAATATATAGTTAATCTGTTAAGAAACTTAATATTCCAACCTCCAAATTATTTAATAGGCGCTCAATGCAGGAACTATGTAAAAACTTGACTTCTACCCGCTGAAATCTTGGAAATGTAAGAAGTGCGCTCGCTTAAGTAAGACGCCGAATTAATACATTAAGTATTATCAGAATTTTAATTCAATTTCAGACAATACCTATATCCGTTACAACCAACTTCTTTCCCCACGCTCGTTTTTCAGTTTATCAAAATAAAACATTCTATACTTGTTCTATGCTTCTCTACTGAAAACATATTTTAGTAATTTACCATTAAAAGTGAGAGGTAAATCAATCGGAAGCTGCGGATCATTTCAATTTCCTAAAAGAGAGATTTAAATTTTTAAAAAACCAGTATAATCGTAAAAACTTCTTTCATATTATGTTCAAATTGACTTTCATTCGTTTCTGTATAAGTTAAATCGATTGTAGTCTACTTGTTAGATCATTAACAGAAACTAACGATAAGTTGAATCAAATTTATCAACTTTCCCCTTCCTTTTTTAGCTAATCCGATTTTCTCGACTCGCTCTTGGACTAATTTAATTTGGTGAAGATGGTATTTGTGTTAATATAACACACGCACATCTTCTACGAGAAGTGTCTACGTGATTTCTAGATACTGGTCATGCTCAATTTAGAATCGAATGGAATATTCCAGACATAAAAAGATTTATAATCTCTGGAAAACAAAGAATATTTCATATTATTTCTATTGTATTCGATTTTCTTCTGACATCAAATTAGTGTAATTATTTCTATTAACTTCAAAAAAAAAATACAAATAGCGACTTGCTAGGACACAGTTTTTCAAAATCTACTAAATTATTTAAACACATTTTACTTGATTTGAATTGAAAGATCGTGTGCAGTTCTAAATCTTTCTGTACCCAAGTTTTCCTCTATATGGATTGAAAATTTTTATTCCAATCTACTTAGTTTCATTATGTGACGGTCGTTACGATTGATTTTGAAAATTCGCTTTCTGTTAGTGTACGTAGTTAGCAAATTAATATAAACTGGAATAGTCTTAAGAGCTGAAAGCATAACGATGATAACAAATAATGCAGTTATACCAAAAATGTATGGCTTACGAAAAACTCACAAACCAACCCTAAGCATGAGGCTAGTAATGAATTGTATTGATTCCCCATCCTATAACATAGCAGTTTTTGTTAACAAGTAATTAACGCCAATAACCACGACGTTTGTACATAATGTAAAAAACGCAAATGAATTTGTGAAGTCAACAAAAGATATAACAATGGTTATATTTTGATATCTTTAGACGTAGCATCGCTTTTTACTAATATACCTACAATTTTAGTAAATAACGTCATTAAAAACACATATCGGCATACATTGATATACAGTATAATTTTATTATATAATTATTTGATTACTTATTTGGATCCAGCTACTTTTCTTTTAATGACAGACTCTACAAACAACTGGAAGGGACAGCCATTGGACATCCTCTTAGCCCAATTTTGGTAAATTTGGTAATGACCGATCTGATTTTTTAAAACTACCCTTTCCAGTTAATTTCGTCAAAATGTATGTTGATGATTACATTTTAGCCATTCCAAAGCAACAAATTGATTAATTAAATAATAAATTAAAGGGAAGCTTGAATCTAATAACTTGGCTCAACTGTTTTATATTAAATTTTCTCACCAATAAACCTTCTCCCGCGAAAATTAATTTCAGCGGAAAAAAACTCCTTTGCGGAAATCTTCACATTCATCCATTGACTACTAAACTATAGAGTGGGCTGTGAAACAGGTAAATCAAGTAATTCGATTTTACATTCAGTCGATAAAGACGAAACTTGTTATCGAATAGCGCGTCAGACAGTGTAATTTTGAGTGTTGGTGTAGTGATGGCGTTGACAGTATATTCAGTATGAATATCGCCAACTGTTCTAGAAATTCCAACGTAGGAGTGAGCGAATGGTAAATTGGTTTTCGGTTTTCCAAACCTTCAGCTTCGGGCCGACTCTTCAACTTTTATTTGAACCATCCTTGGAGACGTAAATTAAGGACAATGGAAGGACTTATACACAGGGTTAAACGTCTAAGTAGCCTTAATTCTATACTGATAATAATAATGAAATCAGACAAATACTCGAAGGGAAGGGTATGGTTACCCAAGAGAGCTGGTCAATGAAATTATAAATGAGAACAATCATAACGTGATAAAGGTGCCTCGAAACGAAAATAAAATTTATTGTAAATTCCCGTACTCTAGAGGATTGTCGGAGAAACTTGTCAAATAATTTTGAGCTGACATTCTACCCAATGAACAAAGTAGTTGGCAAAAAAACAGCTCTGGCTTAACATCATTCCAATCATGACAACTTTTTTAATCTTTATTATGTGAAAATTCTTGATAAGGAACATAACTATGCAAAAAGAACCATCCACGAAATGATATACATAAAACTGAATGAAACCGTTAATAACTGTATGGATTTGTCCAATTCTGGTTTTCAATATTACCATATTTAGCTAATAATTAGCATATTTCCAACAGTTTTCACCGTTAACTTTCCATTTTTTGCATTTGTGAAATTTTATCTTAAATTTTTAAGATTATGTTTCATGAGAACAGAAGTGTTACAAATGCTCCACTAAAATATAAGACGAGGCAAGTGTAAACTTGATTTTAGAATAATGGTGAACGTGGACGTAGATTTGCTCCAAAATATGTAATTGTGGGGACATCGAGATTTTCGAAACATTTATAACTTTTCAGAAACAATATGTGAAAAATTATATAAAAAAACGACAGAATCTTCAGCGATATACTGAAGAAGATATTATTACTATTAATGATGTATTGAATAAAAATAAAATTTGTAGACAAGCATATCAATCATAAAATATACCTACTGTTGTTATATTCCACCGAATCAAAAGCAAAAAAATCAGATTACCACCATGGGTGTAGGACGCCGTCCAGTTCTGCCTATAGATTTAGAAAAGATTGTAGCAAATTCTTCAGTAATTGTCATTGAAGACCCCATTTGAAAACAAAATTCCTGTACACAATTGGTATTTGCGCTTCATGGCAAGACACTCTAATTTCCCATTTAAAAAGCAGTAGCATTTGCAGAAAATTAGAAAGGATGCAGGTGATTCGTTTATATGATTATCATAATAAACTGGAAGCATTAGTTATGTAGATGTTGTGTAATCATTCAACTAAAGCTAACTTTCTATTCAATATTCAAAAATAAATTTTCTCAGTTCTAATTGCATCAAATTTAACAAAACTTTCTGAGCAGACATAAATCTTTTTTTAAAAAGGTTCCTGTCCTTTTATTTCATATCCTTCTTTGTTTTTGTTATGTGGTCCTTAAGGAGCCCCGAATCGGTTTGTACTTAAATTTTGTAAACACTATTCGAGTAATTTGTGGAGAAGAAAAACATCATCTAGAGTAATAGAAGTCTCACGTAGGGAACCTATCTGGCTTAGCAGTAGACGCTTTTAATCTCTCTTCATTCATTCTGCTCAAGGGTTATGCTGTGGAGGTCCGTTGGGTATCGGCAAAAACTTTTTCCAGCATCTGTGTATAACTATATTTGAAACCACTTGCGTTTAAATTCAATGTCAAACACAATTCTCCATTCGATTTCTCTACGGATAATTTATATATTCGTACTCTCAAGTCTACGGATGTTGATAAGTAATTTTAATATCCTATTATTTTTGTCGAGAACGATAGAATCTTCCACGCGCTTCAAATCTAGACTAGAACCTTCATTAACCATATAAAACGAGTGAGTCGTCGCGACGTGAGTCAGTTGAGTCGAGTAATCGAAGCGATACGGCTGGAGAAGGATTTTAATTGTACTGGAAAGTAGTGATTGTGAAGATATTGTGCATTTGTTTATGTCGTGCGCGAGCGATATCCATAATTGTTGCGTCGAGTTCCATGATTGTTACGATTTTGGCAAAATTGCTCATTTTTTCGAAGAATGGAAAGGTGAACTACTGTGTTTGATTTCTAATGAAACAGCTGCTGTTTGTAAGGAGTTTAATTTGAAGAGACACTATGATACGAATCATAAGTCAAAATTCGATTGTTGTACTGAAAAAATGTCATCTTTAAAATCTAAACTTCAAGGTTAACAATCAATGTTTACTAAAGCTAATACAGTGAACGAAGATGTATTCACAAATTCAAACCTTTGAAACAAAGTTGAGGCTGTGTGAAAATCAGTTAAAACATCAAACTTTGGACCTCTCTCATTTAAAATCGTTTGGCACAGTGGATCAAAAAAAATTGATGAATATTCTGAACTTCTGCAAAATTTGATTACGGAATTCAACAATCGTTTTGAGGACTTTCACAAATTGAATGAAATGAAATTCCTAATTTTCAACAATCCATTCAATTTTGAAGCTTCACAGGAACCAGTTCACTTGCAAATGGAGTTGATAGATCTTCAATCGGACAGTATTTCAATGAGATTAACGCTCTTACATTTTATACACAATATTTCAATAGTTTCGATAATCAGCCGGAATTAAAAAAGCTTGTAGCACGCATTCTCTGCTTGTTTGGTAGCAACTATTTATGTGAGCAGATGCTTTCCGTCATGAAAATAAATAAGAACAAACATCGCACAAGACTTACGAATGAACATCTCCAATCAATTCTCCAAATAACTACAACCCATATGATACCTGACATCAATGAGCTTGTCAAAAACAGGTATCTCGTGCTCAACATAATTACCTACAATCTTCTATAACTTTAATTTGATTTTTAACAACCGAATATTATATACTTATATGTTATAATATACTTATATATAATAATATACTTATATATTATAATTATATAATAATTAAATAAATAAAATATTATAATAATTCAGTTCTATTTTTTTATTCTCAATCTGGTCCACCCCTCTAGAAAATTGAGCTTGACACCTCTGTTCTACACTTTTTCAAAAACCACGGATATTGTATTTGATCATTTCGTGAAAAAATTCGATGTATTTTACTTAGCCATGTAATGCATAACTAATAATTTGCTACACTCCAGTTATGTACTCACTTGGATATTTTTCCAAATAATAAATATTGGTTGCATATTTCCCAAAGGCACAAAACAAAATCAACAGAACAATCTGCGCGGAAACTAAAGGAACAACCACTTCTTTCGCACTCATTCTCTTCTGCGGTTTTATGATTACTATTTCAGTTGTTTACTTCGACGACACTTGCTCCAATAAAAGGAACTTGAATAAATTGACTCAAAAAAACACGAAGTCGAATAACAAAGTGATTTCCAATGAATCTACCGCACGAACACTGTGAATCGTTCCCCTTTGCAAGGATGAAATAGTTAATAATTACTGCCAAGGCAAATTACGTGGAATTAGGAAGTTGGCAATTTATACAAAGCGTTTAGCGTCAACGATATGCTGATGTAGTAATTAACACATTAAAAGATATGTTTCAATTCCATTCCCCACTATATTTAGATAATATTGTGATCGGTTAATCAAACATTCCTAAATTCAGGTCAGTGTTTGCTTATAGCATGAGTAGTTTTGATTGACGCCTTAAAACTTATTAATTTTTATTAGTTCATTATTATATAATAACTGATGTTATCAACATACAGGGTTTTCCCGTCGCTAGGATAGATAGAAAAATTGAAGAAATTTGGGGTTTCATCAATTAAAAATTTTCATACACGTTTTTTACGATTTTGCCGCAACTACTAACAACATTGTATTGGAATTTTATACGAATATGTTTTTTGAGCCTATGCCATTGATACTAGGAGTACTACTTTTATTTTGCTCAAGCAGGTCGCTGGCCTAACTTGGAACCCTTCTCTTTTATCCGGGCTTGGGACCGGCTATGGAAGCACTGGGCTACTCAGTTCACCCAACGCAATCATAGGCGGACGACCACCGACTACCAGGACGACCACCTACAGGATGGTACGAAAGCTGGTCTTCATCATTCCAGCTGTAGCTAGGTAACCATTGATGCAAACACAGCACTAAGTCCTAACGTACGATGAAGACGACGATGTTTTTTGAAGCTAATACATTTAATGTATTTGTTTTTATGCCTGACTCTCATAGAGATCTTTGCTCGTTTAGTTTTAAATCTTCTAATATCTCGAATAAGTGATTGCTTAAAAAATCTAGTTACATATCGTAATTTAAATTTCTAGGTAGAATTTGTTACCTAAAGCTAAACATATCTTGGATTAAGGGCTGTCCTTTTTTGTTTGACAAATGTCCACTCTAACCGGTAGATCGTCTGGCAGGAACTCTTGGACTCGTCTGTAATGATAAGGATGTGGCTGTTGCTCTTTAAGTATCCTCCAAGTAATTGACGAAGACGTATTTGTTTGTCTTGCCATATTCCTTATGCTATGTGTTGAATTTTTATCAACTAAAATTGAAATCAAATTTTCTCTATCAATAGTTCTTGTTTTTTGCCTACCCGAATTTACTTTTTTAGGTCTCACATTCCCAGTTTTTGTACAACGTCGTTCAGTGGCTCTAATCGTATTTTTACTTGGTAAGTTTTTTCGGAGCAACTGCATAACGCTTAACAGCTCCACCAGAGTTTCCATACACAATCGCCTAAGGTGAATGATATATCAAAATTTGATAACATTTTGATTAACAATATGTAATTTAACAAATAAGAAGGTTGCAGAAATATAACTATCATTGATAAAACGTCATAACTATCAATGAATGAAAAACTTAAAGGAAAAGTTATTGTCGTGTGAAATTCAAAGTTAAGATATTATGTGTACTCAGCTATTGGGGGCCTTAGTTTGAAACAAACAACTGTTTATGTCCCAGAACCGCTATACATGATCAAATTGTTGTTTATCACACTAAGGCCTCCAATAGCACAGTGCCCATACTGATTCAACATTAACAAACAACATCCTATACTGATTAGACTGTATTTTTGTGAAACGTTACAAGAAACGAAAGCCAGCAGTCCTGATTTTTTTAAATGTATCCGTTTAATAGGGTTTCATTTACTAATTAATAATAACAATAATAATTAATAACTTCATCAATATTTTGTTGCAGCATCGGTTATTACTTCATAATTTTTACATAAAAATTTTCGGAAAACGTTACACAGTATCGAGTTTTATCAAGAGTACCTTTTAGGTGTAAGATCAAGCTCACTTGAAATTCTGCTTGATATATCTAATATTGAAAAAGTTTAATACTACTTGGTAGGAATATTATAACTAACGCCCTTTATGAGAGTCAGACATAAAAACAAATTCATTGGATGTATCAGCTTCCAACCCATATCGGTTCAAAATTGTTGTTTTCTATCTATCTTAGAGACGGTATCACTTTTATTTGAAACACCCTCTATAATTCTGCGAATATGGGACGAAATGAATTATTTGGTTGTTAAATGAAATCTACTTGTCTACATTATTGAGTCTAAATTTAGTGAAAAATCGTATTTGCCCCTTGAGACAATACAAAAATGAATATTTCGAAATCAAGCAATCTTTTTAGAAATATTTCAACCCTTGAAAACGTTATGTAGGGAAATCTCATTGGTGAAAGCTTTAGTTATCTCCAAATAAGTTATGTATTGCTCAACATTAACAAGACATGTGATAATAATTAATCGAAGGAACATTAATTTTGCGTATGTAATACTATAAGGTTCGTGAAGCTGATTACTTCTAAAAAATAATTTTCTAGTATGAATAAACAATCGTTTGTTAAAACATATTTGTACGATAGTCTCTATTCTTACTTGTGATAGACAGCTTGATTGTCTTATATTTAGTATAAGGGTGAAAATTATTAGAACGTGTTTACTTAATTTAAGGGTTGTTATTGAGTGAACCGAAATATACTTCGCATATTTCACATATTCTGCATAATTGTACAAATTCTGAAAAATGTAGAGCTTTGACAGGCGTTTCAAGAACAAGAACGATTTGGAAAATCTGATATTCTGAAGTAATTGCTATTCCTAGTCTGAAATTTGAAATAAGTCATCTTAAACCCTCAACTCTGTTGAGTAGTTTGATAGGGAGTAGACCAATTTGTGTCGGGTATCATTCAGTTTATTCTTTCCAAGAGATAACATCAATATTTCCTTCATGATGTTGATGTATTTTATCAATATTCATTAATAGAACTACTTGTATGAATAAACAAGGAGGGTGGACATCAACCGCAATTGTCAAAAGGTGTATAGAGGACAACATAAATAATAAGCTAGAACGATAAAAAAAATTGTGGTAGTAATTACTTCAATAACTATATCACACAAATTGTACAACTACCACAGGAAGTTCTTCTCATATTATGACGTGTGAAGAAAATCCATCTATAGTCTAATGAACAATGGTTTTCACCTTAGTTTTTATGAAGACGCATCGATTTGCTTGAAATTTTAAAAGTAGATAGTAAATATCTTGAAAATTAAAGTCTACCTAAGCCAATGTCTTTTTACTCTGGGGATGGTGATATTTTTTTTGAAAGTAACCATGAAAATCAATAGAGAATTGCATTTCAAGTACAAATTATTTCATGTTTTTTCAAAAAATCGATGCAATTTGACATATTCGTAATTGAAATTATGAATTGTTACAAGAGAAGCATATTTTTGATCGATGTTTCAAAAATAACTCAAAACTTCCAATTTTATCGGAAAAACTGCTAGGAAGTTGAATGTAGCTTACAAAAAAAAATAGTGTTTTTTCTTGGTTAGAAACCTAATACAAACCGAGTTATGATTTATTAAAGAAGGAACTTATTCAGAGAACCGAAGATTTTGAATAATTTTAAATTAAACAAGTGGAAAACGATCAATTTCAAATAAATAATTTCACAAAACCATCAAATGAGTCTTTATAAGACTGTAGAATGACGAAACGAGTTATCATGAAAACTAGACAAAATCTATTCATTTCATGGAAAATAAACGACATACTCTAATTAAAATAAGATATTATAAATTTGCAAATCACTTTAAGTGAATACAAATAATAGAATGAAGAAGTTTGAATGGTTTGGAGAGCGAGATTCTGGAATTATGATACCAAATAGCTTAAAAAAAAATAAAAGATATTTCAAACTGTCAGAAAACAGAAAGTTTTTATTTTTTTCTCAATTTTTCCATGAATGCTTCGACTTTGATTTAATTGAATTTTGATAGTATCACTCCTCAAAATAATTTGCACATATTGGCATAGGGTTAATTTTGAAGTGAAAGATATATAGAACTTAATTCCAACTGGCCTACTATATATTTCAATAGCTGTAGTAATATTCATATTAATTGTAATTATTATGTTGATAATATTCTGTTTTAATTCTCTTAGTTGTAGTTGTAGTTGTAGATTAAGTACAGTATTCTATTCGAGAGTAATGGCTATTAATCATGCGGGCGAATTACGCAGCTCACTATGCTCGTGGTGCGAAAATAATCCTTGTTAGTAATAGCCATCATTACTCGCTCATTGTATAATATACTATTAACCTGATACAAAATTAAACGTGCTAATATATTTTATTTACTGAATCCTAGCTATTCAATTTGAACATTTCCATACAAAAATATTAATTACAACATTATTACAAAATTCTTACATCAAAATGATCTACAAAACAAAGAAAAATCGATTCTGTTTTCATATTCTTAGCGTATTGCTCGAAACTATTAACTTCGTCATTTTTCATCCTGAGGAACGTTTAAAAATATTTTTTCGGAAGTTGCTTTTGTGGTATTCGCACATAATGGTAAGAAACAGGAGCGATAACTTCTGAGGTTCGACATTTTCTTTATATTCTATATATTTTTTAGTAGTTTACGATAACACCAGAAATGAATAGACCAAAACACTGTATGATCTCCATACGGAGTGAGTTTTATGAATAGAACGCCTCAATAATCTCGGAAACACCGTTAAATTTTTTTACTAATTTACTGATAGTAGATCTTGCTATGGGATTCCGGTTAGGATATAAATTATTATTAGATATATTATACGTATATTGTTGACTTCTACGCCTCTCACCATATCTTAATATCATTCAAATATCAATTCATTCTTTCCCATATAAACGATCCATTGTGACTTTCAATAAACTTATACAGGGTTATCCATTTGAAATAACAATGTTCATTATTTTTCCGATAAAGGGAAAGATCTGACGAGGCGTTCCATACATAAAACTTGATCAGGAGTTTTCGGCGTGTTTTGGATATTGGATTCCAAAGAATATTTATAATTTTATAAAGCTTTTCAGCTATTGCGAATAAAATAAAACTTTTAATAAGGTGACCTAATTATTTTATTTCAGATTCAGGACGGGAATTTGTAGTGGGGGTAGTTGAATAACTTGAATATCATTTTTTTAATTATTTTTTACTAAAAATTATACATAACGATAATATATAATATAATAAGGATATAATGAAAATCAGTGTTTTTCTTAATGAATTTTTTTAATAAGAACTACTGAGTACATAACTTTCTATATTTTTATGAACTACGGATCTTTCTCAATAGGTCCTTTTTGAATTGAAGCGTTGTATAAAATTCTGTACAATTTTCTTCATAATTAACTTTAGTAAGTAATATCGCTTTTAGTGTGTCTATTTCAAGTCGAGTCTTTTCAATTGTTCAAAACCTATTTAGTAAAGAAAATAGTCTTTCCGAAGAAGCATTTGTGCCAGCCAGCTATATGAATCCAGGTCCTGAAAACTTATCTTTTTCTGTTTCTGTAAATAAGTGAGTGCAGTCTGATAAACTGAAATAGCGTCGGCTCTGAACTGTATAATCTGCTTTCCAGATACTTTCTCTTCTTCTTTAAGTTTATCTAATTTAGTACAAACCTCTATAGGAATAAAGGAATGTTGAATCCTGCTCATCAAAATGGTTTACAAACTCTCAATGGCTGCAATAACATCGAAGACACTTACTGTCTCTTCTTCTTTTTAATTTATTGCAGTCTGAAATCCTATTTCTTGACTATGTATGAAGTGCAGCCAAACTTCAGAAACAAGATTATCAAAAAGTTGAAAAAGAAATACAGGGTACTTTTCTTGCGATTAAGAATTGAAATTGAAATATAAAATCGAAACAATTAATTCAACGTCAATAGGTGATACATCGGCAGCTATTGTGGAAAATATGACCCGCACACCCAACTATTAAATTATGGTTCCGTTTCTGATGCAATTTGATAAAAGCATTGTTCCTATTTGCTCCTCTAAAATTAGAATTTGTGTTGTCTGCATAAAGTCCAACAACTTTTTATTCTAAATTATTTTTTATTATGCAATCAGAAACATAATTACTGACTGTATCGGATGTTTTGTTTGGCAATGAGTTTATTTCCAAAATGTCTACTTTCATTCCCGATTTCCAGTCAAAATATCTTGCTAGCTTTGGAAATAGCTTCATTTCTTTGTGATCGGATGCATCAGTTAATACAGAAACAAATTTGCACTGGCTTAAGTTACAGTGCACTTAGTAGTGAATATAATTTAGTAGCAAAAATCTGAGTCCTAGATTGACCCAGTCATTAGAATATGTTATAAATACTGTTGATGAAAATTATTCATACTCATGGTTTTGATTGTGCAACTATTTGAAAAAACGTCTTCACTTAATTATTTTTCCACAATAAAGTTTGGTGACTGTCAAGAGGTCTTTCTTGGCAAGGCTTTTAGCTGTTTCTAAATGTGTGTTGGATTTGTTTCAAGTAGGAGATCTATACTTGACAAATCAATTCTTATTTCAGAGCTAGTGAAGTATGTTATTTGTTTTTTTTTTGGTGTTCTTCAACATTTATGGTACTTATGCACTCAACTGAATTTATTATTGACAGTTTAAGGTCTATCTTTATTCTTGTGATTAATTAAATAAGGAGAGCTTGATTAAGCACTGATTTCACTAACATGTACCTATTGGTTAGATAAAGTAATTTCGGTTTTGTAGTATAAAGTAAAACATGAAATTTCTGGTCCTCACCGGCAAAAAACCGAATCAGGTGCCATTAAAGGTCATTGTACATCTGTGAAAGTTCGACCATTCAAAGAATTTTTCAATATTCGAAATAAGTGGTAATCAGATGGTGCCAGATCAGGGCTGTTTGAGGGATGTGGTATCACTTTCCAGCCAAAGTCCAATAGTATCATAGTGGAACACTAAACCTTTCCGATTTGATAATTCTGGCCTATTTTCTTTGACTGCTTCATCCAGTTTCATTAATTGTTGACAGTAAACATCATAATTGATCGTTTGGTTCCTTGGAAGCAGCTGAAAATATAAAAACACTTTTGTAATCCCACCAAATTGACAGCATGAGCTTTTTTTATGTTTTTCAGCTTTCGATGTGGTTTGTGCTTGTTTATCATGTTTGTTCCATGATCGTTTTCGAACTATGTAACTGTACAAGACTCATTTTCTTCACCTGTGCATATCGCAAATGGTGATTCGGTGTGTTGAATAAATTACTTTCAATTCCCAAATATCAAGCTAGCCCAAGACATTTTAACAGTTTTTCGATTGTGTGCGATACATGTAGCGTCTTCGCAACTTTTCAAACAGTTATATGACGATACTCTCCATCAACAACTTCAGTAGGCCGATCAGAAGGTTTCTCATCTGCAGAGCGGAATTTTTCATACGAATTCTGACACGTACGAAAGTACTTATATTAATAGATCTTACAAAATCACTAGATCAGATTAATTAAGTTCATGATTTTAATCAGGATGATGTGAATTATTAAATATGATAATTGATCGGCGGATTTATGCACTCGATAACTCGAAAAAAAAATTCATTGAATATGAATCGCAAACGTTGAAAAGCTTCATGAGAAGGCGAGAAGTTTCAACGGGATAACATGTTTGAAGTTAGCCGCATAAGCAAAAGATGTATAAGTGAAGGCATATCTCATGAGGTAAATCCTCACTAAAAATTAGAATATGAACAAGTATTTTCTTAACACTTTACTATATCTTACGAAAAACTCCAGTACATGTTAATGTGATGGTGAAGTTTCTTCTCAACTACATCTTAACTAAGTCAACTTATTGACTACTGTGAGTACAAGTATCAAGTGGTATATTTTAGTTTTTATGTATTCTCCTACTTCTTCTTTCCTGTCGTATTAACAGTACAGTATATTTGGTTTGCTTTTATTACTCTGTTTGTTATCTTTATATCTATTTTCTCGTCTTCTGTGAAAATATTACTTCCAAATATCCAAAAATGTTTGCTCCATTCATTGTTCTACTATTATTAAATATTCTTTATGTACTTTTCTCTAATTTTCTACTATCCCATTGCATTTCTTGATATTTACTTCCAATCTATTGTATTTAGTCATATGTCTACTTTTACTTCCATTTTCCTAAATGTATCTACTTCGATAACTATATCGTCTGTATATACTAATCCGTCTGTTTTAATCGGTTCTAGATTTATGTTACCAATTAATGTTTCCACTTTATCGTTCTTCTCTTTTATTGTTTTCATCATCCTATCCATGACAAGTATAAATAGAAGAAGACTAAGACTATCTCCTTGTTTCACTCCCATTTTGATCCATAACTCCGTCGCTGTTTTTCCATCTACTTTACCTCCCACGTTCCTTTCGTTCTCTGTGTTATTTTTCAAGTGATTCCTACTCTCCTCATACTATCCCATGATATTTTTTCATTTACTGTGTCGAATGCAGCTTTCAGACCTATGAATGTTACATATAATTTATCTTCCTGTTCTATTCTCTCTTCAATTAAGCTCATTAATATGTATATGTTGCTTTCAATGTGACAAAATAATAATCGTTGGAAATAAATCAGCCAGTTCTCGTTTATTTCCTTGATTATAAGAAAGTATTGAACAGGTTATGCCAGTTATTTCACGAATAGATAGCTATGCATAAAATGTGGAGTTCTTTCAGCACAATTTTTCATGCTGTATGGGCTGAGAAATGCAGAATTATAATTATATAGGAACATCTGTAAATGCATCAGAAGACCACAATGGAGAACTGAATATGACAATCAGTTGAATCTAATATTGACAAACTCAAAATAGTTTTTACTTTCCAGTACGTGAACTCTATAAGCGGTCGAAATGTAGACAATGTTTCAAATGTAGGAATCCTTAAAAGGATGAAATCAAAGATCTTTTCGGAAGTGGAAAAGCTCTAACTATGATGCTTCGTTAATGTTATTAGAGAAACTGAGTATCATTAAACGAAAAGTCATAGGTAAACGTTCCAGAGTTAAACGAGAAACTTTCTAGCTCTGCAGCTTGCACTGCACCCAAGGAAGAAAAATTATATGCAGCCCAAATTTTTCTTACTATATCTATTGTCAATTGGTTTCTGCAATTACAAAATTGTGTATCTCGACCATATAGTTTAATGTGAAACCTTTTGCGTTGATCGAATGTGATAGATGTTGATTAAGTTTTGAGATATGGCAACATTGATGTGAATATGTCAAATTTGAGATTGCCATCATTAAGTTTGACATAGAATTGAATCGCGAAAGTATCCGTGCGAATCTTTCCTATGACTTCCGACGTGAATTAAACCAACAGCAAAGTTGCCGATCAAATCGTTTCGTCTTTTGGTGTTGAAGTATCATCTCGAGACACATGTTTAGCTGGTTTTCCGAATACAATCGTGGTCGCACTTCGCTAAAAAATCGGCTAGTGTGCTAGAAAACATCGATGCTGTGCTTAAAGTGACATACCGTGTGACATTCCTATCGCATACATTCAACAATGCATTTGTCGGTGAAAAACATTTGTTCCGTTAGATACCGCATAATTTGATAATCGCCCAGAAAAAAACTCGTGTTAATGATGCAAAGAAATGCTGAGAAAATTCAATCGCGGTACATCTATAAGATTGTGACGCATACTAAAGAATCGTCGGCTGTAGGGGTCTTCTAAGACGAGCGAAATCCATCAAAAGTTGCAAGTGCACGAAGCACTTCGAAGTAAAAGGAACAACTTGACACAGTTCTATCAGAGCAACGTAGAATGGTCAATTTTGAAATAATACAGCAGAAGTGTTCTAAAATCATTCTTCACCACGAAAATTCGAGTTCTCACAAATCAGTTCAAACAAAAACATTTTTGAACGGTCAAAACACGGAATTGTGCTGTCCTTGTTTGGCACTCAATTATTTCTTCTCATTTTCGCAAATCATAAATAAAATGTGGGGTCAATATTGTTTTACACCTGAAGAAGCGGTTGATGGGTTCAAATCAAATATTTTGGAGGTGCCTCAATCGGAATGGAAAAAATGCTTTGAGAATTGGTTCAAACGTGTAATATTTTGGAAAACAATCAAGTCATATCCAAATACGCATTTTTGTTTATTTTTTATATCTAGAAATTTCTGTAGCAGCCCTCGTAGTAGATATTCACATGAGAAGATCAGTTTGGAACAAACGGTGAAACAGTCTTGAGGTTGTTATGTCTTATTTATCTATAAAAAGTTGAACTTATATTGGATCTAATTGATATATAATAATAACTGTGTTGTTTACCATTAGAAACACCAGTTGTATATGATTTAATTGTAAAACAATGATATTCAAATTCTTATGACCTAGAAGTCAAACCATAAACTAATAAGATACTTAATAATCAGTGACGGAAAATGTTTCATGTTTTCATTTTTATCATTTGTTGTTAAATATAATTTATTCCAATACTCACTCATATATTTTGATAAACAATAATAAAATAAGTAGAGAAATTAGAAATTCACATAAATTTAATTATTAGCCCTGAGCAGATTGTGAATTATTTTGACAAAGATATTCTTATGATTTTGACCTATGAAAAGAATTGATATTAATGAATTGAATTGTTATAAAAATTATGCAAAGTGTATTCCAGTTAAATCCAATTGAAACATACTTTAGTGTTAAATTTACATAAACATTTCAATAGTACAGATTAGAATTTAGTTTCTAACCATTCCAATATGACCAAGATTAGAGAAACACTTTAATCTTTGGTGCAAATAGAGGATGAAGTGCTACAGTAGCACTTGAAACGTTAACTAGGAGAAAAATCATCTACATGGAAACAACTGATACAGAGAAAAGTTTTTATTCTATTTATAAAAAAGGTACATAATTTGGATAAACTTTGAGTAGACGTTTATGGAGAAGAACATTTACGAAACAATGGAAGATATAATTTGTGGAAAACTTCCTATGAATTATACTCCGTTTGGGAGAAGAACTATGAGAAATTATATGTCGGAGAAGACAATTAGACCGGAGGCAGTCAATGCAGCCAGTGCAATCATAGGGCCAAGGATAAAACAATGGTATTCTTATGTATTATGGGCCGCTGAATCCAAATATGCCCCAAATTGTTCAGATCGCAATTGCTTAAAGAAATTATGAACAAATGGTTTTTTCGGTTCGGATAATTTTTTCATGCAAATATAGTCCATTTTTAGAAGACAAGGTTTCGTATCATTTCTGCGTTTAATGAATTTTATAAATTTATAAATCGGCTATTTTTACAACTTTCGATGTTAATAACTTTTGACTATCTGCACATTTTTTAAAATTGAAAAATCGTACTTGTTCTTTGTACCTTACTCTACAAATTGGTATAGTCCGATATTAACGCAGGTCCGGCGTTTGGCATTTATCGCGATTGATAATTAAGCGCTTTCTCAACGTTGCAGAGCGTGGCGACAAGCTTCGATCTTCGCGCACCGAACGCAGTTGGCTCCATTTTAACGCGTATTTTATATCTCTAATTTACTATCTGCCTTGAAAAAGATATCATTCCATAAATTTTTGGCCTTAACATATAAACATACATATAAAAAATATTATTCCATTACAAATCTCTTTAATTTTACACAACCAAATAAATTACGACCTGAATTGAAATGTATAACCTTTATATATATATTTTTAATAACTTTTAGTTGTTACAAGTTGATTTTATTGTTATTACTAGTACTTTATAAATTCATTAAGTCAATTGATAAAATGAAATTGGAAACGAGAAAGTCTAGAATCACAACGCATTGTCGAATTTTTGAAATCTATGAAATTTCACGCACGATTATATATTTTCTTCACATAGATTTTACGGCAATCAATAATTGGTGAGTACATCAAATGCACTTTTCATAATTGAGCAGGATTCCTGAATGATTGATTACTACATTTCACGTTGCATTGAAAACACCAATTAAATTCCTGCGCGTAATTTCCGTCGTAAAAAATTCAACGTTCAATGTTCTAAACCTTGATCAAACTCATTTTTTTCTTTCAATTTGCGTGCTCCGTTTAGCAATTGGATCGCTTGGACCTTTGACATCGAATGGCGTGAAATTATAATCAATCAATCTCTCATTCCCTTTTCGACGTTTATGTAAGCCTAGGATTTTAACAGTTTACTTGGATTAATATAAATATATTGGGAAGATTGAAAAGTGATAGGTAATGTATTGATGATGGAGGACTTCTTTAGCTTGGAGAAAACCACGAAATAGTTTTAAAGCTGAATAATGCTATTTCACGACAATAAATTGTTCTAGGAAACAAAGAAAAATGATGTGGAAATAAGGGATATGAAATTTTTTAAGATAAATAAGATTATCTTATTCTCATATTATTTTTTCTGCCTGAAATATTAAATTATCTGAAAATTGAAAATAGTACCATGTGATATCATTCTAATAAAATTATATTCAGTTCCTCATAGTCCAGGACAATGGCAGAATGTCATGATCAAGTCGCTCCCAAACGGAAACTCGTTCGGATTTATTTATTCTAACATTGAAGTTATTGAAAAACTGATTTGTTATTGATCTCCATCTCCTTATTTTTGTTCTTTTGAAATATTAATATCTCGATATGCAATATTTCCCTTATTGCATTGTTGACCACTCGCTATATTTTTTTGTTTTTGATATATTTCAGCTTATTCGATATTGAATTATTGAAAATTCTTTCTCCTTCACTATTTATCATAGAAAGAAATGATGCAGTCCAGTCTGCCATATTCAATATATCCGTACTGAGATATGGAGCGAAATGAATTTTCTTCTCGATAGACAAATAGTTTCAGTCAAGATTACTCTCAATGAAACAGTAACAGAAATCGTTGAATAATATATTTTTGAAGGCTAAATAATGGTAATTGACAAAAACGTTCATAGTATACGTGAATTAAGTCACATACTATGAACTAAAAATAGACAATCGATACTTAAAACAATAACTTGCCAATAGATCCGATAAGTTTCTTCTCAAATATACAGAGTGAGTTTTATGTATGGAACGCCTCAAATATTCTTGAAAACGGTTTTTCATAAATTTTTGTACACAAGGGTATCACATTGTTGTCATATCTTTCCATTTTCCGGAAAAATAATAACTTTGTTAATTCAAATGGATCACCTTTTTTTCGCTCTTAGAAATCCTTAAGAAATACTTATTATTTTTCATTCAATGTTCCCTATACCTAAATGTTATAATTTCGAAGTTTTAGCTACATTTATGTTATCTCAACTGAATAATACATTTAAGTGGCTATGACCTCTACAATCACAGATTTGACGTTTCAATAAATTATTATTGTTTAAGTTTATTGAAAGTACCAATGGATCTGAAAAAAAAAAGAATTGGTAGTTTAATGAACAAAACAATATCTTTAATCATTTATATCCTAACTTAAATCTCATAACAAGATATACTGTCAGTAAATTAGTAAAAAACTTTAAAATCCCTTGGCTTGTTGTATTGAAGTAAATGGACTACACCTCGAATATCTGCTGTAATCGCCTTAACGGTATGTTTTTTAAAATTCGTAATTTTTTTACCTCACAAATGTGGATTTACTAACACAAATATTCAAAGATTTGTCTTCAGTTATTGAAGGTTTTCATATTCGGATAAATATTTTACTGCACCAGTTTCATTAAACTTTTTACTAACTTATTAACACTAGACCTTGTAACGAGATTTGTATTAGCACATTAATTATTGAAGAATATTCAAATGAAACGAGTTTATTCAATCTTAGCCATCTAAATGTACAATATTTATTATAACTTTGGTGAAGACAACATAAATATAGCTATAACTCCGAACTTATGGTATGGAAAATATTCCATGAAAAATAATCAGTCTCTCTTAAGGATTTATAAAAATACAAAATATATAGGGGGATCCATTTTAAATAACAACATACATAATTTTTCCGGAAAAGGGAACGTTCTGACAACAACGTGGATACCACCATAATACCGGCCGTTTCACTAGATTCTTGCGCACAAAAGTTTATAAAAATCGTACAAGTAGTTTCCGAGTTAATTGAGGCATTCCATATATAAAACTCACTCTGTATTTCTTAATTCGTTAATTATTTTAGATCGATAGTCATATCTGTTGTACTGTTATTTCCAAAACTAAAATAAATCATTTGTCGATTTCCGACTTCTCTAATTCGAATCTATTTAGTTTGCAAAATTTAATGTTTAGTTTTCTACCCCAACCCATTCTCACAAGCCACAAACATTTGATTGTTTCAATCAATTTTAAACTACAGGGGTCGTTCAATAAACCGGATCATTGCAGAACTACCAAAAGTTAGACTATAGTTGTGATATACAAGATTATCTTTAGTATACGGGACTTATATTATGTAAAATATTTTTTTTTCTTATTTCTGAGTTTTGGGCGTTTGAATTTGCGAAATCGGAATTTATATTTAAGTATATTTTCTAAATTATACATGAATTTTCAATGGAGGATTACGTATGCCAATGTAGTGTTTGACGATATAAATAATTCCCAACTAATATATGGCCAGGGGCGGCTCATGCCCAATGATTAACAATACGTGAATTTTACAGGTATAAAAAAATGTTGAATCGATTTTACCAAAAAGGTTCACCTTGTTTAACTGGATAATAATTATGGTTTAGGAGATATGTAGATTTTTAGATCGTTGTACAATACATGCCAAAGGAACCGTTCACCATTTTGAAGAAAATTATTATTAATTGTTATTATTTATTGTAAATACTCACAGGAAGTATTAAAGCACAATCAAACATTTCCTATAGAACTGTATACTGTCGAATATTATGTTACTTACATAATGAAAAAAGTGAAATGTTCAAAAATTTAGTTGGTTAGCCTTCTCTTTTAATTAATTCTTTTCGTATTAATGTGTGGACAGGAATAGTGTTGATGCTCACACATTAACGTAATAGTTAGAATAGTAGATCCTTATTTTTTGGAAATAGCCTGAATACCACCCATGTTATGTGATATTCCTCTAAACATTCTCAGAGACATGTGGTTCATGCATAATGGAGCCCCTTCCCACTTCCTGAATGATGTAAAAAAATATCTTAATACCATTTCATTCCTAATAGGTAGATTGGTGGGAGGGGTCCATTTGAATGGTTACCATCCCCTGAATTAAATGCGATGGATTAATTTTTTCGGGGATATTTTGAAAGCCTGGTTTATGGTGCACCGGTAAACACAAGGAACGAAATGATCAACTTCCATTGTGATGCTATAAGGCAGAATCTTGAAATGCTCTTCCAATTTCAAAGAAATATCCTCCGTAGACTCCGGAAGTGTGTAGAATTGCAAGGTCCCCACTTCGAACATTCATTATAGTTGTTTGCTCTTCAAATTGTATCTTTATGGTGATTATGGTTTCCTTGGGATGTACAACGATCTAAAAATATACATATCTCCTAATCCAAGTTAAACAAATAGTACCTTTTTGTTAAAAAATCGATTGAAAAAAT
Source organism: Diorhabda elongata (assembly GCA_026230145.1). Taxonomy (NCBI): domain Eukaryota; kingdom Metazoa; phylum Arthropoda; class Insecta; order Coleoptera; family Chrysomelidae; genus Diorhabda; species Diorhabda elongata. The sequence goes on along the minus strand of CM047933.1, from coordinate 27,019,415 downwards.
AATTTTTGCTATCTTTAGATTGTGCAGTTTTCATAATGTTGGAATGTATAATTCAGAAAATATACTAAAATATAACTTCTGAGTTTGCAGCTTTTAGATACCTATAACTCAGAAACGAGGGGTCGTATAACAAAATTTTTCTTATATCACAACATTATTTTCAAGTCATCTCCCGAATTCTTTATATCAAGCTACAGAATACTCTCTATAAATTTTCGTCGTTTATAGTATTAAAACAGTGAATTGACACCAACGACAAACAGAAGTAGTTGTGTACATCCCACATTTATATAAAAGGCGAACGTACTTTAAATGAACGGAGAAACCATTTTTGAGCTTTTCGGTAGAAATTATCCTGCTAGTTTCATGATCCGTATAAGGGTTAAATGGAATAGAAAAGTATAGGATTGGGAATCACCGAAAAACCAGTTTTATCAAGGTTTCAATCATACATTGGAATATAATTTTTATAATTATCTTAGTTGTTGCGAATTTTGCTAGCTTGAAACGTGGTGTGACGATTGATGTGGACTTTTCTGATGCTAGTTGGTATTGTCCCCAATTTGAATGAAAGGGTGACCGCTCTAATGAGATAAAAACACATCGAAACGGAGCAGCGGATTACATCTGTCTCCTTCCAGTTATCAGTCATTAGAGATATCAATATCAACAAAAATGTAGGCAGTCGTGGTATTAGCAAGATAGATATTTTCTTTTTCGAAAAACGACACACTATGTTTTGAATTGGAAACAATTGTAGAAAATATTTCTATTACAAATGGAAGAAAAACATATGAAAAAGGACCTTAAGAGTAAGAGAATTGTGATATCTTGATATTTTAATGAAATGTTGCATTCATATGATTGAAACAACTACTTGTGTCAGTGGATATGAATTTTTGTTGTATTCAAACATTTGAATGTAATAAAAATTTAAATATTTTGTAACAAAATTAAGATATCACTATTTTCGGTTAATTTCTCAACGTTTGAGTTTAGTGAGATTGTGGCAAATCAAATACCAAATATATTTGGTACAAGATTTCGAAAAATCATAATGATAATACAAATTTTCAGATTGTAGTTTGACCATAATTTTAGTCCTTGATAATGAGTACATAACTATTCGAATGCACGAAATATGTATTAAGAAGAGTTTTAGTACTAAAAATATCAAAAATTATTTGGGGATTGTGAGTATCGAGATTTCTATCAAAAAAATTATCAAAGATTAAAAGAATCAATATTCAAATTAACACGCGACATAAATATCAAGTTTCTTGTTGCTTACAAACTGTTGAGAGTTTCTATTGGTAAGATTATGAATGAAATTGAATTTTTATAGGTTAAATTAGGTTGAGACAATCTGGATGTTGCTGAATTTTAAGGGTTATGTAAGTTGATTTGGTTACTGATGACGTTGAATGTTTTATAGAACTTCTTTCTAAAATCTAAAGGATATGGATAGATTAAGCTAAGCTTATTTAAATCTGTTTTCTAATTATTACACTTTCTAAAAGTAGGTGTTGCGAATTCATAATCCATAGAATGACCTTCATAGAAACCTTGTGAAGCAAACTAGCATATGTGAGGTACGAAGTATATGAGTTTCTATGAAAAAGTTTGTTGAGTATTTGCAGGCTCTTTTCATGAATTATTGGATTTTCATATGTTCTATTGATAAATCATTTTGATTTTAGGTCTCTATTAATGAACAAATTTAGAATAAATCAGCTAAAATGATATAAATCAGAACATAACTCCTGAAGGTATACCTTTTTACCCAGCTATACAGGTGAGATGGTGACTTAAAATTATGGATGATAATTCATTAAGTTCCATTTTTCAATAGAACCTGCGCAGTAGTGTCCTTATATAGTGCATTCTTTCTGAAGCTACTGGATATAACGAATAATTAGATCCAGTCGACATTTTCCATAGAGTTCTTCTCCATATAAATCTACTTCACCTGGTTGCGATTACTATTCCGAAATACCTGATTGAGTGGCTTATAATGAGTATTCTTCTCCGTTTACTTCGTAATGCTGATTTTATTAGTCTAGGTTCTTATTTCTATTTTTCTTTCAACTGTTCAATATTTCCCCCATAAGTTCATACGACTGCTAAATTGCGAGCCTCTTTTCTGTATTTCTCTAACTAGCTCCGGTGGAATGTTGTTTAACATTTTCTCTGTTTCGACTCGTCAGCTACATCTATAGTTTGATGGAATCGAATGAGTTAAAATGAATCACTGTTCGATGACACAGAAGTTGATTATTGCCTATATTTCTTATTTGAAACCCTATTATACTTGACTAACTCGAGTGGTATCTATCACGTAGAGATGCCTGTGAATATTGATATTGAACTTTTGTGAGATGTAGTTTTCGAGAAAGATGTACCTTGGTGACTGATTCCTCAAGCTTCCACTTCTCCAAAGCAAGGAGTTTCGTCTGCTTGTCTAGTGGGTGTTACAAATATGTGGGACTGGGCTGGATAGCTCAGAAGAGGATCTGCCTTGGTAGTATTGATAAAACAAAGTCAGGTCAGCGACCTTTTTCCATGCTATATGCTGTTCAAGTTTCTGGTCAACGATTTGGCCTTCTTATACTGCTTCACCGCATTAATTAAATAATCTTTTGTTCAGCTACACCAACTTGAACTCTTCTTATACTTGTGAATTGTGATTTCAGATTTAAAATGAATTACCAAATAGCCATAAAAAGAGAATGAATCTTTCACCTCATATGCCGCATGCATTTTCACCATTTAACCGCTTTTGTATGGATTAGATTTTCAATGACGTAGGCTCTGCATGACAGTGTTCAAGAATTCGTTTTATCAGTTATACTAATTGTTTGTAAGTTTCTATTATGACCGTATAAAACGGAATAACTACCATTTTCTTAGATGCTCTTATAGATATATTAGCATGTAACGTTTTCTGTTTTTTTTTCAGATTACAACCAAAGAAAATCATGCGTGTGTGAAATCGAGACGCGACTTTTATTACCACGTAGTAATCCGATAAGAGCGTTTGATATCTTTTAAAAAAGATTTTTATTGTCGATTTTTTATTTTTATACGAGCACATGGCAAAGACTACTTCAACTTCATGCTATGTAAAACTTTCAACGATTCACGTATTGAGTGAAGGAGGGATCAACTATATCGACACCGAAGCTCTTCTCAGAATTTTCATGATAGTCACGTATAAACTGAGAAGAACTCGCATTTTGATGCAAAGCATTATTTTTAAAACGTGTTGTTAGTCGGTGAATCGATCGATTTTATAACGAACAACTTTTTCAGTTATAAAATGGAGTTTTTTATCTATTCCTTCAAATGTATTTAAATTGTGAATATTCCATTCAGTCCAAACCTCAAACAACAATTGGATAGGAGATCACGTGCTCTTTTAAATCATGTTTACAATGCATTTTACAAATCTAGTATAACTGGAAAGATGCATCATTCTATTAGTAAATTACCAACCATTGAGAATAGCTATAAAAATATAACTATACTATGTAGAGTACTGTCATAAAACAATCAAACGTTTTGGAGCTAATTTAGGTATTCAAGTGGTTGAAGAATATTTTTTGTTGTGATAAAAATTACAATTGTGAACATTGTGAAATCACAAATATACTGGTTGTACCATTGAGAAAAATTATAAAACGCTATTTAAACCATTTATCCTGTCATGTCATACTGGAACTTATAACAATCGATAATTTCTTGCTGAAATTGATCGAATCTCATGAAAATATGAAGAGAAACTACTATTAGGAAGAGTAGACAGGAAATAATTCAATTCAGATGAGCTGAAGAGCCTATGACTTGGATCTCTTATCAGTGGAATATCTTGTATTGAATATAGTAGACACCAAATCCAAGTTTTATTTAGTATCTCTCGAAAGAAAAGTGAAATTTTTAACATCAGTCAAAGTGAGCCGCAGCATCTAACACAAAGGGATAGAAAAATAACATTTCATTGGAATACAAAGGTGAATACTAACAAATATTTGTAGGAGAAATAACTATAACCTACTTTGGAATTCAATTTGACATCCGGGAAATTTTTCATTGTTTAACTGATTGGAGTAGGGTGCCACATGCATAACATAAAAAAGATTATTGGAAAATAATATTTTCTATTTTCCGAAGAAGTTATGATAACTCTAATTTTTATTACAATCATATTCTGCCAACCTGGCCTAATCTAGAGATGGCGGTAGCTGCTTGAAAAATACCACTGTAGTAGAAAGTACACAATTTATACAACAAATTTCAAGTTTGAAGATGCCACGTAGTTTTGTACTTTTTGGCTGCAATCAATAGTGAACGTTTCCAGTGAATTTGTAAACATGGAAAAATTCAGTCATAGTTATTCGCAATAGAACAAAACCAGCGTCGTGCAGATATATCCATCGAGTTCCTAGCAATGCTAGAATAGAGCAGAATTTTTGCGCCGTTTCATAACAATGGATGAAAGGTCCATCGCTTCACACTCGATACAAAAGAACAATGGACAGAGAAGGGAGATCCGAGGAATAAGACAGTTCCATCTGCAGGCAAGATCATGACGTCGTTTTTTTTTTGGGATGCACGTGAAATAATTTCGTTGAGCGAAAAAATCAAGCAAAAATCGCCACATTTGGATAATAAAAAAGTGTTGTTTCATCAAGAGAATACACCAGCTCACACAACCGTGATTGCAAATGCTGAAATTAATGAATTTTAAAGTTTGAATTGCTACTTAATATATTCTATTCGTGAGGTTCATCCTCCTCGGATTATTTTGGCAACTTTGGGGAGCTTGACGATTCTTATCGCTTATTGAACATCGCTGAGAAAAGTGTATGCAGCTAAAAGGAATTTACTTTTTTGGGTCTGATAATTTATTACAGTCAATTTTTGAACAAATCAAAGCAAAAAAACATCTCTTTTTAAATATGCTTAAATATATAAGAATTACTATCCTGGTATGTTGTTATTGAATAATTCGAAAACTCTGTGGCTAAAGGACGATTTTCGTAACCTTAGGAAGGTTTTTTATCTTTGATTGTCATATCCATTGTCTAATTGTGACATCCCGTAACTTTATGTATCAGTATTTTACCCGAAACCTTTTTCTTTAGTTCATGCATACTACAAAATCACAACACTTTCATGTTACAATTAGGTCACTAATAGATAGGTAAAAAATACTTTTCTCTAAATTTGTTTTTTATTCAATTAACTAAAATACTGTTCTTTAGAATATATGAACAATGTCACTTTATCGAAATTTATAATAAAAATCATTCAACTAAATCACAAAGCTTGAATCCACTATTCTTCATTCATATTCTTCACTATTCTCAATGCGACATTTGGTCATAAAAGCTGTTGACAGACCATGGCTTGTTTGACGCCTCCTTCATCAAATCGGGCCCACACTACATTTCAATGTATTGAAAATCTCAGGAGAAAACCGACACATCAAGGTTTTACCGTTTTCTACAATTTCTAAGCTTAACAAATGAAAATTGAGAAGTTCGTGCAGCATTTATAGGAAAACGTACAAAACAAAATATTTGTTTTGAGCGTGAGGAGGAGTAAGTACACTTTTATTGTTATATGACGTATCTGTAGTTCATGCTAGAGGTTTGGGATAGAAATGAACGAATATTTCGTGCTTTAAAAACAGTTTTATTTTTTTTTCTCAAAGTACTAACAAAACGAAATCAGACTCAAATTTACAATGAAACAAAGTCTCAACTTTAGTGCTAGATATTCAAATAGTCTTTGAGCTTGTTTTTACCCAATATTCAACAAAAACTTTTACAATATTTTTTTATTTATTTACAAGTTTCTTCGTTGAAAGTTTTGTGAATGAAATTATGAGTATTTTTGTCACATCTACTAGTTGCTCCTTTACTCCCTAATTTTTCCCACAATTTCTAATAGATATTTGAATTAGGAAGAAAAATGAACAGTAAAAGTTCATAAGTAAAGTACCAACTAAATTTCAACAATTTCTCAATGAGTAGTTGTTATTGCAGCATCAAAAATAGATCAACTTTTACTATCCACAATAATTTACTTAATATGAGAATTTAAAAATTACATGTATGTAATAGAGTCCCAAATGCTGTAATAGGATTCCCTAGAGCATAATCGGGCCTAGTGTATTACAAAATTCAGATTATGAGAAAAATAAAAGGTTATATAATGTATTTTCAAGGATGAAAATATTCTTACATCCACTTACACATGGTCCACATCTCACATATGATCAAAACGGAAAATTTATCACGTATGACAAGTATCCTCTGTTATATCATGATAACCCAAGACAATCATTAATTGTTACATGTCAAATTGATACAGCATGTTTGCAAATAGTGAAAAGGTAATGCCGGAGGTTAACGTACAATACTTACTTAAGTTATAAGAAAATTTGCGGTATTTCCAAAAAAGTACAACCAAAATATTATACATTATTATATATACTGTCAAATTTCATAGAATTTAGATTATTGAATTATCATATGCCAATTTGAAGATGTAAAGTTTGAGAATACCCTTCCAGATTTTGTTCAAAATGCATCCGATATTTGTAACCATTTGCTACAAAGCACTCTCTGTAACTTAATGAACCGAAAAACTCAAGCCAATGTTAATTTTTTTCTGAAAATACATAGATAATTCAATAATAATGAAGGTAACTTTAAAAATTGAAAATTAATAACCCAGTAACTTTTGAATCTGCCCTTTTAATACAACAACCTGATACTTAATAAATTCGGCAGCATGGCAAAAATAGCGATCTTACGTTATTTGCTATTATTTTCATTTAATGTAGGAGCAGATCTTTTAGCTCTAAAACGCCATGGGAAATTGAAAATTACTGCTAGATCCTAAATCGATAGATTCATAATTACTAAGATAAATATATCAAAAAGTATAGTAAAATCGATTCATCCCCCAGCCTACGAGAACCTGAATATAAAGGTACTCTGGAAGCTCAGTACATTTCACCTTCATCACTTATCTTTGCTAATATCTCAATTTTCAAAAAGTGCCACGTTTTACCGGGAATTACTTTCCAAAATTGTTCCACTATAAAATTTGTGTTAAATGAGTAGTTAATGTAGTCATTGAATGTAATATGTATTATGCTTTTTTACAGAACTACTAATCTTATCAAAATATGTAGCAGGTCTACGTCTTGGATAAGTAACAGAACTAGCAAAACACGTTTCAATAACAAACCACATAAAAATTATAAAATAATGTATTCCAATTGATAGGGTAGAATGTTTAATAAAATATTCAATTTCAATATAGAAAAGTAAGGGGTACTTTCTAACATAATTTTATAATTAATCTACTTGTATCAGGTAAAAATTTACACCTATGGACTTCAAACACTCCACGCTTTTTCACATTAAAATGATATCTTCAATTAATCATTCCAGTCTTCTTAAGTATGAAATAACTATGTTATATTTAGAACTATTATTCAATAATTTTGAACCTATAGAATTAACGAATCCGTAGAAAAACTCCTTCTGCTTGTGTCAAAAATCTTATGCGCTCAGGAGAAATATAAATTTACTCATTTGCTGTACAATATAGTACTACTTATCAGCGATATGAAAAGCATCGAATGATTCACAAAATTGTAAAAACACATGAAACTATTTGATCATGGGAAATAATAACTTCATCGAATTTATGATAATAAAATATGATTTTAGTAACTGAGCCGTAAAAATATTTCTTTGAAGAAAGCTGACGATTCGAAAGTGACACGAGTTCGTAGGAAATTTTTGAAATTCAAGGAAAAACTGGCATATATAAATAATATTATTTTTTCACGTTTACTTTTTTACGCTTCCTTTCCCATGTCAATTGGTTTCTCCGATGAACTGTCACACTTTTATTTCTTGATATTCGTTCAAGAAAATCCGTTTTGTGTCTATTTAAAATGAGTGTAGTATCATTATTAGTGATGGAGAGTAATGGTGAATATAGTTTAAACTGAAGATGTTGTTGAATCGGCAACTGCAGCGACTATGAATCTTCTCCCTGGGAAATCTAGGGAATAATATTTGAAGGAATATAATTCTTTTATGGATTGGCATAAAAAGGTATAAACAGTCTTCAGCACATTGGTCGATTTATTCAAAACAGAAAGGAACCCCAATGGTAAATAACGACGTAGACATCAGTAAATACTCGAAACTCGTAACATATTTGAGAAATGAACAAATTGGCTATAGACCCAAAAAATCTAAAACATTTGCTAATTAATAAGATTCTGTTGTAAGCTCAAGACGGTCTCATGCATAAGGGAGGAGGAATTATAAAAAATGATATTATTATGATATTATATTTAATGATATTATTAATACCGTAAATATTTCCATTATCACAGTACCTGATACAAAATCTCATGTTAAACGTCGATTTACTGTTATTGGTGAAATATCTGACGATAGATTGAACCTGATAATCATTTATAAAAAATTTACGACGCACAAATGTTGGAACAGATCATTTCTTTTTGCAGTATAGAAATGGAAAATGCAAAAACCCAAGTTGTAGGTATCAATAACTTTTCCAAAAATTCAACATAGTTGCGGAAGGTTACGTAGACGACTCAATAAAAAACAAAATGGATTCCGCAGTGAAAATTTTAACGGGAACAACTAGTTCGACTTCAAGCAACATTGTAAATGTTTACGATCCTACCAACAATCCAATAAGTACTAATACAACTATAGACGATGTTAGTTCTTTGAACTCGTCAAATGTTGTCGATTCAAGTACCAATAGAAATGTAACTTTTTCTTCACTTCAAATTAATAGAGCTCACATTTGTACTTTCCATTCAGATTGATTAGTCATTCGATTTATTTCTAAATCTAACCAATAATACAATTTTTTCATCCAATTCCGCTCATGTCTCTCCTTGACATTAGGAAACGTCACATCTTTCGTAACCTTCATATATCAGTAAAAAGTAGTTATGTAAAAACTCTAGTTATCTATTTAAGTTTCAAAGAATAATATATAAGTTAGTGATAAAACTGAGAATATCATGCCGATTCACTGACACATTGCAAATCCAAACTCGGGAAAACAACCGCTCATATTGGAAAAATACGAGGGCCGTTGTTTTTTCAACAGACCTTCAGACTTCCGGAAATTCCGAAGACAAAGCAGTAATGGGGAACCATTCTGTCAACTCGTTGAACCAACACCATTCACGCATAACACCATCACTAATGAACACACGAATCATTCTCCACTCAATTTTTGCAGCATTATGGCCATCAGCCTGTAGAAAACAAATCACACTTAGTGGGATCATAAATAATAGCGGTCATGTTTATATGTCTCTAGCACAACATCAACTGACACTTGAATGTCAACAATACCGTGTGTAGTGCGAGAGCTTCGAAGACGCCTACAGCGCATGCGTGCTTTCTTCTGCCCAAGTAGCGTCTGCACGGAGTGATCGGAGGATGAAAAACAAACGGCCCTCGTAGTTTGGTTCCAATACGATAAAGCACTGATTTCAGTTACAATTTATTACCCAATCGGGCATATTCACTTTTTTTGACTGTTGATTGCCTCCAATTGCTTTTGTTATCGAATTCAGAAAAATGCGAGATTTACAACTTTTTAGATGATTGAAAATTTGTTAATTACCTTGTTTGAGGAAGTAGAGGTAACAGAAAATTATGTAAACATGGAAAATTTGATGTAATTTTTTTCAGAGCCGTCATTATTTTGGAAAACAGTCCTCGTAGAAAGTTGAATCGTGAATTGATCAAGTGAAAAAATTCAAATGTCGTTTTTTGGTTCAAGTTGTTGATACTGAGAAATCTAAATCATTGTTTCTAGAAGCAGAGAATCGTGTATTTGCTTGAATCTCTAAGATATTGTCTTGCATATTCATATCAGTGCTTGAGTAAATTCTAAAATCCACGCTTGGGGTGCCTTGCTTTAAGACCATATGCGCAGTGATATAATTCATTTATTGACATCACAAAAGGAATATGAGCACAAATATATCAAGTACTTCAAATAATAGAAAAAAATATGTGCTATTTCCAACATATGCTGAAATATTTACAAAAATCAATAAAGAGAAATCTAATAAATCAGGTAACAAATGAAACTGAGAATAGAGGTCTTAAATATCACAAAATCACAACTTTAGAATTTAATTTTTCTTACACGGTTGATCATAATTTTTCTGAACACTGCAGCAGAAGCATTCATTGGCGTTCGAATTTCAATTTATATTTTAGAAGGTGGAGTATATGTGGAGTGGAATTAGAAAGCAAATATTGTTATATGTTGATACTAAGAACAAGGATAAGACGAACAGAACTATGGGTGTTGTATTGAAAAAATCCGTACTGTTTATTTTAATTCCATTATTTGTACTTCACTCTATAATTACACACATTCTATATGTGTACTTTAATCAGCACCCAGTCGGCTCACTTTCTTAATTTTTGTTTTTAAATATTCAACTATGTAAACCTCTTTTGCATAATGAACATTTCTGCGTTGCTTTTTCTATATGAACTGCATTAATTTAGAACTGACATACATATTTTTGGCGGTTATAGAATTTTCAGAAGGATAAATGAATGGTAGAAATGATTACGAGAAAGTATCATCAACCATACCAACAATGTCTCTTGAAACACACTCCTGCATTTACTTCCTCACCATTCTGATAACAGTGAGTTTCATTATTCGCCGTTTCACTTCCGGCAAAATTTGTTGCTTCTCAGATCATTTGGGTGCCGATATTCTTCATTTATGAACTAAACTCTGTTGATTTAGAATGTTGCTTACATATTTCTTATTGATTTTGAATTTTCTGTCCACTTTCCGAAAATTGACTTCTAGTTGAGATGTTTTAACAAATGCTTTCCATTTCTTTTTCGGAATTATTTTGCTTTTCTGAGTTAGACTGACTTTCTTTCTATCGAAATATCTATCTTCAATCGCTGATATATATCGTAAATTTTTTGTATGGCTATTTCCATTTTTACAAAGTGAATAACCGTAAACGATTTCTTCAGATCTTGATTTTGTTAATAAAATTTGGCAATTATTTTACGTTGTTCATTTTTTTTCAAATTTTCCAAAACTGAACTTCAAACAGAGACGTAATGTTTATACATAGGACATTTGACAACTGCCAGATTACAAGAATTATTGTAATATTCACTAAATTTTCGTCGTGTAAAGAACTTTATTCAATAACGACTAACTAAAAAAGTTCCAGTGCATATAAAAAAATCTTTCCATGTATGATGAAGCAAATTTTGATATTGCTGCTATTGGCGAAGAAAACGTCCATCGCGCGCAAAGGGGCACTGCTGCATCAAAACAAATATGGCTGCCGCAAGGCTTCGACGTCCATACGATTAGCGAATTATTTCATGTATTTTTTAGCAATCGCAAGAGACAGGAAATAGTATTGAAGCAAAAATTTTATCTAAACTGTGTCAGCATTAGCTAAAACAAACATATCTTTGGAAAGCTGCTGCCAAGCTGTCTTTAACAACTCGATTAAGTGCATTAATGTAGTGCAAAATGCTGAAAATACTTTTGGCAATAAATACTTGTGGAAGAAATAAAGACAATTGAGGATAACAGGGAGCAGTTATGTTGTCATGTTGCGGTTTAGCTATGCGTTAAGTAATGATGATGTAATAAATAATGTAATAATAATAATAATTTTTATCAAATTCCAGGTGTGACAACATTTTTACGTACGCTCAAATTAACTGGTTTGATAAAGCAAGAAGGTATTTCTGACCTGATGAATTTTCAACAGATGCTACACGCCATGGCAAGACGTATGAACCTGTAGGGAGAGAGTATCAAACTAATCAATGGGTAAGAGAAACGGGTTTGATTGTATCAAAGACTGAACCTTAGTTAGCTTATTCTGCAGATGGTTGTTTGTTAAAACTTCAGATGGATCAATGAAATTATTAGAGATTTTCTTTAAATCTAGTCGATACTTCCATTGGGAGTTGAAAACAAAGTGTGAAAAGTACTTAAAAGTAAAAGGAGTTTCTTGGGAATTGAACAAAAAGCACAAATATTTTGTTCCGATTCAATTCGGCACGGCTCTGTTGAAATCTTGTCATAGATTTACTCGTACATTGACGAGTCGAGCATATACGCTTTCTTTTTTGTGGATAATATTTTTCCATTGCTTTGACAAGTTCATCTAAAACTGCAAAACTCTTTATGTTGCACATTGTGTTACAAAATGAAACAAAAAAATCACCACTTTTGCATTGCGCACTCTGATCATTGTATGTTTTTTTTACATTTACTGCATGTATTATCATGATTCTCTTCATTCTTCTGTGATTTTTCAGACGTACTTTCATTTATAAAATTTTCTATACCACTGTTCTCGCAATCAGGATCATGATGCTCTGGTTCATCGAGACTTTCTAATATGTCAGCTACACTAACTCCAGCATCAATATACTCTCAAAGCATACCACTGTCAAAATTATTCATTTCATTAACAAATGTTTCAGACAATGCTTCAGTTGATACACTGCCGTTAACCAGGTTGGTAACATTATTACTCTCAGCTTTTTGTTTACTTTTTTCCTTCTTTGAATTTTCACTCCTCATTGCCACTCTCTCTTTATTTTCAATGTTGCGTTTGGTATTCGGAAAAAAATATTAGAATACTTTCGAAATTATAATGTTACATCGTAACATTAAACTATCCAGTCGTTTAATTCTATTTATATTACTTTTTTTCGTGTTCACTGAAACAGTTAGAGGTACTGGCACAACATTTGCCTTCAAATACCTCCTTTACGTGGGCACATCTGCGAATCAACAATAAGTTTCAGATAATAATCATAATGATTTTATTTTGTACATATTATTACACGAATAACAAACCAGGAAATATATAATCATCAACACTGAAATTAAAACAGCAAACTAGCAACTGTTGATTAACATCTTTAATATTGAGCCTTTTACGCCACTCTGAACGCTTCTCAACTTAAATAGTTTCTACAACATGATTTTTTATTGTAATAGTACTGCTAGCAGATCTGTGAAAACTCAAATTAGTGTTAATATGTTGTTTTGAGGTACAGTTCACGACACAGAATGTACTGCCTTTACGAGTATCGTTCCTTTTTCTATGGTTTGGAGAGAATTCCATTTTTTAATAGATATAACCTTCATAAACTTTTGATTTCCTTCATTTATTTATCACTACAAACAATATATATGTTACACAATTAATTAGTATCGCCTTCAATATAGAGCAAAACGTATGTATGCAATGCCACGCGAAGCCTTGTAGAAGCCATATTAGATAGTTCACTTGGTGACCGTCAGGGTTCGAAGTGCAACTTTAAATTCTCAATATCATGGTGACATGGATGTCAAACACTAGAATATTTTGAAGCTAGATACAATAAACATTGAAGTGCATATATATCTACTTGACAGAGTTAAGTTGGAATGTTTGAAACCTCTGGTTCTATTCATAATGAAAGCCACCACTACTTCAACACTCCAACACAAATTGAATATCACAAACAGAACCAGAAATTCTGCATTCATATAGTTGAATAATTAAAATAAAGTCGAATGAAAAACCTAGAATATGTTTCTGAGAATAAATTTAACAAGAACATCAAAAAGTTTGTCCGATAATGAAGTCTATCCCGTTATAACTATACTATGACAATTTTCTCTATTGGTGAAATTGTGCCCTGTTGTTAACACAAAGATTTTTTTTAAATCAAATTATAAACATCAGTTTGGAGGAGTTATTGCATACTAGATTATACCAAATTCTGTTTAGATAAATGATTTTTGGAACTAATTTTCATATATATTCTGTATCACCACCGTTTTTGGGTATCTAATATCTTGTTTCGCCTTTTATGATGAAAATATTTGGAATAATAAACTTCAACATATTATAGCATTTAGGTATAGGGAACATTAGATGAAAAGTATTTCTTGAAGATTTCGAAAGGAAAAAAGATTTAACAACAATGTTAATACCACTATAATACTGGCCGTATCATAAGACTCCTGTACACAAAAATTCATAAAAATCGTACAAGCTATTTCCGAGATAGTTGAGGCGTTCCATACATGGAACTCACTCTGTATATTGTTACCTCTATTCAGGAAGACGATTGCTGATATAAATGAATCGACCAGTAGCTTTTTATTAGAGTTTGTCCAATTTGAATTGTTATTTTATTTTCTTTTGCTGGGGTCATTGTAAAACTTAAACGGTAATTGTATATGGCCTTATTTGGTATATTTATAACTTGACTCCTCCATGCCATTCGCATCTGAATTCCATGTCACTTTTATATCTTTCTATTTTAGTTCCAGAATTTTCTCTCGTCTCGCAATACTAAAATTAATTCTCACGTTTCCAATTACTACTCATTAAAGTATTTTCGTACATATTCCACCCTCACTTTAACGATGAGACTTAGGAACGCAACTGAAAAACCAAGGTTTGAACAGTAAGTCCCTTTCATACAACCAAGTAGCTAAGAATCTCGCATATCGCAACTCGTTGATAGAACATACCGTTCTACATCCACGATCTCTCGCATACAGTGACTTGTTGGTAGAATCTCGATCTCGATATTGTTCACATTAAAAAGTATTTCTATTGTTTCAATCTAAGTTTTCCATTAAATTATTCAATAATTTCATATTACTCTATCAACTATCGCCAAAAATTTTCTTCTTCTCAATATTTAAAGCCACTGGGTGACAAACATATTTTCTTCTATTTTATAAAAAGTTATTACACAGATTTTCCCTCGTATATAAGGAAGCTAAATGTAGGCTTTCCAACTAATAGCGATAGGTGACGTTAAAGCTGTGAGTTATAACACAGGATCATCGTTGATACTGATTTTTGGTCGAATTTGTAGCAGGCTCTATTTATAAGGATTGCTTCAACTGATCCTAATATCCTGACAGTGGAACATGCTATTTTCGGGGGTATTACTCGCATGTTTTCGCTCACATATTCCTAGTTATTACATATATATTTGTTTGATAATGAGAGTTTTTCATTAATGGGCTTATTAATAATCTTTCATAACTAAGGAAATTTGGAAAACATGAAATATCTAGCAAATACATTCGAAAAAGTTTCTCCATTGAATATTTTATTAGGCAAAAAAAACTATTACATATATTATTAACCCTCCTTTACTCAGTCCATACCAAAATGGAAGTGAGAACTCTCAGTCCATACCAAAATGGAAGTTCCAAGTAGAATCAATTTTCTTTATCAACAAAGACGATATATTTTGTATCTTCCATACTCATACTAAGTAATTTTTATTATATCCGTGTTTGTCCTCATAGGTCTCACCCGTCTAAATTTGTAATCAATTTATATCACGATTATGTACGTAGGATACAGAATGAGTCACCGTTCTCTAAAGGTATTGTTTTATGCAGACGATGGTATTGCCGTAGCAGAAAATGAAGACGATTTACAACGTCTACTATATAAGATGAAAATTCGTATATTCTCACATATGCCTTAGAAACCAGAGCCGAGACATCAACAACAACAAGAATGATGAGAACCACAGAGATGAAAATACTGCGAACCATCAGGGGAGTCACTCTCAGGGATCGAATAAGGAGTGATGACATGATAGAAGAATTGGGCGTACAGGATGTGGTGAGATGGGTCAGGGCAAGAAAAAGATTCTGGAGGGATCACGTAGAAAGAATGCCAGAAGACAGATGGGCAAAGTGGGCTAGAACTGAGAGACCGAACACACGCAAACCTGTAGGCAGACCACCAAAGAGGTGGTACAAGAGCTGGAGTTCAGCTTCTCAGGAAGATCCAATAAGAGGGCTAAACGTACAGGATTGAACAGGACCTGGTCCTATGGGAAGAGGAAGAAGAAGAAGATTATATACGTCCTCTTTGTGAAAGTAGTCGATACAGAGCTTCCAAACTGTCCGGGAGACTGTATATTCCATAAATATTTGTACTACTCCTTAATAATCCGTACTTCTTCCAAAAAGTTTTCAAATTGTATGCAATGTTTTTGAGCATGCACTTCCACTACCTTACCATTCACACTGTGACGGCTCGATACAAGTTTCGACGAGATGTAGTTATATAAGTTATATAAGCAACGAAGCATTTAACGAGGGTGGTATCAATTAAGAAACGCGGATGTAAAAACAGTCAAATGGGCCATAGAAAAATATGATTATGACGTTGCTGTGGCGCGAAAATATTTTATACGGGAAGTATTAAAAAGGAACATGAAAAAAAATAATTATTATTCCAAATACCATCCAGTTATTGTTCAACTTCCAGTGAAGAAGAGTAATAGTATCATAATGTTTTGTTGTGTAAGTAATATTGTAAAACTATAGCAGGTATATTATTATCATGAATTTGGATGTTTTTGATGTTATCATCTTCTCAATCAGAATTTGTTTCGTTTATCTATTTTTGAAACATGAATATAGTTAAAAAAAAAAACTGAAAAACGCGCTTTTTAATCACACAAAAAGTTCTGTATTTATTCCCACTTATTCCCTCATTTTGTGATAGGAAGTGAATGTTTAGCATTTATATATCTTGAATTGAATGCAGATAATTTTTATTTTGAAGATAATACATTGGGAATTGGTAAGTTCAGTTTGATGGTTTATTATCACACTATGTGGTAACATTATTTGAGTTTTGTGTACGATGGAGATTCAGCTCCTCAACGATCTATATGAGTCTGTACTACTGATGACGAATATACCTTTGATTTCGATGGATCGCTGGGCGATCCAAATCACAAAATTAACGATTCTGGTTATGATAGAGAGGAAGAGGCAGCTACAGAACCTCATGAAATTCTTGAACACAATGATAGACGTATGTATTATTCCGCTAAAGACAACACAAAGTGAGTAAAAAAGAATGAAGTAACTCCAATTAACTCTTGGAACGCTCTTTCTGATAATATCGATATTTTAGAACAATATACAAATTTGTATATGCGTAAAATTGCAACCAGCTACAAATACAAATACGATGCATGTCAACATATGAAGTAGAATTTTTTGTGCTTGATGTATCTAGCTGGTCTAGATCATGGTGGAAATTTTGAGAGTTGCACAGTTGAATTTTTCGATCATGTATTGAAGAAGATTTATTATATAACGCTTGATAAAACGGATACAAGAGAGAACAGAACAGCAACTAACAAAATTGAAACTATTCAGTTGGAAAGTATGTGACACTGGACGAAATTCTTTTAGCAATCCGCGGAAGATGTGTATTCCGCTTGTACATGGCACAAAAGCCAAGCAAGTAGGGCATGAAAGTATTTTCTACTGCCAAAACATTTTATTCTTCACTTATTCAAATATATGCTGGTACACAACCATCCGGCCCGTTTCAGGTAGACATTTCAAGAGAAACCGTGACTCTGAGAATGTGTGAATCTATATTGGGAACATTAGATCGTTGGTCTACCAATTACAATTGATTCAAGACTGAACACAGTCCTACAGCTGTAGGTAGATTGAAACGTTATAAGAGAGAGCTTCCACCTATAATTATAACTATGGATATCAGGCTAACATCTTTTTCAGTTTGTTAATATGATTTCTTCATTGAACAGAGATGATAATATAGATTATAATACTGGCGATAGGCAGCAACTTGAGATTATTACGTTATACAGCAGTACAAAGAGCGACGTTGATGTAGTGGAGAGAATGATGATATTCTATATTGTAGCATGGGGAACCAATCGATGGGGACTAGTATTTTTTGTTTTTTTCTTTAGTTTTTGACACCAACATGATCCCTTTCCAGAGAGGCTACTGCAAATACTGCAAACGAAGGAAAACCCAGAATTTTTGTGGTTTTGTTAAGAGTTGGCTCTGTATGATTCCTGATTAATGGTGGGAGTAATAAAAGCTCAAAAATTAATTCACTCTATCATAAACTTCATTTCCTATTATTGCCTTACCCATTTTTGGTTATTAGTATACAACTCCACAACTTCTGACAATTTTTTCATAAATTTTACGTGTTTATATATAACAGTTTTGAAGTTGAGAAAGGTAAAGGTACTTTTTAATATCATATATAACAAGTAGTTGCGAAATGTCTCATTTGATTCGTTTAAAGTGAACAAGTATTGTGTTGAAATGAATCTCTGATGCATATAACTGGTGGAATAGCGTTTTCTTTGACAAAAAGTTCATTTCGAAATTTAATTCACATTCCTTCTACGAAAGATGCGATCGTTGTAGGAATTCTCCCATTTTTCTCATTCTTTCGGCATTTCCGAATAAACTGAATGCTGAATAATATCACATACATAATTACTCACTAACATGACAGTGCCTTTCTGAATACAAGATATTGTGTACATATCAAACACCTGTTAAAGAATAATAGCATTCCATTGGACTGTAAATAATATCGTTAGAATTCAGTCTTTGCATTTTGGACTAACCTTATTGAAAAAGGTTAACGCTTTTTACACAAATAAGATGAAAACGATAACAAAAAGAACATTTAATGTGAATTGTGCACCAATATTTGTAGACATGTCGCTTCCTTGCGGTGAACCTTGTTTGACTGTAATGGGCGTGGGTCTATATTCTGCGGGACAAGGTAGCTGCTTCACGGGAATGCTCAATAAATTCATTTTTTGACTACCAATTTCGTTCATTTGTACACTTATGTCTTCAGCGTATTTGTTGTTGTCTAAATCCGGGGGACACACCAAATTTTCAACTCTATCCTTAGAAGAAACTCTATCAGAATAAAATGAACATTCCAGATCATCCAATGCTTTACGTATATGCGATTGAGTAGATTTTTGATGAAGTACGTAAATCCAGTCCAATCTGCAGTCACAACTGAATCTGTTACCTAAAAAAAAGTTATGGATTAGATTCTATCAGATGAATTTTTACAAATAATATAGTCTAGATATCAAGTCCATATATATATTAATAGCAATATTCATATAAGTGCATTTGCAACTAATTTCAACGATAAAGACAATAGACCAGAGGTGGGGAACCTTTTTACCATTAGAGGCCACATTTAAATTAGGCAGCAATAAGAGAGGCCGCATAAGCTGATTGACTTAAGAAAGTGACTTTTGTGAAATTATTATAGTTTTTCTATAGATTTAACAATTTATTGCATTATATAGAAAAAATAAAATATACTACTACAAAATTTTAAATATAATATACATATAAAATAATATAAAAATATTATAAAGAAATACAATAAAAAATATTTTTTTATTCACTAAGTTAGTGATTTATTAGGCTTTGTTTTTTGTATGACAGTAATTGTATATATTGATTAAGCTTCGTGACACACAGCTTTAATTGATCCTCTAAATGTGCATCTTTAATTTGTTTTCTTGAATTTGTTTTTATTTTTAACATGAGAGAAAATGTTGTCTCGCAACAGTAGGTACTTCCGAAGCAGGAAAGTAAACGGCGAGCATGTTCTCGAAGGCATGGATATTCAACAGCATTTTTCCAGATTTCTATGGGATTCTTTTTAGCGATAAAAAGGAATGTGATGATACTATCTTCCTCTAAATCAATTAACTCCATTTGTAGTTCTGCAGGAGCCTCCGATAAATCTATTAAATGTGGTTCAAATGCCAGTTTCATAGCATGAGTGTGCTCGTCAAAATCAGAAAATCTATTAGTATACTCTTCTATTAAACAATCCAAGACCCCTACATATTCATCGAATATTTTATTTTCACAGTTCTGCTCATTTAACATTTTAACTAGTTCCGGGAAGTGTTGTGCAGATATTTCCGATCGACAAGGCAATGTTTTGAAAAATGATAATTTTTTTCTAAACGCTTGGATCTTTTGCCACATTTCATAAAGATACCTCATTTCACCTTGCAGGCAAATATTTAAATTGTTTTGTTTTGTCATCATATCAGACAGAAATGCAAGGTTTCTGAGAAATACTTCATCTGATAGATCACATTGTTTTCCTTGCTCTTGATAAAAGTTTAAAATTTGTCGTCGTAAAAACAAAACTTTCATCATAACCTGACCTGTTGATAGCCAGCAGTAGTAGTATGATAGGGCAACACTATATGTTTCCTCATCTAAAGAGAGCATCTGCCGAAATTCACGGATACGCATTGCATTTACGCGAATATAGTTGACAATGGCTCTATCCAGAGTGTCTTGCAAAATGGTAGATTTTGCTGATGCAAAATGCAGTGGAAAGGTATCAATTTTTTCAAGTTTAAGTTTTCCTTTTTTAATAAAGCAACGAATCCTTCTTTTTTGCCTCTCATGGAAGGTGCGCCATCGGTGCAGACACTGACTAAATTACTTACATTCAACTGTAATTTATTACATACTTCTTCGAAGTTTTCGAAAATATCGGCTCCGTGAGTTCTTCCAGTTAGTGTATCCAACCCAAGTAGTTCTCCGTAACATTGAAAAAATCTTTAGTTATAGCACGAATAGCACAAGAACCTCGTGGAGGCCGCAGGTTCCCCACCTATGCAATAGACTATGTCGAGAATATTGAGGCCTATTTACAAATACTTTTGAACTTATTCAATGTTCAAGCTAAATTCTTAAGCATGCGCAAAACCAAAACACTTGTGGTTTCTAAGCAATCTCTAAGATATAAAGCTGCTCTGGAGAATAAAGAGAATAAAATTACAAATATATATGGCATGAATTGTAATGTTGAACTTCACTCAAAAAAGGTCAAAACAGTTTATAAAACAGTTTATCCTGCTATAAGGAAGGTTACGAAAACCATTAAGTAATTGCAAATTATTAAAGGATGAATTTTCACTTTCTAAAAGAAGAAGGGTAGGTTGAGTTGTACATTTCCTTGCCGGAATTTCTGTTTGTGATTGATTGAATATAAATTATTTCAAAAGAATCCATTTAGAAATGAGATCAAATAATCATATCAAAGTTGTTTAGCAACTAACATATCTAAAATTGAATAAATATTAGAAAAATTTAATGTACACAGAGACAATTATGTAGGCAATCGTAAATCGGTCCGTTTGTACGGGGTCCTTCACGACGAGCTGAATCGTTATGAATATGGGAAAGTACTGCGACTAGTTTTCTGAAAATTTGCCTGCACGGGTTTTTCACGATTTCAGCTAAAATAATTTCAGTCTTCTGAAACTTTCGATTATACCGGAAGTGGACCCAAACTTCAATATTTTAAACCGAATGCTATGGTTTTTATTAAATTTTTAGAATCTACGGAAAACTTCAATACAACTTCATAGAAGGCATCGTATGCCTAAAGTCCACCATTTTTCAATTATTTCACATTTTTGAAATTTTTAGAAATATGCAGTCCTCCACTAAAAAAATTATATTTCTAAGTTTAAGTGAGTCAGGTCTAATATTTTTGGGATGTGGACAAATAACACTTACAGCTTTCAAAATCTCTGAAAACATTGACAAAAATTCATGTAGGGTGTTCAAAAAATGGTGCCGGATTTCGCTATCTAAAAACTACGATGCACGGTGCAACAAACTGACCGGGGGCTTTACAATTATAAATGAGTCGCGTAAGTGTATCAGGGGTAGGTCGTGGTCTATCCGGATATCGCAAACGGAAAGTATCACATCGTTTAATAACCCTATCACATTTCTTGCATATTACCAGTAAATTGAAATAATAAATAAACAATAATAAATCCTAAACGAAACATGATGAACACTTTGGCAACGATAAACGTCAAGCTGTTTTTATTGGTTGTTTTTTGTTGATATGTTAGTTTTTTTTTGGTCGCTCCAGACAACCGATAATTAAAAACCATGTATATTTCAGTTTTTTTAAGTTTCTACAAAAACCGTTAATTTGAGATATATGAATTTATTAACGAAGTCTACTCAATTTAAAGCGTAGAATCCAATGGTAAAGAGAAAAATGGGGGTTGCCGTTTGAAAAAATCTAGTCTTCGAAGTTTTTAGATAGCGAAATCCGGCACCATTTTCTGAACACTCTATATGAATTTTTGTCAAGGTTTTCACAGATTTTGAAAGCTGTAAGTGTTATTTGTCCAAATCTCAAAAATATGAGACCAGACTCACTTAAACTTAGAAATATAAATTTTTTAGTGGAGGGCTGCAAGTGTCGAAAAATTTGATGTGAAATAATTAATGTTTGGGTATAATCGAGTTTCAGAAAACTGAAATTATTTTAGCTACTACGAGCATTTTGGAAAACCCACAAACAAGTTTTCAAAACACTAGTCCCAGTACTTTCCCAAATGCATATCGATTCAGCTCGTCGTGAAGGACCCTGTATATATGCAATAAAATGTGTCCATATCATTGGTAAAAAAATAAACTTCTGATTTAGTCTCATCTGCAAACCTTGAAACTATGTAATTATATCACTAATTAGTGGATATTGGCAATAATTCAAGACTTGATTGAAATAATAAGAGGTTGCGGTTTTGAAACAAATCCTTAGCTATTATTTCACCGATCTGTGGACTGTTATGCTCTTAAGCTGAGTCGCATCAGCTAGGGTCTTCCATTCAAAATATATTGTCCTTTGAACGTAGTTATAATGACCTTTTGGTACAACAAGAGTTTATTTCGTCCACCACAAATTCGCGAATAATATATGTTTATCTGTCTGGAATTGTAAAAAAAGTGCCTACAAATCTTCAAACAGATTTATTCAATGATAAATCATACACATATCGTAACTTAAGTCGTACTTTTGCAAATAGAAATATTTCGTCTTCGGTCGCTTCTATAAATGTTTCTACATACTCTTGGGTCAAAATCTTCGATTTTTTTGCACGAGTTGAAGCCTTTAATAATTTTAAAGTTTCAAAATGAGCAAGTAGTACCTTTTCGTTGATGTTGTTTCTATTTTTCAAAATGCACCATTTTTTTTAGTAGGCCAGGGCGTATCTACTTCTTGATATTCCAGGTATTAAATTCTGGCGGCGCTCGTTTTGGCAAGTATTACGCGTTTTGAACAATATCGCTTTTTTTATAACTAGATATGTGAATAAAATTTTATATAAAAACATACTAAGAACAAATCAAAGATATGACAACAAGAACGAATTGTTGCAAAGACGAGGAACAAAGTGACAAAGAAGATATAAAAGAAGAGAAAAGAGTTAATAAGGACCATATCTAAGAGATAAAAAGAGAGCTGAAGAAAATGAATCTCCCTCAGAAATCCAGAAATATGATGGAAAAAAATTACAAAATGAAATATACAAACATATACAGAAGAATGGAAGATATAGAGAAGAAGGTACTGATATGCTCAATTTATGGAAAAAAGGGCAATGCCGGGTGCAAAAATTATAGAGGTAACGTATTACTAGTCACAATACATGAAGTAATCGATACAAAATAGATTGTGGTAGTATGAAGTCTAAATAGTTGGAGAATAACCAGGAGGAAAAAGAGCAGATCGATCAGCAGTTGATCAAATATTTACACTCAAACTGATATCAAACGACAACTACGAATAAACTGTCGGTTTTTACTTACTACTCAATACATAGAAAAAGACTGAATGAAGCACTTGAAAATATAGAAATGACTCCGACCGATACAACAATAGCATTTCGATATAGTGGGAACAGAAGTAAAACAAGGCGATATACGAGGATGTATTGATATCTAGTTAGCATAGACCAGTTCCATGCATAAACAAAATATTGCGTTACCATAGCAACGAACAATAACTTATTAGAAGTGTCAGTGTAAAGTTGGCCGTAAAAAAAGTGAACCTGAGTTACGCAATAAATCAGAAAGAAAAAGATGTCCACTGAAATTGTGAAGTGAAGTGTTAAGAGGTAAGCAGATTTACGGACATATGCTTAATACCCTTGGTGATCAATGTCCTTCGTATGCGACCGTGAAAAATTGGACTTCAAGCTTCAAAAGAGGTAAATTTTCCATTGAAGATGATGACCGAAAATATCGATGCAGTTCATGACATAATTTTATCAGATCGTCGAATTAGGCTAAAACGGATCTGTTGGAAAAGATCTTTCATCATTTTTTTTTGGGATTGCCATGGAGTAATCAATATTGATTATTTTAATAAGGGTAGGAGAATAACTGGAGATTACTATTCGACATTACTGACCACTCTACAGGAGAAAATTAGAGAGTAAAGACGCGGAAAGCTATCCAAAGGTATTTTGTTTTTGTAGGAAACACCCCTGCACACAAATCTCATGTTGCCATGCAAAAAATTCGTGATTTAGGGTTTAAATTACTAGAGCACCCCCCCTTATTTACCAGATTGGGCTCCGTCAGACTATCATCTCTTTCCTGAACTGAGAAAAAGTTTAAAGGGTCGTAAATTTTCTTCCAACGAGGAGGTAATAAAAGCTGTGGAGGTTTGGTTTGCAGAGCAAGAAGAAACATTTCTTTTAAAGGTCTAGAGACGTTGCAGGTTCGCTGTAATAAATGAATTCAATTAAGAGGAGAATTTGTTGAGTAATAAAATATTTTGACATTGACGTGTTGTTTGATTCTATAGTAGGATAAGAATTTCTCAATATATCCTCAGATATGAACCAATTGATCATTATATTAGAATTAGTAATAGAATGAGGTAATATGAAAACTGAATGTATTTTCAATAAATTCTGGTGTCTTATGTACCAACCTTGTTCGTCACTATCCCAAGCCCGTCTTTATTTTTCACGTTTCAATGCATTTCTGATTCTTGTGTGGTTTTGTAAAAAGTATCTTTAACACATTTCTCCCTAATGTTCAATTGAAGAAAGTTGAATTTCAATTTCAAATTTTAAGTTTCTTCATACTAATAATAATTGTATTGGTCTGCAGTTTGATAAGAGATTGTATAACTTGTATAATATTACATCGTTCCAATATGCCGAACTTACATTGGAAAGCTACGGTTTTGTACGTCTTTTCAGTATATGTCATTCATTTGAAGCGTTAACAACAGTTTTTTTTTTCACTCAAATATGTCGAACTTTGTTCATGAAAAAGTGTTTTTACGGAGAGTTCTTCTTCGTTACTTTAATATGAAGAAAAATGCTGTCGAAAATTATCGTATTTTGGAGAAAGTTCATGGTGAACCAACGTGCCAAAAGTGGTTTGCACGATTTGAAAGTGGTGATTTTGGATTGAAATACGATAAACGTCCTGGGCAGCCAAAAAAGTTTGAAGATGAAGAACTGGAAGCATTACTCGATGAAGTTGTGTACCAAACACAAGAAGAGCTCGCAGAATCTTTGGTTAGCACTCATGAAGCCATTTAAAAACGTTTAAAAGCAGCTGGATATATTCAAAAGCAAGGAAAATGGGTTCTAAATGAGCTCAAGTCGAGAGTCGTCTAAAGGCGGTTTTGCATGTTCGAAATGATGCTGGTATGAAGTAATTTTCATATTCGATTGTTACTGGTGATGGAAAATGATAACGATATAACGACAACCCCAAGGGCAAAAAATCATATGTGAAATCCGACCGTTTGAATAGAGCCGGAATATGTGACCAGACACAAGGCAATAATTTTCCATCATGATAACGCTCGGTCCCACGTTGCTATTCTGGTTAAGAACTATTTGGAAAACAGCCCCTTCTGACTACAATTTTTTCCGTTCGATGCAGAACGCCTTCACTTGAATACAGTTCACATCAGAGCAAGATATCAAAAATTATCATTTTTGGCTGCCAAGCCGACGCAATTCTGTTGGAATGGGATCCACAAATTGCCAGAAAGATAATAACTTCAAATTGGTAATACTTGGAATAATGCTATTGTACATGTTTCTCTTAAATAAACGTTCAAATATCGAAAAAAAAAACCGCACGAATTAAGATATAGACCACAATAGAAATGAGGTATGAGCCGAAAGAATGAAGTATGAGAACCTTTGTCCATTAAGGGCATATATTGGTGAATTCATAAGGAGTAAGATTCTCTATATGAAACATTCAATCAATTAATCACTACTAACTGACTACTTTATATTGGATATTTGTATTTATTCATATATTTTCTTCAGAAGTAGGTAAGTATGCCGAAAATCAAGAGAAAATATGAACAAAAAGTTAGAGTGATATTGATAACAAAATTTGTACAAACTTGTATAGCGTATGGTAATAAGTCATCTGTGGTAAAGGCTGTATACATTGTTGTGGCCAAAGAGCAAAGGCTGAGTAAGTCACTGTTTAGAACTTTCATTAGAGGAAAAAATGTTTTGGTTATGGAAAAACCGATGCCACTGTTATCAATAAATGAAAAATTTTATTACATTGAAAAAAAAAAATGTGTTCCAACGGTTACAACTATCGCCAAAGCTGCAATCTACTATATTTATTTCATAAAGGTGTGCTGGATAGCATGCATGTCCAAACTTGAGTCATCTCATAGTGACTAAGCTAGTTCGAGCTAACTCATATTTCCTATGCCAGTGTTGATCGGGAATTTCTGGATGTAATTGTATGTATCTTGTGGGTTTATTAATGCAATATTCCTACCAAAAGTGCTTCCAACTTTTTTTCAACTTATTTTTTTCATCAATATTTCCTCCCACAGTTATGTTGTTATTTATTGGCAATGCGTTTTTAATGGTTTCTTTTACTAGATTGTCTACGTATTCGTTATTACTGAAAGTGTTTTATCTACAAAAATTCTTTAATTCGTAGCTCATTAGCTTTCAGTTTGATTTTTAGAATTGATTTCCAGAAGTGTCATTTATATCAAAAGGTTAACTAATGCTTATAAGAACTGAAAAGGAGTTCGATATTATAATAGATTTTCATCGTTCAATGAATTGAAGAGCTTTGATAATTTCGATCGCTTCTGCAGGGAATATAAAGGTCAGACAATTCTTTTTTGACTTCTTAACCATTTTATTACACGAATTGATGCTTTCATAAGAAACTTTTGCAAGACTGAACTTTGTATTAGCATAAAAACTCAGCTTTTTAGTAAAAATTATCACAAATAGAAAAGTTGACGTCGTTTATTTACTTACAAACGCTGCAGTTGCTATTAAAACTTAAATTGTGTTAGAGCAAAGAACGAGCTCCGGGGATTCATAAAAATATTTTATTCTTGCAGAATAGAGATGCTCTTATCAGAGAAAATTTATCAACATAAATCTTGTTTCAAAATTTTGAATTTCAAATTTCAAGCAAATGTGATAATCATAAATTATGTGAAAGATATGTTTTTAATTTATTATTGAATATGCGGGAGCCTGCAAGAAGGCTGAACTGACGTTCCTACGAGGAGACGTATTTGATGAAGGCAATTTTTTTCAAATAACAATTACAAAAAACAAAACACGCGCTATTGTCGAATTTGTATTATAGAAATATTAGACCTCTTGCTGCAAAGCACGACAGACCATATTATAATGGAAAATGTGACATACAACCCGTGGGCATAAATACCTTTGGAATTACCAGCAAAGATTGCTTAGTATCTGGGTCTACCTAATGTTGAAGGATACACAGTACATTGTTTTAGACGTTCATCACCGTCTCTCCTGACAGTCTCAGGAGCTGAAATTCTGAAAATAAAGCAACACGGAGAATGGAAATCCATCAGTGTAGCCGAGATTTCATTAGAAAATAAGAGAAGAGTTCTAGAAAACTGGTTTTAGATATCACAGCGTCAAATAAAATTAACATTAGATAAGAAGATCAATAGAATATTCACCCAGAAAATAGACTTACAGTGAATAATTGTGTCTTCAATAAAGTTGTTTTCAAGGTTCATAATTGTTAATTCAAATGATGAAATAACTGTCAGTTTTTGTAGTTATTAATAACTTGTTCTTCAAAACTTAAGCAGTTAAGTGAAGTTTTTATTGATATATGAAGGCTATGAAATATGTGATGTCTCCTGATGTCAAGGAGAGACACAAAGATTCACATTTGAATATCTATCAAAAAAATTGTGAGGCGAAAGCAAAAAAAAACTAAGATGTAGAGCAAGAGAATATAAGCAGTGTTACCAAATTACGATTCTTTAAGACTGCGAAAAAACCAGTATGTACAAAAGCCGCTGAAACTATGAAATTAACAAAGATTGACAAAGAAATACTGAGAATATACGAGAGTTGATTCATTCAAAAAGAATACAATGGTACGGATACATTAGAAAACGGCAGGATACTAGGAAAATTTCAGAATAGAGACCGGCCAAGAAAATATTACCTGGTAGACCAAAAAATAGATGGAAAGTTCAGATTGTACAAGATGCAAAATCTAGGAGTACGTGACAAGAACAAACAGATGCAGGACAGAAAGAAATGGAGAAAACAATAGTCGATGCCTTGAAATATGTGATAATGACTACCCATAAAAATACAAGATCAATCGAGCTCAATATGGGTGGCTACAATTCTAAATAGGATGTAGAGCCTTGTAAATTTGTAAATGTTAATTTTTCTCTCGAGTAAAGTGTGATATTTAATGATTTTTTTGAAGAATATTATTGAAAAAACTAGTTACTACTAACAAATAAGCAACATGAAGATTGTGAGCTCAATATCATGAATATTTTGAACATAATTCAATTATTGCTATGATAAATACCATTAAATTATTTTAACACACTTCACTAAACTTACTATGTAATCCGGTCAATTTAGAGATTAGAAGTTACATAAATTCCCATCAAGCTGAAAATCAGTAAAATTTTTTAAAATACAATTGAAATTGAAATTTGAATTTTCCTCATTTTAACCAAGGTCAAAGGTAAAAAAATGAGTTTTTCGCGATTATCAGCAAAACGGTAAGTTAATCATAAAAATACCTTAGACGGAAATTAATTATTTACAAAAAACGTATCAATACTTTGTCGTATTTAATGATTTCACGAATATATTTTCAGCAGTAAACTTTTCTTTCAACATTGAAATAAACCGATACTTGTTGTGAGTATTTGTAAGAAAATTCTTTTGACTGCTGGGAACTGTCATAAGATCATCAAATAAATTATCAATTGACGAAGATGTCGCCAAAGTTCGAGGATGTTGTTCTGCAGCTTTGGTATTTCTGGGCAATCACTATAGCCATTAAATACGACAGTTAATTTGACACATTATAACTTTTACAACTTTTTGAATCGTTATATCTCAGAAACGATGGCTCGTAGGAAAAAAGTATCAACATGTTTCTTGTAATAGTATATTATATTATAAGGACTAAAAGTGTATATTTTTTACGAGCAATATTTGCAATTGCGAGTAAAAATAGGCACCTATAGTGACAACCAAGTTAAAATTAAAATAAAGTTAGTTCTATTCAAAAATCCTTAATAATTTGGTAATAAATTTGGACACCCACTAATTATAACAGAGATAGCAAGTCGGTAGTCATGAATATCTGGTATTGTTGGTAAATATCGATTGTCAAGTAGACATCAGTAGACGTACTAATCATATAATTTTTGTAGTAGTTTTCATGATGCTTTCAAAATGAATCCCGAACACGATGAAAATATACCTACGGATATATTGGCAAGTATTGAAGCAATATATCTAAATCTTTTGCCACCCAAATATTGCAACCTGACAAAGAAGGTATCTGTTGAGATATTTCCTCGAATGTCTCATCAACAGTTAAGGAGAATATTTTTAGTTGTAACATTAATGAAAATCTTTTGAATTGTTCGAAAATAGTTAGTGATAATTTCAGGAGTGCTTTGAATTTTGGCAATAATTGTTCCAATTGTACATTCAATATCACTATAAATAACAAATAAATACCTATATATAGTTGCCCAATTAGTTTGTTTTACTAAGTTTGTAAGATACAATGTTTTTTCTTCAAATTTCAATTAGAGAGCTCAAATGCAATTACTTTTAGTCCTGGAATCAAAAGTAGCGTTTTTAATTCTGGGATTAAGTGTTGCTAAGCAACGAGCAAATTTTTGTACGGTAAGGGAATTGATGGCTTTTGCACCTGAAAATAGTACAAAAATGTCAACATTTTTTGATGGTTGGAGAAAAATAATTTTATGGTCTCACCGTTTTGCTGATAATCACGAGAAACTCATTTTTTGACCTTGAGTAAATTTTTTTTCATACACGGAAATGATGGGAAACATTCAAATTTTATTTTCAATTGTATTTTGAACAATTACACTGATTTTCAGCTTGACGCGAATTTATGTAGCTACACTCTTATTTTTTGGTCTAATTTGAACTATATGTTAGTTTATCTATCCCGTAAGTTGAGATTTCACATACTTTTCCGATGACATAAAGAAAATTATGAAATATTCGATAACATCATGTGAATTCGTTAACTTGATTCTTTTATGGAACAGAATTGTGTAGAAATTTTGATGCAAATTTTATAATTTCACTGATCCATGGCGCAACAAAAATCGAAGAAGATCCACAATTCCACCAAAAGACATCACTAATTTCAAAGTAATATTTATTTATAAAATAATTAAAATGAAAACGAGAATTAATTCGATTACTAGTATTGGCTTCATTCAAATTTTCATTAACCGTCAAATATTATTAATTAAATCAAATATGATTACAACTTTTGTTGATTTCTATTAAAAATGTGTTTTATCATTGTATTATAGTATTTTTCTTAGAAATCGAACAACAGTTGAGATGGTTTGTACACATAGTGAGAATGAAGGAGGACAGAAAGTGATATGGGAAACTGAAGCAAACAAAAAGAAAATGAGAGGTAGGACCAGAAAGAAATGGAATAGAGAAATAAAAGAACCTGGAAAAGAAGGAATGAACTGGAGACGGACTCAACAGAAGGCAAAACATAGAATTAAATGGAAAAGGAATATCACCTTCATATCTATGATAGAAAAAATTTCGGATAAGCAATTAAGTTAGTAAGCAAGGCACGCTTTTGCAACTTTTATAACGATTGTTTTTTCAAATAATGTTATCGATCACTCCTGAATGCGAATCACAATCGAAGTGATGTTATATTGGATCTCTTTGAGGACGCCAATAAAAAATGTTGGGAATTATTATTTTGAAGTTAAAATTCATTATCATGGGTGCAGATGTTCAGTTTGATAAGATGGAATAATTAAAAAATCTGTGTTATACGTGAAAGAATAGTGGATGTGTTTGAGGTATACACGGAACCAGTGGGATGAAATGAAATGCCCACACTTATGATACTAATATTTATTCATGAATTAATCTCTCACACAATCTTGAATTATTTTAACTTTACTACATTGTACATAAGTATGCATGAAGGAGAATTAGAAATAGAAAATTAATTTTCTAGTGAATTTCAAATATAATATGATTCTTATTCTCGATTTTTTCCAAGTGCTACGAGGTCTGGATATTAAATAACGAGACTTGTTACGAAAAAGGGCTTTATTGTAAAAATTATTCTACATTCGAATGTTTCCCTTAAATAGACTTCCCTCCGCTCACCACAAACCTTTCCATATGTTTTTTCTATTGTTCGAAGCAGTGCTGAAAGTCTTTTTTGATGAGGGTGTTTAGGAGCTCTGCCTTTTTTTGCTTTGGCGCTTCCATCGACTTAAATCGGGTCCCTTTCGAAGCAGATCTTTTTCTAACCTTTCAAGGAAATCTGAGCAGGCCCATTGATTCAAGAGCTTTTGGTCAAGCGTCAGATTTTTTAGCACCAACTTCGCACTGACTTTTGTCATGTGTTATTCCTCTTGTAAAATTTTTCTAACCGTTTCTTTATCGGCTTTCACAGCCTCGGCAATCATTCGGATGTTCTGCACGCACAATTTTGTTAATTTTGGTCACTGTTTCCGGAGCTGAAACAGTCACTGGACGACCTGGGAGCAGGTCATCTTCAGTGCTCTCTCGGCATTCACTAAAGCGCTTACACCACTCAAAAATACGCGCACGAGATAGAGAATTGTCCTCATGGGCCTTAATAGCCAGACCTCGTATATTTGTTATGAAGATCAATGGTCATATGTAGATGACAAAATTCTATAAAAAACAAATTAAAATACTTTAAAAGTACCAAACTTCGACGTGTGTTCCATCACTTTTTAAACTAGTGTTGGTTCTTTGAATAAATCCCATAAAATATTTCCAATATAACCAATCAAGATTTGGCAATTTCATCTCCAGGTGGATGTTTTTTTAATAGTTCCATAAGAAAATTACAGAGAAAAGATACCCGGAACCTTAAAGTGAATCTATTTGTCTCACATTACTTCACCACTCGCATGTAGGACATTTTTGTTGCAGTCATATTCCACTCCATCTGCTAGGGCTATTCTCTTTTTTTTCAGTTTTTTTTCGGTTTGAGCTGAAGTTTATAAATAACCGTTACTCAGATGAACAATCAATAATAAACTAGAAGCCAAGAGTGACGTAAAAAGTGAACAAAAAATAGGTGGAGAAGCTGGAAAGACATTGGGGATAGAATTAATACAAAAAAACAAACTATACTCGGATACGATTCTCCAAATTAATGGTCATTACTGTGAACAATTACAAAAGCAATGAAGACATTGAAATATTCTAATCAAATAATTCTATAAAGCGTCAATTTGAATACTCAATATTGAAATTCCATGAATTTGATTTTTTTACAAGAAACTACAACAACACAGTTGATAATCTGGCTAAACGACAGAACATTTTAGTGGTAGCTTCACAGTACTGCACACCTCATCAGATTGTCAGCAGTGAATTAGAACATTGATCATGACAAAAACCATTATGAGAACTTTACTCTGAGTTAATCTAATTAATCAATAAAGATATAATTGAGAAGCATCGAAGGAGACATATGATCTCTTTGATATAATACATCATACCTGTTCTATTGATGTCCAATAATATATTTGTACTAGTTTCAATTTACAACTGTATCTTTGGTGCTGGCTTCCATTTCAAATCACTTATCAGTTATATTCCGTTTCCGAAGATTGTTAGAAATCAATATCATCGATAAGATGCAAGGGCCTCACATCCAATCATCTGACAAATGTAAGGAGGTAGTTACTACTAGATCTACCAGATACATTCGATTGAGTTAATATGAAAATTAGATAAACCCGTACATGCTAGACTCTGATACACTATCATGATGTGGATGCTCATATCAATTATAATACAATATTGATTTACCAAGGATGACTGTTAATCCAACATTGAAATTGGAGTATTTGGATGTTGGTATAATTTGAAGAGAAATTAATATATGTAAGATGAAAAGAAAATATCGAGTATATTTGATTCTGACCCATAAGAGATTTATGTAGTTGAAGTTACCACAGTTATGATTAATAGACTTAAATGCGGAGAAAAACCAGGAATCTATCGTTTAATAAAAAATTTTTGTAGTTCAATTTGATTTTATTTATCATTTTATCAATATCCGTTTAACCGGGTTCTCTTCTACATATTTCAAAGTCGTATTTAACGAGTTACTGTCATGTCCTTTCAACTACACGTAATTTGAGTATAGAAACATCGATTTATTTGTTACTCAACATATGTTAATATAGTAAAATAGAAACTAAACGTGAAAACGCTTCCTTCCGATAATACTAAAAAAACTCCGGTTTCTACTTTACGAAACCTGACAGCACTTGTATGAATCTGACAAAAATTAACTGTTAAATAAGCATTGTTGCCAATAACTTTAATTAGCAACGACATTGTTCTTCTTCTAATGCACTTCATTAACCCTCGGAAGACCAAGACAACTACAATTAAAAAGAAATAATTTTCATTTCAATGATAAATACATACTTCTAGACAAAGTGAAGAAAATTTCAATTGCAATTTTTTATGAATTACTGTAGCAAGCGTCACACACGTAAGACTTATGGGAACAGCAAATATGACATCGACCTGTTGGTCCTGCCTCTGGAGCTGCATTCGAATGTTTTTCAGAACGCGCAACTTTTGTTTGACAGTGGAGAGCAAGAAAAAGTCATTAGGCAATAAATCAGTTGAATAAATGCCACGAGACTTTAGTTCGATGTTTTTCTCCTCCAAATAGTCAGTTGTTAGACATGCTATATGGGAACTGGAATGCGGAACCTATCTGGAATATATCTTTTTCACACCTAAACGTTCATACAAAATCGATTGTATTGCATTCTGCGGTATTTTATAGGACGCCTCTATCTCTGGGTTAGTCAGGTGACTATTTTCTTCAATTATGTTGCACACAGCATCCGTGCTTTCTGTAATGACTAACGATTTTGGCAGACCCTGTCAAAAATCATCACTGACCGTGGCAAGATTCTGTAAACCAATTCTAAGCAGTGTTCTCTGATAATGCTTTGTTACCATACGTTTCACGAAGTTGCACGAAGCGATTCTATGTATTTCTGATGAGTAAGGGCTTTTTAAAATCGTGAAAAATCATCCAACGTATGCCTCTCTGGCGATTTCCATTTATGCACAAAATTTCTCTACTAACAACATTTTAAACAGGGAATTTTTAAAAAGCCACGAAAACAGTGCTGCCACAACTCATTAACGCCACCTATCATTAGATTGCTAAAACTCTTATGGCAACCCTCGTATTTAGACTCATACATAGATTTTGATTGGTTGTCTGTGGTACTAAATGTCATTGGTCGTGACGATTCACTACCAGTTGAAAAGTGAATCTATTATTTATAAGGGCAAGCGGTTATAAATAATAGATTCACTTTTCAACATCACTCAATAAGTCGTGTGACTAAGAAAAGCATATGTTTTTTGCCAAAAATCAATCAATGTAATCTCTTTCAAGAGCATACAATCACTCCAATATTTTTCTTACTTTTAGATGCTGTGCTTATAGTAGGATTTGTGTTTTGTCTCAAGATAAATTCCAGTTTCAGCTCCTTAATTTGAGCTCAATTTTTTAGCGGCCAGCATTTTGTTGTTGTTGTTGTTGTTGAAAAAGTAAGATCCTTCCAAATAAAGAAGCGTTTAATATGTTAGCCGTTTATTTCGAATGTATGAGAAATGAAACTGTTACCACTAGAGTGTATGCCCCGCAGAACTCAAACAGGCGATACCACAGCAGAAAAAAGTTTTCCTCACACCGTGTGCGTACTACAGTAAATGTGAATCGTCCTGTGTATCGAAGACTACGCAGAAGTAAAACTGAGGAAAATATTGTTTTTATTTCACCTATAAGTTCAGACCAACATATATCCAACATCTAGGTCGTTATTCCGTGAATTTGTGATGCGGGATTTTATGATTGGACCATTCTTTTATGGAGTTATTGGAGAAAGATATTTCGACGTTACGAGAAACGACTTGATACACTTCTTTTTAAAGACTTATCCTCAGCAATTCGTCGTAGCATGTTTCTACATCTTGATGGTTGCCAGGCACATATATGATTGCATTTTTTAGATCAAACATACCCTGACAGATGGATAGGACGTGAAAGTCTATTAATTTGGCCACCTAGATCTCTAGACCTATTTTACTAAAATTTTTATTTATGAGACCGAATGATAGATCTCGTTTATACTAAGAGAAAAGAGAAAATATGATTGATAATCAATATCAAGCTTTGTTATATGGTTAATTCACTGGTGTAAAAGCTTCCTACTCAGAATAAGTTTTTAATTTCTGTTTTGTCGAATCAGCCCAATAGACGTTTGAAGAGACATTATCGTCCTTTACAAATGTCTCAAGATATGTCGGGACAGACAACTTATATGCTTTTACTAAAATTTGAGAAGAAAAAAAAATCACATCGCTTTTTAGTGGTGATCCCAAAATTCTGAAAATAATCTCCACCTTATATTACACTTTTCCCATGAAGCTATAATATAACTTGTTTCTTCATTTACTTTTCTCTAAAATATATCGAAAGCAATTAATTTTTCTCATATCTTGAGAGTTATTTGATAAACGATAGTAGACTGACTTACTCCTGATTAGATCATCTTTAAGAACTGAAATAGCGAAAATTTTTACAGAAATTGATCCTCCAGGCTCACCACCCAAACCTTTGAAATGTTAATCAAGCATCTTGATTTGAACCTTTCAACGTCATTATGCTGATTGTGAAGCTTGTCCAAATATTTTAGCTTTGCACGCATTAATGTACCTTCCAAGCACCAGCAGTTAGTTGACCAGACGGGCAGAAGGCCCAAATATCTATGTATATCATTAGATATTGTTGTCGTCCGAGCACACGATGTGATAGCGACATTTTTAACTACACTGATAATGAGTTCTGGGCCCATTGGTGGTTTTTAAAATCCCAGCATCGCGAGCGAAGCAGCCTCGTCGTCGCCCTTGTTGCTTGAGTAATCATACATCTAAACTAGCTCGACCTTATCACTGACCGTTTCCTGTAGGTCTTCTTCACATTCCAATGAAAGCTTAGAGCAGACTGTTTCAGCAGTTATGGCTTTTATAGCATCTGTGGTCTAAGCAGATTGAAATTACTGTGTATCTTTGGTGTCGATTGAGTAGAGCCTACTGTATTTCATCACAGCAGATACTTCATTTTCACAGGCGAAATGTGCTCCGGTCAACGGCCAAGTCTTTCATTCCGCTGTCATCCGTGTACCGGTTGTCTCCACCGCTTAAATTCGTATTTACGTCAGTAATATATTTTAGGTGATGGGGACTTTATTATATAAACATTATGGATGTTTTGCTCCCTGTTCTTAATTAAATTACTATTTTACATCGACATCTGCTTTATTCTTATTCATAAAAACTTTGGTAGAGATCGAAGGAATAATAGCTTCGTTCTTATCATTTTAAACTCCTTAGAGACTTGTCATTTTCGGAATATTCCGGAAGAATGAGAGTTTGCGATTAAAGAAAAAATAGAGAACTAGAGAATAGAGAAAATTCTTTGTTATGTTCTGTTTATTATAAATAGGACAACACTGACTCGATTATTCTCATTTTGTATGATAATGTAATACTATATAACTATGACAGTTGAGACTGTATTATATGCCCAAGTGAAATTACACCAATGCCACACACTAACGGATTCTCATTCTAAATCTCCATCTACGTATTATGATAATAGAATAATCCATCATACTTGTTAATAAGGGTGCTTTCTATTCGTCATATCATATATCGTGTTATGAGTAATAAAATTATAGCTATGAGAGGAGGTAGTTTACTATATATGAAATTTTGATTTTGAATAGTATATTCAATTGATTAGAGAAGAAATCCCATAATATACTTTACGGCAGGCATGTATCAATAAGGCTCGAGATCGCAATGTATCACAGAAAGAAGAACCATGTTTTTAAGAGCTTTTAGACTCCATTTGTTTCTTCTACGGATGTTTTAAGTACTCGTACGTTCAATTCTACAAATGTTTATAAGTAATTTCAAGGGCAACGTGTGCCTAAACAAGCGAGAGAGAAAGACAGTATCGCCATCTCTCAGCAACAAGCGGAAATATCCTTATATTTTTGTCGAGAACGATAGAATCTTCCACGCGCTTCGAGTCTAGACTAGAACCTTCCTTAACCATCACGTCGGCGCACGTGAGTCAGTTGAGTCTAGTAATCGAAGCGATACGGTTGGAAAAGGATTTTAATTGTATTGCGAAATAGTGATTATGAAGGTATTGTATATTTGTTTGTGTCGTGCGCGTGCAATATCCATTGTAGTGTCGAGTTCCATAACTGTTACGACGTCAGAAAAACGTAAAGTTGATAGTGAGTGCAGAGTTTTTCTTTCTAAATAAAATAATAATTCCGTTTATGTTTTTTTTTTATTTTCAATCTGGCCCAAAAACGAATTCAAAATTTAATATATGGCCCTTTGCAAAATTGATTTTGACACATCTGTTCTACGGAGATAATAACATGGTGATTGAGTTGCCCTCTTTTTTTCTACGCAAATTTTATGAACTTGTAATGTTAATTGTATTTCATTATGGTTCAAGCTCAAGCATTGGAAAAATACAATAAACTGTCCGAATTGATACGTCGAATTTCACTCAAGTTACAATAATATTTCACGTTTTCTGATATACAGACCTTATTTATCATAAGGGCAAGTAATCTACATTCCTTGTTAGACTTGGACCTCCCGTATCCATCTATTAGGTACTCGTAAACCATTCAGGTTACATGTATTTTCCCTACCGTATTTGGGTGTCCTCAACAGCATTATGTTATATCCTTTACTGTTTAGTTCCAATTTATTGTTATTATGCTTTAAATTGAGGTCTTGACGCTCATACTCGTCTTTTTGAGATTTTGTCCATTCATTTATTATCGAGCAATGCGTATTGGGTTGATTAAATTTTGTTTAATGAGTTTGTTACATCAGGGAATTTTTGTTAATTATGGACTACTTAATTATAATCTCAATCAACAATAAATATTATAAATATATTTTTAAGATAAAACTTCACACTCCAAAGTTCGCTTTCTCTTAAAACATTTCAATTTTCAAATATAGGAATCAACTTTACGTGAAATTTTTATCTCAATATTTTTTTTGGTTTGAAATCGAACCACTTGAATTTTGTTTGAAGAAATGTTATTTTTTGAGCTCAAGCAGAAACGAGAGACACATTTTTTTATTATTATTTATATAGGTGATAGGGAATAAATGTTATGAGGATGACGATTTTGTTTCTTTTCCATAAAAATGTTATTCTGATGCATATTGGGTTTGATATGAAATAAAGTTATTTATATGAAACCGTTGAAGTGTGAATAATCGTCAAATTAACAAACACATGCATATGAATCATAATAAATGAGGTATTTCTATTCAATTACTTGTCGTTTTCTCTTAACCAACACCAAATGTGTCGCTATATGTTTGGACATAACTGTATCTAGTTATCCACTCCTATACCTGACCTCGCTTAACAAGTCAGCCGATTCCTTAGTAAACGTGATATCAGACGGTTCACTTTTTATTCATTTCTGTCTTTCATTCAACATCTTACATTAAGAATGAAACGTCTAGGCATCAATCACTTGCACTCTTAATGAACGGAAAATCGAAAAATGAATAGTATGAACAAGAAGAGAACGTTCAATCGAGTTCGTTTGACGACATATTCGAGGAAATAATAAAGTTTATTTTTTTGTCATTTTGTGTGTGTCTTGTGAGCGTGAAATGGAAGAAACATTGAGAGAACATTCATTTGAGTAATCATTCATCCGAATGAACCAAAAAGTGAACCGTCTGATATCTCCTTAAGACTATAGCGGTCTTATAAATCTACTCACTAGTAACAGTTTGGAAAATGCTCAGACATGGATTCTCTTGTTTATGCAATATTGGAACTATTCTGATTGTTTATCCAGCTTTGTAGTCTAATTCTTCCTGGTAATTGAACCTTCTTTTACAGCTCTATATTAACGTGTAAGAAAACGAAGACCAAATTCTGTATCTTTCAATGCGTCGTATGAGATACTTTTCTGACAAATGAAGTGTTGGACCAATTACTTTACTCACCTAACCTCATTAATTTTTTCACAGTACTAAAAACGACATCAGTGGTAAAATTTATCTAACCTAACAATGCAGCTATTTTTACGAGTACTGAATAACACCACCATTTATTTCAAATTTGACATATTCATTATTTATTTACATATTTCCTCTATAACAGTTTATTATGTCGCTTCTCCAATATACCCTTCTGGATTACTGAATTTGAGCGAATCTTCAAACTGATAAAGGGAGCTGTTAGATATTTACTCGGACTAAACAGCAAGCAAAATAGAATCAAGGATCAATACTCCAAAAGAGTTAGGTCACTTATGAAATCCAAATTGAATACAGGCAACTTAGTTCAGCCACGCCTGTTTTGCGTACTAGTTTGAAATACTGAATTGGTGGAAAACAGAGCTAGAAGGTATTCAAAGTTTGACATGAACAATGATGACGTAGAACAACAACCACCACCCGAAGTTATTAACCTTCACTCTCAACAGGTGATACAACTACGTAAATTCATTCATAGGAAATCAGAATTCTCAACCCTACACCGGATTACATCCAAGGCGGATAAAGATTATTCACCTCTCAACCTCGCATCGCCAAAATCTGACTTGAATATAGTATTAGACAGCGAGAAATTGGAACAGTGGTCACGAAAGGCTCTACACGGTAGACATCATCACGACCGCAACCAAACATAATTTCAAACAGATGGCTAACTATCGGTAATCTTTTTACAGGGACTGAAGGCTTCATCATGGCTATCCAAGAGCCACGTATATCTACAAGAAAAATGTTATAAGGATCCGATCACTCAATCTGACAAATGAAAAAGTGCCAACAAACATCAGATACCATTTAGTATGTAGTGTGTTAGCTAATTCCGACATAATCATGTGTGCAACATCATCCTCCAGAAACTGGCGATCATGTTCGGTCTTCTCAATATGTATACACCATATTACAAGTACCAGCCATAGAAGGTGCTCAAAAATGACAATTTTAGACTCTACTACGATACTTGACACCATAGTGGTTGATAAAAGAGTCAACTCAGTCCTTCTTGTCGATGTTGTTGATTAAAGAGATGTGGCAATAGTCCCAGTTATTCTATCAGCAACCGGCGTCCTGCCTAAGACCCTGCACGATAGCAACGCCAAACTGGGATTACCAAATATCACCTTCGCCACTCTAAACATGTAATAACCGTAATAATAAAATGTTGTCTTTTAGAGAGAATGAAGCTCGCTTAGAAGCAATAAATCAACATTGCTCTGAAAGTGTTAACTGCTTAAAAAAGCAGGCAGCGGAAATTTTACAACAAATTTGCTCCAAATTTCCTAAAATTTAAACTGGACAAAACGTTGTGGTGAAGATTCCTGATGTTAAAAAAGTTTTATTGGTGCAGAAATAATTGTTAAATCATAACATTTGTTACTTGCTCATATACGAAAAATTATGTCTGACAAGAGATGAATTGCGATTTTTAGGTCCTCCAAAGTACATCCAGATGAAAATCATCAACAATACCAACTTTTCATTGTCTTCAAAAATAGTAAGCACTTGTCGACAAAATTGTAATCGCTGCTGGGAATATTGCTCTTTCAACTGCTGCACGAAGACTACCTTGTAAGGATGGAAATTTAGAACTGTATGCAGAATTCGTCTTACCGTACTTGTACTCATTTGAAAAGACTAGCTTAAATCAGTGCCGAATGTTGGATGATCAGTTTGATGAGCCACATTAAAAGTAATCTTGAAAATAATCCAGCAGAGAATATATCGAAAAAGTAAAACGCTGTTTGGCTTCAGAGAAGGATTAGGAACAAGAGAAGCATTATTCGCTATCACTGTACAACTACAGAAGTACAGAGAATATAACTAAAAATGTAATGTCTGTTTCCAGAAAGCATTTGATAAAGTCCAACACGATATACTTATGGAGAATTTAACCACTATTAACTTAGATCCAAACGATATACTAAGATCTTCACATCCTATTAGAGAGAATCAACCGAGAATGTGAAAAGTTAGTTATAAGTTAGTTATTCATAGTTATAAGTTGAGGTCAAAATATTCTATTAACCCTATTCTCACACTAAATGGAAAAAATAGAATAGGTGCAACAATACAAGTATCTTGGTTCAGTCATAAACGCTCAAATGGATCCAGACGAGGAAATCAAAATCAGAATTGAAGTGGCTCGAAAGGAA
This sequence comes from Diorhabda elongata, assembly GCA_026230145.1. Taxonomy (NCBI): domain Eukaryota; kingdom Metazoa; phylum Arthropoda; class Insecta; order Coleoptera; family Chrysomelidae; genus Diorhabda; species Diorhabda elongata. The sequence continues at coordinate 26,977,699 of CM047933.1, read as the reverse complement.
TTTGACAAGTACTCCTCAATGTTTAAAAACAGAAATCTAAACCTCCGCGTCAGAATACGATTCATGGAATGTTATGTTTGGTCAGTGCTGCTGTACGGAATGGAAACCTGGACCTTGAAAGCTCAAATGATCAAAAAACTTGAGCATTGGAAATGTGGCTCTATAGACGCATCCTGAAGATATCCTAGACTGACAGTCACCAACGACGAAGTTCTAAGACGCATTGGTAACAGAAGAAAGCTGTTGACAATTATTAAGATAAGGAAAACATCTTACATAGGACACATCTTACGCAACGAAAAATACCTACTGTTACAGAATATAATGCAGGGCAGAGTAGAGGAAAAGAGGGGCATCGGTAGGAAATAGAAATCCTGGCTCCTTAACATAAGAGAAAGAATAAATCTCACCGTCGGAGAATTGTTTCATGTTGCGTGGGACAGAGACGCATTTAAAAACGTGGCCGCCAACCTTCAATGAGAAGACAGCAAGAGAAGAAGAAGATGTCGAATAGTATGGCTGTTTAGACATGTACTTTCGTTATTCATTGTAGTTTTCTTGTGGTTACTTTATATTTAGATATTATTTTATTTGTGTCTACAAATTGTTAACATTAACAATAAAGCATTTCTCTCTTTCTTTCAATAGAAACATCGAGTTATGTAGTTAATGCCAAGAGTGGTATATGGTATGACCTCTATTGGAACTTGTTTTTTGTATTTATTTGTACTGATTCGAAATATTTTATAGAATTAATAATATTTCGATATCCTTTCGACAATTTGAGAATATCTCATAAGAGCTAAATCAGTGCAAAATGGACATTTCATAACCTATGAACCAAAATACGAATGATATATTTTGAATACTTTTCTACAACTATATTGATTCCATATATTTTTATGCGGAGATCTGAAGCTCTCTTCTACTCGATTCAAGGTTATGAATATCTGGCGAAGTGAGAGGGACATTTCCGGTGCTTTTTTTATGACAGTTCTTTATTGTTGTTGTATTAGTATTCCCCGAATTTTTCGAGGAAATTGATTCGTGAATTTTGCATGGTCTAGAGATATGTATTCTCGACTAACAGGAATATATTGTTTGATCCAGTCAAGAACATGATGTTCACTATGTCAATATTATCATTTATTTATTCTTAAAATATCAGTTCAATGTATGCATATATGTTAGAATATACAGCATTTACCAATAATACAATTGAAATTTATATTTTGAAACTATATGGAATTAACCAGAGTGTTGCATAGCTCCGTAACAAAACGATAAGATTTTTTTTTCTTGATGAATGCTTATATGTTCGACCAAATCCGAATTACTCGTATGTTTCACCAACCAATTTAAAGGTCTGGAAATTTATCTGTCGGTCTCAATTTACTTCAAATTTTTTTTGATATTTACTTCTAATAGTCTAATTGATGATACACACTATTTAAGTATATCATATATATTAATATTCGGCCCTTAAAAGAATAAATAGGGATTAATTATTTCAAAAAACAATTATATATTCTTAACACTTTTCTTAAAATAACAATAAAATACTAATTTATCAAGGAACCGCTGATAGAGATATTGATATTTATTGTACAATTTGTATTATTGCAGAAGTTTAGTCCCTTCAGTATTTTATTTTTTAGAACTAGATTTTAAACCAGACGGTGCGCAAGTATTTCGATTTTCGTGATGGAATGTCGCAGATCTTGTATTTTGCAAGGGAGTAGGGTTAAACAATTTTTGTAATACTATTTTTCTTTGTGTGAATTTTTTTATGTACTTTGCTACGTTGGAAAAACGCCCTTCGCCGTGTCATCTCGGAGTGACCAAATCAGCGCCTATTCCCACAAACAAGGTGAAATATCATAATTTACAAATTAACTTTTTTGAGATCTCGCCACTCCATAAAAAGTTGATCACACCTTGACCTGGATTTTGCTGGTAACAAATCAGCACTTACTTGTTCCGCTAGCTCCAATATGTTCTTGGGAATATCTGGATTATCCTTCAATTAATTTTTTAAAACTAACATGTCAATAAGTAATATATAGCCGCTATGGAAATTTTAATAATATTTGGTACTATAGAAACACTTTTAAAAACACGGTTCTATATATTTTTACTTTAAAAATGGAGAATTTCATATGCAGTGAAAAGGAATAGCCCAAGTAAACTATGAACTTTTCTATAAGTCACATTTCCCACGTTTATGACGCATCGCTGGCAATTAGCGTATGAAATCTACTTAACAAAGAAAGGAATGAAAAATTATTCGGCGTTGTCATAACACAATTATTAATGCTGTCAACCTTCCAAACGGAAATAGATTAATAAGTGTTTTTATGTCGTTCTGATTTGTTAAACGTCGAACGGAAATGATAAAATAAGTAGATTTAGAGGTTAAAAATACACATCCAGATATTGTTTGTGATAATTTGCTACTAAGTACGTTAAGACCAAAAATTCCGGTAACCCTTTGACCTGGAAAGCTCAAGCAAAGGTAATTTATATATACAGCGTGGGTTTTCCAGCTTTCTTTGCCGCATCCTGCATTTCGTACGCTACACTTTTCTATCTATCCACTCGTTTTCCTGGATAACAAAGTCTTTCATATTTCTTCCTCTCAGGTCCTTGAGGGTCTTCCTAGTCTTCTTCTATATGAGCTCCAAATAGGATACTTCAAAGATACACGAGTCTGCGCCTTGTAGAGGATCATATTTATTGGGTCGGTTTATATAAACGATGACTCGTCGTCGAAGCTATATATCGGATTTACAGTTTTGTTCATAAGATTGTTGATGTACGGGAGAAAGAGAATAGGTGACAAGATGCATCCCAAAGGAACAACAGCGTTGCCCTCGAACCTCTCTGAGGTTGTCCATCGATAGCGACCTGGATGGATTGGTCTCTGAAAAGGCTACTAAGCCAGTCGATGAATGAGGACGACAAAACTTAGAATCCTATATCATTCAGAAAGTTGACATGCCAAACCCTTGTCAAAAGCCTTCGATATGTTCAGTACGATTTATCTGGATGCCCCATCTTTCTCTATAGGTTCAGTCCATACGTTGTTGACATAGAGCAGGATATCCCCGGTTGATCTATGTTTATGAAAGCCGTATTGATGGTCGCTGATGCTGTTTGCAGATTTAAGATATCCGAAGATCTGTTGGCTCACGACTTCCTATGACCTTGGTAATGGCTGGAACTGAAGCAATCGAACGGTGGTTGTTGAAAACCGTCTTTTCCCCTTTTTTGGTATGGGATGAACCTGAACAAGTTTCTTCTGATACATAAACTTAGTATTAATAATGAGATATAAAAATATTTAACGATTTCGGAAGCAAAAGGTTTTGTTGAAAGTGATGAGTGCTATGCTGAAAAAAGTTTAACTACGATTATATTTATTACGTATATTTGGTCCTATTGAGCCATTTGATTTCAAAGCTTCAAAAATCATTTAAAACAACATTGTATATATTCGTGGGTATACAAACTGTGAACCAATTTAAAATGACAACCATAATAAAACAGCAAAATAAAATACTCTGTCCATTATATGGAGTGTAATAACATTTTACAACAACTTCTAATTTATAAGCAATTTTCTAGATGTGCCGTATATACTAGGAATGTAATGCAATAAACCTAGAAGGCAGATAAATTTTCTTTCTCCATTTGTACACATAAGATCTATTTATACGTGCTGATAGACCGCTAGCGCTGGAAGTAATGGTGATAGGATCCGACATTTTACTTATGTACAAAGTTTTTATTGATTTTATAGTACTAATGCTCAATTCGTTATCTATATTACGGAATACACTGAAAAAAATATAGAATTTATCCAAACAATTGGTGTATATTATGATAATTCCACCTTGGGGAGATCAAAAGCATCAGAGAAAAATGCGCAAATGTGTCCTTTTGAATCAGGATAACGCTCCCACTGACAGTTGCAAGTCATTGCAAAACAGCAGTAGTTCAGGTACACTTCAAGTAAGCTGAGCATCCACCGTATTAAAATTTGGTTATTGCATTTTTATTGTTAGTGTAGCAGAGGCAAACCAAACTGATCAGCTGTGGTATATTTGGATGATTTTAAAATGGTGAAACGTTTAAATCCAGCGGTCATACTGGACTAGACTGTCCAATTTCAAGTGCTTCCATTATGAGATTTATCGTATCCAGCTCTACCAGTGAAAAAATATGTGAGCCCTAATTACGTAAGATGAATTATTGTTCCTATTGCATTAACTTGAGAGAGTTCGTTACAGTTTACCTCTTCCTTATTAATAAGAATTCAATTGTAAATCATAATTACAGTTGGAGGTCTATTCTACTTTCTCTATCAGAAGATATAAGCGAACAGTCTGTGTTTTTTATGTGATTTGGATTTGGAACTCCCTCCATATCCATCTCGAGTAATACTATTTACCATATTTTTCTATTGAAGATTTTATTTATTTACCCAAACTATTTTTTCTTTGCACCTTGATATTCAGTCGGTTGATGTGATTTCTCATCTCTGATGTAAACGCAAGGTCTACTAAGAACTGTCATGTACCATTTGATTGTCCCACTCCGTATTATTGGATTAAATCTCATCTTCGAGGGAAATGGGAATCTCCTTAGATATAGCGGAAAAGCGTGGCAAACAATTTCCGGTACGTAAGCAACGAAAATCAGTGTGTCCCTTGTTAATCACGAAACTTCCTGTAAGCAATTCATCACAATTCACTCTCTTCACAATTATTAGAAGAATTGGAATAATTTATAACGTGAATTGCTTGATTAATAACGTTAAATGGAAGAGACTTATTTATTATAATGCTATATTTTGATAAATTACTAACTCATTTTTAAGCAGAATGAACAAAGATATGGAGGAAAATATGAAAAATATGTTCAATTCTTCTCTCATTTTAGTTCTGAATGTGACAGTAGGATCAGTATTGATATACAAAAATATTTAGTTTGTTTATATCAATTTATATTCACTTTTTCCATATAATCTAATTTTCCGAACGTCTTTGCACTTTCAGGTTTTTTATTTGATTTATAATGTTGTGTGAACTTTGAAATTTTTTTCCGTGTGCTAAATACAAAAACTAGAATGAAATTATTTTTAAGAAAAAACATTCATTTATTGATAATTCTTTCTTTAAAACATCAACAATATAATTAGTATATCGCCGGTATTGATAGTAACAAACATTCTACAATTTGTATTATTGCAGAAGTTTAGTCCCTTCGGTATTTTATTCTTTACAACTTGAGATGTTGAAGCAGACGATTCACAGATGTCATGATTTCCCTAATGGAATGTCAACGCTATGCTCCGTGCCTTTTTAGAGTGAGCAAATCAGCGCCGCTTTCTACCAACATGGTTGCCGAAAAGCGCTTTAGACAATGTTTGTTATATTCTTTGAAATTTTTCAGTTTCAAGTGTTTTGTAAAAAGTTTCGAGACAATGCTGATGGTATGGCATCGAGAATGCTGGACGTACGATTCCGGCCCATATTCCAGTGTCATTTCGACAGGTCCTCATCCCCATTCGCGTTGTAGTTTTACGCGTAAACTCCTTTTTCTGTACCGAGTTCTATGGGAGATTAAGGGAAGTCATATCTATTGTTAACAGTTAGCCTGTTAGCAATACACGCTTGTCTTTTTGTCCTGAATGTCACAATGTGTGTGTGTGTGTGTGTGTGTGTGTGTGTGTGTGTGTGTGTGTGTGTGTGTGTGTGTGTGTGTGTGTGTATTTCGCTACCTCGAGACAACCTTTTCCAACCTTCTTCGGCAAGAAAAGATCCAGTCCGAGTGATCCTTTGCCTTATCAACATCTGTCCTTGATGTAAGTGCCGACTTGCTTATGAAGTGCGGAATTGCGGAATTACCGAGTCCGGGGTGTCCTCTTGTGGGTTGTCTCGATGATCCTAGGATCATGGAAAAAATATTTTTCTCATTTGACTTCTTTTTTGTTTTCTTTGGTTTTTCGAAATTCTTACACTAACTTAACTAACTGGTGCCCTCTGTTTTACTTTACCTATTGGGAGATGAATGTGGTTATGTATGAATGTTCTGCAGTATACTCTGTAGCTCGGGCGTGCCTTAACCTGCTGGGGACGGGTTTTCCTTAGCAGCTAGTGCGTAGCTGTCTCCTGCTTGGCTCCCCCTGTAGTAGGGTGCAGTCTATCGCCCTGTTCGTTCCCGTGTAAATTACGCAGTGCACGTCCATGTTACACGTGCTTTGCCCATGGTCAAATACTTGGCATCTGTAACATTGTACAGGTCCGTTGTGCCCTTTTCTGTTCAACCATACAACCATACGTGTATCATAGATATTTAAGCTTTTTGTATGATTGCTGTTCTGCGGGCTCTATCTCTACCATGAATATCGGTAGTAATTTTCGGTTGTCGGCGTTTTTTAGTCATACTTTTTTTAATTTCAATCCATTTTCCCTTTTCGACTTCCGAAGCAGGGGATGCTTCAAACCAGTCCTTCGTTTCCTTCTTTTCGTTGAGTAAATCCTCTTCTGCTGCTGTTGTTATCTTCTCAGTTTGGATTCCCGTATTGCCGTTCACAACTTCATCATTATTAGCATTCTCACCGGTTTTGCTTTATTTTTCTTTTCCCTTGTCCTTTTTTTAATTTCTTGCATATTTGTGTCCGCTGTATCTCCTTCTTCAGAGGATTACCTCTCCGCTTTCTTCCTCTTTTTCCTGTTGTTTACTCCTCTATATTCTCCTTCCATGGGGCAGTCTACCATTTGTTTTTCTTCGTACTCTGGCTTTCTTCGATTGATTTTTGGGGATCTCAGTTTTATTCTTTGTTTTGTTGTCTTCTATATTGGTAGAACGGACGTTTTTTCCTCCTTTTTTCTTGTGATTTTCCATTTATATTTATTTCTAGAAGTTTTGCCATGTTGTTGTCCGTCCGTTGCATTGTTTCTGAAAAGTTCTGAATTCTAGCTTTCAAAATTTCAATTTAAACCTCCAATTTCCTATTTTCCTTATCCTTTTCCTTATTCTCTTCTTCTAGATCTTTCATGTTCCTCTCGGCCTCTGTCATAGGCTCCATTCCTGTAATTTTTGTTCCAATTTCTTTATCTTCACATAAAATACCTAAAAATGAAGACTGAGAAGTATAGATATTTTGAAAAACGGACAATCACATTTGTGTTAACAAACCCAATTCTTTCATGCAAATTTATTATTATCCATATTATATAAAAGGCTGTGCTTAAGCACAACTACCTGCAAAAAGAGAAAGTTTTATCAGGCTCTTATCTGACCACCTGAGTCCGCTTTCACTGAAGTTCACTAATATCGCGGAGTCAACTTAGGTATTGGATATTTTGTGTTACCAGCAATTATTTTTATAGCTGAACAACTCTTTACCATGGAGAACTGACTCCATATTCTTAGCTTTTTGGACAAAAATAAAACTGGAAGAATATCATCACTTTGAGTCTTAGCTTTTTTGAAATCTAACCATTCCATAAAAACTTGATATTCGTATCCATATCTCAACCCGGATCTTGCTAATTTCAAAATAGCATTGACTTACATCACTAGTTCTATTAAGCTATTTATTATTTGGATTTCTTTCCGAGTACATTTTTTTCAAACTAACATGAATTAACCTGACAAAAAATAAAACAATACAATAGTGGAAGATTGGACTTCTAAATCTTGTTAGGCGTTTTTTTTTTTACTTAAGTATCAAAAATATTGATTGAATCATCAACACGTTTTATAAAATTGTGCAAAAAATGGATTAACTAATTCCTTTCAGTCTCTACATTCTAGTCGAGTTTCAAATCTATCAACTTCGACTATATTTTGTAGACATACTTTGATAAATGTCTTAACTGATGTACGCCTACTTTAAGTTTCAGTGTACATCACGTTACAGCTTATAAATCATCCTTGACATTTTCTCATCGTCTGAGGTGAAACTCTGTTATTTCAGGGTATGTTTCGTTTGAAAATGAGGTAGAAATTTGATTAAAACATATGTTTAAATTCATAAGTCTAAAATTATATAACATTTCAAGACACATTTTTGCGCAATATGACGCAGCACTGCATTTTTTCATCATGTTTGATACAAGGGTGGTAAATCAAAAGCGTATTTTTCAGAGATTGACAGCACTTTCGCTACGATGGAAACGTTAAGGTTTTTACTGTGTTTCTGATGTCATCTGTTAAAATTTCAGACTTATCGGACAGATATATTAGATTAAACACTCATATAAAGGAAACTGTTTTCTTTGCTCTTTACAATTTGTAAATAAAATTACGAATGTCAATTAAAAATTATTATTTACGTGAGAAATAGATGAAAAAAACTGAGGAAAAGTGACGTAAATACTAATATGGAAGAGCTACATTCCATTGAAAGATTTATGAATGGTCCACTGGTTTTAAGAGTGATCATATGACCACGAATGATGCTGAACTTCAGAACTTTTACTAAATCTTTGTACTTAGTAGTCCATCCATCTTAGGTTATTTTAGGTGAATATCTGGGAAAATCGACATAACCATTATATTACCTGGTGAAAACTTTCATTTTGGCACCCTAAAACTCTTCTCAAAATTCACACAAAATTGGATGGTAATAAATTATAAAGTTAGGTGTCAAAGGGCACAAAAATCGGTTTTTTCTAAAATTTTTTGCAGATATCTCGTTTTCTATGGATTCCACCCGATATTGTACAGAATTCAATTCTCTAAAACTTTTGTATTTAACATTTTTTATACCGATAGTCCTGATCAAAAATTATTCAGATTATAATACTATTAAAAAAAGATTTTATTTTTATGACAAATACACTACATAAGTGATATTAATAAACTGTTTTATATTACATAACAAAATCTCACCTAAAAAAACAAAAAAACGACATTTATTGTTTATATCTTCAGCTCATTCTTGAATAAGCAATATTTCTTGACCTTCATTAATTAACCTCTAGTATCTTATTGTAAGTGAATAAAGTGAATCCTATAAAATATAAAGAAAAACTATTTCTTTAGCTATTTTTAACGACATATGTCTTCAAGTTATTCATGATTTCTGGGTCAAAATTTATATCATTAATATCGGATTGATACAATGGTAGAGCATTGAGACAAGCTTGTTCATTACACTGACCGCAAGCTAAAGAGCACTGTACAGAATATTATATTGAGTAATTCATCTGGTGCAGATAGTAAAATAGGCATAATAGGTTCCACGAATTCGTTACGCATTGTCACCCTCATTCTTGGGGTACTAAACCATGCCCTTACCAAGTTTGAATTTGATAATAAACGCGATTGAAATGCTGGTGATTTGCTCCATTTGTTGGTGGGATCTTCAATAATTACACAGGTCTATTAGATTTTGTTGACTTGACGTATAGTGCATAACATAGATGATCGATACTATCCACTATCCACACGGAGTATTATAAACTGCTAATAACATTTGCATTCCACTATCAAATAATCTCTGAACTTGACAGTTTTCTTCTTCAAATACTGCAGCAAGTTTACGGATTTGGAATAAGATGTACTTAATTATTTTCTACTTCAAATGCTATTTGTTTAAGTGGGAATATAATTACAAAGTAATCAAAGTATGTCGCTTAGTAATTATTCAATTACCGACAGAGATTAAGATAAGAGATTGAATTGATAAATTTTAGAATTATTTGAAAGAAATATTGAATTTAATCTAAAAGTTGATAAAAAATGATAATTATATATTTAGCGATAGACTATAATCTTAATATAAAGAGTTTTTGAACAGGACTACCAGTTGACCTCAGATAATTATCTAGCCGCGTGCTCTAGGCCCTCTATCTGGAAACCAGTTCAAGATATGAAAAATCTTAAATAGAAAACTTGTAGAGAATTTAGTTCTCTACAATATTGATAGAAAATATAAATAGCGTAAAACCCATAGAAAATAAGTTATTCGAAAAAATGTGAAAAAAATCCGTATATACCATGGTTAAAAATTTCCTTCTGGCCTTATATTATCTTTTCATTCACCGTAGTCCGTAACTGTTCATTAAGTATCACTGACAATTTCTGGAGTAACACTTTGGCCGTCTATAGACTATTTCAGATAGGTATAGAGTAATAAAATGGAAAATTCCGTCCAGTTCGTTTCAATTCCGGTGTCGGCCATAGGTGTAGGTCTTGTTTGTAATATTAAAATTTCAAGTAATTGCGTAAGAGAATAAGGAAAAGTGTGTTTTCTGGCCTGAAGTGTCAATATCGAAATATTGTGTAGGGATTACTTAGGTAGTAGATTATACAATTACGTTTTGCGTTTAACCATCTTTTAGGGCCTCTGCCTAAGTCCAACCCTATTTCAGATTCGGCTTTCCTTTTTAAGGGTATCCTACCGGCACGCCTTTGTCAAATTATTTTCACTGTTTGTGAATGGATAACAATAAGCTAAACCCATATATTGACCTCAACCCGGGTGTTACTACCTGTACTTGATAAAAAAAATTACAGTGAAATCAAAACCAAACTATGAAATTGGCTTAAATATTCGCTGGGTCACTCTTTGGTCCCTTTGCATACCTAATGAGGTTTTATCACTCTATACCTTTCTGAAATAAACTAATGATTTCTCAGCTACTGCTGTTGGTGAATTCTTCACATTTTCAAACGAACTTCAAACTTCAAACTTTCTATCTATGCAACCGAGGATTATTGTCTTTCAGGATGATGATAGTTCTGGTCATTTTCTTCTTTGCATTGTAGTATTTTTAATATTCCCTCCATTTTTCACTTAAGTTCTTTTATTTCCGTTCTCATATGTCGCCAATTAATTTAATTTTCCCTTGTTTCTTTCACTTGTGATTCCTTTTTCTTTCAGCTTGCTTCACCTTTTCATATTGTTCACGATCGCTACGTTTTCTCTCTCTGCGATGTCTTTCACACTCTCCTTTTTGTTTTCTCTGTTTTTTTAACTGTTCTTTTATTATGGCCACATTTACAATTAGTATAAAAAACAGAAGAAAATGGATCAGAATAACACTAGGATTTCTACTCCATGTACACGTTTATATTCCATGGATAACCGAAGTAGAAAATGGAGTAGAAATTTTAGTAAATAAAACTAGTGAATGAATTTGTTTTCATAAAAAAAAACCAGTGAAGAATCCCATGTAGCACAGAAAAATACTTTTTGGTGAGTGGTTACGAGAAAATTTCTATTGTTTTACAAAATTTTAGAGGGCACACACAAATCACAAACAAGAAATATGCTGCACTGTTCTATTCTGAAAATGTTGAACAAAAACATGAAATAAACATGAAAATTGTATAATAACTCGAACGTATATTTAGTTAGGTTATGTTACAGTCTTGGTGTGTCCAACAATTTTTTCAAAATATTTCTAATAACATTTTTGCAATTTTGATGTTTGGATATTAGGAAGTTTTTTCCTATGTACAGATATGATTGGGAAGCCCGAGAAAGTTGCTTCTTTTTGTCTAAATTTCCCAGAATCACCCCTATTATACCACTCAATCTATTTATGGGTCTCATTTCTCTGCTTTTGAAGATATGTGTTCTCAACACGTTTCATTAAGTCTCTGTAGTACTCAAAAATTTTCTTTCGACTATTTTTCATTTTCTATACCTGGTCTAGCTAATGCTGCGATTTTATATCAGTTTAAACACACTTGCTGTTATGAGTATCCTCAGTTATTTCTGTTTCTATTTATATTTATTACATCATGAGTATCAATGTTGTTAAGGTTCTATGATCTGGCCGATTTTTATTCTTTCTCCCTCTATTCCTATTCTAATCGGCCTAAATAATTTTTTTCCACCTAGTATTCGTCATAATCCTCACTTTATCTATCTATCATTTTCGAGTTATAAATGGATAACATCTGATAAAGGTGGAATTAAACATTAAGAAATAAGTGAAATAATAAGTATCTCTTCATTTGAACAGCAACATTATTTCTTGAATGTAATTTTCAACTCATTCATATTTATAGCAGCATACCGTCGCTCTTTCAATGCATAAGTTATTCAAATTCGTTTTTGAATAGCACTTTGGTGACCGGGAAACATGTTAGCATTCAAATAGTTGCGAATATGAGCATTTCTGGCTTTATCAACACGTTTTCCAACTGCATGAAGTGAAAAATATATTGTACAAGTAATTGAGTATTTTCAACGTTTTATCAGAGCACGTTTAATTGAATTATACGAAATGAATAGTCTTTTCATTCTATTTCATTCAATTGAAAGTGAATAACGGGTTATTTTATTTAGTATTTCAACTTAAATTAATTTATTTGACATCGATTACCTAAGCGAACAGTCAATTTTTGTGCTCTGTGGTTTAATAACTAAGTTGGAATTTCTATATTCGTACTGAACACCCGCTTTCTCATATTGGTATATGTTTCAATGGGCCTAGTATACCAACCACTCCTTTTTAATGGTTCACTATATAATTAGGAGAAATTTAAATACAAACAAAGGTATATACAGGGTATTTCATAAAATGGTGATCACGTCTCTAGGATAGATAGAAAATTTAAAAATATTTTGCTCGGTTAGAAATTTCCGTAACGCCATCCATATTCCAGATAAAGCGAGTTGGAAAAATATATACAGTAGTGAAATTTCCTACGAATGTGTTTTAGAAGCTGATATATCCAATGAATTTGTTTTTATGACTGAAACTCATAGATGGCATTAGTTACACGGTTCGTATCAAGTAGTATTGAACATAACTGTTCCAAAATTAGATTTATTTAGCAAAATTTCAAGTTTCAATTCAATCTTACACGAAAAAAGTAATCAAAACTGGAAAATTATGAAGTAAGCATTATGTGAATTAAAAATTTTGTCGTGTGAATTAGTCCTCATCGATAAATAGGGTACGTTTTAAAAATTTTGGACTAAGAGTTTTCGTTTCTTGTAACGTTACAAAAATATCCGGTCTAATCACTATAGGATCTTTTTTTTCAAAGTTAAATGAGAATGGACACTGTGCTATTGGAAATTATGAAACAAACTACAGCTTAAGTCCCAGAACCACAATACATGATCATCAAATTGTTGTTTGTTTCATACTAAGACCTCTTATAGCTCAGTACCCATTATTATTTAACTTTGAAAAACAAGATCTTATACTGATTAGACTGCATTTTTTTGAAACGAAGGCCCTCCTTCTCAATTTTTTTAAATGTATCCGTTTTATCGATGGGGTCTCATTTACGCTACAAAAAATCTCCATTTCACATAATGCTCACTTATTAATAATAATAATTGATATCTTTATTAATACTTCATACCAGCATCGGTTATTACTTCATAATTTTCAAATAAAAATTTTCCGAAAACGGTAAACAATATTGAGTTTTATCAAGAGTACCTTTTTGGTGTAAAAGTAAATGATCTTTAAGTTTATCGAAATTTTATGAGCAGTTATGTTCAATACTCTTCGATAAGGCCCGTGGAACTAGCGCCCTCTATGAGTATCAGACATAAAAACAAATTCTTTGGTTGTATCAGCTTTCAAAATATATTCGCATTGAATTTCAAAACAATGTTGCCAGTAGTTGCGACAAGATCGTAAACAATGTATTTTTTACTGAAAAAACTACAAATATTTTTCAGTTTTCTATCTATTCCAGAGACAGGATCACCTTTTTGTCGAAATACCCTGTATATAATTTTTTATAGACGAAGCATTAGAAGAGGCATCAGATCTTAATATGTGTAAATTTAGGATAAAACGATTTCATGTCCTCCACTTGAGATTCTGATTATGTCAGATACCATATTAAACTCTAAACAATAAATTTGAACTATAATTTATCAATTAATAGCTTAAATGCGACCAAATTATATTTAAGTGTCCTATCTTCTGATTCTAATTAATCCTAGGTACACATGCTTCTCAAAAATTACTTCCACCCTCTTCTCTTTGAACGGTAAGTTAATTCGTACGATATAAGATTTATACCCGTCGTTTATCCGTCGTTTTCACGTATACTCGTATATAATAACAGGTTATTGAAAGCCAGAATGCTCAATATACCATCTATTTTTGTTTATAGTATCGAATCGATTTACTGATATCCACAAATAGATTTGATAACTCGCATTAAATCTCGTTCGAGAGATTCTCCGATTCGTCCATAAATTCAACTTGTGTCACAGCATTGATCTCAAACTGATTGGATATAGGTGGATGTTAGTATTCAATGTAATCGCCATAAACAAGCTGTATTGTCAATGAACAATGCATCCATATTTCTCTCACCGGTTGACATTTATTTCAGAGTGACATGGATATAGAATGGAAAATTATACGATACATAGTATTTGAAGTTGGATAATTACACTGGCCGACAAGATTTTCGCAACACACTCATAACCTTTATTTTTAAAATGGAAATACCCTATAACAGAAAAAATATTTGTTAAGTCTTAACACCTACAACGTTTCAATAACTTAATTATCCCTGTTTACATTAGCAGGTAAGTAATTTTATAAAGTGGCTGTTAATATAGGTAAATTTTATGATCGAAAAAATACCTAAACTGTATTATTGAGAATAATAAACATAAAAATAATGTAATTAACTAGATTAGGTTACACCCCTCCGATTTTAGTATGTTATAAAAAAAATTACGCTGAATATATATATATATATATATATATATATATATATATATATATAGGGCGCGGAATCATCCCCTTTTTGCGTGAAAAGAATCAAATAATTGTAATGATTTCTCAGTGTTTGTAATATTTAAATTAATCGTTGAAACCTAACCTAACCAACATAAAAATTGATTTCTGATTCCGTTTAGTCTACGGGCGTGGAAAAAATGAAACTGAAAATATGAAACTCGTGAGCAAACCAACTTTTTGTCACTCATACTCGTGGAAAAAAATATGACGTGACCCACTTGTCGTATAAATAACTATGTACTGTTGGAATATGGAAGACTTAATATGATGTTTGTGTTAAGAGTAAATTGCTTTTCTTGCTTTGCTCTTTAAGCAAACTTTTTCACTCCCAAATTGAACGTTATTTTCAACAATCTATATTAAATACTTATTTCTGTTAAACTCTTATTGACACATTAGCAAAGTACTTTATTCGCAAAACCGCTTTCATTGAACTTTTTCGCTTGAGCTCAGTAAACTTGACAGTTTGAAGCGTTTTTGTTTGAGTGCTGAATATTTTTTTCTGATTTTTTTTCTCATTTTCATCAAATACATCACATTTTTATAAAAAAATATTATCGGGTTCATATAGAATGGAAGCGATTAAAAAATTATTCAACGTTATTCAATACAAAATTGAAATGTACTATTGGAAAAACATTCACTTGAACGAAATGATAATTTTCAAAAATGCTGGTCCAAATATATTCGATTTATGAAATCTCCATATTTTTTCAAATAATCTAGATTATATCTCTTACATGGTTATCGAATTTTACTGGCCGAGTGGTTTTCTACTCACAATGTTGAATATTCATAACTTCAGCAGCTTAACGGTGGATTTGCTCACAATTAAATTTATTTGACTTTATTATTAATAGATATTTGGAGCTGATGAATTTCCATGTAGCGGATGTGGTAGTTGAATTCGGAAAAACGAATTTACTGCAATCGACGATTTTATATGAGCAGGCATTTATTTCTAATGAGTTATTATTATTAATTAACGTGTTTTAACTAATTTTGAGTATTTAGCATGCTAATGCATTAGCACATTTAGATTTCTGCACAAAATGAAATAGAACATAATAGTATATGCATTTGAATTTTGCAATAAATATGAGGATCAGTGGTTGGTATTTCGGAATTTTAACTAAATTACTAATCTCCTGGAACGTTTCCAAGACTTGTGCTGTGATGAAATTTTCTGAGTTACATGTTTCAACCAGAAATAATATATCATTTTAAGAGTGCCAAAATGAATTATTCCGTCGTGCGAAACACTATATTTTTTGTACAATCTTGTTTGTATCATAATATCCTGAATCCTTTTTTTATGACAAGGCATTTTCGTCAATCTACAAAATTGATAATACACATACAACTTTACAGCTGCTTTCGATTTTTATTACTTTTAAGTTTTTTTCTCATTCCGTCTCTTCTTTTTTTTTGTTCGAAGGTTGATATTGAAGACAACATTGATGTGAATATGTCAAATCTGATATTAACAGAATGAAGTTCGATATGTTTAATGTTGAAAGTATTCAGAGCGTTTTTGTCATAAAAGTAATATTTGAGTTGTTTAGAGATACTTTAAATATTCATCTTGGTCAAAAAATGGCAATTTTTGGCGCTTGGATTCTATGACTTTCGACGAGGATAAAACAAACAGTACCTGACTTCCTACAATCCTGTTCTTTCGATAATAATATTCTAGAAACGAAAGACCCATGTAGAAGCCACTAAAATTCAACGACGGGGCTTCGCTTGAGCCAAAGTTGGGAAACTTAGCCTTGGCGAACGAATAATGGTCCAAGTCTGGCTGAAGTTTAGATAACTTACCCTCGGCCATCCTATAGGCAGCCAATATTGGCTGAACTCTGGGTAACATGACCTCGGTGATCCTATAGTCACCCAAGCAGGATATTACAAGATCGTCATGTGACATACCGTGATATTG
Organism: Diorhabda elongata; assembly: GCA_026230145.1. Taxonomy (NCBI): domain Eukaryota; kingdom Metazoa; phylum Arthropoda; class Insecta; order Coleoptera; family Chrysomelidae; genus Diorhabda; species Diorhabda elongata. The sequence continues at coordinate 26,961,001 of CM047933.1, read as the reverse complement.
AGACATACTTGGGCTCCACTTGCATACATTCAATATTGCATGAACATCTGGCTAACAAAAATATATCGAATTCCAACGCGGTATAACAAAAGACGAACGAAATTCATCGACAGTTATTCGCTCCCGAAGCACTTCTAATCACCTTTTCTTTTCAAGATAACTGGCCCTGTCGCCACCGTTCCATGAGAGCAACTTAGAACGGTCAAATCTAAATGGTACACCAGCATTTGTTTCAAAGAATCAGGGAAACCAATCGCAAAAGACGAATAATTCTCCATCTCGATAATGCGAGCTCTCACGCATCAGTTCAAACAAAAAGTCAAAACATTGAATTGATGGATCAACCACCGTAAATCGAAAATAAATTACGGGTTTAACAGTTTTTTACACCTGAAGAAGCAGTTGTGTTCAAATCATATGTTTTGGTGGTACCTATTCTGAATTGAAAAAAATGATTCGACAATTTGTTCAATCGCAATAAAAACTGTATTGATCTTGATGGAGATTATCCTTGGAAACTACAGCAGCCCTCGTATACTTCTACCATCCACCCTACAATACGAAAACAGTGTTAGAAATAGCTACTGACAAAACTTGTGACGATATGTATTTAGAAAAGAAACCTATTAATAACTATGAAGACTACATCGTAAAAAATGTTCTGTAATAAATATGATGGCTAAAATTACTTAGGAGTGTATATATATAGAGTGGTCCAACGAAAAGTTTGCACCTAGTTTTTCTCCTTTTTTTGTGATTAAATTCAAAAATGCTCGGACACGTCGATTTTGCAATATAGATTCAAGTCGAATTAAAATATTTGATTGAAGAAAATTATTTCTGTTTACCTTTATTTCAGTCTCTAGTACAACCTAACCTAACCTTACAAGAAACTCTTCTGCGCATGCGTCAATCATCATGACTTTTCTCATAATATATAGATCTTGATGAGATCTATGGAACTGAGTTATCCATGTTTCGGTATTTGTTCATCTTCCTGAGATAATGGCCACTCTCGGTATCTCCGGAAGTAAATGTTTCCTCCTAAAATAGATATGATAAATCGATTTCTCGTAATATCGATAGTCTATGTATGGGGTTTCAAGATGATTGTGGGTGGTTCATCATACTTGTGCCGAAGAGCCTCTAGCCGATTATAGCCCATAATACAAATTTAAAGTTTCGTATGGATGAATGAAAAAAATAATAGAGTCCAGTATTTTACTTTTTGTTACAAAGAAGTAATTAAGAATAGCTGAATGTACATCCCCTCTCATTGAACAATTGATTATGCCTGTATGAAATCTTTTACAGTTTGTATTTCCATTGGGCCGTTTGAGTTTTCCGTAAACTGTATTATAATATTTGATGATTGCTTCTAGTCTCTATGGATTATGCTACTGTTGTAGTTTGGGAATCGATTTAACCATTATCTGATTACCGAATAATACAAAACAGTTGTGGAATGTTTGTTCATTTTCAATATTAATTCAATTGCAACTCTCTAACTACAGCGACAATTATTATCATCCATGTATTATGAATGTACTAGTTAATTCAATTAACCATAGTTTGAATTACTAAAGCAGTAAATAATTAGGTATATAATTTTTTCTACTCTCAGGTTGTATATTATGTAAATTGGTATGAATACTATATTTCGATTTCATGAAAGCTGAAATTTTACCGGTAATTTGTTCCAATTATTATCAAATTACGTTAGATAATGGGCATTGAATGGGAGATTATGTTACCAAACAGCAACAAAATAACTTTAGTAATCTCTATATACTAGACAAACGATAAAACTCATTTTAGTATTAGTCCTGAACATTTTATTGATTGCTTTCAAACATTATTCACAAAGTGAATGAATCTAATTAAAAAATATGTCTATCTTCCAAAATGTGAAGCATGATAAAATACTTAATCCAGATGCTGAGGAAGTCTTTAAAATCAATGGTAATATAGAGATAATACAGCGATTTTTTCCAGTAATCTGGAATCTGGAACCATTGCTGATATTCATAATAATATATATTTTCAAAATGATACTGAAATCAGTCAAGAGTTTCAGTATTTTCTCGGGTTATGGTCCACGTACGCGGATGATATTCTTGCCATATTCAATACGAATAGGACAAACTTAGATGAATTCATTTTGGAACTAAACTCAAAATATCCATCTATAAAGTTCACCTATGAAATGGAGAACAATGGACAGTTACCATTTTTAGATACTTTAGTTATCAGGATATATTAGGAAAAACACATCTACTTGCAGGTACTACTTATTTTTGCATAACGTATAGGTTTTTAATTACAGCGCTCCAAACTTTTTTCAATATGGTTTTTGCTAAATATTTAATGCTCAATGATAAATTAGAAATAGTGGTAACTGAATTGTAGAGCATAAAATTTTCTGTGAATTCCATTGGAAACCTATGCGTTATACAAAAAAAAGTATCAAATAAAAAAGATGGCAACTATTATTATCTACAATAATGATCTTCATACACCCCTGAACATATTCAAAACAAAAATGCCTGTTCCCGTAAGTTTTTTACAAAAAAAACCCGACTCTTGTGTAGATGGTCATTATTCATTCACTTTCCATTTACCATCGAGACATACAACTCTGATACCTGTTTATACAAAATGATTGGAAGGAATAGTTAACAGAGCGAGTTTCAAATTAGGCTATCAAGCCTATGGAACAAACAAAAACCTACTAAAAAAGAAAAACCTAATCAAACAAAACAAAATAAAAATGTACGAGACCAGTAATTACATATGCGATGGAAACAACAGTAATTAACAAAAGAGAAGAAGAACTGAAAATAACCGAAAGAAAGATGATGAGAACTATAACAGGGCCAAACATAACACAGGATGTAGAAAGAAGAGCAAAGCAAAACGAAGAGAGAACTGGGGAAGGAGAATATGATGAAATACATAAAAGCACATAGGCTCAACTGGGCCGGGCACATAATGAGAAGAAAACCAAATGATCAAAAGAATAACGCAATGGATCCCATTGTTGCCAAGGAGAAGGGGCAGGCCGAGAAAAACTTGGAGAAACGAAATAGAGAAGGATATAAAAGCACTCAATATAGAAAACTGGAGAGCAAAATGCTGGAACCGGAAAGAATGAAAAATAATAACAAAAGCAGCCAAAGTAAACGACAAACTATGAAGGAAATAAAAATTAGAAAACGAGGAGCAATCCACCTCAAAAAAAGGATTTAAAGCACCAAAAGCGATAGTCATAATCCACATGGGATTGAAAGGCTTGATGATGATGATGAGTTTCAAATTGGCTTATAAATCCAACGATACATTAAAATAATTGTTGGACAATCCTAAAGATAAAATACCAAATCTGGAAAAGAGTGGTTTATATGAAACTAGCTGTGGTGATTGTTACAGGAAGTATATTGGGCAGACTAAAAGTTCCGTTAATATCCGGGTTGAAGAGCATATAGCTCATTTAAAATATGGACGGACCGGAAAATCATGTATTGCTGACAAACGACAAATAGGGACAAAGGGCCAGTTCCTTACAGCTTACTCCATAGTAGTCAAGAAATGAATGTGATGATTCCCGCCAAGGAGGTTTTCCCGCTGGAATTGATTTTCGCGAGAAAAGGTTTATGGGGGGGGGGGGTGAAATTTAATATAAAACAGGTCAGTCAAGACAGTACGTTTTTGTTTACCTTCAGTCTCTGAAGACGATAACTTAGTTATCGAAACGTGCGTCAGACAGTGTTGGTGTAGTGGTGGTGTGAACAGTATATAAAGTATGTGTGATAAGTTTTGTTAATGAGATATAGGTTGTTGAATTATTTGTAATAAATGAGCTTTCACTGTAACTGAAATTTATTGGTAACGCTATTAGAAGAAATAGAAGCGCAAAACGCAAAAAACGAGAAATTTCTATCTTAGGGATTTTTTGTTTACAACGATGCTTGCGTTTGATAATACTGAAATAGCTATTACGCACTTTTGTATTGATAAGCCAATGATAATGCCCCAGAGACAAGTATGTCTGCACAGCGTTATCCAAATAATGATCAATCATCTTCTGATACGTTTACTGAAATACAAATTTACAAGAGAGTGGAACTACTGCTAAGACAAAGAATAGTATTGGACGACCCAGAAATGTTAAAACTTCATTTATTGACCAACAACTAGAAACAAGTTTTAGAAAAATTGCTGATGAATTGAATGTTAGAAACAGAATTGAATATTATATATATCGAAATGCATTTTAATATTCATATTATCACAGGATTCTTGTTAATGGCAAACATTGCTAACAATTCGGTTATTAACAAATGCTTGTTTACAAGGTAATATAAATTGTATTCTTGTACAATTTTTGATTTGTGACAGCTGAAAATGTTTCTCAAAAGTGGAATAATTGATACAAATGTTGATTTGATTGTTTCTGTGCCTGTAAGAAGGGTAACTTTGGATCTTCTACCCAAAAAATCAGATTTCCTAGGTTGGTAAAAATTGAAAGATTCAAAAGGACACTTCAGTGAACCTGTTTTTTTGGCATACTTACAAGTCAAATCGAAAATATAGAGATCATTATAGAGCAAATTTTCAATTACCAAAGCAAGCGCCTTTGTTAAAAATGGTTTTAATAAAAGATTTCAAAATATTGGCATATTTGTAATGGAAGTGTGAAAGATATCGTCCCAAAAAATGGAAAATCCTCACACAAGAACAAGTTAAAAAGTACATAAACGAGGTAAAAAAAGAAAAATACTTGATTGTTGAGGCCGCTACTATTTTTGGATTATTTGGATCCTATCGGCGTTAAGAATTATGTAATTTATGAGTAGAAGATTTCTAAATAAGAAATAAATGATTTTTCGTACATCTTCCGAATGAAAAAACGAAAATCAGATGTTGTTTCTTTATCATTACGAAGTATTCGGACTATATCCGTAAGTACATTGCACTGCATCATTCTATTATAATAAATCGTGTTGATTTTACTTAAATACATACATACATGAGTGAATATCTATTTTTCTTGTTGAATTGCTTATGCAAGGTGCTTATCGGTTGGTCGTTCGAACGAGGTATGACAAAAAATATATGGCTGTATTTATATAATAGAAATTACTTCTGCATCCATATCAATTAGCTTGTCTCATATTCATATCATTATGTATTTAAAAGAGCAGTGATAAGTTTGAACTCATTTCGTTTTTTGAGACTGCTATTATAGCCGATTTGAAGAAACTGTTTTCGAAGCATTTGCTTTATATTTTGACGAGGCATTAGTTTTGTTTCAAGTTGAAAGAAGAGACTGAGAAGTCAGAAGGTTAAAGGGCAAACTATTCACGACACACATACACCAGTATGCCTATGGACAGGCGTGCGCGATGTCTCTCGCACAAGTTGACGTCACGTTGGAATCATAATGTGAAGTATAAGGCTGTATACCTATTATAAAGTTTTAGTTTGATTCCAAAAGAAATATTGGATACAAAGACATACCATTATATCTATTATTTATATGATTATTGAATTTTTAAATCAAATTTTACTCTTTTAAGGCCGCGTGCGGTTTACAAGGAATATAATTTGTTGCCTATTCTATGAAATAAGAGACTATGATTATGATAATTATGAAATTATTCAATTTGACAATATTCTTCCTGATATATTATGAGTACATTTCATTTATTTCTTTGAGCGAATCATATATATACTATCTATCCTTGTCGAAATAAAAGGAACCAATAAATTACACATTGTTTATAATTCTACAAGTGAAATGACAACAATATAAAATAAGTATGATTATTATAAAAAAAATGAAAAATGTGTTTGTTATTTTGCGATTTACGAAATTCATTTAAAATATATTGAATTAATTTTATCCACTCCACTCATTCACCAAGTCTTTTTTTTAAACCAAAGTATTTGATACCAGTTTATTTGGTATTTCTATTAGTGTTGTTGCATGCAGCGACGGCATTATGATCTAATAATAGAAAGTTAGGTTATAATAACCCCTAAATACCAAAGAATCTCAAAAAAAAAACATATGAAAACCTGGTACCTACAACTGCAACTGAATCTTAATGGCCAAGAAAAAATTCTGATTCCAGCGTGACGTCATATGCGAGGCATATCAAATTTGAGCTGACAATTCAGCATACCGAATCTTCCTTCAATCCCTAATAAGAATAAAATATGCATATAATCAACAAATTTGTTCGTTTTCTCACACTATGCAAATGATTATAAAACAACTTCAGATCTCGAATAGGTAAAAAAAAAATCATCATTTCTAATTGAACATATCAATTAACGACTTTCAGAACGCTGAAAGTATTGCTATCCAACTACATCTGCTTTACTTATCAAACTCACTATCATGCGATGCTATTTCTCCAACATAAAAAAAATTTGCTGAAAGGAAAACGTTTCCACAAAATAGGAGCAGATGGAAGATTCCGAAAAAAACTTCCCATAAAATATTCCAATCATGAAATCCATGTTGTAAACATTGTAGTGATAATAACAATACTTCATATAATCAATTGATCCGTTGACAATAATTTCATTAGTTTACTTGTTATGGAAATAAACTGTAATCCCATTCTCAGCAATCGATGTCAAGGGTTGTGGTTGCCATAGCTCCAAACTCTTTTCACCCAGGTGTGAACTGGTATTGTGTCATAACAAATTCATGACGTACATATTCTACTATTATATATGAAATTAGAGATTTTCGTACATGAAAGAAAGAATGCCTCTGTCTTTGTAAAATAGGTCACAAAAGGGTTCCTTGCTGTTACAGGCCAATAGCATAAGGATACGAATTACCATCCGCTTCATTGGTAGGGGAGAAGACTATAATGGATATAAACTTTTAATGTTAAAATCTCAGAAAAATTTCCAAATATATAATGTAGAAATTCTATTAAACTGGCTTGACTCAATTAACTGATAGATATTTCTGAAAATTATCTTTGTTTCTAACAACAAATTTCTAATTACAATGGTGCTTCTAGACTGACTTAAGCTTTCTAGACTCTGTAGGACATTGGCGTAGAAAAAAACTTGATTCCATCTGTGGCTTGCGGATTCTTATTCGGTATTTTTGAGATTATTTCTTGTATATTGTTTCGATTTCATTTCCGTCCTGGAGCCCATCCTGCTTTGATGAAATACTCAGAATTCGTGTGATCTTTGTTTTTATGTCAGTTTTTTATAGTGGTTTATATCGTAATTGCTAATGACTTCAATTTATATGAAAATATAACAAATAAATAGCATATATTCGACAAATGTGAACAAATACGAACAAATACTTTTTGCGTTTTGCACAAATTCTTTAGATGGCGATGTCATCTTGATTAGATTAACCGTTTCTGGTTATTAAATAACGAGACTGGTTATGAAAAAGTGTTTTATCATGAAAATTATTCTTAATTCGAATGTTCCCCTTCAAGTCTTCTTTGATTAGTGCCTTTAGGAGTTCTGCCGTTCTTGTTTTACCACTTCCATCGACATTTCTAACCTTTCTAACCTGTCAAGAAAATCTGAGCAGACCCGTTAAGGCAAGAGCTTTTGGTCAGGAGTGAGATTTCTTGGCACCAACTTCGCACAGACTTCTGTGATGTGTAATTTTTCTAACCGTTTCTTTATCGGCGTTTACAGCCTCGGCAATTATCCAGATGCACATTCGACGATCTGTCCTCAGAATTTGATTGTATTTGAAAAAAAAAAACAGAAATACTTATATCATCAATCGCATTCCAGCTTCCTCTATTAATTAATTCATGGACCTTGAGTATATACATAAGTTAAGAGAAAAATAATAATGAGGGCATTGTTTTTTACAAAAAATCCGGGCTTTCAGCATAATGGAAATTTAAATGAGTTGGTTATTTCTACTCCTATTGAGAATGTTTCTAGTACCGCAATACCAACATTTAAATCGACCCTAGAATGAGACGTCTAAGTTGGAAACGGAATATTAAACAAAACAGTTACATGTATGGTATTACAACAACGAATACTATTAGAAAACTACATCAAAACTTAACCAATTTAGCCAAAGTTTTACTACGCTTTCGATGCGGGGTGCTACTAAAGGAAAACTTTTGCAATATTTTGTCAAAATACAGTGGAGGAAAATTGAAAAGTATCTAACTAATACATGTGTATAGAGATCCTGAACTTAAAGTTTTCCTTTCTGTGTCATAATATGTGAAAAATATTGTGTGGATAAATATAGAACAATTTAATAGTAAGTAGGGGATTATGAAAAAAATTAAGGATATTGGAAGAGATTATTAATACTACGTTTGATTTTTTATCAAAATTTATAATTGAGAGCACACATACATGCCTACGGCACTATTGAATTCCATCATTTTAATTCCTGATTTACACAATGATGGATAAAGTGTGAATACCAGTAACTCGGATTCTGCAAATATTACAAGATGGACAAAAAACAGATAATTCATTTAATATGTCGTTTTATTTTAGGTGACAAAGATATTCTTTTAAAAAAAACAGCTAAAACCAATTGAGTAATTTTTGTAACTGCATCTTTATTTCTCCAGACTTGGAAACGGTAGAACTCCCTGGATGTCATAAACTACAAGACTTTTTGCTCCTTGGCTGTCACGATGAACTCTTTTCGACTAAGTACTTTTCCTAGTTGGCGTTGTTTGTACTTATTCTCAATATTTTCTGAAGAAGCATTCTTTTGGGACACTCTGATCCTTTTTAGCACTTAAGACCAATGCTAAATTTTTTATTGAAAATCGTGAATACATTTCGAAATGTATCGTCCACGTTTTGCTTCCGTATAGTACTCTCGGTCTAATGTCAATCTGATATAAATGTAGTTTAGTTTTTTCAGATATGTTCTTCTAGATCAATATCTTGCTTACTTCACTTGCCTATTAGCTTACTCAAGTTAAACTTACTTCTTTTATCACTATTATCTTTGATGAGTGTTCGAAGGTAGACGTAACTCTTGATCTGCTCGAATCCAATTATTTGTTTAGGTTTTGGGATGCGTCATTTCCAACGGATCAAAAACAGCTGATGGAGCTGGAATAGTAGTGTTTCTATTAAAATATGACATTGTGAAGAGATTATTTTCATACATCAATGGATTCAGGTATTGAATTCAAACGTGCTTAGTTTATAATTCGTTATCAGTAAAATGTTCAGGTTCTAATCATTTTCCACTTAACTGATGCTCTGTTATACTGGAATCTTGAACTTTTTTATCCACCCACGAAAAATCAGAATTTGTGTCATTTCAATCGTTCAAACGTTTCGTGAAACTTTGATTTTATTGATTCATTCGCGCATATTATTTTCCGCCGCATTTATATGACATTAATCTTCTCTATTTTATAATTTCCTACTACTTTCTAATTCAAACTGTATATTCCAGTTTTCTCAATAACAACAAAATACACTAATTTCATTACATGAACAATTAAAACCTTCTATATATAATCACTATTGAAAATATAACGATTTTTAATAGGAATTACGAAGGTGTATACTGTCGTTATATAAGTTTGAATTTGAACAACATATTGAAACAAACTCTGCTGAAGTTATGCGCAAAGTTAGAAGTACACGTCTGCATCGTGTATATTTATGTCACCTTTCGGAAACGGAAGTGGAACAAGCAATGTAAGATGACATAGAAGTCGTAGTGCATATGCTTTAAACTTTCTAAAAGTGATTCAGTTTACCCTGTTTCTCTCCATTATTTGTTTTATGATAGAAATAGCAATATTCTTTGTTTTAAAATTAAAAATTGTGTAACCAGTTTTTCAATTATATATTTAAGAGTTTAGGATTTTACAACAAAAATTAAAGCACCGGATTTCATTCATACTTTCCAATCACCTAATTTTTATTACAAATCGTGAATGGAACGTTATAGTACGCCCATATAATTAAGGTATTTGAACATACAGTTCAGTCAATTCTTGCACGATTTAATGTAACTTCCAAAGCCGTTATCAGTCCATGTTTAATGTTCAGTAGTCATGAAAAATTGAAACTCCCCATTTAAACTCAATTTCTCGCAGTTTGTAATCCTTAGCCCAGTCATTAGAACCAGAATTTTCAATACAGAATATTCCGTTTTGTTCTTATAAAGTAATTCTCCAAATTAAATTTGTGCTATTCCGGCATTTGTCAAAAAATAAAACGTCAAATTTGTGGAAATTATGATGACATCAATCTTTTTCTTAAATAGGAAACTAGCTTTCTCTCACAGGTTGTGCTAAAAATGGAAAAGGCGTTTGCAGAATTGACCTACGAGCCATATGTAACTGGCTTAAGCAAACGAGTGTGAAATCGAATTTTCAATACGTGTTGTACACGATATTTTTCGAAAAGCACAGAAAAACGCAATTTATTTTTTCAATTAAAGATTTCAACATCAAGTAGTTGCTTTTAGACGGTTGTTGATCATTTCATCTTCCTCAGTTGATACAAAATTTCATGTGTATCAGACTAAAAATTTTTTTCTGGTGCTGTAGTTTCCCAAAATGGTGGTGGGTGACTTAGGTAAGGTACATAAGAAGATCCTACAGACTCTACAATATTTTAAGAGATTTCTATCTTCTTAGTGATTGAATCTTTACATAACCTTCGGTAATTAAGTTGGATTGCCATTCACCCTGGCATTTCAGAGCCAGAAGATCCCCAGTTTTGTTAGAGACAATTGAACCAATTTACCAAATTTATTGATGTCAGTACAAGCTTTCCGTATTTTCTCTATCTTCGATCTATAGTTGTCATTCCTATAGGTCGTAGATTGATATATATTTCCCAAATCATATAAAAATTGGTTATTATTACGAATTATCGAGGTATTTTAGTTTTAGAAGAATCAATATCGACGATGAATGATATCATCAAGTTTAACATTGTAAAGTTCACGTTTTCGCATAGATCCGGAAATTCCAAAAATAAGCGCGGTCTGTCCATACAACCACTACAGCAACACTCACAATTACATTGTCTCACGCGCGTTTCAATAACCAAGTTATCGTCTTCAGAGACTGAAGGTAAATTGCGTAATTTTTTTGTGAAGCAATATCTGTTTTAGTTGTGTGAGGGTTGTCTTTTAATAGCAGGAATACATTTAAATTTGCATTATCGCTAAATCTGGTCTTCAAGTTTTTGAAGCATATTCACGCTTCCCGTTTCATCAAATTTTGTTAAACATTTTCTTCTCATTGTTCTTCTAGCAATTAGAGGTGTTTTTGCATTTTTTTTTAAGTGAACATTGTACGTTTTATGAATTTTGTGCATTACTTGTGCTCACCGGCTAATAAAACAGTGAAATATATTTCTAATTACACGGTCTTGCTTTTCTTATCAAGAAATTATTCTGTATGATAATATGGAACGACTGTATATGAATTTCAATACAAAACAACCATTTAGGTCTTTCACCTGAGCGCAATCACCCCTTATCTGAACGCCTGAGTCTTTTCTAATGCTTGGCCAAGGCTGAGATACCCAAGCTTGGGCCAAGCCTGGTTATCCTAGCCTTGGCCATATATTGTCAACCAAGGCTTGGGCCAAGATTGATTGACCCAGCCTTGGAGGTACCAATGATTACCCAAGTTTGGGCCAAGCCTGGATATTCCAGCCTTGGTCATTCGTTGACAACCCAGGCTTGGATCAAGGTTGGGCCAATCCTGGTTAACCCAGCCTTCGCCCTTCATTAGGGACCCAAGCTTCGGTTGTTCAGTTACATATCATTACGTCGGCAGCCATACTTTTTTTAATTATGGGTCTGATCAATCCGATCTTTAGTTTATTCAGTGTGTGTGTTCAAAGATGGCATGCATCAGCTCTGTGAGTGAGGTTAACGATAGTGGTACAGACTTGTGCAATCTACAAGTGTTTCATATTTTTATTTAACTAATGAACTGATATTGTTATATTGTTAATTACAGTAAGAGTAAGATTGAATATAAAAATTTATATTTGCTTATTTTTAAAATCAAAAAAATCATATAAAAAATAATCATCATAATAAAAAATAAATAAAGATAAAGAAGAAAAAGTAATGTAATGAATAAGTCTTGGTATTTAATTTTGCCAGTCCTGACAGCTAAGCTTGGCCCAGTCCTGGCAGTTAAGGTTGGGCCAGCACCGGTATTTAAGCATGGTCCAGTCTTGGTGATCAAGCTTGGCCCAGAGTTCTACATGGTTGGGCCAAGCTTGAGCCAAGATTGGGCCCTTGGAATTTTCCTCTATGGGATGTTCGTTCTGTTCAACTAGTTTTAGAACATCCTGTGAACAGTTTTTGTATTTGTAATTGATGTTTATATAGCTATGTGAAAAAAATATTAACAAATATCTTCGTTTGTTCTCTAGAAACAATATAAATATAAGTGAGTGACACTACATCATAATTATAATTTTCTGGAATATAATTCTCGAAAATACGACATTTTTTATTGAAATAGCCTGCTAAGATATTTCAAAAACGTTTCACAGTCATCATTGATTTCCAAATGTTTTCTTAGATGTATTGAATTTTTGAACTACAGATATTCATATATTATAAACTTTGTATATAATCCATCTTAATATAAAAAAATCATTATTCACAAAGTCCGTCTAATATGCACGAGTGTGCTTAACAACTTTGGTAAGCCTCTAAAAACACGCCAGTTTCTTATGTCGGATATTAAGAGAATGACTCTCCTAAAAATGAAATTAAAGTCTGAGAGAGTTGGCCGTTAAATCATGTATTTTTGCTCTTTTAATGCAAAAGCCTTTAAGGCTATCTATCTTTCACGAAATTAGCCGGAAAGATAAAAACACAAAAAAGCAATGTAGAAAACAGAATGAGGAATTTGGTTTATACAGTGGATGGATCGGGAGTCACGGACTCATTTTTTGTGTTTATAATGGAGTGGAGTTGATTAGTGGTTTTTCTAGACTATTTTGAACGTTTTTTTTTTCAGCAATACAAAACATCTTGATATATTACATGTAAACAAATACACTCAAATGGAATGAAGTAGTGAACAAAGAAGAAAACAAAATAAAAAAATATTTACAATAATTCGTACTTTAGATGGCAATCTACGCACACAAAAAATTATTGAAGCAGAATATACTATGACAAATAGTCATAGTAACTTTTATTGATTAAAATAACACTGGTCAACACGATATTGAGTCGCTTCTAAAGTATCGAACTAGAATATGCATTTAGAATTGAAATAGGTTCATATTGCCAGCATTTTGAGTTATTTGAGGTTATCTGTATGATATAAGGAGAAATGTCAGTCAAAATTTAGAATAAAATAGTTAGTGCTCATCCTAATAAAAGGGGACATCGGAAAACGCATGACCTACACAACAATTAATTTTTCTTTAAACAATTACTTTATAAGATTTAAGAAACATGTCAAACCAATTTGATCGAAGAAAAGGCAAGTCAACAATAGATGAAAAACTAACAATGGGAAAGTATTGATATAAAGATGACAGATCTATAAAATCTTATTCCTTCATTATAAGCAAACATTTGACAAAATACATCAACTATAGAAAATTCAATTAATTGTTTTTATTTTTAATTAATAAAAAGGACGATGAATGAATCAAACTCTCGTGCAATGGGTCCAACAAAAATATTTTGGAATGAAAAAGATGTAAGATTTTTATTTTGAACAATATTTCAGATAACCCGAGTTGGGTTAGAGATAAAACTGTTTTTATTAATGGACTTACGTGTATTAATTCCATAGGTATTCAGATATATATTTAGTCCAAAACTATTCTCATAATTTTGGTATTATTATCCACATAGCTGAACAATTAATAGGTGTTGCACAGAGAAATCACACCTTGATATAAGATTTGTCCAAATCGGTTCATATTTAAGATCAAAATCTTCCGTACACGTCTGAAATAATTTTGTAAATTCCAAGATCCCATGGCCACCAGACGTCACATATTTTCTGACAGACGAAATGTGGATTATTGAGTAATATTAGTATGTCGTATGCCTACCTTTTGGATTGGTCAAATAGACAATTTCCAGGTATAAGGTGATTAAGGTACATGAAAATCTTATTGACCGTAAATGCTAGTGGATGGTTTTTACGTTTGTTTTAGATAATGTCCAAGTCGTCAATACTCCCAGATACCTTCAGTCTGCCATATTTCTTTGCAGACGCTTTTAAGCTCCCAGAATAAATAGAGAGAGAGAAATGCTTTATTGTCAGAAAAATGTTACAATTTGTAGACAAAAGCTTGTAAAAACTAAGAAACAAACATAAAAATAACTAAATAAAGATGCAAATGGAAAAATTTCAATATACAGAAAATAACCACAATAAATAACAAAAATTAAAGATAATAGTAGTAGATAATAATTAGTATATACGTTCATAGCAAAAATTAAACCAGCATGTCCGGAGTTAAATGAGTTAAAGTTCAATAAGTATAAGGCACTTTCCAGTAAATATGCCCTCAAATTATTTTAGAATGCGGAAAAAGATGATATCGATTTCATTTCAATTGGCAAGTGATTGTGCATTTTTTTGCATTGTGAGCCCTTAACTAATTCTGAACGTGAAGTAGTTAGGTAAAGGTCGTGCTCCGTGTTCCTAAATGGATAGCCGTGCAACGTCATTTCTGAAATTGAAGAAACGCGCTTACGAATTAGGCAAACGTATTGAAAGGAAGAAAAAGTCAGAATTTGTAATCTTGTAAAGAAATCCTGGCAGTGAACTCTGCTGTTTATCCGAGTAAATATCTAACAGCTGGAGAGGACATATCAGAGATGAGACTCAATAAAGGCATAAAAGAGTGCTTAGCCGTCTTAAGACAATTGGGAAAAGTGTAATTTTGAAATGAAACGTCAATTAAAGTGGTAAGGTGTTTAATGTGCAATCGTGCTTACGCAAAAACTTCCACAAAGTGATTATTAAGTTTATTAGGTGAGGTAGAGATTATGCTTGATGAAGAAGCCTTATTTCTTAGATTATCCACAATGAACCATGTTTTTTAGAAACATTACGAGAATTGGCAAGTCTCCTATAATAATAAATACCTTTGGCAGCTTTTATTGTCTTATGACAAATTTTTCTGTATAGTTTTACGTAATTTCTGAGAAAGACACTATCCAAGAATTTCCTTGAGTGAGATAAATATTTGCAGATATACGTAAACTTTAATTTGGTTATTTTTAATACGCCCAAGGGGAAAAGTTATAAAATATAATATAATATAATATATAATAAATAATTAACTTCACGTGAATTCAGATGCTTCATTCCATATGTATTCATCATATATTAATTTTGAAACCTTTTAAGAGAAGACAGAATCGACCCCTAAACTAAATTTTAATATCTCTGTGGATGAGAGCGCGAGTTTATTATCTTCACACATAAGAAACCTACAGAAGGCTCTGAACATTTGCATTCAAGTTACTAGTAAATCTTCTCTTAGAAGAATTCCAGAAAATTGAAAATCGGATGATTTAAATATTCGATCATAATTACTCAGTTCTGGAATAAATTCCCATGATATTTTTAAAAATTTCACCTCGTTTTCTAATACGTGAATTGTCTTAGTTTTAAGCTGTATACTATACACATTTGTTGATTTCAAGACATCTTTCAATATTTCACGACAATTCAGTATTTTATTGTCTCATCAGTTTGTTATTTTTGTTTAAACATGGACAGTGGTTATAAGCATCTTCTAATTTCCAGTTATTACCATTTTTCACGTTCTATATCGCTCCTGGGCTAATTACGATATATGATTTGCCAATGGCAAGTGTTTTAAATGTCAATAATTAATATAATTCGTCTATGGTTTTGTTAATCATCATTATAATTTTCTTAGTACAAATATTACTATTATACTATAATTTGTTTGTGCTTATTACATTGGTAATTCTTTTTCAGTCTCTATCGCTCTGGTTTTTGGAGGCTTGCCAGGGTTGTCACTCGCTTCAAAGTAAGGCTCTTTCTACTCTTCCAATCCTAGAATTTAGGTTCATGTGTTCATAAATGCTTGACCATCGCCAATAATAATAGTTTCCTCCTCTATTTTACAGAAGCGGCAGTCTAATCAGCTGTCCTGTCTGTATTATATCTGTTATGAATTCCGCGCGCTCTTCGATTAGGTTTACCAGAGTTTTTGCTTTACCTCTACTTCACTGCACTATTTTCGCCACTAAGTCTAACAGGTTTGTTGAACAATTATATCATAATCTCTGATTACCTCATGTTGATTCCATAATTATGAGTAAAATAATAATTTTATGAGAAAAAATATCTCGTTGGATTTTTGTTAAAATGAAAATGGGTGATTATAAGTTAATGCATTTAAAATTACAGGTATTATGAGTGATACTATGATTTGAACTATATATCGTGAAATTTTCTACCACAATGCAGACATATAAGAGAGTGCAAAGAAGTGTATTGCTTCAAAAAAGTCGACTATCTGCGGGATAAAGAGATGAATCTATAAAAAATCGTGAATATTGATGGTTTATGGGAAAATTTGGAAAACACGCCACGTGTCGGTTGGAGTAGTCCAAAAAAAGGTTGTATTAATGTCAGTGTATAGCTACAGTTCTCATATCTGAGTATCGTGCTCAAAAAGTTGTTGCTAGAAGTTATTGTTGGAAATAAACATAAAAGAAATATCTGAACGACTTGGCTAAGCTTAAGAAACAGACGATGACAACGGGTTCTAAATAAATATCAATAAACATTATCAGTTTTGGAATAAAAATATTGTTAGTAACATTACTTCAAGGAACTAGAGGCAGCTGTTACATTTGAGTCATCTATTGATAGATTTTAAAAATTATTCCGATCTCATTTTCACTTACTGAATCGGCATTCTAATCCTGTCTCTCAATTCATGTGTTCCAATTAAAATTTTTGAAGTTTTATTATTCATAGAAATTTCATCGAATCATACTGTTGGCTTCATCCAATGTATGAAAAGTTCAATGACTGCGCTATAATTTGTAATTGGAAAAAAGAGTAATCACAAATATCCAAGATTACCCGAAAGGATCAATAATCTATTTTTTGTAAGATATATAATCAAACGGATGGAATATTATTATTATCATTATTGCCAGCACTATCAGAAATTGGAACATTTGAACCTAATGATTCTCTTTGTTGTTAAATGGATTATGAATTGAATAGGAAATGGTAATAACTTCCAACACGATAAAATTATGAATAGATGTCTTTCACTTGTTTATTCCTTAGATCTAATTATATAATTCCAATTAAGTCGTAACCACTTTTATTCATTTAGTATTCGCTAACGTTTCTCCTATCACATTGTTCCATATTCTAATTTTCTTTCGACATATTTATCTTCACTGTTTTGTAACATACAATCCTTCCTTTTTTTTATTAACGACAGACTATATTTTCTATTTGTATTTTTGATTCTATTCACCTTCTTTTCTTTCTCTTCCTGTATTTCTCTCGTCTCGTAGCTTTATATCATATTCAAGAAATCTATTCTGATTTATTACCCTTCAAACGACTGGAGAAATAATTTTGATCTATACTCCTCTAGTATTTTTTCGAACCGTATATATACACTACCGGTTAAAACCCCTTAATCCATTTATTGAATTTAAAAATAATATACTAAATAAATTTCTGTTTCATATTGTCAAACGAAGTTCGAAAATGTGTCTTACAAACCAAAATGTCCGTTGTTTGTTTACTTTATACGAGCGCATTGTTATATTTTGTCATGAATGCGTTGAGTTTAAACTTTGTTTCCATTATTTATGCACTGTGAATCATTTCTTCGGTGTTCATGATTTCAGTTTAGTTCAAAGTAGCCCTGCGAGACTTTTTTGTCCTATACATCTTTTTTTGAACTTCATATACGAATTGTTTTCCTTCTCGCAAATTCAAACCAAGTTTCAAAATGGGTACCATTGTCACCGAATTAAAAATACCTCGATGTACCATAAATTACAACGTGAAAAGTTCAGAGATAGCAGCTCAGATCAATGCATGTAGGAATCTGCTTTTGAGTATTACAGTGATAAACAAAATTAAGGGAAGCTGGCCTCTGGAGACGTCAAAATAACATTTAGAGGTTGTAGTGGGCTATAACAGGAAAATTGTACTTATGAAGAGAAGAGGAGAGAGTTTTACGTAGTAATGAGTGAAAATATGAGGTTTCTTGGTCTAAGATAAGAGTGATTGTACGTAGGTCAAATGAAGAACGGATCCATGTGTAATCCCTGTAAACTGTAAAACACTGTGGAGGCTCAGTGATGAATTGAGGATGTTTTAGTAGAGCCACTGGACACATGGTGAAAATTAATGGGATTTTTAAGAAATGATACTAATAATAATAAAAATAATTTTGAAAATATAAATACAATTCTTCATACGTGAGAGCATAAACTCCTTCAGTTAAATCTGTTCTACCTACTCATTTCTCTTTCATAAATTTTGGTTTGTGCTCTAGTTTCTTTCCTTCTCTCATTTTTTCCCGCAGCTCTTCCAACTGTGAAGTTGAAGTTTGACCACTAAGAAATCAATAGGTGCACCACCATAAACACACCAATTTCAGCTCCAACAAATTCAGTTGAGGGCTGCAACTCCATAAATTTGTTCGTTTGCTTTTTTGGGTATGCAGTTGATGCATATATTGTCAGTTTTCTAATACATTTATTATTTGCTAGAACGGTATCTATTGTTCTCAGCAATAAATATTAATTTGAAGAATCGTGTCCAAGGATAGTTTGTTTAGATTCTATTAACTTAATTAATAAGGGGTTTCCAATTTTTTTCACGTTTTCTTTCATTCAATTTTTTCTTCGTTCGATAAAACGCTGGTGGCGTCCAATTTAATATAAGTTATTCACTCGAACTAAATACTAGTTATTTATATACTTTAACTGAGGCCGAATATCACTTCCGAAGTAGAGTCTCCAGCCGGAGAAGTGTAAGCTACAAATTGACTTTCCCAGAAATTTTCATTCCTTCTAATATAGATGTTTGATGAATTTTAGGATATCCACCTCTCCAAATTAGGTGAGTCTTCTTCAGTTCTGTCCAGTATGCTACCCGATGTCAGGTCCAGGAATCCTCTAGTACCCTGCATTAAGAGAGTAAATGATTAGGTCTACAGTCCTCTCTTTCAACTTGCTTGAATTCATTCAGGCAGGAATATCCTTTTGAAGCTTATGTTGGATTTCTTAGTACAAATTTCCCATGGGTATTGCATTCTTTGTATCTCCTCTGGTAGTAGTTGCTATCTATGCCCATTTCCCTAAACGTTTCTGGTCTCTATAAGAGTGTTTAGGTTCTTTTTGCTGGTTTATCATTTCATTTCTTTTATGTCTCTTGGTTCCCTGGAATAGCGTTATTATTTAATACCTGTCTATTTTAATGAGTATGTTCAATTTTGGATCTGATTACAGAAAAGCTTAGCGCCTTTTTTTATATCGAACTAGGATTTTCTCACTCATGCTCTAATTTCCGTTTTGAATGGGATTGAAGGTTTTTAGAAGCATTCGGGATGCTTCATTCTATACAAATTCTCACTCCATCGTATCCCATATTCCGGTAATTGGGTTCACTGTCTACCGAAGAAGGATATTTTTCCTCAGAATTCCCTCTCCCAATTTTTTTCTGTGAGGTTTCTACAAAACATTGAATCCATTCCTTTGTTATTTCCTTTTTGAGCTTCAAAACTAAATATTCTAAATGACGCTCGATACAATTATTGATTCTGGTTACTATACAAATCGTTTACAGTTACAGTTACATTTTATATAAGGCTAGGTTGAAGTGAATGATGTTGAATATTGATTGGTTAGTTTATTACTGACATTGAATTTTACAGCTTAGGTCGTTATAAATAAAGCTGAACTTCATATGTTAGTTGTAGGTTAGTTGGTAGTTAATAGGAATGAATTTTTATAGAATTTATTTTCTGAAAATCTATAGGATATGCCTAAATTACACTAAGGTTAATTAAATCAGTTTTCTTATTAGTGCATTGATCATTTTGGACAATTTATGTTGTTTCTAAAAATAGTAGTTTATCGTATTTTTTGTCAATTGTCAAAACTTTGGCGAATTTATAATTCATGTTATGTTCTACACGGTTGACATGTGTAGGTTTTGAACACTTTACAAGTATTCAAAAGCTCGGAATTTAAATTGAAGAAAGTCTACTTCAGTGTTTTGTTGCCACATTCCTAATAAGAAAACGATCATAATCTAACTGACAAAGATTTTGTTCCATTGAGTAATATATTATAATATAAAATGCACCAAGTGATAATCAACTTAGAAAACTGATCTAGGTTTTTTCAAATGGAGATGGAAAGGTAATAATACACAATACATATTTACCCATTAGAAAGCCAAATAAAGAACATTGAAAAATCATCTTTGATGAAAAAATTATATGAAGAAGCGATCAAATTTTGTTATAAGAATTCCAAGATGCGGACTACGCAAATCGATTGAATTATTGAATGATATACTCTGGCAATTCAATAGCTTTGAGAACACACTGTTCAGTTGTTGATTCTTGGCAAAGAAAAAGACCAGACGAAAGTATGAGCGACTCTACCGTACCGTTTAATAACAATTGTGTGTGTATCGCTTTGTTGTCTTAATGAAGATTAACGGGTTTCAGGTCTTAAAGTCAAGAGCTTGGTTATAATAAGACACAAGTCCATTTGCCACAGATTGGAGCAATCAAATACAGCTTCTATCGACTTTTGATAATAATGTTATTCCATTAACTAGACTCCCATAAACCCTGACTCAAACCTACTTGACTATTTCGTATGCGATAGTTTGAAACTAGTACTATGGAAATAATCGGATGCAATTGAAACAAAACATCAACTCAGCAATTATAGCAATTTCAAGAGATTCGGGTCAATCTACTATCTAGATTAGAAGAATTTCTAAAGGTCAACATTTGTATAATACTTTTTATTTTATTGAAGTACTCTTCTCAAATCTCATAACTATATAGAATATGGATTTAGACATTTTATTGTTGAGCTCAAGCAGTAGTTTTATTCTAAGAAAGTTGAGGTTATCTCTATATCTCGAACGATGTGAAGGTATAGAACATCTGGTAGTAAATTTTAGCAAGGCATGCGTTATCCATAGTTTATAGGCGATTCCTGACATGCACAAGATTCGAATTTGTGGAGCAGTCCTACAACGTCTCCTATAAGCTCATTAAGCGACGCTTATAACATCCTGAGCTCTAGTAGGGATCGCAGAACATTGTAGAAGTGACTGGAGTCGCGTTTTCATTACAAAGTTGTCCAGACAACTATGAAGATGTAAAGTGAGTACCACTTTATATGGTGGAATAGTAGTTATGGTATGGGGAGGATTCACACTCCAAATATTAATAATTTGATTAGCAAATAGTTGATATTCTGGAAGACTACGATGTACCAGTTAACTCTATTTGCAGGTCAAACTTTTTTCTTATCCAAGTCAATACACTTCGTGTGAGTTGTACAAAATTATCTAGATCAGTACTATGGAAGAGCCAGCATGAATCCCACATCAACCTAATAAATTAGAGGACGTCGTTGTCATCCGAAAAATTTGTGGAAAGGCATATTTTGGAACATTAATCAAATTGTATTTTATGAAGAATTTGAAAATTCGAGTTTCGTAGTTTACCAAAGATTAGTTTCAAAAATTTGTTTACACTTTATTTATTAGTGTATTTTTTTGTAAAGTGTTTTGTCCGTTCTTCTGTATGTATCTCGCCACAGGAAGCATGTAGCGAGCTTGAGTTTTTTGTATTTAATTCCTGTATAATTGTTTATGAGAAATATAGAGAAATTTTGAGCATTATATGGAAAAAATTTAGATAATTGACCAAAATGTGAGTCCTAATGATCTCAAATTTATAAATTAAGGTCGATGGCGATGGCGACGACTCTTTCTATTGTTTTTTTCTAAACTTTAATTTTACCAAGAACATATAATATTGATGGTTTCCAACATATTATTTGTTTATTATTATAGAACGGGTAAATAAACAATTTATTATCTGTACAAAGCAATAAACCTACGTTTAAGGAAATATGGAATTGTGAAAGTCCACGAAAATAATTGACTTTGACTTTAAGAACGTCATTATGACACTACAGCAAGTGAATATTCTTTCTATTTTTACATCTAATGTCGCCTCAATCTGTTGAAAACAAGACGTGACGCTTTTCTTTTTTCCATTATTGACTTCAGCTCCGTACATACTTCTAAAACTCCGAAGTGGTTTTTTCATCTATATATTGTTGATATGTTATAATGGATTCTAAATTTAATCACGTTCTGTTTGAATTATATTTTCAGTTCTCAAAGAAAAACACACACAAAAAATCCATTTCTCTAGCATCACTTGAAACCCAACCATAATTTGAGCGAAATAATATTATTTTCGTTAAATTTGATCAGTTTATTTTGCATTCTGTTATGAATGAATTAAATTGTATTATCAAACCAAACGTAATGAAAGTTTAGTCTGATTTATGTTGAATTCAAAAGGATATAATTTAGAATTGAATAGCTGAAATGGAATATTTAAAACATGAGGCGGATTTATATGAGCTAATAAATGAACAAAGGTATTCTCTGGACCGAATAACCCAGCAATTCAGTTATGTTGTAATAAACATTTTCAAGTACATGAAATGAACAAAGAATAATGAAGAAAGAAACAAGTGGTCTGGGAGGGCTTAAGACATCTGATTATCCTCTGTTATAATTGATTCAACTTCAATATGTAATATGCCAATAGTAGAGAAGTAATTAATTACAATGATAACCAAAAAAATTCATAGGAACTTGCTTTAATAATAAAAAGGATAAAAATTAATTTTGATAAAACACAGCGAATCTTCATTTTAATAATACTAAAAACAACTAAAACAGCAGGTTATGTGCCCAGGACTTATCACTATATAAGGTGCTTAAAAAAATGAGATTCCGTCTCTAGAATACATAGAGAAGTAAAAAATATTTGAGGTTTGCTGAGTAAAAAATTTTTGTAACACCATACGCATTTTTCACGATTTTGCCGCAACTACATGCAACATCAAATTGAAATTTTATACGAATATGTTTTGTCTAACACGCATAGAGGGCGCTAGTTATACTGTTCGTACCTGAAGTAGTGCTGAACATAACTTTTTTAATATTAAATCTATTAATCAAAATTTCGAATGAGGTTAAACATTATTTGATCTTACATCAAAAAGTTACTCTTGCTAAAACTCGATACTGTATACCGTTTTTTGGAATATTTTGATTTAAAAATGGAGTAATAACCGATGCTGCTATGAGGTAATGATAAATGTATTGATTAACATAGGTCCAACCTGTTTTTCTGCAGAATTCATTGATCTTCTAAAGTTGGGAGTCACCTATGAGGTCATTAAAGTGACGTTGAATTCTGTCTTTTAATTCTTGAGGTGAAGCTACTTCTGTAGCATAAACTTTTTCTTCACGATCCGACCAAACTGTAATCTAAGGGATAATATCTCATTACCGAGAAGGCCAATGAATCAGAGCTTCCGCACCTCTACCAATCCATTTATTTGGAGAATTGTTACTCAACCAATTACTACACTTCCTATGAAAGTGCGGTGAAGCTCCAACGTGCATAAAAAATGGAGATCTTCGTTCTATTGGCGTTAAATCCTTCAATATGTCGAATAACTGATTTCTTAAAAATCCAGGTACATATCAGCATCTGGATATCCAGGTAGAATATGATAACCTAGCAATTTGTTACCCAAAGCTGCATTTTGTGTATTTAATCAGAGTTATTCAATGTAAAAGTTATAAGAAAATGATGGTTGAAAAATACGAGATACGACGAGCACTTTAGAAGTTATTAAAACCTAATACGTCTACACAAAAAATGATAGATACCATCATAAACGAGAAGGAGCTATCAGAAAGGGGTTATTCAAATGTCAATGACGAAATAAGAGTTTGTAAAAACTGAGAAGCAGCTATATCCTAACAGGAAAACATGTTATTTAGTGAAAATCTAAAAAACCTGCTAAAAAATTGATTAGTAAGGCTTTAAAAATTGTAAAACTGGATACTATTCATGTAAAAGCTACAAAATTCTGTTACTACATCGAGTTGTTGCTACATAGAACAAGTTATAATACATGCTTTTCATTTATCAATACTTTATAGCAGCATCGGTTATTACTTCATAATTTTCAAATGAAAATTTTTGGAAAACGGTACACAATGTCTAGTTTATTAAGAGTAACTTTTTGGTGTAAAATTGATGATGTTTAAGTTCATTTAAAATTTTGCTTATTATATCTAATAATGAAAAAGTCAGGATCACCTTTTTTTGTAAAACCCTGAATAAATAAATCACTCAGATTGAAAATAATCAAAGATTCATAACAACAAAAACCGGTGTACGAAGTAAATACGTGGTTAGCTAAAAACTTTAAAACCAGTATCGACTATAAATATGAATAAAAGTATTTCGCGTTCTCAGCACAGTTCGCGAAATTTAATTTCACGGCCGCGAAACCAAACATCACTTCCAAATTTGACATTTCTAAAATACTACAAAGACAACGATTATTTTCTATTGAATACTAACAAATACATAAGTACTTATATTATTCAGGATGAATATTAACATTAATTGTACAGTTTTTATTATTACTTATTAGCTCCAGAAGCTGAAGCGTCTGGTTATTGCCTACATTCAAACCAGATACTATATCGCCAGAAATTGAGTTGGAAATTTGCTTCTTTTTCATTTGATAGAGTCTTCTATATATCCTTTCGCCACTGTCGTGGACTTCCATCCACCTATCAGCTCCAGTAATGGCAAGCAGCGAGGCAGAATTTCTCCTAAAACAATGACCCGTCTATGTTTAAGGATTTGCTAATCTGAGTTACTTGGCAATCATACTAGGTATTTTCCCAATGGTATATACTCTAACCACTTGTGCGGTGCACTTTCCGCATAGTCACAATAAATTTGGGGAGAGTACGATTTCCGTGGCGCAGCGATTTAAGCTGATTTGGCTTAATTAGACCTAAATAAATCGGAGATGAGAATTTAAATTTTTTGATATCTTGCTTCGTTTTCGAGATATTCATAGTTAAAATTATAATCAAACGTTAGTTCAAAATTCGCTTTATTGAACAGATGGCGTTCAATACTTCAATGAACAAAAGATTTTTTATTAAATTTTCATATTATTTACCCCGATACTCCAAAACTAACAGATTTTTATAACAAAATGAGCCATTTTTGATAACTTTCATCACTTTGTGATAAATATAACTTAAGATACGATAAATACATGAATAATTTTATGTTTTTCATAAAGAATTTCGGTTGGTTTTCATTATTTATAAAATAAAGAAAATGTTTAATGAAAGTTTGAAGATTTAATTAGTAATTTAATGTAAAAATATTCTCTTTCGAGCAAAAAGTACGTTCTGAATGCTTTCAAAAGTTATAAAGTTATTTATTTTCGTTTGTTTCATGATTGAAAAGCCATACTACCATAGTATTTCACAATTATCCTGAAAAATTATTTATCCCATTTTTAACCACAAAATCAACCGAATAAGAAAATTGACTGTAAAAAATCATTCCAAATTTACCCTCTCCAAATTTATCTGCCCCAATCTCCCCTTTCTCACCCGTTCCTCGGGGCCTCTGGTTTTTGGGCAGACCAGGGTCCGGTGTCCAGGGGCAGAGCCCCTGGTGGGACCGAGGGGCGAATCCCTCGTTGCGGCGATTGAGCGCAGCCCAAGATAAGAAATAAACAATTATGATACAATAAAACTAAAATAAACCTCACGCGAAAAAAATTTTTTAGACAATTTTGGCTATAAAAACCTTACGATTTTTGAACATTTTACACTCAAAGTGCACCTCGAGAAAGTTAGGTTACGTTAGGTTGATATAGACAAATATTGAATAAAAATAAATTTTTCCAAATTTAAGTGTGGATATCTTGAAAACGAAGCGAGATATCAAATAATTTTATTCTTCATTTTCGACTTATTCTGGGTCGATTCACAAAATTCCAGGAATTTTGTACTAGTTCCTCAATATTAGTAACAGTGAAAAGACGCTTCTTATCCGTCTTGGTATCAGGAATGGTTACTATTAATAAAAAATTCTCTTCCTAAATATCTCCATTGACCATTTTTACTCACTCATCTCGTTGCAAGGCACCAGATATTCCCATTATCAAAACTAACTTACCTTTAACAATAAGTATTTTTCGCTTTTTTCAGGAATGTATCAAATTGCTCACGCGTGGAAACATCAGACTTTTTTGCTCGATCGCATACTGTTTTTCTTTTTAGAAATAGTACTAATTTTGGAAACTGCTTGATGTCGATGTTGTCTCGTATGTTCAGCTTGTACTTCAGCATGGAATAAATGCTCCATAAAGTTGAACTTTTTACAACTTTTGATTTCTGCATCAAGTAAGCCAATAAAATGTTTTCAGACATCGTCTTACTATTCTATTCGTCACACCAATCTTTAAAATCGCCGTAACATTAGATTTTCGGGCTAAAAACGGAAAGCGCCAAATTTACAACGCTTTTGAGTTCAGGAGGAGCGGACGGTACTGAAATATCGCTATTATTATCAGACGTTTTTCAAAAACTGTAAAAATATTTTGTATGTATTGAAACATTCCATAGCGAACGGTGGCATTGTGAAATAAATTGAGCTGCTGTTGATTTTAAACCAACGACCTTAAGATTATATTGCCTCGGCGATAACTGTTCTTTT
The DNA here is from genome assembly GCA_026230145.1 of Diorhabda elongata. Lineage (NCBI taxonomy): Eukaryota > Metazoa > Arthropoda > Insecta > Coleoptera > Chrysomelidae > Diorhabda > Diorhabda elongata. The sequence goes on along the minus strand of CM047933.1, from coordinate 26,934,112 downwards.
GGGTACGTTAAGAAGGTATTTCGCGGCATAAGGATATAAACAATTATTGAAGCCATGAGTGAAAATTTCCGGCTATAGAATTTTTGAGTCGAAATAACTCGATTTGGCTCTTCTTGAGAGATCCATATGTCTTATAGACGCCCTCTAAAGCACCGCGCTTGAATTTTTTCAGCATCTCTTTACACCAACCGACACGAGCTTCTTTTGTGCAATTGTCAAATTATGTGGTATCCAACGCGAATAAATATGCCTCAATCTTACGGTATGTCACGTGACAATCTTGAAATATCATTTTAAGCAGGGTATCGATGTATTCTGATGCAACATCGATTTTGAACGACCTTCAAGATATTTTTCCTGTAGCAGAATGCGTCAACGACTGAAATCGGAAAACCAGCAGAACACGCTTACTCCAGATGGTGCTTCATTAACAAAAATCGAAACAAGTTAATTGGTATACTGCTAGTGGTTTAATCCACGTCGAAAGTCATAGAAAATGTTATTGATTCATTTCGATTTTCTGACCAAGATTAATGTCTCAAGTATCTGTAAATAACTTAAATAGTACTAGTATGATAACATGTCAAACTTCATGATGTCAAATTTGACATATTCATATCAGTGTTGTCATATCTCGAAACTTAGTAGCAGCTCTCGTATTAAGCAAGCTTCTAATTTTTCTCTCTTGAACCCACTGTTGAGTGAACCTCCAATTTTTATTTCATTTTTTTCATGGTATATTCCTACATATACCAATTAAGTTTTCTACGTACATTTAATCTTCAGGTTTTTGTCAAAATATCAGTGTTTTGATTTCTTTCTTATGTCTTTTTAGTGATATATCGAAATATAATTTTTTATTTACTCTCACAACTACTATTTGCTTCAAATTCCAACATAAACTCTATTTGCGGTATTATTATCATTGAATTATTAGAGAGTGCAACTTGACACGGATGTTTGTTTATAAATTCATAACCCATCTATTACATTTCACAGAATATATACGAATATTGATTCTAACAACATGAGTCCACAATTATGATAGCGATGGCGTTCGGAAACCGTCTATGTAGATTTATTGCAAACTATGAAGTAATGCATATAGAAGGTATCTTCAGAGCAAGTTGAATTCGAAATACTATTAGAATTCAAAGAATCACCCCATTATCAAAGTTATAAACTTATAAACAAAAACACTTGTAAAGCAGGGCATTCGCTTTCCAATTTGTAGTCCGATTTGTGGTCCAATTTTCTAAGTTGAATCCGATATATGAACGTAAGTGAGCTTGATGAAAGTTAACATGAGTGAAGCGGGACAAAGCAAATAACAAAACGCACGGTAAATTTTCAGTCTTTTTCTAAGGTAGCTTGTCATAGTGCAAGACAACGTGCAAGAAATTGCATGCATGTTTTACAAAGTTATTCCATTGATTCCTAACGTCAACTTTTATTTAATATTCTGTGACCGGTTTGAAAATTGAATATAAAGTAGCTGAGTACAATGAACAAGAAAAAAGTGGTCAGTAAATAACTGGCAATAATAATATCTGCTGCTGCCTCGCTATTGGAGCCTGATGGACAAGTTGGTTATTACGCCAAAAATAACTAGACTTCTTTCAAGGATTACAGCTTGCAAGTAATGGCACATTTTGTATTAAACAATCAGCTAAACTTCCTCTTTTTGATCAAGAAATATTGCGTCTTGCATTGTATTGCACGTTGTATTGCATATCATTTCAAGCGGTGTTTATCATTTCAAGTTATTTGGTAGTTGGCAATTCTTTCGAATTCTGATTAGATACTTTTCTGCTGTTCCAATAAAAATCTCTTCAGTTTCTCTTCTTACTATTTTCTGTATACCCTCCCTTTATGAATAAAATATTTTCATAACGATAAAACGTGATAATAAAGTTACACGAATATATAAATGAAGGGAATAGTCTAATGTCATACAGCATATGAATGTTGTCGATAATTTACAGATATACATCGGACTACGTATTATTTGATATTTCTTGGAGTCTATCCATGGAAATACTAACAACTGGTAAATTTCCTAATTCAAATCATCAGTTAATTAGCACTACTAAACTCCCAAGTCTAAAATACGAACGATCGTATCGATCAAAATCTGTATTATGATGGCCATTGATAAGTCTGCTATTAAGCGTTTCTACTAATGACAGCGTTGCATGCAAATGAGAGATTAACTCAAAGTTCATTGATAGATTAAAATGATGGAGGAAAATATATATGGATTCTCAATCTTTTTTACTTTACAATTTTCTCTAATGTTTGATGCAGAGGGATCTGTAAGAGTTGGAAGTTAGAGGAAGAAAAATGATTTGACCTTAATTGAGAACATTTCGAAAATGGATAACCTTCATCGGAAACGTCAATTGAATGTTAATTTTTTCACTTTACGAGAAGTGAGTGTTTAATATTCCTTATACATCATCTTGTACTATAACCCCATAAATGTTATATGGAAATATCAATAGTTTATATCTGCAGAGAAAGATATAATCGATAAAAAACTTATATTCAATATACCTTTTGAAATCTCATGTTTTTATTACGAAAAAGTATTTAACTAGTTCAATAAAATATGATTTTAAGTACCACGCCAATGGTAAGTTTGTATTTATTTAAATAAATAAATTCTAACTCTAAAAAGATGAATAAAAGTGATTCTCTCTCGTCTTCGAATCGGTCATAACTCAAAATCAGTAATAGTTAGTTAACCCTTGATGGCTGGTTATGGAAAATTGAAGGTACTATGCAGAAAAATTCACTTGGTAGAAGATTCTCATATGTGTTAAATTTCTATTGAGTTTATCGACTTCTCTGTTGAAATTATGGATTGTTTGAGCGGGTGTTAAACAAAAAAAAATTAATTACTAAGCGCTACTCCACATATTTACCGCCTTATTACTCTTAAGAAATAGTGGCAATGTTTCCATTGAACAAAAAGACCTGAACAACTTAAACATCGTATGGTCCCATGTTTAGAGATAGAACACTAAACTAAGTATGGCTATTATCTTGTTCACGGTGAGCCCATTCAAATGCTCCACAAAATTTAATACAATTAATAATTATTGACTATATATGAGGTTCATTTCTGAAGTACCTGGCTTGACTAGACGAGGCGGTAGTTGCTTCAAAAATATCAACGAGGCCGTACGACCTGCGAAGACCAGCAACGCGTTGGTAGATCAAATGATAACCCCCAGAACAAAAGAACAATGAAAAAAATGGACTGAAAAGAGAGAACCGGCACTAAAGAAGGCAAATACAGTTCACTGGCTACCTCGAAAAAGAAAAAACTATCAATGGCGAATATTATGCGAACTTATTGTAACGTTTAAACGAAGAACGTGTTGTTTCATAGAGACAATGCACCAGTCCACACATCCGTTATTGCAATGGCCAAAATTATTGAATTAACTTTTGAATAGCTACCTCATGCATCCTATTCGCCAGACTTAGCCACGTATTCCGGATTCTTTTATGTTCTCGGACTTGAAAAGATGGATTAGTGATCAAAAATTTTGCAACAAAATAGAGGTGATGTTGGTTCATGGCTATTTTGAGGTGCTTGACGATTCTTATTATAAAAAGGGTATTAAACTTATTGAAGAAGTGTATAAAGCTAAGAAAAAATTAATATATTTATTACACTCAATCCACAAATGAAAGCAAACTAACAATATATTCTGTTTTATAAAGTTTGACGATACTTGGCGAAGAATAGAATGATCGTGATATTTTTTCAAAAATACACTTTATTGCATAGATATTTGATCATTAAAAAACGTCAAGAATAATATAAATAGTGAAATTTGATTACCTTGCAGTTGTACTGTTCCATTGAGAAGTAAATTGTTGTAGAACTGTTCGATCGAATCAAAAACGAGGGTTTCTAGGCGATTGTAGCTGAGATCGAGATGTACAAGCGTGAACACACTCGTAAATAAACCTGCTGGAAATCTCGAGAGTCTATTATGTCCCATACTAAGAATTTTTAAGAATCTTAATCCATCAAAAGCTCTGTTAGAGATGAATTCTATGTAGTTGTGGTCCAAATAAAGTTCCTAAAACAATACAATATTGAGAGATTATTATATATATATATATATATATATATATATATATATATAATAACATTTTTACAATTGATATTGAGAAAATATTTCTGAAATTAAACAATGTCAATTCTGTGGTGCAGATTCAAATCAAAATAATTTTTCACAATTCATAGTAATTTATTCGTCGGATATCGTAGAGGGTTTTTATTTACAAAAGAGATTGATACTTCGAACTATACCACACCGATTTCCTGAACAAGTAGAATTTTTGTATGATGATAGATAATTATTGTAACATATCACTTTTGCAATGATTCCATTGTTACGAGGGTTGTTACTAAGTTTTGAGATATGGCAACACTGAATATGTCAAATCTGACATTGTCATAATGAAGTTTGACATTTTTATTCGTGAACGTACTTAGAACTCATAAGAGTGCTATTTGAGTTCATTACAGATTCTTGAAACATTCATCTTGATGAAAAAGTCCAATTAAATTGCATAAAATTTTCGTGCGATGATTTTCTATGATTTTTAACGTGGATTAAACCAACAGTAGCTCTCTAGCTACCGGATTTCGCTGGTTTTTCGAATTCAATCGTGGTCGCACTTCGTTACAGGATGAATTTCGTGAAGGTTGCTTAAAATCGGCTCATGTATCAGAAAACATCGATGCTGTGCATAAATTGATAATGCAAAATATGTAATACTCCTTTATGGACAGTTTCCATAAGTGGAAGGTGTTCCAGTATTCAGTTGGGTATTATTTTCCTACTACTTTTAAATTTAAGGGAATTTCAAAGTATGTGCAGTGTAGATAAAGTGCCCCAACCAGAAAAATGGATACTTTTGTCACCGTAACGTAGATACGTTTTTCCCTATAAGAACATAATATTATATATATGGTAATTTCCTATTGCAATGATCGTCATATGACATACCGTGATTTTGAGTCATATTTGGGCATTGGTTTTACTAGCATACATTCAATATTGCATAAATATTAGGCTGCTAAAAAGACTTGTTCGCATTTTATACCACATAATGTGATAATCGCTCAGATAAAATGCTTGTGTCGATGGATGCAAATATAAACTGAAATAAATCTAAACGAAGTGCTTTAAACGACGTCTATAAGATCGTGTGAAGCGTCTACTAAATAATAATTAAGTGTATGGCTCTCGAAGCACTCCGAAGCAAATGGTCGCCTGTTTTTTCGAGATAAATGGGTAGGTACCCACCGTTCCATTAGAGCAACAATTATGAATGGTACATCAGCATTTGTTTGCCAGAAGTATTTGAAAATATCAGGAAAACCAATCGCAGAAGACCAATCATTCTCCACCACGATAATGCGAGCTCTCACACATTAGATTAACGTTTTTCTATACTTTAAGCGTTTGATTCGTCCAAATCACATGTTTTGGAGGTATCTCAATCAGATTGAAAAAAATGATGCGGCAATTGGTTCAAATTCATGCAAAAGTGTATTGTTCCTAAAGGAGAATATTTATGAAAACAATTGAAATATGTATATTTGTTTATCTCAAAACTTACGTAGTAACCCTCGTATCAATAAACTTTAATTTTTTTGGCAAGATTTTTATTTGTTTTTTGTCATGACTCATATTTCTGTCAATTTTTCACCTTTCTACGATCGACCCCTATTTTTTTTTTATTTTATCCAATATCCGCAATAGGATTGCAAAATGGCAATCAAATATAATAATTATAGTACGATAAATTCTTATTTACAATTTCAATTTCCTTGTTGTATCGATCGTTGCAGTGACTGTCATACGTTTCATTTTGATTTTTTTGTGCAACTCTCATCTTAATTTTACTCTCATTGTAAATTTATGATTAAGTTCAAGTGCAATAATTATTTATTAATAACTGAAAAGTCAGTTTTTACTCTCATGTAAATAAACACTTGTTGTAAGCTCCCGCTAACAACGGCTATTATCGTACCTGTACATATTGTACTTAATATTTTTTGCAAATAGTTTTAAATTAAAACAGAAGCGGGTACGTGTTTAATGAATATACGTGTTTTATTATTGTGAAAGATGAGTCAAATAATAAGCAAACGAATACAATATTAATTCACTACTTTTCACAAATAAGTATTTTAACTTTTATTTATGTGTTACATGTACAGTCAGCAATGCCATTAAGACCTAAAGGGACCAATTTGAGTCGTTGAACAATAAAATCCAGAGTCATGCAAGATATAAGAGCATGAAGATCGGGCGAACAAAACAATGCAGATGTGCATGTGAGCACGGCGTAGTAATGTCAATCAAAGTCACAAGAGGCACGAGATGTGAAATATCAGACTCATTTAAAAGTGGTTATTGGACAACTATGTGTAGCATATTCTCGCCCAATTGATATTAAAAAAAATAATAATTAGTTTTAATGTCTAGACAGCTATCAAGAACTTTGATTCAAAATATTTTTGTTTCTTCAATGAAGAATACTTCATCAACCTAAATAAAGTATACTTCCATTGTCTATACAACGTTTTCTATTATAAGTACATCCCTATACACTTATAGAATATAAGTTATTTTTATTGAACTAGAAAAATACTTCGTAGATATAATTTATATGGCAGAACAACGTTTGCCAGGTCAGCTAGTCGCTAATATAAAATGAAAGCACAACTTATCCTACGAACAAATTGGGATGATTAATTGTGATAACGCATTCAAAAGTTGTAATAGCACTGAGAAAATTTGCTAGTTTCTGACTCACCTCAATATCCCATAGCTCCAGGAAAACCGACGAAGTTAGGCCAATGATTTTATTCGTACTCAAATCTATCACTTTTAACTTTGATAAACCGAAAAAAGTCAAATTGTTTATATCGCACAAAAAATTTTCTGATAAATCCAATTCCAAGACACTACTCAAACCGGCGAACGCCTTATCCTCTATTTTACTCATATTGTTCTTGTTCAAACGTACGTACTTCAGTTGCGGTAAGTTCAAAAAAACAGCAGAATGTATGAAATTTATTCTGTTTTCACTTAAATCCAATTCTTCTAGCGACAACAGATTAGATATAGAGAATTGCTCTAGGTAGTTGATCTGATTTTTTGATAGAATAAGTTTTTGTAATGATGTTGAATTTCCAAATGCAAATCTCTCTATTGTATCTATTGAACCAAAATTTATGGTTAGATTTCTCAAAAACAGCATCTTAGAGGAGAAATCGAAAGGTATACTGCTCAAATCGCCATTTTTACTGGAAATAACATTAAACTCCGCAAGATAAGGTTGACTTTCCACTAGTAACTTCCACATAAAACTGTCTCTAGTGACTTTTCCGAATATCCAGCATTCAGCAGAAGAGATCTGGTGGTAGATGTCTTTTGTACAAAAACACCGGATATTGTCATTGTGTGTTGGCTCTAGATTACATATGTTAGTTGGAACAGTGTCTAGTTTGCCTTTACTCCGCAAACGAAGCTCTATAAGAGAAACTTCACTTATCCATAAAACTGCTAGAACCGTAGCCAGCTTCATATTGGTAACCTGTAACAAATAACCGTTATTATAAGGAGTGTTTTTTACACAGTATTAAATTATAATAAAACATAAGAATATACTCTCAAAAGACATTGATATTAAGAAATTTTTCACAAGATATGCTGTCTTAGTTGTGAATAACCTATCGAATGATTCTATACATAACCTCAAAGAAATTGATCCAAAGGAGATAAATCGCACAATATTGGTGGTTAATTGTCAATTGAGGTATGATAAAATACTTAATAATGTCCTTATACTATTTCCTGCTGACTATCTGTTTTAAAAATATATGGACCAATGAATCCGTTTACCGATAAAGCGCATCAAACAGTAATTTTCTATGAATGTTATGGTGTTTCGATGGAAGCATGTGGTTAAACTTCACGCTAAATGTGACAAGTATGCTCATTCACGTATTCATTCAACCGAAAAGGAGCTTCACCTCATGATGAAATTTTAAATGGAAAATCGATATAGTTTTGTGCTTCAGTATATTTGTCGACCGGCGGCGCCTACAATGGTCATTCAACATCAACTCTTACACAAGTGGATTTTTGAAACTTTTTAAGTTAAGATCCTTTCGTCAAAGTAGTAGAATATAACTCCAGCTGCTGGGAATGGCGAATTTTTTCGTTTGGATTCACAGTGCTAATAGTACGGAGTATCATGGAATGCACATTAACAGTAAATTTGTCATAATCTCATCTTATGTGACATTCGTTGTGAGTATTGATATTTTGATCGGATTAAATATAAGAATAGAACCACGTTGTAATTGAATTTTGCTACTTCTATTCTTGAAAATGTTCATAAATCCATCCATAATATCTCAAGAGAAAATATTTTCTCCGTAATTATTTAAAGAAAAATGTGCTTTAAAACATGAATCAGATTATGAGTTCTCAATAGATACATTGGAATTTACATAAATGAGGTACATGGTGACTGAGATAAATGGTGGAATCAATAAATATTTTGTTATTCGAGGGAATTTTGTTATGAAAAATTTTATTATCAAGTTACAAAGCTGAAACTCTCTACAGTTTCTCTTGTTAGTCTTCCTCACACATTACAAACTTCTGGCAACTCTGTGGAAGCTTTCGGTTGCCTATTTCTGGGCTTGTTATGTAACCATTCGCGCATTGCTTTAGAATCGCATTCCGCCAAGTGCATCTTTCAATAAACCGAATATATTAAATTTACATGATGACAAATCGGGTATTTGAGGAGGGTATTATAGTGATTCTCAACATTTCCATCGTAAGCTGAGCTGTATGCGGTCTGATGTTATCTTGCACCAATATCGCACTACGGATTGAAATATTTGATCAGCAGACAGGTTTCACCGTGTTTATCAGGAGTTATTATGATAACGCGCGGTCGCAGTTCGTTGTCCAGTGAAAAAATCAACGGCAATTATTTAGTTCATGTCCCAAAACACGGTATAGGGCACCTCCACCGCTGACAGTGTAACCTTCGTTTTAACAGGCGCGCCTTGGTCTATAGACGTACCTTTTTGGAATATAGTGGTGAAGCTAAGTCTCGTTTGTGGTGAATATTTGAGTACAGTACTGGGTCTGTCTCCCAAAAGAGCGCTGACGTTCTCATCGGGGCGTACAGATAATAACGCTAAGACTAGCAATAAATTTTCACTGGAAAACAAGAAGCTGGCAACGTATTCTGACGAGGAATCGAGGGAACTCATCAAGTCCATCAGGGAGGATTACGGGAAAAATGAGGCACAAAACCACACACCAGAAAAAAAAAATAAAAAGTGTAAAAATCAGAAAGAATGTTTCTTTCTAATTCCTAGGTTTTTCTAGTCAACCCAAAAGAAGCCAACCCCGAAACGGTTACTCTGCATTTTATAAGCAAGTACAGCTATAAAAAAGGCGAAGTACCACTCGGATTAGATCTTTTCTTGCCGAAGAAGTCTGGAAAGGGTTTACCCGAGGTAGCGAAAGCACACATACATTAGAATGTCCAGGCTGAGAAGAGTGAACAGCTACCAGGCTAACTTTTAACAAAAAAGATAAGACTTTCCAAAATCTCCCATGAAACTCCAAGGAGAGAAAGGAGTCTACGCGCGAAACTGTGGCGTTAATGAGGACCTGTCGCAATGATAGGAGGTGATGGAATGTTCTTCGACGGATTTCTTACGCACCCGTGTGTATGTTACGCGATCCCGGCTGATCTCTACGCTTCGTAACAGACCAGTCTAACATCTAGTGCAGCCATTTTCAAGATACTGAATTTTTCACGCGTTTATTCAAAAATTCCTATCTAATACATCTGTCAACTTCTTTAAATGACGATGGTCAAAATTATAAGACGTCATTTAGCTGGGATGGTGAACTTTTTTGAAGGAATTTTCAACGAAAAAACATTTCTCGAATTATTAGAGGAACCTATGGATGCGGCTGCCACTGATTAAATTAGATATTCAAATTGCTCTCTATACACTTCCATACAATCATAAAGTGGCATTTGCAATAGTCGACGTTTCAAAGCATTTCAAAGCTTATTAAATTTCATCTTAGTTCTTACAACAAAGCGAGTTCGGTTATATTGAGGGCGTTCTTTAGGATAGGTGAAAAGCTGAAAAATAATTGTGGTTTGCTCATTAAAATTTGTTTATTATTGTTATAATGTATACACATTTTTCACGATTAATAATAAAATTGTATGCGAATATGTTTTGGAAGCTGACATGTCCCATCAATTTGTTTTTATCTCTTTTATAGAGCGCTAGTTACACGGTTCGTACCAAGTATCATTGAACACAACTTGGTTAGAATTATAAATTAAAACCTTCAATCTTCCCCAAAAAGTTCCTCCTGGTGGAGCTGTATACCTACTGGGTACCGTATTCGAAACAATTGATTTGAAAATTATAAAGTAATAACGGATGTTCGTAAAAAGTAATTGAACAGAAAAATACCAGAAAGAATTCAGAATAAAGAATAGCAACATAGAATTCAATTAGAGTGATTTTGAAAATATATTTCGTTCTCACGAATACATCTATAAGTTGATTGAAGTGTTTTTATATTATTTCTTCAAATTGTTGACGTGATTTATCTCCGTTGCTTTAAATTTTTTTTCTCAAGATATGACCAAACTGTGTAGTCCAAAGGATTAAATCACATGACCGAGCAGGCCTATGATTCGGAGCTTCTGCGCCTCTACCAATCCATCGATTCGGAAAATCGTTACTCAAACAATCACTACAACTTTTATCGAAGTGAGGTGAAGCTCCATCGTGCATAAAAATCTCTGCTCTCTTAACAGTGAATCTTCTAATATTAGGAATTAGTTATTTTAAAAAGGATCCATTTTCCAGGTATAATGGAATGGATCAATTAATTTGTTACCTAAAGCTGATGCCCCAACAATAACTTCCAAGGTGGCCTCAGCCGTAAGAATACATTTTGAGAATTTTTTATTGAGGTATGTCCTTTTTGTCCTGTTTGACAAAATTCCACTTCCAGTTCTGATAAATCGTCTCACTTGTCTATAATGAGGGAGATGTAGCTGCTGCTCATTGTACTTGAAGAGGACGTATTTGTCTTACCATATTCGATGCGCACAATGTTTCAATTTGCTTTGACTAACTAAATTTGGAATAATATTTTTTAATAATGGTTCCTGTTGTTATAGTCCAGCAGATCTCACTATTTTTAGTCTAACGTTCCTTGTTTCTCGTTCTATGGCTCTAAATCTATTTTTACTTGTTACGTTTCTACCAGGACACTTTTTCTGCATAGTAGAAAATAGCTACACACGAGATTCCTAAACATTCCTAAGATTGATAACATTTCATTGTATCCAGTATTTCGGTCAATTTTCATGAAAAATATCTAATTTTACATATAACAAGGTTCCAAAAATCTGATCTTTAATTTATCGTTATGAATAAATGAGACTTTTCCATGACTAACTTGGAAACGTCGAGATTAATAGATTATTGTGAAATGTTACAAAAAAAAAAGAGAGCCTTCAACCCCAATTTTTCACAAGGGTTGGTTTTATTTATCATATAAAAATATATTGACGCCTTTATATTAAGTAACATCACCATTGACGAAGTTGATTCTGTAAAATTCTTAGGGCTTGTTGTGGATAATTCCTTAAATTGGGAATTATATATTGCCATCTTATCTAAAAAATTGAGTTCCTCCTGCTTTGCGCTGAAATCAGTTTCCAAATAACTCAACTTATCCACCTCCTTAACTGTTTATTATACCCGATATGCCCATGCCTTCTGGGGTACGTGTAGTGCAACTCAATTCAAGCGAATCTTCAAACTACAAAAGAAAGCTGTTAGATATTTACTCAGACTGAACAGCAAGGCTCACTGCAGGGACTTTGTCGTCGAATCCATTTGCCTAATTCGCAACCACTAATTTCAGAAAGGTCGTTGCACGGCTATCCACTTAGGAACGCGGAGCACGACGGAATTAGTTGAGGGCTCAATATTTTACAATACAAAAAATGCACGATCACTTGCCAATTGAAATCAAATTGAACTTCATAATTTTCAAATCAAAAATTAGTATACCTAACCAAGATTATCTTTCTAATGTGAAATTGAATGATATTCAGGTACAATACACTGGAAATTTTTATTGATATATCCAGCCTCAAAAAAGTTATTTTCAATATTACTTGGTACGAACCGTGTACCAAAATATACTCGCATAAAATCTCATCACAATGTTGACAATAGTGTAATGAAAAATGTGAATTTTTATTTTCAATATCCTGAATATGGATTCCTTACAAAGCACACTCCAATAATTTTTCAGTTTTATACCTATCCACAGACGAGGTTTCTTTTTTTGAACACCCTGTTTAATACCGATACCGCTTCGTTGGTGACGATGAAATGTAACAAGTGCTGAAATTTTTTGAAACGTTCGACTTAATTTCGAATGCACGATTATATGAAAATGTATATATAACATCGTGAACATCCAATAATTCATTAATTTAGTTCGAATTAATGATATTTTCTGTAAAATAACTTCCAATTTAGTTGATTAGTATGACACAACCTATAATTATCATTATTTCTACAATATTTGTTCAAATTTATTTTAAATGTGGCATAAAAATTGACAAAATTACACTTGTATTTGCTGAAAAAATGTTTTCTGTAGTTTACTCTGAATATGTAAATCAGTGACAAAACTGTGCTTAAAGAATGAAACTATTTAATGAGTCGACGCGAATATATTGGCTTTTACCTAATAGCTGTTACAGATGGTGTAGATTATAGAACTAAATAAATGAGGGAAGAACAGCATAAAACACAAAAGAAAATGTTATAAAAATATCCTGATTAGAGATAAAAGATAAAAAACCGTAGGCTCTTTCCTCTAGGTTCTGCTTATAAATATAATCCCCAATGTCTTTAATGTAATGTAATGCACTTTAGGTCCACCATAAACCCAGAGGTAAAAGAGAATGGAGTTTGGTGATTTGAGTTATGGCAAAATATGAGCAGAGCTCTCTCTACTCCAGGGTGAAGCTCAAAATAATATTCCATTATATTATTAGTATAATGCTCTGTACGTAGACATCTTTCGAACATGTTTGTACAAACAGAGAATGAATTTCATTTCTAGGACAGTTTGGAAGGAATTTCAGCTTCATTCAGTTTTTCGTCTGTTATATCATTAACATTATTTATTCACACAAAAATTGATCAATACACATTAGGTAAATTACAACGTTACGTAGATGGTCGGTTGGTAGCACTGATTCATGTTTGACAGTTGACTTTGGAAATGTTATTTGACTTTAAAAGTCTGCTTAAGTCATCCAGCCAAGCTACGAGAGAAACTTCAGCAATAGCCAAACACGTTTGCATCAGAGAATTTATAAAAAGGGCTATAAACACCTTTCAACTATCGCCAGGAGTGGACGGAATCCTTCCAGACCTTCTTCGAAGAAGAAAGGAAGAAATCCTGCCATACTTGATTAGTCTGGGGTACACACCAGAGATTGTAGAGGTAATTGGGCATGAAATCAAACACTCTGAAAGCCTGTTCAACACGCCTAGCACTTTCTTAGTAAAAATAAAGGCAATTTAAAAATTTGTCTAGTTCAATCTAGAGGGGAATTATCGCAAACATAACATCATCATCCTGTCCGATAGCCAAGAAACCATTCAAAATCATAAGATCTAATCTAGTTCGAGAACTGAACTAGCAAATAAAACAGGCAAAAAGAATAAAGTTACCCTGAAATGGGAACCAGGACACACCGGAGTGTAGGGCAACAAAATATCTGATAGACTCGCTAAAGTAGGGGCCGACAAACCCTTCATAGGACCTGAACGTTTTTGTGGTATCGGCTACAGAAGAATATAGGAAGCATTGGAGAGGAAGATAAGGAAGATGGATAGGGGAAAACTAACCATTGGAACAACCTATAAGGACTGATACAGGCAAAGACTTCCTGGGAAACTAACCAGCTAAATGTATCAGTATAAGTAAAAGCGACCTACGATTACTAACAGAAGTCCTGTCGGGGGACTGTCGCCTCAATGGACATCTTGAGATGCTAGATTCTATTATCATCAAAAAATGTTATAAAAACTTGGAAACCTATTTATTACAATTAATAGAGGATATAAAAAAGGAATCTTGGTTCGCTTTAAGCAAGTACATAATATGATTAGCGAACCTTCTCCGTGACGGAATCATAATGAAAACAAATCAATGTTACCAAAATTTTAAGTGAGGTGGAAGACTTTGAAAAATGATACATCATCTAATCTTTCGGCATAATCACCAATAAATGGTACAAAGATGTTTTCCAAACTACCGTAGCAACTAAATCTGGAGTATTTGGAGCACTGCCAGACTCATTTCCGAGCATCTTACAGGCAAAAATAATCAGAAATGTGATACATTAACAACGTTCTGACAGACAAAAAACGAAGGAAATAAAGAAGCTAATAAATACGCCAAGGGCACGAACATCTTTCATACGTCCAGAGCCTCTCTGCAGTATGGGAGCATGTTCCTATGTTAGATAGTGTAGAACGAATGAAAAAACCGGAAAACAAGCGCTCAGACAGTGCTCTTCTGGAAAAGTTAATATCACTAGATTCAAAAAGTATTTGGATCTTAGTGAATCCTAGCTACACCTCCTCACTAGCTTATTTACGGATCAACTTCCTCCCTGACAAACGGCGTAGCTAACGAAATTGTTGAACGCGGTATACTGTTTGAGTCTGAATTTTCTTTGAAAGAGCGACACGCCGCGTCGTTAGATCGATAAAAAACGCCGTGTGCATAGGTCCTTATAGCTATGTTTGGTCAAATTCACAGTTATGTACGGAATGTAGTACCGAAAGTGATATTTCTATCTGAATGAGTAACAGCTAAAATTCCGATAGCGTTTTCTGTTGTATTTAGAATATCATATATTTGAAGCTTACATCAGTTTAACAAGAATTAATATCACTTAAGACGATATTGAAAACATATTACAATATTTAAGAGAGGATGAAGGAACTATATAAATGACATTATTAATAAAAAATAAAACCAACGAATTTTGCTAAAATACATAACTTTTTACCCTATTCGTAAAATGATGACTAGGTCATCCGAAACGACAGTTTTGTGTCCTTAGTTCCCTTCATCATGCATCATCATTACGGCTAACTTTGAACTTTCGACACTATTCAAGCACAACACCATCACTCTTGAAGTTCTACCCATATACACATTCTCCGATGGAATTCTGCAGTACTATGGTCTTTAGCTTGTAGAAAACGAATCACACTTCACAATCCACACTTGACGGGAGCATCAATAATAGCGGACATGTTTAAGTGGCTGTAGCATAACGCCGACTGACGCCTAAATATCAACAATGGCGGAGTGTGTAGTTGCCTACAGAGCATGCCCGTTTTCTTTTATCCTCGTAGCGTCTGCACGGAGCGATCGGAGGTTGAAAAAAAACACGGACCTTGTATCATGCAAAACTTGTATCATTTTAACTTGGAATTTGAATATATAAATGAACTCATCCGCAAAACTTATTCCCCAAAAAAAGATAATCTGAAACCCTATAATTTGGTAATCTTCATAGCAAAGTTAAAAACTGCTCCTTCCAAATTATTTATACTACATTTGTTTTGAATAGGAATAATATTTCGTCTGTATAATTATCCTCGAAATCTAGTAGTCCATTTGAAATATCTCACTGTACGTTCGAGATCAAATAATTTTTATGATTTTTTTCTCTTTTGGCCCATGTGGCTGGACTTGTGACAAGTATCGATGATTTTAGGTGAGGTATACGAGTATGACGGTAGTCAATAAAAATGTTTTGTGACCTCACTTTAAATTAGGACTGTCCGAAGGATTTTTTCAATAAAGTTACACTTTTCTATATTTCTTATTGGAAGGAAATACGGAAAAATGTGTCAAACAAAAGTAATATATCTTTACCACTAACTCGAATTTTATGTCCAATCAGTGGATATATTGAGAAAAACTAAGTCTTAGGATTACGCGACCTGTGAGCTCAAATAGGACAGCATATTTATACGTTGAGAATCATAATTTCATCCAACCAACTTTTCGGATGTTGTGCTAGAAGAAACTTTGTGTGATATATTCGGGCCATTCGCAGAATTTACCCTAAAAAGATCTATTTCCACCGCAAGTGAATATATTTTGTAATTCTAAAGCAAATTTCGATAGAGAATGTGTCGTGCCATTACAACATTATCTTGCAAATATTCCCACTAATATGACGTAAATACCTCGGATTTTAACATAGGATAAACTATCTTGTTATATCTATGAATATATTTGTATAATTTCGTTGTATTGAGAAAGTAAAATTGTTCAGGTAGTTATAATAAATTATTGTATAAACTTTTTGTTAGAATATGTATGAAATCAACACTCACAATCAAAATTGTTTTCGTTATGAGATACAAGATTTCCATTTTCGTGCTTAAACCAATTACTATTTCTCGTGCCATGTCTAAACAGAAATTCCCTTTCAAAGTTTACTCAAAACTTTAACGTTTTTTGATATCTTCCTAACTACTTTTGAAATTTCATGGTAGAGGTTTTAGCTAAAAATACATGTATTAAAATTTGGAGTTCCGAGGAACTTTTAATTATAGTCTACTGTGAACACTTCAAAATAAGGTCAGACAATGAACCACTAGTTCCATTCCATTTTTACGGAGAAACTTGAACTTTTATCGATTTAACTAACAATAATACAGTGCAAGTATATTTGAGATACATACAAAGCTTGTGATTGGAATGCATCAACCGCTTCTTCAGGTGTAGAAAAACGTTGATCTCACAATTTATTTTTTTTTTGACATTTTCGTTTGAGCTAATGTGTGAAAGTTCATATTGTTTTGGCGAAAAAACATACGTCTTATGCGATTTGTTTTCCTAAATTTTTCGAACAGTTCTGGCAAACAAATATACTGGTGTACCATTCACCGTGCTACGTTGCTCCAATGAATCGATCTGGACAAGTCCTGTTTTCGAAAAAACAGGTAACCATTTGCTTCGAAATGCTTTGTGCATAAAGAACTTTTGTTCGATTTGGCTTGCCTTGAGCGACACATATCGTCGACTTTTGTTTAGTTTCGTGTTCATATGCTTAGATCCATAATTCGTCGCCTGTCACGATCCTATAGAGATCTTTTGAATATTTGAATGTATTTAAGTGGAACTAATGCCGAAGTTTGCCACAATCTTACAGTATGTCACAGACGATCTTGCAATATCAGTTTACGCACAGCAACGATGCTTACTAGCACAACAGCCGTAATTCATCCAAGTGGAATCACCATGGAATTCGGAAAACCGGTGACACGGTGACTCCATCACCATTGGTACAAATCATTTCGAAAGTCACAGAAAATCTTCGCACGAAAATATTACCGATTTAATTCCATCTTTTGACCATATGAATATTTCACATTTCACATCAGTGTTGTCCTTAGCTAGTTGTCCTTTATTAACTTAAATTTTGAAAGTACGAAACAATAATTAAATAAATGAGGAATATGAGAATCAAATTTGATTTTTTTTTCAAAGGAATTGTGGAATTATAGTTACTAGTCATGTTAGTACTAGCATCATAACTGTATGTGAAGCTTTTTGGCTTCAATTTCAACCTTTGATTCACTCTAACTGCTCGTTTTGTGCCAGCAAACATTTGTATATGGAAACTCAGATCTTTAAGGAAACCGAGTATCCATTGTGTTTTTCTTATATCTATAATCTGGTAAGACTTATTTTTTGAGAAACTGTTGTGGATGTTTCATAAGGTGCTATCCGTAAGGATTAGCTCTTATCGAAGGACCAAGAGTTTAGCAGAACGCTTTCAATCTACAGAAAAATACGTGAATATTTTTATTGAATAAATTGAAGCTGATATTTTTGCTAAACTAATCTTTTTATGATTGATAGTCAAACATTGGTAGATCGATTGGACGGTTCCTACAAGACAAAACACCCATATAGGATTTTACGAATGGACCAGTATAGGCCCACACTTGGGCCAAGAATGTACAACTCTGGCCCTAGCATGGAAATCATTATTGTCCCAAAGTTAGTGCGACTCTGAAATGATAACAATGTCCCTCGATTGGTTTGCAAGCTTAAACCAGGCCTGATTGCCTAGAGAAACCCAAGACTGGTCTGCATACCTGGGCCAGGCTGGTTGCTTGTAAAAATAGATCTCTAATATATTGTCACTAAAATCATAGTTTCATGACAAATTTTTATTAATGCACTCCACTAATTAATGTACACAAAATATTAGGTGAATAATCACACGTATAAAGAAATGATACTATTTTTTATTATTCTATTTTTTGTGTCTTTTATGCATAAAGGAATTTTATTCATAAAAAATTATCACTTCTAATGTGAAGTTATCTATTATGGATAAGATATTGGAACAAAACTATGTATAGTATATATACTCAAAATTCAGGCCGAGGTCAAATTACCCAGAGTTCAGCTAGGCTTGGATGAATATGAGATGGCCGGGGCTAAGTGACCCAGACTTCAACTAGGCTTGAGCCGTTATTGGTTTGCCAAGGCTGGGCTTCCAAGCGTGGGTTCAAGCTAAGCCCCGTCGTTCAAGTCTGGAGGCTGATTAAGATATATTTTTTATGACAATTGGCAGAGTGAAATGGCGGCTCCACTTCGTATGCGTAACCTCATCCCGTGCGTGCACACTTCTTGTGATCTCTATCCTGAAATAATTCACGTAATGAATACTTTGGAAATTTTCTCACTCATACGCTTGAAATGTAAGTTAGAAATTGCCGAAAATAACAAATATTAGAGGCATAAAAAAGTTTTCTCTAAATAGGTTTTTCGGAAATTCAACTATAGATAGATATTTTTCACATTTATATCATTTGGACTATGTTACATAATTACCATAGATAGAAGCCGATAAATAAAAATGCGAAGAGAAAAATTATTCTAACATTCATTCCACAATCTCAGATAAAAAAGAATGTAAATATACATAGGATGCTCGAGTCTCAATTTCAAGGTATGAGCTTCAAAATATCAGCTCCAAAGTGAATAGACTGCTAGTACTATGTACATTTGTGAATATTCAATGTGCCCTCACTAACACGCTAAGACAAAGACTGCTAAGATGAGGAGAAAAGTATGGTGGCTTAGATAATGGCAATCTTGGATAGATGCTTTATCGATATCAATCTATGGGTCGAAGTAATAACTGAAAAACCGGAAAACTTATGTTTACAAGGCCTATCGTCACTACTATGGTTATTATTAGTCTATCAACTGCCTACAAATCTTACCAATGCAAAATATTAGTCGGCGGATACCCCTATGTATTGGGCGTAATCGTGCAGGGTAAGAACGACAATTAACGCAGTTCCATTTACTAGGAGAAACAAGTATGTTCCAAACCTCCCCAGAAAAAACGAAGTCGGTTACCTTCGATCGTAAACCGACATGAGGTACAATAAGATACGGATTGTTTCATGCAACTGTTGCTGAATAGTCATAGGATTATGCAGCATAAAACACAAAACTATTAACTGTATGTTTAAATCCGATATGGGGCTACGCATCTTTCATATGGTGACAAGTAAAATGGGAATTAAAGTTATACAAAAAACAAAACATGAAGCTAGGCGACCTGACTGGGTTTCTAAGCATACTAAAAAAATATATTATAAATGATATAATCATGTCATGTCTCCCAGGCAACTAATGCAAATTCAGAAATTGCACTCTCTATGGGCTCATTGGTCACATTCACACATACATCTAGATTGGATAATGAATCAGTAGGAGCAGAAATATTTGGTACAAGAACCAAGCTCGCTATATCAATGGGCTCTAACCTTCCATCTAATAAACGGATAGACACGAAACTGATTGCGCACAACGCAGTTGCCGGAATGGAACGATATTTATTCTGACTAATAGAGATGCACATGAGGTGCGATCTCACAGAAAGCAAATAACAAAATTACTTTAATGTGGATACTCGCATACTCGGCTATTCTCGACAGCTCTTTTCGTTGTTGCAAGGAACCGAATGAAACAGCCTAACACATTCTCTGTGAGTGCAAAGATGTCAATAGATGAAGGCTATGGTACTTCAAGCTTCTTAAAACCAGAAGAGTTGTCACATAGCCCCCAGACCGGAAGCTTATTTCTCAAAGTCTGTGCTATCTAACTGGTTAATAATGCGGGGTACACAATAGATTGATAAGTCAATGTATCACGGCCTTTAATCTCTAGCTCATATTATCTCATCAAATTGTCGATACTAATAACATTGATCCCCGGCGGGGTCCCTAGGCCCGCAACTGAACTTTCCTCACAACCCAGAGCGGGCCTATGGACCGCATGATGTAATTTATTTTAAACCTTCTCCAAAGCCCAAGGGACCGCGTTTTCTTGGGTTTTACAGTTGGGTTGGACCGCCCTGGATCCTTGAAACATTACCTTACCCTTGGGCCCGTTTGATTTTTTTTCCTGATTTTCTACTCCATCGTCAACCCAAAAAGCTTACTTTCATATTTTGGTTAGGTTTTTTTGACATTATTCAAATGAACTTGGAGTATAACATATGTGAAATGTTCACATTACCTGTACATATTTTTATAAGACTTAGAAGCAACAGCTAATGCTAATTGCACCAATCTTCTTCCACGTGAAATTGTTGGCTTATTCATATTTGTCGAGCTGTAACCTCCAGTTATTTGGAAAGTAAAAGGGAGAAAGGATTGCAAAGAAGGGGTGAAATTACTACAAAGGAGGGATGAAATCCGTTATGAGGGCAATAGAAAACCTGGTCAAGTCACCCATCAAGGGATGCTTGAGCAGATATAAAAATAACCACTAATATGTTTTGACACAAAAATACAAAGACATTGAAAATAAGTAAATTTATGGGATAGTGAAATTCAAATTTTCCAGAGCCAAAAACCTTATTTTTGTAATTTTTTATATAGAATATAATTTTCATCCATTTTCGTTGGGGCTCTACGTGTGAGAAAATAAGGTTTCGCTAAATAATAAAAAGTTTATTACTTCTGCGACACTAAGAATATTTATATTAGAATGATACAATAAGTTCAGATTTCTATGTGAATTGCTCTTAAACACGAATGTTTGCATGTACTGATAATGTTTCTTAGGTTGTAATGTATATGTATTGTTGAATAAGTTACCAAATTATACTACATCGAGTACTCATCGAGTACAAGAAATAATCATATCCAAAGTCAGTCCTTTCGTTCTTCCCTTCAAGATTAAAAAAGTTTTCCGTGGTATCGGACATAATACTTTTACGGTCATTCCTCATCCTAGATGTAGCAAGTAATAAGCTTTTGAAAGGTGACTTTGTACGACAAACCTCAGTTTCATATATCAGTAGAGCAATTATAATCCCGTTCAATCATTTTTGCACTTAATCCAAAATGAAAAATTGTTGAGAAGGTCGGCTTAAGATGAGTATTAACTGTTAATTGAAGGATAATTCATGGTGCAAAATGAGAAAATATTGAGAAGGTAGGCTTAAGATGAGTACAAACTAGTAATCGAAGGATAATTTAAGGTTCAAAATGAAAAAATATTAAGATGTGTTTATTGGAATATAGGAAACTCTAAATTCAATAAAGAATTAAATTCCATTGTATTCTTTATTGCTATTCCACTTCCTGAATAAAGTATTTGAAATTTCAGATAATTCGATAATCTTGTTTTTGCGTTTCTCTAAACGTTCTGCAAAAATTAATACCCTGATTATTTTGCATTGGCATTTGGTTTGTGTGATAGATTGTTAATTTAACTCTAAATTAAAACAAAAATATAACTTTAAGGTTAGTTAAAGATATGAGAATTCACGCTGTGGGTCTTGTGAGGCAAATACAGAAAAATTAAAAAAACAATTCCTGCGTCCCCATCTTTAACCGCAATCACTCTTCCAGTTACAGAATATAGTTTATTAATTCATCTGGAGGAGTAGCAATAGTGTAAAACCCATAGGAAACGAGTTATTTGCGAAAAATGTGCAAAAAATTTGATTTTTTTGACTTTTGACCTCCGATTTTCAAAGTTGCTCACATCGAATTATATGTGAGTTTTGAGAAGAGTTTAAGGATGTCAAATGAACAAGTTTGAACGACTCCATAGCTAGGTATCTCGATTTTCCTAGGTGAACTACCTCGAAGGCCTGGACTATGGAGCTCAGGGGAGAGGAAGGAGTCTATGCGCGAGAGAGCGTCGCTAATGAAGATAGGATGAGGAACTGTCGAAATGACAAGGGTTTGGTGAAATGTTCTTATCCACTCGTGAATTTAGCCGGGGGTGGACGCTTTGGACGCGCACGTGAGTGTGTGTGTATTGTAGGGCATAAACGAACAAGGAAATATCAAACTGCGTTTGATTCTACAACTTCACCATACGTTTGTTCAGCTTTCCAATATATTTTGGAATTTTATTAAGCGAAATCATAAAAGAATGACAATCAGACGAAACTGGGATGCTAAAAGTATTGACATGACTTTTTAAAAAGTACATGAGTTTACGAAAAGATTATGATTTACCGATATCGATATCACAAGATAATTAAAGAGAGACTTTGACTTTGGGAGATCTCGCATTCAAAAAATAATCGTCATTTCAGTTACCCACTTAGAAAAAGTAGCGCCCTTTATGAGAATCAGATATAACAACAAATTTGTTGGATGTATCAGCTTCCAAAACATATTCGCATTGAAATTCATAACAATGTTGCCAGTAATTGCGGCAAAATCGTGAAAAATGTGTATTCTACTAGAGACGGAATCACCTTATTTTGAAATACCCTTGTATGTCTGCGTGTATTTTTATTTGAACTCAAATACTCCACAACTTTCACTATTATTTTTACCAAAAGTTGACTTTTCTAGTTGAAGTCAAAATTCTCGCGAACGGTCATTTTCTGTGTCTTAGAAACACACAACTTACACTTACTTGTAGATCTACTGAGTGTGTAATGATGTGAGTTTAAGTCACTCTAGACTCTAATAATGAAAATCAGCTCAATATTGTAAAAAATCCCACGTAATATTTCCAATTTCAGAGAATGTCGATTTGATGAAAATTTCGTTTGAAAAATTTCGCGGAAAATATGTAATTCATGTTTAATTGAAAATTGTTCATTAAACATGAAGAGACTGGCAAATTATATTTCTACTCCGAGGTAAAATATGCGTGGTTCGATTATATTATAAAATAGTTGATTAATTGGTTCGAACTTCCTTGCATTATTAAAATACACGGTAACTTCATTTCATGTTATGTATGCAATATCAATATATTTGATAAAACTTGGACTAATAATCTGATATAGTCACTGAATCTAAATAATCCTTTTGAACCATAATAATATTTATTTATCGAGAGTAGATCAAAGGAGATAAAAAGAAAGGATACTTTCAGGATTCGGAATTTCTAGCTTCATACCTTGAAAGGAAGAAAGGTAGAAAGGCATCAGGATTAAGCTAAGGTACCTTGTGGTTATTTTTCTTTCTTTGATGAATAGAGGTAATTTGTATCAATTACAATTACTTACATAGGATATTCATAGTATTTTGCCTATTTTTTATTAAATTTCTTTAAAAAATTATGTGAAATCCACTTGATCGCTGAAGAATTTTTTTTAATTTCCAATTGTTTTCTGCTGAAGAAATAATCAATAAAAATATAATTTCTAAAGTAATTAAGCTACGAAGTTTGAATGTATCACTTTAATTTGGAAAAATTCTTTTGTCCAGAATTATTTGGAATCTTTTCTTTATACGGAAGTGGAATATAATTTGGTTTCTTCAAAATTTCCCAACTGTCGGTTAATTTCAAGGTTTTCCACGATAATTTTTAGTAATGTTTGGATATATGTATGTAGATATTGGGGTGTCATATGAACTGCGACCCGAAGGATCTATTATGTTCCCATTTATTGCTGCGATACTGGGAACCCAATGTTTACAGATAACCTGTTAATGCCACTCCTCTTAGAAAGTTCAGAATGTAGAATTTCTGTAGCTGCCATAGATCTTGATCTTCTATTTCGTAAGTTTCCAGGTGTAATGCTCTGGAGTCCTCAAGTCACACTTCGAGAGAATGTGGATAGAGAATGTGCTCTCTGTGCAACAAAATCTGGACGCCGCATTATCTGCTTAATTAAGCGTGTTCATTGAGGCGACAGCGCCTCGATAGGATTTCTGAAAGAAAATACTATTTAAAATTTAAGTGAATCGGATTCATTAGAAACATTTCATTGAAAAGCGAATGGCTTAGAACCAAGACTCACTCCTCTATGGCCAATGAATTGAATTGAATCATGCTAAAATTTGAAAGAATAGAGTTAGTTGGGGTAATGGTGAACCATTTCTAAGAAAGAAACTGTTAAAGTAGAAGTAGTGTATTTCTGAAAATAATTATGCATGAAGAATTTCAACGGGATCCATTTCGAAGCGCGTTGGTGTTTTCAAGTAGGTTCAGCTAAACATTTTTATGGTGCATTTGCCCCATGAGAAATTCAAAATTGATTGTGGGGTGAATGTGAAAATTGTGTTTGACATAGGAACAAAACGCTTGTGGCTTTAAATGTTGATTACAGCGTTCCGGGAAAGGTGTTCTCCGATACCCAAAGGGCCTGTACAGCAAACTCTTTGAACAGAATGAATGGAAGGAGATGTAAACCGTCTGCTGCTAAGCAAGCCAAAACTTTGGTACATTCTTTACCTGTGCCTTTTGATACTCTAGATAATGTTTTCCCCATTTTACCAATTGCTCGTAACTTACAGAGGTCACTAATAAATCTACTTTTGTCTGTAATAAATTGAAAGTTAGCTTTAATGGGGTCATTTAATAACATCTCTATTACTAGTTTTTTAAGCTTCAATCATACACAACGAATTGATAACGTACATCCTTTCTAATTTTTCTTAATTGCTTGGACTTTTTGAATTTTGAGATCTCACCATGAAGCCCAATCATCATTAGAAATGTTGTTCTTACATGGAGTCTCCAATGATTTGAATTCATTCACTTATGATCCAGCCATCTTATCCTTTTTTATGTTTTTTTCGGCAAGAGATTTTCTTTGGTGCGGTCGTTACTGCTTATTAAATTTTTTTCCAGTTATTTTCAACAGTGTATTGCCTTCTTCTCTGCTGTTTGAGTATTTTTCAATGTCTATCGTTTACTTTCGTCAAATATTTTCTCTCTTTAAATCATTCGAGAAGTAGAACATT
Source organism: Diorhabda elongata (assembly GCA_026230145.1). Taxonomy (NCBI): domain Eukaryota; kingdom Metazoa; phylum Arthropoda; class Insecta; order Coleoptera; family Chrysomelidae; genus Diorhabda; species Diorhabda elongata. Next base: position 26,908,662 of record CM047933.1, on the reverse strand, counting down.
TGCCTAATCTTTGGTTTATTTGTTTTCTCCATTTTTTTCATCCTAATTTTGAAACCTACCACAACTTTTGTCTGCTCCATGATATGTTCTCATGTGATTAGCTTTGAATACTTCTGTTATACTAGAACACGATCGATCTGATTTGTAAAATTTTCACCAGGGATAATCGAAGTACCTTTATAGATGTCTTTTCTCTAAAAGTGGGTACTCATGATGTTCATATCTCTTTCCACTGCCAATTCTATCAATCTACATGTGGTAAATATTCTATCCCATTCTGGAAACGTTGTACAGATCTCCAGCTCCTCTTGTAGGTTCTCAGGTTCAGATACATTCGTCACATTGAATCCAGCTTTTTTGAAGCAATGATTAATTGTTGTTTTGCTAAAACCAAGCTTTTCTTGTGAATGTCATGGACTGGAGGATGTTGATTTCTGGGTTTGTATCCTCTTAATAGATTGAGGAACATACTGAACAACTTCCTTCCTATAGTAAACCTTAAAGTTGTTGATAATACTCTGATCCATGGGCTGCAATTAACTTCTGGTATTGGATTCGTTTTCGGGCATTCATATCAGCGTTCACTTTTTTCATCCAATCTGCAAATAATTCAGAAGTCATCCAGGCCTTTTTACTGTTTTGATAATTAACAGGCAACGTTTTAATACCCTTGAAGCATCTTGGGCTCTTAGATTTTCCAATTAAAAGAAGTGGCAGTTTTTCAGTTCCAGTGACCCGATCTTTACTCGATTTACCACCATGACAAGGTTGACCTTTGAACGTAAATGTTCAATCCGAGAGACACTTGTAGAATAAGCCCGCTTCATCGGCGTTGAATACATCATCGGGTGAATAATCGTGTAATGAAGCTGGAAGGTTATTGATCCACTCTTTACATTCATTATTGTCCACATAATTGCTCTCGCAACAAACATTTTTGAAAGCGATTGAATCCCTCCAACCACCCATTACTGATACCTGCAAATTTTTGATCTTTTTCTTCAATCATTGGTCCGCTTATTGGAATGTTATTATTATGTACCTGCTTTATCCATGTACAGACACACTTTTCAACTTCAGCATACTCTGCTGCTCGTATTTGATTGAGTTTACCTTTTCCATCAATACACTGAGACCGAATTTTCTCGTTCTTATTAATAATTTTACACAGGGTTAATTTTGGTATGTTATTCTCTCTACACAGTTCATCGCGCTACTTTCCACATTCATAATCTAATAAAAGTTGTAGTTTTTCAGATACTGATAACTTTTTCTTTTCACGTTTGGACATTTTGTACACTTTTATTTCCTTGTTCATAGGTCAAAACCTAAGATAGTACTGTCAAAAAAAGCATGCGCGAAAGACGGCGTGAAATGTATTTGAACAAACATGTCAAAATGTGTTGAAACCTTATTAATTTGTCTCACTTATACAGATAATTGAGCTACAGAGTCTTAATTATAGAGGTAAACATCGAACAAGTCTTAGAATTCAGATGTCATTCAACAAGGTTCAAAAAGTCCCATTAACAGAGGTAATTTAATGGAAAAGATCCGGGAACCTCATTGCAGCTCTCAATAATAGAGATTTTTCACATATCCAGGTCCCACTTAACCAGGTTTCCGTGTATATTTTCTGTGTCTTCGTCTTTCTTTTCTGTTGGTGCGTAATTATCAACATGTTTTCATTATTCCCTTTTATCTTAATTCTACATAAAATGTCCGATGAAAGTACTGAAATATTTTGGTTTATTCAGAAACAGTTAGTTATATAGAATAAGCACGAATTAACGCGTAGATTCTAAGAGTATGCATAACCACCACGATAAAACAATCTGACAAGAGTCTTGTTGGACTAAATGTTGTCGAATATCCATCGTATTCCTTTGATTTAATAACGTTTCTTTTTTCATTTCCACAACTAAAACTACTGCAGTTATACAAAAGATAAATATTAATCCCAGAAGAGACGGGCATATTGTAGATGCGATTCCATAAGGACACAATACACTGTTAAGGAGGTGGATAAGTTCAGTTCTCTGAAACGCGAAGCAGGAGGAACTCAATTTTCTAGATAATTCGGCAATATGTAACTCCCATTTCAAGGAATTGTTCACAACAAGCCCTAAGAATTCAACGACGATTCAATCAACGACGTCAATGGTGGTGTTATTTGATAAAAAAGGCAACAAGTATCTTTATATGATAAAACTTTGGTTTTAGAAACGTTGGTTAATATAATGGAAAAATCAATTTTATGCGATTGAAATATTTTATCGATTTATTGCAGAAACTTACTCAATCCCAATCTACTAATATAGTTTCCTTCCTCATTTATATCTCCTCTTATCTGATTAACTTTTAAGATTCGGCGATTTTTCTCTATATAAATAATTTAATCCTCAGGTAACAGTAATGTGTTTTATGTTTCCTTTTTTATTTTGCGGATCTATATACGCGAGTCATAAATAAGATAAGGGGATATATAACGGCGTAGCGCATCTGGAAATGATCATCATTAATAGCAAATTGTTATAAAACGTTGACAATTCACTACACTGAATATAGTCACAAAAAGAGCATCAAATTAACATAGCCCAAATCCAAGAAAATGTTGGTTGAAGTTAAATAGTAACAAGATTATATCCAGGAAATAGCGGTAAAATTTGAGTGAATTCCAATGGTTTCAGACTATTAAATATCTGTCAAAATCCACGGGATTTATTTTGAAAGTTATAGTTACATAACGTTAACGAATTTCTTGAGTAGACTTTGAATTTATATAAATCTTTTGAGTAGTGTGAATAATTCAGAAATGATTGAATCTTGTGAATATCTGAATCATATTGGATACACGGTATACATGAAAAACATGTAACTTTTCATAAAAATATACTGTGTATGAATGATAAAGGTAGGAAAATGAAGTAAGTATTCTTCCATTTTTCGTCGACGTACTATGAACTCATTTTAGTTCAGTGAGTACAGCCCAATTAGAGCGAAAACCCACAAAAATTATTTGTCGCTGATTGTGCTGCTCTATCGATACAGTAAGAGTTAACATCAAAATTTTGCAGGCTAAGCGATATATTTTTGTTCAAATTTTCAAAATTTCGTATTTTGCAAATAACTCGGAATCTATGCCGAATTCCGAAAAAAGTGGTAGTATCAAAAATGTATTTCAAAAAATTTCTTACAAACAAGGTTCCCTGGTATTTTTTCCTAATCTCAAAACTACTCTTACAAAAAGCGAATTTCGTTACTAGAACAGTGCATTTTTTCCCTCGAAGAAGCTCAAATATGATTTTTCCCAACCTACAAAATACTCTAAAATGCTAAAGATCCTCTTTTAAAATAATGATTGTTGTAAGTACTCCAAACTTAAGTGTGGGACAGGGATAATCCTTAAATAAGCTATTCTTGTGAGAAATTCACTTAAATATTTATCAAAAATAGAGGAATCGGGTATAAGAAATCAATTGCAATCTAGTCGATATCATCATCACACTCGAACATTTCTTCGAAGAGGAATTCCATGCTCGTCAGGGTGTCTTCTCCTGGAGGACTGGTCTCTCCATAAAAAAATTTTTCTTCCCCCAAGTCAGCAGGAATCAGAATCGTGCATGAATTTTGTAAACACGACCCGCACAGTTTTCGAGGACATACTCGTACAGCAGTTTCTTCTTCAGCCGGGGACGTAATTTACCTCAGACTGACTCTATGTGGCACAGAAACTTTTTAGTTGATGCGACCCTGAAGTTTGAGCGCATTTTACAAAGAAATAACAGATCTTAGGAAAAAGTTACAAGGGAAGGAATAATTTCTTAAGCTACTTTGCTAATCCCTTCACTTTCTCCGAAATTTGGCATAGATTTCGAGTTATTTACAAAATTCTGAATTTTGAAAATCTAAACAAAAATATATCGCTTAGCGGCCATAATTTTGATGTTAACTTTCATTTATCGATAAAGCACCCAGAACTATCTAAATCCAGAGAATCAGCGACATAACTAATTTTCGTGGGTCACGAGCTGTGATCACTGGACTATTTATAATGTATTTCCCGTACCCGTTTAAGTATCAACAAAAGAAGTAATTGATGTCTGATGATGCAATCAATTGAATTGCGTGGATTAACTGGACACATTGTGGTGTCATATAGACTTCCACCTCAAATAAAATTTTGAACATAATAGTTTTCGAACTTTTACTTTAATATGGAACAAAGTATGAGTCATAACAATATTGAGAAATAATAACTAATCTAGTTGTTTTTGTATTGTGTAATCTTGCGCAGCGACCTTGGTAAGGTCAAGATCTGTTTAGTGAGGTGCTAATATCCGATTTTTATCTTGCAAAAAACATTTTTTTTTTCGTAAAAATTTTGCCGTGCTTTCGAATTGAAGTAGTCTTTTGTAAGTTTTTTTTGAATTTCAATTTTTTTGGCCTTTAAAAACCCCCTTAGGATCACCTTCGATTTTTTTTGACATGTTCTTCAAAAATTAATCAGAATTATTGAGAAAAAATTTTAATTGCCGCAGTAGGAAGACCTCGACCTTAGTTTGATGACGCCTCTTCCAAAACAAAAAGAAGACGCGTAGCCGAATTAATTACCGAATTAATTACACTGCAGATGCTGTATTAGAAAACAATCAAGTTCTGCTCTCCACAAATACTAAGAGTTTTGATTCTGTTGCAGCCTTAGTGTCCATCTAAGATCTAGATATGTCTCTAAGGAAATATATCCTGCTTAGATCCGTAATTAATGGTTAAGCCCCGAACTGTCTTTCCAGTTATGATCAATTACACCATTTTGCCTTAAAATTTTATTATTATTGAAATTTTTGCCAAAGTTGACAAAGCAGCCGAGAGCATAACTAAATTCGTAAATTTGAAATCGCGAAATTACCAGCTTAAAATGATATGCAAATGGGGATTTGATGGTAGTTCTGGATATAACCAATGAAAAAAAATTTATTTAGAAAACACCGAATTTTTATTTCATGTAGTGAATCGCGCCACTAAGATTAATTGATAAAGATACTGGTTAAATATTATGAATTAATCAAAGACCTTCGTCAACCCTGTACTGTCGCCCTATCAAGTTTTCATTCAAACAGGAAAATGCAGATCTTGTACTGGAAAAGATATGAATGAATATAATTTAAATTTGCACACTATCAAAGCAAAAACTGAACGAGGTGTTAAATTCGAGCTGATATGGTATTAACCAAGCTGTCGAGTAGTGTGAGTAATATTTTAACTGAAACAAATTCAACAATGAAATGCTTTCTTTATGGAGCCACACCATAAGATATGAACACCTCAACAGTAACCTGCGGGAATCGTTTATTGGAATACCTTCTACATATAGCTAACCGATTGCCAATGAAGTTGTGGGAAGTTCGAGGTTCCGAAAACAAAATCATTGTAGGAGCTAACAAAAAACGAGTCCAGACGGAATTTGCAGCTAAATTATCTTTAACTATGGACAAATCGAAACCAACTCAACCTCAAATGACGGGAGCACAGCTAGAACATTTTTTTCAAAACATCGAAATAAACTCGCAAATCCTGGCTAGTTTCGATGCTATTGATCTGGATAAGTTCAGAGTATTGCTGTAGGAAACTAAAAATTTGTATATATGTCTTTATAAATGGTACAATATGCCAAACCCAGTTCAAAAAGTGATTGTTCATTGGTGTGAGATAATCGATTGAATTTTCCTTTCTGAGAACGCGCTTGAGGCAAGGCTTGAACAAGTCAGAAAACATCGATTATCGCAGAAAAAGCTACAAATAGTGATTTATTGCTTATTCTTCTTATAACTCAAGACCCCTTCATTTCATCAAGAAAAAAGGTGGAAAACATTATAAACGGTTAATATTTAATATTGATGAGGAATGCTCCGATTCAGAATAAGTTAATCATAGCTTTTTTTACAGTTGTATTATTATATGTTTATACAGGGTTTCCCAAGCAGTTATCTTACGCCTATGATTCGTTTCTATTTTTAAATATAAATAAATAAAATTTGGTACCGGTTAAACCGAAAAATGAGAGAATACATGTAACAATTCATCTTCAAATTATATACTCATGTACAAAATTTCATTTGTTCATGTTCCAATATTTAAAAAACCTTTGAAATTTGAAAGGTTATATGTACTCTGGGTATAGTGTATTTATTATGTTATTGTAAATGAATTAGTCTAATGAGAAGGTTTCAATTTGGTTAAAATTTTTAAAAGTATCTATTGTTTCATATTTTTGTTTATAGTAGTATATATATATATATATATATATATATATATATATATATAGTGTATTTGTTGATTCTCTCAAATTAAATAATTTTAATTAACATTTGAAAAATAGTTTTTTTCTTTCATTATTCCATATAAATCAGGAAAACAGTTTTGGATATAGAAGAAAGAATATTGGTTCCTGTCTTATCTTTTTACGAGCTAAGCGATGAGATAAGTACCGTCCGAGATGCCATCGTTCAAAGTGAGGTAGGTTAGGCTAGATATATTTTTAATTACGGCCACATGCCAAGTTTGTTCTTCCCAAACTTCTCACCCAAAATTTTATTAGACCATCCAAGGTAAATCACCCTGTACATACATCAAAATTTTTCGTAAAACCTGGACCTAATAGCAAAAAATAAACCTGCGTTCACGGAACTCAAATTGGTTGATTAGACTGCGAAATATCCAAATTTGTCCTATGTCCTATGCGGCACCACACGTTTGGATGTTGATAATGACAACTTTTGTTTGTTTTTGTTCTGCATAACTTCAGAAATTTACATATATGTTCCCTAAATCAGATAGTACGACCTGGCGTTTTAAAGGTGTATACGCGGAGGCAAGTAAGTGATTGCCACATTACCCATTACATGGTAGAAAGTGGAATTTTATTAGCTGTTATAGTAATGTTATAGTTAAAATTTTCCTTGGAGAACTATCTTCATATCATCATTTTTTATGCTAGTTGTAAAACTTGATGACAAACCAGGTATTGATCGTTTGGATTTTGCCGAGGCTAATAATTCAATTCGAATTAATAGAATTATATTGAATTTTATTATTCCATCAATCTAGTCCAATATACTGGTCAAATAAATTTGATGTTTTTCTTTATAATTTTTGCAATTGACTTTTCTACCAATATTTTTAATATATCGCTAACTTCTCGAAAGTTCGGAGCAACTAACAAGAATCCGTTTATCAGTTTTCTATTATAACTAGAATATTCTCTTTTATCACCAGAGGAATTGATACAACTATAAATAAAACAGCTCAACACACCTTATAGGCTAAAGGCTTGTATTCGCCCTACTGATCACCTCCATTTATTATTATTCATGGCTGCTTCTATAATCCTATTCTTTCTAGATCTTCTCTACATGTTTCTATCAATTTTTTCCGTGGATGTCATCTCCTCCTTTTTGATCTTTCTTCCCTTAATAAGGATCTTTTCACCCAACTATCTTTGTCCATTATGGCTATATGCCCAATCCAAAGAAGTCTTTTTGATTTGACCACATACCTCATCTCGGCTATTGAAATATATTTACCTTCATAGTCCTTCTAGGACTCCAAACGATTTGTTTCCTCTCGCCATTCTTTTTCTGGATTTTCCTGGTTTCATCTCTCTAATTTTCCACTATCACTTCTAGTTTTTCGAATTCCCGAACTTTATCAAATCTATACTACCTGTTTTCCTCTATCTTCCCTTTTAATTGGCTTGAGTGATGTGTACTCCAAATTATTTTGCTTTCTTTTCGAAGAGTAGAAACATTTTCTGTAGTTCCTTTTAGTTCTCCTTATAAATACCACATTATTTGCGAAAGCAAATTTGGTTTTTGTTGTTGTGAATGATCCTTTGGGTTCCGATGCTACTACTTTTCAGGATCATTTCTAGTAAAAGGATGAATAGCACTGTTGATAGTGGGTCTGATAGTGCTCTGAACCTCTCTTTGTTTCAAAATTTTCAGAGAGGCCTCTTACTTCGTACACAACTTTAAGATAAATAATAACCACCATGCGTCACTGTCCCGAAAGGTCACTACTCAAAATCTTCTCTCTTTTAATACGCCATTGACCACCACTTCTTTATTTGGTTAACAACGTCACAAACCAAAAAGTGCCGTACCTGTTTCTTGAAAATTTCAGGAAAAATCGTCACATTTCTAGTTGCGTTTACCTGCAGCGATTGAACGTAAACTTAGAGTGAGACAGGTGCAATAGTATAGCCACCACAATCTCATGGTGAATGCTCTACTTGGTCCTTTTCACACGCTCCAACTTATACGACTACAAAATCTTTTGAACTCAATTTAATCCTTTTTCAATTTTGTTTCATATGAGAAGTGCATACTCTTCAAATCTATAATAGGGTAATGAGACTCCATTTTCATTAGGTTTTCTATATAACAACACAAAATAATTCAAAACTGATAAAGAATGTGGCATTATTGAAGAGGTTTTACCTTCTCCTCTCTTAAAATCCAAGGTATTGTTGAAAATCAAACCACAAGCTATTCTTAACAATAATTGACGTGATTTTACATAATTTCCTATAAAGGCGAAATAAACAAGAAACTAATATCTTGTTATTCAATACAGTGAATCTCTCAAACTTAAAATAATCCAATTTATTCAACTCTTTTGAACTTTTAATTTTCAACGGATTCATAGAAGAGAGTGAGCATTCTATAATCCCTTCGTTCTGCCCCTGACTCATTTATTGATAAAAACAACGATTTTAATCACATCACTTGTGTCCCATTATCAATTACACTAGAAACTGATAAGTATGAACCTTTTGACAACTACCTAACCGAGTATAATAACTCGGATTATGACATACGACTCGGTTGCATGGGGCACACATGCAAATCAAACAGGAAAATATACAGGCCCAACAAATCATAACGCTGAGACAAGCACCAAATATCCACTGGACAACAAAAAGTGTGGTGAAAGAAGCTACTCGAGGAGCTGGCAACTCAACAAGTGCACTAGAGAAGGCAACAGGAAACACGGGAGGCCGATATAGACAACTGGATTGATAGGTTAATTAGGTTAAGCTAGATCAGTATCAAAATAACAAAAGAACTAAAAAAACACAAAACCACACACAAAAATAAAATAGCACAAACTAAAGAAAACAGGAAAAAAAATTTCCAAGATCCTAGTCAACCCACATAACGTTAACTCTGTATTTTATAAGCTAGTGCCGAGTTGTACATCAAGTACAGATGTAAAGATGGCGAAGGATCACCCGGATTCGATCTCCCTTGCCGAAGAAGGTTGGAAAGGATTTATCCTATGCAGCTCCCACACATCAAGACGTACAGGTCAAAAAGACAAGTGTGTATAGCAGGCTAGATCTCAACAAAAAGATAGGACTTCCCAGAATCTCCTCTTTGGTTTCAAAAAAATTGTTCTCGAAGTAAATTCACAAATATTTGATGGATCTATCAAGGTAATTAGCAGTATCATAGGAAAGGATGAAAAGATGGTATCGGGAGTTTAAATATAGTATGAAGACGAACAAGCAGATGATCTGTTGCTATAAACGAAAATACAACACAAAGAAAATTTTCTAGTAGGATATATAACAATGAATTGGTCACGATACACTATAATATGAAGACTAAAATACATATGAAGGAGAAGGAAGTTTGAGAGGTAACCTTCTAAATGTAATATGAGAAACAAAATGTACTTCATCAACATTTCTCATAAATGACTGTTCGTTTTCAAGTGAGATAAATGAAAGAATTGATGTTGAAATTTATTGATTTTAGATACATAACTTTCTATTCAGAAGAGTTTCGAGAATCAATTCGGTATAACTGCGTCGAAGTTGGGATACCAACTTAGTAGAACTTTACAGAAACTTTTAGTTGCATCTACTCCAATTTCTATGCATCACTGAACTTTTAACTGTGAGGAAGTATTCAACTAGAATAATGCTGTTAATTGGACAGTGATTTGGGTTGAGAATTTATGAAATTTATGCTATTCAAAAAAGTTGTAATTATATTTATTTCCTAAATAATCATGTAGTGGTTCTAATACATTTATACTTCAATTCGCACGTTATTATTCATTCGGATAATTTGATGATTGAAATATATATCTGGCTTATCAAAAATTTTTACAGCGTTACCGAGGAGTTTCGGAAATACTCGTAGTAATATGTTGTTGTAATATGGCCTTCCTTTTGATACGAAGCTGCTCTTTACCACAGCAAGATGCTCAATCAGAATGTTTGTACTGGAATAAGATTTTTTCACCACTTTTATCAGCTTCTTCCCTTCAAAAGAAAGCATTATTGATAAATACTTTCCATTGACAAATTTCATGGTGTTTGCCAAATTGTCCAATTTATGGGTTCATTCTGAGTCAGCGAGTAAGAGGAATTTTCTGACTTCTCAAACGCAAACGAGATGAGAGTAAGTTATGACACTGTTTAGATTGATAAATAAATAAAAATAACGTTAGGCAAGACAGATATGAGTACATTAATAATCAAACAAAGTGTGCAAATATTGGTTTATCAACAAGCAGAATTTTTGATATTTACCTACTGAATATACGCCATTTTTCTACTATACAGGGTCTTTCAAAACGTTTGCATAAGAGTTATATCACTACATTAAACGAAAAAAATCGATTGAAAATCAGATGTCTATAACGCATAGATTAATCGCAAATTAACAATAAGGTTCAGCCAATCAAAGCTTGTGGAACGCTTAAGTTCCTCCCTACCGAGTGGACGAGAAAGCCATAAAAGTAATGCCGCATTTTTGAATCTACCTTTGTTTCCAAAACGTACTCGAAAGTTTTTCGGCGCATATTTTTATCGATCCTTGAACTGCTGCGGCAGCAGCTAAATACTTTAATGGCACTCTCGACCACTCTATAGAGAGGAACTTAAACGTTCCACAAGCTTTGATTGGCTAAACCTCTTTGTTAATTTGCAATTAATCCATACATTAGAGACATGTAATCGATTTTTTTCGCTTAATGCAGTAATATAACTCGCATGCGAACGGTTTGAAATATCATGTATACAATGAAAGTAAATATTAAGACCAGTATTCTTGAAGACATATTATTGGTCTTCTGGTTGAGAAAATTCATATTGGTGAAATATACTCAAATTGCTTAAGAATTAGAAGTAATTAATAATTGATTTGTTAGGCTGTGAAAATAATTTATCGTTTCCAATGATATTACGCTCGACTGCATAAATTTTGTGTTTTAGATAGTGACTGAATGATTTAATTTTAGAAGCTTTGGGCAAAAAGGTTTAGTAGTATGGCCACCACAATCACCCGACGATCACAAAAAACCGGAAATCTGAAACTGAAGGAAATAGAAGCGAAAACAGTGCTGCACAAGGTTACTAAAATACACCAACAAAATTTGATGTTAGTAGTGTCACCAAGGGATATCATGAAGTTTCTGGTAGAAAACCAATAGCTGTTGGATATTTCAATGGTCAGAAACAAAACTTTTGAATGATTTTACATCTCCTGTTCCGTTGACTTATTTTTTAAAACAAAGTATGGCGGTATATTGCTTGAACTTCTTTACGAGTTTACTCAGATCTGGAGACTGATCACATTTTCATAAGTCTGATTTTACTTTTACCCAGGAGGTAGTTTGAGAAGAGTATGACCCTGTTCTTTACACAGCTTGTCAAAATAATAAATTTCATCTAACTTTAGACCTTTAATAACAGTAAGCAATTCTTTGTTTGCTGGGCCTTTTTATGATCGCTAGCAAGAATATTTTTTTCAGACATGAATGCTAAAATTTGACCTTGGTTACTTTTTGGTGTCTTGAGGAATTGCCGCGAGTGGTAGGATGCGTTGTCAATAACGATTAATGACTGTGGTGAAATGTTAGGTAAAAGCTGTTCATTAAACCACTTTTCAAATAATGCTGCTGTTATATCTTACATATGTCTTTGGTAACATGATATTCGTCCACTTCTGTCTATAATTTACGATTGGTTTTACTATTTATATGTGAAATGAAAATTTGGATTAGTATCTAATGAATCGTACCAAAATATATTTAGGCTAATCAATTATTAATATTACTTGATAATAGTTGATTAGATCATTATAAATTCTGTACAATCATCGAAAAAATCTATTGAATGTATTATTATGATTAATGATTATTATTTCAATTTGTGCATCGAGTGTAATGAAAATGAAAATGTTTATTCTGGGAATTTAGTATATTTTGATGATAAGCTTCATCATTATTCCGATTCTATTCAGTATTTTAATGATTATCGCATATCCTAATTATATATTGTTAATTAGTTTGTAAAATCAAGCTGACTTTTTTCCAACTTACAATAATTTGATTGAGAATTCATTATACTGAACCTGAAACGTAAATAGAGTTCATACATTCATTATTAATAAAATTGAAATCGAATTAAAAAATATGATTTCAATTCAAATATGATTATATAGCATGATGATATATATCTGTTGACAATTTTTCTTTCATTGAAACAGCGTTTTTTAAGTTTGCAGATTTGTCATAAGTTTATTAAGGTGATCAATGTGGCGCAGAAAAATTAAAAAATGTTTTAAATTTTTCCAAGAACTATACCAATCTTTTTGTAACTTTAGTAACGATACCTAGATGGGTTTAGCTAGATGCACTAATTGAATAAAAAAAATACTGGAAGAAGGTTAAACTAATCCAGCGGTCAACATTAGTAAAAGTAGATAAGCACGCTGGCGTAGGCTATCTAGAAACCATTCAATACAGGATCTAGAGATCGCAACCGGTAACATCAAACCAACAATCATGTCTAGATTTAAACAACTAAGATAGATACTTACAAAAGAACATAAAGTCAGAGTTAAATTGAATTCATTCATCATTTTGATCTCCTTCAAGTGCTATACAATCATTCCAACGCTTTTCTAACTTCTTGATGCCGTGATTTTGGAAGGATTTGTCTTTTGTCTCAAAATAGACTTCAGTTCCAGCAATTTACATGAATCTCTAGCCAGCAAGCATTTTTTTGATATCAACGGATAGTCAGTAGTCCATGGGGGCCAGATCTGGTGGATGAGAAAGCAAATCGAAGTGTAATTCGTTCAATTTTACCATCATTGCCATCGACTTGTGAATCGGTGTATTGACTTGGTGGAAAAATGTTTTTTTGACACATGATACCGTTTTTTCTTGTTTTCGCATTGAAACGATCCAACAATTCTACGTAAAATTCGCTATTGATTATTTCCCTTTGGGAGATAGTCGATGAACAATATTTTATGCGCAGCCCAAAATACTAAAGCCATAACCTTCCCAGCTGACTGTGGTGTCTTTGGACGTGGTTCACCAACTACAGTCCATTCAAATGGTGATCGGTTTGATTCCGGAGTAGAGTGATCAAATGTAAGTAAACGTAGCACCCACTTCGACAAAAGCTTTTTCATGGTTAAATATTCATGCATAATTGTAAACACACTCCCTTTTGATATGTTCACAGCCTCAGCTATCTTACGCAATTTCAATTTACGATAAGATGTAAACAATTTGTGGAATTTTCGATGCTTTCTGGAGTGACCACAATAATTTGACGACTAGACCGCTCACCATCATTCAGCAAACCAATATGAGAATCCTAAATTTTCGAATAAAATTTATATAACAAACCCCTATAATTGTGGCTTCGTTGTGCCACTAATCCACAAAAATTATACCTCCAGTATCCTGCTATTTTATCGTCCATCATTTTTGTAATCAGTTTCAGAAGATAATAATGCCACAGAGGTTTAGTAAAATACTTCGTGAAAATCTATATTTACTAATCAACAACGAGATATGTACCTTTACAAAAACAAATTATTCCACGATCTTTTTCAATGTCCTTCGTAAACCAGATTATGAATACACTATTCTCAACAGAGGCCTAATCCTTACAGCTTTTCCTCTATTTTCCTTATTTTACACGATCATTAATAATAGAATCTTCGTAAAATTATTTTATAAGGAAGGACACAATGTTGTGATTCCATAGACTCAGCTCTTCATCAACATACTCTATAAAAATGACAATTTAAACATTCAATGGTCTATTGTATTCCCCATAATTATCCTTAATTTTTTCTTAGTCCTTAGATCTCAAATATGTAGCAGTAATTGATTAAATTAATTTTAAATTTTAATTAAATATAATTAAATAATTATTTTATTTATAATTAATAATTATTAAATTAATTTAAATTAATAGTTTTATTAGAACTCACAAAATAGAGCTATAAATTTTATTTAAATTATTAAAATCTTTTCTATTATTTATAGCTTTTTCTTATGAATGTGAAGTATTTCTAATTTCTAATTTTTTTCCGTGTATTAGATTCCGTTACAAGAATTTTTGAATCTTTATAATTGAATTTATGTTTTTTTTGATATTTCATGGTTGGTTATTGCAGTTGTATTTTTGTATCGTATTGATGACCTCTTAGTCTATTTTCTAAATACTGGGATGTTTGCCCTATGTAGACAGCGTCACAATTAGTCCAAGGCACTTTATATATAATATCACATTTTGGCAAACACAGAAGTGAATGTCGAGAAATATACGAGAGGCACGGAGCTTGGTGAATGTGTACGGTAAATAATCAGAGTACCACAGAATAAAATATATATTCTATCTCGGTATCCAGTAAAAACAATGAAAGTAGGTACCCACGCAGAGTTCTTCACTATCTAACAGTCACAATAGAACTGACAATAGTAGTCGAGTATACCTGCTTCAGGGTGTACTTCTTTTGTTTTTAGTGTTGTATATTTCAATTAAGTGGAATATTTATATAATATATCATGTCTTTTATGACTTATATCATATTTATTGAGATAATTTGATAGTTGTTAGGAAAATTCTTGAACATATCTCAAGCAAAAATGTTTATGTTTAGATGTTTCGTTTCTGCTTTGTTTTTCAATTGATTGTAGTATCTGTTTATCTTTCTCTAGAATATGTGGTTTATCATTTATTTCGGATAATTATTACCTTTAAATGAAGTTTTTGCTTTTTGAATCGCTAAACACAAAATATGGATATGGTAGTTGGGTATATCTATCAGCCAAACTTATTACCACATAGGAAGACACGAATTGAATATCTTGATGTACAAATTGATTTCCTATACCATTCTGTTTTTATGTTAAAGTTAATTTGATATATTGTAACATCAAGAAAATTGATTCTATTATTTTTCGATTGTGAATTGAATTCTTTGGTAGAGCACTGATGCAATCATCTACATATCGGAAAAAGAAAGGAATGTTCATATCAAGTTTGCTTAGAACAGTTTCCACAAGATCTTCCATTACTAATTGTGCTTTAACACTTCAAGTGTTATAGCAGAGGAAACTGTTCTAGCCAAACTTGATATAAATATTCCATTTTTTTTTTCGATATGTAGATGATTACATATATATTTCTGTGAAAATAACGGTATTTTTAATGGAAACGATATCTCACTTGTTTATCAAGAATCATGACGTTTGCCCTGAAGAATTTAAAAATTAAAAACAAAAATGACATTCCCAAGAGAAGGTTTTGTGAAGGTATTAACTTAATACCAACACCTAACTTGAGTGATGGCTGGCATTTTTTTCCTTCTCCCTTAGTCTTCAGTTTTTATTTTAATTCTCAACATTTGTTACTCACGACTGCTCTTAATGTTTTTTATAATAAATTGATAAATATGAAAATGCTGGAAGGAATTTTTAATTTGTTTGATAAACTTTGGCATGAGAACATAATACAGAAGAGAATACTGAGAGAAATACGTTGGATTGTACTTTAGCATGCTGACAACAATGTGTACTTTCGACTGTCTTTGTCATGAAAACAACATTCATTATACAATCATAACAGTTTCAAAACTATCTGACAGTTGACTTAACATCATCAATTTAGTGACAAAAAATAATTCTAAATCTCCAATCTAACTGTTTTCAACGCTTTCTTATAGCATTTTGGTAACAAACTTATGAATTAGATTTATTCAACCATTATACAGAAACAAAGAGGTGAGAAAGCGGGAAAAGATGATATCGATTTGATTTCAATTGGCAACTGATTCTGCTTTTTTTGCATTGTAAAATATTGAGCCCTGAATTAATTCTGAACGTGGAGTAGGTAGGTAAAAGTGCAACGACCTTTCTGAATTTGGGAAAGCGTGCCTACGAGTTATTCAAACGGATTCAAAGATAAATAAAGAAGAGTCAAGGTAATTATATATTTATCATAATTATACAATACTGATATACTAACATACCTAATAGCTCATGTTTTAAGTCTCTTATGATCATTTGACGTAAACTGTTTGGAAAATACAGATGATGCTTCTACATCAAACTTGTCTTTTCTTTTACACGACTGTTTTAACTGTTGCCTTATCGTTTTGGAAGTCAAATCTTTTCCCATGGAAACATGCGGAAAACCAAATTCAATTCTTATTTTTCAACGGCAGGTTGTCTATATTCGCAAAATGCCACAGCAATAATCTCAAATTTGAAATAAATATAAAAAAATAAAACTGTTTGCTTGGAATGTATCAGAAAGATGAAAACAAATTTCTATCATTGAATACTGAAATAGCGTGTTTCTTCATATCGTTGCCATTCATTGACAACTTAAAAAGTTCATTTATCTCCTAAATTAGTGCTC
Source organism: Diorhabda elongata (assembly GCA_026230145.1). NCBI lineage: Eukaryota > Metazoa > Arthropoda > Insecta > Coleoptera > Chrysomelidae > Diorhabda > Diorhabda elongata. The sequence goes on along the minus strand of CM047933.1, from coordinate 26,891,915 downwards.
TAACATTACGATGATGAAAAAATCGAGATAATATTATCGAAAAACAATGAACAACATGTAAATAAACATTTCTAATCTATTTTTGACGTGTCACGTGACTTGAGCATGAAGTGGAATAGAAATTAGAAATCCTGTGGGAAAGGGATCGTTGGGACAGTTCTATGTTACCGACATTTTGCAGCTAGGGTAGCTGTTTTTTGTACGGAGCACTCGGGTCTATTCTTCATATATTGTGTAAGGGTATTTGGTAAAACACGTATACGAGGTCTGACTATTAAATAACGAAACTGGTTCAATATACTCCCCTCCCCTCGCTACACACCTTTCCATACGTTTTTTTTATCCATTGAAGCAGTGTTGGAAGTATTCTTTGGTAAGTGCCTTCAGAAGCTCCGCTTTACCGCTTCCATCGACTCCAATCAGGTCCCTTTCAAAACAGATCTTTTTCCAACTTTTCAAACCTTTCAAGGGAATCTGAGCAGAGCTGTTGACCCAAGAGCTTTTGGTCAGGAGTCAGATTTTTTGCCACCAACTTCACCAGTCTTTTGTCATGTGTAATTCCTCGTGTAAAATTTTTCTAGCCACTTTTTATCGGCGTTTACAGCCTCGTCAATCATCCTGATGGTCATTAGACGATCTGCACGCACAATTTGGTTGATTTTGGTCAGTGTTTCTAGAGTTGAAACAGTCACAGGGCAACCTGGGAGCTGGTCAACTTCAGTGCTCTCTTGGCCATCATTTAAGAGCTTACACCACTCGAAAACACGCGCACGAGATAGACAATTGTTCCCATATGCCTCTTGCAAAATTTATAGTACTCATTCGGATTTTTTCGATTTAACGAGAAATTTGAGATTGATACGTAGATCCTGTTTTTCCTCACACATGGTCTTCGGCACGAGAAACCAACACGTTCGCTTCAAACCGCTACTGAAAAATAATATGGCACGTGCATAGACAAGATATCTAGATACCCAACGCACTACTCGTTTTCTACTCCACCCGTCTAGGGCACCCTCTAGGTGCGCAGTCTCGTTATTTAATAGCCAGACCTCGTATAATCTGTAGATTGGTACATGAATCGATTTTATTGACTACACATCTAATTTATTATGGGTTCTTTTGCCCAAAAAATGCTTCCAATGAACGAGAGAAACAGTTGAAAGATCTTTACGAGAAAATCTACATAAAGCTTGTAGCATTTAATGTTATGAGGGAAAAGTTAACCAAGAATTATGATAAAATATAGAGCGTTAGTTATGATAGGACTCAAGTTATTTTAAATATAGTGTCTAAACTAGACATTCGCAAATGTTTCTTCTTAATATTAAAATATAACAGCACGATCTGAAGTAATCAGTATATCAGGATGATATGCATTGAACAGATTAACGCTGTTTTGTTTAAAGTGTTTATTTCCTTCACAATTATAAATAAATTTTCACTGGATTATATCAGAAAGAACATCCATTTTGTACACAAGTAACGTACTTAATGGAGTTTATTGTTTATTTCATTGAGTAAATATTGACAAGGATTATTAGTTTCGTATTAAGCGTAATCTAAAATTAAACAGAAGCTTTTTATGTATAGATGAAAATTTCAATTATTTAAAGTAAAATACCATCTATGCAGTGAGGTGGTTACGTTATTATTAATGCAAATGAAAAATCCTAAAATATTTGAAGTTAAAGTTATTCACCTATTTTGTCCACCCCATAGGAATAATAATCACCCCTATGAAAATATAGATGAAAATGAGTAGCATAAGCTTTCGAGATTAGAACAGTTGTATATTCTTCACCCAGATATCTAAAGTACAAGATTACTCGTCATGAAGGCACATGCCTAAGTATAAGATATGATTTGCAATAATCTCCTTCCATACGTTCTACCAGTAGCCTATATAGCACCATCTGTCTATATCCATTTTTTCACTCCCTTCTCCACTTAGCTTTCATGTAGGGGATCGAGAAGCTTGTTGTAACAGTTTTTATCACAATTAATATATCTTGAGATCCATTGATCAAATTACTAATAAATAGAGATGAATTGATGCTGTAGCTCTTTCCCGTGCTTGAGGCAAGCTGTAAAGTCTACCGAGGCAAGGAGTAACGTCAAAAAACCACAATAATAATAATTATCATTTACTCTTTGTTCATTTTTAACAAAATTAATACCTTTCCAAATTAGGTATTATGTAATTCTTATCAAAAATCCACTTAAATACTGTTTTCAATTGAACAATACTTAAAAAATTAAGTAATTAACAGTTAAACACTAATTAAAATCATCATGGCACTTTTAAATCACAGTAAGTAATTTATAATAATAATAATATATAAGAAAATAATAATAAACATTTGGTGGGTTCCATTATAGTTAAATTCAGTCTTCACCTGAGCTACAATTGATCAAAATAGAAGATATAGTGTTTTCTGTAACACGTCCTATATTTGCACACATCGTACAAATAAAATACTTGTTCCAATCTTTATTTGAATCTGTGTGTCCTCTCCTTCACCTGTTCCTACAATTTTGTAATTTTATTTCTGTTTTTTCATCATCTTCTCCTTATATTCCTTTTCTAGAGGTTCTTTTTTAGAAGTGCCCGTCAATACTGTAGATTTTCTTTTGCAACCGCTATTTGTATTTGTTTTTCTTTGGTAGAGATTAAATTTTTGATGGCGAAAAAGTTTTTTGTAGACTGGAACAACTTGGAGTTCGTTCGTTGGCAGTTTCAATTTGGCTTCTCATTTTTAAGGTGCTCATTTCTTATTCAGGAGCAGAATTTTCTGTGACATTTACGACATATAGTTCTTGTGTAGGATCTGGACGATCGGTAACATAAGATGGCGTGAAGTCGGAGCTCTGGAAAATATCAGCATTAAAAGTCCATATACCCGAAGCTCTAAATTCACTCAAAATATCAGCTCAATGTCATATATTGTCATCATTTTCCACGTTTTACAAGGGCCGTCCACTCCTACGTCTAAAGGTTGCAAATTGTAGGAGCAGTGCGGGGGAAATGGTAACATGATGACATTATTTTCTTTGGCTTCATCAACAACCCCAATATTCACATGTGAGCTATGGGTATCAAGTAGCAACTGAACTTGCCCCTTCCTTGGTGGGTTTTGCGTGTTTGATAAAATGATCCATAAAAATTAGGAATTCTTTTTCGGTCATCCATCTAGTGAAATTATCAGGTTCAAAGCCATCTGGAGGTTCACCTTCTTCTTCTTCTACTGCCTCGCACCTACAGTGCGTTGGCGATTATCTTATGGTCAGACATCTATTTATAGCGGTTTTTTACATTGCGTAGCCATGTCATTTGTTTTCGGCTATGCCTCTCTTTCCTTCGGTTTTTCGTTGTATGATTGGGGTATTGTATATCTTTGTCCTCTACGAACGTGACCCAAGTATCCAACCTTTCACACCTTGATCAAGTTAAAAAAAATTCTCAGTTCCCTCTCTTCTTAGTACATCCTCGTTCCTCACTCTGTCTGTTCATGGTATACGCAACATTCTTTGAAGGGTCCACATTTCGAAGGCTTCTAGTTTACTAATGGACGATATCTTTAATGTATGTACAGTAAAATTGACCACACATATTATTTGACCATTCTATACCGAAGGTCAGAGGAGGATTAGGGTTACACAACATCGGTGTAAATTTAATGAATGCCTATCTTGCGTGATCAATGCGGCATTTAATTTCCTGCCGAGGTCCACTACGGATAAAAATTTCAGACTATTTAAGCCTGGGAAAGACGAAGATTGGTGTTCGTGGCAGCGTTACAGGGAGAAGCAAGTGTTCCCCTCCCAACCGATGTGATAGCTCCAATTTGCTTTTGACCACGAGCAGCTACTATATCCTATTACATCAATGTTCCATATTCGAGAAGCATCAAACTGACATTGTTGATATATTTCGATGAATAAATTAACGTTAGTTTTATTAAAAGATGTAGCTTGACTTAAAGACGTCGCTTCTTGTGTCCTTAAAGGAAAATGTGGATTTCTGCGCATAAAATTTTGGAACCAATCAGTACCAGCCATGTTAATTTGATGCCAATAAGGAGGAATGTTTTTACCATTGAGCTTCTATGGGTAAGTAGTCCAAAATATATTTCGGCGTACTTGAGTAGGTTGGAAGCCATCTTACTTTTTTCTTCTGCAGTGAAAACTTGTCTATACTCAACGTAAACAACTCTTGAACTTTCATTATTCTTCTTTTTGTATCTATAAAGAAAGACGTGACATAATTTGACTAACTTTCCGATTACTGCATTTTTTTTCAAAAACTTTAGCTGTAGATAACTCGTACACTTCTTGACTCTGTGTTGCCTGGTTTTTCATACACTCTCATTCCAGAAGGAAGGAAAAGAAGATAAGTAGGTATCTACATTATAACATTGGGGCATGTTGTAACATGTTACAAGTCCAGGGATTTTATCAACTCATTTGTACGATTTTTATTATTTATGAATATAACCATTTAAACAATTAAGCAATCTTAAAAACTGTTACACATTATCAGAGATAGATAAATTTGAATGTAAATAAGATATAGAAAGTTTGAATTCAGTCGATAATAATAACGCAAACAAAAATTTTACGACAGTACAATTCTATATTACCTGGCCAAAATGTAGTGCAGCCGTTGGGATGGTAACATGATGCGGCGGGGTTTATAGGTCAAATTGAGTGAATAAAATTCGCTAATGAAGTTAAAGATCTTAGTGAAAAGAGCCTGTTACTATTTATTCCTGTTACAATAGGCCCCACGCGCCTCTACATTAAGTGCCATAATCATCTTATCCCTTGTGTCTTTACATGATGAGTTGTCTCAGAATCTCCTTGAGCTTCTCCTTCTTATTTATTACTCAGCTCGCCCTCACCCTTATTCTCCCATTTTTCAGGTTTCGAATATTTTTAGTACACTTTTACCTGCTTCAGATGAATTTATGTAAGTGACAGAATTTTTAACTCCATTTTCAAGCACTTTCACACATTATTCTTACAAATATCACCATGATAGCATGAAGGGGTACTTTGTATTCGATTGACGGTCTGTTTAATTAAAAATGATGCAACCTTGTAGAAAGGCACTACACTAATTCCATTTTCCTGTCCCATTATCTTTATGAGGATTATTAGGTTTGATAATTGCTCATCGGAAGCACGGAATCGAGAACGAATCCCCGGTGTAAAGGAATCGATAATTTATGTCCATTGCTGAAAACTGGCATTAAATTGAAATATATATCGATTAAAAATTGCTTGCAACTGGATAAACTTATAGAGGCACTTATTTTGTCCCTAGACGAATAGGAGAGCTTGATTGCTCAAAATTAAGTCCCACGTAACGGAGAAAAAGTAGATGATATTAGTATATGGAGAAATATCAAAAATACAAGATATTTTTCTTTCCATAATGATTCTGATTTTTTCACATAGTTTTAACATACTTTCAAATTTATATACTTAGTCCAGCGAAACTCCAGCCTTTCTAAACTCTAAATAGTAGTAAGACGGTTACTATTATTGACCTTATATTAATGTAGAACAATGAGGATGGAGAAAAGACAAGTACGGGCTCATTATTCCAATACTCCGGAAATATTGCTGAAACTTTTTCTTGCAAATGTAGGAGGCTTGTCGGAAAGCTTGTGGATGGAGAAAGGCAGGGCTAAAGTGCTCCAATTTGTACAAGAAATGTGGTGGTTCTTGTGATAATCCGCAATTTCCACCATCGAAGGAAAAGAAACTATTCTCGAGCAAATAAACGACGAAATCGCGAGCTAAGAGGACCGCGTTGAATCCATCGCCGTTGATGCAGAAGAAACTGCCGTTTTTGAAATTCCAATGAGTGCTTAAGACGATGACAGCACAACACCTGGTCCATTAACAGTAATGAAGCGACGGATATTGAACTAATTTTGGAAATAGTGAGTCAGATGTGGATTACGCCAAATGGGGAATGGCGTCTCGACGTCATGGTGTGGAAATGAGTATTCGCTCATACGCCGAAGCTATTGATTTTAGGAAAAAAAAGTTATGATATGAATTGTGGTGGATATTTTCTACAATTACTCTGTATACATATATTGTTCCTGTAAAATGCATCGGGAAGGAGTTTTTCTTAAAAAAACTGCTATTAGGCGCAATTTTTCCAATATGGCGGCGTGAAAGGCAAAGATACGAGTTGGCAAAGTTGAAATTCGGTAAGAGCACGTCCAAATTTATGAAGTTGCCAATTTTTAAAACTCCCAGAAAATTTTTCATGTGAAAATGCCCAATATCTAATGTGCACCTATCAGAATTTGTCAAGGTTCCTAATACTCATATATGAGGACATATTGAGAAATTCTTATCCTACTATAGAACCAAACAAAATTTCAATGTCAAAATATTATTACTCAACATATTCTCCTCTTAATTGGATACATTAATTACAGCGAACCTGCAACGTCTCTAGACCTTTAAAAAAATGTTTCTTCTTGCTCTAAAAATCAGATCTCCCCAGCTTTTATTACCTCCTCGTTAGAAGAAAATTTACGACCTTTTAAATTTTTTTGAAGTTGAGGAAAGAGATTGTAGTCGGACGCAGCCAAATCTGGTGAATAAGGTGGGTATTCTAGTAATTCAAACCCTGAATCACGAATTTTTTTCATAGCAATGTGAGATTTGTGTGCAGTGGCGTTGTCCTGCAAAACAAAACATCTTTGGATAGCTTTCCGCGTCTTTTTTCTTCAATTTTTTCCCATAGAGTGGTCAGTAATGTCGAATAGTAATCTCCAGTTATTATTCTACCCTTATCCAAAAAATCAATCATGATTACTCCATGGCAATCCCAAAAAAACTGAAGCAACTTTTCCAGCAGATTTTTGGACACGAAACTTCTTAAGTCTTAGAGAAACATAGTGTCCCCATTCAATTGATTGTTGCCTTGTTTCTGGATCGTAGAAATATACTTAAGTCTAATCAATAGTAACAATTCGGTTTAAGAAGTCTACATCGTTTCAAATCGAGCACAGATCGAAGGCAATGCTTCTATCCTTGCACGCTTTTGGTCAACATTCAAACATTTGGGGATCCATTTTGCAGCAATTTTTGACATGTTCAAATTGACGTGAACTATATGATGAACGCGTTCGTATGAAATATTCAGTGCTTTAGATATCCGTTTTAGCCCCATTCGACAGTCTGAAAAAATCATGTCATGAACTGGATCGATATTTTCGGGGACCGACACAGAAACTGGCCTTCCCGATCGGTCATCATCTTCAATGGAAAATTCACTTCTTTTGAAGCTTGCAGTCCAATTTTTCACGGTCGTATACGAAGGACATTGATCACCAAGGGCTTAAGCATATCTTCAAAAATCTGCTTACCTCTTAACCCTTTTAAATACAGGTACTGGATGATGGCTCGTTACTCCAATTTTTCGATTTTCAAAATTTTGGTGGATATCTTTTTTTTAATTTATTGACGTGAAACTTCACACTGACACTTCTAATAAGTTATTGTTCGTTGCTATGGTAACGCAATATTTTGTTTATGCAGGGAACTGGTCTAGGCTAACTAGATATCAATACATCCTCGTATAGGAACTTGCCAACTTACTATTTCTCAAACAGTAGTAATAACTGAAATTATATTGAAAAATAGTTGTTAGTCGAAAATAGCTACAGTTGGGATACTTCGTTGATCTAAATAATGATTTTTAATAGTAAAGTAATTTGTAATTGTCCTATTCAACATTTCGATATTTTTAAGTATCTTAATTATAAGAAGAACTGATTCTATTATGGAAGAATTGTTCTAGTATTATTTGTTATCTGTATCAACTACCAAGTTTATACAAATTTTAAATAATGTTATCGCAGTTATTCGCAGTAATTATATTTTCTGAAAAACTTTAATACGAAGTCTACCATGAACAAATATTGTTAAGTATATTTCAAGAGATCTGAAAATTCTTCTGATTGTGGGAATTGTATCAATAATACTTATTGGGTTTCTCCATATTAAATTTTCATTGTATTTCTGTTACCTGTCCTGAATGTCTCAAATAAGTCTCTACGAAGGGCATCTTAGCGTGAAGAGGATTTCCTTTTGTTAAGAATGTTTTTTTTCTTTCCAATGAGTTTTTCCCATACTGACAGGATATTTGTTTCGATCTTTTGTACAAGTTCTTGTAGATAAATTTAATTTTCTCTAAAAAAATGTCTGTTATTTTAAATAAATTGGATAGTGCGAATAATAACTTTTTTGATGATTGATTTTGTGGATTATTATTTACACCAACAATATTTCACATGATATAATGACGTATAGAGAATAAACCCACGACCTCATCGTTCATTTCTTTAAAGTTGTGGAAAATTGTATATAACTATTCCTCACAATATGTAGGAAGAACTGGGTAGTTAATGACTGTAAAGTTCAGTTCGTTAGGGTTCCTGGTCACTCGGGCAACAAGGACAACAACGAGACTGATTCGCTCGCCAGACTGGGATTAGCAGAACCAACAAATGGACCAGAGCCCGTTCTTGGTGTAGACAAAAGCTCTTACATCTTTTAGTATCTGCTCTCTGACAATCTCTGTGGAGAGAGTCATCTGCTTCTCTTACTAATCAACTGTTATTTGCCATTATTGGTACAAGAAGGAAGAATAAAGTTATATCACATCACGGATTAGTGCCTAGCGCTTACATATACCAAGATACAAGTATACAAGCAGTTGAGCAAGTCATAGAGTTTACCTAGTGATGTTAAAAAGTTAAAACCAAGATATTTGATTTTCCGGGGGTATGATATTATCTTTTGACTATAAAACAACATCAGAAGATATGTTAAATATGTTCTAGAGATGTAAAATGATGTATATTTCTTGTCAGTATTTGTAACTACTCAAATTTCTGTGGCTTTTTCAACTAAAGCGAGAAGCTAATCATCAGGTCTTGTGAAATGAAAGAAACACCATCTTATTGAAACCAAATGAGGGGACACCAATCATATAATTGAGACATCACAAGTTCTTTTTCCAATTTCAAAAATCGTACATGGAGAGTTTTTTAAAGCCAATCCATCGAACCATTTTTGAAAATAGTAGATTTATCCGAAAACAAAGAATTCATCACAATTTTCCTGACAAGATAGTATTATATTCATTTTTATACCTTTAATGAAGTAGTTTGCCGATGAGCATCCCAGAAGGGAAGGGCATATCGGAGATGCGACTCAATAAGGGCATAATAGACTGTTAAGGAGATAAACAAGTTCAGATGAACTTCAGTAATGAACGTCATTTGATTACCTTTTACGGTTTACCGATGTAGGAATATAACAAACTGAATTTCAATGGAAACAAATAAAATACTCGCCGAGGTTATTCAGAATTCCATATTCAGTCATCACTTGGAATCATGCCAAGTAGATAATGAAAAATGAACGTTTTCTATAACGTCAGTTCACCAGTAAATTTCGCCAAAATAGTATATTTCATTAGGAGTCTGAAAATAACGATTTTTCCGTGCCAGTCTCGTCATGCAAACACGGAAAAATTCATTTCTGAACGTTTAATTAACGATACGAAAAGCAAAAAAGGTTAAGAATCTATACTTCTTATTTTCAAACGTGTTTAACATTTCCAGCGCAAAGATATATTTGTTATTGGCATTGCTTCATTTTCTTTCAGTTTAATTCTTGTGAATCTTAGAAACTGTACTCGGAATGAAATCCAAATATTCCTATCACGTTGAAGACCGCATTGCAAAGTCTCACATATGGACCGGCATTTTTTTTTTATTGTTAATGGAATATATTATTTTTCAAATATTCTTTTAGTGTACAATAGTTTGAGGTAGACATGTTTTAACCCCTAGATTCATTTCAATTAAATATAAATTCCAACAAATAGCGAAAACGTACAGCATGCAAATATCCACAAAGAAAACAAAATCTCTGACAATATCTAAAGAACCGAGAAGATGTAAAATAGCTATCTACGATCATAGTGTAGAACAAGTGATGTCCTTCAAATATCTAGGGATAAACATAAAAAGCGATAGAAATCTAAAGAAAGAAGTAAATGCACAAACAACGAAGGCAGCATTAATATCAGGATACCTTATAGATTTAATTTGGCGAAATAAATACATGAGCACACTAGAGCGGAGAACACAACCACTAAAAGGCTCCTAAGAACAACAGAAATGCGGACTCTGAGATCAATAACAGGGCATACGTTACTCGATCGGAAGAAAAATGAAGAAATAAGGGACATGTGCGATATTCAGGATGTAGTAAGATGGGCAAGGAGCCGCTGAAGAGAATGGAGAGACCATGTTGACAGAATGCCAAATGAACGGATAACAAAAATTGCAAAGGAAAAGAAACCAGACACAACTAGACCTCCTGGACGACCACCTATAAGGTGGTATGAAAGCTGGTTCTCAGCATCCCAACTACTCCTGTCAAACCCTTGATGAAAATACAGGACCTAGTCCTAACGTAAGAAGAAGAAGAAGAAGAACAAGAAGAAGAAAGTGACGACGGGGGGTCACAAAATGTAAATCTACTCTTGTGGACCGCGTGAGTCACCGATGAGTCATGTTTTGTTTTGCACATTCTTCGGTTTTTATAGTTTTAACGAGTTAAAATTGTCGAACATGTTTATATACGCAGTTATATTTGTGCACTGGCATAAGATAGATGTGCGTAATTCTGTGTTGTATATTTAACAATTATTATCTTCTATATCTATGAAAGAGGATGTCCTGACTGACTGACTGGCTGACTGGCTGACTGATTCATTCACTCATCAACGCCCAGCCAAGACTATTAAAGATGAAGACATGAAATTTTGAGGGTACGTTTGTATCGGTGTGTAGAGGTGCGCTAAGAGAGGATTTTGCGAAATTTCGATTCCAAAGATGTAAATTTCGATTTTAAAGGGGTAAAACGAGATATGTTTGCAAATTAGATTCTTTCTTTTTTCTCTACCGCTAATTTAGATATCCACTTAGTTTTTGCACTAAAACATTCTCCGTACAAATACCTAAAAACCAATTTCTGCGATTTACAAAATTCGACTTGGAAAGGGTTGAAAGAGTTAAACAAAAATTTTTATTACAGAACCATATATTTAGCAAATCTTCATGACGAAATGAGATATCAAAGCGATTCTTTTTTAGAAATGGGTCCCATGTGAATATCTAAAAACTAATTTCTCTGTTTCTGGAAATTTCTTTTTGATTTCTTGAAAAAGAGTTAAATATGAAATTGGGTTTCCAGCGTTTTACGCAGCCAATTCAGTATAGATATATGATTTTTTCATAATGTGAAGGATACCGTTTCATAAACATAATAATTTTGTTTCATAAAAATATCTATCTCCGCGGCATACATGAAATATCGGAAATGGTTCTTTATTTGTTTTCCATTCAAATTATTAATTAGAAATTGAGCTATTACGAATTGAAATATGAATTAAATTCCTAATTTACTAGAAATTAGGAATTAAACTATTAATTTACTTTTACTATTGCTTATTGTGGGACAATAAAAAGTCTAACATCAATAGGTGTGATATTTGCCGATAATTCTGTGACGATCTTTACCTGTTGAAGTACATGTGAGAATTTGTTGAAGTGCCAAATTTAATGTTGTGTAAAGGTCAGACGGAGTCGAGAGTTGGGTTTACTATAAGTGTTAATTTTAGTGATAATTAGTAATGGTATTTTTACTGTACAAAGTTCAATTTGAAGGAACTACTTTTATAAAATGTCGTTAAATAATCTCAACGTTAATGGGGTTAACATGCCACATAAGGTGATTTCAATTATTGGCGATGGTGCAAGTCTTTTCAGTTGTATTTCTTATGCAGTATACGACACAGAAGTGTTGTGTAGAGAGGTTCGCGAAATGTATGTATAAATAATAAATTTGTGCAATTTTTGATTGATAATGTGTCTTTTCTTTATAACACTTTCAAATTGAATTAATGCATAGAATATATAAGTCATTTCTCATTGAATTATCCCTATATTACGCGAGGTTCAATAAACCGCGGGCGAAGTCCCGACGGGTATTGCTAGTTATATATAATTATGAAATGATAAAACAGGGGCTTACTGAGAGTGAACTTGAACGCGAAATCGAACATTTGTTGATTCAGATGAAGAAAGTGTCACTGGTTTTGTTGACGTTTCAGTGACAAGGATTATACAACAGGGTAGGGTATACATCACCATCATCGGATCCCTATCCCTATCCCTACAAAATCAAGATAAAACTGTAGTATTGAAATGTAAAGGCAAAAGGGATGTTCTGATGTTAAGTACAAAGCACGATGCTCTATGATAAACTTAAATATTAAGGACAAAGAAATCTGTAAATCAGCCATCGTGATAGATTATAACAAAAGAAAGGCATTTAAAGATTTGTTGGATTAAATGGTCGCGTATACACCATATTTACGAAGAACTATAAAATAGTATAAATGACTGGTATTCCACATTATTACTGCTACAACTGTAGTGAATGCTCATTATTTGTTTAAAATATTTTGTGGTAAAAAGATGCGAATTACCAAATTCAAAGAACTTCTTTTCCCTACAATGACAATTACAGACTCTACTGTCTACTGTACACATTTTGAAAGAAGTTGAACGGCAGAAAAAGAAATAAGGAAAGGATTTGCATATGCTCACAAGAATGCCAAGAAAGTTGATACAATTGGCGAAAAATGCAAAATACCAATTTGTATCGACAAAAAAATCATAAAAATGTTGCATAAAAGACATTTAGTAAGCAGTATCACAAATATTGAATAAAATATATATTAAAAGTTATATTTTTTATTATTTTGAAAGTCTTATAAACACATCAATTTTGTTTGAATTTGAAAAAAATCGTTTTAAAATGAGGCTATTTAAAATTAACTAAGTCCGTTATATATCTCTCTCTTTGTATCTCTTCGAGAGACCGGCGAATCGACTGCTGTACATAAATTGTATTGGAATCACCGGTGCACAAGCGGTACTCAAGTAAAACATGTGGTGGGCATGCGGTCTTAAACGTGCTATTAACATATTAGAGCTAGCAGCACAAGCCCGTGCTGATTTGTTTCCAGCAAAATATAGGTCGAGATATTAACACGAGTAATAACTTTTCATGGAATGGCAAAACTTAAAAAAGTTGAAACTGTAGTAACTGAAGTAATGATTCTCTTTCAGTTTATTTTATCGAAGAACCCAAGAATATGAAATCTTCAGGGTACTAACGGCAGAGCAAATCAAGTCAAGAAGCTTTACCATTACCAATAAGGAATGTATATATTCGAGCTCTGCGCACTTTACCGCAAATCTACGGCCTGAAAATATGGACAGCAGAACTCTATTTGTTGCATACCGAAATCGTAAGTGTTACCCCCAACATATTGGATGCCATACCATCAGCGCTAACCCGACACTTGTTGCAAAATACCTGAGATCGAAAAATTCCGGAGAATACACCAGACATGGGCTGAGGTGTTCTTCCGCATCAGATTTGAGATAAGGCAGAATAAATGATTCACAAATGATTTCCACTGGATGTTAAATGAAGGCTTAGACCACACAAACTACGCTATATCTTCGATCAATGTCACTTTTTGACAAAGACGAAAGTTGGAAGAATCAGATTTTGAATGTTCACATACAAAAAAAACCTATGATTGCTGTTGCATTATCTTGTAGACTATAGATAAGAGAAACTCACATCTATTTAATGATTTGGCGGAAATATATCTCTGGAAATTGGATGATAGTTCAAAACGTAAGATCAAATTGCCATCCAAAATGCGAGCCTGAATCTCAAACTGTAATCTGATTTCAGCCCACATTCAACGTGGGGATAACAAGAAAATGTGCATTTTATTATCATTATAAATAATTGGAAGTAACTCCATAAATCCCTTCTTTGAAAATATCTCCGAAATTAAAAAAATGTGTTGAGCAAAAAATGTAGAAAATGAGTAATTGCTCACAAAGCATTACATTGGATTATAATAATAAATAGCAAAAACTAGTGTTATGACATAGTTTATCGAAATAATTTCAGCTTTTCATACTTGATTAAGTCTTTATTTCTTTTGAAATCAAGCTAGAATTAGTTTGAGCTTTTCCAATATTTATGACTTGAAATTTTTGTCGTCGTATGGTATATGAGTACACCAAAGTGAAATTGTTTTTAACAAGCTTATATTAGCTTTACCTGTATGTTTGTTTATAAGATTGTTAATTAATTTGTTAGGACTAGGAGTGAGTGGCTTATTCAATAAAAATTTCTTCCGACAGACCATTCTAGCCTCCAGTTTCCGTGTTAGAAATTAAACACTTCGACAACGTTACCATCTACACTGTTAAGGGTCCATACAAGTTTCGACGAGATGTAGATATATAAGCAGCAAGTCATCATATGGATGTGGTATCAATTAAGTACATACCAAAAAACAAGCTTTCATAGCATATGGAACTAGAATGTAAAAAAAACTAAAAAACGCCCTTTTAAAGAAATTGCTGGCAGCCCAAAATATTTGAAAACTATTGCTGTTTTGTCGGTTCTCGATGCTAAACGCTTGTTTAGCTTTGAAAGGAAATTGCTGGCACTACAAAATATCTACAAGTTTTACCATTACCAATAAGGAATACATATATTGGAGCTGTGTGCTCTTTACCATAAATATGCAGATCTACGGCCTTAGCAAGCCTATATTAGCTTCTCCTATTTGTAGGTCTGTGAGATTATTATTTTGTTTGACATTCTCATTAGGACTAGAAGCCAGTTGCTTATACAATAAAAATTTTTACGACAGAGGATTCGAACCTCTAGTCTCCGTGTTGAAAATTTAGCACTTTGACAACTTTACCATCTACACTGTTACATCTCGTTACAAGTTTCGACAAGATGTAGGTATATAAGCAGCAAAGCATTATTGTTTTAAGCTTATTTTGGAAATTATTAATAGTCTGTATTGAATTACACTCATTTTTTCTATATGAATATAACATTCTCTATTCAACGAGAGATTTGTAAATAAGTGTTAATGTTATGTCAAATCGGATTCGCCAGGTATTATTTGAAATAACATTATTCGTTCATTATATATTCAAATCAGATAATAATGGATTTCAATGATATGCAAATATAATATTACATTCATTGAAAGTTACATGTTTCTGGATACTTCTGAATACAATGAATATTCATAACTTATCATATGAATAAAGTTCCCTTGATAATCTAAAAACAAAGCTGTATAACTATCCGGATATTTCCGAAAAATATGTCACGTCCATATGTCTAACCAGCACGTCAAACCTTAATAAGAATATATCCATTATAGTCATGCTTGGAACTTGTTCAACGGCCCTGACAGCTTGTTAGATTTATTGAAATATAGAGTTCGTACATCAATTATACTGACACTAAAATATGATATATTAACAATAGTGAGACTTGGATAGTTTTTAACTAGTCCATAACACATCTCCTTAATAAGTGGACGATTATAATCTTTTCTGGAAATAAATATATCTAATGAATTAGCGGTGATCAATGCTTTATTGATAAAAACAAAAAAAAATTTATTGCTGTAGAAAATTCTTGAGGTTTCTGAAAATTACTTAATGATACACCTTCTGAATTAAAAAGGAGGTTTAGAAGATGAAGCTTTAATCTTGATTGAATTGACAAGAACAATTTTGATTGATATAATATTGATAGATGACTTTTGTATGACGTTTGGAATTCGTTTTGCATGTATGAGTGATGCTTGAAAACCTCGGGCAATGAATGCTTCTGCTTTCAACAAGCTGCAAGTAGTAGAGGAAGTTTTTGTGTCTGCTACTCGACTAACTACATAGTAGTTTAAAATGATTTATATAGTTGATATAGTATAGATAAAAAGTTTGTAGCATCATTTTCCTCCAATAATTGAATAGTTCTACATAAGATTTTTACTTTTCTATACAGGGTATTCCACGACGAGTTAAAACTATCTGTATTTGACAAAATACTTATAGTAAAATCATGAAAATTTTTCAACTAAAATATGTTCATAGATGGCCGACTTCCGGTTGTACACCCTGTATATTGATACATTTTTGAAATCTATGTAAAATTTTAGTATAAATTTGTTTGAAAATTTTGTTCGAGAATTGCATACTTTTTGTGTTATTAATTTTTTTGTAAAAAATTTGACCATTGCAGATCCTCATAAATTATTTTTTTACGAGGTCACCCTCAAAGATATGAAAATGGTTTCTGTTCGGTTGCTTTTAGCAAGGTCAGACGTATTTTAATCTATGTTAAAAAATACAATAATATAATTTAAAACCTCAAATATCTCGGAAACGACTAAAAGTTAAAATAGGATTAGTAAATACAATTTGATTTTATTTTTTTTACAGATATTGTAATTGAATCTCCTAAGATTTACAGAAAACATTTGATATCTGGATAACGGTAAGGTTTAGATATACTTTGCTATATCTACATATACATGAATTTGCCTTATTTTTTACCCCTGAATGCATTAAAATAGGGGTTTTATTTAAAAAAAATAAAGAAATTGGATATTTATGAAGTTAAATTTATACACACCCTGTATAGAATAAAAACATTTTTAACATAGACTCAAATACGTCTGACCTCGCTTAGAGCATCGGAATGGAAACCATTTTCATATCTTCAAGGTTATCCTTGTAAAAAAATAATTTATAAGGGTCTACAACGGTCAAATTTTTTACAAAAAAACTAATAACTTAAAAAATATGCTTTTTTTGATGGGATTTCAAAAATATATTAATATATAGGGTGTTTAATTTAATACAACAAAGTTACAGTTCATGATTTTACTATCAGTATGTTGCCATATACAGATAGTTTTAGCTCGTCGTATAATGATTTGTTACAATTATTGTGATATAAGATTACAACAAGATATTCAATGTTCGCGTGATAAATAGGATGAAATAATAATAATAATTCCATTGAGTTACCTTACACTCTATATATAAATATCCAAAAATTGAATTTTTTTCCAATTTTTTCTGCAAAGAGGATTGATTGAACTTTCAGCAAAGAGCTTTCTACATAATAAAGTCATTTCATTACCCAGGAGACACTAAGTCTCCATACGGCTATAAGATATCACTTCCCACGGGTAACCATACTGCTTTTATTCTAATTCTTTTAGTCCGTTGTGTATGCACTTTGTACATGAATAGTAAAAGCATGCGGCAATTTCATGATATTCAGTAGTTTTCCAACAACAATTACACCCAACTGTCGACACATTCTTACACATTCTTATGACAGAAATAAACATTTAGATGCTGAACCGTAATGACTCCACAAACTACATATTTTTACATCTGTTTTATATACGCAGCAAACATGAAAGCAAACAAATTCATAAAACCGGCAATTGTAATGATTGTTTTTCTTCGTAAATCACTTTATGAATGATTTTCAAACTAATTGTAATAGAAATCATCATTACGTACTCGCGAGACGTGAATTTATTACTTTTTTACAAATTTAAGTGATAGTTGGTTAATACAATAGATTAATACTCGAAACTCAATTGAATAATTATGTAATATCGAGCCAAGTTACAAAATGTTTAACATACGAGTATTTAATAAAAGTCGATTATGCAAGCACGAACAAGTCGGAACTGGCATTACCCCGCCCAGGATCATGCCCCACCGCTCCGACGTGCGTGTCGCGTCTAAATATTTGAAAATGTCAAAGCGTAAGATACAAATATGCCAGGATTGTAATAATCATGATATCAAACACTAGATGTAGCTCTAGATTTTGATCATGCTTATTGCTCTGTATTGTTCTTAGAGTGAAAATCTGGTCTGCTGTGCTTCGCCTCTTCCCAAAGCTTCCATGATATTCACCAGCTTCTTGGTTATAAACTGGTCCTAGTTTGTTTTTCATTTTTCTGGCATAAACAGATCCAGTACTCTGTAGTAGACGTAGTAGGTCTTAGGTCTTCTATGCTTTCTAATCTTTCTGCATCGCATAAGTTGGTTCTAGATGGCAATTTCCTTCAAAAATGTAAGCATCACTATCGATAATTTTGCTGTAAAGCTAGATTCTATCGATGTGGAAATTACAAGTTTCATACCAAACTTTCTCATTATGTTCTCCTCTGGAACGTCACCAATAGAGCTATTTGTTTATCTTCAAATCATTTGAAAATCTGTGAACTCTTTGAAGTTGTTCTCGAAGAATGAGGATTTTCGAATTACGCCTCCGTGGAAAAATTCTGTGAATTAAATGTGAAATGTGAAATTTGATTGGCAGATGCGAAATGAAATATTGTTTTCAATTTCATTCTAAAGGTTAAGCTCACAATTCTGTCTGTTTTCCACTAGATTCTCCCTTTACCGTTACATTTACATGTATTCAGTCTTTTCGCCATTTATCATTAGGCCAAATCTTTTTGATACCTTTTCCAATCTAGACTTTTTCCAATCCCCCCCCCCGGTACCTAGCTAGTAGTACATTATCGTCTGCATATGCTGAAAGTTGATGTATTCGTGCTTTCTTCATGATTACCCCCAGTGTGATACTGAAAAGTAAAATGGATAAGGAGTCCCCTTGGTTCGGCTCTCTTTTCCATGAGAACTTTGTGTCTTTTTCTCTAACACCTCTAAGGCCTTATAAAACTTTGTACTCTCTTTTGTATCGTAAGCTTGTTGATAATATATGAATACTAGATGTAGCTCTAGATTTTGGTCTCGCTTATTGCTCTTTATTGTTCTTAGGGTAAAAATCTGGTCTGCGGTGCTTCGCCCATTCCCAAAGCTTCCGTGATATTCACCATCTTCATGGTTATAAACTGGTCCTAGTTTGTTTTTCATTTTTCTGGCGTGAGCTTGGTTAGTCAGATCCAGTACTCTGTAGTAGACGTAGTAGGTCTTTACACCTTTCATATAGATATTACAGCGTTGTTTGATCACCCCTTATTCTTATCAATCTGCAGATCCTTTTATGCAGCTCTTGCCCGTCTATTTAAAAAATTTCCGCTTTGATAGCATTTAATTCTCCATAGTTCCATGCTAATGGAGTTTTCTTTGTTGTCGTTCAGTAGAATCTAGAAATATTCAGCCGATCATTTCAAACTCAAGTGATGGTTTCTTATGATTGATCCCTCTTTATCTCTGCATTGTCCTACTGCTCTCTGGTTTTTACCTTGTGTTCTTTTGCTAAAGATTTCTTATTTATTCAATCACATAAATTTATAATTTTTGATAAGAAATGATCCTCTAGAGAAGGTACGTTGTCTTGATGCAAAATTATTGATGTATGCTGAAGATATTGTCAACAAATTTTTTAATACCTCCACTTGTATATGGATACATGTGATACATTTCGGCCCCTATACTGTTTGGTCATTAGGTCCCACAATGCAAGGGGCAGATCTCAACATTTCAATTAGTTCGTTCAATTGTTTTTTCGTCCAATTCATGTTTCCTGCAAATATTAATAACAAAATGAAATACGAAAATAATAATTGATAGACACAAATAATAACATAAGATGTCATCTAGTAATTTTCAAAAAATTCTCAATATTTTTTGTTGCACACTTTTTCCTATGAATACAAATTTGACTGAAGACATAATATGAGGAAAAATATTCTCGGAATAAATATTTTTATACTTATATAAGATTTCAATCACATTCAGAAAGAGGAAGTGATGATTCAGATATTGAATTTATTGATCAAATATTATCTTTTCCTGTTATATTCTGATTCGTTTGTATGAAGAATTCATTTTGTGTTTGTTCGAGTTTAACGAAATTTGACAAGGTTAGAATAAAAAAATACTGTAGGTTTTATTCTTTTCTGCAAGCTTGAGAATACTGTAAATATGAAAACGATGGTAAACATTACTACTATTAGGAAAAGTTCGGAAAATAAATGTTAGGTTAAGAAGATAGTTTAAAACTGTAGAGATCGTTAGATTGAGATGTATCTTGGATATACTGAATTCAGAATACTTTGAGAACAGAAAAACTTCATTAATGACAATATTATCGCTCATTATCAATTACAAACTCAGATAGATAAACATTATCGTCATAAAAAAATTCTGAAATGAGAAGAGCAGGAAGAATTAAATTTCAATTAGTTCGTTCACTTGTTTCTTTGTCTTATTCATGTTTCCTGCAAATATTTACACAATGAATTATGAAAATGATAATTAATACACATAAATAATAACCTAAGATGTCATCAAGTAATCTTAAGAAAATATTTTTTTGTCGCACACTTTTTCCTATGAATATAAATTTGACTGAAGACATAGGAGGAAAAATATTTTCGGAATAGTCATTTTGATACTTATATAAGATTTCAATCAAATTCAGAAAAAGAAAGTGATGTTTCAGATATTGAATTTATTGATCAAATATTTAACTTTCCCAGTTATATTCTGATTCGTTGTATGAAGAATTCATATTATGTTTGTTCGAGTTTATAGAAATTTGACAAGGCTAAAATAAAAAAAAACTGTAGGATGTTTTATTCTTTTCTGGAAGCTTGAGAATTCTGTGAATATGAAAACGATGGTAAACATTACTATCATTAGGGAAAGTTCGAAAAATAAATGTTAGGTTAAGAAGATAGTTTAAAACTGTAGAGATCCTGAGATTAAGGATAATATTGGATATACTGAATTCAAACTACTTTGAGAATAGAAAAGCGTAAGAAAAGTTTCACTTCCAAACTGCCACCTCACTAAACAGACTAGTGTTAAGTTGTTTTCCAATTTACTGGTATTTTCGAATGTTATCAAACTAAAGAAAATGGAAATTTATTTATGACATGATATTGAGAGAGATAAGCTTTTTTGTCACAAGAAAATTTTTCAATTTTATGAACAAAGTGACATAATTTTTAATTAGATAATATGGAATAATAATTTGGCTCATGAACAATAATAATATAATATTAATATCTTACTTCATTCTAGATATTGAATTATGTCGGTCTATGGTAGATTGTGGATTCTGCCACAGAATAAGAACGTCTTTCAAGCAGAAATGCCTTAGTCAAAATCCGGAACTTGTGGAAAATACATTTGCCACTTTTAATTCTGAATAACTTTTTGGCATTGAAGATCAGAGGTGGGTATTGTTAGGTGAATATCGAACTTTTTTCTTCTAGTTAGGTAACTTTGAATACTTCTTTCAGTTGAGTTGTGCAAATGCGAACCAAACACACAAATTCTGAAATTAAAAGAGCAGGAAGAATTAACTTTTTGTATTTTTTGAATGAAATTCGCAATGCGTTTTATCACTGAAACCATAAATTTCAGGACTAGCTCTTTCTTGTAATTTGAAGATAGATTCGAAGAAGTGCAAACTACAAAAGCATAGCGAAGATGCAATGCGAACAACGAGGAGTAATTTTTTGAAGCAGTACAAGAAATGAGCTGTTTAGACACAGTTCATTGGCAAAACAAACAGAAGATAATTTTTCAATCATTGACCATTGAAGGGCACCGTCAAAATGTAGACCAAGAAACTTGATCGAATTTGAAATACTTATAAAGTCATTGTTGAGTTTTTAGAGGTTGTTGAACATCTTTGTAGAATAAAACTAAAGTTTTCTTAGTGTTTAAACACGTTAGACCAGAACATAATAGTATTGGGATCTTTGTCCATTGTAGAATGTAAAGCTTGTATATCTGAACCACTCCAGGTTACACTTGTAAACCTCATCATTAGCTCGTACCAATTGTTTCTATCAGTTCACCACTCTTGTGCAGTGGTAACAATTATAGCTATTTTTATACAGCCAGAGAAAACCTCCCTGTCAAAGGATCATTAATTGAAGAAGATAAAACGGTATTCATTACTTCTGGAAAATTGAAAAACAAACTTAGCTGATAACCTAACAATGCCGTAAATTTCGTTTGGAATAGTGAGTATGATTCGCACGATCTCAAATATATCGACAGCTCTGAGGGAAAGACCGTCAGTGAAAGGAAAAAGACATTATTCTAGCTAACGTTCGCGAAATAAATGTTTTGTCTTGGTTGAGGTCAATATTTCTCAAATCATTAATAACAGGAATTTTTCAGCTTGTTGTAATAGTTTTCCGGTACAATAATTTAGAGTAATTGTTATACATATAAGATGTATTATTCTTATAGTGTGTGATTCATGTCGCTACAGGCTTCGACACGCTTTTGTTCGTAAAACAATCATTGTTGTTTGGTGAAAAGTAATGTAAACACTGCTGCTCGTCACTTTTGTTGAAGTATCAAGCTGGAATGGCTCAGAAACGTATTTTAGACTAACGTAACCCCAACATAACAAATCTCAGCTCAACGAATTACTTGATATAACCGATATTTATTTGTTCCTTTCCGATTTGTTATATCGAAGTTGCACTATAATTGATTCTACCCCATTGATTTCATCGAGTTTATCACTTCACTTAATTTGAATTTAAATTTATGTTAATATCAGTAAATACAAGATCACAGAAATATCTTCCAATCAATGTTGCTCTAACGTACAGAAAAGATTGAGAGGTGGAGAGTATTTAACCCTTAAGTACTACCATTGGGTCATTCTGACCCTGTGTAGTTATCAAAACATGGCAACTAAGCATTTCTCATCGTAACTGATTCATGCGCTCTTTAGTATTCTCCTGACTGTCTATGAGGACGCTTGTTTGAATGTTGCAGTATAAAATAAGCTAACTGAAGTACAATAGATCGCCGGCATTGGGTCAGATTGACCCGACGGTAGCAAAAACGTTATTTTATTTTGTAAAGTGTAGTCTATTATTATATT
The DNA here is from genome assembly GCA_026230145.1 of Diorhabda elongata. Lineage (NCBI taxonomy): Eukaryota > Metazoa > Arthropoda > Insecta > Coleoptera > Chrysomelidae > Diorhabda > Diorhabda elongata. The sequence continues at coordinate 26,869,025 of CM047933.1, read as the reverse complement.
CTTTTTGTGGTTGTTTCGCGGTTATTTTCGTATAATCAAGTTTTTTTACTTCAAGAAAATGAGTCACAAAAGAAACGTTCCACTTTCTGATCAAGAACTGTTAGAAATAGTAGAAAGTGATGATTTATGGGAAGACATGGAATCAGAAAACCACGCTGAGTCACAGGTTGAACATCAATCCAGCGAAGAGTCACTGACAACAGATAGATTGCAGGCATGTACAGAACTTTTAGGATATGGTGACGAAAGTGACAAGGAAGGAGAAGATGTGGAACTGTTAAGTGAACACAACACAGATAGTGAGGATGACTGGGTGCCTAGTGATAACGAACTTGTATCCAATCAGAAAGACGACTGTGTTGAATTACTTGAAATTGAAGGAGAAAGAACTGATCAACAGAGAAATTATTGGTATGGAAAGAAAGATAAAACGAAATGGTCAAAAGAAGCTCCAAAAAGAGGAAAAACCTTAGCACCAAACTTACTTCGAGTTTTACCTTCCTTGAAAGGAAATGTTCGTCAGAATCCACCATTTACTCCTCTAGAGAGTTGGAGATATTTTATTGACAGTACGATGATTGAAATTATTGTGAAATATACAAATCAACGGATCGAAATGGTTTCTTCAAAATATGGCAAATTCAAACGAAATAAAAATTCCCGACAACAGTATGCTCCAACATTTATTAAGATTAATCTGTGAATTTTGTATTTCTCCATTAAAACTCCTTCTTTGAAAAAGCTATCGGATATTAACAGAAAATTGGCTCTAGAAATAACAGTTTAACAAGGAATATTACGATATTCAGAGTGATAAGATGTTTCAGCTCAACAATATCAATATATTATTTATCAGAGTAAAGTTTTGTGGTACACAAGAGACCAGTTACTCTGAAAGGTAATATGTGTGTAATGGAGAATATGCTGTAGAAGAAAGGAAGTTATATTGATATATTCTATGATAAAACTCACAAAATCAATAACCAAAAGCCTATAATTTGCAAGTATTCCATTGATACCAATTAAACTCAGGAAATTTTGTTTTGTGACCCCATAGCTAAAGATATTCCAAGTCAAATCATTTACAAAATGAGGTGGTCGATATAAGCTTCAGAAATTGTCCTCAGCAACTTTGACTTCGTAAGAATCTGTGGAGGGTGATGAAAATAGGATAATTCACATTACATCATATTCCTCACATGTTTGATGAGATTTGATTTCAGTAATCGGGATAGACACAGCAAAACATCAATTCGAGCTTTTAAAAATAAACTCAAAGTTCGATTTGCGATATGTGGATGTTTGTTGTTTTGCTAAATAAATATTTATCAGTACAACGTCTAGCTGTGCTAATAACTGTGACTATTGATGTGTGACTACCACAAACCAAAAACAATAACCAAAAATCCCCAGATTAGCACTCCGGCGTACATACCAATTCCATGCGGTTCTACAAAATCCCTTTTTCTTGCACTTTATGAAAAGAAATGTATCTTCTTCGAGCTATTTGATATATATTAGCAAAATGGTCTCGCAAACTAACAAATATAAGAAACGTGTAATATATGAGTATCTCAAACGTTCAAATACTCTAAGAAATATCCGAGTAGATTACATGTTAATTATCCTGATATATTCCAATCCCTCCCAAAACATAAACACCACAATTAAATCCGTTTGACAGGTATTTGGAAAAATGACTAATTAACTTCATAAAAAGTTAATTCTCACTATTTATTCAATTTGAAAAAGTTTGTACTGTTATTTTACATACACGTGCTCGTGAGAAGTCCCGTTTCTCTAAGTATCCACCCCCAGATAAATCCGCGGATGGATGCGAACGTTCCACTACCTCCTGTTATTTCGACAGTTCCTCATCCTCGTACGTGTAACAATTTCACGCGTAAGCTCCTTTCTCTTCCCTGAATTCTATGGGAGATTCTGGAAAGTCTGATATTTTTGTAAAGAGTTAGCCTGTTAGCTATATACTCTTGTCTTCTTATTCTGGACGTTTTAATATGTGTGTGTGTGTTTTCACTGCCTTAAGTAAACCCTTTCCAACTTTCTTCGGCAAGAAAACTTCTAATCCGAGTAGTCCTTCGCCTTCTTTGCCGCTATCCCCGATGTATAACACAACACTTGCTTATGAAGTGCGGAATTAGCGTGTAGGGGGTGTCCTCTGTTCAACTTTCTCTCTTCTACAACATATTCTCCCCCACACACCTATTGCCTTTCATATTATATCTGAACATTTCAAGTTTCAGAGTAGCTGGTCAAGAGACCAGAAGATGTACCACAAAACTTTACTTTGTTCGACTGAAATATCTCATCAGTCTGAATATCGTAATATTCCTTCTTGAACTGTTATTTTTAGAGCCAATTTTCGGTTAATATCTCATAGCTTATTCAAAGAGGAAGTTTTAACGGGCAAATACATAATGGACAGATTGATCTTAAATACTATCCACCTCTTAATATTTTCCGTAGGTAGAGCAAGCATTAATTGGAAGATATTTTTGCGATCTTGTATTTATTGATAATGAGATAAATTGAAATTCAAATTGAGGGATGTGACGAATTGGAATTTAAATGTAGTCAATGGGGTGATATCAATTTCATTACAACTTTAATATAGCAAATCGGGAATGAACAAGTAAATATTCGTTATATCAAGTAATTCGTTGAGCTGAGATTTGTTATGTTGGGGTTACGTTAGTCTAAAATACGTTTCAGAGCCATTCCAACTTGAATCCTCAGCAAAAGTGACGAGTAGCAGTGTTTACATTATTTTCCACCAAACAACAATGATTGTTTTACGAACAAAAGCGCGTGGAAGCCTGTTGCGACATGAATCGCATACTATAAGAATGATACATCTTATATGTATATCAATTACTCGAAATTATTGTACCGGCAACTATTACAACATGCTGAAAATTCCTCAAAAAAGCGTGGTCTGTCGCTAATGATTTGAGAAACATTTATTTCGCGAACGATAGTTAGAATTTTTCTTTTTCCTTCTATCAGAATCACTGACGGTCTCTTCCTCAGACCAGTCGATAGATTTGAGATCGTGCGAATCGTACTCAGTATTCCAAACGAAACTTGCGGCATTCATAGGTTATCAGTTTAGTTGTTTTTCAAATTTCCAGAAGTGATGATTAGCGTTTTATCTTCTCCAATCAACGAATCCTTTCAAAAAGGAGGTTTTTTCTGGCTATCTGAAAACATCTATAATTGTTCCACTGCACAAGGGTGAAAGAAGTATCACTAGTAACTATCGTTCTATTGCATTCTTACCAATCTCATAGAAAATAATCGAAAGACTAATAGAAATAATTGGTACGAGCTAATGATGAGGTTTACCAGTGTTACCTGGAGTGGTTCAGATATACAAGCTTTACATTCTACGATGGATAAATATCTCAATACTTTTATGTTCTGGTCTAACGTGTTTAAACACTAAGAAAACTTTAGTTTTATTCTACAAAGAAGTTCAACAATCTCTAAAAACTCAACAATGACTTTAAAGGTACTTCAAATTCGATCAAGTTTCTTGGTCTACATTTTGATGGTGCCCTTCAATGGTCAATGGTTAAAAAATTATCTTCTGCTTGTTTTACCACTAAACTATGTCTAAACAGCTCATTTCTTGTACTGCTTCAAAAAATTACTCGTTGTTCGCATTGCATCTTCGCTATGGTTTTGTAGTTTGCACTTCTTCGAATCTATCTTCAAATTACAAAAAAGAGCTAATATTGACATTTCTGGTTTGAGTGATAGAGCGCATAGCGAATTTAATTAAAAAAATACAAAAATTTAATTCTTCCTGCTCTTCTCGTTTCAGAATTTTTTTATAACGATAATGTTTATCTATCTGAATTTGTGATTGATAATGAGCGATAATCATGTCATTAATGAAGTTTTTCTGTTCTCAAAGTATTCTGAATTCAGTATATCCAAGATACATCTCAATCTAACGATCTCTACAGTTTTAAACTATCTTCTTAACCTAACATTTATTTTCCGAACTTTTCCTAATAGTAGTAATGTTTACCATCGTTTTCATATTTACAGTATTCTCAAGCTTGCAGAAAAGAATAAAACCTACAGTATTTTTTTATTCTAACCTTGTCAAATTTCGTTAAACTCGAACAAACATAAAATGAATTCTTCATACAAACGAATCAGAATATAACAGAGAAAGATAATATTTGATCAATAAATTCAATATCTGAATCATCACTTCCTCTTTCTGAATGTGATTGAAAGTATAAAAATATTTATTCCGAGAATATTTTTCCTCATATGTCTTCAGTCAAATTTGTATTCATAGGAAAAAGTGTGCAACAAAAAATATTGAGAATTTTTTGAAAATTACTAGATGACATCTTATGTTATTATTTGTGTCTATCAATTATTATTTTCGTATTTCATTTTGTTATTAATATTTGCAGGAAACATGAATTGGACGAAAAAACAATTGAACGAACTAATTGAAATGTTGAGATCTGCCCCTTGCATTGTGGGACCTAATGACCAAACAGTATAGGGACCGAAATGTATCACATGTATCCATATACAAGTGGAGGTATTAAAAAATTTGTTGACAATATCTTCAGCATACATCAATAATTTTGCATCAAGACAACGTACCTTCTCTAGAGGATCATTTCTTATCAAAAATTATTGAATAATTATAATTTTATGTGATTGAATAAATAAGAAATCTTTAGCAAAAGAACACAAGGTAAAAACCAGAGAGCAGTAGGACAATGCAGAGATAAAGAGGGATCAATCATAAGAGACCATCACTTGAGTTTGAAATGATCGGCTGAATATTTCTATAATCTACTCAACGACAACAAAGAAAACTCAGATAGCATGGAACTATGGAGAATTAAATGCTATTACAGCGGAAATTGGGCAAGAGCTGCATAAAAGGATCTGCAGATTGATAAGAATAAGGGGTGATCAAACAACGCTGTAATATCTATAGGAAAGGTGATAAGACCTACTACGTCTATTACAGAGTACTGGATCTGACTAACCAAGCTCACGCCAGAAAAATGAAAAACAATCTAGGACAAGTTTATAACCAAGAAGATGGTGAATATCACGGAAGCTTTGGGAATGGGCGAAGCACCGCAGACCAGATTTTTACCCTAAGAACAATAAAGAGCAATAAGCGAGACCAAAATCTAGAGCTACATCTAGTATTCATAGATTATCAACAAGCTTACGATACAGAAGAGAGTACAAAGTTTTATAAGGCCTTAGAGGTGTTAGAGAAAAAGACACAAAGTTCTCATGGAAAAGAGAGCCGAACCAAGGGGACTCCTTATGCATTTTACTTTTCAGTATCACACTGGAGGTAATCATGAAGAAAGCACGAGTACATCGACTTTCAGCATATGCAGACGATAATGTACTACTAGCTAGGTACCGGGGGGGGGGATTGGAAAAAGTCTAGTAGATTGGAAAAGGTATCAAAAAGATTTGGCCTAATGATAAATGGCGAAAAGACTGAATACATGTAAATGTAACGGTAAAGGGAGAATCTAGTGGAAAACAGACAGAATTGTGAGCTTAACCTTTAGAATGAAATGGAAAACAATATTTCATTTCGCATCTGCCAATCAAATTTCAAATAATTGAATAGGTGAAGCTCCATAGTTTGCTATTGTTTGTTTGGTCAATGACAATATGGATCAACCTTGAGTAAAATTGGATCATTTAATTTACAGAATTTTTCCACGGAGGCGTAATTCGAAAATCCTCATTCTTCGAGAAAAACTTCAAAGAGTTCACAGATTTTCAAATGATTTGAAGATATACAAATAGCTCTATTGGTGACGTTTCAGAGGAAAACATAATGAGAAAGTTTGGTATGAAACCTGTAATTTCCATATCGATAGAATCTAGCTTTACAGCGAAATTATCGATAGTGATGTTCACATTTTTGAAGGAAATTGCCATCTAGAACCATCTTATGCGATGCAGAAAGATTAGAAAGCATAGAAGAAACCGTCTACTACTTTGGCAACTCAATAAAAACATAAAAACAAAAAATGAACAGTAGATTTGTCACCAAATTGTTACAGATTTAATTAGATCAAACAAGAAACGTTGAGGGATTAGGACCAATAACATCAAAGTAATAGAGTACTTACAAGTTTTTGATATGAAATAATGTCAGATAGTGAAATATAGTGGAAAAATAATGTAAATATTTGATTGAAAATCAGAAGAATTTATAATTTTTAACTACATAAGAAAACAATTCTCATTGATTTGCAGATGTGACGTCATAGGTTTAATGAAAATATTGAGCAGTTGTCTGCTTGATGAGTAACGTAGCGTGTGCTGTTATCATACAGTTTTCATTTATTAGTTACGTATCAATCAACATAAGAGCTCAAGAAGTTTTAATAAAGAAAACATTTTTCTATATGGTCTTTACATTATTATATAAACACGTTAAATATGAAAAGCATAATAAACTTAATTACTATAAAATATTGAAATAAATTAAGTTTGAATCTTATTTATATTGAAGTGATACTGGCAACAAAAATAATTATATCTCGCAGGATCTTCAAAACGACCAAACCATTTTTGATGAATATTCGAATTCTATGGCATCATCAAAAAAAAAGCTTCATCAGGTGTTTTAGTCGTGGTATTTTCAAATCTTAGTACAAAACACGATTTATATACCATTTTCTAGATCAATTAAAGGTCAATAATAACGCAGAATAACTGTCGTATTTACTGTGAATGTTCAGTCTTTATTTTATACCTATGACGTCACGCAATATGGTGGCCTTGATGAAATGTTTAAACTAATTGCAAAATTTTGGAATGTTCAATATTTTTTTCCTAAAAATATTATGATAAAATGTATATAAACTGCTCAAAACTATTTTTTTCTTAAACCAAGCAATTTTCAGTTGATTCTGACTAAACAACTTCGGGTGATGTGCGTCATTAGGCTTAAGTCGATTGATCGGATCCATTATAATTATTTAGTGGGAAATTATCAAAATTAGACTTCAATTCATCACCTGTTATCAGTAATTTTGTCCATTATCATATTGATTATTATTGCAAAAGGTTTTAGCAACTATACTCGAAAAATTCAGTATGTGAGGTTTTTGGATCTAGTTTCCTATACTATAATTAGAAAAGAAAAGACCACAAAAGTGATATTATGAACTTTAGCTAGTCATGATACGAGTCCAATTCATCAATCTCGAAAATATATGATTGAAGTGATCCCTCTCTTTTCAGCAACAATCATTGGGAAAAGCGCCAATAAAAAAAGAAAAATTTAGCTATAGTATCTTCAAATTTGGTGACATCATTTTCGAAAAATTACGAATACTTTTAGCTATATTTATTAGGTTTACCAAAATGAGTTTAGAGAACTTCCAATAAACGCAAAAAAGATTTACATGAAAAGATTTCTCTCTCTTGAAATGTGGATTTAGATTTCAATTTTTTCTGTAATTTTGAAATACCTCTTCTTTTAAATTCAAATTGATCTCCGCCTGAGAAATTTTTCAAACTATTAACAGTAGTAATAAGCGAAATAATTCCATTCTCCTCAGTGGATTTGTTTTTTCTAATCCCTGTATAAAGAGGCGGATTTTATGCGTGACATGCTACATTTTCCATTTCATGAATACATATTCCGGATAATTCATCTTATGCTGGTGGTTAGCTCGTCTTCAAATATTTGTATAATATGTTCTTCCACAACTACAGGCGCGTAGTTGTTTATTTTTCTTGTTTCCTTGATAGGAATATATGTGTGGGAAAATACTTTTGTTGGCAGTATCCATTGTTTGGAACTTTTGCTTTATTTCTATCCGCTGTTCCATACTAATCTATCTTCTATTCACTTAAATTATCTCTGCATAATCGATATCGGTGTTTTTCTTCAGCCATGACTTGGAAATGAATCAACAATGCAATAAAAAGTTATCGCAGGAATTATTGGGGACAGTAACTATTGTAACAATAAAAACACTACTATTAAACAGTACAAGGCCACAATATATACATAGATGTATGTATATTTATATTCGGGATCTCGTAAACACTGCGACCCAAAGGATCTTTTGCCGTGACACTGGATACAGATACAGCTGATTCATTTAGCTCACTCCTTTTAAAAAGTCTAGAATATAGGACAACTTCAATTGTCAGATATCTTCGTCTTCTATTTCAAGAGTTCCCAGGTGTAGTGCTCTGAGGTTACGTAGTGTTTCATACTTCGAGAAAATGTGGATAGAGGTTTCGTCCTCTTTGTAACAAAATCTGCACGCCGTATTATCTACTAGGTCTAGCGTCTTCAGGTGTTTGGTGAGGCGACAGAGCTTCGATAGAAATTCTGTTAGTATGCGTAGATTATTCTCACTCAGTATGATACATTCAGTAGATCTACTCTGGTTATAATTTCCCGGAAGAGTCATTGCCTGTCTCAGCTCCTTTACGTTGTCCCAATAAGTTTTGCTCTTATCTATTTCCTTTTCTAATGTTTTTTTATTGTTCTGTAGCTAAATGTTTGGCTCTGCTTCCGTACACTCCTATTCCAGTTCTATTATTTTGGATCCGCCCGTTTACCATTTACTGTCATTTCTGTTAATGTCTTGTATGGTGCTTTGATCCCATTGGCTTTCACACTTTATTATTGAGGTACAGCTTCTATCGAAGCTATACTTTTTCGATGCAACGTCCTGAGGCATGTCCCAGGGTTCGTCAGTATTTGGGAACGGGTTTTATTCAAACTGAAAATTAATGGACATCTGCGGGGTAGTCCTTCATATAAAGTAATCATTTTATAGTGTATTTAATATCATGTTGCAGCATAACTTTTCAATTGCTCCATTGTACTATAGTTCCCATAAATAACAGCTCACTTATAGGGTGACGATGTTAGTAGACTCTATTCTTCAGTTACTGTCGGGAACGATGAAATATTAAGGGATAAAGAATTTCCAAGATGACCCTATTGAACAATTGCTGTTACTTTTGGTACTGGATTTACAAAAGTGAATTGATTTTAAATGATCTTGTGGTTACTGTAGATGTTCCATACACTTGACGATTTCTAAAAGACACACGATTAAAAATAATGCACGACAACAGTCATGAATGTTAAATGATGATGGACGTTATTTTTAGAAGTGATGAAGCGTACATACTTCAACATAAAGAACTTGAGTTTATATAGGCATGTTCAGCTTTGAGCATAAATAATTTCAGAACTAACTGACCTTTAAGAACAGAGAACAATTTAAGAATTATTAAGAACGAGGTCAATATATTCTACTGAATACAACAGTTATTAGATCAATACTTTTTAAGTTGGCAAAAGCGTTCTAGAAACTGACCAGGCATATCATTTTATATCTCACATGTGGATCGAAAGATGGTCTCAATAATACGGAGGCAAAGAGATTGTTGGTACTGACTTTTTGTTTGTTTGATTGAAACCATCTTCGAATACCCTATATTGAGAAGAAAAAACCATCAAACACAGAGAGAAGAACAGAGAAATGCTTTCTTGTCGAAAAATTCTTACAGTTTGTGGACAAAATCTTGTAAAAACTGAAAAACAAACAAATATAACTAAATAGAATAGAATTAGTAAATATGCTGTCAAATTATAACATAATGCGGGAAAAGATTATATCGATTACATTTCAATTGGCAAGTGATTGTGCATTTTTTGCATTGTAAAATATTGAGCCCTCAACTAATTCTGAACGTGGAGTAGGTAGGTGGAGGTCGTGCTACGCGTTCCTAAGTGGATAGTCGTGCAACGGTCTTTCTGTAAAAGCCTTATTTCTTGGATCATTCACAATGGACAATGTTTCATTAGAAATATTACTAGAATTGCGAGTTTTCCATTATAATAAATATTTTTGGCAGCTTTTATTATCTTATGATAAATTTTTCTGTATAGTTTCACGTTAATTTTGAAGAAGACACTATGTGAGAATTTCCTTAGGTGAGATAAAGATCGCATCTTCTTTAGTGGACCAGAGTTTATTTTGTTTTAATACGCCAGAGGGGGAAAGGATCGGATGCCAGACTAGTTAGTGCTCTTATGAATCTAGAAAATTCGAAGTCCACATCACCAGAGAGAATTTTCAAGTCAGTTGTTTGACAACGGTGCTTTTTTCCGAAAATATACGGCAGAAATTGGGAATACTTTCTATATGGAATATTATTTCTCTTTTCAAAGCTAATTTTTTTGCTAAGGGTAAGTTGATTGGATTCTGTCCCATCACCTCAATCTTTTTCACATTCTCATATTTGAATAAATTTGTTTAAATGAATCACTTTTTGTTATCGAGAGAACTTGTAGAATTGTATGAAAATAATAAAAGGTTTTTCAGTTGTTAATTTTGAAATTTCTATTTACGCCAATGTTAGAAATGAGACTTTATTATTGACAATAACGTTTCAAACAATTAAAATTCTAATAAACTAAATTTCGTGTTTCATTCACGTTTACGTTAGGTCCAATAAATATAAACTTCAGCTATTAAACTGTTTACCGCCTTAACGAGGTTGCGTGACTAAAAATTAGCTTATTGTATGAGAAAATGGAATGGAGCCGTGTGAAAGAAATAGTTTTTAGTAGGTCAATCCGTTCATATCAATAACCGACTATGTATCAGTGGTTTGTTTCCATTGGTATACAATTAGGAATAATGTTATATTATTTTTTTTTCTCTATTGTTAATCGACCTATTATGGGATCATTGGTATCGTATATACAGGGTGTTCTAAGACTCAATGCAGAAAATTCGGGTGAGTAAATGACACTACTATCTGATAGCCACGGGCGGCTCATGCCCAATGGTTAACAAACAAACTTTTACAGGGACAACTAGTACAATCTACAGATAGCTAAAATGAATTTTTCATATCAACCAAGAAATTACTCTTTGTTCTAGTAAAAAAATGAATTCATTGTATTTAATTCAGGAGAACGTGGTGGCTATGCAAATGGACCTCCCCGATTGATCCATCTATTAGGAAGAATGTTATAAGAATAATTTCTGGAATTTATGAAGTGAGGAGGGACTCCATCTAGCATGAACCACATGTCTTTGCGAAGGTTTAGAGGTAAGAAGGTACAAGGAACGAAATGATCGATAGAATAAACTTCCATTGTGACGCTATAAGGCAGAATCTTGGAATGCTTTTCCAAGTTCAAAGAAATATCCTCCAAGACTCTTAGACTCCGAAAATGTGGTTTTTCTTTGTTTTTACTTGATAAGTTGTTGGCTAACCAACTAAATTTCTCTATATTCAAATTTTTTCATTTGTAACAACATTATGGAGTCCAAATATTTACGGTAAATAATTAAAATTGATAATTTTTTTCTCTTTATGGTGAACGGTTTCCTTGGCATATACGACAATCTAAAAATCTACATCCATAACCAAAATTTTAATTGAATTAAGCAACGAGTACCTTTTTGTAAGAAAATCGATTAAAAAATTCATTTCTGCTACAGGTTGTCCCTGTGAAAGTTACTAATCATTGACATGTGTAGCCCCTGGCCTTCATATAGTAGTGTAGAATTATTTATTCCGTATAATTAGGAAAATATACTCAACTATAAGTTCTGATTTTTCAACTTCAAATGCCTATAAGTCAGAATCGAGAGGGCGCATGAGAAATTTTTGTTATGTCACAGTATTATTTTCACGTAATCTACTTACTCCGGAATTTTTCGCACCAACTCTCGGCTCACTCTGTAGAATTCCATGAACTTTTTATTTTAAAAAAAATATTGTTTATTTTTAAGAGACAAAGTGTTTTACTTTGTTACAGGTATTTAAAGGGTTTGAATATTCTCAAATTTCTCGAACGAGATTCATAACCACAAAATAAGAAGATCAAATCTATGCAGCAGTCCCAAGAGTATGCCGAAGACTAGAAATGACAGAATTTAATGTTGAATTTAAATTAATCCACTCATCGTAAACCAAATGCAAAATAAAAGAAGTGAGAGATCGAGAGAAAAGCGGAGTAGATGGAAACACTATCAACGGACACGATTATTAATATTTATTGTTAAGAACAATTATCAAAAGTTTCAGTAATAAATAAATTTATTGAAAAAATGATAAATAGCATTAACTGCGTATCCAAAATAGCACAACTAACAAAATCAGTTATAAATTGAAAACGACTCAGATTTATTTATATATCAAATATAAAGTTAGGACTTATCTGTGGAAATACGGAATGGTTGCTGCCCCCAAACTGGATTCCCAGATGCTGGAGTGAGTTGAATTTGTAGTCTGGTGGTTGGATCCTATGTGATTGAAACTCCCAACCTGTCAGTTGTAGAACAACAACAAAAAAAATAGAGAAACAAGAACACAGATAGAAATTATTGAATAGGAGAACGAGTAAAAAGGTCAAATTTGAATGAAACAGGAATCAGTTCTATTTCATTCGTTTTGTTCCCCAAATAAATAGAATATACGCATTTATATGAAAACTTGCTTAAAACAAAAGGAAATTCATAAAGATAACTAGAATTTCGTAAGCAGAATGAAAAAAAGCAGAGAAAAAGAATACAACTACCACAAATTCAATAAATTTGCTTTGATATGTGTAGTGCAAATAAGTAGATGAAGAATTCAAATTTATTCCAAGGTTTTATCGTATTTCTCGATTGAATAACAATAACAAATCAATTTCTCTCGAATAAATAAATCAGAAGTGACTACTGTGCTACAATAAGCAAACAAAGGAATTATCCAAATATTTGAAGAAAAACGTAACAAGCCTAATGGCATGTTACGATGTTTCAATTTTTGAAACCGCTCGATGAGAGCTTCATTTACCAGTACTAATCTTAGTGGTAGTGGCATATTTCCACATTGAAATATATGAGGCACAATTCGTTTACTTAACCGTGGTACTACTTTTTCATCTTTTTGTTTCATAATCTTATATTGTACATAATTTTCTGTGTCTTCGTTGACCTGAAATAAGTTAATCAGTCAGTACTGTCCAGATAAAAAGATAAAAGTTGTACCTTAAGAAATCTAGCTATGTATGCCTTATTACTATTGTTAATTAAGTTAGGTCGCCATCGAGAAATGGCAATAGTAACATTAAAATGAACTTCATAACAACGCAAACATAATTCTGAAGATACTTCATCTCTTCACATTTAACACTATTGTATTCTGGTTTACGCATGTCTTGGAAATTGAGAAAATACTTTCTAATAGAGTTTTTACACAAAAATGCCTATAAAATAAGTTCAAATTTGTATAAAGTAACTGTTACACTTGGAGTAAACAGATATCTACTGGACGTGGCAATTCATGTCATTCAAAGCCCGCAAAAAATAGTGGCATTCAAAATAAGCTCAATTTGACCGATGATTATTATTTAAAAGATGATTTCGATTTATATATAAAGAATTAATCGAAAATATGAGAAAAAAATGAATGTATATTCCCTATTCCAGAATGAACTTTCTTATTAGAGTCTCTCTCTAATTGGTTCGTTTTCTCTGTTATATAGCGTTGTGTAATAATTATTTTAAAACTGTAATTGGCTCGATGTGTCAACGTAAGTACAATTAGACTTTTTGGATATAGACCAGAGCACAGAAATACACTACTTTAACAGTTTCTTTCTCAGAAATGGTTCACCATTACCCCAACTAACCCTATTTTTCCAAATTTTAGCATTATTCAATTCGGTTCATTGGCCTTAGAGGAATAAGTCTTGTTACTGAGCCATTCGCTTTTCAATAAAATGTACTAATAGTAAAATAGGATTTTCATTTAGGAATCCTATCGAAGCGCTATCGCCTCAATGAAAACGCTTAACTAAACAGATAATGCGGCGTCAGATTTTGTTGCAAAGAGAGCACATTCTCTATCCACATTCTCTCGAAGTGTGACTTGAGGACTCCAGAGCATTACACCTGGAAACGTACGAAATAGAAGATCAGGATCTATGGCAGCTGAAGAAATCATGAATTTTTTAAGAGAAGTGCCATTAACAGATTAGCCCAGTGTATTCCCAGTATTCCAGCAATAAATGGGAACATAATAGATCCTTCGGGTCGCAATTCATATGACACCACAATATCTACATACATATATACAAACATTACTAAAAATTATCGTGGAAAACCTTGAAATTAACCGACAGTATGGGAAATTTTGACGAAACCAAATTGTATTCCACTTCCATATAAAGAAAAGATTCTGAACAAAAGACATTTTCCAAAATAAAGTAATACATTCAAACTACGTAGCTTAATTACTTTAGAAATCATATTTTTATTGTTTATTTCTTCAACATAAAACAATTGAAAATTAAAAAAATTTTCTTAATCGATTGAGTAGATTTCACATCGTTTTCCCATGAGAATTTAAAAAAAAAATAGGCAAAATACTATGAATTGTGTAATTGATACAAATTAGCTGAAAACCTAAGCATAACCCTCATTCCTCTCTACCTATCTACCTCTCAAGGTAAATCTAAGGCTAGAAATCCCGAATCCTTACTTCTTATTTCCTATAGTCTACTCTTAATAAATGAATAAATATTCCTATTATGGTTGAAAAGGATTATTTATGTTTTGGAGGTCCGGGAGGTAATCCTGATTATAAAATTGTAAGATGACACTTGATATCTTCTGATGTTACTGTTTGAACAACGAAAAGTCCTTATACTTATTATCGTATCTCCAACCCATTAATTGTTATGAAGTCGAAATTCGCCGAAAATCCTAATTTTGTTCAATTAAATAATATACCTAAGAAATCGAAATGCTATAACTTTGAATTTTTTAAAGAATGTTTCAACTATATTGAGCAAAATAACCTGAATAGATTTGAAGAATTTTTATGTTTTATTCACATTATAACAATATGCTTTCTTCGCGCATACATTTTCGAGAGAGATGTATTTCTTTATATGTTTTCAGCGCCAATACGTTAAAAAATTATTATTAGTATATTCTAATTCTAATATTAATCTGTTGAATTTTCCAACTGACAGTTTTATGTAATGAGATTTTTTTTCCATTTTCAAGAAACTTTAGATAACTTTTTCGGTAATAGAAGTAGAATCTTAAAAATAATCTTTTCTACAACTCTGTAACTCATTTTCCAATGAGATGAAAGAAGATAAATACACCTGATGTGATCTATGAGTATGCAACAAGAGTACTAGTTTTTTTAAATACTTGGTAATTCTATTTTATGATAATATTTATTTACATAAAATTATAGTTTGAACACTTTATTAATTTCTACATCGATTTTGGCAACATTCACTACATCATACGCCCACACACGTCAAGTTTATTACTTGACACGAGCAGCTTTCGATGCAAACCTTATTTTTATAATTACATGCTTTTGCTAACTAGTAATGGTAGTTTTATTAAAAACAATGGTTTTATTAGGTTATGACACAGAACATAAGCAATAATTGTGAAGCATCGGCCGTGCATGGAATTCTCGATAAAATGATTCCTTTTCCTTTGTTGGAATATTACTTTACTAGCTTCACCAACAGTTTTCCCTTCTTCTCCCAACCCATTTAAATGAATTTTTTCAATATAAATCATTTGTCCAAGTGATATTTTCGAGCCACTACCTGAAGATAACAAAGCATTAACATAATCCTTAAGTAAAGAATATAAAAAAAAATTGTTGTTTCCAAAGAAGTATTTTTTCTGGTTTATCCAGTTTTTCGTTGTTTAAACAATAAGGACAAAATTTATCAAGTGTCTTCTCACACTTTTATGAACAGGAAAACCTCCTGGACTTAATTTAAAAATAAAATTAAGAATTAAAACAATTTTGCAAACCATGTCCTGCACTAATAGTGAATTAAATTGCAACATGAATTATTCATTTCATCTCAATTTTTTTTAGTAAATGCTAAACAGGTTAGAAGTGATTTTTATACCTCATTCCCGTGATAACTCAATTTATATCGTTAATAATTATTTAAGCAACAAGTGAGTGAAGTAATATCTTTTTTCACGATTAGGACGGTTCGACCAATTCCTACGAGTGAAAAAAAGTTACTTAACTCACTAGTTTCATACAAAATGTTTCTAGTCCGTAGACTTGAAGACTTTTATTAATTTTCATTTTGTAATATTAATATCAAAAGTACAACTGTCGGCATTATTGATTTGAAGTGAAGAAGAAGTTACATTACTATTGGTACTTAAATTGGCAACATTTAACGAGTTCAAAGAAACAACATCGTTAATAGTTGTATTAGTACTTATTGAATTGTTGGTAGAATCGAACATCTAGAATGCTGTTTGAAGTCCATTTTGTTTTTTATTGAGTCGTGTACGAACCCTCCAAAACTGAGTTGGATTTTCACCCATCATGCTTCTTTAGTTGAATTATATCACCACCGGAATCCACTAATAGAGACGCTCAAGAGTGTCGGAATGTATGCTCAGTGTAGTTTTTTAGATTGAGTAAATCCAAATATCTTGTGATAAGCAGTTTTTGTATCAGGTACTATAAAACATTTTATTAATTTTATATAATTACTCCCTCCGCAGAGCTGCTGCGATTCTGAATATTACAGCAACCTGAAAGATGTTACAAATAATATCTAAGCTTACTTAAAATTTTTTTCTGTCATACCTTATGCATGAGATAATGATTGTCTGGGGCTTGCAATAAAAACTTATTAATTACGGGCAACAAATATGCAAGAGTTTCCAGTATTTACTGATATCTACGTCGTTATTTACCATTTCAGTTTTGAATAAGTGAATAAAAAAAGACGTGAATATTATAATGCACATAGGAAAGATAATAATACCCCACTCCTGAAATAAATTCATTCTAATCTTGCTCTTTCAGTTGAAAAAATATACTTATATTATAACGATTCACGAGTTCCTTCTTCACTCAGTGTTTATTCCGTTTCTTTTACAAAATTAATTATTCTCTGTATAGAACAAAGGTGAGAAGAGTTTGATAACTAGGTGGGTATTCAATTACCACAACAAAGCATTGAAATTAAGTTGCTTTGAATTGTATAGGAATTAAAAATGTTGGGCTATGTCTACAGTTCTAAAATCGATGTTGAATCATATTTAGTTAATTAGAAAACAACAAAAATATCTTTACTATTAGAGATCTGAGTCAATTAATTGGAAAACGAGGAAAATAATTTTACTATTAGAAACGAAAGTTTCTGAAAATCAACTGGATTCAACGATTGTACTGCAATAAAATAGTTTCTTAGGTTAACTCAAAGCAGCTGCATAATTTATGATGAAGCTCTAGAAGTTAAAATGAGAGTTATTACCATACATCGAAGAGTAGAGAAGAAATAAAACATTTCCAGATTATATTCTTGGTGAAAGTTAAAAAAATGGCAACTAATAGGAACTCTCATGATAGAGACACTTAATATGGAAGAAGGTTATATAAAATTTAACAACAGTATTAAAACAAAAATGAGATAAACAAAAATGACATCTATGAGTTATTATGGAAATAATGAATTCAATCCAAACAACACAATGTTTATGGTAAAAATAAAAATTGCAGCAGACAAGCAAGTACTTCCAATATCAATTGCAGAAAACAGTTATGCCATGATCAATCAATATTTCATAAATACGCACGGCACTCATACCGAATTAAGAAATGAAAAATGATATTTACTTCCCGTATAAAATTCGGTGAACATCTAACAAACCGTCAGTTCACGTGGACTCATCATCTCCACTGTTTACCAATGAAAAAATCACACAATTTTTTCGAAATATTTGAAATGTGTTTTAATGAACAGTCAGTAATCGTTATGGACAACGCATAGTACCACTCGCGGGAACTCCTTAAGATACCAAATAATAGTAGTAACAAAACTCAAATTTATGTCTAAAAAAAATATTCCTATTCCTTTCAGCGATCGTACAAAAGACCCAGAAAACAAAGAACTGCTTACTATTATTAAAGGTCTAAACTAAAGAAAATTTATTTTGTTGAAAAGCTGCACAAAGAAGAGTCATATTCTTCTCAGACAACCCCTTTACTATTGCGTATTCAACCCAATAAAGATATGGGTGAACGTAAAATCAGTTTCCAGAACTGAGTAAAGAGGCTGTAGAACTCGTAAAGAAAGTTCTAGCAGCAGACCGCCAAGATCAGTAACATAAAAAATACCAGATTATTGGATATGAATTGAAGAATGATATTGTTTCTATAAGCCTAGACATGAAAATTTACTGTCTTATTGAAGGGAACAAGGCGCCGGATTATTGGACGTGACGAAGTATTGAACGGCCGAATTACAGAGACCGTACTGTATGTTATAAAATAGATATTATTCAATAAAAATATAAATCGACACAGTGATAAAGACAGAAGACAATACGATGAAACTAATTGATTATAAATTACGAGTATATCTTCATAAAACAAAGTTAATAGGTAAGAAAAAATAGATACTGGAGTGAAAATAGGAGCTCAATTATGAACACATTACTGACTATAAACATCAAAAGTTAAAATAAATATGTAACAAGAGAAATGAAGTTTATTAAGAAGGATAAGTGTGTGTATGCACACTATCAAGAAATTGATTCGGAACAAACTTGCACAAAAAAAGCAAAGGATTATGTACACTCTGGATATTATTTAACCAGAAACAGAAACAATTTAATACAAAATACTGATTGAGATGTTGATAATGTGAAATGGAATAGAAGGAAGGAATTTGTGCCGAAAATAAGAGAAGGTCGATATAGAAATGGAAAAATATTATTTAAATGGTAAAAATCTTTAGAAAAGTTGAAGTTCTGCAAAAAACCATAAGAGAAATACATTTACATCGCTAATGCACTAGTCATCAACCGCCAAACAATTTGAAACATTTGACAAAGATTGAATCCACAAAAAAATTCTATAATTGAGATCCGCAAAAAATTCAAAAGATGAAATGATTGACATACTTGGATTGGAATGAGGTTGTTATACATCGTGGTCGAAGTGAAGTAAAATAATTTTCAAAGAAGTTCATTTTTTGGTATTAAGGTGAATATTTATGTGGCCTAGCATTGTTGTGATGGAAGACTGTTACATTAACCAACTCAGCGGAATTCTTTTCCATTTCTTGCTGTAACCGACTCATTTGTTGTAATTATAGCACTAATCGACCTTGACGACGAAGTTTACATAGTAAATAATTCACTCTCTGTCGTTCCATACAAACAGCCGGGCCGTCACTTTGCAGTATTTTGTGTCCTTTCACCACTTCGAACACGATTGTTAGCGTTAAATTCATGTTTTATCTAAATACCACCGTCATTATTTATATCTAGAGAACTGGCTCCGTATCATTGTGTTCCAACAAAGTAATACTATGTGCTTATTTACACTTAAACACCAGCAAGTACTAGGAAACTTTCACACGAACGTTCAAGCCGATTGCAGACGCTCAGCAAGAAAATAGATTCAAAAATTTCATGCTAACATGGCTAAATGACACTGTATTTGCCTTAAAGGCTTATATATCCTCACAGCAGGTACAGATATATTTGTTCTTATCCTTTAGGTCGATCTGCCCAAAATATTTTGGCCAGGAGGTCGAGTTTTGGAGCCTTCGTCGTTCTCGGCCCGTCGCTGCAAAAAGCTGCTTTTATTTTCAGTTTTTATAAAGTTGAAACATCTTCGAGATCCTTATACATTGGTACAGCTGGTTGTCCTCATTATTATAGCATAATAGTAGTTTTTTCAGCTTTATTTTATACATCAAGATTCAGAGGCTTCACATTTTGGATGACATCCATTACTAGTTTCATTTGTCTCAGTAATACCAATACTAGTGGATAGCCCTATCATTTGCTACCACCATGTAACTGCTTCTGTAGGTGATTTGTGGAATGAAAAAGCTGTATAGATCAATCTAACCACAACGGGTTTTAGGTTCCCAGTTTGTTCAACCATTTATCTGCAAGTCTAAAAAGTGGCAGTTACTTTCCGAACTCGCTCATCAATGTGACTATTCCGGTTGTGCGTGATACCACTAGAGAAATTAAATTCTGAGAATTGGAGAAGGATCCTTAGAATCTTTGCAATGAATTGATCGTTTTTAATAGACGTAAGTGGTGGTAATAAGAAACCCATGGGGAGAGTATCACAAGAAGAATTTGAGGATGTGTCATCTTCTTGAACATTCCAAAGACCACGAGGTCCTCTCAACAAATCTAGAAGTGTGCTTACACTGCATCACACATTTGTTGACATAGTTGTAACTAAGCTCGGCCGTTATGACTTCACACTAGGGTTATAACTGCTCTGAAGATTTACTATGAGGCAACAGATCGCATATATTGATATGCCGCTTACATATACATAAGAGAAGCAAAAAAAAAAAGAAAAAACAGCTGATACCGAAGAAAAAGAAGCATTTGTGAAGGGCAATATTATATAAAAGCCAAAATGTAATCCAAGCCAATTTTATTAGATCTGTGGATTGAGCCGAAGAGAGATAGTCCACGCCTGTGAAGGCAATTACTGCTGGATAACAACAGAGAGTCCATCCAACAAAAACTTTTTACAGCGAAAGTAACGAAAACGATATGGGAGCCTACTATTATTTCCTATGGGGAATATATGAAGGGTGGAAAAGTTTCGAATTAATAATCTGAATACAATTGATATGGCGTTTCCAAATTATACATATTTTTACATTTGATTCCTATACTTTAGAAGAAATTTAGATCAACCAAGAGAATTGAAGAAATTAGTGATAATATTAAAACAAATTAAATTGATCAATTGACTATAATAAAGAAGATGAAGCTGAACTGTAATACATTCGGCTTTATCTTTCGATTCAACGTTTCTTTTTTTGATTAGGAAACCATTAATTAGCGGATCTTTCTCGATTTAGCAGGAAAAGCAATTTGTTGGAATAAATATTTCAATAAAACTTCACCCTCACTTTGAAATGTTGGATTAGAAATGAACAAAAAAGAACGAGAAAAATGCGAAATTCGTATAAATCACTCTTTGGCTGCTACCAATCAAAGGATTCCATTGAGTATTAAGCTAAAGCTCGTGATGGATAACCTCCTTAACGTTGGAGAATAATTTAATTAATATATCGGTTGAGAACCATAAGTATGTCTCATGAAATATAAGGCTGAAAAAATTGAATTTGATCAAAGATTGAGAGAAAAATTAAATCTTCTCACAATGAAGCTGATATTATTTGCTAGCTATTGTTCTCATTATTTAGTTCGTTTCTTTATAGTTGATTCGACTTTGATGATTATAAATAGAAATACTTACAAAATATCATTCAATTGAATTCAATATATCAAAGTTATCCGCATCACATCGGACCGAAAAAATTATTCTTCCGCGAACAGAGTTTAATTGGAAGAGGTAACTTCTATACTAAGTTGTAACTTTTTCATGGTGTCACAATTGAAGGAAGGCTACACCTGAAGAACTACGAACTAGTCAACAAACACTCAGTGTCAAAATCATAACTCTGCCACTATCAATGTTTATTTCCAGGTACTATCTGAGTAAGCAGTAACATTTGAAGATCGAGCATATGGGAACTATTTTAGAACATTTCAGGAATATCTAAAAAAAAACGAGGAAAAGAGCGGGGAAAAAGAGGAAATGTAACCCCTGCATACTGCGATACATATGTGTAGAGCCAATAATGAAGTATGGAGGAATCGCCTGGGAGTGAAGATTCAAAAAGGGAAAATTGCAAATACAGCAAAATTCAAAACACTCGTCAAACTTTCAATAGATAAATCTCATAAACAGGTTGTTTTAATGCATTCTCAAGTTACCATAAGAATATTAAAGAAGACATAATACTCCATCAAGGTATACATATGCCTCCAAACATGGTATTTATAGGCCAAAAACCAAATAAGTATAAACCCTATTCAGCTTGAAATAACTGGAAAAGAGATATAGTGATTATATCTTATAGGAAAAAGTATACACACGAGAAATTAACTCACATAATAAAGTCTAACAGGGACACTTAGAATCATAGCCGTAGTAAATACAAATCCTTGATCAATCAATCGAATGAGACTCTGTATCTGGTCGTAGACATTCCTTGGAAGCTCTGAACCTCAAAGATTTACCAAATACATCAACTTAGGAAGGAACTCTTCATATATTAGCATCATTCATCAACTGTACAAATAGCATACAAGTCTATTATACTGGAGGCACAATCTTTCAGATGGCAGAGAATGCTGAAAAAAAACTGATAATTCAATCAAAGTGTAAGTCTTAAGGCAATAACTAGATAACCTAGAGTCAATCAGTTTTCACGACTACTACAAAGTCCGAGCTACTTTATTTCTAGAAAGAAATGGACTTAAATTTTTCAAAATTAGGGATCTGGAGAGATATAAATAATTCTCATAATTTATATGTATATAGAAAATATTCCCAAGACTATATACATAAAGTGTAGTGATAAAGCAAACTTTTTTGTTCGCTTTTTTTCTATCGGTAGTTCTGTACATAATTCCCCGATTCTGTACATAATTCCCCGAGGTACGTGCTAATGAGTTGTCGCTATATTTGATCCAATTTTTCACTTTTCTTTGTTCTTATGATTTTTTCGGTATCTATTGATGGTACCAAATTCCATAAAACTATTATTTGAAACTGTCTGCTCCAATTTTCATTACTTGTCACTGCATAAGATGGCACAGAAATGTTATACCATTCCGATAGCATATTCTTTGTTTTCGATAAGAAAATTTCTAGATTGTTTGCCACGATATCTCATTTTTTTTAAATCTGTTAATCATATAATTATGCGAAGAGATACTGGTATTTTATGAATCTCCAAGGTTATTTGTGTGTTTTTGTTTTTGATAATATTGATAACTTCTTCCTCTCATCCAAAACTTGATGCAGTGGTTCTGCACACTTCTGATAACATCCTGTAAATCTTTATCTATTATAGTGGTGTCGTCCGCATGTCTTCGAAATTTATCTAACGTCATTGTGTATTTCGAAATTGTCCACCAAAGCAATCTTTATTAGTCTCCGTCAGTTTGTATTTTTTTCGAATAATGATCTGAGTAGATACATGGTAGTCAAAGTGTTAACTGGACGTTTTCTTGAATGAAATCACATTATCGAATTTCTTATGTGTTTTAATTGAGTCGTAAGTATACACGAAATATATCGCTCAATTAACTGGAGCTGAGATATAAAAAACTATATATATAAAATTTATTAGCTTTGAAAACCTTGTATCGACTAATTCACACTTATTGTAAGTGGAAACTGATATCAACCCGTTGATGGACACGCCTGTTATAGCCGTCCTGCTCACAGGAACACGCCTGCTATAGCCTGTTATAGGCTTTAGGGGTCAGACCTGTTATAGCAGGCGTATATGCTTAATAAGTATATGACACCCACGATAGGTGTCCCACCCGGCACATCGTACTATGTGTTGCCGCTCTTCATAGCCTCTAAATATAATATTCTCCTGGAAGGAACATAACCTACAATTACTCGCATTGGACCTCAACATTACGTATTTTAATGCATTATAATTTGTTTTATATTGTTGACCTTTCTGAACTTGAAGCTTTTATGCTAAGACTTAAACAACCTCATCTAAACAGAGGGCACCATTTATTTATGAACAATTAATACAATAGCCTGAATCTTACAAATAAACTTCCGCAAAACCAAACTCATGTGACTGGAACATTGCGCTCTAATAGAAGAGGCAATCCAGTATTGGTCTCAAAGAAGAAACTGGGTCTTGAAGAGCACATTTGGAAGCCCAAAACAGTATTTGTGTCAAAGTGGAGGGAGAAGCGCGATGTTTTTGTTTTCACAACGGGTTATCACCCAGCATTAGTAGATAATCAAAATCGATATGGTCAAGCAAAAACAAAGTCCATTGAAGTTGTTGAATATAACAATTTATGTCAAGAATGGATAGATCCGACCAAATGATTTCATATTGTTCGTCTCCTCGAAAAATAATATTCTGGTATAAGTAGATAATGTTTCACTTTTTGGACAGAATAGTTTGGAGCAGCTATTTTATTTTCAAGAGACAAACTAATAATAACAAGTTGCATTTTATAACTTTGAGAATCAGAATAAATTAATAGAATCATTTGGCACATTGGTATAAATAACTAATTCCAAAATTGTTTGACGTATTATTATCAATAATGGAGTTCAAATCGTTTAGTCCGTTCGTTTTTATCTATGACTGCAATAACCACTACGTCCCACCCCAAACAAAAGGCTTGTCCCGGGGGGCAAGTCCGCAAAAACAGTCCACATATATTTCCAATTCTATTTATTTGTGGAAGCAATATGTTGTGCCTCAAAACATTTAACAAAAATACCTTAAAAAATAACTTTGAAACGTAAGTGACAAAATGGGGCTGGTTTACAGAATACGGGTGTCCATCAACGTGTTAATATAAAATAAAAAAGTGATATGTTCTGCTTTTTTTACTTCGTTGTTCGTTTTGTTAAGACTTAATATACATAATATAGTAGAAAACTTGTTTTGTTGTAAACGCATTTACCTACAAAGTATTGATAACTGTTATTCTCTTTTATCGTGTAGAACATCAATCATTTTCAAACAATACCTAATTTAATTAATCGAAATGTGAATTGTGGTTATTACGAGCGAAAATTTCCAATAATAAAATAATTAATCTTGTTCTAAGTGTCCATAATGCTATTTACATTTAGATCAATCCAATAACTTGACATTGTTATCATTTATGGTGAATATAATTGCGAAAATATAAACCGCCGTTCTTCAAAGGAGAAAACAATCACTTTTCTGGCTAATGCCTCGACGAATATTGAATTACATCTCCTTTGAAGAAAGTTTCATCAGGGTGATATGACAACCTGTCGTTCGAGTAGAGATCCGAACTAAAGACAACGTCAAAGAGCGCAGCTATTTGGTTTATGTAGTTAACCATTCGCCAGTGAGTGTTATCTGGCGTCAACCTTCCTTCCAACTGCGAACCACTAGTCATGTAAAAATCAAACGTCGCCTATAATTCAGATCTCCATATAAAATTCTCGTTTCACAATATTAGTCAATGTGACCGATTTTTATAAAATTTTAGAATCGGCTACTATCTATTTTTCAAACTCCTAATTGGTGAGGGTTGTCCACCCCTAACATTATTTTTAATTTTTGGGAAGAATTTTTTCATGGAACAGCATTTGAAAATACATACATCCTTGGAGTTTTACCCTCCTACGATCAACCCTTACTTTTTTTTAAAGAATTTTATTTTGTCATTACTTAGATTGAATTGAAAATAAATAAAAATAATTAAATAAAAAAATTTTTCGGAAGAGAAAACAACTACTTTCCTGGCTACCTTTTTTTTTCTTTCCTGGCATTATAATTTCTCAAGTTTTCTTAACTGGCACTGTTTTATCCAGTCTTTGTAGATTACCCAATCACCTAGATGTCTCCTTTCGTGTCTTGTCTGCCAATTTTTGCATCTATTATTTCTAGTCTCCCTTCTAAGTTTTCTCATCTCTGCTGCTGCAATTTTATTCTTGTCTCTTTCTGTCAATACACAAGATTCATCCATCAAGTTATTGAGTACTACATATTTGTGTGGTAATTAAAATAAAACTTTAGCATGGTTATTAAGTTATTTTGTTTATACAGTAATATTGTGTTATTTTATTTGAATAACGTGATTGTTGTTATTTCCAATCAATAACTGGAAGTACAAAATGAGCAGTTTATATCTGTTTTGACATGTGTTTGATTAATTCCTCCACACGAGCTACGATACAAGAACAATAATGCTTTTAACAAGTTTGTTAGTTTGAATGGAAGTAATTATGAACCGCGTCATAAAATTTTAATGTAGTGAGGGTCGTTTTTACTGGGCTGTTAAAATATTTTCATACATAGGAATAAAAAGAAATTGAAAGGAATTTGAAGCTATTTTTAAGTTATTTTCAAATGATAATTGAGAGCACTCAGTGAATTAATAATAAATTATAAATGCTAAATGTTATTACCATTACAAGACCAAATCACTTTAGGGTTCATAATTCCTATTTCCATTTAAAGTAATGATAATGGTTTTCAATTTCTATTAGTACATATCTAATTCGATATGGATTTTTATCGAATAGTGGTTAATAATGTTGGGTTATTTATATTGTAGAATGAAAAAAAAAAACTTGGGGCAAACCTAGATCAATATATGGAATTTTGCATTGATACTTATTCATTACACGTGTACCAGGCGTACCGACCTGTTTTTTTTTTTTTGTTTTATAGCTCGAATCTAGAAATGGAATGAATCGTAGTTAATCATCTACAACTTGTAAAGATCATGTTAATTTCTGAGCTTGATTATACGAAGCAAATTCGCACGAATTCCAAAAATAAACAGAAATAATTGACATGAACTTTAACTATTTGGTTCAAAGTTCAAATCATATATAAAGTTTCGTTCACGTTGAAGAGTATTAAGATTCTGGTTTAAATTAATTCTTTTGTAAATGAAATGAAGTGAAGATTTCATGAGAGAAAATAATCCCAATAATAAAATGTGTAAGCACGTAAATTGAGATAACGAGAAGGAATATGAATATGTATATGATAAGTAATATGAGTTAAAGACAGGGGAGATCAAACGAAAATATGAAACACGACATATAGAATAAAAACAATAAGGAAGTTCATAAAATTATCATAATTTTGTTGTTATTCTGGCAAGAAGCAGCTAATTGTACTAAAAAGGAAAGGAACAAGAAAAACGTTGTTGTTAATATCGTATACTTATATATACAACTGAATCAAAATTTGCAAAATTATTGGTAGATTTTCCAAAGGATACAGGGTATTCTCAAAAAAAATAGCTCAGGAAATTTTGAGATACTATTTCTTTCTTTGAACAGCTCGACAAACGGTTTTTGTCGAAGTATGATGAATTAATTTATGAGTACTATTACACACCTCTATAAATTTTATATTTATTGATAAAAAAATTTCGTTCCCATTGTTCTTATTCAGTTCAATAATCTGAAACGCATCGATTAGCTAATTGCAATATCTTTGTTCAATTCTTGTATTCAATTTCATTCCAAATTACAAGAATTGAATTGCTACATTCAGCGCTGCATATTTACTAAACTAACAATATTATTGAGAATTTGAGGGCGAGTTATTGGTTTTTGTTGACAGGATAATGAAAGTACGATGTAGATCCAGATATAAAATTTTTTACCCAGTTGAAATAGCCGTATACATCAATCCATATGAATTATAGATAAATATGACAATTCATTGTCCTAATACATAGAGTTTTGTGAGACATCATTTTCAACATTATTCCATGCAGTTCACTTCGTTGTTCAATTGTTTTGAGTCAATGCGCAATTTCGCGATCCCTTTTTGATTTGTACCTAATTTGATAAACTGATAAGTTAAACGAAAAAAAATTATTTCGATTTGGTGTTATTTTCACTAATATTTGTTTGCAGATTCTGGAAAACATCAACTACTGATTAAATGGTTCTATTAAGCTCTGCTTTTTCTAGCTGATATACTTCCTAATTATTTCAATTTCCTTCCCTCAACCTCGTTTTCCCACATCTTTAACGATGTTTACTAATGCTTCTTCAAAACATGTTATTTCCCTCTCTATTATAATAAATGATATTATTCCTTTTCCTTCACTAATTAAACTTGAATATACCTAGTTCTTCATATAGTTGCTAACTAAAATATTAAATAGTATCTCCTCACCTCACTTACAGTGATTGCACTTATTCAAAATTTCTCGGATGGTCTCTCCTTTGTCATTACTGTTCGCCTATTATTTTTGATCGTAATTTTCTCCAGTGGTATTATCTTTCATTGTGCTTTTCTTTTCCTTTCATCATCGTTGTTATAGCTCTTCCAATATCAATAGCAGCAGACAGTTATGCGAGGAACAATCAATATTTCATAAATACGTACGGCACTCATACTGAATTGAGAAATGAAAAGTAATGTCTACTTTCCGTATAAAATTCAGTAAACATCTAACAAACCGTCAGTCTACGTGGACTCATGATCTCCACTGTTTAACAATGAAAACATCGAATCGTAAACATAAATGCATTTCTATTGGCTGAAGCTGTCGGTATATAATTTCTTCGAAATATTTTTGAGAGAAAGTCTGCGATAAGCATTGGCGTGGCTTGGTGATATTAATTCAATTCATAAATTTCTTTGAATACATAGAAATATGGCGTTCTTTACACTATGGGCGGATGAAGACAATGAAGTTGCACAGTGTATTTATGTAAATGTATCATATTGACAAGCTGTGCAAAGAACAGGGTCATACTCTTCTCAGACTACCTTCTTACTATTCCATATTTAACCCTATAGAGTTTATTTGGGCAAACGTGAAACTAGAACCACGAAAATGTAATCAGTCTCTAGAACTGAATCAAGAGGTTGTAGAACTCATGAAGAAAGTTCTAGCAGCAGACCACCAAGAGCTTTGAAAAAACTGTATTGAACATGTTATCAAAGAAGAAGATGAGTAGGTGATATCACCCTCTTTACAACCCTTCATACTTGAATCAAATGATTATTCTGGTTCAGACGAATTTGACTACCATTATTATTTATAGAGATACTTTGGAATTGAAATGTTTTATTTTCTTTTGTTTTATTTAAAAAGAATTTATTTTCTTTCATGTTTTCTGCTTTGAAATTTCGTTTTCCAGAAAAAAAAAACGAATGTTTAAACCAAATTCCCTCTCAGGCAGATACATTTTATTCGTCTATTTTCGTTTTATAATTTAATATCAAGTTGTAGCAATTTAACGAGTGCATCTCTATAAATAATAGATACATATTTTTAGAACTACTAATAGAAATGATGTTGAAAAAACTATGATATCTTTGATACGTTCTTAAGCAAATTTGTCAATCATTTTACCCCTATTTCTTTTCTACTCTGTTGGGCTTCAGTTTTTTGTTATGTCATCTCACTATCCATCTGTCTGTTTTTCTTCATTTTCTTTACCAAACTGTTATCATAATTATAATATTTTCATTGTTTATTCAATGCTATCTAATTGAATTGTCGATTGATCAGCAAGAAACTTCACCATTCTTAAAATTTGTGATGATAATTCTCTCAAATATGAATACTCTTATCCTCGTAATTCGAATACACGATATATTTTCGATAAATTTTTTTTTGGATAAAATGGAATGTCAGTTTATATAATGGCTGTTGGCAATCGGTTGTCTCAGCATCTCCATTATTATCAACACGTAATTAAACCTGTTGGGGCACTGTCAAAAGCACCTTTTATGTCTACGAAAGTGACATGTATTATAGAATTGTATTGAATTGCTTTTTCCTCAACATATATCGAGTTGAATGCGAAACTTCTTGCTGCTCTTGCGTACGTCTCTTTGTGAAAATATTGAATATTGATTGGAAGGCCATGATTTTATTATGTAAAATAGTTGAACTATCATCCGGTTGGATGGAAATTGGTTTATTTCTCCAAATTAATTTGAAAATCTGCTTCTTAGCTTGATTGAGGATAGTGCAAGTGTATAATATTGCGAGACTCTTAACTTTATATGTGAAGTTTCCTAATTCACGTTGATTTTATACATCCTTTTTAGCTTGTTATCCTGCAATATATCTGAGTGCATCATCTGTGGCTTCAGGTAAGCAGTTATCTTGGTTTGGACTTTAATTAGAAGAAGATATACTAGTGACGTTTGTTGAAGAGAATGAGTTACTAGACTTTCAACTGATAGTTTTATCCAAAGAGTTGGTTTCTTCCAATAAAGTAGATGTATCTTTTAACTGAAGGTTCAATTTTTCTAAAGCTTCTGGTGTTAAATATTCTCCTCACAAAGTGTTATACTTCTATATTTTATTGTGCAATCCAACAAAAACTTTTGAAACTGGTTGAAAAACGTCGCGGAATATCCAAATATCAGTATAGATATCACTTAAACTTTCTTTATTTCGTAAAAAATTAATTTTAATGGAAAGTGATTCGTCAAAAAATTCTCCCAATATTTCTGAACATTCCTGTTCACTATTAACCACAAAACATACCTGTATACAAACATGACCATATGCTATAATGTGAATTTTTAATAACACGTAAGTTCCATATGAATTTTACTTTTATTCAAATAAGGAAGTTTCTTTTGTGAGAAACATAGATTCTCATTCACTTTAAATATTGAATGGTTTTCCTTTGAGGAGCGGTTTTAATAATAGTTTATTTCTACACAAAGGCGAAGACTTCTTTGCACGCAAAATGCACATTTAGATTTGTGTGGTGTATTCAAGGAAATTGCGGTGCTAATTACGTTTGTTAACAAGTTTTGTGGAGAAACTTTCTGAACCGCGAAAACAAAACATCAAACTTTTAAACGGTAAATGGAGTTTTTATCAAATTTAAGTTGTATCAAGTGATATTCCAATTATTGAGAGCTAGATTTTATGATTTTGAAACTACACAAAGCTGAAAAGCATATTTCTCAACTATTTTGAATTATTATTAGAAAAAACTAATTTTAAAACAAAATTGTCGATATCATATTTTGCTAAAAAACTAAAAATCTAATTTTGAAACAAGAGAGACCTGAAATCAAGAACATCTAGAAACATATGTATAATAAAAGATTTCTACTATGCACCTTTGGAATAATTTCGAAATTCAATATTTCGGAAATGTATTTCGCCGTTTTTCAAAGGAGAAAACAACTACTTTCCTGGCTAATACCTCGACGAATGACAACTCCTCTGAAGGGCGAGATGTAAATCGACCCTTTTGTCAATATTAACATCCCTCACACCTCAAATACCATCAAAATCTATACTATCGGCAACTACGCTAGATTTCTACATGACCAATGGTTCGCAGTTGGAAGTGAGGATGGCACGACTTAGCGTTTGCTGAGAAATGCTTAAAAACATGAACAAAATGCGACGCTGCTTAACGTTGTCTTCAGTTCGGGTCTCAAGCCCGAAAGAAGGTTGATAAATTGAACTGATGAGACGTAATAACGTCGAAACTAGTCAGTAATTACATCCTCTTATTGCAATTGTGAGCCATTGGGTATATCAATATCAACAAAAGGATCGATTTACATCACGCTCTTCAGAGGAGTTGCTAATCAATAGATCAATATTAGCCAGGAAAGTAGTTTTTTTCTCCTTTGAAACAAGGAGGAATACATTTTCGAAATATTGAGTTTCGAGATAATTTCAAAGGTGGATAGTAGAAATCCTTTATTTTCATACATTTTGCACACCTCATTTACCATCAATATATCAATAATTTCAGTGTAGAATGTATGCATCAATAATAATTAATTGAATTATTCAATTAATGAATCTAGTGAAACGTAGATACATTTCAAATGTCAGTTTATAGAATCTAAAACAGAAATTCCTCTTTTTCTATCATCAATCAGCTGTCTGGATGGTTATATGATGTTTTTTTATAATTTCAAAAAAAAATAATTGGAAAGGAGTTTATTCACAATAAGTTGAATTTACCGTGAAAAATATAAATAAGAAGGGTCATAGACTATGAATTAGTTGAAATAATAAATTGTGTATCAGAGGAATATTTAGAATATGAACAATTCAAGGGATTGATTAGATGTATTGAAGTATTGAAATAGACAGTGATTTAAAATTTCTTATATCACGAAAAAAACTTGGAAATTTGTGATTGAGTGATTCTCGATGGTTTTCATGACATGAGAAAGTTATAAATGGATGATTGACAGGAACCATAAATACTAGAAGAAACGAAAGAAAAGCTCTCACTTACGTAGTTTGTGTGTTTGTTTTCGTAAAAGGCGAATCGGGGGATTTACAAATTCTACAAGTAAAAAAATCATGATTTAAAAGCTAGTAAACTTTCTTTATTGATACATATAAAGAATAATACACATGTGTCGATATGTACCTCAAAATTTTAAATTAGATTGAACCATTACGCGCTGTATATCATTTCAATGTAAAAATTTATTCATTATTGTTAGTTTAGAAGTATATTGGTAAAATATGTAACTATTCACATTTGAATAATTCGATCAAACTTTGGGAAAGATATATAAGTTAAAAATATTCGGTGTTTGCTCAGATACAAATTTTCGTAACATCATCCCTATTCACGATAGAGGGCGTTGAAGGAGAATGAAAATATATCTGACTAATATATTTTTCTATAGAAAATAGTATACGACGTTCACGTATGAAAATAACTGATAGGGGTATTCTTTGTTATTTTCAGATGTAAAATAGGGAAAATCAAGTCAAGAGCACGTTTTATTGGCAGCTTAGCCTTACAAAATAAAATTGGTACTTTATTCAAATGAACAGATATCTATGTTCTCGCTTTAAAATTTGAGTGTTATAACTCATAACGACACGCTTAATAAGAATCTCAATGATTGAGACCTGGGTATAGAATTAGAAACAGCAAAGTTCTAGAAAGAATGGAAAACCTTCTAAAGCTTGAGTTTAGGTCTCTTCTGATTCAAAATTAGTTTCTTTTATAATTATTCAAATTTTGATGTTTCGATTTCTCTTTAGTCTCTTTCAAAATATTAAGACGAAATTAAAGAAACAATGAAAATATTACTGTACTCAGATGGAAGTAATGGACGATGGTCTTTAAAAACCTTCATATACAGTGTGTTTTAAAGAAGGTGATCCCGTCTCTAGGCTAGATAGAAAACTGAAAACACATTTTTTATTATTTCGCCGCAACTACTGGCAACATTGCATTTTAATTTTATGCGAGTATGTTTTGGAAGCTGATACATCCAATGAATTTGTTTTTATGTCCGACTTTCATAGGGGCGCTAGTTACACGGTTTGTACCAAGTAGTATTCAGCATAACTTTACCAAGAAGGTACATTGTATAAAACTCAATACTGCATATTGTTTTCGGAATATTTTAATTTGAGAACTGAAGTATTAACCGATGCCAGTATAAAGTAGGTATTGATAAAGTGATTGATTATTATTAATTAGTAAGAATTATGTGAATTGAACATTTTTGTCGCTTAAATGAGACCCCATCGATAAAACGGATACATTTAAGAAAATTGGGACTGAGGGTTATCGTTTCTTGAAACAAACGTCTCACACAAATTCCATCTAATCAGTATGGGATCTTGTTTTTCAAAATTAAGAAGTATTGGCATTGAGCTATTGGAGGCCTTAGTATGGAACAACAATTTGTTGATCATGTACGAGTATTGCGAATCTGGGACTCAAATTGTTGTTACTTTCATACTAAGGCCCCCAACTGAGTACCCATAAGTATTTAACTTTGAATTTTACACGGCAATATAATTTTTTCTGAGTTTGCCATGGAACACTGTCATTTATTGATAGTTATGACGTTGAGTCAATAATAATGACATTTCTGAAACTTTGTTATTTGGTGAATTAGATATTGTTAATCAAATTTTGAATTCACTGACATGTTATTAACCTTAGGCGAGTGTTTAGAAAACTCTGGGGAAGCTGTTACGCGGTATGCAGAAAATAAACTCACCAAGTAAACAGTTAGTGTAAGAAATGTGGCAAGACAAACGAATGAGTCTTCTTCAAGTATCTTGAGGATAAATCTTTGGGAAAGTTATGCAATACTACTAGGTACGAATCGAGTAACTAACGCCCCCTATGATAGTCAGACATAAAAACAAATTCATTTGATGTATCAGCTTCCAAAACATATTCGTATGAAATTTCAATACAAAAGTAAGACATGCCTTGTTCAATTTTAGGTCAAATAAAACTTCCATAATTTCTAATTGTGCTCACATACAAACAGGTAGCACATGCTATAATGGAAAACTAATAAAGACAATTTATTGTTGTTAAGTTAACTAAATTACACACGATTTCAAATTATAGCACTTTCGATTCATAAATATTTCATGACCGACATTATTATATGTTAGCTACGTGGCTAGCTAAATGAGGTGCAATCCACATCGGTGCTTTGTTATTCCGAGAAAGTTCAGGAAATATTGTCTCTCGTATGGAGGACAATAGTTAATACCATTAAAAACTGACAAGAAGCTTTTCCAGTATACGAACGTGAATAAGTATTAATGAACTTTATCACCATTAATCAATAGCATACTCCCTTTCTTGTCATTTATTGGGTCTTTATCGATTTAATGTGTAATCTAATGAAGATAAAATTATGTACTATATAATTTTTTAGTGTTTGGTTATCAACATAGAAAGGGAACTATTTTTTTGAAATGATTCCATTCGAATGCGCTCAATTTTCATACATGTGACATGACTGAAATTTTCCATCAATGTACAGCAAGTGAGTTCATCAATTAACCGCGGGTATGTTCCATAGACTTTAGTTTCATGGTAACTCCAAAAGAAAAATTCAGTTACACTCAACCCAATCTTCTATTCCAGCACTTTGTTAGAGAAAACACGTACCGGTGTTAGAGATATAAGCAGTTATGCTATTCTGTTGAAATCGGGTATCGAACACTGAAAAATTCTGTAGCTCTGTGTGAAAAATGTCATCGATCATTACCACATACCACTCCAAATTAACAGTAACCTTGCGATGATACAGCCTTCTAACTTTTGACAATGTTGCCCGATGAATTGGAGGTTTCTATATAAAGGAGCCTTGTTGAACCAAGTGGAGGTTAATCATTTCATTGGCGGAATTTAGTCTACTTGTAGCGTCAGTATCTTTCAATCTACGAACTGAATTTTATATGAGCTCAATTTTGTATCTTCGTTTAAAATCTGCTCTAAAATAGAACTGAATTCCAAAGAACTTATGATCATTTTGCATGTCCTGTTGGAGTTTTAAGATTACGCTGTCACGATATACGGTGATTCAACGAAAAGTGTCTTTAATGATTCATCTGAGTTGTGCACAAATTTTGTTAACTCACATCTTGAATTTCAAGAAAGTTTATACAGATATATGTTATCAAGAAATGTCACCTAATCATCTAATTACATAGATAATACGTATTGTTGAAGTAAGAATGTGATTTATTGATTTACAGCTCATGAAAAGGACTATTATGTATATTATCACAATAAATAATTTATCTAGAAATAAAAAAAGTAACTTTGAGTTACGGTAGAATGGTATGGTATGGAATATTAATGGGACTAGAGATTCGAGCAGTAATTGATTCCAGTTATCATTATTGAATAATATAGTCAAGATAATTATCATTAAAGGATAAGGAATAGGAACCTCAAGTCCCGAGGGAGAAGGGTTTCCATGACTCTCCTAAGACAAGCCAACGAATATTTGTTTATTTCTTGTTAGATCAACTTTTCAAATTGACGTGGTTGAATTGCCTTCCGAAACCTGGAACTTTGAATAACCCCAGTAGGATAAGTCAGAAGCCATCAATTCGGTTGACATATAGCCTAAGAACTATCATCATTTCTGCTGATTAAGTGACCGAGAAATGCCAATTCCATTCATTTTATCAAATATTGTTACCAAACCGCTCAGGGTTTAATGTTATTATGAGGCTGTTTCCAAGAAAAAATTCATTGCCAACGATACCTTGAGTTAAAATTGTATGATACACACTTTTTTTTGTGAATGAAGAAATTCGAGAGCTTAGTCTACCTGTAGCTTTTATGGATAATAATGGATTATTTTGGGACTTCTCTCATTCAGACAAAGCTCTATGTTGAGATGCTTTGCAGGTTTACTTGGACTTCTTTCCATAAACTCATACAGCCTTTCAGCAATTCCAATCTGGACTTGGGAAAAAAGGAGAGTTTCAATGATAGATAATTCATCTGCTTCGTGAAACTTTGATTGTATGTGACCCCATCAGAAATGAATGTGCTTGAACGCATTTAAGTCAATATAGAGTTACTTGGAAGTCTGACTAGTGTGTTAAAAAGTGATTTAGTTGTTGTTAGAAAAAAACTTTCATTCACTTCGAGAAACTGTAACTTCCTAATATGAAAATTATATCTGACTTTTATATCCTCATAGATTTTTTCCCTACTTTGCCTACCGATTCAATTCACATTTGAGGAATTTAGAGAAATTTGTGAAGTGATTTATATTTGGAATATATATCAGCATTTTCATTTTATAAGATATACACAACACTATATTCAACATGGGCCAGAAACGCCCGTATTAAAATATCCCTAAATTGATTGCATCTTAATTAGAAATCTGCTAATTTGCTTTATCTTAAAGTTTCCACGATCAATGGAAAGTTACCATTCCTCAACCTTCTGTTAATTGATTACAATAATTACTGAAAATTCAAAGATAATCGTTGTGTCGATATTCATTAGCTTATCGTGTTCACCTTAAATTTTATCATGAAATGAAGGGAGGAACGTCTAAAATCTTAATCCTTATCTTAAGAATATTCCAATTTATGAAACTCCTCAAAGTACCAACAATTGCGAAAATGAATGCTGTATTTGTTCATTTCCTATCATATTCAAAGTTCATTGTTAGAATTTATTATTTTCCATAAAGTCGAGAATCTTCATTTTCCATGAAGCATTAAAAATGTGGTTGGAATATATTTTCTTTTCTTGTTACCTATCTCTTAGCAGTGCAAAACAATTCTCGTAAATTGTCTTTTGCAGCAGCTGCCTTTTGTTCGTGGTATTTGCATAATTCGTAATTTCAGGTGGATAATATTCCTTTCCATTTTCAAATCGAATCAACTCGATTCTGTTGAAATTTACACTTATCTGAGAAATCGATATCCTAACAGCGAAAATGGGGTAAATTCTTCAATCGACGTAAAGTTTAACGAAGGATAGATAGAGTTCAGAGGTGACAAGTTTTGTACAGAGAATCTTATGATATAGCACCTACACTTAAAAGTATTTTCACAATATGAAAGGCACAAACTTCAGAACCCATCAAACAAAAAAATTGAGTCAGTCTTCTCTTTTTCTTTTTCTTTTTTCTGATCCTTTTTTTATTTGCAATCTGTAAAATTTCACAATGAACAAATGGTTTCACGCAATATAAACTGTCTTGTAGGAGACTCACCAAGTGGCAATTTCTGTTCACCTAAGAAAAAAACGCATCACTATGACACTAAAATCTGTCACCTTCTAAGCCTTTGTTGGGTTGGACGTCTCATTAGAGGTTAAGCCATTGTGTTGTGATGGGTTTCATTTTTGGGAGTGAGATATTTCTTCTTTAACTGACTTAATTTGGAGGTCAAAAGCGATAACGCTGTTGGGTACATACCAAGGAGCATTTACAATAATTCTGGTTACTTTTGATTGAAATCTTCTTAGAATTGCTATACTTGTGTTGGATGCAGTACCTAATAGTTGAATACCATAGCCTCAGATGGGTTTTAGTATGACTGTATATTAGAAGCTTGTTTTCGATTGTTACTTGAGATTTTCGACCTATTAACCAGTACAGTATGCTGACTTTTGGGCCCAATTGCTTTTTCTTGGTTAGTATGTGTGTGCTCCAGGTTATTAGTCGGTCCAGATGAATTCCAAGATATTTGGCACTCTCTTTTTGTTGCAGAAGATGCACGTTTAATATAACAGTTGGGCAGATTCCTCTCCGTAGGGCAGGGGTGCTCAAACGGTCGATCGTGAGTGCTTTTTGAATAGATCTCGAGAAGAAAAAAATTTTTTAATGAGTAGGTAGGTAACTAAACTACAAAAATGTATTACGTAATAAAATAACACTGCTTGCGGCAAAAGGCGGCTTTATCAAAGGAACGCGCGGCACTTGTCAAAGAAAAGCCGCGTTGTTTCTAGACTAGACTGTACTGTCTAGTTTCGGGCGGCGCGTTTGACGGGAACATTCGAGACTTTCTTTCACGCCGATATAAATGTTGCGCCTGCATGAATTGGAGTCATTCTGAATTGTAACTTGATAGCGATACTACGTCGATACAAAGTTTATTATTAAATAGTGAAAAATGAATGTAGGGAAGAAATCTAAAACGTATCATTTTAATTAGGATTGGGAGGAAGAATTTTTCTTTTGTATGGAGAAGGATAAGTGCATTTGTGTTATTTGTCGTGCGTCAGTTGCAATCCCTAAGCGTGGTAACTTAGAGAGGCATCATAAAACGGTTGATAAAAACTATCAAAAGGATTTTCCGCCACAGAGTGAATTAAGAAAACGAAAAGTAAGTGATTTTATATCTTGTTTGAAAAAAGAACAAACCATGTTCACAAGACCAGCCAAACAATCAAAAGCTGCTACGATCGCGTCATTTAAAATATCGCATATATTGGCGAAACACAAGAAACCATTCGAAGATGGATCGGTGGTGAAGGAAGCATTTATTGAAGCGGGTGAGACTTTATTTGGAGATTTTAAAAATAAAACAGAAATCATGGAAATCATGTCTGCTATTAGAGAACTTCAGTTATCTCGTCCGACTGTAACAAGGCGTATTGAAGTCATGAGTCAGGACATCGCAGATAAACTAAAACATGATATCATGGAATGTACATACTTTTCTTTACAGTTCGACGAATCCGCCGATATGACAGACACTGCCCAGCTGTGTATTTTTATTCGGATGGTATTCAATGACATGTCGGCTAAGGAAGAATTTTTGACAATCATTCCTCTGAAGGGGAAGACCCGTGGCGAAGATATATATGAAGTTTTCTTTAATTTTGTAAAAAACTACGAGCTACCAATATATACATTAGTGTGCATTACAACCGATGGAGCACCAGCAATGACTGGAAACAAAAACGGTTTTGTGGCATTGTATCGAGCTAATGAAGAATTCCCTTCATTGTTTTCATTCCATTGCATTATACATCAACAAGTTTTAAACACGGAGGAAATTATGGGCATTGCAACAAAAATTGTGAATTCCATTCGTGCACGTAGCTTGCAACGGCGGCTCTTTCAGTTGCAGTTGGAAGATAGGGAGTCAGCTGAACACACTGATTTAGTTCTTCACACAGACGTCAGGTGGTTGAGTCGCGGAAAGTTCCTACAAAGGTTTCAAGAATTATTGCCCGAAATAACAGCTTTTCTAGACGAAAGAGGTGATGACACTCAGATTTTGAAAAACGAAAAATGGCTGACTGATTTGGCATTTTTGACTGACATCACAATGCACTTAAACATCGTTAACTTGGAGCTTCAAGGTAAAGGAAAAACTATTATTGAGATGATTAGCGCAGTAAACGCATTCAAAAGTAAATTGCAACTTATGATAGATCAACTGAAAAGAAAGGATCTGAAACATTTTCCGTCTTTGAAAGCAAGGATTCCTCAGTTTAATTATGATACGTATGAGGCTGAATTATCAAATATCTTGGGACAATTCGAAATGCGTTTTTATGATTGCAGTAAATTGGAAAATATAGAATCATTTATGAGTTATCCTTTTTCATGTAAAAACATTGAGGAATTAGCTACTGAAATAGCAAGTCAGTTTAATATGAACTCATATTCTGTTGAAAATGAGTGCAGATTATATCAGATATAGATCTCAAAGCTACAGCACCTGATACAAATTTCTAGCGTTTTATATCTGAAGATAAATATCCGA
The DNA here is from genome assembly GCA_026230145.1 of Diorhabda elongata. Taxonomy (NCBI): domain Eukaryota; kingdom Metazoa; phylum Arthropoda; class Insecta; order Coleoptera; family Chrysomelidae; genus Diorhabda; species Diorhabda elongata. Next base: position 26,829,354 of record CM047933.1, on the reverse strand, counting down.
ATCTAAGACAAATCGTCCTTCAACTGACGGCATTGTTTGGGTCAACTTACTTGTGCGAGTCTGCATTTTCTGAAATGAAGATAATTAAGTCAAATTATCGCAATCGACTAACTGACGATCATATGTCATCATGCTTGCGATTAGCACTCAGTGGTTACGTACCATCTTATGAAAAGTATGCTGAGGACATGCAGTGCCACGCTTCAACATCCAAAGCCACTCTTTAGTTAGGTTTAACACCATATGTAACTCCTTTGTTTTGTAACAACCAATAAACTCGCAATTTTGAATAACTATGAGTTTTTTCATTAATATTGTAACTAACTAAACCTAACCCAAACCTTGACTAAAATAATGTACCTATATTGTGCAGAAAGCTAATATCTATATATGCTACGGTACACCCTACCTAGGTAGGTAGAGTGTATCGTGTATGTACGACAACCCTGCATCACACATACTTGCAGCCTCTCAGAGTCGATCGTAAGTAGTCTAAAAATATTGAGGTAGATCGCCAGCAGTTCAAGTTTGAGCACCCCTGCCGTAGCGTGTACGTAGCTTGCACAGATTTATTTTCAATTACTTTTCTTTCCCAAGTTTTGAGCCACACGGAAATGAAGTCCAAATTTCTCTGCAATACATGAGAGACCATAGCTGGGTTCTGGTGAGATGGTAATGCAGTGTAATCTGCATATGTTGCGGTAGTTACATTGTTGTGTGTGTGAATATCAGCTGTGTACATAAGATAGACAATCGGGCCAAGTGCACTTCCCTGTGGAACTCCTGACATAATTGGATGTGTAGTGGTGATGTTATCATGGATTTTGACTTGAAAGTGTCTGTTCTGCAGGTAGTGTAGAGGATTTAGAAAAGGTTGTGCGGGAGTCTTTTCCTGATTTTCTATAGTAGTTCATCGTGCTAGACCTTGACGAATACCTGAGCAATATCTGAAAAAGCCACCGAACAGTATTCTCTATATTTAAAAGATTGATTTAGAGATTTTTCTGTAACTCGATGAACTTATTCTATAGACGCACGCTGCTCTCTAAATACAAATTGGTTCCTAGGTATTAGTCTGCTGGCTCTTAGGATCGTTCTATTTTCTCAATAATCAGTTTTTCAAGAAGTTTTGACATAGTTGTACAATATCCTAATTGCTAGATAATCTGTCATTTGCAAACTTTTTAATTTCTTCGTGTGGCAAGTGGAACCAAAATATGGCCAATTTTGTCCAAGAAAACGTTATTTTAACTTTTATAATGAGTAGAGCTAACAATCCTCACACTACAACATCTAAGAACTGAAGAGTGAATAGTATATATATATATATGAAGTGGCCTCCACTGACGGAGTATATTGAACAGCGACTATGAATAAAAAATGTATCGAGTACTTTTGAGATATGGTAGCAAAATGTGCTGAAATCCCACTAATAACATTCTGCCTGGTACAAATGAGGCTACGAGAGATATCGCAAGAGAAGAAGAAGACAACTATCTGTGAATATTGTAAGAATTGGCTCTGTATAGAAAACATAAAGGATTGTTGTAGTGAAATATATAATTTTTTGTGTTTTGGTTTTATTTTCCAAATAGTAATTCCATATTTCTTATATAATATATAAAAAATTTGAGAAAAAATTGATAACCTAAGAAATATTTTAATCACCTATAACATCAGAGACAAATATTGGAGAGGATTTTATACTAAACTTCCTGTGCACCTAAAATGTAATTCAAAATTTTAACTTTTCAATTTCTGATAGTGGTAGGCTTGACGTCGATGTCAATTTCTAGTCCAACCGTATAACAAATGGTGAATTGATGAATATTCAAATCCCAGATATTCCATAATAAAAAGAATGAAAAATCAAAATGAATGGATAATATGAATTCATGGAGCACCCTTCACCTAAAACTTTATACAATTTATAATATCACCGATTAAACAAAAAGTCGCTTCATATATTCCACAACACAGATAACCATGTAAATAGTGATAAGAGACCGATTTAATATCCCAACTAGTACATCATAAATCTTCGTTAACTTAACTGTATGATGCTTTTTCAGCGTAGTAGGATATTCTCCCATTTTCTCATTTAATACTTCCGTTTTCTACACGCTGAAGCAGGTATATCACTTTTTTAATATACGAAAGGAAGATCCAAATAAATATTACACAGCTCAACCCTCAGTTTATATTATCACAACAAACCGTTGAGCTCAGAATAAATATCTACTTGACATATTACAATGATTTCATATTTTTATCTAGGGAAAAAATATCGTACCCCATATGCACTGAGTTCAAAGTATAGAAGTGAACGGATCTTCTGATTATTCCATGCTGGGCTCTGATATACCATGGTAAGGCAGGATATCAGATGTTGATCAACTTAACAATTGATTTTATTGGAATTAATTTGTTTGTTATTGATTAGGTACGCATAGTTAGAATTTGGAACTAAATTTGAGGTTAAAATGATTCTTGAGGAAACTCTAGGGACACTCTAGCATCTAAGCATCTACAGGTCGAATGTTCTAGAAAGTGAATTGGAGAACGCTTAGAGTTGGTCGAAAGTTATTTTGAGTTCAGTATATTATTATGATATACATGAGTTTTTTATTATCCTTGGAAGTTTTATTGTTGTGACTTACCAAGATTCGAGGACTTGACTGCTAAAGATACATTGCTGAGATACCAGTACCAATGTGACATTAGGAAATTAATTCTTAAATGGGACAAGCAGATATTGGTTTCGTGGTTGGATAAAAGTGAGCAAAAAAAGTCTAGAATTAAAATTTTTGCCAATTGATATATTACGAAGGCTATTATTTGAGTTTAAAGATATGACAACACTGCTGTGAATATGTCAAGTTTGACATTGATATCATGAAGTTTGACATTTTTAATGGTGAACTTATTTAGAAATTCTTGTCATACGAGTGCTATTTGAGTTGTTTACAGACACTTCATAGTTAAGTGTTGTATCAAAAAAAATCGATGCTTTGAGTAAATTGGAGGCATACTTGAACATAAGCTCCACTCGCATACATTCAATATTGCATGAAAATTTGGCTGTCAAAACGATTTGATGATATTGTATAACGCATAATTTTGAAAGAAAAACTCGTGTCGATTGATACGAAAAAATGCTTACATAATTAAGCCGCGGTGCTTCAAAAGATGTTTATAAGTTCGCGACAGGTGACGAATCATGAATCTATGCACATGAACCCGAAACGAAACAGCAATCAACTGTATGGATCTACAAAGCACTTCCAAGCCTGTTTTTTAGTAATAACTGGACATGTCACCCCGGAATCATTAGATCAACTTGGAACGGTCAATTTTGAATTGTACACCAGCATTTGTTTGCTAGAAGTGTTCGAGATAATCAGTAAAACCAAGTACAGGAGATGAATCATTCCCTTCCTTAACAATGCGAGCTCTAACACACACAGTTCAAACGAAAACAGTCCTTGTTTGGCACCCAATGATTTCTTCTTGTTCCCGCAGATCAAAAATAAATGGCGAGGTCAACGTTTGTCTACACCTGAAGAAGCGGTTAATGCGTTCAAATCACATGTTTTGGAGGTACCTCAATCGGAATGGAAAAAATGCCTACACAATTGGTTCAACTACATGCAAATGTTTACTGATTTTGTTTTTATTTGTCTATCTCAAAAATTGAGTAGCAATCCTCGTATATATAACCTATAGCTGAAGGATCGATCATAATGATTGAGATCATTCTTTCTCAGAATTTAGCATAAGTTCATCTACTTGAGTTTTTATTCAAATATTTCAAAGTGGATGAAATTATAACTTAATGGGGCTAGATACCTTCAGATCGCTTGGATTTGGGTTGATACGTGGTATTTGGATACAAACTAAATACTAAATCTAAAATAGATAATTATTATAAAGAGTCAATAAATATTTTGCGGATATTTACAAATGAATTTCATTCTTAATAATTTCAAGCTCCCTATAATAAATTGACTTTTTAAAAAACACTTTATAGTATGATAAATGTATTTATGGTTGAATTTCTCATCATCTGACAAATTTTTGAAATTTTTTATACAAGAAAACTTGCCAAGAAAACCAGAGAAACTGCTAATTAACATAATGATCTTGTGAAGAGTTCGACAAGTTTTTGCTAGAAAAATAAATAATTTAGAGAAATGAATGATGTGCTACCTTTCCAATCTAAGTAATTCATTTGTGACTGTGACATAATATGCCCCACAAAAACATAGCTTCACAACTATATTCAATTCAGAAAATATTTGTGAATGTTTCACCATGTTTCACTAGGTTCAGCAGTTAACAATCGGTTGAAATATATTTTGCTCTAAAAAGCCAAATATAGCAAGTCTAAATCCAAATCTGAACTATCCGAGATTGTCTGGACAACCCTAATCTATACTAGCGCTAACTAGAACTAACATTTTGTAAAGTGTTTTTTATACAGGGCATCACGGGACTTAATTTAAGAACATTTAAGAATTCCTTTTTGCTTACTTTAGATTGTACAGGTTGTCCCTGTAAAAGTTACGGAATGTTAACCATTAGGCATGGGTTTAATCATTAGGCATGAGCTGGCCCTGGCCTTTGGATAGTAGTGTAGAAATATTTATTCCGTCAAGCAGACTAATGGGACATACGTAATCATCCATTAAAAATTCTCAAAAATAGGAGGTCGTTCGGAAAAATTGTTTTGTGGCATAGCAATATTTTCACGTCATGTACTGAATTTCAAAATAAAGCAAGTCACTATTGCAGAGCAGTAGAAAGAGATTATTCAATAAATACCTCGACAAAGACAAAATATTGATTTTTAAACCTAGAAAGGACAAATGTCATACTTGTGCCGAATTCACTACTGGAAATATAGATAGGACAGAGTATAATCTTCTGAAGAAAGATGAATCGCGTGTAGCTAAACAGAATGCGATCTCGTTGTGCTTAGGCGAAACAATGGTAATCACGAACTGAACAAATCATACTCAAAAAAGGCCATACTATGATGGAAATAGACTCTGAACATCTATTATTAGAATATTACTTCAAAGCGTCTATTTTAACGTTCGCAGAATAAAACAGAAGAGATTTAACAGAGAGAAAAAGACAGGTAATCCTGCAGTTGCAAATATCAGGGCTATTCTTCATGAAAATGGTGAAGTCTCTAACAAACTCATACATGGAAGTGAATAGAATTTCATGCCACAACGTAGACAAATCTCAATACCATTATATACTATCTAGTACTTTGTATCTGTACATTGTCATTTTCTTCAGCTTGAAATATTTGTTTTGCAACATTGAGTTTGTTTACAAGTGATTGCTCTACGTATCCTACTGTCAACGATTTCCATCCGCCGTGTCGTTTGAGCTCTAGTATATCTGCTCCAGTATCTGCAAGGAGTGTCTCCTGAAGCACTGATGTGTGTATAGCACAGGATTCTCGGAATTCAGTCGGGATTTCATATGGGATTTTAGCAAATATGTTTACACCAATACTTTTATTGTCACATTCATATGTTGCCGTGGATCTTATTACCGTTTTATATATTCTTATTTTTGTTTTTCTTGATACTTATTTTGACTTCATCAGTGATCTAATACTTCCGAATTTTTGTTTTCCTCCAGTTATTTTGGCTTTCAGTTCTAATTCTTTCACTTTCTTGTCTTCTATTATCACTCCTAGATACACAAAGTTGGAAACTTTTTCGAAATTGTACTCTTTGCGTCTGGTTGTCCTAAAGTATAAGTAATCTTCTATTTCTCTCTGTGTATCTCCCATGATCATATATTTTGTCTTCTCTTTATTTTTTTTTCATGTGTTCAATAAGTGTTCAATAAGTACAACTTTTAGAAAAAATCACCGTCCATATTTTGTTCTGAGCTCTGATAAGAAAGTGGGCTATAAGGATTTTGGAGTGTCTTGTAAAGTTGGTTATTCATGACTCATATACCTCTATATCTCGTATCTCTCGAGTACAGAATTGAGGGCATTATTTCAGACTTTGTCTAGCACAATGGTGATATATATTAATTTCACGTGGCTCATAAGGTCAAACACGTATATAAATGAAAATATGGATACTACAAGAGATAACAGTTCCCTTATTACAAAACAAAAATAATATCTGCAGCGTGCAACATTATTATTATTTCCATTTCATATGACTTTTTCAGATTTATCCATCTATATATGCATATTCATACGTCGACCTCAAATTTTTTTATTTTAAGAGATAATACGTTGAAAACGCAAGGCGTCAGCAACTCCTAGTACTAATTTGATTCAATATCACAAAATATAACACTCACAGTTTGCAACATCAAAATTGTTATTCTGAAAAGGTGCGAATCCACAGGATTTCTTTCAACATAAGTTTCTAGAGATAATGAGATTTGTAACTTTCCTCAGGGTTAGCTAGCGAACTTTCAATTGTAGTAATTCTTTTCCAAGACAATTACACAAAATCGGAGAGAAAAAATTAAGGTTTTCTTTCTGTCTGTCTATACATTTAGAACATTAAATACATCAAATAAATTACTAATAATAGTATATTGTTCACTAGTGTATACTGAATGTTATTATTCATGAGGTGAAGTTTACTGCATAAATCACCGAGTGAACAATAACTTATTATACGCGAGTAGAATACCATACTTTATCCAAGACTAAGTTTTTTTGTTACGTTATTAAAAACAATCATATTTTATTTTGAAAAATGTTTCATACAATATATTATAATAATTAACACAAAAATGTATGTATTCAGCTTAAAAATATTACGTATCTAGTTTTAGAAGATGGTGATATTCAGTCATAGTTATTAATAATTGTAATATCAGAGCAATTGGTGAAGTTTATCGCAGAATTAACATCAAAACTAATGTTATAGTTGCCAAAACATTCAAATTACTTTCTTTGATTTACTTTTAGTTGAATTGAAGACGATGTAGACTTCTACAACGGCGGTAGGGGTCTTCTTCGTTATACCATCACCACGAAAATAATAATAATAATGATGATAATAATAATAATAATAATAATAATAATAATAATAATGATAATAATAATAAATTAATAATAATAACGACGAAATACAGTGTTTTAGAAGGAAAACAATTGAAATTCAGGCGAAAAATGCAAAAAAATTTATATTTCGAAAAATTCTACACACATAATCTCAAAAAAGATCACGTGAAAATCATAAAATTTATTTTTGAAACATATATGTGAATAAAAGTATATAATATTTTTCTCCTTTTTCTGTCGAAATCAGCAATATCTTTAAGAATCTGCTCAAAAGAGTCTATATATTTATATTTTGAAAAATAGAAAAATCTAAATCAATATATTTCCATCCCTATATTCTCATAATAATTTTTATTTACTTAGACCTACACATGAACTCGCACTCGACAATCTCCACAGTCATGCCGGGTTCCTCGATTTTCCTTTTATTTCGGAGCAATGAGTTCGCACACACTCACCATAAATAATTCCTCCAATCGCTCATAGCCTCACTACTCATAGCCAACTCTCGTTCTAAAAATTTGCACGAGGAATACTCCTGCGACCAGGCATATATAAAAAGAGCGATGGTCTTCAATGATGGTCTATTACCCTCCAACCAAGTACCGATCCTTAGTCCCTTCTCCTCCCTACACGAGCGTTTACTGCATATCCACCGATCGTAGTTACCGCTGCACGGAACAGTCATAGGATATGCACAAACGCACTTCTTTTATTATACCATGGTCTTGAAAGAATTTTACTGCACCTTCTTCATCTCCTACACGTTCTAACACACCGAAAATGTTTAAAACGGATATGTTTTTGTTATAAACTAACAGCAACAGAATATTTCGAACCAAAATCCAAATTGTAAAAAAAACCGAAATTCAATCAACAAATAACAATTTTTTTTCACACTCTCCGCCTCTCCCAATCTAACCTAACCTGACCTAACCCATCATTTTTTCATGTAAAATAGTCTTCCACCCCATCCAGACACTTTTATTATTCATACTTTCGTGGTGGTGGTATAACGAATAGGTACCGGTGGTAGACTTCCATCCACCGTGTCTTTTAAGGACAGTAATAATACCACTTAATTTAAGGAAAGCAGTGATTACCATTTTTGTAAATTTGAATATGAATTCCAATTCTTTCAGTTGTTCATTTAGCATTTTGATTCAAAAAGTATTGATCGAAGACTTTTTTGCTTATTTTTAAATAATTATTTTTTCCTCTAATTAATAGCTCCAGTTCATTCACCAACTAATATTGATTGAACGAACACAGTTTAATTTGGTATTCAAACAAAGGAATCCTTTAATAATAAACTCTGCTAGTCAAACAACAAACTACTCAAGACAATCTCGGTTGCTAAATTATACATTGAAGTTCTCCAAGAGAACAATCTGAAATGAAATAATAGTTAAGTCCTGATTCTATTATATTCTATAATTCTTTGTGCGAAGAAAAGAATATTTAAAGTTTTCCAGTTCATGTGAATGATCTATTTCTTTTATTCAATAATACTGATAATATAAATCAATTCAATCATTAAATCTAAAATATCCCACTGGTCTATGTTTTATTACGATAATCCATTTAGCCGATTGGAATTCTCTATTGAAAGTTACTACTAAATGTTAACCAATCTATTGTCTTGAAATTTCCCATAATTTTAATCAAAATATATGATAAAAATAAGAAATTTATGGAACAAAAGTTCACTCACGCATCATATCAAAGGGGTCGTATTATTCTTTGTACAGGAAGTCATACAAAAGTATGTTGCTTTCCTTCATTATTTCACGGCACATTTCGCAAATATCCTCACCACGAAAATCACCATGAGATGGCTACAGCAATTCGACTGCAAATGTGATAACAGCCAATAAGGTGTATTAATTGTAAAAATTTAGTCCGTTGAGTACTCACGATACAGACAATGATTTGAATAAAGATACTGATGCTGATAAAAAACTATTACTCTCTGATAATTAGCTGAAAAATCTGCTATTGAGTAAAGTTGTGATTCACGGTCATGTATACTAAAGAAAAAATTTCATAAAATCAAAACTACTCAACAAACGGTTATAATATGTGAGAAAATAGTTGAATAGTAAATTACCATAGTAGTACCGTAGAGTATGGGAGTTTTATATAGAATTCACGACTTATTATTAATCCTTTCATTAACTAGCTCTTTGTTCACAAGCTGAAGAAACTGACCTTTTCAGGATAATTTTTGACTTGATTTGATTTGAAGCCAAAGTAGCACACAAATATATTATTAGACGTTCTCAACCGCTCAAATACGAGTGTGTTTTTGTCTATTTTTGAATGTGGAATCCAACCAAATGTAGCTCGCATAACTTTGTCATATGAAGCAAGAGAGAAATACTACAAATTCATTTACAATTTGTAGACAAAAGTTTATTAAAAACCAACCAACTTATAAATGACTAAATAATCACCAAAATAGAATTAAATTTATAAATGAAGTATACAAACGAAGAATACAATTTATAACGATTACTCTCTATAATATACATTGTGAAAATTTTTATATGTAATATATATAATTTAATTGAGTTTTACTATCAGAATACATAACATTTACAGCGTAGAAGGCACTTTCCAACACATATACTTTTAAATTCTTGCTAAATGTAGGAAAATATACTAATCAAGTCGCAAATGATTAAGCCTTTTTTTCGCATTGTACAATAATGAGCCCTCAACCAATTCTGAACGTGAAGTACGTAGATAAAAATCGTACCCAAATGGATAAGTGTACAATGAACCGTCTAAAGTAGGAAAAGCGTGCTTACTGATTTGGAAAACGAATTAAAATATGAATAAGAAAGAAAGAGTTTAGCCTGAGTAATGATTTAACGGCACTCTTTTGTAGTTTGTAGATTCGCTCAAATTGAGTCGCACAACACGAATCCCAGAAGGGAAGGGCATATCGGAGATGCGAGTCAAAAGGGCACAATAAACTATTATAAAAGTTGATGAGTTTAGTTCGTTGGAAACTGATCTTAGCGGAAAACAAGCAGAACTTAATTGTTTAAATGAAGCGGTGATATGTAAGTGCCATTATAAAGAATTGTCTAGAACTCATATTGAATCACTCTTGGCTTCTTAACGGTTTTGCAATCATATCCTGTATGTTTGCCATGTTCTCTGACATCAATTCAATTTTGGATGTCATTTTCTTTATATTCTGATTTTAGAGGTGAACATTGGTTAGAAAAACAAACAATTGTGCGTGCATATTGTTCAATGCTACAGCTACCAAAAATTCTATTCGTATACTACGAGTGTTATCTGAAAATTAATTAATTAATTAATGATAATTCCAATTTTCCAACAAAGTGACATTTCATTAGGTACATATTTTGAGGCGGTGCTTTTTAACCCTTCCACTTAATGGTTGCCGTCTTTCTCCTAACAATATATCTTCGTATCTTGAAAATCCCTATTGTGCAACTGAAATTTCAAAGAAGGGAAAAGAAAGAAGTCGCTTTGATCAGATCTGGTGAATACAATGGCTGGTCAACCAAAATTCATGGGAATTAGCCAAGACAATCTTGGTCGTGTGATAATGAGCTGTACTGGTAGAAAATATTTTCTTTTTCTTTAAGTGCGATCATTTTTTTGCAATTGCTTCTCATCAAGCAATGATGTATAATTATCTCTTCTTATTGTTTGATCCTTTTGAAGGTATATTATGAACACAATCCCATGACTATCCCAAAAAAGATCGTCACCACATTTCCGACCGATGAAACCGTCTTATCCTCTTTCGGAACAGCTTTTCCATTCGAATTCTACTGTGATGACTGTTTTTTTATTACAAAAATGTAGTGGTGGATCCAGGGTTTATCTACAGTTATCAGTGGATGAGAAAATCTCACGTATTTTACTTGAACCGCTTCACTTATGCCTGGGAAATATTCATTCGAATGTAGCTTTGATTCAAAGTGTGCATACGTGGCAACCAATGCGCTTATAGCTGATAATTCTATGTCTAAATTTGATTCGACGGTCATCTCGTAACGTTCAACAAACTATTTCAATGATATCGCTGGTCGTTTTAAACGCTTTGAGTCAAATTGATACAGCTACGTTCGAATTCAATAGCCCAAAATCTTACGGTCGTAAACGATGGTGAAGAGTCTCCGTCTAGCTCCTCTCTCAGTTGCGTTGGCGTATCGTCTTTCGAAAATTAATATTTAATGGCACCTCGATACTCAATTCTTCTAATTTTCAGAAAACTTTCTCAGATAATCTCTCAATACATGCGAAAATATACTTCACAATTTATACTAATAAGTATCTATATCTTCAGGTCAAGGTAGGTAACTTGACAGACAACACTCGTATTTTCATTTTACAAGAATACTGTGAAGTGTTAACTTTGAACAACTCAAAATAGACGTCTACCGATCTACTTTAACTTTTTATGACTTCACCTCAAAGAAACTGGAATAGCGAACACGTTCGATAAGAGATGGCAATATCCATCTCTTATCGAACGTTTGAGCTTATTGAACAATCAGCTGAATTCCAATTTGCAATTCCAACAGAGCATGGATGTTTTAAATGAGATTTTACCTAGGTAACTCTAAACTAATTTGATTGAGCACTACAAGTTGTATGATTAACTTTAATCAAGTGGTTTGGGGTCTCTTGCATCGTAAAACGTGTCAGTAGAGGTGATTATTAATTTCATCAGTAGTTTGTTATCAATCTGAACATTATTCCCGACTCACCATAGTTCGACAACAATACTCATCAAATTAAGAAAGTTCTCGAACCTTTGTGTGGAAGTAAGCATTTCTCGGAAGTGAAATGACATTTGATTTGGATAAATTTTGTCGAATGCGGTCTGATTTTGATGTAGAAATTTAACAAATATCAATGATTGAGTAGATATTGATATTGAGCTCATCTACTTTCTTCTTGACTAAAGTGTCATACATTACTTCTATGATTCTATGTGTTATTCTGAAAGATATAGAAATGTAATTAAGGAAAATAGTAGACGACTTCAAAGTCCATGTTTCTATTTTAAACTATAGAGACATTTGCATTACTATAAGATCGAAAACCTTTGTATATTATGTGAAATTCAAATTGCTCAAGTTTTTTGCACTTTTATATAATTTTTTACATTATATAGAGTTTTTTGAGACTTCCAAGCGGCAAGGCAATCAAGAAAATAGCATTTGCAATACTAATGAATCATTTTAATCGCAGTGAAATACGAAATAAGCAAAAGCAGTGTACAAGAATTGGTAAGGTTTGAAATCAATCGAAAGAATTATTTTTGTTTTTGTGCTTTCTGAATTTTCACAAAAAGTAGCTGGTTTAGTATATTCAAATTTCATTCAAGAGCCGATTGATATCGTGCTTTTTCATTATACTAGTGTCAAAACGAGATGGTGAATTCGAAATTAGTTGCATTGAAATTAGGGGCACAACTGATGACTCAGTCCCTCAATTTAACATTAATTAGGATGATAAAACTCCCTTATATGTCGAAGTTTTAGAACAAACACCAGCAAAATATAATGAAAAAATTTTCGGCTCAGAAATTTCCACAAATTCATAAACTCTCTAACATTGTGATTCTAATTAAGTTTGGAAATTTTGAAGTAAATATTTTGAAGTAGAAGTAAATATCAAGTAATCACATTCCAAGACCCCGGAGCTGTTAAATTAATAAATTATTCTGATGTTCAAAATATCGAAAAATTAATAATAATAAGTGCTCGTTATCATAAAAATGATTGGAATTATAATCATATTTCCATGAGACTTTTTATTCAGAAAATACAAGATTGATTGTATTATATATGATTCTATTGAATTTTGGAAAATGATTAGGTGATTATACGTAATAATATTTCAATTAATATTATCTTTAATTAGAAAACTATTCTGAAAGTAATGTTTTTACAATTGTTGTCCATATGTACGGAACAAATTCTATTTCAGCGTTATTATGTAATATCTGAAAAAAATCTGAAAGAGGTCGAATTCTTCCGTTATCCTAGCTTTTAAGTCAGCAATATTGTCTGATCTATTAAAATATATTTAAATTTTGAATAACCCCATGAGAAGTAATCGAGAAAAATCAAAGCAGGGGATCTATCCGACCATTCGATCGTTCCACGTCTTCCAATCTGCCTATTGGAAAATATCCCCTTCAAATAATTTCTAACTGTACGTGCAAAACGCAGTGGTACTAAAGCTTGAAATGAAGACATTATTTTGAATTGACGTTCAACGGCATATTATTTCTAGAGTGGTATATCAAAATAATCTCTGAACCGATTTATTGGAAGTAATCTACTCATGCCCAAAAAGTGCAATAGTTGTGACCTCAAGACTTGGTACAACAAATTTGCATACGACATCAGCTAATGGCCATAGTAGACTTCAATTCTCAGCGAATAATAACTCTGAGTTTAATAGAAAAAGATTATAACTATTTAATTACCAGTAGAACAGAATAGTAAATTATGAAATTTGATGTTTGAGCTCCGGCCTTTTTTAATAACATTGCTGAAAGCATGTTATAAGACTGGTTATAAGACTATTCCTAGAAAATGACAGTAAAATAATTTCTATTGAATTATCCACAGCTTGATACTGAATTTTTTTCAATGAACTGACAGATAAAAAAGTTTTTGTAAAATTTTGAGGTTATGTCACCCCTAATTAACTAAGATTAGTTCTATTGCCTACCACTCACCGTTACCTAATACCTGTAACAGTCTTATACAGTGTATCAATTTGATATTTTGAGTTGAAGAGTTACAAAGAAATTAATCATTTTGAAATTTTGTGCTCCAATTTAAGAACATTTAACTTTTTATTTAAACTCGTAGCCATAAATAACGCACCACCCTTTATTTCAATATCAAAACTTAGATGTTAATCTTCTGAGTTTTTTTTCCTATCACAAAAAGCTAAAGTATTTTATATGTTAGCGATAAAATCAGTGAATAAATGTTTTTGTGTTTTATATAATTTTGATTATATGCATATTTTGATATTTTTTTCATTCTATTGATGTACCAACTGGACAGCAGTAATTCAATTTAAGTGAATCAAGGTGTGTTAAAGTCGAGACTAGTATGTTAGGCAGTTGAGTGAACGAGAAGCTGGAAGAATAGCCGAGTTGGACAGGGACAAAGTTATCGTGGAGTGACAAATCTGTTTGGCGTTCACCGCACAACCATTGGCAGATTGATGCAAACATTTCAAGAGACCGGTTCACATTCTAGGAGACCTGGTCAAGGACGTCCTTCATTTTTAACTCCTCGAGATGACCGTTTTTTGAAATTAAATTCATTAAGAAATCGGTCAATGACAAGTGCCGCGCTCAACAGCCTTTTACGAGAAGTCCGAAATGTAAATATCCCTGATAGATCAATAAGACGACACCTCTAGAATGCTGGTCTACACAGCTGGAGAGCTCTCCAGGCACCTTTGCTAACCAGGCATCATCGTGCTAGACTAAGATTTGCAAGGCAACATTTGGATTGGAATTTAGAGAATTGGTGCCAAGTTTCATTCACTGATGAGACAATAATCAGTCTAAGCAGTCCAGATGGACGCAATCAAATTCGAAGATAGCGAGGAGGAATAATTGCGCAGACTTATATTCCCATTTCCAAGGGAGCTGTTCCAAGGAGGGTCTATCATGTTTTGGGGAGAAATTTGTTTTGAAGCCCGCACAGTGTCTTTTCCTAGACCCGTCCTTATCGCAGCTAGATATATAACTGACATTCTTGAAAATTACGTCGTTTCGTTTGGGTCATTTATTGGTGATGATTTTCGTTTAATGTACGATAATGCTAGACCACACGTTGCGGCAGATGTTCTGAATTACCTAAACGAAGTAGGAATTCATTCCCTGGAAGAGTCACCAAGAAATCCAGATATGAATCCTATCTAGCATGTCTGGGACATTTAAAACGCCGCATTCGTCTTCGAAATCCATCTCCTCAAAATTTAAATGAGTTTGAGCAAGCGACATTAGAGAAATGGGAGAACATACCTCAAGAAATGATACAGCACCTAATTGAAAGCATGCCCAGGAAAATGTTGGCAACAATTAAATTCAGAGGCGGAAATACACGCTACTAGCGTTTTAAAGAATGGAACATTATTGTTTAGAATGCAAGTTTTATTTTTAAGAGAATTTGTTTTTTATTTTTCTACTTATTAAAAATCACTCAAAATTACTACAAATTTCTTTTTATTGCGTCAAAATGATTGAAATTAAGTTAAAAAATAGCAATATTGATTTATATTTATTGAACAAAAAATATGTAGGGGTGGTGCGTTATTTTTGACCAGGAATGTATTTGTATTCATTATATTTTGGTTTCCTATACGGTTTTTCTCTGTATCATTTCTTATGTGGGGGTGTATTGAACACAAGCATTCTAGATTTTTCCCCGTTTTTTGAGCATGTTGTTCAACTTAATGTATGTGTCTTTCCTTACTTCACCAACTAATTAACTCTCAATATGTTGTCTAGCGTTTCGTTCACCAACCATCATAGTTGAATATCGATTATTATACAAATCAATAAAATCCACTGTAACTATTTTGTTCATGTGTGAGGTATTGGGGCAGGAGACAACATTATTTTTATTAGTCTCCAAAATAAACACTGTTCATCCACTCAAGCGGATAATTCCTTTGTCAAACTAGAGTTTCAAAATAAGTTCACCGACCATCTACAAAATAGAGATTTCTTTTCCATGTAAATTCACACATACATAGCAATTCTACTGCTTTTCTAAACGGGCAAATGTTGTTTTAGTTAACACTATTAAATATTTATAGCTTTAAGCACCATGGAGCAGTGGTCGTAGATATAACAGCGGAAGTGTTTAAATTATCAAATCTCATTTGAAACTGCTTTTGTTTTGACCAGTTTGTTTACCTTTTAATGTTAGTACGAAGCTGAGAACAGTATTGCATAACCATTATATTTAACATATCATCTATCACGTGAATTTAACCCGGCATTACACGCGTAATGGTCAAAAACACCGCATTTTGCCTTTTTTCACTAAAAATTCGTTAAATAGGAAATTTGGCGCACAAAGCTCCACCTATTCCCTCTCCATGATATTTACAGTTATTCTTCAAGGTCATTTTTCACCTTTCTCGAACCGTTTACTGTGTAATCGTATTTATTGCTGTTGTCATCACGATTGTGGTCGAAAGCACTGTGCGCGTGTACTAGTAAAGCAAGGAAATATGAAATATTTTTTGTTTAGGTGAGTATTATTGTTATGTTTTTTAGAGATAATATTAGTATTTATGCAAGTTTAATTTTTATTATATGTAAATAGCCTGTACATTATTCCATAGGCGTCAAATATCCAATTTTTTCACACGTGCTAACAATTCAGAAGTAGACATATCTACAATAAACCATTCTTGTTTCAGAAAATGAGTTATGAACGAGAACAAGCACGTCTGCTGGCGCTATATAATGAACATGAAGATGAGGATGAAGATGTTTATGGATCTGTTGAAGTAAATGAGTACGATTCATTATCAGAGCAGTCGGACGAGAAAGAAATCGTGCAATGCGATGAAAAACGAGATAATATTGTGATAAATGAATGAATGAATGAATAAATGATTTATTTGTCGGAAAAAACAAACAAACTGTATGAAACAAATTTCCTGTAGAATCGTTCAATAGAAAGAGAAAACTAGGACAAACTGTAAATTAGGCTTCAGGGGTAATTGGACCAGCAAAATTAGCAACGACTGCAATAGAAGCTTTCGAAATGTCTTTTTCCAGATGAAGTAATTCAAGAGATTGTTCAATGCACAAACCAGTATATTCGGTTCAGAAGACCACGTTTTCAGAGAGAACGTGATGCTGCAGATACAGATGCGAAATAAAGGCCGTCATTGGTTTACTCTATACAGCGGATGTGCTAAAATCATCACATTTAAATCTTAGAGATTTGTACAATCAGAATGATACTAGTGTGAAAATATTTCGTCTTACTATGGGTATAAATCGGCTGCAATTTTACTAAGAGCTCTGCGCTTTGACAATATTGAAGATAGAGAAATAAGAAAACAAAGTGCCAAGTTTACGCAAGCGCAAAATCTTTTTGATGGTTTTTTTCAACGATGTCTGTCAAACTATTCTCCACGTGACTGTGTGACTCTTGATGAAATGCTCGAGTATTTTCGCGGTAGGTGTTCCTTCCGTCAATATATGCCGAAAAAACCGGCGAGATATGGATTAAAAATTTGGGCATTAGTTAACCCAGAATCTTTTTATATATATAATATGGAACCTTATGTGGGAGTTCAGCCACCCGGTCCATACAAAGTCGACAATTCTGGATCTGGATCTTCATAAAAATGATAAGTTGACGTTAGTTGCCACACTGAAAAAAAATAAGAATGAAATTTTGCCACTATTCATAGCTAAAATGGAAGACCGAAAACTTTATTCAATCATATTTGGATCCACTAAAGAAATGAGATTATTGTCATATATGCCTAAGAAGAATAAATACGTATTGTGTTTGTCTACTTATCACCATGATGAGAGCTATGTGAACCGCATATCATAACTAATTATAATTCTACAAAAAGTGGAGTTGATGTCGTGGATGAGCTGAAAGGTAGTCTCGTCCAAGTCGTAGATGGCCCCTCACAATATTTTATGCACTGCTAAATATTGCTGGAAAATTTTTTTTAAAAGAACTTGGTTTGTCATTTCTTAACGATTATTTGGTAAAAAGACAAAACATCGTAACACTACCAAAATCAAACATACGAATAAATGAAATTCTGGGTGTGCTCGAAACACAATCACCACCGAAAACATCAGTTTCTGGAAGGTGTTATTTATGTAGTTCTAAAAGAAATCGAAAAACATCAACACAATGCAGAAGCTGTTAGAAATCCATTAGCCGAGAACAAACTGTTCCATTGTGTCTATCATGCGCAGAAGGAGGAGAAGAGAGCCTGATAATTAGTTTACGCATTTTTTATAATTTTCAAGTATATTTTATTGTCTTTTGCTATTATATTTCTAAAATGTCTAGGAGTCTATTTATTTTTCAGTTTTTTATATGAATATTTGAGTGCGGTCATTTACACCATGCGAGTGTACTTATTGCAAATGTAGAGACCCGTGTAACGCCGGGTTAACATTACTATCTGTTATGATAACAGGATCTTCTACTCTTTATTATGAGAGTTCGAATTAATAACATAGAAAAAATAGTATATTACACACAGAGGTGGGAAGAGTTTCATTAATGTCGAGAGATTAGATATAGTTAACCAAGACGCGAATAGAAATCTAAAGAATGAGGTGAATCATCGAAAAAGTCACCGATATCCTAAGAGTTATAAGTTTAACTTTACTCACAACAAAAATAATATTTTTAATTACACAAATACTGAATGAATTTAACTAATTTCAACCATTGAATCAACTAAAATTCATTGAAGTTAACCACAATTCCTATTCTATATTAAAATAAATGCTGACAAATAGTTATGAAATATGATCTTTTGCGTTTTAATTTAGATCTTTTTATATGTAACTCGAGTGATTGTTTGTATTAGTAAAACACAGAGAATAACTTTATATTTGAATATCACGTCTCAAAACATAAACTTCTCGTAAAACTTAAGTGAGGGTAGCTGAAAACTCCGCCTGTTGATTCGCCTAGCTTATTTGTTATGTTAGGGCTCAATTTACTTCTAAAAGAAAAAAATCAATACAAATTGTGAGTTCCGATAGCGTGTTGTTTAAATTGGTATGAATATTTGACAGATGCCTTTTGGTGCATAAATGTTAACCCTGTTCATCAACTGTGAACTAAAAATGTAAATACCACTACCACTTCCTCCATGAAAGATTTCCTATTTCAACAAGTTAATCGTTTTTATTTAGAGTAGGTATTCAGAGATTAAAAACAGAACCACATTTTATTAGTTGATCAGAACTAAATGACCTTATAAGAGAGAACTGATATTAGGCTCCAGATCAAAATTGTGGAAACTTTTGCAAAATGTCGTTGAAATTACATCTTCTTGGTCCCTCACCATTTTCTCATGTACTTTTTTTCTAGAATGAGATGACAATAATATTGGTGAATTGATGTCAGGATTGGGTCAAATGCATATATAGAGTGAAGTTGATTGACGTATGAAAACGAGGTGCCGACGGCTCTGACTAAAGCAATATTCAAAAAAGGCTTTTTATCTGTCCTGAAATAAGAGAGTTACGCAAGGATTTTGCTTCTCTATGAAGCCTCAGCCCTATTTAAAAAAATACGTGGTTGACATTTTGGTTGGTTTTTTTGCCAAGATTAATCGGTTGCTGATTTGTCACAAACTAGGATCCAGCCAACAGTAAAGTTTAACTTTTTTTCCAGCAATAAGTGATTGAGACAGTGATTGAACATTTCTTCAGAAAATTGCGAATTATAAGAAGCGTTAGTAGTGGTAAATGGTACCCAACCATCCTTGTACACTACTGTTGGAGCCTCCAAAGTGACTAGCGACTATAAGAAAGAAACTAAACGTTAAAACACTAGTTTGCCAATGTAGTATCAAAATTTATGTCGTTACCTCAAACAATTCCGAGTAAAATCCTGAAATCAATAAATACCTTTCACTACTCAACTTGAAAATTTTAGTTCTATATTTTAACTAGTTCTAAAAAATTAAAAAAAAACGACGTGTTACCCTCCGGGAGTGCCGGCAGAAGTGAAAACTTGAATATTAACATTGTGGATTTTTGATATTTTGGAATGGTTAGGGAATAATTTTGCACAAATTTGCTCTATCGTACACAAACATGACAATTTATATCACATTAAAAAGTCTCTCAGAAAATTCAACTCAAAAATTTTTAAACTCATTGAATTTAAATTTCAATATTCAAATTCTATGAGTTTGAAAATTTTTATAAGCATTGATAATATCAAAAATCACCGGTAATCTTAAATAATTATTTCCCAGACTATGATACATGAGTATTTGAAAGCTCGGAAAATATCGTAAAGTCAGTCCACTTTGGTGTTTCGCTTATTTTTTATCGAAATTCCATTACATATCTTAGTTCTATTGCAAATGGACATAAAAAAGCTTTGCGTGAAATAAACTCGACAATTCAGAATGTTTTTCAACAGTCTACCGAATTCTACAATTTCAAACTGCATCTTTTGAATGGTTATGGAATTTCTAAATTGTAAAAACATCTTTTTCGAACACTCTATTATGTAATTATCACATCGCTAATAGAGACTCTGTGACAAATCACATCGCTTAGCGACGAATGATCGTAACGTCAGGCAATCGTTGTATTTCGCTTTTATAGCCCTCTTTCTGTCATTTTTTAGAATTGTAATTCACAGTTTCTTATTATAACCATATTCGTCCTGCTTTTTTCGAAAGTACATTTCGGCACGCGGATTACTTATATTCCATAATCATAAAACTCACTTTTTCATCAAGTTTCCTCAAATCCTACGTCCAGTATTCTTTATACTATACTTTTCAAAAAATTTGATCTATATTATGTTTTGTCACGTAACACAATATGGCTAAAGAAAAATAGTTTTTCTACGACCGTGCATTTGAACCCACTTTCCGCACGAATTGTCACTAGTGCGGGAAAGTGAAATTATGCAAATTTTGACCTTATTAGATAGTTTTTTACTTCTGAGGTTTTAACTATTGTTACTACAGGTAAATAAATATTTACGAAATAGTCCATCAAATAAAATTTAAACCTTATTTAGCTTTTTGTACCATTTTTAATTTTTTGAAAATATAAAATAATAAAGATATTTTTTTATAACCATGTACATTCTTCAAAGGAGTGTCACAAAACCACCCGGGTTTGATATCAGTTGCAACGAAAACCCAGGCGTGTAATTGTTACTAAAACGTCAAAGTTGTTCAAAACGTCTTGGAAGTGACCGAATTAGTACAATCTTCTTCTCCTTAATTTAACCTCATTAAACCGAATCCGATACAATAATATTAATGGATTCATCCGACAAAGCCATTTTGGAGGCTGCAAATTAATTCCGAGCTGTTACCTGCCAAATCCTGACAGAAGGTATGAGAAGCAATATGACCATTTTGTTACATGGTGTAAGGAGAAAGGGGCCAAAACTTATAAAGAAGAGATATTTCTGGCGTATTTTTCTGACCTAAGTAAGATTTTGAAATCTAATACATTATGGTCCCGCTATGCGATGTTAGAAAGTTTAGTAAAAATAAAACAAAATTTGGATATAGGAAACTTCCATGAGCTAACGTCGTTTCTTGAACAAAAAAATATTGATTTTCGAGCACAGAAAGTTTTTACCAAAGAAGATATATCCAGGGTTATGCTAGCTCCCGATAATGTATACCTGATGATTAAAGTGAGTAGTATTTTTGCACTAGCTGGCACTCTCCGCAGATCCGGGCTTGTAAATATCACTGTCAACGACATTCAAGATAAAGGCAATTGTTGTGAAAATTTCTGCTTCCAAAAATCATTCGTCAAGATCATTTGTTTTATCTGAAGAAATAAATGATGGAACCTATTTGACGCTGTACAGAAAGTACGCAGATTTACGACCACCTACCACTCCACACCGCCGATTTTTTATTCATTATAAGAATGGAAAATGCTCAGTTCAATGCGTTGGCGTAAACACTTTTGGTAAGATGCCAGCAGAGATTGCTGCATATTTATGCCTACCTAATCCGGAACGTTATACAGGACACAGTTTCAGACGTTCTTCGGCAACGTTCCTAGCAGACTCCGGCGAAGAAATAACCAACCTAAAACGCCTCGGTGGCTGGAAGTCTATTACTGTCGCTGAGGGTTATTTGGAGGACTCCGAGAATCAAAAGAAAAAAATATCAAATGAAATTCTCTGTACTACAAATGACTTAAAACCGTTGCCGTCACTGTCATCGTCATCTTTATGCAACCTGCAACCGATGCCATCCTCATCGACGTTGAAACCAGTTGAAACCAAATAACTCCACTGGACCGGCAATTCTTACTAGTCTACAGAAAACAACAAATTGTGTTTTCAATATTAATATTTATAATAATTAATAGTTTTTAGTTAAAGTTTTGTATATTATCATGTTTGTTGTAATAAAGTAATTTTTGAAAAATGGATTGATATACTTTTTTGTATATACGGTCGTAGAAAAAATAATGTTCCTAAGTCATGAATGAAGTGCCTTTTCCGCACTTGATCGCTTGCCCGATCTCCGCTCCGCTTCGTTCGGGATAACTGCAGTCGCATGCGGGAAAGTATCCCTTTTCGCACTTGTTAGGAAAATAACTATTTCCACAAATATGGACAATATGCTGATATTCGAGTTCATTTTACCAAATTCTTATATTCATACATTGTTGTATTTACTTCAATGGTTTTTGAGAAATATTATCTCGGAAGTCATAGGGGTGCGACTTCACTAACAATTCCATTTGGAATTCAGTTTAGATAGCCCAAAGCTCTTTTATGCTTGTAGGCACGTCGCGCATTTTACATCACACCCTTTCCGGCCAAATCAGTTCCTGTCTTCTTCCCTCTAGTTGCTATCGCATAGTGACTTTAAGCAAGTGTAAGAAATATTTCAAACTTTTATCAAAGATTGTTAGTTTTTATATTCCATGCTATTTAGTTAATTAAACATTTATTTCCATATTATTGTATTGTCTACTTCTCTGTTATTCTATTCCTGTCTATTTCACTTTAATTATGGTATAATCTTCTTGTCCGATCATAATCGTTAAAGTTTTTTTTCTGATCAATTTATTGTTCCATTTTTCACATGTGTTATACCACGCTTTTTTCAGGTTTATGACATCATTTAATTGAACAGGGTTGCCAAATCCGCGCGACAGAAATCCGGGACACTAAATCAATAAATTAGATATTATAAACACAAAAATTTAACAAATTAACTGGAAAGATTGAAGTCAGTGCAGTATTTTCTTTATTCTTCATCAGTATCTACTTTTTTCACTGATTGACACTTACACTGACACTGGTTTCTAGACTCTCGATATAGGGGTTAAGAGGAATATTTAGTACGCGGAACACAACGGTTTGTAGCGCTTACAAATTAGCTAACGGAAATCTGTTCCCATTTCTCTTGAACTGCCAAAGCTGAACACTGGCCAATTAAACAAAACTGGTTTTACAATAGATTGATTATCGGATAGATAATCCACGTAAATTTTTTTCTCAGTGCCCAGTGCTAATGCAGCTTCTAAAAGGTTTCAAAATAGATAACCTCTTTCTTGGATAGAAAAGATATTTTCTTTATCTATGGTCATAAGAAATTTCGAAGTCGGAAACTGCATTTTGAACAACGACTACATCTTCTTGATTCTTTGAGATCCTGAGATTGGAACGAAGAAATCATTCTTCTCATTTCCATATATAATCAAGAAAATGAAGATATACAGCAATTTCCAGTTGAAAAATGTTTCTGATGGATCTTGGTCCAAATATTTTAAGCAGTTGTTTCAATGCGCTTGGACAATCGTCTCCCAAAGCAAAAAAATACGAAACAAGAGCAGGATACAATTATAGAATATTCTCTTAGCTTGATGGAAACCACCTAGTTGGTACATGTTTGACAGGCTCTTGCTATTGTAATTCGGCTTGCTCAACGTACTCTTTCAAAGCATTAATTCTCCAGTTACATTTTTACTGCTTAACTGCCAAACCCGGGATGATCCGTGAATCGGGGCTGTCCCGGGAAATCGGGGACGGTTGGCAACTGTGGCCTAGAAAACATCAATCAAGTACATAGAGGAGCTCCATGGTCTTCTCGATTAATCAAAAATATCTATTACAATCAGACCGAAGTAGTGCGTGCTGAAGAGATGGAGGTAGACGAAATCAAATGTCAAAATGGAGTTCGCTAAGGCTGCGTTCTTTCTCTACCACTATTTAATCTATATTCTCAATTTGTATGTCATAAAGTGCTGGAGGAGAGACATGAGAAAACATCGGAAAAGCATTAATCAACAACTTAAAAGATCTAATTTCATGGTTATGAGTAAAAACGAAAATATTATTATTAACCTTTTCTCACATTGAATGAAAAACAAATGAATGGGTGCGAAAATACAAGAATCTTGGTTCAGATGATTAAATGGGTCCAGATGAAGAAATCAAGATCAGAATTGAAATGGCTCGAAAGGCATTTGTCA
Source organism: Diorhabda elongata (assembly GCA_026230145.1). Taxonomy (NCBI): domain Eukaryota; kingdom Metazoa; phylum Arthropoda; class Insecta; order Coleoptera; family Chrysomelidae; genus Diorhabda; species Diorhabda elongata. The sequence goes on along the minus strand of CM047933.1, from coordinate 26,805,031 downwards.
AGTACTCCTCAATCTTTGCAAACAGAAATATAAATCTTTACGTCAGAATAGGATTCATGAAATGTTATGTGTGATCAATACTGCTGTACGGAGTGGAAAATTGGACATTGAAAGCTCAAATGATCAAAAAACTTGAGGCTTTTGAGATGTGGCTCTATAGATGCACCCTGGACTGACAGAATCGCCAACGACGAAGTACTAAGACGCATTGCTCTCAAAAGAAAGCTGTTGACAATTATTGAGATAAGAAAAACATCTTACATAGGATACATCTTACGCAACGACAAATACCTACTGCTACAGAACATAATGCAGGCAGAGTAGAGGGAAAGAGAGGTATCGGCAGGAAGACGAAATCCTGGCTCCTCAGCGTCGGAGAATTGTTACATGTTGCGAGGGACAGAGATGCATTTAAAAACGTGGTCGCCAATGAAAAGACGGAATGAGAAGAAGAAGAATGACCTTGTCGTTTCTTGGGCAGTATTAATATGGCGTCTGTTGCTTGCATATGGTTTCTACATCCTTAATGTTTCTGACGAGATGTAGATTTTTATTGTTAATACAATTAACTACGTATTTTGCAGTAAATAATAACTCGAAGAAATTTTACTCATTTTGAATGCCGAAAAATGGGAATATGAAGAAAATAGTTCCCAGTGGAATAACAATATTTGCGGTTATTCGGTTTGGTGATCTTTGACTAATTGACTAAGAATAAATAGTATTGGTAGCCGTTCTGAATAAAATATTTTTATTCGTTATAAATTACAATTACAATTATAATCATTATTCCATAATCCATTTTCAGTATTCAAAATTTACTTGCATATATATTTTCACTCCTCTTGAATTCAGAAAAACATTTGGATTTTGTATTTCTTTTTGTCCGCAAAAACAGGATCTGTTCGGGAATGAAAACACGTAATTCACACATTTCTTGATTTTAGAAAAAAATTAGAAGTAAAATAAATTGGAAAAGGAAATGAGAACCATAAAATTCTCGAACATTCAACTTTCTAAATAGTTTATCGATTATCTGATCCTTTAGGATGAATTGTGTATGTTTTCCATTGTGGAGATAAATTTTTTATCACACTGTCCTTGTCACACTCACATAATTTACAAAGGAGGGAGTGTCGTGAGTTCTGTAGTTCAATCATAAAGATAATGAGATATTGGTAGTTCAAACCAAGTTAATATACTTCTAAAAGCTTGTCACACGCAGAAGAACTATTCATAGAATTCACAAGCCACAAATTGAGGGAGCGATGGAAATGTGTATATTCCGACATCAAAAATTTCATATATCTTGGTTTCGAAAGATGGAATTCTGTGATTATTAAATTGGTTAAACAACTTATGAGGCAGACAGCTGAATCTAATTATGAATTTTCAAGGAAAACCTTTCGAGTGCTGAAAAATGTATCTCTAATAATCTAATAAATCCTCATTTAAATAACCAAAAGAAGAAAATATGTTGATCGATTGAATGAAGTTTCAAAAAAATCTGCAGCTATTAGACAATTTATGATTGCAAAAAAAGTTAGAACTTTTCTATGTTTTGGGTATGTGTACCAACATCAGCTGCTCTTAAGAAATTCATATTTAAAGTTGTAATAGGTGACATATACGTGATAAACTTGGGAGAAAGCAATTAAATCCATACAGTAGCAAGTAGTAAGAATCGCATCTAATTCTCTAATGACTGACAATAATGATAGAAAGATGAAGAATCTGTAAATATCTCTACTAGAGATTACTTGAACATGTAAGTTAGAAGTCTTCGTACAGTCCCAATGCATTATCGCTATTATTAAAGAAGGCTTCAGAAAGTTAGTTCTCCCCTCACAATATCTAACCGAATATCCAGGAATGGATGCCTATGTATTTTGGTGTACTGGCACAGAGATAAGTAGAATATCCAGGACAATGTTGTCTGTGCTTAGTTTAATCAAGACACTAATTGTAGGTTCTAATCCAAGACCTGAGAAGGTTGTCGCCATGGATATGGCCTGATGAAAGCACAATAATGAAGTTATGTGCAATAACACCCATGAAACATAAAGAGTTGAGGGTACGAGACGTCAACAATATAAAAGTGATGGAACCTCAAATGGAGCAAAAACACACAATGGCCGCTCCAGAATGATTACTAGAATTATGATGTAGTGGAAAACACCACACCAAAAATAATGAGGAAATTTGTAATGCAGTGCGGCAAACAGCAGTTAAATTATGCTGATTACTTTTGTCCCAAATATTTGAAAAGTTTCACTGACACAGTAATTAGAATAATGGTTCTAATAATTTAAACAGGTACGGTGAAGTTATAGATAATCAAACGATACATATACACAGAAATTCAACGTAGGCTGACAACAGCCAGATATGCGAATACCAAACTTATTTGGTGAGGCAGTCTTCTGTAACAACAAGAAGCTGACTTTTATATTTATATTCCGAAAGGTCTCGTATGCGTCTATACTTGGGATATGGATTTATAGTTCTCAAAAAATTCTGAGATATTTAGAGAAACATAACTTATGTATTCTGTACACATTTCAAGCAGTGCTATGGAAGTTTTATAATTGCGAAGATTGATGAGCAATCACCCAAGTAGTAGATTGTTTGATAGAAGAAAAGATAAGGGGTAAGCAATGATTGACTATATATAACATCAACCCGGCATTAGACAGGTGGGGTATGACAAACCCCAGCGCTTGAAGAATGCAGAAAATATATTCAAATTGTCCGCCAAACGACACTAGCGCCTCAGTACCTTCAAACTAAGTATTCCTCCATACGTGGTTGTTGAAAGCATAGTTCCATAGACACAGTGCGAATAGGACCGTTTCAAAGTCGGAACTTTATTTGAGCAGATTTGTTTTGTTTTCATGACATCGTTTTTTCATGTAGGCTCTTTGTTTTTATCAACTATGGTTATTATTTGTGAATTATCGCTTAGATCGCTCTTCAAATACTATGGAAAGATGTAGAAAATGACGAAAACTTTATTGATGAGGATGATTCCGAGAAAGACGACAAAATAGACAATGTCAGCGTGTGTAGTGGTTACTTCAGAAATGCAGGAGGTCGACGGCCAACAAAACGTCGCAGACCCGGTTGAAATCCATAATTTTTATAAAAAAAAATGGAATGACATGGTGTAATGAATATAAAGTAAGAAACGTAAGAACCAGGTCCGAAAATATTATTACCCACCTGCAAGGAGTTAAACAATATGGAAGAAATGTCAAAACCCCACTCCAATGTTTTTTGCTCTTTTTTTATGAAATGATTATTGCTGATATAGTAGTCAACACTAATCAAATAATTGCAGAAAAATTGGAGGGCCTGTCCCATTATGGAGAGACATGCATAACAGAAATGAAAGCTTTATTTAGAAGGAACTTTTAGAAATATTCATCGGAATTTGCCTGATCTTTGGGCCACTGACGGGACAGGCATGGACGTGTTCAGACGTACGATGATGTCTTGCCTCCGTTTTGACAATAAAGCCAATCGGCAAGCGCGACTTAAAATTGATAAGCCTGCTCATATCGTAGCTGTTTTCGAAAACTGTCAGACTGCTTATTCACCTGAGTATCTAGCTATTAACGAAAAATTAGGATCATTTCGCGGTAGGTGCTCCTTCCGACAGTATATGCCAAATAAGCCGGCATCAAGGTACATGCCCTGGTGGATGCGCGCACATACTATGTTTTGAAGATGTAGGTTTATGTAGAAAGCAGCCTGATGGCCCCTTCAATATAAGCAAAAAATAGATAATTGCATTAATACAAATATTAGATGCTGAGCAATAATATTTCTAAAGATAATTGAGATAAGCAGAATATTTTTTGAACCTTTTTTGTACTACTTGTATAACATATTGATTTTTCAAAGAATTTCCTACTTCTAAACATCTTATATAGTGTCTCTATGTAATTTAAGTTTTGTACGGAAACAACATAGTTGAAATTCGTGTCCTCAAAGTTTTCATTATGCACTATGTCAACGACAAAGTTCTATTGATAAAAAGGTTTTTAATTAGGCTTTTAGGAGCTTATTAAGTAGTAATGTAACAAAACTCTCTCTAACACTTCGTAATTTTCACGACCTTCAACTTTCCATTGAATATTTAAGGAGTGAAAAGGGTTATTAAATTTTTTTACGCTCAAAATTGACTGCTACACTAATAATTGAGGATATTTAGCGAGATTTCCGATAAAATTTTGTTTGAGTAACAAAAAGGTTGCTTTTTTCAGCTGCGGTTTGAAAAGAATGAAATTATTATAATCCTAACATTTTATGTTCAATAGAATTTCTGAATGAAAGTATTCAGATTGATAAAATATAAAACTTTGAGCTAATGTTCTAATAGTTACTAATATTCTAAATAAATGCAGTTTTCGAAATCATGATGTAAAATCAAAAAATGTGAAAAACTACAGATAACACACACAACTATTGCTGTGATGGTTTTTTGACTTTTTTAGGTTAGTTGAAATTTGTAGAACTGAGCTGCACACACTTGTCCATATTTCCAGTACACCAACACTCATAATTACATTGTCTGACGCTCTTTTCGATAACCAAGTTGTTGTCTCCAGAAACTGAAGGTAAACTCAAAAGATTAATGTGCTCCTTAAACTAAACAATAACAGATTTCTCAGTCTGCCCAATATACCTCCCGTCACAATCACCACAGCTAATTTGGTTTCCATTTTGAGTTTGGAAAACAGTGGTTTCACATTGAGATTTTTTCAACCTATGACGGTTAATTAATCTATTTAGGCCAGGGTACTTACGAAAAAAAGGCTTTTGGTGACAAAAATACGTTACGTAGTATTATGTTAGCTTTGGTAGAGCTTTCGTGATTTTCGTTCCCATTGCCACATCAGTTTTCAACCACAGAATATGCCGATATAATTTTTACTCATGAGCTGTCGAACATTCATCTAATATTGGGGTCAGATTCTAATTATTTGCGACAAAATGGCATTTGTCTAAGTGAAAGAATGACATGTTAATGGAGCGCAGGAAGATAACATTATTGAAGCTGTTACTATAAACTATACACTAAGCACTAGATAAGTAAGTCCAGAACTTAATGTTGATTAAAAGAAAGTATAGTCTTACAAAAAAAATCATCTCTACCCTCTTCGTAATGAAGATGGAATGAGATCCATAGGATGGAACTGTCCATGGATCAACAACCATCGACCAACGCTGGACAATACACTATTTACAAATGAAGCCTCATTTACAAAAGACGGGATCAATAAGCAGCAGAAAGTACCCATGCTATTCGAAAATACTGCTCCCAGTTAAGTTTCTCACTTAACGTGTGGATAGGTCATAAATGATCAATTAGTAGATCCCCACTTTTTTGATGCTCCTTTAAAAGTACAGGTCTATTTGGACTTTCTAGAGAATAATTTTTTTAATTTGCTTCCCAACAAAGACGTTATTATCCGAGGCATGTATTTTCAGCAAGTGAGATAATATCTAAATAATGTTTATGGCAACAGGTGGATAGGACGATGAGGTCCTATACCATAGCATTCAAGATACCTTGATTTCAATACCATATTTGGGGACGATTCAAGCAACTAATTTACATAGGGAATATTTATAACTAACAGCAATTATTCTAGTTATAGTCTATTTCAGAAAGGTGTAGAGCAATATAATAATATATTTTTGTAATACTATTAGAAACTACCAAGATTATCCCCAATTGACAATTCGGCAACAAAATGTATAAAGTCTGCTGGGTTCCATTTCGAGAATTTTTCATTTAAATGGAACGGGTAACAGCAGAACTGTAGAAATTGGAAAAGATAAAATTCCTTACTGGACGTGTGAGGCTCACATTTAATATCCTAAAAAGTGAACGTTTAGGCTGGTATCATTAACAATAAAATTATTGGCCCTTATTTCTTTGAGAATACAGTTGATGGTGAACAAGAGGGAGCTCTACCGTATTTTGCTGGAAATTATTCAAACAAGGTTTATCCGAATAGGTGGACTGGAAGGAGTGGTACGATCGAATAGGTGGCTAGATCCCCCGATTTGACACCTCTCGATTACTTCTTATAGGGTTATCTAAAATCTAAAGTATATTTTAATGGACCAGACAATATTGCTGATTTAGAAGTTAATACTGAAAATTATTGTCAGAAATAACGCTTTCCAACATAGTCGCCAAAGCGTATTATTCTCATCTCAAAAAGAGGCAGAAATGTGAAAAAAATTATAACACAGATAAAGTGAGTTGATAGGAACTATCGTATTAAAAGAGACAAATAACAGATTAAATCGTTGTAACCAGGATTATCATCATTACTGAATGAGTTGAATATAGAAGATACAAGTATTGGAGATGAGTAGAAGCAATCATCCAGTATTCTTAATTAGAACTAAACAAATCAGATCCCTTGATAACCGGTGCCTTTTTAGATACAGATAATGAAACTAACTGATTCCCATTTCCAGTTGTTCAGATTTATCGTTTTTAATATATATTTCTCAATTATATTACGAGTTGTATATCAGTTGAGACACAATTTTAAATATTTCCATTCATCTGTTTAATTTCCTTTTATCATAAATAACAGGATATTCGACTTTTATAACCCACTCCATCTTCCAATTGACGTTTATTTGAAGTCAGTGAACATTGAAAAAATACAGAAATTGTTACAAAAATAATATATACAGTTCTAGTCAATCGAAAACTAAATCGAATCTGTAGTTTCTGTTCGCAAACGAAGTTTATATTCCTTGTAGGAATCATAATGTTTCTGCATAGACGCCACCCTCCTTGTATTTTCCATAAGGAGATGGTAATCATTTTCAATTTTCAGTCGGTTCGATGCTCTCACGAACTTTCGTTATCTTGCTTCTACCTACATATATTTCTGCTTTTTATCATGAAGGCAGGTTCGAATAAGAGAGATTGGGTGAATATTCGGTTTTACCAGGCCAACGTGAAAAATCGGAAAAGAAATCATGGGGTGAAATGAGAAACAAGGAAACAACATTGGTGCCCTGAATTTGTAGAAATCTGCAGAGAAACAACTTGCCTTTCAAACCAAATTGAATTGATTATAAATAATGATGAAAAATTAATGACGTTTTTTGCGATGGAATTTTTAACTATGATATCCTTGATTTTTAACGAAGTTACTTATGAACAAACCCGATCCCATTTTCTAGCCCTTATGATATTCTATGACATTATATCTCAATTCATTATCTAACTATTTACAAATCAAATCGAATTGATTATAAATATTTTATTCAAATGGATGCAAAACAAAATTAATGACGTTTTGTGCTATGGAATTTTAAACAATGATTTCCGTGATTTTTAAAAAAGTTACTTATGAATACACCCCGAGTCGGTCCCATTTTCTATCCCTCATGGTATTCCATAACATTATATCTCAATTCATAATCTAACTATTTACATGACATCACAACTCTGATGTATATGATTTGAAATTATTTTTTTAATCACTCTTTGAATACTAGCAATTAGGTAAACCGAAAACCCATAAAAACAATGGATTTCTCGTTTTTGTTAAAATGTAAAACAATTCATCAAAAAAGCCATTGATTGTAAACCGTTCATCAATTATAAATATGTAGCGACCAGTTTTCAATTATTTTAACTGAAAGCAAAATACAAACCAAATACTATTTATCAGAGGGCCGTTCATACAAGTTAGAAAAACTAATTTATTCTGATGAATTCCATGAAACTGTTTCAAATTATTAATTAGTTAAAGCAGGATTATACAATATGTACTACAGTGAAAATATAGAAAATCACAAATGGAAATGATGAAAAAAAAGTTGGCGCAGTCGGTCTAGGATACCGGAGTTAAAAAGTATTCGGAAGAGCACAATATTGACAATATGATCATGAGGACGTAACAATCGAAAATTTTGTTGTAGAAGAAAGATCTGATGATACATAAGAAGAAATCGAGAAGAACGAGAGTGAGCTCACCGGATATATTGGACCTCATTTCAACATGTACCTCCTAAAAACTTAAGTTAATATGACGAATAAATCTGAAATGATAATATTTGAGGTTATCTATTCGATTGGAACATGCTACAAATAATTGTTGATGAAATAAACACAAACATTGATTTGAAAAGTTCACATTTTGTTCATGAGAGAGATATTTTGCCAACCAATATTGACGAAATTAGAGCCCTAATTGAATTATTATAACTTGTCAGTGCTAGGTAAGCCAGTCATATGAATACTACAATACTTATGGAAACACAGATGGGACTGGCATAGAACTTTTCCAATTGACATTGAACGACATAATACACAGACAAAGTTTAACTAAGATACTAACAAGCTCGTGAAATGGGTTTCAAAATTCGGCAAATTCGCGGCGCATTCTATCTGTTTTTTTTTTATGAATAGCGGACGCGTTTTTTATTTTAGAAGGTGGTTTATCGCAGTATTTCTTCTAAATAATTTCTAGGAACGTCTATTTATTTATTTCTTCTTTCTTTTTGTTCTAGAACTTTGTGGAATCCTATTTGTTGTATATAAATAAATAAATGTAGTACATAAGTTAGTTTTAAATAATCTTAATGAATAGAACTAATTAGTGTAGTGGCATTAATAAGTGAACTATTATAAATATTCTACAGTCTCTTAATGAATTAAGGGTCCGTATTTATCTATCAACCCCACGAATAGGAAGAGTGAGAACGAATACGAGAAACGTTTAAATATATTCGCTTCATCGATATACATACTAGAACTGAGAGATCTATTTTAGACAAACTAGGTCCAAGTAGAACTATACTGAGAAAATTGGATGAAAATCGAATGAAAAGTTTCTCTCATTCTCAATTTATTAATGTTCAGAAGCAGATGTTCTTTCCGCCAGTACATGCCTAGTTAACCTAATAGATATGGTTTGAAAATTTTCGCTACTTTTGATACAAAATTATTTCACACTAGTCATATGGATGTTTATGTTGGGACACAATCAGTGGGTCCTTTTAGTATAGAAAATAGTACCAAAGCTATAACTGAAAGATCTTATCAGTACCTTCATAATTCGACCAGAAATGTCACAACAGACAACCGATGAACTAGTGCTGCACTCGGTATAGAACTAAAACGAAAAAAATATATTAGAACATGCTTGCATCACGGCGATGATGGTTGATGAGGAATCTGGTAAACCAGAAATAATATTACAGTATAATTCAATTGAAAGTGGTATCGATACTGTGAACAAATTGTGTACACATGGCCCTTGGTGATGTTTTATACATTGTTGAATGTTATAGAAAGAAAGCGTTCGTTATTTATAACTGCAACAATGTTAATTCGATAAAACCAAGACTATAAATGGTAACAGAACTAGCTTTTGCTTTGACATATAACCATAAAGACATCTAAATCGACTTATCAGCAATTTTTAGAATGTGACTGAAAAAACTATAGAATCTACAAAGTCCACAAGAGAACTAACCAGGTCAGAAATATTCGGGACGAACTGAAAGATGTAGTGTCTGTAATTGGAAAAGAACGGAAAACACAATAGGGTTGAGAACTATGTGCGAATTTTTTGTGTTCAGAGCATGTGAAGCTTTTACTATTAAATTGTCATCGCTGGTTTTTTATGTTTCTGCTACATGTAGGTATGGTAATTTCACTACTTGTTTCAATTTTTTCATGGCTCCGAGTATATAGAGGAATAACTTTGAAGGCGATTGAAACAGAATATTTATGCAGTAATTTTTTGTAATCGAACGAAAAAATTTTAACTGTATCTGTATAGGTTTTGCCAGCGTTCTGAAAATAATGTAAAAGGGATATTGTCAAGCTAATGTCATACAATTGTAATTCACTGTCCAAAAATCTAAGGCTGAACAAAACACTTATTTAACTAAGTTGGAATTTCTGGAAGCGTTGACGATATCGGCAAACTGTTTACCTTCAGTCTCTGAAGACGATAACTTGGTTATCAAAACGCGCATCAGACAGTGTAATTGTGATTGTTGTAGTGGTTGTGTAAATAGCGTATTCAGCAGAAACACATTTGTTGTCACTCAATTCTATTTTTTTTAATCCGTGTCGTACATCGGGTGCGCCCACTAAAGAATAAGTTCAACCTGCGACTACAGAAGGCTTAAAAGATCCGAAAGTCCCTTTCAAAAATTCTATTTATTCACGTCAATTAAGACATAAAACATGCAGTATGAAAATCAACAATTAAAATCATGTAATCAGTTTAAGGGCGAATTGAATGTTCAATGAAAAATTAATTTACGTGAATTTTCAATTTTTTGTAACAAACCCAAAATGAATCTTTAGGCCGTTTCGCATAATATGCTTTTCTCTAGCATTAGTACTTTCTTTGGCTCAAAACCCTATCCACCAAGTCATTTTTCCATGTTTGGGAACAGAAAGTAATCGGGAGCCACAACGTATCAATAAATCAGCCCAATGTTGCCCAACTATCTCCCCCCCCTTCTCTAGATGATTTATCGAGATCATATCTTTAGAATCTCAAAAAACTATGGCTGTTTCCTGATTAGAAGAAATAATATTTTTGCTTTTAATCGAGCATATTCATCGAGCAAAGTTCATTTTTTTCATTATTGGGAATGTATTTCAGTTGAAAAGTTGATTAAGTTTGTTAAGTCATACTTATGATTTCATAGTCATCATGGAGGTGGGCTTTGGCTTAATGAATTACTCGCTTGTCCATATTCTCTGCCATCAAACGAACTTACAGCTTTTTTGAGCTCTTCATTGTCAATGAAGCGTTCATCTACGCCTTCATTTTTCGATGAAGTTGATAGTCACTTTGTGAAGGATCAGGACTAAAGAAATTCAAAGATTTTTTTGTCACTATTTGTATTATCATGGAACAGAACCAAGTTAGATGAGAGCATGGTTTTTCATTTGATTTGTATCGCTCTTCGGAGGCGACATAGGATCTAACAGTAGCGTTCCTTTGTTATTGTTGTGCCCTGTTCCATGATATCAAAAATAAGCACGCTCTGAAAAGAATGTAGCCGTTGCTTTTATCTTAGTTAAACTCATTGTTATATAGAGTGGGCTTCTCAATTTTTATGGGGGTGCAATATTTGTAAATTCTATGGGGAATTCACAAATCATGTGTTTTGTAGTCACATTGTTACTTCATATCTAATCCTGAAATAATCAAATTAAATAAATTTGGTTCTGCCATGCGCACTCATATCTTTTTCTTCCTATAAAAATCTTATTTACTTTTCAACATAGAGCACAATTCATCCATCCATCCATCGCTCTTATCTTTATAACCTCTATTTGTATAGATTGTCGTACCCTTTGATTTCAGAGGTGAATAGTTCAGTGGTTGACAGTTGGAAGTGAGAATGACGCCACTTAGTGTTCTCTAGGAAATGTTTAACTATATATATGTACCAAATAGCGACGCTCTTTATCTTCAGTTCTGATCTCAAGCCCGAATGAAGGTTGTTAAACTGCTCTGTTGACACGTAATGACGTCGAAAATAGTCATTAGTTACAACATCTACTTGCAATTGCGAGCCATTGGGAATGTTAATATCGACAGAAGGGTCGATTGACATCACGTTCTTCAGAGGAGTTGTAATTCAATATTCGTCAAGGCATTAGCTAGGAGATCACTTGTTTTCTCCTTCGAAAAACGGCAGAATTCAATTACAATCTTCCAGAATTATGTGAAGTGGTTGACGAGGCCATAAATAATTTGCTTTCAAAAGAGTCGTGCACCGCTTACGAAAAAGACGATCAGAAATCTATACACAATATCCGCTTATCCTGAAATTCTCAGGAAAATCATCCCTATCGTGGTTATATTTAAAGTTGAATACCTGCTTGAGAGTGGATGAGAAAGTTGATATTTCCAAATATCTAAGAATTTACGTTGAACTAAAACAATTGCGCAAGGTTATGAATTTGAAAAGACGACGGTCTTATAATCTGATGATATGACGTCGTTTTATGATGATCACTATTACTTGGCAATGAAAGAAGGTATTCAATTATCTCTCGAACTCCACATTATATGAACTCTTATGGCTACTTCATCTACTTCAGATTGTTTTCTCTATTGGTTATGCTGGTACTTGTCTAAGAGAAGATTACGTTAAGATATCTATAGACAATCTTGTAATAAAACCTCATGTTATTATCGTATCAATACTTGAAAAGAAAAAGAAATATGTTAAGACTATCTGCTATTACCTTGACATATAAATGCTCAATATAAAATTATCGTGGCGGCTTTTGCATCAATATTCTAATTGGAATAGATACCATTGCAAAACTGTTCAATTGCTCAATATCTAGAATTTTCAAGTTCTGAGCTTTATTTTGTGGTTGGCGATACTCATCTGTTGCGGATGGCTGCAATGACAATTTTATCAAGAAACAAAAGGAAGTATCTCAAATGTTTTCTTCCTAGATATTTCTCAACATCATTTTCTTCATTTCTATATGATACAAACAAATCATCTTCCCATAGAATTGAAGCTACAGATGAACATAGCGTCGGACAAAGCAAAACCTCGTGTTAAGTGGAAAACTGCCAACAAAATACACAGCAAATGATGACGTCAAAGTAATTATAATTAATATGCTAGACGTAGATTAGTTTTTCGTTTTTTGTTTCGTTGAGTTACTCATTTGATTTATTCAAAATATCTCTTCCAAATTAACAATAATTTACATAATTGTTTAACAGTGACAGATCGTTTGGAGCTCAGTATGACTCTTGTTTGCGTGTCGTACTGAATATGTTATAGATGTAAAATTATTCGATTTTATTTTTTTTGTTTCCAGTAACATGTAGTTTCTATTAAAAATAGTTCAAAATGATTTATAATATGTTCAAAGATTGAATTACTAAAATGTACTGTACTGTTACAGATTTTCAATTTCCTTTTATCTTTTTTGATATCCAATTTCTGTTAATTGTCGGAAATGAATATACCCTTGGGCGTTGTAATTTAACCGTTATATTGTTTTCTAAGATCCATTACTTTGAAAACGCCATCAATCATCCACTTTTTGTATTATGTTTTATATCATCATTTATAATGAACGTAATTACATTTTCTTAATTTTAATGTGCTGTAATTTGACCTTGTTCGAGTTTCGGCTATAAGAAAAGAGTTTTCTCCAGAAATTCCGATTTTCATATAAAATAAGAGTTAAAATGAAATATACTCTGATTTCATTAAATCTGTGGTAAAATGAAACTCGAGTCATCTTATCTCTACAAATACAAAAAAGTGGTTGATATTTTCTTTGGTTCTTAATTAACTTTGTGGCTCAATTAAGAACCAGACTTTGTTTATACTATACCCTGTTGTCAAACTAGAAGGACTAATCTGAATTTAAGTTGGCAATTCTGTAGATTTCTGATTGCTAAAATCGCACTCTATTTTACACAGCACTTTTGACATATATCATGATAGACCAGCGACTCCCAACTAATGTGCCGCGAAGATTTTGTAACATAAACCACTTAAATCGTGGATTAAGAAGATGGCATGAAAAATCAGCAGCACATCTTCAAGCAACCGTACATTTGCCTCTAAATGTACAAGTCTCCAAGTCTTTTTTATAGAAGGAGGAAAACTGCCGAATGATTATATGATCAAATGTTGTGAGATGCATTATAGACTTACGACGATTCAAGCCAGAAAGCTAGCATATGAGTAGGCGAAGTATTTGAGTTTAGAATATCCAGCAAATTTGGAAGTTTGGAAATAACTTGAAGACAGTGTTGGAGTGACATCCATTAACCGCTGACTGAATATTAAATTTTGACGAATTAGGTGTATCCATCGTTCCAGCCACTTCCAAATTCTTGACTCTAATATATCAAAACAAGTTTGACAAATTGTATCAGCTGAAAGAGGCGTAACTTTTGGTAGCATTATATTTGCCAGTGTTAATACCATTCCTTCACTTTTTCCACGCGTTCATTATGAAGATAATTTTCTCGAAGGAGCACTGGAAGGAAGTCTCGGCGCTCCATATAAAAGTGGCTGGATACATATTCTTGTTTCACAATCATGAAAGCCATATTTCCTTGGAAGCCGTGAACTACGCCAAAGAAAATGGCATAATTCACCTACTTTTTCCACCAAATATATCTCACCGACTACAACCAATTGATGTGGGAGACTTTGTACCATTCTAATCAAAGTTGAAAATTATTCTCAATTATTGGTATAAAATGAACCTAGACAAAGCAATGATAATTTACGATATTTCAAAGCTTTTGAAAACCCGGAATATGGCCTCTTATTGGATTAGCCTTTAGTAACGTAGATTTTGCTCCAACTTAGAACATGTACCTATTACTTAAAATGTCGTTGAAAATTTGTCAGCAGCCAAGTGTCTCTGATATCTGCCAGCCCTCTGGAATACAGGATTTCTTGGACAAAGTATCAACTCACCATCGATAACTCATGATGATGAACTATAAAGGTTGAATTTAGATGCTTGTGAACTAGATGCTTTGAATAATTCACCAATCCCTCAAATAGTAGCTCCTTTGAAGACAGAAGACAGACAGACAGAAGAATTTTGTTTTATATCTGTCGTTGTAATCACACGTACGAAACTTCTCCACAGCGTTCGAAGGTACTCCCAACACTGCACATAGGTGCCTCCTTGTTGGGGCAGATTGGTACATATTCCAGATTTAGTTTAAACCATGAAAGTGAATGCCACTCTGAACGTAACGATATTAAAAGAGAAGAAATTACCCAAGATCCATCAGTCAAATAGTAAAGGCTAGATGGAGGTCATACAAATTACAAAATATGATTAGATATATTTATTCACATAGATAAAAGGGATATTTTCCTTTAACTGAATTGACTACAAGTTTGAAATATCCATCACCAAGCGTTTGATAATGTTTCATACGGGATCTGAGAATGGATTTGTGAATATTTAAACGGGAAAAAACTGGACATTATCACAAGAATATGAGTGGATTGATATTTGAGAAATGATTTTCTGAATTTCTGAAAAAATTGCCGGACGATTTTGTAATCGACGCGTTCCATATCAAAACTAGCCTTATCCATTTTTTGTGAAAATCGAAATTCGTTCTCTATATTATTCTCAAAAATTGTTT
This sequence comes from Diorhabda elongata, assembly GCA_026230145.1. NCBI lineage: Eukaryota > Metazoa > Arthropoda > Insecta > Coleoptera > Chrysomelidae > Diorhabda > Diorhabda elongata. The sequence continues at coordinate 26,789,840 of CM047933.1, read as the reverse complement.
ATATGGATAAAGCGAGTTTTTGATATGGAAAGCCTCAATTATATTTTTAAACAGTATAACGATAAGGTTAATTCATATGTTTCTTATGATATGGCTCGACAAAATAGTAAAAAAATGAAGCAGTAGCCAAAAATACTACTTTTGAGCTAAAACAGGTAAAGGAGCTTCCAATGCAAGCCTTGGAAAATGTGACCAACATTCACTGGCACAATTATGCTGCAAATGTCATAAAAGAACAAGATGATCTTATAGAACAGATAATTGTTTCTTTCTCAAATGATGACAGTGAGATAGATTCTTAGTGAATAATTCTTCATAACTAACAACTAGTTTTGATAAAGTGTAAATGCATAATGCAATGGTTAAACAATTTCAGTATCACATCTGATTTCTAGGTACTGAAATTACTGTTTCCAGAATGAGGATTTCCTATTCCATACAGGTACCTTATCTCGATGTGAAATATTCCAAATAAGAAATCTATGGAACAAGTAATGTAAACACATCATTGTGCTAAATTTTGCACCATTCAGGTATTTTTATATATTATATTCAACCAATTTTTGTTCATCTGATATTCTTCTCTCATATTTCTATTTTCGAAATACAAACATTCTCTGCTCTCTGAATAATGCAATTTTCGTTTATTGTGGTGCGTCCATTCTAAGTTATGTACATTTGATCAGAAACGGCTCAGATCTTATAATTTTCCAAAAATTTGTGTCACCAAGAAATACGAAATTTCTCAAAACTTCTTGTGCCACAAAATTTAACAACTGTTATTAACTTCATTACAAACGTAGGCATTCTTTGTAGATTCAATTTCACAATTCGTTGTATTTATTTTGTTTTCAATAATATTAATTAGCACTTTCACCATATGTCTATTAGGTTAAATATTATTCAGTTTGTGGTTAATTAGTTCCAGACTATTTAGTGTGACTAGTATTTCATGTCATCTAGTAACTTTTCTAGTAATTTCTAGTGGTGTGATTGAAATTTCCCAAAATGGTCCTTCTAGTTTCCAGAACATGATATATCAGTAAGTGAAAAATATTCGAGCACAGGATAATTTGGAGGCATTATAATGATTGTTTTGACCAAATAGAATAGAAGTAGCTAGGAAACTAAAAGCATAATTAGATATTTGATGAGTTTTTTCAGATATCATTTATTACGATCCAATGTATGGTGATAATAAAGTCAATTATATATATTTACCAATATCTTTGTTCAGAATTCATATTAATATTGCTTTGTTCACTTCAAAGGTCATGAAATGTTATTCCCTTGACTTCTAGAGCCTGATCATCAACAAAAGTCATTTTAATTGGCCGTAATGCTCGTTGTAAGCTTTCCGAAAATATCCGAGAGAGTAGACAAAAGGATTTAATTTTGTCAAAGTATAATCCAGAAAATTTTATTTATAAAGTTATTCTTCATAGTGTGCTAAATACAAACAAAAATTTTTACGTCGCTAATTTTTGATGAAACGTTATCATTATCTGAAAATTGTTTTATTTCTGTCATGTCATAAGTATTTGAAATGTTCAACTTGTTAGTTGATATCATAAGAGCATTTGTATTCATAAAGATAATATTGAATCATTTTCACTCAAATCCAATGTTTAGGTGTCTTGAGATGTAGATGGATCCATATGCAATAATGGATTTCATTTTTGGGACGTACTAGTAGTTCTGTAATGCGGGGTGGCAAATACTTTATACTAATGATAATTTCATTTCCAAATAACTTCTACAGCTTCGTAGCTATGGAGTTTCCAATGAAAAATGCATAATTTTTATTATTTATCATCATTTTATCTTATATATTCAATATATATGTGATGCATACGAATTAAACCTAAGATTCTTATAGATGAAATTTTGTATTACATGGGATTTCTGTATCCATAGGCACTGATAATATGGTTATTAAAACAGGTATTAAATGATGATATTATCAGTATTGGTAAAGTTGTAAAAAGCAGTATGTGCTCAGTAAGGATCAGTTGGATTCCATGTAATCTACAATTTACCTTCAATGGTATATACGCTTTCGTTTCAATTTTTTTATATTTCAATTCAATTAATTCACTCAAGGACTCAGTTGAACTTCTTTCGATCTATTTTATTCGTGATAATGAGGTAGGATCCAAAAATATAGTAAACATAGTGACAACATCTTTACAGAGTCTGTGATGAAACAAAGCTTTTGAGCACTACATGTGTTTCATCTGACACAAGTGCCTAAAAAGCTCAAAAAATGTTTAAACTGTCCTTGAGGGTAATTTGATAACTTCAAAAAGTCTTCATAAGTGGGTCGGATCGTCCTCTGATCTCAAAACAAAGGAGAGCCAGTAAATGTCTTCTGATTCCAGTAATGGAATCAACGTTGAGTTGAGTCAGTCAAAGGTAATTAGAAGAGCTGCTGCTTAAGTTTTGAGATATGGCAACACTGATGTCAATATGTCAAATATGACATTACCATCATGAAGTTTGACATAATTTCATTTCGTTTACAAATACTTAAAATATTAATCTTGGTCAAAAAATGGAATAAAATGGCAAATATTTCTGTGGGATGATTTTCTATAATTTTCGACTCGATTCGACTTTTGGTGAAGAAATGCCATGAAAAAATTCAATCCAGTTGCTTCAATAGACGTCTATAAGGTCCTGACCGGCGACCAATCACGAATGTATGCATATTATCGCGAAACTAAACAACAATCGACTGTCGTCTTTCAAGAAGAATCAAATTCAACAAAAGTTGTTCGCGAACGAAGTACTGGAAAAGTCGCCACCGTTTCCTTAGAGCAACATAGAAGAGTCATTGCTGAATGATACAACAATTGCAACATACGAATCATTCTCCACCACAACAATGCGAGTTCTCACACACCAGTTCAAGTAAAAACATTTTTGAACAATCTAAATATCGAATTGGTGCGAAATCCTACGTGTTTTGCACTCAAAATTTTTTTCTTATTCTCACAGTTCAAAAGTAAATTGAGAGATCAACGTTTTTCTAAACCATAAGATGCCGTTGATGCGTTCACAGCAAGCCTCGTAGCTTCAAATTCTGTGTTATTTTTTCACGTTAATATCAATCGAGCTTACACAGTATTTTTCATTCGAATATCGTATAAATTCAAATATTAATGGAATAACAGAGATGAATCTATTTTTTAAAAATATTTATAGTGTTTAATCAATAATTAGAACAGTCGCAAATTTCTGATTGTTAATTATTATTCAGTCAGAAATTATCTTAGCACACCCATACCTATAAACATTTGTTCAATATCTCATGTAAAATTGTGGCAATAAGCATATGTATGCTCACAATCATGCTTTGTCACCTTTCAAAAATGTGTAACATAAATACTTCTTTTATTCTTTTATATTTTGCGGAATTTCACACAGCTTCCTATTCATTCATGATTATGTGCTATGTAAAAGATATATTCGATGTTTAACAATTCTGTTAGCTTATTCAGAACTACATCTTGAATTCTATCCCTCGATCTGCTCTGATTTCTCTCAAAAGTCCACAAGTAGGTATCAAGTTGTCGAATATCCCTCGGGATATCATTTTTCTTTCCTTGTCCTTTACGAGTATCATAGCTATTACGTATTTTGTTAAGTTTGCACGGTTATCACTATTTTTTTTTCACGAATGGGCAGATTGTGTATATTTTCAGAGGATCGAATGGTTTTATTGTTATGTCTGAATGTTTCCTTGTGATTTGGCGTTACTTTATCAATCAGACAAACACAACAATTCTTTACATGTTTCCCACGTCTTAGTCTTTATTTTTTTTCAGTTATCTACCATTTTTTACCTGTCTTACATGCATATGATTATGAGGATATCTCTCTACAATAAGTTGTTCTTCCCCATTTTGTTCTACGATGTTTACCTCGACACAAGTATCTATATATTCTATATCTATATTTGTACATTTATTATACTTACATTTATCTATATATTCTTATATCCTTTTGTAGATATAATCACTTACGTAGTTATCATATCATATTTTGCCAATAGCTTATCAAACTGTTCCAACGTCCGTCTTAAATTTGCGGTTTCCGAGACTAAATTTCAATTTACATTTGAGGCGCTCCCTTATAAGTGAATAGCGGTTTGTTCCAAAGTTTAGAATTATTAATTAACGAGACTTTAATTTATTCGAAGTCTTAAATACGAAAGATTTATTTATTGACAAATCAAGAACCTTTTATGAGTGTTGTCTTTTCATGTTTGAGCAGTCGTGATTGCTCAAACATGTTAATTATCTTAATCCACGACTGTTTAATAATGTAACCATTATACGTCTACTTTATCTACCGTAATATTACCCACGGCAATGATTGATGAATCCCTTTATCACTGCTTTCAGATACCTTCTTGATTTAGCCATATATATTATATTGTTTTAGTACAAAAAATCGATTTTCATAGTTCTATCATGTGACACACTAATAAATATTCCCAATTTAGTTCTATATACATACAAAAAAATTCAAAGAGTAATTTTTCTTGATCCAGTTTCGAACCCGGGACTTGCAGGTAGGAAAGGCACGGAGCATTAACATTGAGCTATCAGACATTGGATGTGTTTATGGTATATCTGTTTTTCAATGTACCATAGTTCTTAGAACAATTTATAAATTGAAGTACTTGCTGAAACAATAAAAAATTGATTTAAACCTAACATTTTTTTGTGCTCAAATTTCTCAGTGTTTTGATATTTAATGTTAAATTATGTTAAAACTCAAGTAAAAATGGTTATAGAAAATGAAATTGACTTTTATTTAACACTACACAATACCAGAAATTATGGACGTTGCTGAAGTTGCCTCATTAAATTAGTTGTTGGAAAAGTAAAGTATATAATATGGCATATGAATTTCGAACTGGCAACAAGGATTATTATACCTATGAATGAATACCATCCACTTGTAACAATCAATACCCAACATTTGTTAATTTGGTACATAGATTTTTTTGTTGATTGTTATGGCGAGATTATACGATTATTATAATTTTCGATACCTATGTACAATGTTCAAATAAACAATAATATATTGAATCAAAAATTTTTGAAATAAAATAAAATAAAAGTATTGCTAATAAAGGAACAAAATTTTCTAATAAAAATATGTCGTGGATATAGTATAGTATTGTAGTCGCGTATAATGAGTTATTATTTACTCTTAAATAATAAACTATCATACAAGTTTTGAGTCCATTTATGCTTGGTTTAGTATCTGCGTTTGAATTGCCTTCAACGTAATTAATTTGAAGCTATATTCCTCCAAATCAAGTTTCGAAGTAGGTTTTGTCAATGAAAATAAGTAAATTGGAGAGATGTGATCTGTTTTTTTGTGTTAATTGTGAATTACTAATGAATAACTGGAAGTTTTCACAATATTTGACTTCATTTATTTATCGAGCTCTTCTTAGGACGGCGTAAATGCAATGGGTAAATCAGTGCCATCGGGTCTATGTTGATTCAATTATTGCTGTTTTCAGAAGTTCTCATATCCTTTGTAGCAATCAAATTCCACATTATTTCACTTGACAATCTCTTGAATTGTGAGCATTCGGTGAATTTATGAATACAATAACCCATCAACGTTCTACGGAGATGGATATTGTTACAAACCTAGAGGCCGGTCCTGTCCGATTGTACTGGAGTTCTAAGATTCGGCGGAAGCGCGGTGCCTTTGATTTATGCTGGAAAGACCCGGAATCCTTTTGATGGTTTCATTATAGCAGGCGGTTTATCTACATTGTTTCTTTTGGATAATTTTTAGAAAGGTCCATTCATTTATCTGTTTTGTTTCTGTCTTGTCTAGAAGTTTTGAGAATTCTTCTGGGATATATTAGAGGAGTTTGTGTAGAGCAGTTTAGTTAGTTTATAATAAATAGTAATCGAAGAATTCGAATAACTTATTATTATGAGATAGTTAAGTGATGGTGATAAGTAAATTATTATAAGTTAGTTGAGTTTATATAGTGTTCAAATAAATTGAGAACGTAAAAGATAGTGTTTATCAATTCACACCACGGATAGAATTTGAATAGAAAAACATTACAAAATAGTTGGATTTCTAAATACATAGCCAGGTAAAACTTTCTCACTCAATTGACTTGTACGAAGTGAATAAAAGAGGTAATTGGTTTACTAGAAAATCTAAATACATCTCAGCATTTGAATGTTCTTCAAAAAAATTTGGACCTACCACATATTCATCAACAATCCCTACCTATATATTCAATGACCATCTAGTTTGACTGTATGTGATATGGATTAGCTCATGAATAATAGTGAGAGTTTTGCCTGTTAACAATTTCTATCAAACAGGGATTAATATTTAAATAGAATATAGTACAAAAAAACTCTGTTGATCAACTTTTTGAGAAGCCCACCTAGAAAATACTAGTTTTCTTTCAAAATCATAAGTACAGTCTTTGGGAAAATATTCTGTCAAGTATGGGCTAAGATAATGACACCTGGAAATACTATGTCAGGGTTGGAAGCTACGGGAATATACTCTCACAATCCATTAGTGATTCCAGAATGGGTTTTTGCACTTTCATGCCTAACCGAGCTTGAGAATCCAAATGATGAAAATGAAAAAAACTCAACCATTTCCTCAAATCGGAAGAAAACCACAAAAAGTGAACAGAGTTCTTCTGCAAAACCGATTACTCAATCTTCAGTTAAAAGGATGGAAACGTTACCTCCTCAACGTTTTACCAAAGACCAAGATGTTAGCTCTGAAAGCGATGACTCAATTCATGACATAAGCTTATCAAACGACAAAGGTTTGTAACCCTTACCAACTGTCACCTTTTAAAACGCCAAATCTAAGCTAAACACGTCCTCTACAAAAATGTTGTTCACTCCCAAGATGAAAACAAAAAGGGTTCAAATAAGCAAATCCATAAATTCACGAGCCCAAAATCTAGTGGTTAACTTGTTTGACGCTCCTTCTGATGAAAACAAAGCTGCTAATACCATTTACAAGTAGAGTGATTATCAAGCCATCAACAAAGTCTTCACAAAAATGCGTCTCCCAGAAGGACAGTTGGTACTATTTCATTTGTGACGAGGACCAGATCAGAGATATGAGGATGTGCTATGCTTGTGGACAGTATGCGTGGACTTATCAAATCGGACAAAGAATTTGATGCCCAAAATGTACTTTTCACACAAGATGTCACTTTTACACTTGAATTAATTCAAAATTTTGAAATGTTTTTCTGTTCACAGGACCCAAAATTATATTGTTTGAATTTCAGAATACAGGTAAAATAAACTTAATTACTAACTTCCATTTAGTTTTATTTTATTTTTCAACCTAAACAAACACCAAACGTGTTTTTTTTTTCTATAGGCCTTATTTAGAACCTCTGGCTTTGATAAGGCCAATTTGCAAAGAAGTAAAAAATCACGAAAAATCAATTTTACAATATTTTTTTTTTGGCTGATTTTTTATTTTTTCAGTGAAGAATCACCTTTTAAAAAAATCGGCAATTGTTAATGTGACCTCATATTTCTCACCTACCTTATAAGTATTTTGGATCACCTTGTATCAGATTCAATTAATATCAGCGAAACAAATGATTTTCCAGAAGTTTCACTATTATTCGAAGGGTTTCGCTCCAACAAATTTCCTTTCTTGAATTTCTCTAAAAATTCACAGGGTATTGGGCTTTAACTTGAAACAATTTTCATGGAATCTCAATTATTACTTCTCAAATACCATCATCACAACCCAAAGTGTTTCAAAAAATTATTTTCCAATATATTTTGAAAAATGTAACTTCCAGCAATCTTATACTAGTAAGATTGTGAATAATGTTAAAATGTGAAGAATAATTAAGGATATAATCCCCCGAATTCCAAAACAACCACCGTGTATAAGTGATTATTTTCTGAGATACCAATGATCACTATATCATCCATACATGGAAATACTTTTCATGGAGTTGAGTCAAGATATTATGGGACAAAATGTAATTTTTCAAAATATTTCTGAAAACAAACTAGAAAGAGCCTGCTAGGTTATTTTTTATTGTTATTGGACCCCTTTGACACTAAACTCACACTATTCCCTTACCAAAACTGACATATTTTAGGCTTGAAACCGGATAAAGAATTTAAATCTAATTGCTAGTTACTTGACTGACACGCGGAGGGTTGAATTTAAACCAAATAACCATTTCTCAAGCTAAAAGGAAAAAGTAGAAAATACATCAACTGCTTCGTTTGAATTCAACTATAAAACGGAATAGTTAATTTGAGTATTAAGCAACCCTACAACTGACGCTAGTGGAAAATTTTATAATAATAGCTTACGAATACAATCATTCAAATTTACAGTAATTAGTGAGCGTTGTGTGAATTGTATATGAAGCTTTTTTGACACTCGATCGATTGAAAATTATCAGAAACAATATCAACTTTATAACGCGTACAGAATTTTATAAATAACAGGGAATCACAAAATAATTTCCGCAAATTAGAGAGTTTAACGAGATCAATGCTTTGATTATTATAGGAGGGTGGTCTGGAAGGTTTCCTTACTCAATCAGAAAATGTCCAATCTTATCAATATAAGTTAGAAAATATATTAGCATAGATGTGCACTAAAATTCCAACTATCTTGGATGTTTGGTTTCTATTTGACAATCGTATGGGTGAGTTGCTGGGAAAAGTTTTCTGAAAATGGAGAAAATTGAGCATATTTGTTTTCGAGAAGAAATAGGTCTACACAAATGAAAAAGGAGACACTTTGTACGGAGACACTGCACCATTATATACTGTAAAATTTACGCTAGCTGAATTCGAACTTACGATAAGAGATATAGAATGGGCTTACGAAATGTTAAAAGCATGAGCTAATCGTCTATTCACGCAGTATAAGCAAAAATTGCGGCTTAGAAAAAAGAAAAGACAGTTTCACCGTCCGGAAAAGTCATGTCGACCGATTTTTGAAGTGTCATGGAAGTATGTTCTTCGACTATAGTGAAAAACATGAAATAAAAAGAGTATCACGAATGATTGGGAAAAGGACCACATTTCATGGAAGTGCATCTACTCATACTCATACGGCGATTGCTATGGCTAAAATTCACGAATTGCGCTTCGAATCGGTTGACCATCCACCATAATCACGAGATCTGGCTGTCAGCGACTGAACGGAATAAATTGACTCAAATGGAGAACTATATTTAAAAATGACGCTGATCATGAGAAAAGTGTTTCTTTTTTAAAGTCGAAAGCTTTCCAGACCACTCTTGTTATAATAATTGTTCACTAAATAAATTTATTGTCCATTAAAGACATGGAATAAAACAACCAAAAGTCGATGATTTTTGACGACCAATACAAAAAAAAGTTTTCAATGTCATGTTGGAGAAAAAATAAATAGAAATAATTTGAAAATCGAATAAATTGAAGAAAATGACTTCATCCATTAATGTTACACATCTCGTGTGATTTATAGCCAACCTAGGTTGTAAGGTGGAGTTAACTATGCCTAGGTAGACTTAACTCTAACCATAAGTCTAAATAAAAGTTGAAAAAGGAGGTCACTCATCGCAAAATTATCGCGATAATATAACCGCAAAAATCGCAAATTGTATCGCAAGTTTTTATCGATGACGACACTTCAAGAACTGTCATATCTTGACAATTTTTAATGACTATCCTTTCCATTGGGATAGCTCGTGGCAACATAGATTATTTTGTATTTTTATAAACAATGCTATTGAACTACTCCGCAATTCAACTATCAATATATTACTTTGATATTATCTTGGAAGACTGAGCCCTCAATATGAAGGAAACTATACCGAAAAAAGTATATTGTTGAATAAGAGATACAGAAATTACTATACCATTTTTAACTCCTTCAGAGACAAATGCTGAGCGGAAACAATTACAGCAGAAGTTAAGAAGTTTAAAACAAAGCTCATTTTCTCTAAAAAATGATGCATTTATCCATTCTCTGATTGGGTGTAGGGTGAAGGAAGGGTCCAAAGGTGTTTAATAAAACCATTTGGAAGAAGAATGGGTAGCAGGTCAGAAGACGGGCAGATTAAATTCAATTCCGCGTATTAGCAAATCTACTCAGGAGGATGAGCCTCTGCATCTTCATGGACCCTAACCGACTATACGAAAAATTCTTGAAAAGAAGACATAAAAGAGAAACGAATAAATATACCGGTTCGATGGAATTCGATGAGAAAATGGAAAAATTAACCCCCTAACCAAAGCTTTAAAAGAAAGGTGTTGAACAACAATAGCCAATGAACCAAAAGGTAAGTCACCGATACCTCATCTAGAATGGAGGAAACGACAAAATCATTTAGGTAAACAAAAGGACCAATTGTTAAGCTGAGCTCTAGCCATTCATTGCCTGCATAAACCATCATATCTAGGACTTGAAAACAAACCATTTTTAAGAGTCATGTTTTTATTTTGTAATTATGAATAATTTTAACTTCATTCTGTTTATTTCGTAATATCACTATTGGTTTGCTATTAACACTCAATAAGTCATGTAACTAACTAAGAACAAGACCTTTTTTTGCCAAAAATCCATTCCAATCATTAATGTAATCTCCAAGAAATTTGACTTTTGCCTCAAAATAGTCTGGAGTTTCAGCAATTACTTCATTTGAGCCGAATTTCTTACCGGCGAGCATTTTTTGGAATTAGCAAATAACAGTACTCACTGAGGGCCATATTTGGACTATACGATGAATGAGGCAGTAATTTGATTTGTAATTCTCTCAAATTAACCATCGTTGTAATCGAATTGTGAGTCTATGCATTATCTTGGTGAAACGGTGGTTTCATCCTCGACATATGAGGCCATTTCTCCTTGATTTTCGCATTCAAACGATCCAACAAGTCTATGTAGTATTCGCTATTGTTTGTCTCTCCCTTTTAGAGATAGTTGATGAAAAATATTGCATGCGCATCCCAAAATACTGAAGCCATAACCTTCCCAGCTAACTGTTTTGACTATGGAAGCTTCGAACGTAGTTCACCAGCTGCAGTTCAATTGGATGATGATCGTTTTGATTATCGTTTTGAATCAGGAGTGAAGTGATAGATTCATGTTCCATCCATTGTCTCTTATCGACCCCAAAAATCTGATTTGTTACGAGTGTAAACATGATCAAACACTGCTATGAAACATCAACACGTTGTTGTTTTTGATCGACTGTGAGTAAACGCGGCACCCACTTTCAAAAAATTGATACATAAATGAAAAAGCATACTGCTATCTGAAATCTTCAAGGCCTCATCTATACCAAGCAATTCCAATTTACAATTGGATACAGCCAATTTGTGGACTTTTTTGATGTTCTCTGGAGTAACCATCTCAATTGAAAGACCAGAACGTTCACCTCCATCGGAGTCTCTAAGAGCATGTTTAAATTCAGCAAACCCATAACAGATAGTTTTTTTTTTCGATGAAGAGGAGTTCGGATAACACTTTTAAAGCCATTACTGAGCTTGTTTTGAATCCATTGTTTTGAAAATAACAGAAGTAGGCTTCACTTTAATGGTTGTCATTTTTCAAAGAAACGTAAATTTATAGGGATATTTGAGAAAAATCAAGATTTTGTAACATGCTATTCGGCTTATTACGTTTTGTATTCTCCTTTGTTAACGTATTGTGGCACAGAAGCCACTTCTGATTTATTTAAACTAAAATTTAAGTTTTTGAAGGAATTAATTTGTGATCGACCTCCCACATCATTCGACAAATTCAATAAAACATCGGAGTGCATTCGGAATCGATTTCTACCTACCTAAACTCCAGTTTAAATTGAGGTAAATTCTGGAAAATTTGTGGTGATATCATTCTTTATATTCGCTAGTAAACTTCTTCACTGTTTTTTATTATTGTGCTCCCAACAATTCCAGTTATCTTTATTGATTTCCCTCAGTTTTAACCAAACTATGTATGATAGATTCCGTGTAAATTCGCATTTTCTATTCATTTGGGAAACAGAACGAATAGAATGGAAAATATTACTGTTTTGTCATATTTTTAAAATATATAAATTCCCTTTTTTTCCATAGTTTAGAGCATAAGCTCATTTTATTCTGTACTTTCTACCCGTTCCATATTTAGTATTTTCCATCTGTGTTCACGTTTCCTTCCTCATTTTATTTTTTTTTCTACAGCTCTAGAGTAGGTTTGAGTTTGAACAATTTTGTGCAACATCACTAGCAACATATACAAACATCTGGGAATCCAGTTGAGGGCTACAACTTTTTCGAATTTCCATTTCCAAGTTTCACCCAGGTTGCCGCAGTCAGGATTATGAACAAAATAACCAGGTTCATACGTTGAACCGCGTTGGAATTTTGAAATTTCTCTACGTTTCTGGCTCCATTTGGAGCCATTATCAACCGAAGGGAGGGAATTTAGTGATTATTCGTTCATTGGTAGAAAGTGAACAGATTTCGTGGTCCTAATCTGCCTACTACACACGGAATAGAAAATAGAAATAATAAATATGCTTACCATCAAGAACTACACCGCCACTAACATACTGCTAGTCTTGAGCTAACCGGGGAGCTAGTCGCTTGGACCTTGTAATTATAGGAGACCTATTGGCGGGATTTGGGGTTTTGGCACGCGTGGGAATTATATTATTAGCAGGAGAAATTTTAAAGAAAATTTTCATTTTCTTTTTATTTGTTGCTGAAACTTTGTTGTTCACAGCAATGAGTATTAATTTGAATAATCGTGCCCAGGGATAGTTTTAGTTTATCTTTTTTTATCAATTTGATTCATAAGGTGTTTCCAGCTTTTCCGTCTTTTTTTATTAGTTTTTAACGTCGCTCGTTGAAAATCTGATGGCATCCAATTTAATATTAATTGTTCACCCAAGTTATTTATATACTTCCACTAAAGTCGAAGAAACTTCTGCCGGGGAAGTAAGGTCATAAGCTTAATGGAAAATAATTGAAAAAAAAATTTCTCCTAAATCGGGATGAACTCGCAGGTAGTTATTGATGGAATGTGAACTAAAAACCCTTTGGTTAATTTCTGTGGAGGTAGATTTCTAAGCGATTTTGAAAGTTTTCCGTTATGAATGTTTCACATTTTTTCTAATGTTTTCGATTGAAAAAAGAATATATTCAAGTTCAAGCTGTATAAATTTAAATTATTTTAATAAAGTTAAATTTTCGTGATAAAGAAGATTTGATATCGATCGTTCTAATAAGATATCTTAGCTGGAGGTTTTTAATTAAGAAAAAACTAATGATGGACAGTGATAATAGAAACTAAGAAGAACAGATTAATTAAGGAATAATGGAGATATTCGAAATTTCAGATATTGATCCTATATCTACAAAATGCATAGGCTCTCCCCATTATTGAATGGTCCAATCATAAAGAACTAACATAATCTAAATATTTAAATGCGTTCGAAATAGGAAATCAATTCACATTGTTTTTGATTCATTGGAGAAATTCTGGTATTATAATTCATTGAAAAACGTGCGAAAGCCAATAGAAAAGGACTATTCCATTGTTATCAGATCATGTAGAAACTTCTGGATTACATTGAATCTATGCATAGGTTCAGCTCAATAACTTCGAACCATGCAACGCAGAAGTATGTACTCAATATTCGGTTTATCTGTTCAATCAGTATATATTACGATCAAGTATACCCTTTCACGTTGTAATTCAACGAGCCAAATTAATATATTTCTCCACATTCTGTAAATAAACCGGCTGCCTATCAGATGAGTATATTCAGAATTGTTCTAATGAATAATGTGGAAAATGAAACAATAAATTATATTTTCTTGAAATTGAATGGAAAGAAGCATGGAAAAACAAACCGAAATGTTAATGAAGTTATTCTTATAATTAAAATTACCAACCGAGAATCTAGAAGAAATTCAGAAGATGTTTAATTACTGAAAATATATGCTAAATATATGCGATTGAGGTTGTAACGTAGGAAGGAGAACGAGAATATCACGACAACGGACTAATGCTATCATTTAAGCGTTTTTGAGAAGAGACGAAAATCCCTCTGTGAATTGTGCGATGGGATAGCTCAACTTAATATTGTTTAGAAAGTTCGAATGATCCAAATAATAATAGGCTTAAGAGTTTCGCAAATACAATAGTTGGGAAATTTCCACATGGCTCTCCAGGCATTATATCTAATAATAGATACGGAAATAAAAGGCTTATAATTAGTCTCTTACCAGAAAAATACAAAATTAGCGAAGCTAAATACGAGTCAATTCATAGATAAAGAGGTCAATTATAACTAGCGCTTTTATTCTCGTTATACAATTATAATAGAAGCTAGGTGGTGTAGGAAGGATTCAGTTAGATATTAGGATCGAGTTATCAGTCATAGGCTTAGACCAAGAAACATAATGAGGACATGTCAGGTACCTGGGTTGAACATAAACTGTAGTCGCGGTTGAAATGATTAGAGAAGAAGAAATTTGATCGGAAGAATTCGAAAACTAACCAAAGTTATCAGTCCTAAACGTTTCAACTATGCTTTTACTAGTTGGGCGGAGTACCATACTACTGAAACTGTATTATATTCGCAGAAAATTTAGGGCTTGCTGGATTAGGATAGTTGTTCAAAGCTGGCACGACATTCTTTTAGAGCAATTCTAGATATTTGACTTACCATCAATGTGAAAGGAACCTTCTCGTATCTAGTAAGGATACTTATGGATCTACAGCGGCATTTTGACGATTAACATCCCCGTGAAGTGTATATGTGCTCTTATTAGAAAACAAATTATTATTCTACATTCTACGTGCTCCTTCTAAAACCATCTTCCTTGAGTTCCTGAGTTGGTATCATTTTATTGAGATGCACTTTATTTACCTTTTATATTTAAAAAATCAATTTCGTTTTTATACTTTTTATGTATCTAGCGAACAGTTAACGGAAAATCCTACTTTCCACAGCCACCCTACACACTTTCCGCCGATCATCAGTGTTGCAGGTTTTCTGCCGTTTTCCTGAAACCTGTTGAATTGGTTCCCCAGCCAAATGGCCGACGAAGGTAAATAAAGCAGCCGCTGCTGTATCCGCCCGTCCTCTTGAATTTTTCAAAAAAATCAAGAAAAAACCGAAGCCGAGAAGAACCGTTTTTAATTGCGAGCTCTCTTTTCGTTTTTTTCTGGCCAAAATTCCCAAATCTTCGTTTTTCCTGCTCCAGAAAAGTGAGCAAACACAACACCTCGCAACTACTACAACCCCCATTCCAGCAGATGAGCAATTTCTATATCAGAGCCCACTCCAACAAACCATCAAAGCTTTCTATATCCTAGCAAATTCTATCCAAAGAAGTTACGAAATTCAACTGGCAATCGCACTGACACCACTATAGTCCAATCAAATAAGACTTTGAAGGTTACAAAAATTCTCATAGAGCTAAAAATTGGTATGAATGTTCAGAATACAGAAGAAAATGAAGAAAAGAAAATACAGTTTTTTATCGTCTACCTCATATCTTATCACCTGAAACTGGCACATTTATTCAATATATAGCAGTTGTACATCGGAGAAAGATTTTGCGGCAAAAGCTTATGTGCCAATACAGGTGTATGAAAATAATGGTATAGTAGGTTATAGTGAAATAAATGTCCGAAATTTGGATTATGGAAGTGGAGTAAGAGTATCTTTACTAAAAAAAAGTCGACGTGATATGATTCTCTGGCAAATGGAGAAATCTAGCCGGTTGGAATGGTTATATTGAACATTTAAGTAATATTATGAATTTTTCAACATCGAAAATTTCATTTTTATCGTTTATTCGTCAACCAAATAGTAATTATAATACCATATACACCATTCACATCACGGAAATGGCAATACTTATGAAAAAAAGTGTTGATACATTTTTGGTAGAGAATCGGATGATCTACAATTTTTTCGGAAATATTTTTGCTATAAAATTCACCATTTAGCTGAAAAACGCGAAAAACTTATTTTTGTAAACTTCAATCCACCATCAATAAAATTTTTTGCACATGGAGGATTGATAGGTACTTTTCACAATACATTTATAATAGTATTCGGAACATTCATGGCGAGATAAATTCCTAAGTCTTTCTCGTATTTTTTCAATTCATATCAAAGAAAACGCTGAAAAGGTTTCGTTTACTTGGCAAATATCAAGAACTCAATAGGAAATTGCGTGTAATGTAGTGGGTTTGAGGGATAAAATAATTTTATTTTTTTATTGTTAATTCTTGTAGAAAATCTGAAAATATCCAATAATTTCATAACAGCTGAAGATGATAATTGTACATGACATATGTCTTGAATTTTATCAAGAATACAATAAAAATCATAATATGCAAAGACTGTCACATCACGCACATGCGCATTTAAGCGTTTATCCCAACGCGCTCTTTTTTATTCATTTCTTCCATTTGGCTGTTCCTCACGGTATATGTACAGGCTTCGAAGCTGCCCTTGTCTGATAGAATATTCCAAAGATTCAATTTTTGGCGAATGCTGGGAATTTAACGATATTTATACAAAAAACAGTAATAATATATTGTGATTATGATCGCTACCAATAAAAGAACTCGAATCGCTAATTTAGTGCGCATTAGAGTACAGAAAATATACGGTGTGTTCCATATTTATCGTATAAACTTTACTCGTTACGGTAATCAAATCAGTATAGGCGTAGCCTTATACCTCTTCCAGAAAGGGTGAAGTGACCTCGATTCGCTAGGTACATTCAGAAAAATCATACCAACGCGCGAAAATCTGGAAACGAATTTTTGTCGCTCTATATCGTTCCTAGTTTCTCGATGCGCATGCAATAAGCGCTAGATGAAAGTTCAGTGTAAGCACATGAATTCTTAATTCGCGCAATGATTGTGGAAGCAATACATTGCCCTTTCCGGACAGAATCTTAATTTGCATCAAAATTGTTTTTTTTTTACCCTAAAAAGTAGTTTAGTGCTAAGATCGCCCTTTAATGTCAAAAACTATCGGTAACACGGTTTTATTTAGCCTCGGTTGAGTATGCTTGTGATTGCTGACTAAGTAAATTGATGTTTTAATATTTTAATGATTCTTATGATCACATAACATATACGTAGTACAAATTTTTCAGCTGGCAGAAAGGCATTATAGTAAATGGAACTCTCATAAATAATATTAGGTATGCCGACGATACTGCAATATTCGAAATCAGAACAAATAAACGCTCATAAAAGCAAACTAATGGTCATAAGGAGTTAACAACATAGCGAAGCTCAATTGTCAATGGAAATAACATAGAGAGTCAATAAATAAATACCTTGGATGTATGTTGAATTGAAAATGGGATCGCGACGAGGAAGTTGAAACTCGGATAGCAATTGCAAAAACAGATTTTACAAAGTTTAATAAGCTCCTAATCTGCTGAGAAGTCTTAAATTGAGGGTGCTAAAATGTTATATTTGGCCTTTTTTTGTATGGTGTGGAGACGTAATCCCTTAAAGGGAGATCCTTAAACAGAATAGAAGCAATGGAAATGTGGCTGTTGCGCAGACTTCTACGGATCCAGCACATGATGAATGAAGAAGTACTCAAGCTCTCAAGCTCTTACAGACGGAAAATATCGACGAAAGAAGAGGACCAGGGCGTTAACAACATTCCTAACTACGGAATATAAGCAATTGGTGCGGCATTCAGGGTGCAGCAATAATTTTTCCTCGTGCAAAGAAGGGGTGCGTTAAGATAATAGATTAGAAGTTTTGGACAAGAGAACACCTACACGCTGCAAAGTGTATGGTACTTGAAGAAGAAACTTATGATTCCAATGAAAAAGTCCCAAACTCATTGAAAGCGATAATAACGTGAAGAATCATAGTTTGTGATAATAGAAACCAGAAGAAGCTGAGAGGATAATTTTGGTAATACCTCTAACGAATGTTTAAGTATTTAGAAGGATTCAAAATAAAATATTTTGTAGCGTCAGCCACACCAAGTAAGTTCCTCTAGCAGATTGTCTCCTTTGTTTGAACTGTTACCAGATAATTTGAACTTGAGTCGAATATATTGACGAGTATCTTGAATTATCTACATATTACCGATTCACATTTTCGTTTTTTTGAATGACTCATTAACTAAATTGTACAAGTTCATCCCTATTATATTTG
Organism: Diorhabda elongata; assembly: GCA_026230145.1. Taxonomy (NCBI): domain Eukaryota; kingdom Metazoa; phylum Arthropoda; class Insecta; order Coleoptera; family Chrysomelidae; genus Diorhabda; species Diorhabda elongata. The sequence continues at coordinate 26,771,624 of CM047933.1, read as the reverse complement.
AAACATATCCACTAACTTACATTGTGTTATTCTTGTGAGTTGTTCCACAAAAAACTTTAAAAAAAAACTTTTATTCTTTGCTTAAGCTTCGAACCGACAAAGTTTATTCACATCCCTGGTCTATGCATTACCTTTGTAGAATAAACTCTCCTTTAGTTTCTTGGTTGATTTAATTTGATCTCAGAGTTTCGTATTCTTCATCCGAGTTTTATTTTTTCCATCAATTATCCGCTTGATGTATTTCCACGAATAAAATTATTGAAATGAGAAGTAACTCAAGATTATTTTCAATATTATATTCAAGTGACTTTCTATGCTATATTAATGGAAATTTCTCTAATCATTTCGTGAATTTTGCAGATTATTATTTAATGAATACACTATCTGAAGTTAGTATCGATTTCAATTATAAAATGAAAGCTATATCGGAAAATTATCTGGCAACTGAGGATTTATGAATTCAGAATAAGAAATATTAACAGATATAATCACGTTGACTTATTATAATGTTAACAGTTAACAAAATTTAGTATTCGGATGATGACTAAAGACACCATTTCTCCTTGAAATTAATTCGGGTGAAGTTGTACAATGTTAATTTCAATTGTATTAACGAAAGAGTATCTCGGAGACTGATATTTCAGCTAATATCAAGCAAAGCTAATAAAAACAGGTTTATAAGAAAGTTCATAAGAAATTGTTAATAATCGCAGAGCAGAGCTAACGATCCATCTGGTAGAGGTCTTGCGGTGAGTTTATAATATATCAAATTATTGTTTCCGTTAAAAAGAAATTTATTTGTCGACTCCTGACTCAGTTCCATTAATTTAATAATAGAATACATCACCATACATAACACTATTCACAAAATTGCATCGTGAAAATTTGTATCATGTTTATATGAAAAATAGAACAAATAGAATGGAAAATATTTCTAATGTTGAATATAATCATTGTTTTGAACTGAAAAATCAAAATATTTCAAGAATGGAAATGTCGGTTCTATAGAAAGTATGTTAGTAGTACTTTTTGATAATAACATAAAATACAGGAAGATTCATTTGAAAAAACCGAGAAAATAATGTATTTGTAATTTGATTCAACTTGTATCAGATTAAATGAATATTAACAAAATGAATGATTTTCCAGAATTTTATTCACTATTCGATTGTTTGGTCGTTACAGATCTTCATTCTTGATTTTCTCTTACATTGTACAGGGTATTGAGTTTGTTGTGATTTTTATAGAAAATTGTTGGTAACTTTTTGTAGTAATAGAATATAGGGTTTTTAATTTGAAAAAATGAGAGTTTGCAAATCGATTCTGAAAGGAAAGAGAAAGTACTGAACGTTATCACTTATATCAATCGTATATTAGATAATTCTCCTCACTCATAGATTTATCAATAATAGCTACTACTTTTCCCGTAGTAATAAACTCATTTTTATTTATTTATTCTGCAATTATACTAATTATTAAGAAGAATTTAATATTTCAAATATATTCATCCACTTTTTATAAGAAATTCGGAATAAAATCAAATGAAAACTTACCCCAAATATCGTTTTCGACATATATTCTGATTTTAAATGCACCCTTGTATCAGATTAGGAGTTTCTGTTCATGGTAGGCTAGGAAAAATGGCGATATACATCTGTGTAGCTCTGAAACAAGGAAACAAGTAACTTATACTTATAATTCCTAATTTTCAAAATTTCTCTCATGGATTCTTATTGGGAATAAACGTAGCTGGAAATCAATGAGAGAAATAGTATAAAAAGATCATCTGAAAAGGAGAAAAAACAAAGTCCTCCTATTTCAACTTCATTATTCATAGCTTCCAGAAAGGTGGGTATCAAAGTGTCGGTATGAAACAGACTGAATTCAATGTAACAACCATCATACTAAACAAAATCAAAACGGGGTGATTTTATGGAAATCGCTTAGAAATTTTTTATTTATTTTCAAATAAAAGCGGTATGAACCAGTTGTTAGATTTGGACATGCTCCTTTCATAGTAGATATTTGTTTCCGATCAAGCATTCAACCCCTTAAAGCTGAATAATTATCTGATTTAAATATTACATATCGTCGGCTTTATTGTGAAACCTCTTAACTCACTTTTTCCAAATTTCACGTGAGGCATAGAAACTAATTGTTTCAGTTCCAATACCTCATATACTACAGAACTTATTTCAAAGAACTAAACACTGTTAACAACTACTTAAGGAGAAAGTTTCGAGTTTCGCCATCTCAGATTTTATGAAGATAAGTGCTTTGTGATGGAGTTGTGAATTCCTCCATCGGAATAATTCATCGTACTTTCGATTATTGTACTACTTTAGGAGTTATGTGGTCTAGTAAGCATTCTGTAATTAACTAAATATTTTTAGATACTTTGGCTGAAGTTAAAACTTACGTTATTGATAGAAACATTTTTTTATCAAAATGATGTCTACATCTCATGGACAATAATTAAGGCGGCATGAAATTAGTTGTTGAGAATTTTTTTCAGAAAAAACGTTCAACAAATAATTCACTTCAATATTAAACCAAAAATTAACCAAAGAAAGGAGTAAGTATTTCAAAAAATTATTAACGAATAAGACAGTAAATACTGAGGATATGATGTAAGTGACAATGATACAATACTAGAAAATGAAGACAAACCGTCGGAAGTGGAATGTAATAATATGATAAACAGAATGAAATACTATAAAATAGGAGGACCGGACGAAATAGTGAGTAAACTAATGAATGGAGATAACCCAAGATACAAAATATTCAAGATCATTGAAAAAGTATGGGCAACTGAAGCAATACTACTATACTGATTATACCAATCCCAAGGAGGAAATTTCAACATATGTAACAATTATAAGGATATTAGTTTGCTTGATACAGTATACAAAATAGAAACAACATTAATAAATGAAAGACTGAAAAATGTAGTGAAACCAGAAATAGGGGAATATCAAAACGGTTTTGACAAGGAAAATCAACAGTATATATACGATACATACAATTAAAGAAATGATCGAAAAAAGCTATGTGCACAGCATCAATATGCGAATGCTTTTCATCGACTTCAAACAAGCATTGGACGCTCGAAAAGAGAGAACAATTGTAACCGACATAAAGGGGTCGGGGTCTCAGCGCTATAAGTTAGGACTGGGAGGACGCATTGGTTAAAGGCTTTTCTCTTAAGGCCGATTGACACATCTTCTTTGAACACATCTCGCAATTTATCAAACGAAGTCCATCCTAGTGTCGTTCTGCGAGACAGTTCTGTTCTTTGGTTGTCTCTAGTAATTTTTATCTCATGTCCCAGATATATATATATAACTCTTCACCATCTGAATATTTTTGTTGTCCGCATTTAGTGGCTGGCTAGAAACTAAATTTGTCATCATCTTGGTTTTATTGAAATTTATTTTTGGACCAACTTTCCTTGTTGCGATTTGCAAATCTTGTTTCATGTTTTTTGCCTCGCCTAATTCATTAGTTATGAGGACAATATCATCTGCAAACCTTAGGTGATGTAGCCTTTCCCCATCTATGTTGATACCCTTATGTTCCCACTGTAGTTTTTAAAAGCATGTTCCATAACAATGATAAATAGTTTCGGCGACATAGTATCACCTTGCCTAACGCCTCTTTCTATCTTAATTGTAGAGGGAGTGTAGATTGACCGTTGTTGTCACGTTATTATATATATTTGATATAAGTGATACTTGAATATCTGTGATCCACTCGACATTCTTCTAAGGATTTGTAAATAGGAGGCAGCTCAACGGTGTCGAATGCTTTATGGTAGTCGACAGAGATAAGGACTAGGGCTCCGTTGTATTCTATTTTTAAAGTAAGCAGATGATCGTTTGTTCCATATTCTGAACGAAACCCTGCCTGTTCTCTTGGCTGGTTCAAATTTCCTCTCTAGTCTCGTTGTTAAGATGCGTGTGTATAGTTTAAAAGACTAACCGGTCTATAGTTTTCGAGGCTGGTTCTCCTTTTTTATAAAGTAAAATTGTTGTGGACTTATACCATTTAGTGGGGATATTTTGATTATTCAGGCATAGATTGAAAAGCTCTTGTATCTATCTTATGAGTATAGGTCCATCCATTTTTAAAGCCTCTGTAACTATCCCATCTTCCCCGGAGCTCTATTATATTTCATATTACTTAAGGCATTGAATATTTCGTCCAGAGATATATCCGGAATATCCTCTGATCCTACATTTTGTACTTTTCTCATGGTCCTTGGCTCTTAGTTGGCTCCACTTTTATATAGTACCTTATAAAACTCTTCTACTAAGCGTAATAATTCTTCTCTATTTGTAACTAGGTTTCCGTTTGCATCTTTAAGCTTAATTATTTCTTTTTTACCGTTTGTGATTTTTCTTCTCACAACTCTCACGCTTTTGTTCTTCTCGATTGTTTCTATAATTTTCTCGCTTTTATATTTCCTCATGTCCCTTCAGATAATTTTGGATATTTCCCTATTTATTTCAGTAATTTGTAGTTGGTTTGTGTTCTTGTTGCTCTTTAACAATCTTCTCTCCTCCATCTTTGTTTTGGTTTCTTTGCTAATTTTTTGGTCTTTTTCGTTACATGGAGAGGACTCGTTTTCTGCCTGATTGATAGTGTATACAATTTGGTTGTTAATATCGTTTGTCGTTGGGATATCTTTCATGATTCTATTAATGGAATTTTCAAATGTTATATCATTTTCTGGTCGTGTCCAGGGTCTTGTCTGTTTGTTCACCATTTCATATGTTTCAAGTCGCGTATCTATTTTAATGGTAGCTCTGAGTATTATGTGGTCACTGGCTGTTCCGTACCTATCTATCACTTTTACGTCTGTGAATATGTGTTTCTTATCTGTAAGAAAGTAGTCGATTTCATTTTTTGTTCTACCGTCTGGACTTCTCCAAGTCGATCTTCAGTGTAGCTTCTTAAAGAAGAAACTGTTCATCTGGTATATATTTTTCTAAAAAAGGAAGTTCATCAGTGTATCTCCTCTTTCGTTTCTCCCTGATTCGGAATGGTGACAACAAATCCCAAATTTCTAATAGCTTCCACAAATTTTCATCTTCAACTTCTTCAACCTCCTTAACTAGTTTAAAGATCAACTGAGGATGTAACAGAAAAAATTTACTGAATCTTTAAACCTCACGGTATTCAAACCCAATCAGAAACTCTTCCACTTAATCAGATCAGTCAAAGACAAAAGTCGCATCTTCCATATGTCCTTCCTTCCTTAGTCATCTTTGATTTCGTTTGCCTAAATCGTAAGCAGGTTTCACCAATTTCTTAGGAACTTAGGAAAGCATAGGATGACCTTCACCTACCTACTCCACTTTCTGAATAAGGAGGGTGCTCAATATTTTACAATGCAAAATATGCACAATCACTTGCCAATTGGAATCAAATCGATATCATCTTTTCCCGTATTCCGCAATAATTTGAGGGCGGCATATTTACTGGAAAGTGTAATCTGCAAACGATTTCTATTCTAATATTGTTGCATACTGGTTTAATTTTGGTATGGACTTATATACTATTATTATTACCAATAATTTTGTCACTCATTGTCGTTGTCTTTTGTGTATTGAAATTTTATTCTATTTGTATCTTTATTCAGTTATTTTTATGTTTGTTTTTTAGTTTTTACAATCTTTTGTATGATTGTTTGTAACAATTTTTTGACAATAAAGCATTTCTCTCTCCCTCTTTATTTATATATACATGAGTGGTTTAAGGTGAAACTCCCGTTACAAGGACAAAGCAAAATACGCGATTGTCTCCAGTATCTCTTCATTTGTCGAAAATCGCTTTTAACCAAGTTTAAGACCAGAAAATAATTGTAGGGACAATACAAGTGAATATAACGAATGGGACAATAAATCCTGGTTTCATCTGAAAGTCCTCATTCGGTTGAATATTCAGTATAACTTAATTCGCTGTCTTAAGTTTTTTCAAAAGCAATCACTTATCTACAATTACGAATCATCGCGAAAATGCAATGAAGTCACCTTTCCGTCAAATCACTCTCGTATTTGTTTAGATATCGACGAACTATATTTTTATATTCCATCTCGTTTCCCTGGGAAAGTAGAAATATTCTGGTGTCTCATCGAGTCAATATACTTGAAGGTCTGGATTCACGGTTCTTCAGGGTTTGTATGCATTTGTGCCGGCATTATCGCAAATGTAGACATGACTCACCTATTTGATTTCTCACTGATTTTCTCATCTAGCTCATGTGATCTATCTACAGCACTTTTGGTTTGCTTATAGTGTATTGAAAGCAAAATTATATTACCACAAACTAGTAGTCTTTTTCTAAAAGAGCATCCATTAAATCTACAGTTTTATTGTGTATCTTTCGGACATATGTTTGAATCTGAATCAAATCTTTGATCTTGGTTTTTGTCCTAAATTATTCGTGCACAAAAATACACTAAAGTACAAAGAGTGATACACTTGTAGCACAACAAAAAATATTTCTCATAGCAAAAATAGTATGTAGTTCAAAGGATTATTTCGTTTCGTATCTCTGAACTTTCTATTCCCTCAAAAGAAAATTTTCCATATATGACAAAATGTTGAGGACTATGTTCTTAATTAAGTGAGCTTTCATATTTGTTACAAATGCATTTCAGTATCCTGCCAAAACTCAAACTTTTAATTCATATTAATCTGGCTTGTTTTGTATATACGCTCGTAATTTACCTAGTTATCCATACACATATGCTAGATTTCTTTTAGTATGTGACAAAACGTCTGTATCTGCTTATTCCAAATCTGAAGTGATCTATTAACTATTTTGTTTGCTCTAATTACGATACTGTCTGATTTTTGGAACTATAAATTTGTATTATGTAGTTCCATATCTATTTTTATAACTAGGTGAAACAGACAATGTTTTGATTTGCGAGTATTCTACTTTGCCTTCTCGACGTCCTTCATTCCTATCACTAATTGGATGGTGCTTTATCGCAGATGATATCTTCGTTCTCCTAATCTCTGACATTTTAATCGATTTATACGCGGTGTTTAAAACATAGGTGATCCTTTCTCTAGGATAAATAGAAAACTGAAAAATATTTGGGAGAATTTTCGTAACGCCATCCGTATACAAGATAAAGGGCATTGAAGAAAAAAAAATATACATATATATATATATATATATATATATTTTACACGAAAGTTGTATTGAAATTTTATAGAAATATGTTTTGGAAGCTGATACATCTAATGAATTTGTTTCTATGTCTGACTGTTATAGAGAGCGTTAATTATACGGTTCGTACCGTTCATACCGTATAACTTTTTTAATATTAGATTTATTCAGGAAAATTTCAGGTGAACTTGAACATCATTTAATTCTACACCAAAGAGGTACGCCTGATACTGGGTACTATTTTAGGAATATTTTGATTTGAAAATTACGGTGTACTAACCGATATCGGTATAAATGTTTAAGCAAGTGCTTAGGAAACATTAGTACTGGCGTGTACATTAGAACCATTGGACGACGTTGTCGAGAAGCTATGAATGTGAGAATTGAATAAATAATTTCTAGTAGGTGAAGAACAACAAGAGCCAAACAAATACATCTTCTTCAACTATTACTACTACTAGGATACTTAAACAGCAATAGCTACATCTTTTTCATTACACACAAGTCCAAAAGCTCTTGCCCGATGATCTACCATTTAGAGTAGATTTTTGCCAAACATTACAATCACTTATTCGAGATATTAGAAGATTTAATACTAAACTATCCAAGATCTCTATTAACGAGCCAAGATCTCTATTTTTCATGGAGCTCTACCGCACTTTGATATAAGGTGTTGTAATTGGTTGAAGAACCATTTTCGGAATCGATGGATTGGTAGAGGTGCCGAAGCTCCGATTCATTTTAAAATAAAAAGCTTATGCTACATGCTATGCTAAATGTACCTCCAGAATTCGACGTTACTTTGATGACCTCATAGCTGTCTCTCAACCGTTTAGAAGATAATGGATTCGTGCCAACGGTGGACATTTTGAACACCTACTCTAATTGAACTCTATTTTAACTTATCAGCCTTTTTTCAAATTTTCATCTCGTGATTTTTTGTTTAATTGATACATTATTCATTACTTTATAGCATCAATTATTAATTTTCAAATCAAGATATTCTGAAAATAGTACACAGTATCGAGTTTCACCAAGAATACCTGTTTAGTGTATAATTAAATGAATTTTGCTCAATAAATCTAATATTGAAAAAGTTATGCCCAATACTACTACGAACCGTGAAACTAGCGCCTTCTATGAGAGTCAGACATAAAAACAAACTATTTGGATCTATCAGCTTCCAAAATATATTCGTATAGAATTACAAGACAATGCTCCCAGTAGTTGCCGCAAAATCGTAAAAAGTGTGTAGATTCCATCAATCCTAGAGACGGAGCACCTTTTTTTGAAACACCCTGTATAAGCGGTGCCTCTATATTATCTGTTTCTTGATTCCAATTTGCTAATTTCATAGATTTTGAAAAATTGGAACATTATCTATTTCAACAAAATGAGTGTAACATATTTATTGAATGTATTCAGCATAACTTCGCAAATATCTGATAAGATGCCTTTGTAGTTGCATTACCTAAAATTTCCAGACCTATTGAATATCCTCACTCACGAAGCATAAGTCTTCTTCTTCCATTGTCTAAAATTTTGGAGATAATAATATAGAAGTAAATAAGATGTCATGTTGATCATAAAAGAACCCTTCCTTCAAATGATGGTAGATTGAGATCTGGGTATAGCTGCTTAACAGTGACTATCAGTCATGAAATTATATTTAACACTCTAAAGCAAGGTATCATTTTTTTGAAAATTATTCGCTTTTTCTCAAATTTCTCATCCTTATAGGTGATATAAAAGTCGAGTATACAGCTACTTGCTAAGTTAAGAAGGAAATGTATTGAATTAAATTGTAGATGGGCCAATACACCAGATATTATCGAAGGGTCTTCCAGGTAGGGCAGCTGTTTATTGACATCACAAGCAACTAAGATCTTAAGATGTTAAGATCGAATTATCGAAGTTTTTTGTTTGACCAAAGTCGACTTTACGATTGCCCAAACATTTATTTCATATTCCATTGCATGAGCCGCTTTTAATATACAGCGGATTTAATTTGAATCCAGAAGTTCGTAATTCCGGTATATCCATAGTAACTGGATCAATATACATATATACCTATATATTATGGGACATTTTAAGGTCGAATTCAACCATAAGTATAAGCTGAAACCTCTAAATTGTTTGCACATCTCATTTTCTCCTACACAATTCGTTATGGCCGCTATAGAAGTTAATTTAGTCAGTAGATTGACTCAATTAAGTGATACAGTTCCAAGATTCCATTCTTCTGGTCATAAAATACATGGTAGATTGTATATCCAGTGTAAAAAAAGTCATTTCAGTATAAAACTGGTTTTACAAACTATACCGTATTTTTTATTTGGGGCAACAGCGTTGTTAAGAAGATTTACGATGGTTAATAGGTCGTTGAATACTTCCGGAAGTTTTCTCGGAGAGAAAGAAATTTCTCGTTTGACGTTAATAAGCTAACTTTAGCAGTGAAAGTTTAATCAACAATTTTTTTCATTAATTGAATTCACGTTAGCTTTTGGAATGTATACTTGACGTCATTCAATTTCGTTTAAAACTTTAATTTCGAAGCTAAAGCTACAATAGAAAAGAAAATTTTCTTATATGGACAGAAGAAGGAGGTTACCAATTAACATCAATTTTGTTTGTAAAAAGAAAAAACTCCAATTCTATGATATTCTATAATAAATGTATTTCCAATTAATGTTAGTATTCATTTATAGAAATGGTTGCTTACTCTTTTCTTCAAAAAATATACTTATGAACAATTAACAGCTTCATTTTCAATGACACAGATCTTTGATAGGTGAATTGAAGTTTGCTTATGGTAAATGTGGTGATAAATAATATGATGATAATAATATTTCCCAGAAGCTGATGACGATAAATTGAAATAAGAATAATGGCAGGAGATAGAGTGTTATATCTTCCTACATTATTATTGAAGTCTTAACGGTTAAAAAGCGTTCTAATTCAAAAGACGAACCAGCAGTAACGAGGAAAAAAGGGTCACAATGTGGAATTGAGTGTATGATAGAGAAAACTCCATTTGACACACAAAAGCAAATATATAGACGAAGCAGGATTAGAAGATTATTTATGAAAGATGTTTAAGGAGCAACAGAAACAAATTCGTGAAGAGGGAAAGCTAAGAGAGATGAGAAAGAATTACAAATATGTCAGTACTGATAGAATATCTAACAAAACATGGGTTACCAAAGAAGATGTTGATTATCACTCATATCATCAAAGAGTTTGGAATTCTCGTACAACATTTTGTATGACCTCAATTATTTTCAATTTCTTCCGTTATCCTAACTTTTAAATCAGCAATATTCTCTGGTCTATTGAAATAAACTTTAAACTTTGGATCACCCTATAAGAAGTAATCGAGAGGAGCAATCCACCTATTGAGAAAAACCTTGTTTAAATAATGTCTAGCTGTACGTGCGAAATGAGGTGGAGCTCGGTAGTAAATAGATCGATCTATCTCATTTGAATGATTAACATCTTTGTAACGTAGGCATTAAAAAGTTAACGAAAAAATCTAGATAAACCTCATCATTAACTGTGCCCCCAAAAGAATGAGGGCCAATAATTTGATTATTAATGATACCAGCGTAAACGTTCATTTTTTTAGGATATTAGTGGACCGCGTCGTATAATCACATAAATGGAAGAAAACAATGTTATGATGGGATTCCAATTTCAAGAACTTCTCATTGTCCCTGCACCTGATATATGTTTGTATTAGCAAAAAATATTTGCAACTGAAAATATGCGAATTCTATTTGTAAAAGTAACGGTTGTCCCAGAAAATTGTGTACAAATGTTTTTATTTGATATTTTTCGGTACATAACGTATATTTTAAATATGTTTAGTGATCTTGCCTACTCATGTTTCGGTCTGCTGAATTAATAAAAGACTGAACGGCATATTTTTGTTTTCCTTGATTTATTTCTACATTATTAAATCTAAATTATTTACGAAGAAAAGCAGTTTCTATATTTCTTATTTTCTTCAACATTACTTATTTAGTTGAAATAGTCTATGGTAATCATTGTTACAATATTGTTGTTAATATTAAAATATTATAGTAATATTAGCTCTACTCAAATAATAGACGGTCGCGGTGCATCGTGAGAAGGATCAGAAACGTTCTGAGTAGTAGAAACAAATTTAACAACTTTCAAACAGCAAAAAGTTTGTATATGTCGTAATTTATCAAAAAATAATGATATCAAAGATCACATTGTTAAAAGAAAGAGCAGGTTCACTGAAATAGCTAATCACTTTAATCTATCAATTTAATACAATACGAAGCAATCAGACAATAAGCTTCTAAGCTTATGTCATTGTGTGAAACTAATTAAGTATTGTTGTATTTAGGTATTAGTGGTCATGATACATTGTTATATTTATAATCAGAAAAATGCCAATCAGAGACAAATTCAAATGAATCATGATAATGAGAACAGAATAGAAGATATATCGCTGCATTACATGTAGAACGCGTTGGTTTCAAACTCACAGAAAAAGAACAATACACAATAACCTAACCTAAGCTAACCTAACCTAACACAATAACACAGAATATTTCTCAACTGTTCTGTCAGAATAAACAGTGATTAAATGGCAGAAGATCCAAACGCATTTTTAATGGAAGTTGTGGTGAGTTACTGCAGAGGATATTTACTTCTCCCACACCCGCAATAATGGTTCAAATATTTTCATTGATAAATTGAATAATGATGCGCAAAGTTTTTGGAATTAGACCAGTTTACGTCAACAATTAAGAACACCATTATAATCAAGTACTTACAGTTACGGCGATGATGCGGAGGAATCAATAAATGAGACATTTTTTCTTTGTAACTCGAGGGTCAAAACAGTTGGTGTATATGATCAGAACTTTTCGGAAACTATGATCGAGCTAACGCGATCTGAATGTTCGGGAACTAACCCGGATCATGTTCATTGTTATTCAGAAACTGGACAACTGAGGAGTAGAAGTAACAACGAGTACCAAAATTGTTAAAAAGAGATTTAACAAAAATAATTTTCATACCATAACATCAAACGTTTTATTTCCAAATACTAAATTAATATATAATTTGCCTTACGGCTAAACAGGCTACGACACAAACAACGAAAAAAAAATAACAATTTCAATATAATTGTTCAAACAAGTAAAACATTTGGAAAATGGGCTGAGTGCCAATACATTACTTAGTTAAATTACTGTAAAAATCTTGGTGATTATGATCTTGTAGATACGGAATCATGGATCTTAAGTGCTTTTTCTTGCTATTACCAATCGTATTTATGTTTGGTAGCTGTTTAATTGAGATATTTTTTATATCTTGCATGGTTTTTCCTCTTTTAAATATTGTGCAGCGTGGCACTAAACATATTCTGGCACTTCACACCTTTGTTTTGAAAATGACCGATCACTTGCAGACAGCGCCATTTATCTTGCTTGATATCTTATGGAATTTGTAGTCCTGGTATTTGACCCGTTTGATAGGACATAGTCTTATTTCTCGAAAAATTGGCACTTAGCTCCATTTCTTACTTCTACTTCTCTACTATGAATTCAGCTGACGAGTTGTTCACTTATCTATGGTTTTTTGAATTTAAAAATTATTTATATCCCTTAAGTGACTGTCTTTTATTAATTTTCGTGAACAGCGTAACTGATAGGTTACTGAGATTTGCAGTTCTAAAATTTTTCGGAAAGTCAGCATGAAAATTGCTTATTCATTTAATCAATTATAACTGCCCAAAAACAATTATCAAACATCCAGAAATCATTGTAAAACTAAATCAATATCATGAAAGAATTAACGCACAAAAAGTTTTTGTGGATCATGTTTTTCAAATTTGAAATTACTTTCGAAAACTGAACGCGATCTGTAATCAAGATCTATTTTTGTCTAGGTGGATTCCTTAGTATTTGGCACTATTTGCTTGAGGTATTTCCAAATTGTTCAACTTAACTGGCGGACATGTACCCTTACGTAGCGTGAGTGTTACATTTATTGATTTGATCTTATTAAATTTAATCCTCCATTTTTGTAGCCACTCCTGTAATTGGTCAAAATAAGTCTGGGGATTTTTGCTGCTGTTTGTGGTTCTTGATCAGTAGAGAGGGTGACTCTGTCGTCAGCAAAAGTTCCTGTTGTTGTATACTGTGTCTCTGGTGTATCTTATTTATATAGTATGTAAAATAGTTGGCCTAGTACGCTACTCTGTGGCACCCCTGTTGCTAAAGTATAATTGTTCCTCCTTAACTTTTGTTTGGAAGGTTTTGTTGGTCGAGTAAGATTTCAGAAGTGGGTAGTAGTTTGGGGGAAGGGTTCTTTTAATTTTGTATAGCAGCCCTTGATGCACATTTTGTCAAAAGCCTGTACAATATCAAGGAAAACAGCAGGCTTTTTGGAAGGTAAGATAACACGTTGGTTGGGTCTTTGACTGGTTTACCAATCAATATGATATGTGCAGCTTTATATGATTTTGGCCAGTATCCGAGTTTCAGAATTGATTGTAGATGTATGTTAACATTACTACCCCTTTTTGTCTGACTCGTGACTTAGTGGCTGGAAGGCTGTGGTGAGATGATTCACAAATAAATCTGCTTTTTCTTGTCACTTCTGATTATGTTCGTTTATTCGTACAGGTGAAGCTGTTATCTTGGGCTTTTTTGAATTTTTATTGGCTTCCAAATGGAATTATATGTTTTTGTTAATTTAGCAACGTATTCTTCAAATTGTGCATCCCTTACTTCTTTAAGTTTCACCTTTAATTTATGACCAAGTCGATTGAAGTTATTTTGCCCGAGCCTGTCTCTTTCCTGCTGTTAGTCTCTTTATTTCGAGTGGGACATCTTTGTTTCCTTTTTTCTGTTTCGTGTTTGGTGCAGCTGAAATTGTAAGTTAAATGGATCTGTTACTTTTTCGATATCTTCTGGTTCCTTAAGCATTATCTTTAAATCTACCGTTTCATTGATTTTGTTACGGTATGCTACCCAGTATGTTTCAAAGTTGTAATTGGGCAGGATATCTGTGTAAGTTGAATTACAAGCATAAATAGATGTTTATAGCAAAATAACATATTTCAATTTTAAAGAACTAGGCTAATCACCAGGATTCTATATATTGAGTGCCATGTTTTCTATTTTGTACTTTCGCACAATTTTATATATAAATGCTATATCAAATATGAATTTTTGATAATTTTTGGCCTTTATCTATTCAATACGGATATGAATATTGTCTTTGTAATAAGATTCGTCCTGAGAACCGGACTTTTTGGCTAGACAATCAAATCATATCTGTCCTCTAGACTTCTCTATTAAACAATTAAACCTTACCTCCCTCATAAAGATTTTCTCCCGTCCAATTCGCAACCTTCAACGAACGAACACGTGTCTGAAAAATAATACCTCCATTACATACTATGCTTTAACAAGATATTCTTTTTCTTGATAACAGTTTCTAATTTCTCATTCAAATATAATAAGTAAATGAAAGGAGTATCAAATTATTCTTTACTAGATAACAAAACATCCCATTAGCATACACCATTTCGTTCATCAAGCCGCTCTGCTCACAGTGGTATTGATGTCTTATTTTTTTTGGCAGAGTATCAATGACTCTAATATTCCTTTCCTTCTTTAAGTTTGTTCTATGAATGACCCACGGCATATTTATCATGGTACAAGGATGTATAGTTGTGACAAAATCAATTACAGTTTGTAAAAGCCCTTGCCAACAATTTTGTTTGATCTACCACAGGCGTAGATCTCTTATTTTATAAATTATTTCTATAAATACTTTCAAAAATATGTATATCATATGCAAGAAAGTATCCGTTAAAAGGCAATCGTTATTTAGACAGATGAACTTAATTGTAGTCCTACCTGGAACTTGGAAAAAATCACTATTATACCTCGTTAACTTGTTACAACTTAATATTGAATTATAAAATGTAAATAGACGGGTAAAATGTACCTGACTGTGAGGGAGTTTGGATTAAACAAGGTACTAGACATAAACTGAGCCCTTTTTGTAACCTATTCGTTGTTTTTCTGAAAAACGAGATTTCAAAGCAAACCTAAGATGCGTTGTCCATAAAGATTACTGACTGTGGTGGAAGTTAGGTACATGCTGTTTATTAAACCACTTTTGGAATAATTTTCTTCTCATATCTTAATGATAATAAGCCGCACAATTTTCAGTTTTTTTTTGGAAATATTAATATAGCATTTGGCACGAAGCCGTCTTCACATACAGCGTCTACTATCATAATATATTTCCATTCAGAACATGGCCCATTCAAACAGCAATTTTTACTATCGTCAACCTAACCGAAATTTAGTACATCCTGACTCTCAAACCATGTTTCATCTAGATAAATTATGTGTCTTTTAGAACCTCGGTAGTCTTTCACATGACACAAATAATTCTTTTAAAATAAACAGGATAATACTGGTAACTTTGGTTTTTCATACAAAACACGGAGCATTCGCAACAAGAGGACAAAAAGTGTGTGTAGTTGAATAACAAGTGTTGGTTTTCCTCTAACAGGGGTAAAAAAACCGACTTACCATGGCCAACGTTGGAAGCAAAACATTTGCCGAATGACATGCGCACAACGACCACACGATACGACCAATTATACCAGCATCTAACACTGGAAGCATTGGACGTGATCGTAAGGTATCGGCTTCAGAAGGAATATAATTTCCTCTCTTTTCTGTGAAATAAGAGACTATTCGACATATGATTAGCAAAATTATGTAATTATCAAATTCAATGATATTATTTCTGATATATTATGGCCAAGAAAATATTCTGATTCCAGCGTGACGTCATGCGCAAGGCGTATCAAATTTGAGTAAACAATTCAGTATGTATTCCGTTCATCAAATGACAATAGAGGTAAATCGGCTTCAGTAGACGTCAATTAATGCCATTTGAGGTTATTTTTCATTTCATAAACCAATTATTATGAGAACTGTTGAGAAATAATGAGGAAAAAATTATTAGATAAATGAAATTATTGATGTTTTTCATTCAATTTCTCATGAAAACTTTGTTGTATAAATAAGCATTTTTGTTAATATTAACTGATTGCTAACGGTAAAAACTGCATTACCGTTTCTCGCGACTTGTTCAAATGTAGGTACAGAAATGTTGAAGAGAATTGGTCACATAGGAAATATAATTCTCAAACAATAAGCTCAAAAGTCAGCTACCTTGTGAAGTTAAAACTTGGTTTTTAATGTATACAGCGAGTCTAGAAGCAGTAGGATAATATTGAAAACGCCTACTTTAATTATTTTTTCTCAAAACGTGTCCACAAATCAACATCATATCGGCCAGTCTCTATCATTTTTCGCTTTTCTGAATAATCAATGGAGATGGAATGGTTATGACCTTACGGCTAAGAAAGAACGATTTTCACTTCACGATTTTCACTTCAGTGGGAACATATTCCAAGGATAAAGTCATAAACGAAAGATGTGGTATTAAATACACTGTCAATTTGTTTAATCACGAATAGTTCATAAAATATAACAAAACTGTTTACGAAAAAGGGTTTTATTATACAAATTATTATACATTCGAATGCTCTCCTTCAACATACTCCCCTCTCCTCGTCACACACCTTTCCATACGTTTTTTCCAGCTGGTCTTCCGACTAAAGTCTTCTTTAGTGAGGACCTTTAGGAGCTCTGCCGTTTTTTGCTTTACTGCTTCCATCAATTCAAATCGGGTCCCTTTCAAAGTAGATCTTTTTCTAGCCTCTCTAATCTTAGCAGACACGTTGAAGCAAGAGCTTTTGGTCAGGAGTCAAATTTTTTGGTACCAGCTTCGCACAGATTTTTCTCATGTATGATTCCTCGAGTGAAATTTTGCTAACTGTTTATTTATTGATGTTTACAGCATTGGCAATAATCTAGATGCTCATTCGACGATCTGTACTCACAATTTGGTTGATTTTGGTCACTGTTTTCGGAGTTGAAACAGTCATAGGGCCACCTGGGCGCTGGTAATCTTCAGTGCTCCCTCAGCCCTCACTAAAGCTTACACCACTTGAAAACAAAAGCACGAGATAGAGAATTGTCCCCATAAGGTTTTTATTCAATTTAACGCTAAATTTAAGATTGGTACGTTGCTCCTGTTTTTCGTCACAGATTGTTTTCGACATGAGAAAAAAACACGTTCGTTTTAAACCGCTACTGCTACGTGTTTTGGGATGTGCATAGATAGGATATCTAGATATCAAACGCACTAGTCGTTTTTTACCCCACCCGTCTAGGGCGCCCTCTAGGCGCGCAGTCTCGTTATTTTATAGCCATACCTCGTATTATAACTTCAATCTTAATCAGAATAATTTTATGAACTTGATGATACAGCTCAATGACTTCCATTTATTTGAATTAATCATCTAGTTCAAAAGCTCAAATATATTCTAAACCATTGAATGAAATTGATCCAATTTCCTGTACACTCTCATTAAACGAAATGAGAGTTTTATTAACTCCGAGGAGAAATTTCCGTCTATTTTAGATTTATCTTAAAGTGTGAAAATAGCATTCAGCTGAAAAGGTTTAAAAAAAATGAAAAAGACCAACTGCAATTTAGATAGTATGCGAAATAAGCACAAGATAAATTCTTTTGTGGAACGAAGGAACGATAAAATCGTAAGATTTCCGTCCTTTTCGGCAATGAAACAGTTTCCAAGCTCAGAGGATTATTTTTACTTCTACGAAAAAATCTTTTAAGTCCTACATTCAAAGGGACATTAATAGAATTTTTCTACTCATGATTACTACTCATCTCATTTTGAGAAACGAAATATTTGAGGGAGATTGAATGATAAAAGGGATAGAGTCCTGAATATAATTCATAATTATGTTCCTTGATATTAATTGTTTGATTGACTATCTTGCCATTTCATAGTCGAATAAAAATTATTTATGTTTCTAAATGTCTTTTATTTTAGGTCTCTTCTGTTTCAAAATTAGTTTTTTCAATAATTTTTAAAAAGAAAGATAGATATTGACGTTTCGATTAATTTTAACTCTTTATCAAAATATGATATTGACACTGATAATTTGCGTATTTATATCAATCAATGAGGTTTTTGTCATGAATATAAAAATAAGAATAAAATCAAAATAGAACTTGGTTCTAATAGAAAAATTAATTTTTCAGTAGTCCTTACATCTCAAATATGTAGCTGTTATCATCATATTCGATGTGATGTCATCGTGAATACGTAATATCAAAAAGTGAACGATTTTCTTAAAAAAATTATTATGTTGTGAATTATATAAGTATTTGGTTATAAGTGTTAGTAGACAGTTAAGTGATTAGTGAATAGTTGGGTGTAGTTAGTGTTATTGTATGAATAAATTCCGTGTATATAAATTCACCTTATGGGGTGGATATTATGGTGGTGGTGATAATAACTAAAATATAGTATTTCCTACTCCAAAAATATAGAAGAATAAGTGCTGTACTTTGCAAGAAAGTTTTTGTTTTTTCAATATCTCTCGATATGTTAATTTGAATGATCGTAGATCGAGGTTGTGCACTGTTAAAAGTCTATGAAATTAACATTTTTAGTAATAATGTCCTAGTATAATTGATTACTTCTAGTTTTTATTATCAGATGTCACGCTAAGATAAATACCACACCATGCAATAATGTAATTGTGACAGCAACAATTCATATTTGGAAATGAGTGTTGTAACAAATTGTCGCTATTATAGAAAGTTATAGAAAAAGTTTTCCTACGGTCGATTAGCTATTGAACCAACGACCTGTGCTAATAATGATTGGAAATATATCCGAATAATTCAATCATTTGGGTAAATAACATGAGTTTTTTTTGTGCTTTCTATCTACCTACTATCGGAAAAGCTCAATTAATATGTTGGATTTTTCGAGTTGAAAATAAAATTTTTTTTTCAATATGTTTTCAATTATTCTAAAAACACGAGCGGAGCGGAGAGGCGGAGGTTGGTTGTTTTGTAGGTTAGAGCGTCCAGTTTCAGTAGCAATGACGCATCACGTTTTAGTTGTTAAATATTTCTTAAAAAGTAATTTATGAACTCCAGAAGCTACGGCGTAGGTTTTTCAAAGTCCTTGCCGATCCAGTAGGCGTCGCGCTCCAACTCTGAACTTGTGTTGAAGATTCATAAACGCGATTACGAACATCGGAGAATATTTTGTGGGAGAATGCTTGATGTTCTTGCCATTGAAGATGTTGTGTTAGTGGTGAGTGATGAAGCGCACTTTCATACAGACGGTTATGCTAACAAGCAAAACTGAGGCAATTGGGCAGCAGAAAACCCAAAAGGACTGCATCAAAGACCACTGCACATCACAAAAGTGACCTTATTAGGCCCACACCAAATGCTATGCTATGTTTGCACCAGAAGTTTTGGCTCCACAGTCAATTATTCTTCATGCAGTGAATTTTTTGTTTGAAAAGAAAATTTGGCAGTATAATTTGCTTCTTCGGGCGATTTTTTTTGTATTTTCTGAAGTGATCTACAGCTCTTCCATCAGAATAAAATAATATTGATTCATCCGAACAAAATTACTTGTCAGGTTTAATACTATTCTTGTTGTATTGATTCGCTTCATGATCCATTCCTTCATTATTTTTTATGAAAAAATCCCAATTTGTACAAATGGTAACTGACACAAAAAAACGTATGTAATACGTTTACAAATCTGATGTATTGATCATTTTCTCCATTCCGATAGCGTTCCTCCAGAACATGAGATTTGAATGCATTAATCGCTTTTTCAGGTATAGCAAAACGTTGACTGTAATTCATTTGAGATTACTCATCAATTCGATATTTCAACTTTTCAAAAACTTTTTGTTTGAACTGATGTGTGCGAGCTCGCATTGTCGTGGTGAACGATGGTTCTTTTTCTGCGATTGGTTTCCCTGATTTTTTCGAACACTTCAAGCAAAAAAATGCTAAAACGGTGGTGACATGTCCAGTTACCAAACAGGCTACTATTTGCTGCTAAACGCTTAGTGCGCGAACAACTTTTGTTGGATTTGGATCGTTTTGAAAGACCTATACAATCGATTGTTATTGGGACGTGGTGGGACATTAAATAGAAACTGAATAAATTTATATCTAAGCAATTAAATACTCACTCATAAACTCTAAGTTAACTGTTACATATAAGAAATGAAACAAAACAGAAAAGTGAAGTAAAAAAGTTTTTCAAATAACATAAAGTTTCTTTTAGAATTTTTCTCTATTTTAGTGCAGTCTTGTACCTTTTTAGTGTATTTTCTTTTTTCATATCATCTGGTAGGTTGTTATATGAGTACAAATAACTTCTCTGTCCCATGTTTTCACTCATAACTTCTCTGTTCCATGTTCTCACTCATAAGGGGT
Organism: Diorhabda elongata; assembly: GCA_026230145.1. Taxonomy (NCBI): domain Eukaryota; kingdom Metazoa; phylum Arthropoda; class Insecta; order Coleoptera; family Chrysomelidae; genus Diorhabda; species Diorhabda elongata. The sequence continues at coordinate 26,751,007 of CM047933.1, read as the reverse complement.
GCAACATACTTTTGTATATTCCTAATTCCCTAGCTATGTATGAGTATATAATATAATATATTTGACAGATATCCAATACTTTAACTTCAATGGAAAGTTTATCAGTGAGATACCAGTTCTTCTTGTTCAGAAGTAATTTATTCGAAACTTGTAGTGCTTTATAGTGTGTTTTTGAAGCACCTCCCCAGCCTATGATTACACAAAAGTGTTTTCACTAAACTCTGGTAAACCATAATTCTCTCTTTTAAATTCAAGAATACGTCAATTTTTTAAAACTAGACTCCTTAAGTACGCAGTAACTAATTACTTTTCTTTATCTCGCCATGCCGCCGTTTTGAATATATATTTCGAAATTTAGGGAATTATTTATCTTTAAGTATAAGCAGGTTAAAAATTGAATCCTACTCACCAATAACTAAAAGCGCTTTTTTACCCAAGTGGAACTGAATTAGCAGTTGGCCAAATATACTCTTCAAACACTTTTATTCCAATATATTGACCGATGTGATTATTGGTAAGAATACAAACAAACAAGTTGTTCAGAACTAGAAGGATTCCGAACTTCATGAATAAAGAGCAGTGGGATTTAATCTGAGTTGAAATTATTTCCTGTTTGTATAGAAGATCACTTCCATGATCAGCGACATGACCATTTCTAGCTTATTTAATGTTTAAATATTCAATTTTAATTGTCTGGGGACTAAGAGTAGTTCGAAATAGTTCAAAATGCAAACGTGTAGCTACAGTAACTTATTAGTTAATATGCTATGTTGAATTCCTATTAAAGTTGCAGAATATAATTTACGAATTGTTGGGCAGAGTAACCGAATTAGATGTCGTTGAGTTATTGTTATTTCAGACTCCATGAATGTTATATTGTTGATGACGTTAATTTGAATAATAGTTGGTTTTCCTGGATGGTGGTGGATTCATATTTTTTATTTAAAGTAAGTATCTTACTGATTGGAAAGTAGAGCGTGTATCGAATAACAATGAAGATAATATATTTCCAATCTGCAAAATCCATTGGGTCTAAAAAACTAATTTAAAAGTTTGTAACTCGGCTAAAATCGATGTAATGTCGCTAGAAGGCTGATATGCACTTCGTGTAGAGATATCACTATATTATTTGTACTGTACGTAATGAAATTCCTCAGATTAGTATACGAAAGCGACACCAAGATATTGCTTTAGTTATAACAATAAACTGGGTAAAATTGATCCGTAGAAATTGAATATGATCACTATTATATTATTATAGATCTGCTGATCTGAATCAGATTTCAACCTCTCAGTCATGACATGAAAATAACGAGAAAGTTTCCTCAGGAGATATTTTTATCACATTCACAATCCATTCATAATCAATACTCGGTTAACGAAATATCAGTTTCTACAAGTAATTGATTTTCAACAGTTTCAGACTGTACTGGAGCCTTTACGAATATCTCTCCCGTTCTTAAGAGCTGTTATAATTCCTTCATTATTCAGCATATAACATAGATTCAACTCATGTTATTTGATATGGAGAGTTTTGAAAATCAGAGATACACTACAACAAATTTGCATTAACAGATTGAAAGTTACATGGTGGAAGTTGAAGTGCCAGAGTGGTCATTTTAACCCTATAAGTTCAATCTGTCATTATTCTTAGAAATATAATAGGAGGCAAAATAATGGTCAAAAGTTATAATTGAAGAATGTAAAATATTTCGCAAACATCCGTTATGAAAATTTCACGTGATAAATTCTATCCATACAAAGGTACGTTGGTTCAAGAGTTGTCAGATGACAATTTTGATAGACGTGAAGAGTTTGCAGATGGAAAAATGCTACAATCAAAACGATCCAAATTTTTCAAGTAATGCGATGAGGCCACATTTTTTATTAATGGAAATGTAAATCGGCATAATTGTAGATACTAGTCACGTAACAATCCTCGTTGGATGCGTGTTTCCCAAACCCAATTTTCTAAAAACTGAATTTATGTGGTGGAATAATAGGCCACAAAACGAATTCTTTAGATTATGCCAATATTCAGGAATTTAGAAGAGATAGGATTACCACAAAGATAAGAAGGATTCAGCAGTCAGGGATGCTGCAAAATGTGTTCCAAAGTTGTGAGAATCGAATGGCTTGTTGTATTTGAGTGGAGGGACAACATTTTTGATTTTTCTACTTCACAAATATGGATCTACTTCTAACATGACACAAACATTTAAAGATTTGTCTTCAGTTGTTTTATGTTTTCTACGCCTTGATTTGTATAAATATAGCATAACTGACACTAGACCTTGTAACCATATTTGTATTATCACTTAAATTTTTAAAGAATATTCAAACTAAACGTGTTAAATGCAGTCTTGGTGAGGATACTGTAAATGTAGCTATAACTTCGAAGTTATGGCATTTAGGTATAGAGAATATCACATGAGAAATAATCAGTATCTTCATAATTTTTCCAGAAAAGGAATGATCTGACAACAATCTAGATACCACCATGATACCAGCCGTACCATCTTTGCGCAAAAAATTTTATGAAAATAGTACAAACCGTTTCCGAGATTATTGAGGCCTTCCCTACAAAAAACTCACACTGTATTCTGATTATATTTTGAATCAAATGTTTTAAACTCAATTTTAATCCTTATTTGCGTTGTTTCACATGAGTATAATGAAAAATATCGTTCATAATGAATTTTCCTGTGCTTGTATAACTTCCCGAGAATTTGTGACGCACCCACAGAAAAATTCTCTTTTCCCAATGGTATTGTTGAACACGAGAAGTCTTGCAAGCACGGAAAAATCCATTTCCGGACGTGTTATGAACGATACTTTTCATTATACTCATATGAAAACAATACAAAAAAAGTTTAGAATTAAATTTAGAACATTTTGTTTCCAAAGATATCATAATACATCGTAATAGAATAGTTCTTCCAATATCAATTGCAAAAGACAGTTATGCGAGGATTAATCAGTATTTCATAAATACGCACGGTACTTATACCAAATTAAGAAAAATAGTGTTTACTCCCCATATAAACATCTAACAGGCCGTCAGTCCACGTGGACTCATCATATCCACAGTTCTTCAGACCATAGGCGAATGAAGACAATGAAATTGCTCAGTGTAGTGAAAATAAAGACAGCTATGAATTTGATAATAAAGATTTAGATCTACAAACACAGCAAATTATTTTAAATGTATTCGAATGTTTGAAAAATATATTTATATAACATTTCCATTTATCGAGTAGTCACGAAAAGAGTTGCTTTCACAGAATCGAAAAACATGTAAAGAAAAACTGAAATCAGGTGACAAACCCACTCAAGACGCGCTGTTTTGAAAACGGCACCTTCACGTCTTTGTAAAAAAACACATGAAAACAAGATCTTTTCCGATAAGTTCAATAAAATATTATATTTCCTGAATCATATTTTCACGCCATTTGTCTCATACCACAAACCCCTACATTCATAAGGAAAGTTGACTTAACTTATTGTACAATATACTATTCTTATATAAAAGTTGGTACATAACATACATTATTCATCGTATCGATATTGGAGTGATTTTTTGATGCATACGAGTTGTTGCAAATACAGCTAATAGCAGCTCTTATCGTTCAATGAAAAATTGGATCGTGCTAAAATTAAAATGTTCTATGCGACATAAATTCCCTTGATAATTTATTTTTGCCCATTAATTCGAGCAACTCAAGTCGATCATGTTTTTTTCCCATCCGCCACTACAAATTATTTTAATGGCAATATTAAGATTGCGTGACTACACGTTTTCAAACAGTAAAGCACAACGCAGAAATTAAAAGATACCATCTAATTTAACGTAATCGGGCAGTATCAAACAAGTTGCTTTATCGTAACATCATACTCTTTATTATTACTAGAATTGTCCGATGTTCTATTTTCAATGGATATTTATAGAAAATAGCTCGTTCATTAATTAATTTATCTATTGATTATAGTCCTACACGCCAATATAAAATTATATAAGTCAATCGTTTCTTCATTCCAGCAAATTTTAGTTCGTATTTCGCAGTTTTTTCCTTAACACTTTCTCTTAATCTCTTCAATTTAAGTGATGGTTCACATACTTTAAAGGTATTCTCTAGACCCGCCATACTCAAAGTGTGTTCCGCGAAACCCCTGTAGGGGTTCCGCAAGAATTTACAACTCAGTCGCCACCCAGCACAGTAAAGTAATTTCATTCTAACTTGAAACAGTGCATTTTACGAGGAAAGTTTAACATCACGCCGCTCTTAAATAAAACGTTATGGCAAACCTATTGCAAGTTCTTTACTGACACCGATCCTTGTACAAAATACGAGAGTCAGAAGATTGGAAAAATATATCTCTACAGTAGCCCAAATATTTATTCAGGACGGCACGAGCCTAGATAAAAAGAACAGACTTAATACTTAAGTTTAAGGTGATTTATTTATGCTTTATCTCTCACCGATGAGATCCGCAAGCCGCTTTAGCCTTTGTCTTGATGAAAACCGACCGCCGATATCTACTTGTGAGCGCGCAGTCACTTTGATAAAAGCCGCCGCTGAGATTAGACGCTATAGTTGTAAACAAGCGACTTTCGGCTATATAACTTCAAAACAAGTCGAGATTGTTTACACCGCATTTTTTGTATTTTTATTTTGGCTTTTTATTTATCAAAGGCGCCGACTCGAGTATTTTTAAGGATGTTCGAGATCGAGGCTAGGACTATAAAAACGACGACCGCGCTTCGACACTCGAGTCAGTCGACGATTATCGTTCAGAGCGATAAGTACCTATTTGCTAGAAACGAAGTTTTTTTTGTTCTACTGCTGTATTCTGATTGTATCAGTTTTGTACATATCTTCTTTGGACTAAAATCTTCTACTCAGTAACGATCGTGCGTTAATTTGACCCCACCACACTGACAAGTAATTATTAATAAAGAAGAATGGAACGTTGGCTTAAAGGCGTTAAACGTGTTGCAACAACATCTTCTAACGAAGCCGAATGTTCAAAAGCAGTACGCGCAGTGTACAGCAATTATCGATGATAATGATGCAACGACGTCAAGTTCCACGGTTTCAAAGGCGAAAAAAAAGGAAGTATATGATGAATCATATATCAGTTTCGGATTTGTTGATTCCAACGGCTCACCTCTCTGCATGTCATGTAGTAAACTGCTTCCTAATAGTTCCATGGCACCTGCCAAGTTGCGCCGACATTTAGAAACTGTACACCCCGAGTCTAAAGACAAGAATAGAGAATTTTTTGTACATAAAAAAGAACAGTTATTAGAAAGTCAAAAAACTATGATGGAACTAACCCAAACTATCAATGAAAAGGTCACAAAGGCATCATATTTAGTTAGCTATCGCATTGCACAAGAAGGTGAAGCGCACACTATCGCTGATATTTTAAAAAACCATGTGTGCTAGGCATAACAAAATGTATGCTCGATGAAAAATCTGCAAAGCATCTTTCTACTGTGCCACTATCAAACGATACTGTTTCACGTCGAATTCATGATCTGGCAAGCTACGTCAAACAAGAGCTAGTTACACGTCTACAAAAAACACGATTCGTCTTGCAAATGGATGAATCTACTGATGTCGCTGGTCTGGCTATCTTGCTGGTTATCGTGAGATATCCATATGAAAGTTCTTTTGAAGAAAACATGCTTATGTGTTCACCGATGCCCACAAACACTACCGGAGAAGAAATTTTTACTAAAATAAATATATTTTTTGAAGAAAATAATCTCAGTTTGAACGATTGCATTGACATTTGTACAGATGGGGCCAAGGCGATGACGGGTAAAACAGCAGGAGTCGTGCCACGAATACAAAAAAAGCACCTAATTGTGGTTCCAGTCATTGTCTCCTTTCATAGACAAACACTAGCAATGAAGCAAATGCCGTCAAACCTAAAATCAGTAATGGATGAAGCGGTAAAAATTATTAATTTTTTCAAATCACGACCACTACAATCCCGATTGTTCTCATTATTGTGTGAAGATTATGGTAGCAAACATAAAACACTGCTGCTCCATACAGAAGTGCGATGGCTGTCTCTGGGTAAAACTTTAACAAGGCTATTTGAACTTAAAGCCAAGTTACAAATGTTTCTTTCAGATACTTCTTTTAATCTGAAAGACCGTTTGTATGATAAAACTTGGTTGTTCCGACTGTCTTTCATGGCGGATATCTTTCAAAAACAGAACGAATTAAATTTATCATTGCAAGGTAACAGACAACAGTGTTCCAGACCTGTAACAAAATAACTGCCTTTAAAAGAAAATTAGATTTTTGGATTATTTGCGTTAGTAAGAGAGAAACAGAAAGCTTTTTGTTAGCGATAACGACGAAATGTTTCAAGATAATGTATTTGAAGAATTGGTCCAATATCTCACTTAAATGCGCGCGTCTTTTGAGAAGTATTTTCCCGATGAATAAAATACAAAATTGAAACTGAATTCATGGATTCATAATCCTTTTTTACCCACCTTGCAAAAGCCCGAAAGTATGTCAAATGAGATATATGAATCTCTTTTAGAAATGTCATCAGACACAAGTATGGAGTCATTGTTCAAAACGACATCTTTCAACGATTATTGGTGCAGAATCCGTGATGAATACCCAATACTCACCAAAATGGCTTTGAATATTCTTCTTCCATTTCCAACAACATATTTGTGCGAAACAGGATTCTCAACCTATCCAGCCACGAAAACAGAATACCGGAATAGACTGGACGCCGAACCTGATATGAGACTTCAACTGTCTTGTATCAAACCTGATATCAACCAATTAATGAAAAATAAAAAACAGTTTCATACCTCCCATTAGTTATTTTTTTTTCTTTTTTAATATCTTCTATTTCTATTATTATACTTGTTATGTAAGTAAGTAATAAGTATATGTTACATTCTACGTTTATTATGCTTATTAATAAAGAATATACTTTTAGAGACTATTGTTTTATTGTAGGGTTCCGTCAAGTATTTCGCTTTCCAAAAGGGTTCCGTCACTAAAATAGTTTGAGAACCGCTGAGACCACTGATTTATATTTTTATTTCTCACTAGAAGGGGAAGAATCAATATATTATTCCGCTATTATGTTATTCATACATTTTTCAAATAAAACTTTACTTTGAATTATACTCAATGTGATCGTGAGAGGAGCTTAATTCTTGATGTTGATTTTCGGGTAAAATATGAACAGATTCACATTTCAAGTCTTTGCCAGCTGGATTAGGAACGTTCTCTAATTGGGAATGTGGCAATGAAACACCAAAGTAGACTAACTTCAATACATATTCCGAGCTCTCAAATACTCATGTCTTCATCGTCTGGAAAATAAATAATCAAGTTTTGCGACGGATTTCAATTTTGTTAATTCCTGTAGAAAACATTGCATTCATGGGTTTCAAAATTCAATATTCAAAATGACGTTTGATAGAAATATTCTGATTACTATCTTCTGATTATGGAACACGAATTCGAATTTTCAACAGCTAATTGCCATAAGTTCTTGAGATGGCTCGTTGTCTGAATGGGAATGTGGTAATGAAACGCCAAAATAGACTAAATTCGATACATATTTCTTATGTTTTCATCGTCTGGAAAATAATGAATCAATTTTGCGGCGCATTTAAATTTTATCAATTGCTGTATTTCCCGTTGTTTCTTTTTCTTGGTAATTGGAGCGATATCCTTGGCGTACGCTATAATTTGATCATATTCATGGGTTTCAAATTTCAATATACAAATTACGTCTGATAGTAAATATAATCAATATTTGTCAAACGTCATTTTGAATATCAACGAATGGATCAAAGAAGGACATTCCACCAGTCCCTGTCATTTCGACAGGTCCTTATCTACTTTCGAGTCGCAGATTCGCGCGTGGACTCCTTCCTCTCCCTTAAGTTCTATCGGGAGGTCTTAAGAGTTAGTCTGTTGGCTAAACACTCGGCACTTACTTATGAAGTGTCCTGTTGTCGGTTGACTGGAAAAACCTAGAAATTTTTTTTGTTGTATGTTTTGTATTTTTTTGCATTTAGTTAGAAATTTTCCACTAACCCACTATCTGTATATCCTGCAGCATAGTAATTACTTAAAGCTTTCCCTTACTTGCTGGAGCTGGCGTTTTCTTAGTTGCTAAATCTACCTCCTGATGGTTTGCTTTTCATGGCTAGTTTGTTTGTTTCTGTCTTCTTCGGGTACCTCTGTAGTTCACCCATTATTGTTATTCATTATTGTATTTATGTTATTCATACATATTCTCCTATTTCTACTGTTCCGTTTTCGGATCAATTTTTTTAAATTAATTTTGATCATTTTGAACCTCATCTTTTCTATGTCAGTGAAGGTATTTTCTGTGGTTTCTTTTTCTTGGTAATTGGAGCTATATCCTCGGCGTACGCTATAATTTAACCATATTAATTGTGAGTAATTCAATTTCCATGTAACTGCACACTTCCTTATATTCATCCTTAGCTATTTTAATATGTCAGTCAGTTTAGTCACTAAAAATAAATCCTCCTGAATTTGTGTGTGATGTATGATGGACTATTACCTTATGGAATAATCAAGGTCGATAAATGATTATTTCTATTACATATTTCTACTACATTCTCTTGTTATAATATTTGGATTAATTTCAATTGAAATCTTATCAGGTCGCATCGCGTCGGGCAGATTCACAGTCAGTTTATAATATGACAGATATAATTTTGATAGAATATAAAATAAAAGCAATTTCGTGTAGCCGTCGAGACGAATTATCACATTTTTAAGAAAGTTTGAAAACTGCTTACTTTTATTTATATTTTATAAGTTCATACGAAAATTCAGCCTAATATATCTGGAAAATGGAATTAATTTCATCATTGAATAGTTTGACAACACTGAAGATGGCTTTTGTCATGCCAATTTCGAAATAGTCAATAACAGCGTCTCCTAGAAATAATTACAAGTTTTTTCCATCTTACAAACGCGGTTTCGAAAATTGAATTTCACAGAATTAAACTGACTTTGAAAGGCTCCTTAGCAGCAAGGGTGTAATTGTCGCTATGAGTACAACCTACTAATTCCAAAATGCCAATAATTAAATTTTTCAGTATCAAATCTTTTTTCCGCGGCAGAAACAAATTGTGTATCATACTCGTTGAAAATACTGAATTTTGGCTTTTGGTTTTTTGACTTTTGCTCAGGCTGAAATTTAGTACTTTTCCCTTTGTATAATTGATAACTTCTGTTTGAAAGATTCGTACAAAAAATTCTTAAGACTGTCGTCTTCGTCGTTGAAGTAAATTTTTTTGTAGAACGTTGATAGGTACGGAGGCGGTTTGTGGGAAAAATAGCATAATGAAAACAATGTGTAGTTTTTATAAAATGCAGTTCATATAATATTGATGTGGAAAACTATGTGGAAAAAACTGAAACAGGTAGATTTTTATTCTTAAATTGACAATTTACAATATGAAGCACCTTCTCTGAATTATAGGCTTCCCCTCGAAAATTTTAAATAAAAAAAGGGTCGTGTGAAACCTTGTTGGACACGGATTCCAGTCCTATGTTCAGCAATGTAAAATTTTTTTAAAATTTGGTGCAATTATAACTGAGAAAATTGATTTTTAAGATGTAAATTTTGATAATGTCTACATCACAAAGCTTTACGTTCGTGCATATTAAATTAAATTATAACTCAAGAAATAGACTCAAAGAATGGACATTTCAATTATTATTGGTTGTGCTAATAAAACAAAAGCTCAAAAGGAGGTTTGTGAAATTTCTAATAATAAATACCCTGGTCCCCACTTTTCGCATTTTACAGTTAGCAAAATTGAAAAAGTTTCGTGAAACGTTAAATTTACTGATGAAAAAAAAAAGAGATGTACTTCTAGAGATTAAGTAAAATCCGAGACAGCTCGAGAACTTGCCGCCCACAATGATGTAAGTAAAAAATTTTGAGAGTTTTGCATAAAGAAAAATACCATCCACACAAAGGTCAGCTAGTTCAGGAGTTAAATGAAGATGATCCTGAGAAATAGCGGGAGTTCTGTGAATTGATGATGGACAGAATGAACGCAGATTCGTAGTTCATAAATAAATAGCTTCTTCTAATGAAGCAACGTTCACTTTAAACTCAATATACTAAAAAAGTGATCTTAGGCCTCATTTTGTTGATGTCACAGTTGAAGATAAAGTTTATCTAGATTTTTTAATAAACTTCTTAGTGCCTACATGACAAAGACTTTTTCCTGGTGTTAATCATCCAAATGAGATAGATCAATCCATCTACTACCAACAAGACCAAATTATTTAAACAAGTTTTTCACCAACAGATGGATTGGAAGACGTGGAGCGATCGAATAGCCGGCTAAATTTATCTTCATTCTACGTAGAATTTTGTTATAGAGACGTTATCAAAATTTTACATCTTAGAACTCAATTTTCTCAGTTATGATTGCACCAAATTTAAAAAACTTCATATTGCTGAAATCCTTTTTCAACAAGGTGCGACACGACCCTCTTTCTTATTCAAAATTTTCGAGGTGGTGCTTATTCAGAGGGGGTGCTGGATTGTCAATGGTTAATTTCAGTGTAAAAATCGACCTGTTCCAGATTTTTTTCACACGTTAACATTGAATTTATTCCATACACATTTCGGAAGCTTCATAACCTTATTGGTTGAAAAAATGCTTCTTACTTTCTTGGTAGCGCAATATTTCGACTATATTTTTATTTCTAGTCTATAATTTTATACCTAAGTTGCATTTACCCCGTGACATATCGATAGAAAAATTCATTTATGTCGCGTAGAAAAATGGAATTTCTAAAACTTTTCACATTTCTATTATTTTCGTGAAATAGAAATACGCGAAATAGCTAAAGCAGTCAATATCTCAACTTAACGGGTATGTAATATTTTACACAAAATAATGAAAAAGCTGTCTAAAAGATCTGTGCCGCAATTGCGAAATTATTCTCAAACTAATGTCAACACTGTTAAGATTACCAATACACCAACACTCACAATCACACCATATGAAGGTGAACAGATTACCTCCTCTCTGAAGTATCTGAAGACGATAACTTGGTTATCTAAACGCGCATTATAGAGTGTAATCATGAGTATTGGTGTAGTTGTAATATAAATAGTGTTTTCAGTCCGTTTGATGGAAGCTAGACAATCGCAGAATGTATCTCGGAATGTTCGCGTTTGGTTCAAATATTCACTTCATCAGCTAGCTCACGTTCTTCCATTCGACGATCACTGAAGGTAATATCAGACGGTTCACTTTTCGGTTCATTCGGATGAATGATCACTCAAGTGAATGTTCTCTTTTTTTCATTCCACGCTTACAAGGCACACACAAAATGACAAAAAAATGGACTTTATTTGCTCATTTCCTCGAATATGTCGTCAAACGAACTCGAGTGAACGTTCTCTTCGTGTTCATATGTTTCATTTTTCGATTTTTCGTTCATTTGGAGTGCAACTGATTGATGTTGAATGCCGAAATACAACATCGCTGGATTGGTTCACTAATAAATTCATTTGTCTCTTTTGATTCATTTAATGACTAGACCTTTCATTCTTAATGAAAGATCCTGAATAAAAGACAGAAATGAATAAAAAATTTCACGACTGCTGCAAGTAGAGAACTCCTGGCATAACATAACATTACATAGAACGAAGCACAGTTCGGATAATTTCTACGTAATTTTTTCTCGGTTTCTTAGATGCTTTATAATTACTGAGGGAACTTTTGGAAAATAAGCAACTGCCCATTAAACCATCCAGATATTTTCAAAATAATGATTATTTTGGCTTAAATGGTATTTTGATCATTTTTTCTGTATCTTACTTAAAAATGTTTTCCACAAAAGAAATAGATACTCGTTCTATTAATTTTGATAATAGAATTCATGTAAATGAATATTTATTCATTTACATGACTTCTTCTGATTCAAAAATACTCAAAATTCAATTCAGATAAGACGTGTATTTGAGAGATGTGGCGTATCAAACCACGTGAAAAAAACCGTGTGCCCAATGAAGAGTTGAGAAGAGATCGATTAATTATTTAACGTTAGAACTAATATGAACTGTTTTTTCTGTGAAGATTCAATGTTTTCATCCATTCATTCTTCATACAAGCTATCCACAATAAGACCTCTGTTTCTCTGAAAATTTTCTACCCGGCAAAAGTTCAAACGAATATTCTAACATCAAGCTTTTTATTTGGTCTACTTTAGAAGTAAACTTTTATTATTTAATCACTTCAAATGATAGACCAATTTCATGCACGAACCAGAAATATTGAATTCAATATATTCACGTCCACAATGTCACATATATATTCAAATTTCTAAACCCTGGAAATTTTAGAAGATTTATAGGCTTTACAGTCGAGGTTTTTTACATATTGGACTCGAATTATTATCTTCCATCTGACAAGTAATATTTTAGAAATAATGTATGCATTTGTATATATACAAAAATGAAAATTGACTAACATAATTTATATTATTATGCCATGGCATAAATATATCTGAAACAAAATTTGGAAGTTTGTAACTATAAAAAACAACTAATATTATCTGGAATAATGAGGGATATAAGTTAAAATGTTTTTTCATTCAAATTTTGTAGAGAGATGAACGTTTTGTTCTACATATAGTCCATTAAAATGTTATAATTTTAGGACCCTTACCGTACGTTTTTCTGAGGACGCAATTTTATTTTACATATGTGTTTGTGGGGTTCCATCTCTTGTCCCCGGGCCGCCATCTTAAATAAAGATGTGAAAAGCTACAGTTAGTTAGTTAGTTAGCTGGTGATGCCGCGCTCTTTTTGTCTGAAAAAGTTGCTCCGTCTTTGTTGGTTCTTGTTGGTGAACGTTTTTTTATAGCATTATATGGCGGTAATAGAGAAGATTCACTGGACACCTTACGATATAAACGATTTGCCAAAACTGTGACTAAAAATTCATTTAGCTTTTCATCACTGCCTCCAACCCAAGATGCAGATCGTTTCCACAGTCTTCGAGTATATCACCAGGTCCAGTCGTGGCTTGGCAGATATCAAAGTTCTGAAGATTGGGGCTGAAAGAAGAAAATAAACCTGTGGATGCCAATATAAGCTTCCAAGCCTCCTGCACCCCCGGAGCTTATGAAATTAATTTTCTGTAGATTTAATGGAAATTGTGGAACATGTGTGGCTGCAGAAAAGCAGACCTCAAATGCTCTGCAGTATGTCGTCATTGTTCTGACGAACCTTGTAGCAGCATAATGGAAATATAAAGTTGATAGAAGAAAAAGAATTAGAAAATGAACTTACAACTGTGACTCTAATTTCAACTCCCGTCAATCCCCAAACCTTTACTTTTGAAACAGATGTAGATACTGACCCTGAATCACAACCAGATACAAAATGCCAGGTAAATTTAATCATTATTCAAATCTCTCCCACCTACAACTTATCTGTAGATTAGGCCTACTGAAAAAATGAGAAAAAATTGAAATAATAACAAATATTCTGCTTTTGGCACAATGTGGTGAACAAAGACGCGCTCCGGCACTTTTGGAACGCTCTATAAGCCACAAGAATAAGGGTAATTCAAAAAATTCACATATAAAATTAATCCTGAAAGAACTACCAAAGATATTGAGCGAAAAAATTGTTGACAAAATTTTTGCACTTTTTGGCTCATAACTTTTTAAATTTGCAGTTAATGGCAAAAAGTGTCATCAATAAAATTGTAGGTAAAGCGATTTGCCACAATTTATGTCGATGTGAATTTTTTGAATGGACAATAGTTTGCGAGATATCGTCAAAAATAACTTTTCGCCCCTTTATTTAAGATGGCGGCCAGGGAAAATGGGATGGAACCAAAGAAACTTGGGGTTAACCTTTCCTTGACCATCCACACATCGATAAAATGAAATTGCGTCCTCATAAAACGCAAGATCCATTGTAACATTTCAATGGAATAATAGTTATTTCTCGAAAAGCAAATAGTTGGTGTATGATATAGGTGGTACTTTTGTATTATTTGTATATTATTTGTATATTATAACTTCAATAATTTGATAGATAGAGCTAACAACTATTTATGATGCGTGGATTTTACACTTTTCTGACAAGATGTTTGATTAGGTCGATATAGCTTGGTAATAGTGTATTTTTAAATATTTTATAGAGTTGTAGCGTTCGGAATAGAATTTATTCTTCAGCCAGTAACTCAAAATATTCTGAAGCTCGTTAGTTAACTTTTTGTTTATAAATATGATATATGTCTTGGGAAGCGTCATTAAAAAGTTCTTGAAAAATGGAATCCTACCATAAACTTCATAGAGTGAACACGTGTATCAGTGAAGTGCAGTGAAAGCAGACTCAGGTAGTCTAGGGAGACCCTGTTAAAACTTTTTCTCTATACAGTTTTCAGTGCTTAGAAGCAGCCTTTCATATATTATGAATATTAATACGTTCGCATGAAAGAATTTTGATTATTAATACAACTTTATTGGTGCGGAGTTTATCCGTTGTCCAAAATAGTCGTACTTTTCAGTACGGCTTCATCTTTAATTTTTAGGTTCTTTTACCTATTTCCGGTAAAGATAGGGAAACCAAAACAGAAAGTTACAGACATATATTGAAATAGGGAGAAGTCCTATGACAGAGAAACGTCGGCCGATATAATGACCTAAAACTTAGAAGGGAATCCGAGAACAAGAGGAAAAAATAGTAAAATTGAAGAGGTCAATAGGACATTGGAAGTGGGCAATACAATTCTAAACGTTCGAATTCACAGCTTGCTAGAAACAATCCAACGGATGGAAGCCAACATGGCAAAACTGCTGGGAAAGATTGAAAATATAAGTTGAGAAATCCATCCGTCCTACAACTAAAGAAAACAAAAGAACAAAGAATAAAAGTAAGAGCCTCAAAAAGCAATCGACAGAAACCAGAGTTTCTGATTGAAAACAAATAGAAGACTGCCCCATGGAAGTGATCAACAAGAAAAAGAGGAAGAAAAAGAAGAGGCATTTCTTTGAAAAAGAAGACACAGTGGACATAAATATACAAGAACTTTGAAAAATAAGAAAGAAAAAATACGAGCGAAACCGGCGAGAAGTCTACCATCAATAATATTGGAGTCTCCAATTATGTGGACAGCAATACGAAAGCAGCTATCGCAGACGACAATCGATGCTCCTAAGCGAGCATAAAGAGATTGAGTAGTATATTTACCTACTCAACGATGCTAGTCGTAAAAAGACTGACAGTAAACACCCCCGCGTCGAAAGTCAAAACAGAGTTGAAAGAAAATGTGAAAGTATGGCAACTGACGAGCCGTACACAAAAAAAATGCCGATAACACCCAAAAACTACTACCTATATACATGGTAGTAATGAAGCCCGCAGAAGAGCATTCAAACAAGAAGCTTAGGTGTCTATGCCACACAAAAATAATTGTGGTTCAGTAGAAAAGGTACGACGGACCTGTACAATATTGTAGATACCAAGGATCTCACGATGGGGAAAACTCGTGCCACATGGATGATAACAAATAAGCCAAAATGCAAGAACTGCGGAGGAGAGCACCCGTCCAGCTAAAGGGGGTGGTCGGATAACCCAAAAAGGAAAGAAGCAAATAAAACGTCCACAAACACCAATCAAGCAGGAGGCATTTACGCATTATCAGCTAATAAAATGCCAGCCTCAGCAGGACAAGGAATGCCGGAGCTACTGAGTTTGCTGCAGAACATGCAAATTCACAAAAACACAAAGAAACACGAAAGAAAGAGGACACCCCCCGACACGTTGAATCCACACTTCATAAGCAAGTTCCGAGCTATAATCGGGGACAGCTGTAAAGAAGACGAAGGATCACTCGGATTGAATCTTTTCTTGAGGAAGAACACATATTAAGACATCCAGAATAAGTAGATAAGAGTATATAACCAACAGACTAACTCCTAACAAAAAGACAAGACTTCCCAGAGTCTCCCATAGAACTCAGGAGAGAGGAAGGAGTCTACGCGCGAATCTGCAACGCTAAGGACGATGAAGACCTGTCAAAATGACAGGGGGTGGTGAATGTTTTTCTTCGCATCCATCAGTGGATTTATCCGGGGGCGGACGGGACTTCTCACACGCGAGTGTGTGTCTGTCCTATCATAACTTTTCTTGATTCGATGGTTGATACTTGGTTTATCGGAGAAATCCTGATGTGGAGATATATAAAAGTGATTCATATACAAAATGCCTCCCTGTAAATATCAGTATATTTAACAGATAAGGAGGACATCGTTGGTAGAAGTAGTTGCCGATCTTTGTCACATTAAAAACTCACTCTGTATATAATGTAGTTCATCCAAAAAGTAAGTGAATCATAGTCGCATAGATCGGGAAAAATTTTTTGAAACAATTTACGATTGCTAGAAACCTAGATTTAACAAACAATAAGTGAATTTAAGTTAAGGTATAAAAATAATGCTTGTAATTCTGGGTTTTCACTCCATAGCTGGAGACCTATATAGCTTTGCTATATTGCAGAGCTATGAAAAATGAGCTATATATAGCTCTACCAGATGCACCTCGGCTATGAGTAAAATTGATGCCATTCCGTGTAGCAGAGATACATAAAGCTTGGGAGAAGCCGGAGTGTTCACTTTCCAGTCAGATGCCGAAGAAGAAGGTGGTTCTTGCAGCAGGCGCCGCTTTCGTTTTTGTAATATTTTCAATATCAAATTCTCTGAGAGTTGTGATGTTCTTGTTTACTCATCCTTCAATCAAAGTATGGTCTGCGTCCAGGTATCATCTTAATAATAAATCTTCTAGTTGCCATTTCTTTTATTGCAAACTTAGCGCTGATATTCACATCGTCAATGTGCGATTTCATTTTTTTTAAACTGACCAGTTCCCTTCCTTTTGATAAAAAATACAATTTAAGCTTATATTGTGAAATTAAAGTACTCTACGAACAAGTCTATCGTTGTGAATTTTTGATAAAATTTTGTAGTAGTATGATACTCTTTATAAAAGTTTTCACTTCATTACTTCACGGTTTGCCACCAGAAATTTCTTTTAGGTATCTAAACAACTCCGCTGTCTCCTATTTCTTTTAATATTTTATAGAACCCACTCACTGATGTCGTATAAAGGTGAAAATATGACTTTTTAAAACATATAGGAGATAAAAGCTCACTAGCTCCATTCACAACAAATTTCACACAATTTGCAAACAAACACCCTTCTTTTAATAATAACCCTGGAGAGTATTTACACTATGTTTTTTTGCCATTTAAGGTCACGTAATAGTATTTTTAAGTAATTTTATCCAAAAATTAATTGCAAAGTGAATTGGTGAATCAAAAACCATATTCTTATTAGTTATCTATAATATGAAATACATAATAATAATACATACGAAAGAAAAAAAGTTTCCGTTCAAGAAATATGTTAAATAATTAATAGGACAATACTCCTTGCGTCATTATTAAGCCGGGGTAGGTTCCCTCGGGCTGTTGCTCAACGTTAACTTCCAAATTCAATGTATCATTCTGTTTAAAACTACACCGACCTTTTTTGTTACAAATCGAGTCCGTACGAGTTTGTCAAGTTTTTTGCGTTCTAAACATCTTCCCAAAGATGCAAAAGACGTGCTTGTTCTTTTTCGCAGAAACTGACCGTTTCTACAACACAAGAAGATTTTTGTAATAAAATTTATTATCACAATAAGGAACGTTTTATATCAAGATAATCTCTGGGAGTGATACTTACCAAACAAAAAATGTTTTCAGCTCTATCACATACGAAATTTTAGTCACGTCACGTTAAAACACAAAATAAAATGAAATTTATTAGCTATTGTCTACATAGGTAGAGGGAAAGGTACGCTCCACGATGTTGCGACAACTAAACTACAGTCTGGTCTGGTCAGAAAGACCCGGCACGACTACTACTCTTATGAAAATCGCAATATACAAAACATCAAATTTCACTGGATTTAAGTATTAAGTTCCCTCCAATAAATCAAATGAACCACGTAATTTCAATGTTACGCTATGAATCAGTCATCGAATAGCGGAAATCTTCACAAAAAAACATAAGAGACTCCCAACAGCAAAGTGAATAGTAAACAACTTGTTCAGGTCTGCATAACTTTATTTAATTTTCAAAAGCAGTGAATCATTTAGAAGTATAGATAAACAACATTCCCAAATAAAACTAAATCGAATGATAATGAGAAAATTTAGTATTATTCATAATTAGAAATATCATTCAATAATCATCAGGTAAATAGTTTAAGTAGGGTTTCCGGTTCACAGTCAATAGTAGTAGTTGTACAGTGTATTGAGGGTCAAATTATTCTTGAATCAACGTTTTATGAGGAATAAAGCATGTGACAAGCGTGGCTTCAAAATCAACCATCAATAAGTCGATTTGCAGATTCAGTCAACGTCCTACTATAGACTAGCACAGTGAGAAGCCAAACATCAATAAATATATGCTAAAAAAGTGATTTTACTGGTTCCAACCGACTTTGTAGTCGAGGAATGTCCAAAATAGATGCTATCCAGTTAACTATGACAAATACTTTCCAAACTATATCTACGAAATTGCTAAGCAAGGTGTGATAATGAGACTAAAAAGGAATGTTCATGGAAATTTCCAACCAAACCTAATAGGTTAACTCCGATACGCACTCTACAGTATTCTTGCATCAAACATCAAACAACTAAAAAGGAAACAAATCCTTTAGGTGTGTTCCGTATGAGCACTGGAAAGATTTTCATAAAAAAAAAAACATGATTTTAGATATGAAACGGTAAATAAAAGGCAAACAGTAATGGTCGATTGATAAAGTGAAAAACATATAAATAACAAAAATTCGGGAGCATCTTAACGACAAATCTGTTACTTCTATGATACATGGTTTGACAGCCACGAAACTGTTCGTGAAAACTTGATAAATTATAATTGGAAATCTAAAACAGAAGCACCCCAGTCCAGATAAAAACGCATATACATATTTCATTGCGGTGGGGAGCGAGCTTAGGTGAATGATGTATTATTATGAAGCATATCAAGGACAGCTCTTTAAATTACTAATTGACTAAATAACATAATTAGACATATCAATATAAAGAAAGGTATTCAAAGTGAATTTTTGAATACTAGTTACATAATAAATACTACTTTCCAGGTACAATAGCCGTTGTTGTTTTTGCGTCTCTTTTCCAATGTTGAATGATCATTTCACTTCTAAAAATCTACAGTTGTTCTTTTTAGCGGAAATATTTTTTAATTAGTTAAAAAAAGATACAACTCAATAGTATACAAAATGGTTTTAAGGCTAACGATATCATTCTTTTTACTGTAAACAATTTCTTGTTGAAATCGATCAGCGATAACTTCTCAAATTCTGTAGTACTACCTCTTGAAGTGGCTCTTATTTTCACGATATCAATTCTCTCAAGACAGATCTCTCCTCCCATAGACAGGCCGTTTCCAGTTCATTGTTTGCTAGTTTTTTGCATGAATAAGCCTCTTAGTATAGCGAACTCCATCGAATTTATAGTTTTCATGTAATGTACAATTTGATATACTATCCTGGATTAAAACTCCAACGATAAACTGAATTTTGAATTGACCAATTCTCTACATTACCGAATTTGATTATAAGACATTAAGTTACAAAAAAATAAGTGGCTTGTGATCAATTTTGATCAAAACTTCTCGACCGTAGATCCAGTAAAGTAGTTTTCAACATGAGGAAAATTCAATGTTTAAAAGCTTCTTCTCAATTGCATATTTAAACTCTGTACTATTGAGAGACCTTGATGCGAAAGCTATCAGTTGCACATATTGCATCAAACAAGACCCTAATCCTTTACCATGTGCATCAGTTTGAATTTCAACAGGTTTATTTGATCAAATATTTTTAGAATTGGGTTGTTTGTAATCAAAGTGTCTAGTACTTGTTTATGGAAGTCTAGCCATTCAAATTTTATATCGTTTGTGGTAAAATTTCTCATATTATAGGTTAATTGTGAATGATCTGGAATGAATTTTCAAAAAAATTTGAAAAGTCCAAGTATTCGCAATAAATATTTTTTGTCTTAAGGTATTTCAATAGCCAAAACTGCTTGTACATTTTTTTAGAGGGTTGTATTCCATTTTTGTTATGATTTGAATTAACAAATTAACTTCAATCATTTGATATTGCAGCTTATCAAAACTAAATTTTTATTATATTTTAAAGCTTAAGTTTAAGTTTCATAAAGACGTTAACTTGGTAATCGAAACGCGCGTCAGAAATTATAATTTTGGAATTATAAATAATAAAATCAAATATAAAGGTTTTCATAAATTCCAGCTTAACCAAGTTTGGAAATTTAATAATCCTTACCAACTAAGAACTATCCTTAGGCGAGATTCGTAGTATCTGGTTTTCGCAGAACTCGTTTTCATTCATTTATCTCCAACTAATACCGAATATACGCGTTTTGGTTCTGGTGCAGTGCACGGAACAAATCTTATTTACTGGAATGATCTTTATATTTTTATATTCAATAATTTCACGAACCAATCAATAAATTTTCATGACATATACTTAAGAAGATAATTCTCAGGAGGAGACTAGTAAGGTAGAGGGTAGATTACGTGTTCCACTTTGATAGATGCATTTGGGATTATGGATTAGGTAACGTTGTATTTGCGAAAATAATTGACGTTAATAATTGGAAGATCGTCTTCTATTTGAATTAGAGTATTTGGAAGTAGTCATGTCGTTTTAAGGATCGGAGAATACTGACTATTTATATTGATTTAAATATAATTGTCCCCAAACTTAATATTATGTCTGTATGGTCAATTCTACGTCTGGAATTATATCTGGTTTTATCACTTGTAGGAAATACTAAAATAAATACTCTCACAAGGTTAATAATGATATTCAAATGGAAAACTTCCACTTTCAAATCATAATAAACTTAAAGTGGAAAGTATAATATATTAAAAGAGAATTTACATTATATTCTTTAACTTCTCTTTCCACGAGGTCCATTAGCGTAGACTGAATCTTTCATTTAGCTCTCTCAGTCAATGCTTTCCGCAGTTTAATACCGTGAACAAGGACTCCTCTGTCAATTCTATCAATTTATCTATCAACCTATGTCTACACTGCTCGGGCACCGTTGAGATCTTGGGGGGGAAAAGACGCGTTCGCCGAGGGCCGAGATTACCACATCCTCGCTACCCTGAATTTGGTTGATATTGAGTTGAGCAATAAATTTTTTTGAAAAAACCGTTCCGATCTATTCTATTATTGGGAAACAGATGAAACATGCCAAAAAAATATAATTAATGTTTTTGTTTATTTTATTTTACTTTAACAATATACCTCCTACACCAGAGGTATCAAACTTAATTTTGCAGAAGGCTATATATTAAATTTGAATTCGAAAGTGAGCCAGATTTAAAATAAAAAAAAAAAACTGAATTATTAACATATTTTATTTATTAAATTATTATATTATTATAAATATTATAACTTATAACTATTTGATTGCTCGGTCAGTATTATCGATTTTTAAAAATTACAACATACAATGAAGTTTCAAAACATGCTTTATTGAAATACAATAACAAATGTTGAATTATATTTTCCAGTAACAAAAATAAATAGTTTTTAATTCTAACAATTTAAAAGATAAAATGGTGAGTATTAATCTAGAATATTTTTGTATACTATATTATAAGTTTTTTCTTTGCAAATATGTGTGAATTCCGGGCATTAGATACACGTGATCACGCTACATATAGTTGGCCATGAGCATGGCTCTTCTAAATGCACTCCTGCTACCTGTAAAGTCTGCCCTTGTGCTTTGTTTATAGTAACAGCAAAGCTAAGCTTGACCGGACACTGAACTGAACTGAACTGAATTGAAAAGTAAGGTCAGTTGGTATAATTGGAATCCGAGGTATGATAACACACTTGACGACACCCGTTGAAATAGTAGCACCAAGTATATTCTGCCCCAATTTTGTTATACGAAGCCTGGTTCCATTACATAGCCGAGGAGCATCTAGATTGCACACCAGCATTACTGGTACATTTAGTTTCAATTGAAGTTTATGTGACGGTACACCTGACAGTTCAAGGGAATTTAAAAAGTCGACAGGATATGAGGTACTTAGTTCCGTATCCATAATTGTATCCATCGACGAATATTACCCCATTTCTCCTTGCACATCTTTTAAAATTCGGTTTTATTATTTATTAACATTTTACTACCTCAGCGCCATCTAACATACAGTAATGAAGTTCAAACCCTAAATACTATATTATCGACGTACGATATTACCGACGGTCAAGTCAATATATGTCAATGAAGTAGCAAAATGTTGATATTTGTTGACAATTTTTTTTTATTTTTGTGAAAAATATTTTTTCTAATAAAAAGGATACTATGTTACTTCTAGTACCTCCCGGAATATGTGTACAAAGTTTCATGTTGATTCGTCAAGTAGTTTTTGCGTGAAAGCGTAACAAACATCCACTCTTTCACATTTATAATATTAGTAAGGATATAATATACGGTTGTTAAAAATAATATCAAAGTTATAAAATATTCGTTGTAGTTATTTAGAGAATTGATTGGAGATGTTCATTGAGTCTTGTGCGATGTTTCTTCTTATTAATTCTCATGAAAGAAAACATCTGTTCACATAAATAGGTGCTACCAAACATGCAGAGAATGCTTACTGCATGCTTTTATAATTCCGGGTAATTATCCAAACTCTTGAAATATTGTTTATAAAATATAAGAGCGTTAATTTCATTGAATTTTTCTTTCAAAATGCTATCCGATTGAAGATATATCAAATCCATTTGAAAATGAACTGATACTTGTGAAACTTCAAAATTGAATCGAGTGTTGAAAATTGAGAATTCGATTTCATTCTTTTTGTTTAAGTCTTCAAAACGCTCTAGTCTAGAAGCTCGAAAAAACATGATTCTTCTTTCTGTGACACATTGAGATCGCGGGACTTATTGATCCGGCCCAGGAGCCGGAAGCGGCCCGCGGCCGTATCTTTGACATGACTGCCCTACACAATATTTATAGTTATAATAAAATAGTTTCATTATTGTCAACATTATTAGAAAAATGTTAAACTAAATAGATACTTATAAATAATATTATAGATAAAAAAAGAAGAATAACAAATATTACGGAAAAAAGTATAGCAACTACGTACAGGGTCATTTACTATATGTCAGTGCCAAAGGAGATGATTGCAGGTGCTGTATACAAAAGGTGCAGGGATTACAGGTGCATATCAAGGATCAAATTTGGAAATGTGTTGTCTCTTAAATGGAACACCATATATCCTTAAATTTTTGAATTTTCTGAAATCCAACAAGTTTTATAAACTATTTCAGTAGAAAGACTATAACTATAATAATAATTGAAAAAAAATACTAATTTACTTATTTATTTACTTTTGCCTTTACTTTTTCGGCATCAACAGTGTAATCCGGATCCTTAATTTTCACACCTCGTGTATGCCTAGGATCTATTAGTTCAGGTAAAAGACGATGGAATTAAAATTGTTTCAATGTTCCTGTTCAAATAATTCTTGGTCTTTAGCAAAAATATCGCCATTTTTGATAATTAATTTAGATTACATACGCCCGATATCCATGTAATTTTAGTATGTTTGGGAGAAAGTTATGGTGATTGATTTAATACATATATGTATATATATATATATATATATATATATATATATATATATATATATATATATATATATATATATATATATATAGGGCGCGAAAATTATTCCTTCATATACTTTTTCAAGGTTGAAAATTTAGATAGGTTAGGTTGGATTAGGATTTAGGTTAGGTTAGGTTAGGTTCATACTTAAAATATTGAGCGACTCTGGCGAGAAATACGTCCTTATAGAAGAACTAGATCTCATTATCGTCAGTATTTTGGGGAATTTCTATTTAAAAGACATTATTCATATTCAAATAGAATTGAAACATTTATTGAAGAAATGTCACGAATGTATTCAATAGAAATTGATGATTATTTGTACGTGTAAGTAAATGATTATTATTAGAAATTGATTTATGTCATCACATTAGTCGTAACTAATTATATTAAATGATGGAGAGGATTGGAGGCGAGGAGAGGTGTTGAAAGATAGTCTAAATTTTCATCAGATACCTTCCCTGCCACTATACTGGAGCCGCTAATTACAGAGAGTAAACACGTGCATAGTGCGTGAGAGAGAAATTGTAAGCCTGAATCACACCATACACAACACTAACAGGTATTTACTGGCAAATTTTAATTGAATTTTAAATGCTTTATTTTAATATCATATCATATAAATAATACTTTTATTTATCAATTGCATAGCATTCATATATTGAAATCTTCGTTCACTTAGATAACTACTAAATGTTATACCTACATATTTCACACGTATATTAAATAAAAATGTAAGGGTACCTAATACTGTAAAGTAATATCTAAGAAAGAAATGTCGTGCTATATGTTTTATTCAAATACGTATCAAAGGTTTTAAAGTAAATTCATACAAAACGATATAAATAATAATAATAATAATCTTTATAAACAACACAAGGTCCTGTCCTGAATAAATTCTTTGTTTTCAAAAAAGGTGGTTAGGGATGGAAATGACCTAACCGTAATTGTTTACCACCGAATTATTACATTCCAATGTCATTGGGACTCTTGTCGTCTTAGCGTTTTATTGGTGGAATTTAAAAACAGTGCCACAGGAAAATCGCTCCAGTTTTTATAAATAATAAATATTTATTATGCTTTGTATCCTCAGATGCATTTTATCAAAATTCTAAAAGTATTAAAAGTTATCACTAGCATCCAGTGAGCCGATCACGCGTTTTTATTACTCTCACTACCGACCTGCCAGATTATAATACTCTCCAACATCAAGTATTTGCAAAATATCAACTATTCAAGATAGTTTGACGAAACTCAACAGAATACCAATTTTTAATGTTATATTTATGTTTATCATCCTGGATAATACAGTTCAGGTGTTTTCTCGGCCATAAAATTTACCGACATTAACTGTTCCTTCATAAAATTACTCACCTACTAATGTAAACAGTGATATTTGAGCTATTGAAAAATGGTACGTGCTAGGGATTAATAAATATTTTTTTATTATTGGACAGGTATTTCCATTTTAAAAATGAATGTCTCGTCTGTACTACGAAATTTTTTTCGGCCAGTGTAATTATATGCTGGCATTTTCAATTCTTTATACAATACTTTTGCAGGAAATATGAGAAGTTGCGAGCCAAATTCAATTAATTACGAGTAACTTATGTGAACTTTGAGAGCATAAATAAACTGTTTTGACCATATATAATACTCAAGTCCAATTTCATCATATTACGTTGACTAATGAACGATCCATAGATGAAATGAATTACAGAAGTTCCAAACTATAATGAGGGAGGAATAACTCTTGACAAATATCTGGATTATTTGATTTGTAGTTTCCATTTTCGAGTTCAAATGTAACTTAAATTTATGAAACATCTTGGTAACAACAAATAGTAGTTATAGAAGCTACAATAATTGGTATTTTATAAATGTGCTATTGAATATCAATTCGATTAATTAATTAATTAATATTCGAATATTAAATTACTCCTTCGCAAAATGTGGCGTTTATCAATCTTTTTCACGACAATAGTTCACATTTACCAAAAAAGAATCATAATCCGCTGTCTGTTGCCGATCTTTTTGGACTTTAGGAAGGTTTAACACTTTCTCTTCTGAAAACAGCGTCAACACGATTCAAAACTAACAGTCAGCTAGTAAAAGTTGTAGTGTGTAAGGTAAATTTAACTCCAAAATATAAGTACTACTATCATTTCATTTCTTCACAAGTTTTTGTAATTCAATAGCGAGGTCTGCCATGAGAAATTCAAAGTAATAAACCTGAAAGTAGTAATTGTTTTCAAATAAGAGGTTATTAAGAATGATGAACCTTTACGAAACTAAGAATATTTAAAGAACATCGCACGGTAAGATGATTTTGGACCCGATCTTCATTCTGTTACAAGATCATGTGATTCATATAATTCTCCCACAACTTATTGTTTTATTTATTATTGTAGTATGTCCAGGCATTAGTTTCCGCAAAAAAAAGGTTGATAGCTTTTCAACAGGATACAGAACAACAGAACACTTTTTGTTGAATGCAAATATTGTGCCTATACCTCTTCTCCTAAGGTAGAAAGTTGCTTCGTTGCTAAAAATTATTCACAGTAAACACGCCTCAACCTTTATCATTCCTATCACATAAACATTACATTCACGACCCTTTTCTTTGTCCTTAGGGTTAATAACTGCCACAAGTTGTAATTGGTAGGGCGAAAATAATCTCAAAACATAATTTGTTTGGGATATTATTAGTTCCTTACTAGTTCTATTGGTGAACATATTTGAAATACGAATAGATTTCGTGGAAAATAGTGACTTGATTTGAATTAAAAAAAAAAAAATTCATTTTTAATGATGTAATTACCTGCTTAATGCCATCAATTTCTGTTAATATGGACTGGACTCTTTCTGGAATGATATTAAAAATTTTTCCTGCTGATATCAAATCAATGAGAAATAATATTGCCATTCACACCTACAAATAGATGAAAATTTTTGTATCAATTGATAGCAGATGGGACTATTGAGCAAAGAATAGAATATACAGAGTGAACTATTTAAAATGATTATCGATACTTGATTTTGGAGTGACGATGCATCCGGTAGAGTAAATTTTGAAAAACAATTATGAACATTAGTTTTTATTTGTTTATCTTAAGACTTAGCAGTCTTCGTAGCATTTTATGTTGTAACAAACTTTTGTACTGTCCCAACATCATAAGTGAGAATTTTGAGATATTTTTAAAACCTGATTAGGACGCTAAGAGTCCTCAGGTGACTCAAGATAGATTGTCAAAAATCATATTCATTATCTGTTGTACAGGATAACTAACCAAAATACACTGTATGTATTCATCGAAGTGCCTCAGCGCTTACCACCACAAAAGTTAGACAAAAACTTGTCTTGCTTATTAAGTGCATAGTGGAGATTCGAAAACTTTCTTAAAACTGATATGAACTGTAATTTAGGGTTAATCAATAGTTAAATCCTTCCATTTTGGAAAATGACTGGTCGCATTGATTCAATAGTCGGCAAAAAATTTTTATTGTAGTAACACAAGAATAAATAGCAAATTGTGATAAGATGGACCTATACAAATACGAAATTATGGCAAAAATGGTTGTACTACGTAAGATTTCTAAGTTACATTTATATTCATTAGTAAAATAATTAATATTTATTGAAAAAATAATTTCACGCTTTTTAAATTGTATATATTGACAATATTTATAGTTTACATCTAATAAACATACCTTACATCTATTAAGAACAAAAATCACTTTAAACATCAAGTAGCTGTTCTTTTTCCTATTATGAGGTGTTGCACTTTCTCGTTTTGAGAAACAACAGTAATCACCCATCATGGCCGAATCTCATCGTCCTTGATACCGAATTTCCAATGGTTCTAATATCTTGCTGGAACCTCTCACCCTGCTCATCACTGACAGCTCCCAAATATTCGGGAGAAAATGTCAGATGAGAATGGAGGAAATGAACTTTCAATGACATTCGAGCACCAAGGGATTGGTAGCTTGGATCCATATTGTTACTAACAAATTCCCTCATTACACTAACAAATGCCTCTTATGCTCCAAGTTCCTATTTGGTGAGCTATTTTGCAAAAATTGTCATCGTCAATCAATTTTCTTATTTGTGGTTCAATAAAAATACCTGCCATTGATTTGGCATCACTCAATTGCGGAAAGACTTCTCTACGGTATTTTAACCCATCACTCTATCAATAACCTTTACAGAGTTTTTCATCAATCCCAGTTCAATGTGAAGGGGGGGGGGCAAGAGGAAATTTTTGGAATCTACATGGGGGTTTAAACTTAACATTGTGACATCCCAGTTGGAACTCACTACTTGTTTGCCAATTTTTCTTACAAAGTGTTGTTCTACTGCCCGACTCTCCCATAAACAAAGAAAATATCAATGTTTCGTAAATCATCTCTGAAGTCTCATTAAAATTCCAATTACTTTCAGGTCCCGACATATGCCACTTATACCTTTTGTAGTTAATTTTGTCTTTCATCTACTCAGAATGAGCAGCTGTTATAGACGGTTTTGAATGTCCATTGTGTGCTAACATTGCTTTCAAACTATAAGACGTAAGACGAGTCAATGAATAGGCGCCACTCACTGGGATTATGCTCAATATCAAGTTCCTTCATTAGACCATCAATATCCGTACCCGCACACAACGAATTTATTATACCGTGAAATGCACAAAATGTTTTTTTCTATAAAGGTCGTAATTTTTGTCTTTTTGGCTA
Organism: Diorhabda elongata; assembly: GCA_026230145.1. NCBI lineage: Eukaryota > Metazoa > Arthropoda > Insecta > Coleoptera > Chrysomelidae > Diorhabda > Diorhabda elongata. The sequence goes on along the minus strand of CM047933.1, from coordinate 26,722,451 downwards.
ACAAGTTCCATTCCTTTAAACGGGAAGCAAAAAGATCAGACTGTTGCTTTGATAACCCCAAATCACGTGCTAAATCATTCAACTCACTTTGTACAATCAAAAGTGGGCCGCCGGAACTCTTACTTGGAGTAAAATTAGAGTCGGTGCATTGTTCTTTGGAGCTTACTGATGATACGTTTTCTCCAGTATATTCTAAAACCGCCATACTCAAAGTGTGTTCCGCGGAACCCTAGGGTTCCGCGAAACCCCTGTAGGGGTTCCGCAAGAATTTAGAACTCAGTCGCCACCCAGAACAGTAAAGTAATTTCATTCTAACTTGAAACAGTGCATTTTACGAGGAAAGTTTAACATCACGCCGCTCTTCAATAAAACTTTATGGCAAACCTATTGCAAGTTCTTTACTTACACCGATCCCTGTACAAAATACGAGAGTCAGAAGATTAAAAAATATATCTCTACAGTAGCCCAAATATTTATTCAGGACGGCACGCGCTTAGATAAAAAGAACAGACTTAATACTTAAGTTTAAGGTGATTTATTTATGCTTTATGTCTCACCGATGAGATCCGCAAGCCGCTTTAGCCTTTGTCTTGATGAAAACCGACCGCCGATATCTACTTGTTAGCGCGCAGTCACTTTGATAAAAGCCGCCGCCGAGATTAGACGCTATAGTTGTAAACAACGGTTATATAACTTCAAAACAAGTCGAGATTGTATAAACCGCATTTTTTGTATTTCTATTTTTATTTTGGCTTTTTATTTATCAAAGGCGCCGACTCGAGTATTTTTAAGAATGTTCGAGATCGAGGCTAGGATTATAAAAGCGACGACCGCGCTTCGACACTCGAGTCAGTCGACGATTAGCGTTCGGAGCGATAAGTACCTATTTGCTAGAAACGAAGTTTCTTTTGTTCTACTGCTGTATTCTGATTGTATCAGTTTTGTACATATCTTCTTTGGACTAAACTCTTCTACTCAGTAACGATCGTGTGTTAATTTGACTCCAACACCCTGACAAGTCATTTTTTATAAAGAAGAATGGAACGTTGGCTTAAAGGCGTTAAACGTGTTGCAACAACATCTTCTAACGAAGCCGAATGTTCAAAAGCAGTACGCGCGGAGTGTACAGCAATTATCGATGATAATGATGCAACGACGTCAAGTTCCACGGTTTCAAAGGCGAAAAAAAGGAAGTATGATGAATCATATATCAGTTTTGGATTTGTTGATTCCAACGGCTCACCTCTCTGCATGTCATGTAGTAAGCTGCTTCCTAATAGTTCCATGGCACCTGCCAAGTTGCGCCGACATTTAGAAACTGTATACCCCGAGTCTAAAGACAAGAATAGAGAATTTTTTGTACGTAAAAAAGAACAGTTATTGGAAAGTCAAAAAACTATGATGTATGTAACCCAAACTATCAATGAAAAGGTCACAAAGGCATCATATTTAGTTAGCTATCGCATTGCACAAGAAGGTGAAGCGCACACTATCGCTGAGATTTTAATAAAACCATGTGTGTTAGATATAAGAAAATGTATGCTCGATGAAAAATCTGCAAAGCATCTTTCTACTGTGCCACTATCAAACGATACTGTTTCACATCGAATTCATGATCTGGCAAGCTACGTCAAACAAGAGCTAGTTACACGTCTACAAAAAACACGATTCGTCTTGCAAATGGATGAATCTACTGATGTCGCTGGTCTGGCTATCTTGCTGGTTATCGTGAGATATCCATATGAAAGTTCTTTTGAAGAAGACATGCTTATGTGTTCACCGTTGCCCACAAACACTACCGGAGAAGAAATTTTTAATAAAATAAATATTTTTTGAAGAAAATAATCTCAGTTGGAACGATTGCATTGACATTTGTACAGATGGGGCCAAGGCGATGACGAGTAAAACAGCAGGAGTCGTGTCACAAATACAAATAAAAGCACTTAATTGTGGTTCCAGTCATTGTCTCCTTCCATAGACAAACACTAGCAATGAAGCAAATGCCGTCAAACTTAAAATTAGTAATGGATGAAGCGGTAAAAATTATTAATTTTATCAAATCACGACCACTACAATCCCGATTGTTCTCATTATTGTGTGAAGATTATGGTAGCAAACATAAAACACTGCTGCTCCATACAGAAGTGCGATGGCTGTCTCGGGGTAAAACTTCAACAAGGCTATTTGAACTTAAAACCGAGTTACAAATGTTTCTTTCAGATACTTCTTTTAATTTGAAAGACCGTTTGTATGATAAAACTTGGTTGTTTCGACTGTCTTTCATGGCGGATATCTTTCAAAAACTGAACGAATTAATCATTGCAAGGTAAACAGACAACAGTGTTCCAGGCCTGTAACAAAATAACTGGCTTTGAAAGAAAATTAGATTTTTGGATTATTTGCGTAAGTAAGAGAGAAATAGAAAGCTTTACGTTACTCAGTGAGTTTGTTAGCGATAAACACTCAGAAATGTTTCAAGATGATGTATTTGAAGAATTGGTCCAATATCTCACTTCGATGCGCGCATCTTTTGAGAAGTATTTTCCCGAAGAACAGAATACAAAATTGAAACTGAATTCATGGATTCATAATCCTTTTTTACCCACCTTGCAAAAGCCCGAATGTATGACAAATGAGATATATGAATCTCTTTTAGAAATGTCATCAGACACAAGTATGGAGACATTGTTCAAAACGACATCTTTCAACGATTATTGGTGCAGAATCCGTGATGAATACCCAATGCTTGCCAAAATGGCTCTGAATATTCTTCTTCCATTTCCAACAACATATTTGTGCGAAACAGGGTTCTCAACCTATGCAGCCACGAAAACAAAATACCGGAATAGACTGGACGCCGAACCTGATATGAGACTTCAACTGTCTTCTATCAAACCTGATATCAACCAATTAATGAAAAATAAAAAACAGTTTCATATCTCCCATTAGTTATTTTTTTTTTCTTTTTTAATATCTTCTATTTCTATTGTTATACTTGTTATGTAAGTAAGTAATAAGTATATACTTTTAGAGACTAGTGTTTTATTGTAGGGTTCCGTCATGTATTTCGCTTTCCAAAAGGGTTCCGTCACTAACAAAGTTTGAGAACCGCTGTAATCTAAATCAATATTTTGCGGAACTAAAGGCGCAATCGGTACCGGTAAATCTTCGTTATGAGGAACAGGTCGTATAGCAGACGGTAGAATACTAATTTTTAATATTATTTTTATGTTTATTATTCTGAATAATACAGTTCAGGTATTTTTTCAGCCATAAAATTTACCGACATTAACCGCCCCTTTATAAAATTACCTATCTGCTAATGTAGTTATTGAGAAGTGGTACGTGTTAGGGCTTAATCGATATTATTTTATCATTGGACGGGTATTTCCATTCTATAAATACAGGTTTGGCCTGTGTTAAAGAAATCTTGTCGATCAGTGATTATAACATCCAATCTAGAGACATGACTTGTTTATTTTGTTGAATAGCAGCTCTGTCATTTTGATAGCTATTTTTGTAAGGCGTATATAATTATATATATAGCTCCTTAGTTTAAAATTTTCATTTCTTATCAATTACTAATTTATTAGAGAGAACAATGTCATGGATAACGAGTGAAAAACGATTCTAAATCAATTATTCTCATCAAGGGAATAACTATTTACTTTTTGGAAGTTATTGTATCGATCCGAATTCGTCCTAAAGGTGTCGTGGCACGAAATTGTTCTTGTTTGTTCTATAGAACCTGTTTTTTCGATATGTCTTGTGAGAAATTGGTTCAAATGATATTTATTCAGATAATTAGATGTTATGGGATTGATAAACAAATTCCAAAATTGTGGCAACATTTCCTTTTGCAAGCATCCTAAATATTTTATTCCATGTGTTCAATTCCTATTATACCAGCTGAAACTACTCATTCAAATTCTTCAATTACAATGACATCATATCATATATATAATTTTTGTTTTATAAGAAGTACCGTTCAGAAAATTTTGTTTGACATTACATTCTTATTGCATATTGCAACAACTATTAAATTTGAGAGAATTTCAAGTTCTTAGAGTGCGGGTACAGGTTTTTTAAAGCAGCAAATTATAAACCCAAACAACACAACAAAAAACTCAACCGTTAATTTGTCATGTCATCCATTCACAGCGTTAAATATATCTGACCTATTAAGTTTTTTATTTTGTTGTCAAATTATGTGTATTGGATAGCTTTGATGATGAACTTTTTCACATGCGTTGGTGTGTGAATATTTGACCCCTTGTTCTGTGTTGTATCGATAAAATTTGTTTTTTTCAAAATGTTTACAATTCTAATGATATTTGTGGTTTGTGTATCTGCAAAAAATAAATTGAACAAAATGATAATGATTTCAATGACTCTGTGTTGTTGTACTTGTGTCTTTCTATGATTCTAATTATTTAATCTTTAAAGATACTGAAATATTAGTCAAAATGCCAAATAAACAATTGATATGAATTTAATAGACTTCAAATTTTTGTGGTCCCCTCGTTTTTGGGTTTTGGAAAATCAAAAAATCATCCGATATCCATGAATTTTTTTTAATCTTCTTTTTTACGGCGGATTTACAAAAAAAAATATGGGAATAAGAAAAATTCAAACTTATATTGGTTTCAGGGCTTTAAATTTTCATGAAAATGTACTCATTCACGTATAATAGTTGATAACTTTTTTCTAAATAATCAAATGAAATTGTTATACTTTTTTTTCATGATCAACACAAAAAAAAGAACAAATTGGAAAAAAAATTATACAGAAATGTTGATTTATCATGTTTTTACAAAAAAAAAAATAACAATTTCTCTTAAAATTGACCTTTTCTTACGATCGTTTGTACATTTATTAAGTAATCATCAAACTTATATGAGCAAAAACATTCTCAAAATCACTTATTGTAATTGAGTGTACAATATTAAAAGTTGACTTTAAAAAATTGAATTGAATTTTCACTATTATAAAAATGGTATCTGTTGACTGTGCGTTTATAATCACATTTAAAGTCAAAAAATTACATGACATCTCCAGGTGAGATATTTCCCATATTTTTTTTCATAAATTCACCGTGAAAATGAAGATTTTCGAGTTTCTAGAGTCAAAAGAGAGGGGACGACGAAAGTATGAAAGTATCTAATTATGATTAATTGTGATAATAAAACACGAAATCAAAAGGAGCTTTGTGAAATTTTCAATAATAAATACCTTAATCAACACGTTTCGCAGTCTACAGTTAGCAAAACTGATAAAAAGTTTCGTGAAACTGGCAATGTGAGAAATATTTGAAAACCAGGTAGAAATGTTCATTCATAAGAAAACTAGAGAACTTGCCGCCGACAATGATGTAAGTAAATCATCCATTTTGAGAATTCTGCATAAAGAAAGTAGTTAAATGAAGATGATAGAAGGTGGGAAGTATGTGAATTGATGATGGACAGAATGAACGCAGATTCGCAGTTCATAAACAAAATAGTTTTTTCCAATGAAGTGACGTTTCATTTCAAGGGAAAGGTTAACAAACAGAACTGTAGATATTGGAGCAGAGAAAATCTTCACTGGATGTGTGACGCCTACACTCAAAATCCTAAAATAAGTGAATGTTTGGGCTGGTATCAATAACAATAAAATTATTGGCCCTAATTTTTTTGAGGCCACAGTTAATGATGAGGTTTATCTAGATTTGTTAATCAACTTCTCAGTGCCTATATTACAAAGACTTTTTCCTGATATTCAAATGAGATAGATCGATCTATCTACTAACGAGCTCCGCTGCATTCTACACGTACACTTAGAAATTATTTAAACGAGGTGGATTGGAAGACATGAAACGATCGAATGGCCGATTTGACTCCTCTCGATTACTTCTTATCGGATTATTTAAAATCCAAAGTATATTTGAGTAGACCAGTCATTATTGCTTATTCAAAAGTTGGGATAACGAAGGAATATAACAAAATAATCCCCGAGGTAATAAAAAATGTTGTATGAGAGTTCCAAAATCGCCTCGGTCATTGTCAAGAAGTGAATGGTGGTCATTTTGAATATTTAATTCAATTGTAAAGTGAATTGAAGAGACTATTTCCTTCGAAAAATTCAAGCCAACCAAAAAGCTGTAATATTTTATGTTTACCTAGCAACGATCAAATTTCAGCGATAATACTGCACTAGTGCAAATTATCGATAATTTGCACTAGTGCCAAATTTTCGTCTAGGATTAATAAACTTCATTTGGTTTTAATTTTATATTTTAAGAAAAGGAACAATTATTGTTTATTTTAAATTAAATTTTTCTCAGGAAATAGTCTGCCAAAATGCCCTCTCGTGCATGTCAAATTGTCTCATAATTTCCTCTCGTGCGCATTCGCGCACTCGAAAATTAAATTATCGACAATTTGACATGCACTCGGGACATTAATATTGAAAATTCTAAAAATTATGCGACATTATCATCTTCATTCTATTAAAAGTTTTGTGATAGAGAAATTATCAAAATTTCACATCCTAAATTTTCTCAGTTATGATTGCGTCAAATTTAAAAAAATATATTGCTGAACCGCAGAATGAAATCCCTTTCCAACAAGTTGCCACACGACCCCCTCTCTTATCTGAAATTTTCGAGTGGTTGCTTATAATTTAGAGGGGGTGCTGGAGGGGGATAATAGTTTCGCACTGTAAATTGTCTATTTAAGACCAAAAATCGACCTGTTACAGAAAATTAAATTTATTCTGTACATGTGGAGCGCCTTGTATATTTGCTAAGCATAGTATAGTATAGTTAATATCTGTTCATTAATGAGCGTCGTTGGCTTGGTAATAAGCGATTTTTTCCATGATAATTCTAGACTAATGAAAAACCGTCTATTGCCTTTTCTCTTTAAACTTAACATCTTGGGAGTACAACAATTTGGTTTCCTACCTACTAAATGCACAATAGATGCTGTGTTTTCTATTCTAAATGGAATATATACCCAATTTGATAATTTTTCACGACTTCGGTTTTTTGTAATTTCGTTTGTGTTGATCTCAAAATTTTTTTTAACAAACTATACTATATAGAGTGTAGAGTAATAAATCAATACCTCTCCTGGCAACCATAGCCGTAGTCATATTCAAGAACAATTTATTATTTTATTTTATTAAACCTTAGCAAATGAATCCAACATTTATTTTCTTAGAAATTTATTGTATCAAGTTCAAATTTCCAACTATGTTTACTTATCGGTCAAAACAATTCCTTTGGGGTATTTTAAGAAAGGAATGATGTTGACAGGTGAATATTTCACTCCCTTTATAGTATATACATATACCAGGCAGGTTAATTTGAAAACGATTTGTAAAATGTTCTCAGTTTAAGAAAATTGCCAATACACAACTGCATTTCTAGCGCACTGTTTGTCACAGAAACGTTCACAAAACTTTAGTAAATATTCGATATGTCGACCTTTGAAAACTATACTCCAATACATAAAGTGAAGACGCATGCACTCTCTGTTAACGAGTAAGTCATGGCTTTAAATTCATATGGTGCATTAAAATATCAGTACCCTTCAGTGAGTGTTGATGATCTAACAAGTATGTGTTCGAAGATGACAGGAAAACCAACAGTCTACAAACTTCTTAAGGAAAGGAAAACAAGTGTATGTTTAAGTGGTCCAAAGTCTCGGTCAGGAAGGCCAAAGGTTTACATCGATGAAGATTACAAATATGCAATCCGCAGGAGAGTCCACTCATTTTACTTTAAAAAGAAAATTCCTACCATTGATAAAATTTTGGTGTCCTTTTTGAAAGACGGATGGAAGCTTTGGCAGGTTCTACATCAACTTAGTTTTTGTTGGAAAAAACAACGTGAAAATTCATATTTAAAAGATTTGGAAGAAATCGTGTGTTGAAGAAGGTCTTATTAAGGGACGATTAAGAAACTCGGGGAGGAAGGAAAAACTATCCATCAGGGAAAGGAAGACGATTAATTGTAACATATATTGGCAGTAACAGTGGTGTTGTTGATGGTGGCCTACTGTTATTTGAATAAAAAAAACCTGTGACTATCACGAGGATATGAATTCAGATTTGTTCGAGGAATACTTTGTATAAATGCTAGAACTCATTCTAGCCGGATCTGTAATTATTCTTGACAATGCCAGTTAACAATCAAAATAAGTTGAAAGTCTACCTACGACGTCATGGAGAAAACAAGACATCATTAACTGGTTAATAAAAAAAATTATTACATTCAACAATGACTTGGTGAAAAACGAACAATCCGATCGATTTGATATGGGCGCAAGTTAAAGGCGAAGTAGCTCGGAAAAACACAACATTTAAATTAAAGTACGCTAGAATATTACTAAATGAAGCTTTAAGAAACGTAACTGCTAAAAACTGGCATTCAGCATGTTATAGAAAAGGAAGACTCCAATATCTATGATCTATTTGATGAAAAAAAAACACTCCTCTTACCAATTACATAAAAAAATAAACAAAAGAAGAAAACATTGCCAACTTAATGGAAGGACAATTTTAGATCTTGTCAATACAAAATATTGACTTACAAGGCCATACGACAACTCTCATTCGTTACCAATAGAAATTGACACAAAAGATTTTACAGCACAAAACTAATTATTTCTATAAGTAATCTGAGAATAAAGAGAAGAAGCTACTACTATCTCATATTTTCTCATCTTGTTTTTTTCGATATTTCGTTTAGAAGTCAATATTATCTGTTTTTGAATAGTAGGTACAGAGTTTACTAATCTCGTTATAGTATCGAGTTCGGTTTACTATTATGATTATAAAGATAAGAAGCTCTGCGACGTTTGGCTTTAAAATATTCAAAAACCGCTCAGATTTCACTTGGTCGACAATAAAGAGGTAGTTGAAACTAATGGGATGATTTCATTAAAGGTGATTTCTAAAACGGAATTCGGGGACTCCTACACCCTTTGGGCATGTATAAATTCTATTTCGACCTGTTAGTTTTCTTTAGTTCTATCTGTGAACTAATGTAAAGATTGATGATGATGTGTGATGTTTTCAGGTATAACTCAAGAAACATTATTCTAGTAAAACATTTTTATGTGAAATTCGAATATTAGCTATTGTTGTTATTTTAGGGGTGTGTACTTTTCGTAATCATTTTTTTTTTTCAACAGCCTAGCCAAATTTATGAAGCGAATGTTGTGCAATGAATGAGAGAGATGGGAGATTTTATAATATAAATACCAAAAGACTCCAATATCTATGATCTATTTAATGAAAAACGAACCCTCATTTTACCAATAACGTCACAGTAAAAAGAAAAGAGTAGAACATAGCGAAGTTAATGGAATGAGAATTTCAGATTCTTGTCAATACAAAATATTGATTTAGTCCTAGGAGAATGTGACAACCCTCATCTGTTACCAATAAAAATTGACATAGAAGATTAATAGTACAAAATCCAAAATTTCTTGAAGTAATTTGAGAATAAGAAGAAGCTTCTACTATCTTTTTCTCATTTTTTTTCTTTCGCCAATTTCGTTTAAAAGTCAATATTATCAGTTTTCGAATAATAGATACAGAGTTCGATTCACGTTTATGTTTATAAAAACCTTTTATGCAGAAAAATTCAAGATATCTTTAAGGTGCATATTTCTAAATTATTGTTACATAGAAAGATCCAGAACTCAGTTACAAAACAAAAAACCTGGTTTTTGAATGAATGAAGTTAAAAAAATCATCTTACTCGAAACCTTCATAATATCATGAACATTCTGCGTATTCGATTAGATTCTAAGAGTTTTTTCATACACGATAGACAGAAACTTGAACTGATTGAGTATTTTATAGCACAAATAGAAACTGCGGTTATGCAAATTTATTAATTTTTTTATCATTCCTCAAAAATAATATTTCAAGTTATTATCTTAATGGTAATATTGAGCGAAATAGTCAACGTGTCAACTGTTCAATATTGAACGTTTGCCGAGTTTGCTCAAAATAAAACAAAAACAGCGCCGTGAAGATGTTTCTATCGAGTGTTTGGCAATGTTCTAAAGAAATTCCAGTCAGATCCAAAACCATAGATGAAACATAGGCCCATTACTTCACACCCGAGACAAAAGATCAATCAAAACACTGTACTGAAAAGGAAGAACTGGCTCCAAAGCAGGCAAAGAGCGTTCTATCTGCAGGTAAGGTCAGGGCGTTGGATTTTTGGGATGCGCAAGGAATAATTTTCATTGATTATCTTGATAAAAAGAAAATTATAAACGGCGAGTATTATGCGAACTTATTGCAACATTTGTGCCAAGAAATCAAGCAAAAACGGCCGCATTTGGCTAGGAAGAAAGTATTGTTCCACACATCCGTTATTGCAATTAACAATATTGATGAATTAAAGTTTAAATTGCTGCCTCGTGAATTCTATTCGCCAGATTAAGCCCCCTTGGATTATTTTCTGTTGACCAAAAAAATGGCTCGTTAGTCAAATATTTTCCAAAAATATAAAGGTGATGTCGGTAGTTAATGACTATTTTGAGGAGCTTGACGATTCCTACTATCAAAAAGGTAACAAACTTATTTAATATCACTGGAAAAAGTGTATGGAGCTAAAGGGAGATTGCGTTGAGAAATAAATATATTTTTTCCCAAAATTTTTGTGTTTTCTGTGTTTGGCCAGGTACTTCTGGGACCATCCTCGTATATATATTGAGTTAGAGTTAGAGAGTAAGTTGTTACCGAACTTTTATTATTTTTCTACTTCTTCACAATCCTCAACTCTAGAACTAAAGCCCATAGGTTGACTAAGTATAACGTTAATACATGGAAATGCCGTTCTGATATTCTGTTTCAATTACTCTCTAGAGAATTTCATGAAATAAATTTATCAAAAAAACTTTGTTCAATTGGAAAGCCAAACTGATCATTTAGTTAGGTCCCTTCTTCCGATTTATCTGTATGCAATATCAATAACAAAGATTTCGTTTAATCGGAGTATTGTAAACAAGCGCAAGTATTCTGTATAAAATTCAAATGACCCACTTTTATTCAATAAGGGGCTATCTATAATATTACCTTCACAAGTACACTCAAGGCAATTGAAGACTACTTCAGAAAGTGAAAACACTACAGAGAACCTGTTCAAATGGAGATAACTAGATAGAATTTATAAAGATCAAACTCCATACCTTTGTAATAAACCACGTATTTATCACAAAGTCATATGAAAACTCACTTTCTCTATTCAGATTTAAGATATAAGAGAAACAACTTCCACAATTATCGTTCGTTGAAATGATGTTGATGTGGGCTTCTGGAGGTAGTTATAACTTTTATGTTTATCAAATGTTTATTTGTATTTGCTTCCATTAATATCATGTTCCCAATTTATACCGAATAAAAAAACATAATCACATCGTCGATGGAAACGAATAATAGTGTTAGAGTCACATTTGAAGTATTACTGATCCTTTCATAAAAAAAAAAACAGAAATGTCTAGAAAGCTGCCTTTATAGATAACCGTTGACGATAACTGGTTCAGTCCAACTGCCTTTCAAGAAACCAAGGGTCAGTCTCAGACTGTTGTGATGAAAATCAGGAAAATCTGATATAAAATGTACATAAATAATAATACAGATTGGGTGATGATACTCTAGTTTATGATAAATGATAAAAACATAACAACGATGTTATTCATAATAACTAGAGTGATTGATACAACTACCCAATGATATACGAGGTCTGGCTTTTGAATAACAAGACTGGTTACGGAAAAGGGTTCTATTATAAAACTCCCCTCCTCACACACCTTTAGATACGTTTTTGGTGAGTGCCTCTAGGAGCTCTGCTTTACCGTTTCCATCGACTTCAATCGGGTCCCTTTCAAAACAGATCTTTCTCCAACCTTTCAAGGAAATCTGAACGCAATGACGCAAGAGATTATGGTCAGAAGTCAGATTTTTTGGCACCAACTTCGCACAGACTTTTGTCATTTGTAATTGCTCGTGTAAAATTTTTCTAACGGTTTCTTTATCGGCGTTGACAGCCTCGGCAATCATGCGGATGCTTATTCGACGATTTGCAAGCGCAATTTGGTTGATTTTTGTAACTGTTTCTGAAGTCACAGGGCAACCTGGAAGCTGGTAATCTACAGTGCTCTCTCAGCATTCATTAAAACGCTTCCACCACTCAAAAACACGCGCACGAGATAAATAATTGTCCCCATAGGCCTCTTGCAACAATTTATAATACTCAGTCGTAGTTTTTATCAATTTAACCAGAAATTTAAGATTGATACATTTCTCCTGTTTTTTGTCACACTGTGTTTTTTCGGCACGAGAAAAAAACACGTTCGTTTCAAACCTCGTAGATCCCATCAATACAATTTTGAAATGTGTCATTACAATGTTATTTTGAACTTGTTCTAAAATGGTGGTAGGAGAATTTTGATATCCACTAGGTGATACAGGAACATCGAATATCAAACAAAATTGTGGAACTGAATAGCGTTGCCGATACATAGAGCGATTTGTTGAAATTATATAAAAATAACAGACGCGGTGATTTGATGGAAATGTTGGATACAATGTTGATATAGAATGTAATCAATTTTGAGAAGTAGACAGAGCGGGGACTGTTCTGCCGCGAGGTGCTCCAACTACAATTAATATTATAACAGTTTTTCCACGTAAGTTGGCGGCATATGAGAAACTTTTTTATTATTAATTTTACGAAACAAAAGTTATTACTTATAAAAAGTTCTGCATGGTCCAAAACCTGAAATTCAATAATCAGATGTCAAATTTTTTCAGTCGTATACAAGGTTTGCCAAAAAATGTGATTTTTGCTCTAGAGTAAAGTACCTTTCTTTTCGACAATGACAAAAAGATGTTTAAAATTAAAAAAATACGTTAAAATATTCAACATTGTTTATTTACATTGAAAAAATATTTTTTTCGATTTTCTCTGCGATTACGTTGGAAATTTAAATTTGCACATTAATGCATAATTACCGAATTTAGGATGCACTGGCATTTTTTAAAACTGATAATCAAAGTAGGTTTTACGAACTGTCTAAATATCGAATATTCGAAAAAACGTCAACCATCGTATTTCAAAAAGTGCCACGGTATAAACACTTTTTTTAGGCAGTCCAACAGTGTTTTTCATAGTTTTCAGAGATCCGTATTGTACAGTTTTATGTTTGACAAACGTATTTGATTATGAAAAGCTGGACATGCCACCAACATTAAGTATGGAAGAAAAAATTGAGATTGTGCTAATAGTGGGTGAAAATTATAAAACATTTCAAGAAGCAGCAGACATTTTTAGTTTTCGACATCCAGATAAAAATATTCACAATTAAACTGTCAGGAAAATATTTAATAAATTTAAGACTTATGGAGATGTACATAATAAATTTAACAAAAAACGCCAAAGCATGGTAGAAAATAATGACGTTGCGTTGCAAGTAATGCTCTCTGCAACTGAGCATCCTAAATATCTTTTGCGAAAAAGGGCATCTTCAATGCCAATGGATATAAGAAAAAGTACTCTTACAAACCTCAAAAAATTCATACTTTAAGACCAGGAGATAATGATAGACGATTTGAATTCTGTTGTGACATACAGGGAATCTTAGTAGATAACCCATCTATGTCAAGGTGTATTATTTTTACGGATGAAGCGACATTCTCATCAAATGGGACAGTTTCTAGCCAAAACTGTCGTTGATGGAGTGATACAAATCCACATTTTACGTTGAAAACTCGGGACCAATATTCTTTCAGAACAAACGTGTGGTGCGGAATGTATAAAAATGGAAAAATTGGACCTTTTTTTATCCGAGAAACCTTGGAAGCTGATCGTTATTTGTGCTTTTTAAACAATAAAATAAATGATATTCTTGACAACCTTTTCTTACTTGAACGCCAGCAGATATAGTTCCAGCAGGATGGTGCCCTATGTCACAGCAGATTAGATATACGTCGATACAATATTTTCATTGGAAGGGTTTTTCACCGTTTTTCGGAAATTCCTTGGCCTTCGCGGTCTCCAGATTTAACCCCTCTCGATTTTGTCTTGTGGGATCATTTAAAGCAAAATGTTTACCTTCAAAAGCCATTTCAAGATGTTGATCATTTAGAGAGAATACTTGCAGAAGCGGTTCGTAATGTAACTCCCACATACATGTATAAACAGAAATGGAGGATATGTGGAGGCATAAGTAAATTGAAGAAAATTATTATTTATCAGTATTTGTAGTAACAAAGTAAATTATGCATACATACTTCATTAAAATGCATCGTTTAGTTTATTTAGAGTTGTTTGATCAAATTTATAATTGATAAATGCAATGCATTAATGTGCAAGCTCAAATTTCCAAAGTAATCGCAGAGAAATAGCAGAAAAATATTTTTTTTAATATAAATAAACAATGTTGACTATTTGAAAGCTATTTTTAATTCTTCTTTAATTTCTTCATAACAATTTTAGATATTGTCAAAATAAAGGTAGTTCACTCTAAAGTAAAAATCACATGTTTTGACATTTTTTCAGTCGTATACGAAATAGTCTTACACCTTAATGTAACCGAACGGTTAGGCTACATTGGCGGCAACTTTCTTTGAAGAGGATATTGAAAAGCTTGTCCACAGATATGACAAATGTCTCAATCTCTTCAGTGATGATGTCGAAAATTAATCGTAAGTAATCTTTTGGTAATAAAATTATTGTTTTAATGAACTTGTCTTCTATTTATAGTCTATCGGAGGTTGAAAAAAGATCGGTCCTCGTAATATGAGTAGGACCCGATTGACACGATCTGTTCTCATATAAAATGAACGTGATCCGGGTTAGTTTCCCAATATGAGTTTCCGAAAAGTCTTAAGTGGAACACTATCTAAGACATTAGTTGGAATTCATAAAAAATTTCTAAACCAAAAATTAATATTATAGAGAATCTATTTTTATACTGACTTTAATAGTACCAAATCAGCAGTTATATTTCAGAAGAGGAAATTTCTCATTTATAATTTATTGTTGGTATTATGTGGAAAGAAAATGTTTCCAATAATACTTTCCGGTTCTTTGCTAACTAATGGCTGTTAGTCATATAGTGCAAGGATTCACATTGCGATAGTCATTTCGTTTATTAGTTTGTCAAAGCTATCACGACTCGGAGAATCTGGATAGCGGCCAAGAGTAGATGGCCAGAAAGTTTAGAGATAAACTAAAAGTGCTTCAATGCACACTAGAATTTTGAAAATAATTCATGAAAATATGGAATCAACAAGCAAATGTTCACATTCAGTGATTCCATGAAAATAATAATAATCATTAATAATATTTGTGAGAGGTTTCACAGAAGTGTGCAGTGAAATTCCAACAGCTCTGATTTTACCTGATTAATTTCGATTTATAATTTAATGATTTCTCTATATACAGGGTGGCCCATTAGAGTGTGGAAGTGCAATAACTTACTTAAGATGAAATATACAAAAAAAGTTTTAAAATAAAAGTTGTTATATTCCATAAATACACATTTCTAAAATATTTTGAGCTATACATAGTGTTCAGCTTAAACCCTGTATTTTCTTTTCCCATAAACTGTGACGTTGCTAAGTTGGAGCGAAAAACATCCAGTACATTATTTTACCCTAAAATAAACTGTTTGTAAGAAAGTTGCATTTTTAGTTTATTATTTAAAAATATTCACCTTTTTAACAAGTAAACACTGAATGTGACGTTTGAGATACTTTTAGTTTTTATAACAAAATCAAACCAGCTATTTTATACCTTAAAAGTGTAATAAAATAAATAAGGTATCTAAAAAGCTCAAAATAAACAAATTAAACAAAAATAACTAATAACAAATGAGAAAGAACTGAGAACTTTGGATAACTATTTTATTAAATGTTCAACATGACCACCATTTACTTCCATACAATAATGTAGGCGATCTTCAAAAGAAGCTCTACTAGCATGATGTAACATATTGAAATCAGCAGTTCGGAAAACCTCCTTAATTCTATTCTTCATGTCTTCCTTAGTAGTCGCGGGTATTTTGTACACTTGTTCTTTGACGCAACCAAAAAAAACTATTTTTGTAAGGTCAGGTGAAGGACGTGGCCATTTATGGAGTCCTCCTCTACCTATCAATCATCCGGGAAATTAATTATTTAACTGGGTATTGATCAGGGGGGTATGGTGAATTGGTGGACCGTCATCTAGATACCACATTCGCCACCTATCATGAGCAGGTAATTGCTGAATTAGTTGGGGTAATTCGTTTTGTAAGAAATTTAAATGAACTTTCCCATCAACAGTTCCGTCAAAAAAATATGGGCTTATGACATGATTCCCAATTATTCCACTCCACACATTTAATGACCACCTTGTTTGACTAATGATGGTCCGTATACAATGCGGTTGATCTGTTGCATAATAATGGAAATTGTGTCTATTAACAAACCCATTTCTATGAAATGTTGCTTCATCGACAAATAATACAAAATTGAAAAAATCTCTGTTTTGCTGAATTTGTTCTTGAGCCCACTCACAGAAGTTTAACCGCTTTTCATAATCGTCATCCAATAGCTCTTGCATTCGCTGTATACGGTAAGTATGCATTTTTTCCTTAGATAGAATTTTTTGACGACAGTACGACGTATGTCTGTTTGTTTTGATATTTCCCGTGTCGAGATATGAGGATTTTTCCTAACTTTTAACATTACGGTCATCTCGTTGTCCTTCTTTAGCCTTTCACTTTTTTCGTAAACTACACTACCAGTTCTGGTAAATCGTTGAAACAAATTTTCCAATGTCTCTTTTCTTGGCTGTCTTCTATATGGATATTTATGTTGATAAATC
Source organism: Diorhabda elongata (assembly GCA_026230145.1). Taxonomy (NCBI): domain Eukaryota; kingdom Metazoa; phylum Arthropoda; class Insecta; order Coleoptera; family Chrysomelidae; genus Diorhabda; species Diorhabda elongata. The sequence goes on along the minus strand of CM047933.1, from coordinate 26,705,572 downwards.
CTTTGTGCGAGTATCACTGGCACCCAATACAAAAATCATATCTGTCAACTCTTGTATCAAAAAATTTATGATCTTAATTGCTTCCTCGTTCTTTGTAATACGTCTAGATAATAACTAATCTATCAATCCATGTGACTTGAACTGCGAAAATGTCAAATTCCCAGGTTATTTGATAAAACTATGGATACTTTCGTTCGATTTGTTGGTAAGGTGATGTTTGCTTAATTTAGTTTTATAGATACCCTATTTATTTTATTACAGTTTTTAAAGGTAGAAAATTACTAATTTGGTTCTGTCACAAAAATTAGAAGTTTTTAAAGGTTACATTCAGTGTTTACTTGTTAAAAACATGAATATTTTTGAATCATAAAGTAAAAATGAATTTTTATGCAATTTTAGACTGTACATTATATAATTTGAAGGGATAATATAGTTTTATAAGATGGTAATTGCTAATTGAAATCTCTAATCTGAATTAATGGTTATCAAAAAAACACCCCGAACCCCAAACAAAACTTCTACTCTGTTCAGGCATTTCAGCGATCCTTTACCTTCGAACTTACCGAATAAGAATACTTCTCACTAAAAAGGTTCACTGGGCAGCATTTATAGTGCACCAATTTTCGTCAAATCTTCATATTTTTGGCTCCAACTTACAGACTTCACAATTTATGGAAAAAGAAAAGACAGGGCTAGATGCAGAATTTCACGCTAGATTTGATGGTAAAGGAATAAATAGGGTATCTTTTTCATAAGAACTTTACTTCATGTAGTCACGCTTATGCTGAACACTATGTATACCTCAAAATATTTTAAAAACGTGTATCTATGCAAATTTAACAACTTTTATTTGAAAATTTTTTCTGTATATTTCATCGTAAGTAAGTTATTACACTCGAAAATTGAAAACTAACCAATCTCACGATCAACCATCATTTCACGCAGAATGGTGCTCTGTCGGACTACGCGTTATGTGTGCGGGAGTACCTCAATGTTTATTTTAGAGAATTGATAAGCAGACGAGAATTCGTTGATTGCCCCGCACGGTAATATGATCTGAAATCCTGTGATTTCTTCCTGTGAGGGTCTCTCAACGACTGCGTTTCTGCAAGAGGACCATGCACCATTTCCGATCTCAGAACTGCAATTGAGAAGAATTTGACAGCTTGATATACTTCGCCGGACCTGTTTTCCCGTTAATAAACGTTGCCGTAAATACATTGATCAACACTTACAGTAACCCTTTTTCGAATCCTTTTTGTAATATCTTCTAATAAATTCACATTAATGCTTCATTTTTTTCTCTGTATAAGCAAAGTTCATTAATTCACTATTATTGTAATACAGTTTTCGATAGTTTGTGACATAGACTAAACCAGTTTTTATACACAAATGTTGTTTATTCCGATATCAACAAAACTGTCCCATAAACGTATACTTCCTTTTACCTAGCGTTAATCACTATAATATTAGATTCTCTATCACACTTTTACAAGTCTAGCACAAATTTTTTGATAGAAAATATTTAGCGGTTTACCCCGATATAATCTCTTAACTACTCACATTTTCTGTAATAGCATAGCGGGCATGCCGCTGGTTGTGAGATTTTCTCTGATTACGCGACAAACCGTGTTAAAGTTAAAGAGTATTCAGTAATTTCAACTTGTTGTTTTCAATGATCATCAAGACCTAAAAAAAGAATTCTAGAACTAGCCTAGTTGAAGTTTGAGCAACACAATAATATAGGTAATAATATAATAATAATAATAATAATTTTGGACCGAAATGAAGTTATTCAACCCCTCCATCCTTCGCAACACTGACAGAGAACAAGTAACGAAAAGAGAATTAATGAAACACAAGGAAATGTAACTGTAAATAATGAACTAGCTGATGATACAGGTAATACTTTTTTCCAAAATGGTACAATCTATACTGACAAAGACAAAGTTACTAAGTGGTTAAAGCTCACGTTATTAGAGTTTGTATATGGAGACATAATTTGGTAACACATTCAGCGGATGTGAAAGGTCCTGCGCGTGATGCAAAGACATCGTTGAAATGTTGCAGACTCTTTTTCCCGATGCATCCAAGAAGTGGTCGAATGTACTAACTCATATCGGCGGTTAAGGCAAAAAAACGTGTGACGATTTAAATTTTCTTTCAGGCTTCCTATATCTTGCTGGCGTAGAAAAAGTAGCCATGTGAACATTTCTGAATTGTGGTAAGATGATGGCATAGAATCATGACGTTTCAAACACGCTTTTATACGCTGTTAAGTGCACTACGCTTTGACAATATTTATGTTTACAAATCAAGGTACAATTTGGCTGCTATTACGAAACTGATTGATGATTTTGTTCACTTTACACAATTGGTGAATTTGGAACAGTGGATGAAGCGTTTCGAAGTCGATGCAAATTACGACAATATATTGCAAAAAGCTGGCTTAATATGGCATTAAAATTTGTTGTTTTTACAACTCTAATTTGGATATTTATGCAGGAAATCACGCAAAAGTATATATAGGGTATTTCAAAAAATGAAATTTCGTCTCTAGGATAGATAGAAAACTTTGGGTTTTGCTCAGTAAAAAAATTTCGTAAAGCCATCCATATTCAAGATAAAGGGCATCGAAGATAAAAAATTATATACATTTTTCACGACTAGTGACAACTATTGGCAACGTTGTATTGAAATTTTATAAAAATGTATTTTGGAAGCAAATACGTCCAAAGAATATGTTTTTATGTCTGACTGCCATAGAGGGCTCTAGTTACACGGTTCGTACCAAGTAGTATTGAACATAACTTTTTCAATAGTAGATTTATCAAAAAAAATTTCAAGTGAACTTGAACATAATTTGATTTTTCACCAAAAATGTACTCTGGATAAAACTTGATACTGTGCACCGTTTTCGAAATATTTTGATCTGAAGATTATGAAATAATTGCTGGTATAAAGTATTGATAGAGATATTAATTATTAATTAGTCAGCATCATGCTAATTAAGAATTTTTTGTCGCCTAAATGAGACGCCATCGAGACATTTGAAAATTTGGGATTGAAGGCTTTCGTTTCTAGTTACGTTTCACAAAAATCCAGTCTAATCAGTATAGGAACTTGTTTTTAAAAGTTGAATAAGAATGGGCACTGTGCTATTGGAGGAATTAGTATGAAACAAACAATAATTGGGACTGAAGCTGACAAATGACCATGACAAAAATACGTTTAGCCTTAGTGTATGAGAGGCTTTACAGATTCATACATAGAGGTGAAGTTCCTTTAGATCTTCCGTTTATTTGACGTACAGGTGTTGGAAGATTGTTCTTATCTGATTTGGTATGCGATCTTAAAATGCACGGAACGGTACAAGAATTCTTAAAGCTCACATTGGAGGGATGTCTAGGTTCTGTGAGTCACTCGAATGGTATTATTTCCAACTTTTCTTTTCAATCTGTAAAATATCACATTGTGGGAGAATCACGCAGTGGCAATTTTCCTTCTCTTAAATGAAAATCGTTCGATTGAGGGATAACTACAGAACACTACTATGATACTAAAATCAGTCAGTCAGGTCACACGAAAGATGCCTTCTAAGCCTTTGCTGGGTCTCATTAAAGGTCGAGCCAATGTGTTGGAATGGGTTTCGATGCGGTAAGAATACTTCTGGGAAAAGCGAGATATTTTTTCTTCTCATGATTTAATTTGTAGGTCACAAGCGATAACGCTATTGGGTACTTGTACATACTATGAAGCATTTACAATAATTCTGAGTACTTTTGATTGAAATCTTCTTGATTGAAATTTTCTCTGTAATATATAAGAGGCTATAGTTGGGTTCTGTTGAGAAGCTAACGTACAATTTCATCTGCATATGTTTCGGTAGTTGTGTGTGGGAATATCAGCAGTGTGCATAAGATAGAGGATCGGGCCAAGTGCACTTCCCTGTGGAACTCCTAATTGGACGTAGAGTGGTGATATTATCTTGTGAAAGTGTCTGTTCTGCAGGTAGGATTTTAGGATCTGGTAAATGTTGTGCGGGAGGTTTTTCCTAATTTTGTATTCCCAACTTAAGTGCTCCATCATCTAAGTTAGTTATAACTAACAGATTATTAAGTGGCATATTTACGATGTATATAGTTTTTTGACATATCTTCCGGAGTTGTTAATATCTTTTTGAAGTTTTTGTGGCACACTAATTTATATTTTAACTGAATTACTTTCCATTTGGAACATCAAGTATATTCCAAGAGAATATATTTCACATAGTACGAACTAACGTGAATAGATAATTGACTTGACCCAATTTTGGAGTTCCTCCCTTCACATTTTTATAGTCCAGAACATCTATCATTGCTCAAACTTCATGTCAAGTACAGTTACGATTTTCTTATAATAAGTTATATTTGGCAAATATCTACGAGCTCTACAATCAAACTTTATATACAACTTCGTCAGACAATTTATCAACCACATTCGCTTCTCATTTTCCATCTGTTTTTCTCAAACGTCTTGATAAACTTTTATTATTTATTAACAAAATAAGACTACATGACTACATGAAGTAGAATTTATTGGTTAAAAGAAAAGGAAGTTCCTAGATGAATAAGTTGATTCATAATATGCGAAAACATATAAATTAAATTTTAAACAAATGATTTTAGAGCCTATCTGATGCACAAAAGCTTCTCATTTCAAATTAGCATGTATTGTGGATATTTATATGGAACAACACAAAGCAGAAGTTTATTTAATTTTCACAAACGCTATTTATTATTAAGTTACAGAGTCGACTGGCATCCACCTCATCAGAAATCTATTCTAGTTTAAATTTGAAGGAAATGGAACTCAGTCTTATCTAGATCTTCTGTGTAAGGATCATTTTGGTAATGTGTTATTTATTTCAGTCTCATATGTACCTTTAATCCTCTTTTCTATTTTTTTTTTTGTATCAATTGTTCGAGCCAACTAATGTATTTAGAACATTGTAGTTTTTTCATTTTATTTTAATTATCAATCAATATTACTTCTGATTCGATTAACAGTTCGAATCGGTCATCAAATATATTTCAATATTAGAGTTATTTAATTCCAGCAGATCCTGAATTCAGATGCAGATCTATTGAAAATGCGAATACTATATTAAGAGAAAATAATTATCTCAAAAAAATGAAAGGTACTATATTCAACATCAAAACATCATTTATTATTATGGGTGGTGACTATTGAACACTCGGTTAGAGGCTAAAACAACTTTGCTATATAAGCTGGAATTTCTGGAACCGTTGATGATATTCATACTGAACACACTGTTTCCAATACCACTCACATTTACACTGACTAACGCGCGTTCAACAGTGTACATTCAGTCGCTGAAGACGATAACTTCGTTATCAAAACGAGCGTCCGACAGTGTAAGTGTGAGTGTTGGTATAGTGAGGGTGTAAGCAGACTGTTCAGTATGTTAACTATGGTTGATACACTTCATTCAAAAAACGTCATAACATTTATAAAATACACCCTCAAATTATTGCGGAATGCGGGAAGAATAATATCGATTTGATTTCAATTGGCAAGTGATTGTGCAACTTTTTTGCGTTGAGAAATATTGAGCCCTTAACCAACTCTGGTGAAGTAGGTGAAGGTCGTGCTCCGCATTTCTAAGTGGATAGTCGTGCAACGAATTTTCTGAAATTGGAGAAAAGTGCTTACGAATTAGAAAAATTGATTTAAAGAAGAATTAGGGTCACAATTTTTAATCTTTTAAAGAAGTCCCTGCAGTAAGCTCTGCTGTTCAGTCCGAGTGCTCTATTCTGTAGTTTGGAGATTCTCTCAAATTGATTCGCATTATTGGAGAAATTTTTAGATAAGGTGAAAATATGTAACTTTCCCATTTCAAGGAATTGTCCACAACAAGCCCTAGGAATTCAACGACGTCAATGTTGGTGTTAGTTAATAAAAAAAGTTGCAATGCATTTTTATATGATAAAAATTTGGTTATAGAAGAATAGAATCGCACCATGATCTAAGGGTGTTTAAGGGTGTCACTAGATATGGTCCTATGAAGTGTCGTGAAATCAGGGTTGCTTCAAGATAAACTAGTGTTCTCTGTAAATAAACAAATTTCACCACTGATATCTAGACAGACGATGTAGTTGATTAACAGGAGAAACAACGTAGGAAGGAGTGCACTTGGGCAATAATTTGATGCTTGATTTTTGTCACCTCCTTTATGCAGAGGTATAATTTTGAACGTCTTAAGGCAATTGGGAAAAGTGCCATTTTGAAATGAAATGTTAATTAAAGTGGTGAGGTGATTTACTGTGCAATCGGGCAGACTCAAAAACATCAGTTCCAGATAAGTATTCATTTTTGATGTCATTAATTGTACTGCGAAGTTCTGCTCAAACTACGGACATAAAGAAAAAACTGTGCAAGTTAGCATTAGTATCGGGGAGATATGAAAGCAGATCATGAGAGGAAGTTATCGAATTTGATCAATTTTTCGCAGCATTCACAAAGTAATTATTGATTTTATCAGATGATGTAGAGATCATACTTGATGAAGAAGCCTCATTTTTTAGATCATTCACAATGGACCACGTTTCTTTAGAAACATTTCGATAATGGGCAAGTCTCCTATTATGGGAGGGGTAGTTTTAACAAATATCTATGTCTTAAAAATCACAGCATCAGAGAGCATGTTCCAGTCAGTTGTACTTAAGGTTTTGAAAACTTTTTTCCTAAAACATACGGCATAATTTGCGATAAGCAGTATTGTATTTTACCGAAATTTTTGTTATCACTGATTCATAATCGGCGAGACCTGAATTAAAGACAGTACAGTCGGCAGATTCTGGATCATACGATGACACGACATAGTCTGGTTGGTGCCGTTATATACATGACCATACCAATAGAATCAAAAACTGACTGAAGACATTTTTAACCAGCACACACAGTGGAATAATCAGTATTGAGATCGCCATATAGATTTAGTTTGCTTTTTAGAGGACTCCAGTAAGGTCAGTAGTTTGTGACAGCAGCGTCAGGTGTTCTGTAAATACAAACAATATAGATGTTATAAGCCTTTTGGTAGACTATAGAAAATTCGAATACATTCTTACTCGGATATTATATCATTGAACCGTGTTATTTCGGAAAAGTCGTTATTTGTGGAAATGATCACAGTATGTAGTAGTATCTGGCTACTGTGGTATAGTTTTTGACAAGAACAGGCTCATTATTATTCAACCAATGTTCAGTGATGGCAATAATTTCTGGAAAATTAAGATCCTCTGTGTAGGAATCCACAAATTTCTTTGTAAACTGACAAAAATATGAAGCTTCTTAGATCAAGACTAAATGACAAATGAATAAATCAAAAAGTTTAAATCCGATTACTCCCAATCAAGAGGTCAGTCTGATAAATAAATATTTACGTTTCGAAAGTGTGATTCCATTATTTTATCTTCTTTTATTCCATATTTTGTTTTGAAAATAATTGTGTGAGAGTAATATCATTAGTGAGAATGCTGCTACCAAGAAGATCTAATCTTCCTCAACAGAGCCTTAATTCAATTAGACCACGGAATATTGCGAATCCATTAACTGATGAAGAACGACAAATTGAACGAGACTAGCGTCGCGTCGGTGTGGCACGTGAATCGGCTAGATTACAAACGTAGAGCTAATCGCATAAGCTAGCATTTTGAGGCATTGATATTTGAAGTTTGTTTATAGCGGTTATTGAAATATTCTCAAAAACTTACTAAAAATCTTCATTTTCAAGAAGCATTAGATCTCTCAAGATTAACTTCAACTTTAACGTAAAATAGTTTGCATTCGGTAGGATAGTTGTTGAGTACTTTGTATAACCGAGGCATAAATTAAGTGAACATCGAATGTGAAACATTTGGAGGGGGATGTGACAAAGTACTGATACTATGAGGATTATTACAGAAGATAGAACTGCTCAATTTTGAGTGCGTAAGAAGATAAAGTGACAGCTAGGTGGGAATGAGATTCGAAGTAGACTCCATCTGGACCTATTTCTATCAATTTTATGAACTCAATTATACTCGTAACTTACCATGTTAAAAGAGTGACCCTCAATGTTCCCTATTTGTAATAATTTATTTCGATATATTGAAGGAATGTTCTCAATCAAGTTGATTGTTTGAGCATCATAATTCATTTTCTAAAATTTATATAAAATTAAACGTCTCAATGTTATAGATCTCAGTTCTATAATGAGTGATCTATGTTGTTATTTTAATAAAGAAAATATGTCAAGGAAAAGATATCATAAACAATGAAAAAGGGTTAAAACCAACAGAAAAGAAAATGAGAGATTTAGCTCGCCAAAAAGATGATTAACTTGATATTAACCTATCAATATTTAGTGTTGTTTTCCTGGCCCTAATAACTGATTCCAATCACTTTTTCATGGATCGAATAAATTTCTTCAATCTTCTACTTGTTCGATACAATCCCATTCTTCAGTAAGCGCCGTTTTGAGGCCCGATGTCGTGGTTGGAACAGTATCTGTAGCCCGACTTTTTCTCTAAAATTCATCCCACACATGCTCGATAGAATATAAGTCCGGGCTACGTGCTGGCCAATCCGTGGCGGTAATTTCGACAATCTACTTCCATACGGAACCCGTGTGGACGGGCAACACCAGTGAGAGGCCGATTTCTCAGCTATTCGTTGATGACGAATCGATGATCTTTCTCGGATGTACAACTTTGTCTTCCGGAACCGCATCTTCTATGAAAGTTACCAGTCTCGTAATTACGACAGTAAACTCTGAAAATAGAAGATTGGTGTATTTTTAGGGCACTGGCCACTTCTCGCTGACTCTGGCCTCGTCATAATAGGGTAAGAGCTTGAGCGGCTTTAACACTTATGTTCAAATTCAGGTAGAATTCTATTTAACAGTAATTTGTATCGGTTAACGTTTGACGGTTAACTGATGTTAAGTGGGTCGGGTAGATAAATTTTTATAAGAATTAGTTAACACTACTGTAACAAGCATAAAAAGGGTGCTTACCGAACATAACATAGTGTAGAACTGTGATAGGAAGGAACATTATAATACTTCATATCATTTTGGAGCTAATACTATAAGATGTTACTAAGAAAAATAAAATTTCTTGCAGGGGTGTCGCCTAAGTAAGATTTTTTTTCGCGAGTATTTGAATTGGTGGGTGATTTTATTTATTATTGGATAACCACTGCAAACTATTGTTCCATATTCTAGAAAAAGTTAACTGCAAGTAGACCGAAATTTCTAGTCAAAAGTTTGTACAATATAGAATTATTGCAAGAGCATACAGGGTGCTTCAAAACAAGTTGATCCCCTCTCTAGGATAGATAAGAAACTGAAAAATATTTGGGGTTTTATCAGTATAAAAATTTTGTAACGCCATCTGTATTCAAGATAAAGGTCGACAACGTTGTATTGAAATTTTATAAGAATTTGTTTTGAAAGCTGTTACATCCAATGAATTTGTTGTTGTGTCCAACTCTCATAGAGAACGCTAGTTACACGGTTCGTACCAAGTAATATTGAACAAAATTTTCTCAATATTAGATTTATTAAGCAAAATATCGTGTGAACTCAAACATCATAAACAAGTTTCCTCAAAGAAGTTAATCCTTTCAACCCCACCAGGATATATATGTCCCGCAGATATTCCCAACCCTACCTATGTGCTGAATAAGCATGTAACTTAATATAAAAAATGTTCCGCTGGTTTTCAGTGATAACTTTGATATTTTAGTGTAACTTTTTTTCAATAGATGTCGTAAGTTCCCTGTAGTGAGTAGTTTTTTCAGAGCTGGTGCATACAAGAATGAAAGTTTTGCATTCTAGCAAGCATTTAAGTCGAAATAAGAAGTATGTGCACATCAATTGTTTTCCAATTGTATTGTTACGCCCAATCAAGCGAATTATTTCAACTACCTTTCAAAAAAATTCAATATCATGGGACATATGTGTCCCAACGGTTTATATTATAGGAACGTCATTTCTTCATTTTTAGGCTTTCAAATATCATGATGCTCGCTCGTATGAAAGGATTGATGAAGTGTTAATAAAATTGTTGAATGAACCAGATTCAAGTAATGGATTCAGAAGCAGATAAAAAATGTGTGCCTAGCTGCTCTAACAGTAAGAGTTGTGAAGAATTGGGACAAAATCTAGGAGCTTCAAAACAAACCAGAGTTCCTGGACGAAAGCTGTTGTATCTTGAGCATTCTTCAAAACCATCGGGTGACTCGGAATCTGATAATTTCTTACCGAACACATAGAACAGGTATCAAAACGAACATACAAGGTAACGAAGAATTTGCCAATAGATGAAGCTACTGGTAATGTCATTTGGTCAAATATTGCTCCACATTTTGAGTCACGCCTTCTTATTTTTCAAAACCGTTCAACTGCAGTATCAGCACAAATCAACAGATTATTTAATGAACTAGAGTACTTTACATCTTTATTTCCACAAGTCCTCTGATTTTTATTTCCTAGCTTACCAATCAGTGTACTGAAATATTGAGAGGGGAAAAACTCCTTATGGGAGTTATGCTTGTTATGTCCTATAATTGAATGCACAGCATTTCAGATGATTGGTCTAACAATTCTTAGTCAATAAAGCTATGAAAAGTACAATTTCTCATAAGAGATTTATATTGCTCTTGCTAAAAAATGTACTTCAATAAGCCACAAAAAGGTGCAAATTCTTCAAAAAATTATCACATCGACGAATTTGTGGCATACTTCAAAAATATATTTTCGAAACCTATGGAAGATAGCCCCATCCAGAGCATAGACGAATCCATGGCTAAATTCAAAGGTCGTTCTAGCCTCAAACAGTACCTTCCCTTAAAACCAATAAAACGTGGATAAAAGTGTGGGAAAGATGCGATGCTTTTCCGAGCTACACTCATAATCTGAATATATATTCAGAAAAAGATATGAATATTCATTGTAATGGTATGACACTTGGAGAAAAATTTTTTGCGAAGCTTGCCTGAACAATAAATAAGTGTTCACATAATAGATGCCTTATCTTTTCTTTCCAATGGAACTTGTGTATCTCGTAGAAGAGATATACCAAAATTCTCTGATCTAAAACTGCAAAAAGGGGATGAAGAATTTCTTCAAAATAGAATAGCAAAATGGCAAGATTCAAGGGAGGTTTTAATTATTTTCTACCGCCACTTTCCAGGCCTCATACAAGGGAAACGTGAGAAGAAAAATGGAGAGGAAACCATGACCAATTGTCCCACTGCTATTGCCGATTACAACAGATTCATGGTTTGTTCAAAAGATATGCTTATATGACTGTGACAGAAGATCTATAAAATGCTGGAAAAAAACTTTTGATGACGGCAGTTGTATATGCATGTATAATATTTCAAGAAGTGGAACATAAGAAAATGCCTCTGTTGCAGTTCATCGTCCCCTTAGCTGAATCAGTTATGGCACAAGGGAAAGAAAATACAACTGTCGAAAAAAAAAATCGGGTCGACCTTCAAATGCAACCAAACTCATGATGAATATTGTGGACCATTCGCCGTTGGAAGTACCAAAAAGAAGATGTACTCGCCGTGCTAAGCAAAATAAGGAAACACCGACAAAAACTGTGTATAATAAATAAATATTTTTTTGAACTAGTAAAGAGAACTTTTAACTGTATTTCATATCGTCGTATCAATACAAGTGGGACATACATGTCTCACCCTCTAAAATGACCCTATATCTAAATTTCTAAATTTTCTAAAGGAGGGGTAGAATATTATTATTTCTACTTTATTTGACACTTAAAGTCATAACTTACCCTTTTTTGGAAAAGGAAAAACTGGTATTTAAAGGGTTAAAATATATTTAGAGCCATTGAACGACGTTGTCAAGAAACTGGGAATGTGAGATATGGAAAAATTTATTCTGGTAGACCAAGACCAACAAGAACCATTAATAGGAAAAATACCATTTTGAATTTAGTTGATCCAAATCCAACATTTAGTGTGAAGAATGTGGCAAGAAAAACAAATACGTCTTCTTCAAGTACTTGGAGGATACTGAAGAAGCCACAGCTACATTCTCATCATTACAGACAAGTCCAAGAGATTTTTGGTTAGAATGGATTTTTGTCAAACATTACAAGAAAGGACAGCTCTAAATCTAAATTTTTTAAAATGAATTTTTTCACAGACGATGCCATTTTTACGGAACAGAGTTTGTTTAACTCCCATAATGCACACTACTGGTGTGATGATGTCCAACGGGAAATTTGAATGGTATTGTAGATATTAGAATAATCAATGCTAAACGAACGAGCATCTGTATTTTTTATACACTTTATAGGTGTCGTAATTGGTTGAGTAACCATTTTTCTAATCGATGGATTGGTAGATGTGCAGAAAGTCCGATTCATTCGCCTCCTCGATCATACGATTGTAATCCCTTGGATTACACAGTTTGGTCGTATTTTAAAGAACAAGTTTATGGTACAGAAGTAAATTTATTTCAAGGATTGAACGACAAAATTCAGTGGTACACAGTATCGCGATCTATCTATAGTTCCTTTTTGATGTAAAATTGAATGATGTTCAAGTTTATTCGGAATTTTGCTCAATAAAACTAATATTGCACAAGATATATTAAATAAAATGTTACCACTAGTTGAGGGAAAATAGTTTTTTCACTCTTCAACGACGTTCATCTTGAATACGGATGGCGTTACGGAAGTTTTTTACTGAACAAACTACAAATATTTTTCAGTTTTTTATCTATCCTAGAGACAAGACCACCTTTTTTGAAAACACCCTGTATATAAGGCAGGAATTCTTATTAGGTAGATGAGTCAGTGGAATATACACAAAAATACGCGGCGGACGCTACAGCAGTCCATGTGTTAAAGAACTGATATCTACAGTGGAGTTATTAGAGTATTGTTATAGTGTAATTAGTACAATAATTCTTTAATGACATATCAAATGTGAAATTATATAGTACAATTTTATCCAAGAAAGTCTCTCAGAGCATTTTACACTATCAAATAATACTTATTCCATACCTTCTGAGATTACTCCAATTTTGATTCCAGATGCATCCTATCCAATAAAATGAACTCTTTAGTTAGAATCTGTTTTTGTTTGAAAACGGGTTTTTGTGTGTTGAGTTTTTGATTCTAGCAACAGACACGATAACTATATTTTCAATGGCCGAAAATATGTTAAAAAAATTAGTAAACTCAAAATTACAATAATTTTATAGAGTTGAATGAACCAAATTAATTTCACGAGCGAATTAACTACAATTCATTGAATGAACTAAATTCATTAAAAGTTATTTACAACATTCGTATTTATAATAAAACAAATGCTGACAAATTGTTCATGATATTTGATCCTATTGCGTTTTATTTAAAAAATCTTCTGGAATTATCCTCATGTAACTCGCTTAGCGTTTTTATTGCTTTCCAGCTAAAATCGGAATTAGATGTATTGATATCTAGTTAGCCTAGACCAGTTCCATGCATAAACATAATATTGCGTTACCATAGCAACGAACAATAACTTATTAGAAGTGTCAGTGTGAAGTTTAACGTCAAAAAAGTAAATCAGAGCTACGCAATAAATTAAAAGAAAGAAGATGTGCACCGAAATTGTAAAAATCGAGAAATTGGAATATCGAGCCATCATCAAGTACCTGTATTCGAGAGGGTTGAGAGGTAAGCAGATTTACGAAGATATGCTCAATACCCTTGATGATCAATGTACTTCGTATGCGACCGTAAAAATGAGAAGAGGTAAATTTTACATTGAAGATGATGACCGATCGGGAAGGCTAGTTTCTGTATTGGTCCCAGAAAATATCGATGCAATTCATGACATTATTTTATCAGACCGTCGAATTGGGCTAAGACGGATATCTGAAGCACCAAATATTTCATACAAACGCGTTCATCATATAGTTCATGTCAATTTGGACATGAGAAAAATTGCTGCAAAATGGATCCCCAAATGTTTGAATGTTGACCAAAAGCGTTCAAGGATAAAAGCATCGCGTTCGATACGACTTCGATTTGAAAACGATGTAGACTTCTTAAACCAAATTGTTACTATAGATGAGACTTTGGTACATTTCTACGATCCAGAAATAAAGTAACAATCGATCGATTGGCGACACTCTGGTTCTCCAAGACCTAAGAAACTTCGTGTCCAAAAATCTGCTGGAAAAGGTCTTGCTTCAGTTTTTTGCGATAGCCATGAAATAATCATGATTGATTTTTTGGATAAGGGTAGAACAATAACTGGAGATAACTATTCGACATTACTGACCATTCTACGGGAAAAAATTAAACACAAAAAACGCGGAAAGCTATCCAAAATTGTTTTGTTTCTTCAGGACAACGCCCCTCATCTTGTCATGCAAAAAGTTCGTGATTTATGGTTTGAATTACTAGATCACCCCCATTATTGAAAAAAAAAGTTTGAAAGGTCGTACATTTTCAGAAGTTTAATAAAATAAAATAATTAATTTTTGTTAAATGTAACTATGGCTATGGTGGCTACAAGAGGGATTGATTTATTACTTCTCACTCTTTCCGAATGGAGTATAAGAGTTGTTTGGTTGTATAGTAGGATAAGAATTTTTCAATATATCCTCGTAATCACCTGAACAGATAAAAGGAATTTATTTTATTGCATGTAATTTTATTATTTTCTTCATACCAGGATATACAGTGCAACAACAAAAGTCTCTATATTCTGAGACCATCCCGTGTTGTTTCCTTTGGGGCTCACATTGTGTCAATCATGTTCGTTACTATAATCAATCTTGACTAGAATCTGTTCAGAATGAATGAATGAATGAATAATCCTATTCTCATTTCATTATCACAATTTATGAATTGCTCAAGTTTTGACAAATGTATGTCATGAATAAATCGTGGATTATAAGTATATAAAAGTCGTTTGTATCTCGAGGCACTTCAGGTAAATGTATTTTCATCCGAATAATTTGTAATATAGCTTGAAAGTAGAAATATAATCCAACTGAGTAGGGAGCAATTTACATGTGTGTAGGATTATTTTGAAGACTGTCTCAAGGCAAGAAAACAATCTCTTTCACTGATTCAGACAAACTTTGTGAAATAACGTATTCCCTTAAGATTTATCTCGAAAGTTATGTTTACGTTTTCACTACTATTGTTCAAGTTTAATAAAGAATGTTTACGAAAAACCAGTAATTTTGATATAAATTTCTGTCGGTCTCTTAATTGAAAAAGCAAACAAATTACTTTTTAATGAGAGAGTGAATTAAAATTACGTGTTAAAACGATTCGGAAATTTCTCGATATTCTGTCTTTCACTTTGAAGTCATTGTCAAGAATAATTCAATTCCATGTTGTCAATCTTCCTACTTCACGCAACGAACCCCTCTTTTCAGCTGATCCTAATACCTCAGTCTACCTGGTTTTTGTAATTCTACCCAGAAAATAATAATTAGAATAATTACATCTGTCGATCAATGTGTGAACCTTGGTTTCCAACTGAATTGCTCAACCTATTTCAACTCGTTTGAAAGATCATTGTTGCAACATAAGACCTGTTTGAGTATTTTTGTTATTATTAATTGGAAACGTGAGATATTTCATATATAGGGTATTTTTAACAAAAAGTAACCTATTTCACGAAATGTCATCCATTGACTGTGATATAATCTTCTTCTATAATATCATATCTAACTTTTAAAATAACTTCTGCCGAAGTTATTGGAGAGAGAGAATAACATTTAGCAGAATCACGTTATTGAGATTCTATTATGTCTCGAAGAAAATATATCATATTCGAGAGCACCAGTCCAAATGTACCTCATTTGGATACTGTGTATGACTTTTCTAGGAAAATCGTGAATGTTGCCTCCACACAAACATGTCCATTAAAAAAATACTGTTACGAACTTGTTCATCGACATAGATTACGAGACCAGTCCGCCAGTCCCTTTCAATATAGTTAATAAATGCTAAAGTTTGACTAAACCTTGGTCTTTTTACCTACTTTAGACCTGGCGGCTAATCCTTTGTTTTTATAAGCTTCTCACATTATGTTGTGACTGGTTTTAGTTTTTATAGAGAAAATTTTGTTTGTTCACGGCATTGTGGAGTTTACAATTCGAATTATCTAGTATGACGTCGGATATGAATAAATTTTAGTTTATAAATAAATCACATAAGTAAGATACAATGTGTCTAAATATTTACCCCACCGTTCAAAAAAGAGTTTAAATGAATAAGAGTATTACATTATAATCATTATTAAAGCAAATATTATACAAAATATTTGAATTTTTGATTATTAATTCAACTTCTATGGATTTATTTCCATCAATCGGAGATACAGCGAATCAAAGATCAGTATATTTTTAGGAGTCCCACTTTATTATTAACACTAAAACAAAGAAATGTTTATTGAAATTTATACTATGAAAAATGATTTTCTTTTTTCTTCTGCTCTACTGATGATAACTATGGAAAAGTTATTCTACTCTATTCGTGAAAAATAATTTATCCATATTACATAATGTGCAAGAACTAGGAATCTCAAATTAACATTAAAGGAGACAAAAAACTTCCTTCAATTTCGATGTATAAATTCAGGTTCCTTCTATTCAAACAGTTTCTAAATATGATTTTCAAATTCATTTGTTCCCAGGCAAAACCTGTAAGCGAAGAATTTAAAGTTCCAAACTGAAATTAAGTACTCAATTTGTTGAAATATTACCCCTGACAAAATGTTTTATCCACTCCAACAAGAAGTCCCAAAATACTCGAACGCAAAAAATTGTTGACCCGACCCTTTATATAGTAGTCCCTTTTGATATTAGGCCAGTTGCCTGGGGTTATGACCGCTCGAAAGAACAAGTTAATTAAAAGCATAAATATTATTCCAGAATCCAAGTACACTCTCATTCAAATCAAAAAAAAAACATTAGACATAACTCTGCATACATTGCATAGAAGATACTTGATCCTTGTATAGAAAATAAGTATGTTCCAATCTTTGATGTCTTATTGTAATTTTAGCTATAATCACTACGTTAAGTTGAATTTTGTCTTAACTTTATTTCCGCTTCAATATCATGATGTTCGTCTTGTGATTGATTCCATCCCTTCAGTTTCCAATTAGTGTAAACTTGTTAGGCAATGAGAATTCTACGATTACTGGACGTACTTAAGGGTTTCTTATTTGATTAACGATATCATATACATATGCAATTATCCTATACAGGGCGTCTCACGACGAGTTAAAACTATCTGTATATGGCAAAATACTTAAAGTAAAATCATGAAAATTTTTACGTTTGAGTTATCGGATACGATGTTTAAAAAAAAATATTTTCAAAGATGGCCGACTCTAACTTTGTTGTTTTGAATATAATACCCTGTATATTAATACATTTTCTGAATCTACGCAAAAGTTCAGTATATTTTTGTCTAGAAACTTTTTTTGGAAAAGGCATACTATTAATTTTATCAACCGTTACAGACCCTCATAAATTATTTTTTTACGAAAAAATATGAAAATTGTTCCTATTCAGTTTCTTTCGGCAAGGTCAGATGTATTTGAATCTATTTTTCATTTTATACAGGTATTAAATATTTTTTGTACACTTTAAAATAGGAAAAACCGGATGGTTCTATTTGAAAAAATTTAAAAATTCATTATTTATGAAATTAAACTTTGAACACTTCTTATACACACCCTGTATAAAATGATAATTTTTTCAACATAGATTCAGATACGTCAGACTTTGCTCATAGCAACCGAACAGAAACCATATTCATATCTTTAAGGGTATCATCGTAAAAAATAATTTACAAGTGTCTGCAGTGGTCAAATTTTTTACAAAAAAATTATTAACTCAAAAAGTATGCATTTTTCGAAAAAAGTTCTTAGAAAAAATTATACTAAAATTTTACGCAAATTTCAAAAATGTATTAACATACAGGGTGTTCTATTTATTATATTTTAGTTGAAAAGATCGTAACAGAAAACCCAAACGAGGAAATATTCATGATTTTACTGAAAGTATTTTGCCATATACAGATAGTTTTAACTCGTCGTGGGGCACCATGTATATTAAGAATAAGTGAGCAATACGATATCTCAATGCTCTAATGTTTGTATTAAAACTATTCATGCGATATTACCGAGTACTTTATTATTATTTCGAAATGCTATTATCTTCTTGGTCTATATTTACGAAGCTAACATCACAGATACTCAATTCAGCTTTAGGAGTGGAATAGGGACAATAGAAACTCTATTCAGTATCCGTGGGCTAGTCCAGATCGACCGATAGGTAGAGAAGGATGTCGTTCTCTGCTTTGTTCACCACAAAAAGGTCTTTGACAAATTCAACAACTTAATCAATGTATCAACAACGGATGTTGATGAAGGGGATATAAGATTTATTCAAAATTTGTACTGGTACCAAACCGCCCACATGACAACAGATGAATTAACAACAGACGAGATAACGATTAGTAGAATAATCGAAAAAGGATGCAACGTATCTCCACTTTTACTTAACCTCTGCTCTGAATGAGGATAGAGTAGTAGAAGTTGTAACAGCAGACACTCTTGAGAATTTATGGCATATAATCGACCAACTAAACTATGTTGGTGGAACTAAATTGGAATTTCTGGAACCGTTGGAGTATTCATACTGAATACACTGTTTACACCACCACTACACCAACACTCACACTGTCTGACGCACGTTTCGATAACCAAGTTAACTGAGATTACCTTAAGTCTCTGAAGACAATAACTTGGTTATCGGAACGCTCGTCAGACAGTATTTGTGAGTGTTGGTGTAGTGGTGGTTTAAATTAAGAACAATGGGAAAAGACAGACAAATTCTTCTAAATATAAAAAGAAGAAAAACAGCCTAATTGAATCCAAAGTATCAAATTCGTCAACTCAAAGTTTAGTAGGGATAGATGGTAAACGGTGTGTAGGACGGAAGCAAATGTCTTGGCTGAGGAACATAAGAGTGGAAAGGCCTGAGAAATATTGATCAAATTCACACAACCTCGGGAAAAGAAGCCTATGAAATGTGATCGTCAACATTCAATAATGGATGGGTAGCAGAAAGAAGAGAGCTCTATAATCTTGATTTTGTCTTTCTGTCTTAATAATGTAAAATACAAAAAGGATTGTAGTGCAAAGGATACTATCAGTAATTATTCAGAGTCGTCCAGCTGTAACATCCAAAGACACAGAGTAGAATCACACAAGTGATTCAACAATATGATGCAATTCATTCTTTTAAGCTTGTAATAAAGAAAGCTTATACATCTAGTGTTAATAACGAGATTTTCAGCAATTAAAGCCTTCAATATACTCATCTTGATGACCCCTCCTGCGTTTTCATCATTAAAACCATCAGTGAAATATAGTTGAGAATGTTAGAAATTATAGGAAAAAAAGTCAAAGGAGATCTTCGTCACTCATTCCCATCAACAAACCTCCATATATTTCTAACAAAACATTATTTATTCTTGATCTCTCAAATGTCATGATTAGTATTATGGTGTTAGGAAGTTTGGAGTGTTGATTTTCCATGCATTTTCCATGTAAATTATAAAATTGCCTTGAGCAAATATATTTTGATAATTCAACAAATACAACTAACATTTCACATCTGAAAAATATTATTGAATTTGCACGATTCATATTTCAACTGCAATAATTATTTTTATACAACGTTAAATGAAAGTGTTTTCTCTAATACCATTCAAAGTCTCCAAACTATTTGACGAGTTTGTTAATCACTAATTACTTTCGATTAAACTTTATAATTGATTTATTCCGTGGTAACTATGAAGTTTATTTAGCGAGGGCCAGATTGGAAAACATTGTGTTATTAAAATTGTTCGTAATTGAATAAGGGGAGCCGCTCTGATATAATAAGCCTCCAGAATAGGGGTTGGAAGGTACTCATTCAACTCAATTACGAAAGTTTTTAGAAAATTACTTGTGTATTAAACAAACGTTTAATCTAATGATATAAAAATTCGTTTTTGTGTCAACAAGCCTTTCACAAATATTTCTAGCTTTTCAGTCGTTCAGTATTTGAACATTTTTGTTTTCAAAAGAACTTCTCGCACTTTCATTTTTTTCTGGAAATTAGTGTATTGATATTTTAATTGAATTAAAATTACATAGAGTTTTTTTATGTAGCACAAATCAATGTTTAATACTTAAATGTCAGACTCTAAAAGAAAAAGTTACTTATTATCTCGGAAACGGCTTGTACGATGTTCATAAATTTTTGTGCGAAATGGTCTTGTGATACGGCCAGTGTTATGATTGTAACTACATTGTTTTTAGATCTTTCCGTTTTCCGGGAAAATAATGAACTTTGCTATATGAACTAGATCACCGTATGTATTTTGTGTTTTTAGAAATTCTCAAGACACCCTGATTATTTTTCATGTAATACTCTCTATATCATAATTTTAGAGTTATAGCTACATTTACAGTATCTCCACAAAAGTGGTGACTAAGAAGGTCTAGTGTCAAAAGGGTATTACACTACCACCCTCATTCGAAGTTACTTTAGGTATCAAATTAAAAGGTTATCACAGTCTATCGGGAAATGTAAATGAAGATATGTACCTGCTTTTTTTAAGCAATCATTCATTCGAGATATTAGAAGTTGCAACGCTAAACGAGCGAAGATCTCTAATTTTTATGCACGATGGAGCTACACCTCACTTCGATAAAAGCTGTCGTGATTGTTTGAGTAACCATTTTTCGAATTGATGTATTGAAAGAGGTGCAGAAGGTCCGATTCATTGGCCTCCCCGGTGATGCTTACACAGTTTGGTCCCATTTTAAAGAAAATGTTTATACTACTGAAGTAAATTCATCTAGAGAATTGAAATACAAAAATCAACGTCAATTTAATGACCTCTCAACCATTAATAATATTAATGGATTCTTCTGAAGAACGGATAGACTTGTGTATTTGTGAAAATGGATGATAATTTGACAACCTACTCTAATTGAGTTCTAATTTAAGTAATCAGCTTTTTTTTAAATTCTCGTATTGTGAGTTTTTATTTGATTGATATATTTATCATTACTTGATACCAGAAACAGTTATTACTTCACAAAATTATTCGAAAACGGTACACATTATCGAGTATGGTAATATTCGCGGCCCCCTCGTTTTTTGGCTTTAGAAAATCGAAAAATCATCCGATTTCGATGAATTTTTTTTTAAATCTTCGTTTTTACAGATTTAGGAAAAAAAATATGAGATTAAAAAAAAGGATATCTAGATTGGTTTCAGGGCTTCAAATGTTCGTGAAAATGCGCTCATTCACTTATAATTGGTGATAACTTTTTTCCAAATAATCAAATTAAGTTGTTATATATTTTTTTCATAATATACACAAAAATTGGAACAAAATGAAAAAAAAAAATATACAAAAATTAGGATTTATCATGTTTTCACAATTAAAAATATTAACAATATTTTTATCAAGTAATCATTGAAGTTATATGAACAAAAACATTCTCAAAATCACTTTGTACGATATAAAAAGTTAACTTAAAAAAATGGTATCTTACTAAGTTTGATTGTAAGAGATAAAAAATGAATAAGCAAACATTTTTCAACATTTTTTTTCTCCATAATATTTATTTTTATGTGTAGATTGAGACAAGAAATTTATGAACTGCGTTTGATGCTTTGTAAGAAAGTTATGATCGATTATATGCGAAGTGCTTTTATGATCACATTTTAAGTCATAAAACTATATGAAATTACCAAGTGAGACATTTCCCATTTTTTTCATAAATCTGCTGTAAAAACGGAGATTTTGAAGAAAAAATATATCGAAGTCGGATGATTTTTCGATTTTCTAGAGCCAAAATACGAGAGGACCGCGAAAGAAAAATTACCTCGAGTTTTACCAAGAGTACCTTTTTTGTGTAAAATTGAGTGATATTCAAGTTCATTTGAAAATTTCCCTAATGAATCTATATATCTATCCCAGAAACGGAATCACTTTTTTTAAACACACTCTATAAGATAAGATGTAGGTAGGATATGCTAGGACTGTGAAATAAAAGGAAATCATTGATCTAGCTGGTAACGACAACATTATTATTTACACATTATTATCAGTCATCGTATTGCAGTTTATACCATTTGGAAAGAATTTGTAGAATGAGGTTACACAAAAACACATACAGCAAAAAAACCAAAAGTATATAAACTTTCCAGACGAAAGTTTAGCTATCAACTTGATATATATTTGAAATTAGATGATATGAAATTTGTATAGGTGAGGAGATCAAAACAATCAAGTAATGTATGTATGTGATCCTGTATGTAAACCTTTCAGACAAACGTTGGACTATCAGATTTATTTTTAAAAGGAGATTATTACGTTTGAGATACAAATATCGAAATCATCGAAATATCAGGAAATCGAAAATATCAAAAATTATTTATTAGTCATAAGTTATAAAAATTAAAAGAAGTTTGACCTATTTTTCTAATGTTTGTTCTCGACCACCCTTTTCCGAATACAACTTATTTTCACTTCAAATATTCCAGTAAGTAACTTGCCTAATACCGACACTCTGACGTTATGAAAGGGTGAGAAACTCGGTCATGAGTTACCTTATTTGAAATGGTCTAATACAGCCAAGTGATTTCATCCCGTCCCAAATATTCAACTTTATGGTAATATCAGTAGAAACGCGTCACCTGTGGGAGGATAACAACCTGTCTAATTGTCAATTTCATTAAATTAATGCAGCAGAGTTGTTCTCAATGAATTTTGTAGAGCTGTAACTGATAGTCGGTTATGGCAATTGGTATAAATGGGGATCCGATAACACGAAGTGCCATTGAATATATTATTCGATAATTTCATAACTGCTCTAGTGCTTTTTATTTATAATGAACCTCAAACCATCATTAGCAAACGGATAATTTGAAGGCGATTACTGGATTACAAACTGTGTGTAGTGATTAATAATAAAAGTAATCTACTTGGAACAAACTGATTAAATATCTAACAAAGAAACAGAGAATTTGTGGTTGGGAAACATCAAATTCAATAATAATGTATACAGTATGGACCCACTAAGATATATATCGTCATTATTGATTTTGTTGAATGATTTGATGTTGCCTAAGGTTTTACTCAATTGCCAAACATCATATTTGTATGAGAAACATATTATGGAATGTTGTATAAGAAACAAGTTATCAAATGCTCCATTCTAATGATTTCATCAAAGCAAATCATTATGAAGTTTGTAATGGATTCGGGTGAAATAATCTACACTATTTCTCAACCACGCTCTTAATTCCTGAACATTTGATGATTCAGATTCAAAAACTTCGTTTCTCATCATTACCTACACAAAAAAGTCCAAAAGATTGAGATCCGCGATTTTCGGTGTTCATTCAATGGGTCTCTTTTAGCTCTACATCTGCCTGAAAATATAGCATCATCGTGATACAGAAGAATTGTTCATGTGAAGTGGGCAGGTACCCCATCTTCTTGCAAACATATTTTTTTATTGCAGCAGTTAGTATTCTCGCAAAAATATCAAATATCTTCCCCTAGTGTAGGGTCTCGTCCTATCAACTGTAAACTACCAACACTCACCATTAAGCTGCCTGGCGCGCGGTTCGATCACCAAGTTATCGTCTTGTGAGTCTGAAGATGAACTAAAATTTATAAACTTGACCCACCTATTGTATATCAAATTTTCCCACCAATAAAAATAACACCAGCGCGAGAAATATAGAGTTTAGTAATTTAAGGAATGAACGATTTCCGCCAAGGAGGATTTCCTGCAAACCAACTAACCAGAACATGCTCAGGGTCATCAATGCTAACTAAATTCAAGTAGAAGATGACCATTTCAAATAAGAAATTTGAGAAATTAGAACCGCCATCCGAGACAAATCTTTCTTCCTAGACTTTGGACACAGAAGAGATGGACTTGTTGAAGAAGAGTTTAGGTTTTGTTGTTTATGGCTATGGCGAATTGATTTGATATATTGATAACTTTATTCAGTATCTTTCTTATGATTCTTGGAGTTTCGTCCAGGAGGCGTGCAGGAATCAGATCTAGAAAAACATTGGATTTGGATATTGTCGGGAGTTTGAGGAGGAATTTTTGTTTTTACTTATATGCAGATGAACGAAAAAATGTTGTTATACTTAATAAACAAACAGGATTATTCCAGGATAGTTTTAGCTTAATCGAAACAGGACCAAATACCAGAATCTTGAATAAAATCATCAGAAAGACTCAAAAATTATAAGAGCTCTGTTACTTCTCAAAATTCACAAAACTGGGAATGCTATAAGACCTATAGTTTCAACCATTTGTTAACCTTAGTATAATATTTTCAGATGGTGATCCAGGGAGTTTGAGAACATAGTCATTAAACTACTTTGTTTATAAATTCTAACAAATTTTTCACCGAAAAACTGAGGAATAGAGAAATTAAAGATGAAGATGAAATTTCAATCTCCTTTAATATAAGTTCATTATTTACCCAAGGGGCAGATCTCCAGCTAGATAGGTAGACCAAACAAAACCCTAAATAAATATGAGACTGCATTATGCCGATAAGATTTCACACGATAGGCAAGCTTGAAAGCATCTGCTGAATGAAATATAAATGGTGTCACTTCATCCTTTCGAAAATAATATAAAGAGGGGGAGGAGGATTAGCCGATTAAGGTCGATTGTCACATGTTGATTGATGTCTACATGAATTTAGAGGCTATGGAAGTTTTTTTTCATGGATACTTCTTCAAAATCTCATATAGTAGTGAAAATATGATTTCAAAGCTTATCTAAGGAAATGTTTGTGAAAGAAATTGGGATATGCAAACTTTCCCCTTTGCTTCTAATATAATATACCCTCATTTTTCTCACAGATGTTTTTTCAAAGGAGAAATATAAACAATTTATTTCTCTTTATAGCTCAAAAGAAAAGCCCTTCTTTCATATAAGTGAATTAAACGAGGCATGAACATTCTTTTATTTACTTGGATGGAAATTGATTTTGTCTCGTGCGGCACCAGCAGCCCTCCGAGATTTAACAATCAATTTATCTTTTTCTTTTCCTATGTAAAACAAATACATTCAAACTGATAATCGAATCAAATCCTTTGAGGATATATACCCGAATGGAATCAGCTGTGATGCAGAATCTTATTACGAATACTATATCATGTCTTTTCTTGCTTGAGTCATTCGAATTTAAAAAGAGGTTAATAGCTGACGACATTTTTCGCAAAATCGATTCGAAAAATTTGAAATTCAATATTACATTACATTACATTGAAGCTATATAGGTATATTTTTAGATCCTCATTGAACCAAACACCATCATCTTTTAGTGAAAGAAAAACTTCATATTGCAATGGGTTTTTTGTCTTTCAATTTATTCAAGCTATTTCCAACAATAAGGTGGATTTATATCCACATTTATCAATTACTTTCTTGATTAACTTGTACGCTTACACTGAGTGCACTATTTACTATTCACTAATCTATACGCTAAGACTCATTGCTACACTTATTCAATTATTAAAATTATTCAATTTAAATCCACTGTTTATCTATTCCGATGTGTTCGTGATAACATCAGATTATTTACTGACTTCTTGCTGCTAAACATGCACGCATTTATAACAGAAAGAATTTCTCGAATCATCTTATAAAGTGAAGAAACCAATTATAAGTTCTTCCTAGAAATTAGTTATCAAAGCTTGTGAAAAAACAACAAAACATTCGTCAAACTTATTGCTCTCCATAATAACCGAACAGGATCGGCTTCACGGTCCAATAGTAACAATATGATAAAACAAGTTGGTGAATCTGACGAATAATGTGTGGGATAGAACTCACACACGTTATGGTAAACTGAAAAATTTTGGTTCAGAAGAGAAAAAGCAAGCAAACTAAACAACGACGCAATAGCTTCAGTTGATTTGTTATTAGTGGCCGTTAGGTGCAAAAAAATTATAAATCTTAGTGCTAAGATAAGCCTCACAAGGAAAGAGAAATAAACATATGCATGATTAATGAAAGATTCAATTGCAAATCATATAGATCATGTAATTATTTGTGAATTAGTGGAAGAGTCTCCCAAAAGTTCTTAACAGAAATAATTAACAGTTCTTCGCAACTTTTCGATAGTATGAAGTATTTTCTACCGCAACAACACCACAAGCTCTTGTTGAAATGATTCCAGAGACAATTTATTTAACCAGATCTATCCAGAAAAATGATCAGCCAGACTGGTGTGACAGACATATGCGCAGTTAAAATATCTGAATTCGATTATTCTCCGGTAGCCTACACAGGTCGCTACGTCTGCATAGTTTGATCTGAAGGGGCTAGCACAACAAGTTGAGTTAGGGACTGCGTATATTCATTTCTGTTGATAAATCGTCTTGATTTCAGGGCTGTTTTGTTATAAATTGGTTTTTCACACAGGTACAAGTATTGACGTCTTTATATCTCATCATTAAGTGGAAGCCTTCTATTATTACTAATATTTTGTGAATCTTTCTACCATTAATAGCTTTTTCGTTTTTATGTATGTAAATCAAAACTCTATTTTTATTGTATTTGATTGTTTCTACAATTTTACGAATTTTTATAATGGACTGTTTTATTTTTTATCGTTTTAATGATTTCTAAATATATTTTCTAAATACTGAGATGTTTGACCGTTGTAAACAGCGATAAAATCTACAAGGTACTTGACATATAATATTACATCTATTGTTTTTGCGTGTTTTATAATTGAAAATGATTTGGAAGTTGCTGCAGTATTATTAAAAAACTGATTGTTAATAAATTATTTTGATTACAGGTATCTATAAATTAAAATTCCGCTTAAAAGCATATTGATGTTTCGACTTTGTCAGAAATGTAAAACTGCTTATAACACTTGAATACTTATTAACATAACTACCGATTGATAGAACTTAAAAGAACTGAAAGTAGATACACGTATTGGTATGCTTTGCTGGAACTATGAATACATAACACAAAAAATTTATAATTTTTCCATATTAACGAATTGAATGAGATGTTGTAACGAAGTTACTATTTTTCTAAAACGTAAAAGCGACGATATTATCGATTTTTAATGGAAATTTATATCTTCGTTATTCACCAACGTAAAAATGTAAGTCTTTCTCGATAGAATATAGTTCTCACCCAAAATTACTATTTACAAGGGTTGTGTTCTCCCCCACGCCCGACAGCTCAAGGTACTGTAGCCAAGGTAGGTGACTCCATCTTTTGGTCCGCTACACATAGTTAGGCGATTGCAGCAATATAAAATATGGTACGGATTCGTGGAGGGAAGTCGTTCCGCCTTTCTCTTCGAAGTAAAAATCCAACCAAGGAACAGCATTGTAAGTAGAAATATTTATTCACAACCGAAATCGGCGTAGGTCCAGCGGATTGGTAGAAGTCAAATACAGGAAGCCGTCTTAATAATTAGAACAGAAAAAGCAGTTCTCATGGAACCAACGGCTCCCCCACAACGTAGTCTACAGCGAAGACAAGGCCAAGAGTAGATTTTGAATAAAGGAAATTGTTTTTAACCATTGTTTCGCATTCCTATTCGAATCCGTACCTCAGAGGCATGCTAAGTAACCCTAGCAGCAAGTGAAATCTGTTCAACTGGCTTCAGCGTATTTGTCATTACATTACTGACCCCTAAAGTATTTTATTTTCTTCACTTATTCGATAGAAAACTTGCCCTCGAAGCAATCTGATTACTGAGCTTTGGAAATACTAAGTGAATTAGATTACATTGTTTTTTTAGAAATATCACTTTTGTCATGATATGATTTCAAATAATAGCTTATTCTAGATTCAATTTATACATAAAGGTTGCCAATTCATTTTCATACACATTCCTCACAAGTTTCCACCATAATTGATAGTTTCTCAATTCAGCTCAGCCAATCGAATAGGTGCATCGGAAACATATCAAACTCACCTGAAAAAAAAAACTGATAATTGCGGTAAGATACCTTGAACCTGAATATCTTCTCGAGAACAAATTTAAAATGTCAAAATGTCTATTTCCCTTTCCAAAGTTGACCTTTAGTTGTTTGTGTCATATATAACTAGACTAATAGTTAGTTTTTGACGAGAGCGCGACATATCAGATCTAGAAAATACATTTTACGTCTTAAAATAATGAAAAAACCGTAAAAAAGTACGTAAATATTATCCTAAAACAGCATCATTTCCTGGAATGATTTGTTAGTGGTCATGGATGATGCTGAGCGTCCGGGATCGTTCTTTTCCACTAGTTGATCGTTGAATAAAAGGGAGTCTGAGTAAGATATATGAGAAAATAAATGTTTCTACTGAATAGACATGGAAGTTAACATGTGAAAAATAAATCTGTATAGGGACTTCTTGATGCAAAAGATCGCCGGAAAAAATTGAACGTAATCTATATAAATTTTTTTGTCGATTTGTCACAGTAGAAAATTGAAATTCATAAGACAGCAATAACCGCTTTTTCAGCTAATAGCCACGGTGTTTTAAAATTTTGAAGGTATAATTGTTATTGATTATTTAAAAAGCGGATAAACGATATCTGTTCAATATGCTGATGCGGAATGGAAAGCGATTTCAGATAATTTAATGACGACAGAGACAAACGAGTAGTTTGTAGAACTTTCGATAGATTATTCTTTAAGATGTATGAAGAAACAAGAAATTTCATAAGTTTATGGAGATGCAAGGATGTTGGAAATATACTCCTTTTGTAATAACGTAACTTTTTGATTTAATAATTACACTTCCTTCAAACCGCCCTCGTATGTAAAAACTGCAACAACTAAAAAAATTATAACAATGTTGTATAGGATTGGAGCAGCTTTGAATTGAGCTCCTAAAAATGTTTTTACATGGCTTGTCTAAAGTTCAAAGGGAAATTTTCTATTAATATTAAATAAAAATCGATTTCCTGAGGAGCTTGAAATCAGCGAGCTTTTTTGCCGTGAGATTAATCTTATTCGGTTATAAAGAGGTGTGAAATTACGGCGTCTTTCTACTGAAGAAGTAATTATCCATTCGCTGCTACAACAAAAGATCTTAGTTTTAATTTTGTGATTAGAGTGAAATTATTTTTTTCGTTAATTTCTTAACCAGCTTTTGCAATCCTTTGTTAATTTTTAATTCCAAACTCTCATATGTCGTCCAGGGCAGAGAAGAATATGTACTTTAGTGTTCATAAGTCAATGCAATGCAACGCAAGTCATGGTATAAAAGGATAAAATAACATAATATAATAAGTACTTTTTGATGGTGTTGTGGGTTGAGGACTCAAAATAAAACTAACCAAGAGTTATTTGAAATGCCGACGTTTCGATCTTTCATTTGATCTTTATCAAGGCTTCAATTGGATAATATAATATCAACAATGACATCTTCAACTGGGTTTCTCTAAACTATTGACGACACATATAACACAGAAGTAGCTTGATTGTTGGAGCCTTGATGGAGATCAAATTAAAGATCGAAACAATGGCATTTTAAAAAGCTCTTGGCAGTTTTATTTTGAGTCCTCACTCCGCAATCATTCAAAATTTCATACTAGGAAGGACAATTATATCAACAATGACATAACACTATTAGTATAACATTGGCAAGTATACCATAACTAAATCGAAGCTTTCGATGAATAAGTGTGATATGGAAAATTACAATTTACATGGAAGGCGTCTTAGGTAACGATGAAAACCTACTAAAATAGGACATAATGAAAAGAAATTTAGAGGTCTCATGTGTCTCATTTTGGTTGAGACTGCATTGTATCACGGCTATTATTATAGATCACTTTTTTGTAAAACTTTGGAAGCCACAAACAAAAATATTCCAACTACATTTGCTCTTGAAATGCAAGGCGAAAACAAAAATATTCAATTTTGGAGATGAAAAAATGAAAACTGGTTATAATAGATATGTTTACATAAAAGTCAGTGACGTCTTTAAAAAAAATTTTTAGAGCACTGTTTCCAAGATGGGGCACAAACTTTCAAAAATAATAAAAATCCATATCTCTGTTCGTTTATTGAATAGAAGGCCATAAATTCTTCCACACATATATAAAAGTGGAACATAAATGAAAAATTGTTTTGTTCATTGCACACATACATAGAACACCCTATATATTTTAACGTAAAATTTTTTTCTGAATACTTCGATGTATCACAACCTAATCTTTAATAAATTTCGGCTTCAAAAACAGAAATATCCATATTTATGTTCGTTTATTCATTAGTAGGCAAATAAATTGTTTCTCAGATGCAATCAATTATTACTTTCTAAAACCGCCATATGATTTAAACCTATTAATTTAATCATATTCGAAACATAAACTCAAAATATCACTCTTTAACATAAACTTTAAAATTTTTAGAATAAAAAAATATATCGGTCTAGATTAAAAACAAAAATCAAATGAATTACAAAAACCAAGAAAAAAACATATAAATATAATGAAATTGTTCAAATTGTCGTCCATTTTGTCTTACACATAAACCACATACAGTTTCAATTCGCCTTAAGGCATTTGAAATCAGAAAGGGTTGCCTTTAGAAGTTTCTGAATGCTTCGGTTCAGCCTCGGAGTTCATCTATATTATTATCTATATTTGCATAAATCTTATTTTTTATGTATGATCATACAATGAAGTCTATATTAATTTAGACCGGTAACCTCGGGGGCCATCTTATTGGCTCGTGTGTGCCAAATGCTTAAAAATGTACGTATGATGGCTCGTTTTGAAGGGAAAAGTATTTTCTTTGATGTTTATTCTCAAAAGTTTTAATTGAATTTGCCCAGGCCGATATACGACCGATTAGAAGAGAAAAAATTTTTCAAAATTCAAAAACGGAAATATTTGTTAGAAGATTTGCAACAAGACTGTTTCATCAGAAACCCCGTAACTATGGTAGATGATAAATTATGGCCGTTTGAACAATTACATTGTTAATAACAAAAAACTGTGCAGGCTGCCGGCCTCGCAACTCCCAAAAATATATTCTCCAGGCCAAGAAATATTTCATCAACATCAACCATTTTTTCGTGGCGTTAAAGGGCTACGGGAAACCCTGTTAGTGCTCGGACTTGAATCCTCTGGAATTTGAACGTAGACAAAGATTAATCCATAAAAGAGACCATCAAAGTTTGTAATCAGGCTAGTAGTGATAAGAATACTAAATATAAATCAAAACATGACATGGACGGTGCGCCGCATCACGATGTTTACTATGGAAACGTAAGTTTGTGGTCTCTTTTACAGGCTGACGTTGGAGTGTGGACACTGTAGTTGCTATTCAAATGCTTTGCGCAGCGTCTGTTTTTTCGCACCATAGTAAACGTCATATTTGACGTCAGCACACATTTTACAATAAAATTAGTAGACAAGCAACTTTTTCTTCAAATGATATGGGCTAGGACGCCATTTGGATAGCAGTTGTTTTAAATATTTCCGCAAAGGTTCTACAAAATGTTTGAATTGTTTTCAATCGATTCTATAAATTTAGTTTTGTTGTCTTTTGAGTGTTTCATTATCAAAATCTGGAAACATATTTCTTCCTCTCCATAAATAATCGGTGCCTTGTTGTTCTAATTTTTCTTCGTATACGGTTGTCGTGTGCCTCATCTTCAAATGCCATCAAAAGTGTCAAATTTATGTCCATTTTTTACCACACGACTATACGCTAGCACTGTTTGTCGACTACTGTCGACCTCTTCGTTCGCGTATGAGATGTATTGTCCGCATAAGCTGTGCCTGGCGTTTAGACGTCGATCGGAACGCTTACGCTCACGCCGGACGCTACATATAGCATTTAATGGGAGACCGGGGCCCATAAAATAATAATTATTTGTATCGAATTGTAGAATATGAATCAAAGAATCTCCAATAGAAGGTACAACTTCTTGAAACATGTGAAAGAGAGTTCTAACTATGAGAAATATTATTGAAATCATTCTTAAGGGTTCATAGAATAACTTTTTTAGTTTGATAAAAATCTAGAATATATGTTTTATGTACGAAGTTTTTTTATGCATTGATTATTCAAGTTGATAGGAACACAAAGTATAATTGAACGAATACATCATGATTAATGGGGAACAGTGCCTTCGGTTATTAACTTTACATCATCAAATTCAGTAACAGATGCTTTCTAATTATAAATTTAACTGAGCTCATGTCACCTGGGAGTTCACCATGAATTTTCGAAGAAATATCATGAAAAGCTAAATACCTCGTGAACGATTAAATATTGATATGGGATTCAACCGGGAAAATTAACCTAAAATTGAACATGAAATTTGAATATCTGAAAATAAGCGGTACGCTTCGTTTGAAATATTGAATCAACTTCCAGTAAATCATGGATCACCTCTGGATACTAATACTGTGGATGGATTATTACACTCAAAAAACTTTCAATTCGTTTTCAATATTATTTTCTGCGAGAACGCCGTTGATTATATATGAAATTTCTGAAAAATTCAGAAAAACCGTGCCTTGTAATTATTCGATTGGACTAGAGGGAAAGTACTTGAATTAAAAGAGCGGCAAAAATAAAAATTTTCATAGCACACCTAGTACACCCAGTTGATTTGAAATATATGTTCAAGTGTTATATATGTAGATAAATGAATTTCTTCGAAATCGGCAGTAAAGTAAAACATTGATGCCGATTGGTCCATAAAAATTTGCAGTAAATCATTATACCGGGTGGACCTCAGAAAATCGACATATCCTGTATATTACCAAGTAAAAACTTGTATTATAGCATCCTCAAAATATTCTCAAAATTCACATATATTTGGATCGTCGCAAGTTTTAAAGTCAGAGGTCACAAAAATCCATTTTTTCACATTTCTTGCGAATATCTCGTTTTATATGAGTTTTACGCTATTTGTATTTCCTATCAATATTGTAGAGAATTCAATTATTTAAAAATTGTTTACGAGATATAGAGCGGAGAGCGCGCGGTCAGAGAATTATCTGACAGCCTGATTAAGAACTCCATGAATGGGGTTGGACAATGCTTGAAGAATTCCTGGAACCTATCATGACTATTTCACCAGCTGCATCAGATGAATATTTCAATACAATATTTTGTAACTGCAAAAGTGGCCGTGGCTCAAAATGTACAATTCATACAATATATTAATATCTGACTTGAAATTTCGATTATTTACAATCAACACACATTAACATGAGGTATGACTTTTCAATCAAATAGCTCATTCTGCCTCTACAGTTAATACAAAGTGAAAATAAAATAGATTATATTGTAGGTACTCATTTCATTGGAAATACTTGAAATTCATGAAAAATGTTTAAATTATCACTTTATTATGTAATCGTGTTTCGGCAAGATTTGATCGTTTACTAAAATTGAATAAGAACACGACTATTTTGTTATACATGTCGTTTTCATATTATACCGTGTGGAATTTTTAATATGAATCACTAAACTGATTTTTCAAAGCCGGTCTGGAATTTCTGAGATTAGCTATTACCAGTCAAATGTTTGATAGTGGTGTATTGCATCATGATAAAATTCAAGAAACCAAATGAATTCCAACTTTATAGCAAATGAGAATTTATGGCCAATTTCACAAATAAGATAAATAAAAGTAGTTGACATTTTGCGGTTTATCTAGATTTTGTGATTAGCTCTTTAGTGCCTACATTACAAAGACGTTTTCCTGATGTTAGTCATCCAAAGAGAGATCGATCTATTTACTACCAACAAGACAGAGCTCCACCGTATTTTGCACGTACAATTAGAAATTATTTAATCGTGATTTCTTCCAATAAATGGATTGGAAGACGTGGAACGATCAAATGGCCGATTTGATTCCTCTCGATTACATCTTTTGGAGTTATTTGAGATTAAAAGTATCTTTCAATAGACCAGTGAATATTTCTGATTGAAAAGTAAGGATAAAGGAAGAAATTAACAACAAAATCAGTGAGGTAATACAAAATGTATGGGAATCCCAAAATCCCTTTCCAACAATGTGCTCTCACGACCCCACTTCTTTTTAAAATTTTCGAGGAGGTGCTGGAGGAGGATAATATCATACTGTAAATTGTCAATTTAAGAATAAAAATTGACCTGATTCAGATGCTTTTCACATAGTAAATAAAAATGCTAAAATTGAATTTATTCCATACATAACCGCATTGTATATACTTCTACAAATATCACATTTTTTTATTCTCCCCTGTTTTCCAATACAAATATTTGGTTTGAATTGTAATGAGAAATAGTTTTACTACAGTTTCACTACCATCCAAGATTCCACTTCCAAAATCAAATACTTTGAAACAATGTATTAGTTTTTTAGGATCATTCTTCTTGAGATTTATAACTGTTGGAGAAGTATCCACCTATATATCACTCCAACACGTTTATCTAACGTGATGTTTAGAGGTCGTTAAACGAGCGTAACCGAGTAAAATGATATGTTTAAATGCTGAGAACTCTCCAGTATGGGCAACTTTCACTTCTTTTTCGTTTGACGTGTTTTATGAGAGATTTTTCTTCTCCGGGTATGCAGAAAACGTGATATCTCTCGTATTCTATACGTTACATCCAACTTTCCAAAACAAAAATGCACAAGATCGCATCATGTTGAAAAATATATTATATAAATTGATAATTTCAAATCGTATAAGTAAATTGAAAGCAAAAATTGTGTTGCCTGGTTTCAAAAATAACAATTTTAGGAAAGTAGATGTTTCAATTTATTGAGACTTTACCAGCATTTTCATAAATTGGCAACTTCAATGTGCTGAGAAATCAACTATATCCACTCTTCAGTGTTTTTCTACAAATCCACAAGGTAGCGCTAGTGTTCATAATTACTTATACCTCGTCTTGAAGATGTTATCATCCTTTGATGCAGATGGAAAATATGTGTAAAGGAGGGATGTGTAATGTTTATATATTTTTACTCGTATCAATATTTTCATTTTAGTTTTACTATCATCTCATTGTAGGTAGATACATATTGCTCAATTGGGTACTCGAAGAAACCCTAATTAAAGCGTTTATCACCGTGATTAGATAGTGAAGACCTAAAATGTTGATTCCACTTCTTCTATCAGTATATTTCACAATCGTTCTCGACCAAACTAGTTCCTTTTTGAACACATACCTTAAATATCTAACAATAAATTATAGGATGGATTCCTTACTTACGATTGGGTCATTAGTGTCCTTTGTTGCTTATTTCATGAGCTTTATTTATGGGTTTGATGAAAGTGTCTGGCTGTCGTCGTCTTTTCTTAGGAATACCATACACTTTTTCCCTTATTTTTTCATGAGTCAACTGTTGATCTTTTATCTCGAGTAGGTGGTCACCCTCTTTTTTTCTTTCTGCTACTGGTTATGGTCTACATGTTTCCTGGACCTAGGTTGACTAGAAGAAATCTGTTCTATCAGCCACCTCATAAGAGTTGCTCTTCAAGTCACAAAATGTGCTATTGTATATTTCTGTATCTTAGTATAGAGTTTTTGAATTAATTTCAAAAATTGTTCATATAACTCACCAAATCAATTCGTCACAAAAAAATTTCTAAAAAACAAATTAGTAACAAAAGAAATATTCATAAAAAGATTTGATAGAGGCGAATTGAAAATTCTACAAGTAGAATTTCCTTATATTTCCTTTAAAATATATGTCTTAATTATTCTTTGAATCTTCTTACAGATATCAGTCACTAATATATTTAGTAAGACGGTTTTTTTGTTACGAAACCTAAACTAGTGCTAGCAATAAATCAAAAATGTTATTTTTCTCTGTCTTTCGGAACTTGGTGTTGTTATTTGTAAACTGTATAACGAATAAAAAGCTATAAGTCATACCATCTTAGAATCCTTTACACCTCGAAAAATTATGAGACAATTTAATCCGACGTTGTAGTTTTGTATATTAGCATTTTTGGCGTATCCGCTGAATTTATACTACAATCAACTTGCGAGAAACAATAGGAATAGAAACCGTCTGATAACGGGTGCGGAGGAAAGCATCCTAGAAATTTATGCCTTGGATCAGCGTTGTTTCCAAAAAAAATTGCGTCGAATTTCTGAATTGTGGGCAACAGCGTCCTTTATTAACCCTTTCGGAGACATCTGGAATATATTGCTCGTTTTATGAATAGCGCATTTAACAAACGTTTCAGATACAACAAGGATTGTGAAGTTTCAATTTATTCAAATATTCAAAAATACATGGGAAGTAAGGGTGAACTTGTTATGAATTTCGCTTCCAGAAATTACGTTCAAAGATACTCAACACAACAAAAAAATATTTATATTTATCATAAGGCTTATTCAATTTTTGTTTTCACAATTTCTCTCATGATACGAAAAGTTTTTATTATATTTTATATTTATTATTATCACATCCTGACTAAGAATCTACGGTGAATTATAAGTAACAGCCAAACACTGAATTAATGATTATTCCTTTGGTTAATAGATCTATAAAACTATCATATCTTGAATTTACATGGAGAGTTTTCGGAAAATCAAAAATTGAATTTAGGGAAAATGATCTTTCCGAAAACATGATTAACATATTCAAAAGAAGATTAAACAAAAAGAATAATTAGTTAGGAAACGAAACAATTGTAAATATCTAATATGTGGAGAGTCCTTTCTAGCCCTACTTACAACTATCAAATTATTTTAATAAATATGATATTGGAATAAGTCAATAAGTCATCTTCCTTTAGAATAAAATTTGAAAAAAAAATTCAAATATCAGGTTTTTTGTCATAATATTGGGTACAACAATCTTAAACCAGTTGAAATTCATTCAGATGTGGCATTAATAGTGGATACCAGAAATAAGAAGCTCTTCAATACATTGACTGAAGAAATGGGAAACGTTCGAGTGGAGATGAATTCTAATACAACCAATTCAATGATTATTAATTGTGAAAATTATGAAAATGCACTTGTAATAAAAAGGAAGCACCTGATATGTTGGAAGACACAGCGAGACAGAGAAGGGAAAAAGAAGATACACTTTAACCCGCCATCGGCCGCTATCATAGGAAAAATCTAACAATATTTTGCTCATAAAATTTGACAAGTTTGCTTAAAATACTCTCCCCTCGTTAGCGCATGGCAGACTGGCGTTTGACGTAGTTAAGATTAGTCGGCCGTAGGGGCAGTGTAGGGCATTATTCTCACACGCGAATGCTAACGTTGGATAATTTGTTTGAAAAATTTAGTTTTTGTGGTGTGAATTGTTTGTGTTTTTGGTGAGTTTGAACCAATATTTTTGTATAGATTTTGTATAGTAATATCAATTTTTCATTCCATTTATAGAATTTCCAATTTAAAAATGGATCAGAAAGTTGAAGAGAAACTATGGAAATGGTATAACAAAATTCCAACTGACACGGATTCAGACGACGACATAAGTGATGCTCCGTCTGAACACTGTTTACATAATACTGACACTGAACAATCAGACGAGGTTGATGGCGTTACTACGGGTCGAACCACTGGTACTATTACAGAAGCGCAAACAAAAAGAGACCCTATTTTTTCAGGTGAAAATCACAAGGAGTGGCCAAAGCACAAACCTGTCATGCCTAGAAAAAAAACATGTCCTCACAACCTTATAACACAACTAACTGGTGTTAAAGCTATTGCCGAAGGAGCTAGTACCACTTTAGATTGATAGAAACTATTTTTCCCAGACGAAACTACTGGCAAAATTCTTAGTTTCACGAATCAAAAATTAGCGATCATGCGAGAATCATATTCGCACCCCAGAGACTGTCCATCAATGGATATCGAGAAAATTCACGCATATCTTGGGCTATTATATATGACGCTCGTAAAAAAGCTCAACACTCAAATATTTCCGACTTATGGATTGCTAATGGTTTGCCCCAGAATACTTTGCGGCTGTTATGTCGGAGAGAAGATTTCACGTACTAATTCGGGCATTACGTTTTGACGACAGCAATACCAGAAAAGAAAGAGCCAAATACGGTAACCTAGCACCAATTCGGGATCTATTTGATAATTTTGTGAAAGCATGCTATTCAAATTTCTCTATTGGAGAGTATGCTACGATAGACGAAATGCTGAAAGC
Source organism: Diorhabda elongata (assembly GCA_026230145.1). Classification (NCBI taxonomy): domain Eukaryota; kingdom Metazoa; phylum Arthropoda; class Insecta; order Coleoptera; family Chrysomelidae; genus Diorhabda; species Diorhabda elongata. The sequence goes on along the minus strand of CM047933.1, from coordinate 26,667,286 downwards.
GCTTCAGTCAGTATATTGCTAATAAGTCTGCAAAATAAGCGGGAGATCCCATCTGAGTTTGTTCAAGTAAAAAATCGTCCAGTATGCAGTACTTTGTTTGCTTACGGGAAAGATGACAATAACTGTATTCTTGCGTCGTATATTCAAAGAAGTAATGAAGAAGTTCTGATTCTATCTACTCTCCATGATGATGATTCAATAGATCCGTCCATCAAACATGCAAACAAGCCAGAAATTATAACATTTTATAATTCCACGAAAGGTGGGGTAGATGTTGTAGATTGACTAAAGTCCGAATATTCTATAGCACGAATTAGTAATGGTTGACCACTATCAGTTTTTTATGTTCTATTAAATATTACTTCAGTAAATTCTCAAATAATTCAGGAACATAACCCGAGTCGGATAAAAGCAAGGAGACTTTTTATTTCAGATCTCTCAAAACAGTTGGCATTACCTCATCTAATCAGGCACTCTTCTATTCCAAACTTGTCTATTCCTCATCGACAAAAAATATCCTAACATTATTGGCAAAAGACTAACGCCGACTGTAGCTCCGTTACAAAATCAGCAAAAAGTAAGATGTAAATATTGCCCCAAAAGAAAGAACCGTGTGCAATTTGTGTCTCTCCACTATGTAAAGAACACATTCAAACAATTACTTATATTTGAATGTGGTAATGATTCTACTGAAGAATCTTTGTAGTTTATATTCTCTCTAAACCTATATTTTTGAACTGTTCTTGAAAATAGTTTTTAGTATATAATATATCCTATTCTGTCAAAGAATCTTTTTGATTTCATTTTTTAACTTTATTTTGTAAACTATTTTTTTAAATTTATTCAGAAAGTTTGATTTTCAATGATATTCATAAATAAACTTATCAAAAATTTATTTTTGACTTTAGCTCTAGTTCTTAGATAAAATCTAGAACGCGACATATCCGTTCTTGGGTTAAAATAACTGATAATTACATATTCAAATGATATGAATTGAGGGAAAAACAGAAAATAAAACCGATAAATTGACATGAAGCGTTCATAGAATATGAAAAAATACGAGAAACGAATCAAAACATTGGGTAAAACAGGAATCGGAAATGAAAAACTTATCTGAAAACTCAGATGCAGAACAGAAGGATGAAAAGATTGTAGATTCTAGATTGTTTTGGCTTAACAGTTAGTCTGCACCTATACCTAGAAAATATTTTGTACAAGAGTCTACATCATATTGTTCTACTTCAAAAAAGCTATTTTTTGGGGGGTTTTTTGTTCCATTTCAGGTGTTACTACTACTCTTTCAAGGTACTTAAGCAAAATAGGATACTCGTAGAGTAGATGCTCTCCTGTTTCCATAACTTGATCGCAGAATCTGTAGTTGTCGTCCTCTGCCATGACCATTGTCTTAAGATGGTATTTGACAGAGCAGTGATCTGTCAGAAGACCGACTACCAATTTCATGTCGATTATGGTCATCACGAGAAGTTTCTCAGCTGATATATTTGAATATTTCAGATTGTCTCAAGCCTGAAGTATTTCTTCAGCTAGACTCCATCTGATTCTTTAATCATCAGTTCAGTTCGTTATTGGTGTGGCCTCTCATGAGGCCATAGTTGGGCTCTGGTTAAAGTTATGGAGTCGTTACCGCTTTTTTGGCGAAGTTATCTACTTTCTCATTTCCTGGGATACCCTGGTAGCCACATTAGGGTTACTTTGTTTTTGTTAGCTAGTCTTTTTGGAGTTTGTGCACTCAATAGCTTTCAGAGTAATCCAGGTCGCTTGGCATGCTTTTAAGAGACGTTTCTATCCGAACACTCCTTAGCATATTTGTTTATTGATAGCCACTATTTCTAAAAAATGGTGAATGATGTTCCTAGAGATATGGAGAGCTTGCATTTTGATTCACAAACGCTCACTCCAGCTTCGAACCGTATACCGCAGAGATACATTTGGTCCATTATTGGTTCCAGAAGGTGACTGAAAAGAACAAAAAGAAAATGGATGTTATAATGTTACAAATAGCGATGTGAGACGATTCACATGATGCTGAGGATTTTTATGTCAGTAAATTCAGTAATAATGTGATAGTTAAGCAATTCTTTGCTATCCTAGACAGGGTGTTCCAAAAAAAGAATAGGCTAGGTTTTCTAAAATGTATTCTTTTTATGGACGAGACCACTTTTTCGCAACAAGGTATGTTTAATTCCCATAATGCACACAACTAATGTGATGAGAATCCACATGTCAAAATTTGTATCACACTACCAACAATCATTTAAAGTTAATGTTTGGGCAGCAATCTTAGTTAACATATTAATAGGTTATCTCATTCGACCTGGAAACTCAAATGGTGATATAATTCTATTTCATGTTATTAGCATATTCTAAAATTGTTATCTTGTTATTTTTTGTTCAATTTATACATTTATCATTACTTCATACCAACAACATCGGTTATTACTTCATAATTTTCAAATAAAAATATTCCGAAGACGGTACACAGTATCGGGTTCTATCTATAGTATCTTTTTGGTGTAAAATTGGAATGTGTTCAAGTTTACTTGAAATCTTGCTTAATAAATCTTATACTGAAAAAGTTATGTTCGATATTACTTAGTACGAACTGTGTAACTAGCGCCCTACATTAAAATCAACAATAAAACCAAATTCATTGCATTGCACAGTTTCCAAAACATAGTCGTATATATTTTTATACTATCTTGTCATTAGCTGCGACAAAATCCTGAAAAATGTGTATAATACTTTTTTTAACTCACACGCTATGAGTCAAGAAAAGATTCTATTATGAATATTTATGATTAATTTGTGCTATTATCATTACAAGAAAAAGCCTTCAGTTACATAAGGAAACAAAAAATTTATATTTCTGTCGCCTCTTTTCTGGAGAAGTAGTATTTCGAGTTTTTTCTGTTCATATAAATAATGATAAATGGAGTTAATACTCGGAAAAGCAAAAAATGCAAGCAAATTTTGAATCTTGTATGAGCGAGTCATTTCTGTCAATTAATTGTTTGGTGTGAACGAAAAAGTTCTGAAAACTATCTGATGAAATTTAATAAAAAAGCTGAAATTCATTCCACTTTCAACCACTAAGAAAAATAAAATTTCCTAACTGATCGAATTCATACTCTTAAATTAATTACACTGTCTATTGGAGATAGAAAAATATTTTCTGTAACAGAAACTTAACATTCAAATACCTATGATTCAATTTAAATAGAACCAATATTAGTGGGTGATAGCTTTCAGCTTGGTCATCATTCATATACTTCCACTTGATCTTGTTCTGTGAAAATATACGGAATGTGAGCTAAAGTTTTGGGTGCAGCATAAGCTTAACAATTCACTAAAAACAATATTCGGGGGTTGATTCTGCATAGCTATAACGTGGAAATAATGTAACCTAGGCGAGCCTAAATAAACATTCGAAGAAAAATGATTTGTACAAAGAAATTCATAAGCCGATTATGTTTATTTAATTTTTGGAATTTCGTATTTTTTTGTTGAGTATTACTATAAAATATTTTTATATGACACAGTTTTTCTAGTAAAAATTTTTTATTTTATTGTACATATATCAAATTGATATGTCACGTTCGATTAGAAAATAATTTTGTATTTTCATTCTACGGCCGAAATACGTCACATATGGCGGGCTATAATGAGAAATATATTTTCAGTTATCTCAAAGGCAATGGAGAACATCAAAAATTAATGTTTGAGGATGAAGCTGAAACAGAAGAAGATATCGATGATGAAAAAGATACGGAAGAGGAATATAATATTGACGAGTGTGAAGGAGATTCAGAAATTGAATAAGAAGCTACTGCAGATGAGGAAGATTCAGATGATGAGAGCGAAGATAGTTACTTTGTTGGAAAATGTAAGGGCAAAAGAGATAAAAAGAACTTCAAGTGGAGTAAAAAGTCATCATCAAAAAGAATACGACATGAAAGTGAAAATATTATTTTCAAATTGCCAGGGGTAATAGGTGGGGTTAAATCAGCCAAAACTGTTTCATAATGTTGAAGCTGTCTTATGAATAATGAAATTTCACAGATTACTGTGTAGTATACCAACCAGTACATTGACAGCATAAAAATTTGTTTCAGCGCGAAAGAGATGCAAAACTTATTAATATCTTCGGATTGAAGCTCGCTAATTTTGGCTGGTGTTCACTGAGGCAACAGACAAAGTCTAGCAGATTTGACGATCGGTTGAATCGTAATGGAAGTAAATTAACAGACAAACTTGCACCCATTCGACAAGTTTTTGATATCTTCGAAAAAAATTGTCAAAGCTCCTACCATTTAGACGTAAACGTAGACGAAAATTGGAGGGATCTCGTGGAAGATGTAGCCTTTCTTAATACATCCCGAATAAATCGAGCAAATTGCACTCAAGTTTCATGCAATTGTTGATGCTCAAGTCTTTTATTTATATAATTTGGAAATATACGCTGGACTGCAGCCCGAAGATCCTTTCCGACAATTGATATTCCAGTTCTGAGTTGATAGAAGAGTTACGAAAAAAGAAACTTCAAATAGTGTTTATTACAACTAAAAACAGAGTCCCTCATAGTAGCCTTTTCGGGTTCACAGATGGTTACACCTTGGTTTCCTATGTACCTAAGCCAGGTAAATATGTGCTTTTGGCAACAAGTATGGAGGAAGATCATTCTGTTGATCCTGAGTGGTATTAATGCCCAATTATTTATTTTGGAAAAAATGAAAGTGTTGTTCGAAGAAAATCATTCCTGAAACTCTTATCTAACTGCACCTTATTCAACTCGAAGGAGTTCTAACAATTCAGGTATGCTGTGGATCTTAAGTAACGCCTGAAAAAGTACGCAACTGCAGATTAAGAAGGTAGAAGAACGGATGAAAATAACGAAATTGCACGAATAAGATGTGAACCGTGTCAAGAGAATCGAAAGTTAACTATATATACTCGTAGCTACAAAAACTACAAGAAACCCATTTGTTTATCGCATATCGAGTGCTATTGTTCAGAATGTAGTCAAAACTTTCCTCGTTTACGACCACTAACAGAGGAAGAACTTCAATGATATGTTTTGATATTATTATTAATAAAATCTAGGGTGTTTTATGATTTGTTTTTTTGTTATTGCCTGGACTGAATTGAATATTTTTTTAAAAATTTACTCAAACCTTTTTTGTGTGTAATAGAGCAGATTAGAAATAGAAGTGAACTCCGCCTGGTGTGTTTCAGTGTGGTGGATTGAGTAGCCCACTGGACACAACTGCCGGTCCCAAGCCCGGGTAAAGGAGGAGGGTCAAGTCGATAGGCCAGCCCCCTATCACTTGGAAAAAACTTCTTTTGGCTAAAAATCCGAAAACTAGGCCTCGGAATATGGATGATCAAAATGGAAAACGACAATGGCAACGAAAACGGACTATGATTTGTGGAACATGGAATATACAGGGAATTAGAACGAAGAAAGATGACATTTTACAAGAAATTAAAAAACATAAACTGGACTTTATTGCTCTCTCTGAAACAAAGAAAAAAGGACAAGGTACACAAACACTCGGGGAATATTTCCACATATACAGCGGCGTTAACAAAGAAGAACATGCAAAAAGGGGTATATCGCTCCTTATACATGAGAAGTATAAGAAGAACGTCTCCAGCTGGGAAGCAATAAGCGATAGAACAATAAAAGTTAATGTCAATTTAAAAGGCTGCAAAATAACAATAATTGCTACTTATGGACCTAATGAAGACGCACGGGTAGATGAAAAAGAAAAGTATTATGAAACGCTAAATGAGCTAATATCTCAGACAGGTAACGATCGAGAAATCATAATACTGGGAGACCTAAATGCTAGAACTGGCAAAGAAACGAAGCATGAGATAATAGGGCCCTACGGTGAAAATACCAGGAATGATAATGGCTCCAGGTTGATAGATGTCTGTCAACATAACTTACTAAGAATAATGAATGGGTATTTTAAACATAAGGAAATACACACATATACATGGACGCAAATAACTAGAAATCTAAGATCAATAATCGACTATCTTATAATGAAACAAAAAACGAAGATAAAAGTGCACAATGTCAGAGTATATCGATCCGCAGAATGTGGAAGTGACCATCATCTGATAAAAGCTAAGTTAATAATGCCAATAATCAAAGACAACAAACAAAAGAATCAACTGCAAAACAGTAAAGATTTAACAGATATAGATATACCAAACTATAATATAGAAAGCCTTATGAACGAGAGCACAAAATTATTATACCAACAAAGACTGGACCAAAACCTCCCACAGGAGTACGAACAAGAACCAACAGACAATCTTACCAAAGTAGTAATTGACAGCATACACAAAGCAGCCAAAGAAGCCTTAGGATATAAAGAAATGAAAAAGAGAACACGAAATTATTGGTAGACTGAACAACTGCAAAATTTAAAAGAACAAAAACAACGATTGTATCATACCTGGCTAAGCACTAAAAAAGCAGAACATAAGGAACAATATAGTGAAGCTGTATCAAAATTTAAAACCGCTGCGATAGAAGCCAAAAACCTCAGCTCGGAAAATAAATGCAAGGAATTGGATACCTGTTTAGGAGGACGCCAATCCAGGGAATCGTGGAGATTTATAGATAATGTTAGATCTGGCAGAAAAGAAAATATCCCAATAGGCACCATATCACCAAATAAATGGCAAGACTATTACCGCTCATTACTCAGAGAACAGAGATCTGAATATAGTAACATGCCGGCTGAAGACATACGGATTACAGGTGAACCAATAAAAATCAACGTAGAAAAAACAAAGAAAGCTATAACACTACTTAAAAATGGGCGCGCACCTGGTCCAGAGGGAATACCTGCAGAATTAATAAAAGCAGGAACAAATAGGCTGTTTAATATCCTAACAGAAATTATCAATAGACATCTAAATGGAGAACCAATACCGCAAACGTGGAAAGAAGGATGGATCACGTCCATATACAAGAAAGGAAATAAGGAAGACTGCAATAATTATAGGGGCATTACAGTGACTAGTACGCTCAGTAGGTTATACGGAAAAATAATAAAGGAGATCATTTGTGAAGAATATCACCCATACGAATCCGAGGAACAAAACGGCTTCAGAGCAGGTCGATCGACGATAGATAGTATTTTCTGTCTATCACAAATAATCGAAAAGAGAACCGTAAGATCACAAGAAGTGCACCTACTATTGGTAGACTTGAAGAAAGCGTATGACACAGTACCTGTCTCAAAATTATGGGAGGTTCTGGAAAGAACGAGCATAAATACCACTCTAATAAAGGCTATAAAAGAACTATACAGAGACACAACAGCAAAAATAAAAATAGGTAACAAGGTGACAGACGGCTTCAAAACAACCAAAGGCTTGCGACAAGGGTGTTGTTTATCCCCAACTCTGTTCAACATATACATAGATGAAGCCCTAAGAGTTTGGAAAAAAAAATGTGAAGGAATGGGACTAACTATTGGGGAGAGCACCTTGTATACACTGCACTATGCCGATGACCAGGTAGTGGTAGCACAGGAAAAAGAAGATCTGGAGTACATGTCTAGAAAACTTATAGAAGAATACCAAAAATGGGGTCTACAGGTTAGCACGGAGAAGACACAATACATATGTATAGGATCAGAAGATTCACCTGGGAATTTAGATCTAGAGGGAAAAATAATTATAAACTGTAAGGAATGCATATACCTAGGTGTAAAACTAACAACAACAGGACGAAACGAGGAAACAATTAGGGACAGAATAACCAAAGGAAGAAAAGTAATAAGAGCCCTGAACTCAGTGCTGTGGCAAAAGAATATTAGACCAGAAACAAAAAAGAGAGTATACAACGCCATTTTACAACCAATAATTACATATAGCTCCGAGGTTTGGCAACTTACAGAAAAGCAAAAAAATATCTTAAATGCAGTGGAAATGGATTTCTGGAGGAGAGCAGCAAGAATATCTAGAACGGAACATATAAGAAACGAGGAAATAAGAAGACAATTGAAAGTAGAAAGAACTTTAGTAGAAGATATAGAAAAGAAACAGTTGATTTGGTACGGACACGTTAAGAGAATGGGAAGAGAACGACTACCAAGAATAATATTAGAATGGACCCCCACAGAAAAAAGAAAGAGGGGAAGACCACCTAGAACATGGCTACAAGGAATCACTAGAGCAATGTCCGAAAGGAACCTAACAGTCGACGACTGGCAAGATAGACAGGCCTGGAGATTAGGAACCCAAAGGCGTATAACGCTATAAAAGGGGATATATATATATATAGAAATAGAAGTGAATAATTCCAATAATTACCTCAGAATTTGAATTAACAAACATTTTGATCCTTTTGATAAACCGCGCCCGACTGTAAAATTTTTCGGGCACGCCTGACAGAAGGTGGAAAGAAGATTTTACAAATTATATAATGAATAACGTAACGAAACAGATCACAAATATCAAAATGTTTAGCATTTTTCCCAACAATATAAACAACTATCACACAATTTCAATAAATGTGATATTGGAATAAGTCATAGAAGACACGTTTCACTAAAATGGACAAAAGCCTGAAATAATATTGTACATGTCATGAGATTAGCTAAAAAAATTCTAAGCCAATTGAAATGGATTAATTAATTGATAGTAAATACGAGAAGTAAAAAGCGGAAAGTCTCCAATATATTATGGACTAAAGAAATGGGAAAGAATTGATATGAATTCCATTACCCAATTAAATGATCATGAAATATATAAAAATGTAAATGCAATAAATTGTAAAGACATAATACGGAGAATAATGGCGACGTATTTATATCTTGAAAGTATATTGCCATACTGACAAGTGAAAAAGAAGATACACTTATATCACATATGCAAATGAGGTGAATTGAGTATGCTACGAATGCTTAAATATTTCCAAAAGACAATATTACATAGCGGTAATACAAAGGGAATAAATAGCAGGGGATTTTTTGATATTCCAGCACAACCATTGCCCTCAGGGTCATGTCAGCGAAGGAACTACTAATGTGGTTTCAAATATACTTCCAAAGCTACCATAACCCAGACAACAGAAACGGAAAATTAAGAAGGAGGAAAATATAAATAACAAGGAAGATATAACTCGGGAAAGATGTAGTTCAAAAAAGAAACCTAGAACAAGTCGCAAAACAAACAAAGTAAAGAAGATTTTACAAAACAAAAAGATGAGAATGAGAAATTACATACAAGAAGTAGCAAAGAAAAGTTGTAGAAAGGAGTATATGATAGAAGTTTTACAAAGATGCTAGAAACGCTTTATAAAAAGCAAGTGAAGAAAAGAAATACATTTTTGAGTACCGACTATACAGTTCCAATCTAGCACCGAATGATTTCCTTCTTTCTACTGAACAGGAGCAATGGCGTGTAGGGTGACGCTTCCAAACGGTCAACAAAACCGTCACCACCACTTTCAATCATTGGTGACTTCAATTTACGAAGAAAATACTGCAAAGGTTGTTCACAGATATGCCAAATGCCTTAATCAACCGTCGATTATGTAGAGAAATAACTGTAATGGTAATAAGATCTTAATTGTATATTCATCCGTCTTTTCTTTACAGCCCATCGGTGGTTGGAGAAAAAAGAATTCTCGTATTAGAGCGAAATCAATTATGTCTAATTTCGTGGAAAATAATAACCGAACTATACAATCTTCATAAATTTCTGCTAAACGTTTAATTCATATACTCGTTAGAAAATTGCTTGTCTTTCTCTGTGCTAGAATTATGCACTTGACACTGTTGTAATGACAGCATGAATATTGAAATAAATTGTGGACACTCATTTGGTCTCATTACTTGTTCTAAATAATATTTTAATGATCTTCCAAACATATTATATTCCATATTGAACATAAAAAGTTTTTCAAATGGGATTTACAAATATCTGTGTCTTAAAAATATTTACCATTAAAACAAAAATCAACTTGTTTCAGAATTGTTTCAAAATCTCACGAATACTCAGAGCATTATTCAATTTTTTCAATTATTATCGACGAACAATCAATGTGGTTGATATTATTCTGAATTTATTGAGGATTTATGTTAAAAATGATTGTATGTGTTTCACAATCAGCGAAATGAACAAACTACAAATATTCAATTTTCACTTGATTAGTTTTCCCATTTCATCCGCAATATTAGAAAAAAAAAACAAAAGTTTCATTCAGTTTCCATTAATTTACCCATGAAATAACGGTTATTGTTTTCATTCATTCCTCTTAATAAATATCGTTTGTTTTTAAGCAAACAATGATATTCCTAAAAATAAATAAAAGTTTATATATGTTACGTTTACATGCACTATTGAATTTTTTCCATTGGAATGGGAACTTTACAATTTATATTATGTTCAATACAGTATGAAAGTGGAATTCATAGATGGAAGATAGAAAATCTCTCACTAGATAAACTGTTTTTTTTTTGAAAATACTTTTATGAGAAGAAGTGTTGAAAAATAATATTTTTCTCAATTGTAGAATAGAATTGAATACAGATAAGAGATATTTGGCAAATAAGACTTGAGCATGAATTTTTAAATAATATAGCGACAGTAAATAAGGAAATGGCGGATAACATTATAACATTGTGATCTTAAGCATTTAAAACTTTCGCTGTGGGTATATGTATGTGAACAAAATAGTTGAACTTTTTAAGAGCTCAGGCGCTTTTATAGTAAAACCATTCGAGTATGTCGAATAGCCACTTTAATATAAGGAAATGGAAACTTAATGTTTAAGAGGAACTAGAAATGATGAAACAGAATTAAATCCTATTCACAACGGTACAACATGATAGAACATAAAAATATACGATCTAGATCAAAGGAATGGTTAAGAGAATGATATAGAAAAGATTAATGCTTAAAGATTATATAACACTTAGTTCATAATAATGAAATGAGAATCCTTATCCAATCTGTAATTCTCAGTCTTTCTAATTAGCTGTATACGCAAATTTAGAATATGATTATAATTATTTTCAGTTATTTTTAGCTTGGATAATATCTTCTGTGTCATATTTCACAAAGAGTAATCGATTTTTCGAATGATTTCTAATTGATTGATTGGTTGAGGTGTTTTCGAATATGAAAAAAGCAGCTTTTAGGAGTTTATGGAGATCTATAAAAAGTAATTATTCATTTACTGCACTGAAAGAACAAGGTATAGATGGAAACTGTGAAGATTAATCAATAGGACTATAAGCGTAACAAGGGTCAGCTTACAAACACCTAAAGGAGAATATATAATGAGGAAAACTCAGAAAGAGGATATAAGACCAAGTGATGAAGAAACAATCATCTACACTGATGATAATTATTGTAACCGAAAGAATATATATTTCGAAGATAATTTTAAATGAGATAGTAACAAAAGGAAAGCGAATGGGTTGAACAATCAATGAAAACGGAACAAATTAATGAGATTTGGAAAGCAATGTCAAGGGAGGAAGATGAAAGTTAGCGAAAAATATAAGAAGTATAAGAACCTCGGTGACCTGATATAAGAGAGGAATATTGAGATCAAGGAGAATATAATTAATACCAACGAAGCCTTTCATGCTAATAGAAAATTATTGGAAAGTGAACTACTAACAAAACTAACGAAGATCGATTCATATAAAACGATAATTAGACCAGTAATAATGTACTCAATTGAAACTATAACACTAACAAGAAATGATGAGGAAAAATTGGAAAGAACGGAAAGATAATAAAAAAAAAATGGGGCAAGTGAAAATTAATGGAGAGGCATATAGGATAAGAACGAATGGAAAAATTACTAACAAACTCAGCGGCGAAGATGTGAAAAAATCAATTACAAGTTACAGCATATAATACGATGCAATGGAATCTTAGTGGTATGAAAAGACGCGACAGGCCAAAGTTATAAAAGGGTAAAGAAAGATACAAAATAAGAAGTATTGGCGGGAAATAAGCGAGAAGGTTGTGGTGGTTACCAGTCAATGTGAACTAAGTTGAACTTACGCTAGGACAAGGTTGATATGAACCTAAATACGTTCGTAATATCGTTAAACATTCACAAGAAAGTATAAAAACAAACATCCTGTATGAGTAAACAAAGCGTGAATTTTTTTACTACTAGTCAGAATTAATCAAAGAAGTTGTATATAGTTATATACAAAAATATATGTTTCTAAATGTTTTTAGGTATCTCCTGTTTCAAAATTAGTTTTCAAATAATTTTTAAAAGATAAATAAAAATTAATGAAGACTTAAAGAACAATCAAAACGTCAATTTCCATCTATCTTTTGAAAATTATTGATAAAACTAATTTTGTAACAGGAGAGACCTAAAGTCAAGAACATTTAGAAACATAAACATATCAAAAGGTCTAAGAAATAACAAAATTAATAAATTTATACAGTGATATATAGAATTGTATATAATCGTGTATATAAATGTATTAAGAAATAACGTATATACTCGTAGTTGATAGTTGTATTCAATATATTCAATTCAATGTTGAAGTTGACCATAAATTGTTATTAAGTATGTAATTATATACCCTGTAAACTAGAAAATGTCGCTCATTTATATTAATCACCGGGGTTCACATAGGAAGTAAGCGTTATCTTTATAACCATACCCCACAAGGTGTAGACATGGATCATTGGGACTAATCCAACTCAACAAGAGGATCTAAAGAGCATGTTTTCGGCACAACCCCATTAGGGCTGTTAAGTCATTATTATGATTATTATGGAGGTGAGTGACGTCAATTCTAGCCTACAATTTGGTAATTTGGTAAGTTTTCTTTTTTTAATACTAATATTAAATAAATGAACTAGTTATATTGGAAATATAGAAGTTATTTCAAGAATTATAAAAAAATCTTAATTGTTTTCAAGAAAAATGAATTACCTTTCAAATGACGTGTCAATCGACCACACAATTGAAATAAAATTTCGGGCTATGAATATTGTGTAAACATTGTTCTCCTCCTCTATGAAATTTTGACGTATTTAATCCCATTTTTGAAAAATCTTTTCTGGAGTGGTCGAATTTCAAATAGAATACTGTGTATCAGGGTTGTATTATTAAATAATGTTTTCATAAAGGTCAAAATTTGAGTAGAAGAAAGATATTTATTAAAATAGATCAAACATCGAAGACAATTATTTATGTAGATATATAAGAAGGTCAAAGAAGTAGAAAATCAAAGAATCATTTTTACGTTTATTTGTACATTCATTTTGACATTAAAAAGTTGATAGAAATAATCAGATCTCATGAAATATTCAAAGAAACCATGAAAGAGTGAATAATTTATCGGCTTATCGATATAATTCTGTTTGAATTACTAAATAATTAGTGAAAATCGTATTTCATGTCTATTCAAAAATATCCACTCAAAGAAATGTTGATTTATATCTGGAAATAAATTATCTATTTGATGTTGATTGAAAAGGGGAGTCACTTTGTTAATTGCTGAGTAAAAGCCGAGTTTGATTGTTGATGAATTTCATAACTACAATCAAAAGACCATTGAGTTATCTAACAATGGAACGATTTTTGCTAATATACGTATTTTCAAGCTCCTGATTGATGCTAAAGTCTCTAGTTTTTAATCACCCAAATTAATTTTTTCACTTATTGCAATATACCCGACACCAATTGAATAGTTGTTCTATTCCAAATAGGGATTGCAATCCTGCACTGTTCCCAATCTCGCGGGATTTTTGCTGGATTGACATCGTAACAACTGCAGGATTCCGCGTGCTTTATAGCTTTTTTATGGAATTTAAAATAATAAACTTTATTAATGGTTATAATCAACTTCATTAACTTATCAAAATACAAATATCAACAATGCCTCACTAAGTAATAATTATTTCACCAGTTCGGCTGCTCATTTATTATTAAAAGATCCAGAAACATAAAAAATATCAATGTTTGGTAGAACTTTGTAGGTACTTTCGTACCATACTAATTAACTAAAAATATTAATTCTAATCTTTATCTGAGGTAATAGGTAATAGTTATAAGCAGTCATTTGTATTTACGAAGAGTATCATATGAATTTAGTTTACTAATTGTCCTCCAGTTATTCTCGCTTAATAAATAAGCGTAACGTTAGAAATATGAAAAAATAAAATAATTAGCCACTTCTCTTTCTAAAAATATGATGTTAAAACGAAAAATGCCATCAATTGTTTTATCTCTTCTTATTGAACTTCATATGTAGCCAGCGGCCAGAAAGTCTCTTTCTGCTTCTACACTTGTTGGCTTGATATTTAATAAATAATCACAGACAAACAGAATCAAATATTTCCCTATCACTCCATTAGATTCAAATGCAGCCATTTCTTTGTTCAATATTTTATCAAAGTATAACTCTTTTGTAGTTTCTGTCTGTTCAGTGTAATCTTCATTGTCTTGTTTCAGCTGAACTTCTAATTCTACTTGTAAAATTGAATTATTTTCCAAAGATTGTTGGCTATTCTCTGCTCCTACGTCTACGTTATCTACAAGTTCTATGTTCTTAGCGTCGTCTTCAATGACTATGCATAAAATTTTCTCCATTTCTTGCCGTAACTTATACTTTTTTGTTATTACAAATGTAAGATTTGGCGTTTTCCATTCGTGGTCATACTTAACATATTTAATCATACTTTCCTTCAGTCTTGCATGTAGCGCCACGGAAAGTTCTTCACTTAGAACTGTATCTTGCTTTTCCAACTTCTCCAAAATAAATTGAAATGTTATGTCTGCAGTTATTAGGGCAGACCTTCTTCTGCATAATACTTCAACGCCCAATTTAAATGGCTGTGGACTGTGTCGACAACATTTTTAATTTTGTACCATTGTTGATCCATTCTTAATACATGCTTTGAGACTGTAAACCCTGTCTAACATATCAAGCAAGCTGTTTCAGCGTGTGGGGTAGTCTAGAATCAAGCTTAGTTCTTCTCCAGTACCTTCTTTCTCCCTCGCAAGAATCTCGCCCTGCATCTGAAAAAATATTAACCTGATGGTGCGAGGTCGAAGCTAAACGCTGGATGTTGTGGGAGTTCAATACCAACAAGTTTTTTGATCTTATTACTTGTAACTTTTTCAGTATTGTCGGTTACCTAGACCTGGATATTTCTCCTTATACAATCACATCAACTGTCCACTTTGCCTAAGCATTGATAAATCAACCATCTAGAACTCCGTTGGTTGTCCTTTGCCTAATCATTGATCTCCGGGATGTTTAAATGAATCTATTTATTGTAGCATGGGTCTAAAAAAACCGATGATCTTTTAGTAAGGAAAGGAACGGTTTACGCACCTCTTGACAACTTATAAACCCAAAGTTTTCCAGTTGCGATGTATGGTATCTTCATAAGATTCAAAAAACATCGAAAATCGGTGAAAGCTAGTTCTAGAGTGGTCTTCTACTGCTTCCTTTGTAACCTCAATAGCCAACGTTGATCGTTTCGCTTGTGCTTTAAACTTTTGTTATTAATAATGCTTCAAAAATACACGAATTTATTGTTTACCGCATTCCATACGTGGTCAATAGACAAAGGGAGAATGATTGGAAGAAATTGAAGCGATTTTACTCTTTATAGAACTAGAGACTAGTCTTTACAAGTTACAATATGTTTAAACTGAAGCGTAGGAGTATTCACATGTAATAGCTGACATTACTTACGAGACACACTCTGTAAACATACAATGCCTTAAGATGCATGTCACTAAAGTGTGCATCGACTATTCACAAGACGCAAAGCTGTATGTTCCTTTATCCTGTCATTTAATTGTTATTCCCACTGGATAAACAGTAACATTGTCACGTACCATTCCTAAACGGTATACAAATAAGTTGCTGAGAATTCTATGAAGCATTGACTGAAATGAATAGATTGCGAAACAATTCAATATTTTAATAATATATGATTTAATGAGGAAATTATAGTTCAAAACACGTCAAGAATAATTCTCGATATAAGAATGAAATAACAAGAAAATTAATAATACTACTTAAAAGCGTTGGGGACTATATTTTTATCCAAAAACAAGTTTTGGTTTACGCGTTAAAACTATTAAGGACTTTACCGATTAATATTGAGTATACCACGTTTCAAAAACAGTGATATTAATTCATTAATCTTTCATTCTATTCCTATATTATTTTTTCAATTTTTTAGCTTGCTTAACTATGAAAACGCATTTTTTAGCTTTTTAGCGAATATACGGTAATTGACCAGTATGATGAAGTTCAGTGATTCTTTCTTCCATTGAAAATTTGAGGGATTATAGCCACTACTAGTCTACAAATTAAGAAGTCAAAATACTAATACATTATTTTCTCGGTTCTCAAATGAATCACCCTGTGTATAATGTTAATATTCCTATACCTTAAATTATTAGTTTTTGGGATATTTTGATTGTTTTGTGCAAAACAATGATGAATCTCATCATTCATCAATTAATTGTGAGTTTCTATTATTTAGTGATCAAATACTAACATTTTAGCTTTGATGTTTGGTTCCAGTGTAGGCACAAAGTTGATCTTGATATTCCTGATTCCAATTCCACACTGTGAATTCACAGAATATCCTTTTATTGCCTATTTACTGCATAAACACCGGTGAGGGAGTGGGGCTGAGGTACTTCGCGTTAGCTTGGAATCTCTCTCTTTCACTCTTTTGCCTTTTTTAGCAGTAAACTACTATTACTCACGTCTTAACACTATCTGGCTAAACACACGCTCGCTCGCACTCGGTAGTTTTTTCAGATTTTGAAAAATTCGAAAAGAATGAATACAAATGAACAATCGACATTAGTTTGTTCTACTGGACTATTTAAGGTGCAAAAAAACTCAAAACCGTTACTCTTATCTTACCTTACCAACAGAAGTCAGCTTGTAAGTGTTGATACAACGATGTCTTTTTGCCAGCCAATAGAATGTGGAGTGGTCAGTACTTGGCCTTATTTTGTTTATTCTGTTTATAAACGATACCACCGTCGAATGGCAGTTACATACTGCCGCCTTATCTAAAAAATTCAGTTCCTCCTACTTTTATAGCTCCTTAACGGTGTATTATGTCCTTATTCAGTCACATCTCCGATATGCCCTTCCCTTCTGGGGTACGTGTGGTGAGACTCAATTTGACTGAACAGTAGGGCTCACTGCTAGGACTTAATAGTAAAAAAATTCTGATTCTTCCTTCCTTATTCATCTTTGAATTCGTTTGCCTAATTCGTAAGCAATTTTAGAAAGGACGTTGCACGACTATCCAGTCAGGAATGCGGAGCACGACCTTTACCTACCCACTCCACGTTCAGAATTAGTTGAAGGCTCAATATTTTATAATGCAAAAAAAGTGCACAATCGCTTAACAATTGAAATGAAGTCGATATCATCTTTTCCCGCGTTCCGCAATAAATTGATGATATATTTGCTGAAAAGTGCCTTTTACTCTGTAAACCACTTCTACTCTTATAAGAATATTTAATTTCGGTCATGCTGCGTACTGGTTTAATTTTGCTATGTACTTAAACACTAATTATTACCTATGATGTTGTTTCTCACTGTGGTTTTCTTCTGTATATTGAAATTTCATTTTATTTGTAACTTTATTCAGTTATTTTTATGTTTCTTTTTTAGTTTTCACAAGATTTTGTCCACAAATTGACAACGAAGCATTTCTCTCTCTAACTTACATAAAAGTAGTCAGATTCACCCTATCTACAAAGAACATGTTTTATTTTAGAATTATGCTACCATCTTGTGACCTTTCTTAATTGAAAAAGATTTTGTTAAATAATGAAAGATTTTATCTCCATTCCATTTCAGTACTTTCCATATATAGAAAGCTTGAACAAGCGTATAATTCCGAGGTATCGACTATTATACACAAATTAGTTGCCTAGGTGGCAACAAACAATTGGGAGTTCCAACGACATTCATTGTTATTCAAAGCTACAACAAACCCGTATAAATTTACTAAATAGGGAAACCAGGTGAATGTTGAAATCTACTCTGTACAGGAATTATTCTCTCTAGATAAATAACAGTTTTAAACGGTGTTCTCAGTTACTCTCATTAGTGTTCAGAAATAAGATACAGTGGAAAGTTTTTGTATTTCCTTCCAGTCATTACAATCTCTTCTTCCGTATAATTTCCCTTCCCTCATTTTATCTGGAATCAGGATAATGAAACATAATATTCATTCCATTACTTATTTTAGTGAAGGATAAATCAATGAATAGTGAAAATGACATCAACAAAATATCCATCTAATGGAAATTATATCATTAAAACCTACACATGTCAAATTTATATCTGCATATTATGCAATGGAAAGAGGGAATGACGCAAATATACGTCAATTGGATATTCCTACTCCGTTCTCGATTTGCCATTGTCAGCCACTGTTTGTTTATTATACCGTTATTATTATAGCGACTTCTAAAAACAGACGTTTTCTTCTTTATTCATTAAACTTTGAGATCGTGGCTCAGAACTGTACTGGTTGGTAAAAATGAAAAAAGAAAACATCTTCTATGGGTAGTGTCAAGTGCGTCATTTCAGTTACAATTTTTAATGTTTTTGTAATGTAATTGGAAAACCTTGAGTGTTTCAGTTCTTTCTCAAATTTAGTTTTGTTTACGTGACTTTTTATTACTCCAAGTCTACTAAATTTTACAGTTTTATAGCAGTCGAAAGTACTATATTTATTATAGTACAATGATAATCGAATCTTGCTTCATTGCTGAAGATGAAGAAAATATATGAAAAAGATACAGGAGTTTGGAAAACATACGCCCAAGATCTGAAAATTTTTATTCGTCACCTTCTTGAAATAAAACGCAGTTAAGTGAATCGAAACCTCAAACCAGTGCTAGAATTAAAATTGAATTCACTGAGCCTTAGAATTCAAGTGGAGCTGTAAAACTAACCCCAGGAGCTACAAATAAATGACGGTAATACCAAGTTGGTTTTCATTGGTATTAAAAAAAAAAACAGTTGAATCTGGCTATGGCTGATTTTTACGAATTGCACTTCGAATTGGTTGACCATCTAGCGTATTCACTGGATCTGATTCTCGAGGACCTTCTGCAGTTTCCTAGCCGAGTGGTTTCACTCACAATCGATTTTCATCAGACAAAGATGTTATTACCTACGTAAACACCTATTTTGAGGAAAAACACAGTAACAATCATTTAGAAGGGTTAAAAAATTTACAGCATCGCTGGATAAACTTGTTAGACGATGAATATTATCATGAAATATTGTCTGGTTTCTTCGTTGAATATTCAACTAATGGAATTTTTTTTTCTAGGACGCCCAAGTACAAGTTATCCAGTACTGTGTACTTGCTGTTTTTGTGCAAGAACAAATGATCTCGTAATAAATCAGTGCTAATATCGATATATGGCTTCTGGGATAAGAATGGAGAAGTAATTGGAATATTCAAATAAAAAAGGAATAAAATAATATTTCATTATTTGTGGGAGCTTATTCAAACAATCTTACACACAAACTTGACACAAATAATGGTTTTCTCCTCGTTTTTTTACTTGGGTACATGGTTTTGTTGGACGCTGTTTTATAAATGTGGTAGACTCTCAAAATAATGGAGCTTTGTTGCGTCTCTTCTTTAATCAACGCAACGACGAATTTGTATCTGAATTTTATCAGCTTTATTTTAGAAGAAGTTACTTTTTGCCAAATTTTTGGAGCATTCTGCATATATGTCCCTAAATTCGACAGCCAACGCTTCAAGGGAAATTCCATGAGCCAAATTATGTCTAACAGGGAACTTCAGTCTGCATACTCATTATCCTTTTTAAGATACAGGGTCTTAAAGACTTGAAAATAAACCGATTTTTTGCCGATTGATTCTAAAAATTGTGATCGATTGTTATTGAAACTTTTTGACGATTTTCAGATAAATAGATGATTTCTAGTTTTTTTCCAGAGGCGTGTAGTAGGGATCAAGAACCCTTTCTCCACCCCTGAATTCTCCGCCATTGGATAGAATGTTTTTTTTTCAATCTTTTAATTTTACCATTATTTCTTAATAGAAAAGTAATAACATTTGAATTTACTGAAATTAACCGTTTTTAAGGAAAAACATTTTGTGACCGCTATTGTGATTATTTAAAATAATACAAAACAGTTTCTTCTGAATCCACTTACAATCTATTAGTTAATGGTGTCAAATAAAATGATATTTGCTCGTTAAACCTCACGTTTTCATTGAAAAAGTGTTGTATTCTACTAAGATAACAATTTTACACGAACAAATCATAAAAATGTAACCTTACATTTTCTAGCTCTATCATAGTTTGCTGTTCAATAGTTTCTGCAATTGTGTTATCTCAATTTAATTTTTACCCAATAACTAATATTAAAACTTGGCTCAAATTGTATTCAATCATGATTATTCTATTACTTCGAATGAACTGATGTTTACTTCATTTGAAGACTTATAAATACATAAATGTTGTTTGGTACGGATGATCCAAAATGAATTAACTAAGAGTAGATCAATTGTTGGCATTAACTTGGGAATTATTGTCAAGTGTAACATACTCTGCGAATAAGGGTCCTATGGGAAATTCAGATCTGTATTTATGGTCTGGCAGTGTTCTCTGTTTGATGTTATCATGTTAAATTCATTAAAACCAGAGACTTTGTACATGCAGAGTCAAGCAAACATTGCTGATCTGAAAACAATTCCTACTTTTAGATTTAGATTTACATTCGAAATAAATAGACGTGTTCATCCACTTAATATAAAAATAAACATTCATTTACTGATAGATTTATCTCAACAGGAGAAAGATGTCTCTGTAAGAAATATGTATATATGTATTTCATCGTCTAATAACTTAAAAAGCCTTGATGAAGATCAAATAAAAGATCGAAACGTTGACATTCTGAAAAACACTTGGATAGTTTTAATTTGAGTCCTTAACCCGCAACACCATTCGAAATTACATACTAGGAAGGACAATAATATCAACAATGACATATTAATAAACTATTTTGTTTAAGACAATATTTATTTTGAGAGTTTTCCAAGAATTTTTACCATTATGGAATTAGGAGTGGAAACACAAATTTACTGATAAGATTTTTTGCTTTAAAATTAAAGTATGTAAATATCCGATTTTCGGATTTCCTATAAAGTTTGGTCAATCATATGTTTTGTCCTGAATTTCAAAATCTCTGAATTAGTGAGTTTTTGCGCTTTGATTAATTAGAAAATTAATTTGGTTCATAACTTGAACGGCGTTATAATTTGGAATCTATCGATGTTTCAGCTTCAAATTTGAAGAAGGCGTCGTCAACAGAAAATGAATGGAATGAAGGTGGCATTCGCTCATTGGTGGAGGAACACTTGGTATTTGTAGGAAACTCCAATATCTCCTCCACTTTAACCCAACTAGATCATGACATACCGGGTACTGAATTAATTCCTTTACAATCGAACCCATCGTCATAACTAACTTTTTTGAATACAAAATAAATTGGAAGGTATTGAGGTAGAAACATTTTCAAACTGTTGAAATATTTGTGACAATAGCCAATGATACAGGTAATATCAATTTCTCTCCTGAAACTTCCTCAGAAGATAAGTCCAGTAATAGGAACTTTATATATACAAGGTTCAAACGCTTAGCATATCGGTTGATTATAATCCTTTAATTGATATTGCTGATGTACACAGTTTTATTATGTACGTAAGCATATTTTCTTCAATTTCTTATTTCTTAGACCATTTGATTTGTTTATGTTTCTAAATATTTTTGATTTTAGGTCTCTTCTGTTTAAAATTAGTTTACTTGAATTTATAAAGTTAAATTCCACGTTCTTAAGGCTGCCTGTTGTTATATAATTTCCTGCCTGCTCCGTGAATGAGAGACTTCAAAAATATTATCAACAAAATTATGGATACATTCATTATTATTTCTGATATAGTTATTATGGGTATAATTCCATTTATTTCTTTGAGCGAATCATAATTAGGTAAATAAACAATGTTTCAAACACTTCGCATTACATGGAATTACAGAGATAATAAATTATAAAAAAAGCACGAGAAAAATTAGTAGCTATTTAATTAAACTATATTCATGGTTGAAGTAATTGAATAATAGAACTTATAAATTCAAAATAGTAGATTAGTTACAAGAACATAATCCAAGGAAACTGTTTAGTTTTTAATATTTATGAATTTTCTAATCTTGTTAAGTTTATTTTAGATGTCCATACTGAAAGTAAACCTTCAGTCTTTGAAGACGATAACTTGGTTATCGAAACGCGAATCAGACAATGTAATTGTGAGTGTTGATGTAGTCGATGGGGAAAGTGTATTCAGTATGAATATCGCCAACGGTTCTAGAAATTCAAACTTAGTTATTGGATGTGTTTGTTGATAAACTCACAGTTGTTTGAAGCAATACATGAAAAATTCTTGCATGCCCGCATGCATATTCTGATTCTAATATCTGAGCCACCTGCCCTAATTCTTCATTCGAATAAAGCCTCTGGAAACTGTTCTCAGCCAGTCAGGTACCTCAGAGCTCTCATTTGTTTTTGTGGGAATACCTAGAGAATATTTATTTCCAAATTTATGTGCGACATATTTCAAGAATTTGAGACTTACAGTTTCTTTGATTTCGAATTTGTGTATAACATATAAAACTATATCCTCTCGACTATAGGCTCCTATCCACTGCTTTGCCAAGTCTTGATTTTTTGGAAATCCGAGGTAATTAATATCCGTAACTTTGGTATTTCGATTAGTCACTGCACAATCCGGAATTATGATTTTATAATAGAGAGTACAATTTTTTAAAAGAAATTGATAACAGTTATGTCAACTGTATAATATTTTTGAATACTGGTGATAATTACCAAAAATATCACACAAAAACCCAGTAACTACATACAACTCTAGCGTAATCTGCCAAGAAAACATTCTGATTCCAGCGTGACGTCATGCGCATATCGGTGTATGTGTATCGTGTGTTAGGCAATTTGTATTTCAAATGAGGTTTATGAGAAGTGATAACAGCAACCCCAAATCCTTTTGATTAATGGAAGTTGAAATACATGTAGTAAAAGTTGTATTTATGCTTGGAGTTCTAATCAGCTATGGTGCAGGTACATCAATATCAATTGAAGAAGGGTGAGAATCTGCATATCTAGTTGTCTGATGTAGTATTTAGAAACCCTCGGATAAAAGAGATAGTCGACTCTCCCCCCGAATTCGAATGTATTTTAATATATATTTAACTGTGCTATTGTAGTTTGGATGTACCTGGTTTCTCATAATCGTATTGGCATATAACAATGTTAGTTATTGTCTTCTTCTAGCTAATGACGGTTATCATAGTTCTACTTGCAAGCTTTCTATAGGACATATAAGCTCCAGTAATTATACGCAATGCTTGCTTAGCCCATTGCATCTAAATATTTTAGTACCTGTTATTTAACGGAGGCATAGACGATGGACTCAAAATCGATCTTGGATCTTATAAGATGCCTACTGATTGAGAGTAAAGTCAGATGCCCACCATATGTTCAAGAAAACTTTTAATAAGTTTAGTCCATTCTTGCATCTGACGACAGGTTACTCAACGTGTTCGTTCCAGTTTAATTGTGAGTCCAAGATCATTCCCAGTTTAAATTTTCACATATAATCGAGAGGAATACCATTCAGTTGTTTTTACCTTATGTTTTTTTAGAGAACATTTGGTTTTCGTTGCAGAGAGTCACAGGACTGTTTTTCAAGTGTATTTATGTGTGACTGTAGAATTAATTCAATTCTTAACAGATTGTTACT
Source organism: Diorhabda elongata (assembly GCA_026230145.1). Lineage (NCBI taxonomy): Eukaryota > Metazoa > Arthropoda > Insecta > Coleoptera > Chrysomelidae > Diorhabda > Diorhabda elongata. Next base: position 26,643,382 of record CM047933.1, on the reverse strand, counting down.
TTTTTTGTACATTACCAGATCATCTGCATAGATTCTGATTCATAGATTATTGGTGTCTGTATATTACTGGTGATGTTGTTGAAAGCTATAAGAAATTTTTTGAACTAATTACTGATCCCTGCGGTGTTCCACGTTGTTGTGTATTGAAGTCAAATATAGAGCCATTTATCTCAACTTGAAAACAAAGTGTTCAATTCCTATCCTAAACCCAACGCAATTCCGATACAAAATTGATTATTGTTTGTGAGAAATTGCGATTTTCGCAACCAAGCATTTTCAACAAAAAAATAGTAACTATTCAATTTATATAGAATAATGTACTGCTCATCTCATCGTAAGTTCATAATGCAGTTTGATTGAATTTGTAGTGTTTCAGATGTTTAGTTATAGATGTTATTGTAATTTACGTTTGTATTTAGAATTCCGTAGCGGTTTCTACTGCTCTAGTTGAACTTAATTTAATCACGTTCTGTTTTGTACTTTGGGACATTAACAACAAGTTATCCTCCAAAATCGTTTCGAATGCATATTTTATGTGATTGTTATAGAATATACAGAGTGAGTTTCATGTAGCGAACGCCTCAATTATCTCGGAAACGGCTGGTACGATTTTCATAAATTTTTGTGCGCAAGGGTCTTGTGATGAGAATGTTATTATGGTGGTATCTACATTATTGTCAGATCTTCTCTTTTTCCGGCACAATAATGAACTTTTTTATTTTGTAATCCTATCTTTTAATTCCTGAATATTGGTAGATTTTAATTTAAAAACGATATTTTTCAAGTGAACCCATAAGTGATTGGGCCATTCTATACAACCATGACTTTCAATCCATCTTCTGGTAAACACATTATTTAGGTATTGCTTTACCACAAACGCAAATATTGTCGTTTGAAATATTGTTATTGTCTGAAAATTTCCAGTAATGGAATTTTTTTGAATTATGATTGAGAATACTTATTTGAATGTGGAAATATCCGAGCCAACTCAGGTATAAGACTATTTTACGATAAATCTAAATACACTGGACCATTTAAGTTATCCTCAATGAAAAAGGGATCAATTATTTTGTCGCCTATTATTCCAGCCCATACATTCAGTTTTTCGGGATAGTGGGTATGAGATTCACGCATCCAACGGAATTTGGATCGTTTTGATTGTGACATTTTCCCATCATTAGATCTGCAAGCCCTTCATATCTATCAAAATCGTCATCTGACAACTCTTGAACCAACGTTACCTTTGTATGGATTGAATTTATTATAACGTACAATTTTCATTAACGATGTTTTCAAATATCAAGTTCCCTGGATACTTGTCTAGTATTCAAGTGTTGATCGACTTCTTACAGAATACAAATATCTAAATATTTGTTTTCAGTTGATGCAGTTTTTCTGCGTCCTGATTTGGATAAATAATTCACTAAACCAGTTTTGCGTTCCATCCCTTATACACAATTAATGTTTGTTGCAATCAATCATAAATACAACAAAACTTTCGATTTTCGGTAACTGGTAATTTTACTAAAAAATGGTCTAATCTACACTCTAGGGAATTGCAGCTATAGTCGGATTCGCATCAGACAATCAACATTACAAAAAAGGAGAGGAAAATTGGAGTATTTATAAGCGGTAACAACCCCTGTGGAGCCATGAGATCGTATAGTTATTGAAACAGATGAACAGGCGTGAAAAAAGCGTTATGATATAAGGTTTCCTAATTGAGGTAGAGAAAAAAGTACGTGGACAATCACGTAAAGTCTTATACTAAAAGGACAAAAAGGTGTTCGTTCATTAGATGGAGTCGCAGCATGTATAGGCGTTCATTATTCAAGGGGTAAAGAGGTGACCAAAAAATTATAACATTCATTATAAACCTTAACGCAATCATTACGATGCACGTTCGTTAATTATACTCGATGTAAGACATTATACTGGGTCGTTTTGAATATCAATGAGGCATCATTCAAATTGGAGTGGGTGAAATAAAATGCAGCTTGTACGTTGATAACCTCAGAAAAAAACATATACGTCTTCACGTGAGATTCCACCAGTCATACGGCCCATTTAAATCCAACAGGCTAATGTCTTTTTGGTTTTGAATATCTTCGCATTGATATACTGAATACACTACGAATTTTAGCACCTTTTGGTATACGACGCTAACATCATTTTCCTCGGTTCCTGTAGTGGCTCTATGTATCTACCAGCAGAAGAATTTAAAAATGACACTTTGAAGGTGTCATAACTTCAATATTACCTGCATTATTCAAATTCAAATTTCGAAATTATACCAAAATTTATCGATAGAAAAAGTTTTTGACAGATACGAGGTCTTGTTATTGAATAACGAAGGCTTTGAAAAGAACGAGTTTTTTTCTCGTCTTGAAAACTATGTGTAACGAAATGCAACTTATCAATCTCAAATTTCTCATTAAATTGAAAAAAACTATTACTTACTGCTAGAAATTGTTGCAAGAGGCTTATGGGGACAATTCTCTATCAGGTACGCGGGTTTTTGAGTGGTGTAAGCGCTTTAGTAAGGGCCGAAATAGCACTGAAGATGATCAGCGCCCAGGTCGGCCTGTGATTTTTCCAATTCCGGAAACAGTGACCAAAATCAACCAAACTGTGTTTGCAGATAGTCGAATGAGCATTCAGATGATTTTCGAGACTGCATACGCCGATAAAGAAACGGTTAGAAAAATTTTACACGAGGAATCACACATGACAAAAGTCTGTTCGAAGTTGGTGCCAATAAATCTAACTCCTGACCAAAAGCTCATGCGTTAAAGGGTCTGCTCAATTTTCATTGCGAGGTTAGGAAGATTAGAAAAATATATGTTTTGAAATAGACCCGATTTGAGTCGATGGAAGTGGTAAAGCAAACAACGGCAAAGCTCCTAAAGGCCCTCACCAATGGAGAAAACGTATGAAAAGGTGTGTGGTGACGGAAGGAGAGTATATTCATGAGGGGCATTCGAATGTAGAATAATTTTTATGATAAAACCCTTTTTCGTAACCAGTCTCATTATTTAATAGTCAGGCCTCGTAATAGTTTGATTCCTTTGCAGATTTTACCATACTTTTATCAATACTTTTATCAATTGTCAAGAAGACTAGTAATGGCGAAAGTTTATTGTAACAAATTAACAAGATTCAAATCATGCCTGGCATCAGTAAGCAGACGTTTGTCGCTGTTCTATTCTTTGGTTTATACAATCATGATAAACAAAAAAAATCCATACCAGTCATGGAATAGGAAAATATGCATGACAACACAAAAAAGAGCCTATTAGATGTAAATTAGAACTGAAAGGATCATTATTCAACAGAGAGTGAAATACCTTGGAAGTGGGAAGTAATATAACCAGTTATAGAGACGTAGAAGACGAGGTTAGAGGATTAGCCAGAGCAAATGGTAAAAACTATGTGAATAAAACTAGGAAATAATTTTCATTGTAGTAAATATTGAGTAAAATTAACATTGAGTGTCCCAGTGGATTATATATTTGGTTATATCATCATTTCTCTATATTATATTCCCTGCAAGATACGAGCACGGTTTTCATCGTACTTTCATTATCAGAGTTTTGTCGTCGTTCATTAAAAAAAAACTGAAAGAATGGTGGAAAACTATAGTTGCGTTTACATTGACGATTTTAATGCTGATATAAAGAACGTTGCTTTTGTTGTTAAGTAAATATTGTTAAAAAGTAATTCGATACAATTGAAGTTGAGTAAATGAATTTTTGAAGCTTCTCATTTATTAGAAAGTTTTCTATGTTTTTGTAACTAAATTGTCTTTACGTTATACCTCTTCCGATCGAAAATTAGTTTTTTGAAACAAGTAAAAAATCGAAAATGAAGTGGAATGTTTCGATGATGTATTATCAAAACTTATAATATATAATAAATATAGTGATATAATTCGATAGTTGTTGAAAGTCCTTGTGAATATGGTAAAGAAAGATGTTGTACGTCTCGATGTTAAGTTTCTGTTTGATTAACCTTCCATTAGTCGCGCGTGTATCTACGAGATACATGGCTAACTTTTTGCTAAATATTTATTTATGTAATTGCTCTAGAAAATGGAGATTTGCAATAGTTCTCGGCAGATGTATCTCGAAGCCTTTCCTAGAAGTACAATCGGCTGATCTCACTTTTACAACCCCTGGCCACCCTAAACCCGTCCGACCGCCGGATTTGTATCTGCTAGATACAGCGCGACCAAAAGCGGCAGTTTATATTCAGATTTAGTTGGGATAAGTTCTCGTTCATTTCGACGTTTTGTAATTATTCAAACGTAAATTTTATTGTTTTTAAGTGTTTATTTGTTTATTTGGATATACAAAAAATGAAACGTTAGTTTCATATGTCCCGAAAAAAGCAAAAACCGTAGTCCTTATTTCCAGTTTGCATGTGACGTCGAACGAAGTGGAAGAAGATGCTTCAAAAAAGCCAGAAATAATATCATTTTATAACAACACAAAATCCGGCGTTGATGTGGTCGACAAGCTTTGCGCTACTTATAATGTTGCTAGAGCAACTAAGAGGTGGCCTATGGTAATTTTTTACCATTTACTGAACGTAGCTGGAATCAACTCGCCGGGTGATATTTCTTGGAAACAAAAATACGAGAATATTTGAAAAAATTACGACTGGCCTTGCTAGACGAACAACTAAAAGTGAGGGCCCAAATAAAAAGTCTTCCACGACAAACCAAAGATTTGCTCAAAAATTACAAAACCTTGGAAGCACAACAAGAAGTTCAAGGGACAACACCTGGACCAAGTAAAAGAAAGCGATGCGAACCATGCTATGTAGAAAATAAGAAAACGTCAGTGTCTGCATATTGTTGTTAAAAATGTGGAAATCAATTATGTATAAAACTTCATACAAATATGATTTGTAATAAATGTTATAATAAAGAAATTGAAGAGGGTGATTACTCCGATTAATTTTATAAGTTTGTAAAATATTTTGAATATATAATGTAATTTTAAACCTAGTTTTGTCGATAACCTAATTAAAATTTTGAAATTCTACATATAAAATAATTATTTTTTTTTCTTGAAAAAATGTTAAATTAAAAGTGGAGAAAAGAAGTATTCATATAAAATTTGCTGTATTAATATATTAAAAATAATAATAACAAAAAAAAAATGTATTTGATATATGTATCTGCTAGATACAACGCGACCAAATACATTAGAAATACCCGCGCGCCTAATGGAAGGTTAAAGTAACTGCTCATCATTTTATTGAATATGTTATTCACCGTTATTTTCAGGATAAAAATGTTCTTTTGATGCAATTTCTGCTTCTTGAGTTGCTAGTCATCTAAATTCCGGATCTGATAGTTGGATAGCTTAATCATTCAAACTCATAAACACTGATCTCTTCTGTGTCAAGTGATGATATAAATTGAAGTTTGAATATCTTGAAGACCAAGTTACTATTCTGATTTGATGTTATTGTTAATTTCATTCAAAATACTATCAAGAAATTGAGTTTCATTATTATTACTCTGATAATTTGATTTGTTCACCACAATTTCTTATGAACTGAACTCAATTCCGCTACAAAAACTCCCCAAATATTTCAGAAAAATGAAAAAACAAAACAAATAAATGTATAGACTTTCCCAGAAATTATTCAAAAGAAACAATGTAAATAAAATGCTTACTATAAAAACTGATAGAAAAACAAATTCCGAAATTCCGGGTATAATAAAATAATTTAAGAAAATTTGTGATGAAAAACTCTTTACCACAAACAAATATATGTTTTATATAAAATTTTAGTACTTTGCGTTAAACTATTAATGAAAAACTAGTGACCACAAGAAATATATAATTAAAATGCAAATGGATTATAAAAAATCATATACTTGGAGAAACACTCATATTAAGTCTGTTATTTAACAGGAAAATATTTCCATTTAAGTTGTCGTAGTTGATGGTATGGAAATGATACGTAACTCTACTGCACATAGCAATGAATTTATTGCTGTCTGTGACAATATATTGCCTGTTTATATATCCTTTCCTACCAGATATTGTTTTACATTATGAAAAGATATTATATAAACGGTAACAGCCAGTTTATAGAAAAGGTTACGAGTTGAAAATAAATATCGGATAACAATAAAAAGAATAGATTTCGAAATATACTAGCTGTCGACAACAATATAATACATCAAACAACGAAATTCAATCAATTTGGAATAGCAAGATCAAATGAGAGGGATTTGAAAGGAGAAACACGAGTTCAATAAAGGATCAGCTGATATTTGGAAGAAATGATATGGAAAAACAATATTATAACTACATAAAGTGAGATAAGATTCTACAAAATATACGTAAGAGTTATTCTCTTTTCTTTATGCGATGGAAACGGGAGCTGACATATCAGCAAATGAAAAAAAAATAATGAAGAACACATTAAAAAAGTCTCTGATAACAATTAAGGGAGTGAATAGAGTGGAAGCATTCAAAATGGGTGGAAACGAAACTCTTGTAGACCACTAGATAATGCACCAAAAGAATGGTATGAGAGTTGGAGTTCAGTGTCTTGTGAAGAGCATAGACGGGTGGCTAGATATTAGGGATCAAACGGAAAAAGTTCATATTAAAAGAAGAGTTTTAGTATTTGTTGCTTCAATGTCCATAAATATAATTTTGTTTCTTGTGGTGGAGTCCTCGACAGATTGGAGCGAGGGGCAATACCTGATATGATATTGTGTATAACATGAATCGTACTGCACGACTAATAGTTTGCTCAATATACAAAACAACTCAATAAAACTTCTTCGTCTGATGTGTCAATGAGATTTCTTTCTAGCTTCATCTCTACGAAAAATAAAACGCTCAAAAATCATTTTCTGGCAAACACATCGTTTCAAATCATACAAGACTAGGGTGAGGATATGGTGGTTATTCGTATGAAGTGATGCGATTCTGTGGTCTTAATCTGATTACGTCTTGCAATTCCACCGAAGAAATTAAAATCATCGAGAACACTGTTGAGACTAACACAATCACTGCAGGTCTTTAGCTAACTGTGTTCTTGATGCTTTTTATTTCTTCGGTCAAATTCCAAGGAGTATGCAGATCTAGGCGCTGGAATAAACCAAAAAGAGGTGATTTGTTGCGTGGAGTAGGCAGATTGAGACTTCTTACCAATGAACGAATAACCACCCTATCCCCACCTTTCTCCTGATAATGACTACTGGCTTCAAAATTGGATCCGAAACGCGGTCGTCTTAATTCGTTTGGTTACTAGCAAGAGAGGGAAGAGCTGAAACACCGAAATGACTATACAATAGGAAATAAATAAATAGTTAATTAGCTCAATAAATATGTTGTAACTAAGTGAATTCCACTGATTTTATTAGTTTATTCAACTATAGCTTTTACTCGTTATTCATAATGTAAGGAATAATTCTCTTCAATTTCTTATTGCTTAGATTTTTTGATATGTGATTGCATATAAATCTTCTTGATTTTAGATCTCCTTTGTTTCAAAATTAGTTTTATTAATAATTTTATCTTCCAAAAATTATTAAAAAAACTAATTTTAAAACAGAAGAGACCTAAAATCGAAAACATTTACATGTATTAATGTAAGGAACATAGATACATTAACATCCCGTGAGGTATATCAAATTCCTCCTTATTTTCGAAGAAGTTACTGTTAATTTGATTCCACACTCTTCGCATCAAATTATAGAGAGATTTTACCGGTTTCTATAGCATCACAAGCTTTGTTATTCCATCGACTACGTGAAGCTGTGTGCTGATTATCAGAAATTGGGAGATTTTTAAATTGGAAGAATTTTGAACACGCAAACAAGTATGTAGCAACATCTCAATATTTCAAGAAATAGAGATAAACAAAGAGTGCTACTGCAACTTGAAAGAAAACATTGATATCCATATCACTCAATATTGTTCGATTTATATGAATCATATTAGTTTGATGTTATTGTTGGAATAAAAAATTGAAATTGAACGGATATAAAAGTAAATAAGATATACGAAAAATAACGAGATTTCTTTCATGAGAATCACATCGAGTAACGAGTGAAAAATTATAATCGATTGCTGCAGTGGAATTCGTTAATGAATGGACCGATAATGATGAATCTTTTATTTTGTTCTGATATTGAACAACTATTGTAATTAATGAAACATTATCGATGAGCTATGTTGATAGTGCACGGTAGCGGTCTTTTCTCATTTTCTTGATGATGTCATAAATTGAGAGATTAAGATTTTGTTGAATCCACTGAAAAGTTGAGTGATTTAACCACGTCGTCAAGCATATACAGTACGAATCAAATAAGGAAAACACAAGCCGTCATACCAGACAAAGAGCGTGAGAATATTCTGATCCATTTTGTGTACTGCATTTTTATTACATTGGAGTGCTCACAAGTTTTCCGTATTCTTATTGTATGGAACATATTTTGCTAAATGAAGTGGCAACGTGCGTGGTTTTTGCATGGTTTAAATTAGAAGTTTAACAGAAGCGGTCTCGTTCACATGAATACTTTATTATTGGCAGTCTTTTTCCTGTTGTTCGGTATCAATTATTAGTCCTACTTGAAGTGGTTTAGAGTTTGTTTGTGTTTTGTTTCTTGCTACTATGAGTAACCATTTGTTAAAAAAAAGTTTTAGGATACTTCAATAATATCTTTTAATTGAATAATGTCGCTGAAAAAAGTCGGAAAATAAGGTGTTGTTGTACATAGCTAGGGACGAGAAATTGTACATAACGTTAGTAACTTTATGAAAAAAGAAACAGAGGAAGGAATTACCATTAATTCAAAAAATATCAGGTAAACACCTAGATTTACTAGATAAGCAGGCCTTTTTACATGGAGTAATTAAATGTAAGGCTGAAACCACTAAAATATATTATCCATTTTCATTTTTACTTGCTTTCTAAAAATAAACAGGGCACTTTGCCACTACTACTTGGCCAACTTAAATGGCATTTAAAAACTGGTCTTAGTATATTTTGCGCTTTTTTAGTAGCAGAACTGAGCTGATCTAGAGGTGTTTCAAGTTTTATATAAGAAAATTTCACATTTTTGTTGGAAAGTATGAAATAATATTGCAGAGAATGGATACTAGCTGCTACAGGTGTTTCCCAATCTGCTTATCAAAAAATTAGTAAGGAAGCTCAAAAAGTTGAATGGAGTGGTTCAAGTACGTCATTTGAATCTCCGAAGAAGATTCGTGAGGCTAAGAAAAGAAAACTTGATCTTATTTCTCCTGATAAGATTAAAACAATTCAAGAAATTATCTATGACTCCAATGTAAGAAATTTTTATTAATAATGTAATATATAATAAAATGTTAGCTCAAATATGTAATTTTAGGTGTTTTGCAAAAAATTAATGACCGCCAAATATTATCAGAACCAATAAGATCATCCAGCTTGAATCGATTTCTTAAACAAATTCGATTTAGGTAGTAAGCATACTTAATTATTTACGTACCAACTTGACAGTGTCATATATACCCTTTAGTTATTTCATAATATATGTACTTTACTCTATAGGTGGTAGTCAATACCAGATAGAAGAAAAGTTTTGTGTGAATCTCACGATATTCGCCTAAAAAGAATAAGGTTTCTTCAAAAACTATTAGAATATCGTAATGATAAAACATAATTTACACGGACGAAACATACATACGAAGCAGTCATGTTAAACAAAAGGGTTGGTATGACGAAACACTGAAAGGTATAAAGAAGCCTATTTCCAAAAATAATGAGGATAAACTTTTACAAAAAGAGAATCTCTTTGATGACGCCCTAAATTAAATTTACGGTGAATACCGGGTTCCTCGGAAGAAAGTGAAGGCAGCGAGAATTTGTCAGAGGATGATGATGATCTAGATTGTTCTCCTCTTTTCTCTAGTTCTGATGATGATTGAATTTTTTGTAATAAATAATTGATTTGAAATAATGAAAAAAATATTTTTGAAGCTAAAACTTCTTCAGAGGCGTTGTACACTTTTTTTGTAATGGGTAAAAAATGTTAAACTCGCGACAGGACACGTGAAGTGATCGAAAATTCGTAAGACGGATGGAGAGTAGACAGCCGGCGCGGCGTAGGAGAGGAAGTATCCCCCTCAGCAGTATCTTATTTAAACTCCCACCACAATCCATAGGAAGCATATAACATACTCTCAACTAACAATGAATATGAAGATTTGGATTGTTTATAATTGTTTGCAAAAATTTACTATTAAAATATTTGTGTGCATTACCACTATTTCAATGTAATTTCAAAAAATGAAGACACTCGCGTCTGTCATTTTAAAGCAAATGATACACATAATTGGATCCATATTGATCTCCGTGAACTGCACTTTACGCCTTACTTTTCTGATTTCATTAGAAGAAAGAAGATGAAACAAAATAAATGTAAAAAAACAAAGAATATTCTAAGCGGTATCGAGATAAAAAATTGGAAAAAACTTTGATGAATTGCCAATGATTTTGAGTGGAGATTTCAGCATAAACTTTGTAGATGATATAAATCAACTATTTATTGAATTTTTAAATAATGAATTTGGTTTAATTATGTCAAATCATCGCTATCTTAGCACAACGAAATACAAAACTACTATTAATGCGATCTTTATTAGACATTTAAATAGGTTCGAATCAAAACTGTTGGTTGATGGTTCTGGAGATAGTGATGGTGAAAAAGTCGTCGAAATTATGGATGGAAGTTGATTTTTCTGAGAGATAAACTTCTTAATGTGATATAAAATCAGATGAAAAATAACATGTATTTCTTAAGAATGCCGAAAAGCGAAAAATATACAGGGTGATCCATTTGAAATAAAAAAGTTCATCATTGGAAAGAAGCCGTTCAAGCCGTTTCCGAGATAATTGAGGCTTTCCATAAATAAAACTCACTTTCTATATTTTCCTACTAGAGTACGAAAAAAGTATTCACTCATACAAAATGATATTATTCGTTTTATTAATTATTTGTGTATACACAGCAGTTCCACAAGTTTCGGGGAAAAGTTTACCACTAGACTGCTGCAACGTTGATTCTAGAAGTGGTAAAGGTATTTTGCCAACGTTTCTCAAATTTTCTCCTATGTATCTGCAACTTCTTTAGCAGGATTAACCGCAAAAATTCTTGCTGTATCAAGTTGTAAGTTGACTACAGCATCTTTAAAATTTCTTCATTTTTTCCTCTCTTCCCTTATACCACATGCATTATCTTGTACCTCCTGAAATTCTCTAATTAACGTATTAATTAACTGAATCGTCGTCTTTAAAAGTTATTTGTAACAGTGTTAACAAATATGTTAACAGAATCTGAAATTGTTCAATGTAGATTAGAAATGAGGCTATTCTAGAATCCACCCCTAATCGACTTATGCACTCAACCAGAGTTATTTGGGAAAACGTTCATTCATCCCGTTTTATTGTTAATCTAACAGAAAAAAAATGTATTTGAAATTCATGATTTTTTTCCAAAGCACCTCAATAATATGGATGATCCTATAAAATATTTATATAAAGAACGTCCCAATATGTAATGTGGGTTAATCTAACCGCTCCTCTCAATTAGAGTTGATGATCCTCACTGAGTGATTTCTGGATATTTCATAATTCATAACGAATTTGTGACATACCCAACGTTAACACATTTCACATGAATCATCTTGTGATATCCCTGAAAACATCCAACAGATGGGACGACATATTCTATTTTGATAAAGCTTTGAAATTTTCCCGTCGCATTGAATATAGAGCGAACTTGGTTGAAAACGTACGGCACTTAATACGTGTTTTTAGTATAGAAAAAAATCACTATTTAAAACGTGAGGTTCCCCAAAAGAGTTATAATATATAAATGAAAATTTATTTCATTCATAGGAAATCTCTACAGTAAATATAGTGCCCAAAATTAAGAACTAAATATACAAAAAAGAAAAGAAGTTCTTTATTATAACAATATCATGATCAATGTTGAAAGGATGGACTTTGAACAAACGAATTTATATAACTACAGTCTAGTTAATAGCTTGTAGTTTGAAAATATGGTGAAAAATTACTTAAAATGTTAATATCTGGCTCTGGTATATCTCTCAGAACCAAATCATTTACACTTAGCGTGTTATCGTCTGTGGTATTATCTGTGGTATCAGCTGTGGTATCGTCTATGGTATCATCAGTGGTATCGTCAGTGGTATCGTATGTGGTATCGTCTGTGGTATCGTCTGTGGTATCGTCTGTGGTATCGTCTGTCGTATCATCTTTTACAAATCAGTCATTTAAAGTAGTCCTAACTAACCATAACTTTATTTTAACTTTATTTTAACGGAAACCTATCGTACAATGCAAGTAATAGATATACAAGGTTGTGACAACGGGACTAACAATGTCCTTATTTCATTTCATTATTTGAGTTATTATCAAATTTTTAATAAAACTTGTGAATAACCCATTATTTAAAAAAATGATGGTGGCCTTTTGGTCGTCTAACGTTTCCTCTTTCACAGCTTCAATAGACTAAATCTTATTACCACTTATATATATTTTACGTAAAAAACAGACAGATATCACACGGCGCACGATTCAGTAAACATGAAGGATAATATTCACTAAGACACTGGACTTGACTTTAACCTCTTGATAGATAATTCCGAATGACTTGACTTTTCTTTCCATATTTCTAATCGTTATTTTTTTCACGTACTGAATCGTGAAGTGATAATTTGTTACTTACAAGAAAAAAAGCTCATCGGTTGTAATTTTGATTTGATCATTCAAGCTTTTTACTCTTGGTGAAAATGTTGGTCTCTTTCATTGCTCAGTGTAGCGCATCGGTTTCAAGATTATGAGGAAGTAACTACAAGTTCTCAAATTTCATCACTCATTTTAATAAGTATTAGTTGCAAGATTTTTGCGAACTTGTTTTTCAAATTTGATTATGCATCAATTTGTATGACAATTCTTGCCTGTCAATAAAATTTACTGTATGAATCGATCAATTAATACTGTTCTAGTCATCTTTCCAATACGTAACCGACAATCAGACCATATTAGCGTGTAGAGCATAAAACGTCTTCTTGACCTTCTTGATGATACAACTCAAAACACATGCATTGCTTGAAATTTTCAGTCTCGCATTGAGTTTGAAGACAATTCTTTGATTAACTATTCCACTCAATCTTCAGGTTAATTTTTGAATTCAGATGTGGTTGTCTCACTACATCGATCTCGATAATTAAATGGAACAGGCACGTAGCGCTGCGAAAGTGAGGCTGAAATAATTATATTGAAAATCGTTCAAAATATTACTCGTTGTGCTTGTTCCTTTCGAGATTCCGTGATATGTTTGAGATGTTTTGAAGAATTAAAACGTTCCAATCAATAAATGAACCTAATTGAAAATTGTTCAAAATATTACGTGTATGTTTTAGAATACTAAACACACTCGGAACGGCATCAAGTCTTAAAACTTTTCGTTTGCTCCCAGGTATATCTTTGTAATCTGATGGTAGGAAATGTTCCCAACATAATCTAGTTGTTTCCGACGGATTTCAATCCTCCCTGCGTATGGTTATTATCCAAACTTTTCAAATTTTTGGACGTTCAAAAGGGAAACTACAAAAACATTTCCATGGTTAGGTTAGGTGGCAATAAATCTCGAAAACAGATTTACGTATGAAAAGAAAGAGCCTTGTTTGTGTAATGCACATTATTGCTATTATATTCAACACAGTTCAACACCATTATAAGTTAGAAAGTCAACTTTAATGTTCTAAAATGTCCACACACTCAAAACTGTACTTTAGCTTCAAATAACACCACTCCCAAGTTTATAACAGTAGTATATGTGCTAAAAATACGATAAAATGTACTTTCGAGATGTGGCTGCACCACAGAATTCTTAAGGTGCCTTGGACGGCTAGATTGAAAAACGAAGAAATTCTCAGACGCATAGGCAAACAACTTGAATTATTTGAATTTAGAAGAAGAAAATATCTTGGCTGCGAAACATCAGGCAGAGGACATGAATACACGATATACAATCCTTAATACACACCGAAAGAAATAGAGAAGCGATGGAAAATGTTATAGCGAACATCCATTAGTGGATGTGCATTAAAAGAAGAAGAAGAAAAAGTCCTCAACAATTACTTTACCGTAATATGAGTTCATATGAAATATTAACGAATAACGCCATTAACTAGAAGTTCAAGAGAAAGACGGCGATCCTACAATCAGGTGTTCTCCCTCTTACAATTTTGGACACAGTTTTGTTGCCTTCGCGCATTGTCGAGTCCCTTCCTTTTATTTATCAAGTTCGATGTCTCACGATTGCGATGTACCTACATCTACCATAGGATATTAGGACTGCAGTTTGCATTTATCTCTTCCATATGTCAATATACGACCGAAGCTACATTCGTTTTATACTAGAATGATTCTATCTAAACGAATTTGATATCTAATTAGCTCACGGAAATAAAATAAATAGATAGAATTGAATTTACTCGATCAAACATAAAAAATACATCATTGGTATATATTCCACAGTTAGCATAACAGAGTTTCAAATACTTGTCAATCAATAGTGACAATATTTGATAAATGAAACGGAAGTTAACTGAATTGTTTTGTATATTGGTAATCCGCTTTACAAATGTGGAATAATTTCAAAAACATTTCTATATGTTTTCAAATACTTGTATTCAATAATACATACGTAAATTTTCACATTGTTCAATACTCCAATATCAAAAAATATATCTGGACTTATAACACTCCTAAAGAAAATATACTTTGAGAAAAGGAACAAACTAATTTGGGAAAGAAAAATGAGCCTTCAAATACCAGTTCTGAGGTGAGTTCCTGGATATTCAATTAATATTGTTGTGAAGTGTACTGATTGGGTCTCTCAAGATCATCTGAGTAGGAATGGAAAAGTAAATATTTTTTTCAATCTTTGGAAAATTGGAAAATTATAGATCTTAAAATTCTACTCGAAAATGCTACTCCGAACTTCTCTTTTTCACTGATACTTACAGGGTTTCGGTGGCTACAGCTTAGAGGATATATAGCAAATCAAGTTATGGTTCTCTTTTGTGCAAAAAATATGAATTTCGGGAAGAGGTATCACGTTTGTACAAAGTTATTTTAATCCGTAATCTTATTATCAACTATTGTTTCTGTTAGAATTATTGTTATACATCAAGCATTGAATTTAACTTTGATTCTTGGAATCTACCTTATAAACATATTTGAAGCTCTTGAGTATATGCCACTAACAAGGAAGAACTCCAAAGCAACTCGAGCCCATTGAAAATACAGCACTTAATTTGGCATCAGGATTTTCAAAAAATACTGTGCCTCTTCATATGCACTATCCATTATCAGAATCCAATCTACTCCAACATATTGTACGCCAAAAAACTCTCTGACAAACATCAAAACAGAACAGCAATTTTTTGTCATATTCACTCAAATTCTTACAGAAATTCAAATAGAACGCCCCAACCTTATATCCAACAAAATTAAAACTCTCCTTTCACGATAGATCAATATCCCTTCTACCAACATATCCTTGTGCTTATTTAATAAATTAGAAGCTCTCAATACCCTAATTAGGAGAGAAATTGCCTCTAAAGTTGATAAGGTTTCACAATTTCACCCCGTGTAAACAGATACATCCAAAATCACTGACGACGTAGGCGTAGCAGCACACTACAAGCATTGATTTGGATAAAAACAAAAGTTAAATTCCCAGCACGCTCTCTTAACTCGATCCATATAATTCATAAACTTTTCCCACTCACCCAATAGCACTCCAGATTCTACTGGAATTTACATTATACATAAAAACAACTAAGGAAAAACACTAGCAGTGATTGGTTAAACCGCGAGTGACGGACAGGCGGCAGTGCAGAATGATATAAAATCAAAAGTGTAAAACCAGTGAGAAATTTTCCAATCGACACTACGCTAGGTAAAACCGGGAGTAAAGCCCTGATTACAATCAGCTTCAAATAAATCTAACTATGTTACGAATACCTAAGAAAACTGGACATTATACCTTTGAAAGAGGGAATACTAGGTCTCATATAGACCTAACGCTGCGTCAAGAAACAGAAGCAAACAAAGTAACAGAGTGGGCAATAGAGTATACAAATCCCATCATATATCATGGGCATATTAAGTATAAGATCAAGATGCAAGGAATCAATAAAAAACCTAATGGAAAAAAAATTACATATTTAGACATAGAAACATATGTCAAAAATCTTAAAGAAGGTAACGCTACTTACCAGGAGGTCTTACAAGCCACTTCGAAATATGAAAAAAGTATAATAAAGTCTTATTGGTGGAACGATTAGCGAGGAATATAAAAAAACCAGAAGTCTAACTATAGAAAAAAAAACCGAAAAAAGACAAGACATAGAAGAAGTAACCAGAAGACTGAAAAATAAAATATTAGATGACCTTGAAAATAACATATGGGGGCAAGGCTATAAAATAGTTCTCTGCCTTGCCATCCTTTTGTTTTCCGCCAGTCTGCCTACTATTTTATATAAAAGACATATTTCCTCCATCATTAGGTCTATTGGTGGGAATCCGGCTATTACTTGAGTTCTGTTGTTTTATATGCAGCTATTACCCTAAGTAAGGCACTTCTCTGAGCTTTTTATTTTAGATTTCTCGTTCCTGCGATGGCCAGTTTAAACGTTCCGTTTCTTTTTTTTTGCCATCAACCACTAGTACTTCGGGTTTGTGAGCGGCGATTTTCAGACCATTCAAGTGTGTCCATTGAATTGACAGCGCAGCCGCTTTCTCTGCTCTGTTTTTCACCTTATTGATGTGTTTACCTTCTATCGAGTGTAGTAGGTCATCAAATATAAAGTGCAAATTTCAATAATTTCACCAACATCCTTTAAAATATCGTCAAAATAGACACTGTTTGTTTTATTGGTACGTCGATAATATTGACAATTTCTTTATCTTTCTCGTCAAATTCATCAAATATAAAGTGCAAATTTCAATACTTTTACCGACACCCTCTCTAATATCATCAAAATAGACACAATTTGGAAAAGTTTCATGTTAAGTTTTTCGGTAAATGCCATCTATAATACGTGAAAAAAAACGGTATCTGTGGCTTAAAGTGACATTTGAGGCTTAAACTTTGCATGTAAAATTAGACCTAACTCTGAAAAGACTAGAATTTTTGTCAAAGCTTCTCTGGTGCATTTTGAATTATATGTAATTGTATGGCGAAACCAATCATTCCTTGACTCGGATCCCGGTATTAGATTTCATGAGACAATATCAGTATACTTGGAGGTTATTCACCTATTCTCCAAATGTGAATTTGAAAGTGATTATATAGTAGTTTTGAAGATTATAATTTTGTTAAGGCTCTCCTCAATTTGTGGATATTTCAGAATTTTCTACAGCATTTATAGAAGCATCCTTTTTGTTCTTTTAAGTTGGTTGAACTACCATCATAGACAAGAATATTACATAACGAAAGCATATTATTATCCAAACCGCCTCCATATATATCCAAAATGTTCTACTGAATGTAACAAGAATCGTCCCGAAAGTGACGTAATCGCTCCTAAATTGGGAACAATTTTGAATACCCACTTTCGGTGGCATTTGAGTAAAGTCCTACCGTCGATTTAGTAAATCATATCGATAACTTTATTCCTAGACGATTGTTGAAAAAATATGTATTATTCATACGAATCTATAGTATCGCCTCGAGAGTAGACAATTTTCAAAACAATTCACCAAAGAATACAGCATTCAATCTTATATCGTCCGAAAAATCATCTTAAAATGGTTATTTAAGTTTAGGGAAGAGATCGGAGTCTTCAAAATCATCATAACAAAATGCGATATTTGTTTGATATATTGGTTTATGTTTCAGCTGATAAAGAGTTCGGCAATGAAACAGGAAGAATTCGTGAATAATTTTATTGCTGCAAAAATATTTTTTATAAGTAATAATACATTGATGAGAAATACAATAGTAGCTGTTTGACGTACAATATAAAACTTTTTTTTGAAAACTACATCTGCCAAATGTCCTCCGTTGACACCTAAACACTTATGGAGTCGAGCCAAGTTCTGCATAACTCTTCGTAGGATATCAACAGGTATTGCTGTAATCTCGTCATGAATTCGTTGTTTTATGGTGGATCAGTTCCAAACCCTTTCGTTTTTAGATAACTCCATGAAAAGCAGTCGAATACAGTAAGGTCGGGAGACCGAAAGGGCCAAGCGATATCCCCATTTCTAGAAACGACACGCCTTGGGAACAAAGTATTCAGCTTGTTGAAAAAGTGTGTTCTGATAGTAGTCATAGAAAGAAATTAGAGATGAAATTGAAAAAATATTTGATAGGAGGAGGTTCAATATTTCAATTGACATGCTAAAAATCATTGTGGTCCAAAAATAAATACCATTAGAGGAAAACCGTCAAAAACAGCGTTGTTCATGATGAATCTTCTGAGGAGACTTGAATGATTGTCGAAAACTTATCCTGTGCCTTTCTATTAACTGAAACATGAAAAATCCACTCTGGTATTTTTATTTGGTATCTTATTTTTTGAAATTTTTTTCGTCAAAATACATTGAGGTTTTTGCATTTTGCTACCTAATGTTCAGACGTTCTGGAGGAATTTTCGTTCTATTTTTCTTTGGTGCTTGAATGACTGTTACTTTGAAAGCAAGTTGGAATATTTTATCTGCTATACTGATTGATGTGAAACAATTATTATTTGTAGAACTGCTATTACATCCATGCACAGATTTTGTGATCTCCATTACAAAGAATATAAATAGCAAACCACTCAAATTCCATCTTTCCCTATATATGGTTCAGTTTTCACCATAAAATTGGTGGAGGAATAGAAAAATAACACGATTTCGTACCATACATTGAAAATCCATTCGGTACCTACATGGATATCATCCATAAAAAACACACACCATCACCACAAAAAAAATTTGTTTGTCAATATAAAGGTAAGATGATGTCAATGATAATCAACAATTTCCGATGAAATTTGGAGGAAACTTGTAAAAGTATAATTTATTTCACACAACATTCAATATCCTACAAATAAACGCTGACCGCTCTTGGAGGGCCCACGACATGGCCTTAATGATAGCCTGCGAAGATAATGTTGATATAATTATTGCAAGTGAGCCAAACATATAAATCATCACAACAGCGGGAAATATACCGGACGCAAATAACGTCATGGCACTTTATTTTCGAAACAAGAAAACGAAAATTCAAAATATAGCTAGCGAGACATCGAGAAATAGTCTCGGCGACACTTGAAAGCTTTACCATATTTGGATGCTTTATATCACCCAACATCAACCTCAAAATATTTGAAGAGTATATAAAGAACCATTGCGAATTAATTTCATTAGAAAACAAGGAAGCGGTAGTAGCGGAAGATTTCGACTCCAAGGCACCTGAATGGGGCTCCCCCATAAATGATCGAAGAGGGCAGATACTGTCAGAAGCCAACACCAGAGTTAAACTAACCGATGCCAACGTCGGCAATAGTTCAACCTTTGTGTGGAGACAGACCAGCTCCTTTGTCTATATAACAAACAAAAGAAACAAAACAGTAAAGAACTGTTTTGTTTCTTTTAATTTGATACCGAGTCAGTTCGGTAAAAACATATATCTTGCTCAATCCATGCATTCCTGCAAGATCTCCATAAGAACCATAAGTTGCCGTATTATTTAAATATCTGACGGGTATATACTTGACTTTTTCAGTAGCAACAAAGCTTGTACCTTAAGTGATAAGCCGTATACTGTTTTGTAGCTTCTGTAGCTTGAATATATCCTTCATTGATTTACAGTATTATTATATTAAGAATACGATTAGAGGAGGAATGTGAGAAATAATCTTTCAATAACATGGATGATGAAGCTGTTTTCCTAGCTCTGCTGTTCCGTTCTAATGTTATTTCATGATCATTTTTACCTATAAAACTCATAATGTCAGTTTAAATAGAAAGTGATTTTTTCTACCTCAAAGATGACCTTATTTCGTTCTTCCTCCATAATAGTAATATAGGTTTCATGTGAAAAGAAAATTTTTATTAAAATCAATTCATCAGTTGAATCACCCGATTATTTTGTTTTCAATTATTGCCACTATCTTTAAATTGATATAGATTACCATCTTTCCACTACTTCTTATATATCTTTCGGACCGTTTTAGAGTCATTTACCTCATAAATGAATGCCGACAAAACCGCTTGAGACAGCAATCAGTTTTCCTGAACACTAACAAACGGGAACACGTGAAATTGATTTGTTAAGGACAAAATTTCTATTACGCTTGACAACTACACGATGTTTCTACACCGAAGTATAGTTGATAACTAAATAAGAAGGTAACAAGTGTCACGAGAAATTTTACGAATGTCTCGTGGATTGGGATTAATACTGAGATGGTATGTTTGTTGAAGACTTGAATTATTCTTAGACACAGTATGTTTAAGAACAAAAACTGAGGTAACTAGGGTGGTTTCATTTCAAACCAAGGAATAGATCTGCTAATTAGCGAGAGAAATTGAAGATGGAACCTTCTCACATTTCCAATTAAGTGGTATCGTCAAACCCCTCAGGCTGCATGATAAATTGAAAAATGCTACATTTAATTCTTAGTGGAAGTTTGGTCTTTTCCAACTATCTCTCTAAGATTTAGCTCATTTGATAGGTCAGTAGAACATCCCGAGAGAGAAACATTTTCTTCAATTGCTAAAGATGAAGCAGCACTGTGAGAAAATTAATTTACATACTCGTATGATCATCAATGTGATAATAAGACAAAGGTATAGAAATTTATTTATAAAAATAATTTCTGGATACTATTATTTTCAGAATATTTATGGTTACAAGTTAGTTCAACAAATTTTATGCGTTAATATATGTTACATAGTTCAAATTCGTTGAGATATTGAATAAATTGCTTGATCATTATATGTTTAATCACCAGACATTGTTATTTCCTTTAGAACTAATTTTTGCTTATATTGTATAATTAACCTTCTCATTCGCTAAAATCCAATACACAGATAAATCTTCCAAACTACATATGTACTAGAAGCGAGACTTTTCAATGTACTTCTAACTTTCAAGACAATACTAAACAATTATGTGAGTAACAAATACTTTCAATTGAAAACACCACACATTCAGAAATTATATCAACTTTAAACCAATACCGTGGAATATTTCCAGAAGAAGAAACATGACATCAAAATGAACGAAACACAAAGAAATCAAAATCCTGAAAGCAATTCTCCCAATCAAGAACTCGCCCTGTAAAATGATTCTTAAAAATGCAAGAATTGATATTTTAAGATAAAACTTTTGGCCAATCACTGGTACTCAATGAACTTCAACGACATTTTAACAAAATTTACACCCAGTCTTTGGAAATAAATTTGAAAAAAATTTATTCAAATCTTCACAAATAGAAGGAAAATGAAATCTCCATATTACCAACATTTGGACTGTATTCCTGTTTGCTTGAAGAGTACTGATTATTTGCATATTTTTTAAGAAAATACAGTAAAAGAGAAAAACTGAAGAACTCCAGTGGAAGTACAAGAAAATAAAATTCAACTCCCAAGAAGTGCCTCGATCTAATGGGAAAAGTGTTATATAGTTTGAATTCCTCGATAGACATTAAATAAACTGCTTAATCGTCATGCTTTGTAATCACCAGACATTATTATTTTCATTAGAACTAGTTCTTATTTGTATTGTATTTCTAACCATTTCAGTTATATATAATTCTCAAAAAAACTTTATCCGAGTGTCAAAAGTTAAGTTGAATATATGAAAATACGCTTTTTCCATAGTTATCATTTCATTCAACACATGAAGTGAAATTGCATTGAGGGCGGAGAAAGAAACTGATTACCAATAATATCCTTGTTCTATTCTATTCAGTTATAAACTATTCAAAAGTATAAATTGTTGAATAATGTTTAACGTCCAGTTTAAGACAATATTTTCTAAAGATACATAATCTCATCAAGTGGTTAGCTTCTAATATATTTATTTTTCTGAATGAAGTTGAACCGAAAAAACAAATAAATTTTCAGGAAATTCACTTATCTGCGAATCATAACACATAAACACCAAACAAATATGAAGATCCAATTTCATTCCCAGATCGTTCGAAATATATATTACATGCTAAACTTGCCTGGTTATCAAGTTGTTCCGAGAAAGATATTTATCAAAACAGACAACGGGACGTGATAAAGCTTCTCAACGTTGATTCTAGATTTTGGCCCTTCAACCTTTAGAGTAATATATAAACGTTACCGAAACGTCCGAGAATCCGTAGGCAGATGTTCCTGGAAAGCAAATATACGAGGGATAACTGATTTTATTGAGCATAAAAAGAAATTACCTGCCAGATACAGATAATGTTATTTTTTCTTAAAAGTCGTTTCAAACTTTTCCCGTTTAGAGAAAGTGCCTGTAATGTATTTCCGAACTATCCAATGAGGATTGACCATATTCTTTGCATCAAAATATTGAAATTAATTTGTAAAAAACTATGTATTATGCAAGAAAATAATTAACTTCTACTAAGTTGACTCCGAGACTTCGGCGAGTGAACAAGTGCGAGAGTGAAGTGAAAGCGGACTCAGGTAGTCAGGTGAGACCCTGATAAAACTTTCTTCTTTTGCAGGTAGCTGTGCTTTGACACAGCCTTTTATTTATAATGAACTGAAATAATTCTGCATAAAAGAATTGTGTTTGTTAACACAAATTTGATTGTGCGGAATTTCTCCGTACTTCTCAGTTCGGCTTAACATTTTTATTTAGGTAATTTCCAGGTACTCCAAAAAAATAGGAAAACCAAGACAGAGAGTAACAGGCATGGAGCCTGAAAACTCCAAGAATAGGGAGAAACCCTACGATAGAGGATCGTCTGCCGAAAAACCGAGAAAAAGCAAAGATACCACAATGAGACGACTAGACGAAGAGAAAATAACTGAGTTGTCAAAAATGATAACTGAATATGAATTAATGACAAAGACGATGGAACAACAAATCAAAGCTCTTGAAGAGAAGATTAAAATTTCTGAAGAGAGGATTAGAAGGTATGAAGAGAGAGAGACTGCAAGAGATAACTATGAAGAGGCCCTAAAGCTATATACTGAGGAACTGAAAGCCGAAAACGAAGCATTTGAAAGGAAAATCGAATAGATGGAAATAAATCCAACTACAGGAGGAGTAGATAATACAAAAACTCAGAAGAAAGTGAACGAAGAACCACAAAATGAAGACTGCCCCATGGAAGGAGACTTCATGGAAGTAAAGAATAAAAAAAAGAGGAAGAAACCAGAGAGACAATCTTCAGAGGAAGAAGAAATATCAACGGACAAACAAGTCCAAGAAGAATTGAAAAAAATTAGAAAAGAAGAACAAAGAAAACAGACAAAACCGGGGAGAAGGCCACCTCCGATAATTCTAAAATCCCCACTCATGTGGACAGCACTACGCAAACAGCTAGTGCAAAGAAAAATCGACGCCCAGTGTAAAATGGGAATACACACGGGGAAAATAACGACGGCGACGGAAGAATATTTCAACTAAATGAAGATGCTCCTGAGCGAGTATAAGGAGATTGAGTGGTATACCTACCTACTCAACGAGGAAAAAGAGAAGAAGCTGGTCATAAAAGGACACCCCAGTGACAGAAGTAGAGGAAGAACTGAGGGAAAATGGACTGAGACCAAAAAAAGTATGGCAGCTGACAAGCCGTACACAAAGAAACGAGGACAACACCCGAAAACTACTACCTATATACATGGTAGTAATAGAACCCACAGAAGAACCAACTTATAAGAAGTTGAGATACCTTTGCCATACAAAAATAAGTGTGGCAGAACAAAAAAGGCCCGACGTACCTGTACAATGTTACAGATGTCAAGGATTCCACCACGGACAAAGCACGTGCAACATGAACGTGCACTGCGTGAGATGCGCGGAAGCGCATAGAGCGGCGGAATGTACGCTCAACAAGACAGAAAAAACTAATTGCAGGAACTGCGGAGAACACTCCGCAAACTACAAGGGGTGCCCGAAACACCCGAAAAAGATGGAAAACAATCCAGCTAAGAACACCACGCAAACAGGACGCACTTACGCACAAGCTGCTAAGAAAACGACAACGACAGGAGAAGGAACGCCCGAGCTACTGAGTGTGTTCCAGAACATGCAGACACTCATAGCAACTCACATCGCCCAACAGAAGTAAACCACAAGAGGACACCCCCCGACACGGTAACTCTGCATTTCATAAGCAAATGTAGAGTTATACATCGGGGACAGCTATAGAGAAGGCGAAGGACCAATCAGATTAGATCTTTTCTTACCGGAAACTGGAGGTTGGAAGAGGTTTACCCAAGGCAGCGAAAACACACACACACATTAAGACGTCCTGAACAAGAAGCCAAGAATGTATAGCCAACAGGCTAATCTCTTAACAAAAAGATAAGACTACGCGCGAAACTGCGACGCGAAAAAGGATGAGGACCTGTCGAAATGACAGGGGGTGGTGGAATGTCCTTCTTCGCACCCACTCGTGGATTTATCCGGGGGTGGATGCCTAGAGGGACGGGCTCGTCTCAAGGGAAAGTGTGTGTGTGTGTGTGTTTAGAAAATAATTAATTAAACTTGGCTTCAATAATCCGACTACCGTACTCGACGAATCGCGAACTATTAAGAATCTCGTATCTGTTTAAAAACCGCTAAAATCCTATAAAACACAAAAGCTATGAATAATTAAAATTATGATCGTTGGAATCACATCAATATAAAATAAAAGTAACTAGTTTTATACGTTAATGGAACTTAAAGTGTCTAAGGGACACTTTGAATAGCTAAACTATGACTTTGGTTCCCATTAAGAGCGGTCAGTGTACAATAAATTCACCGAATACAATAATAAAATGAAGTGAGGTGATTTTATAATTCTTCACAGACTTATGTAGTAATCCGAGACGATACGTTAATGGAGGGGGAAATAAGGGACATCTTTAATCATTTAAGTAGATGATTAACAGATTCTAATGGTTCCCAACACAAGAGGTTGTATATCTGTCTGGGTTACATTCGTGCAATGTTGCCTAATTTTACATAAATGATTATGTCTTATATTACACCTCCTGTAATATCATATCAAGTTCGATAGGTGGAAAGTAAATTGTCTCTATTTTAGGTGAGCCATGGGGGGAATGGCTTACCTAAAGCCAAGCCCCCAATGGTAAGCCATTGGGGGAATGCCAAATTAGTACAATAAATACTCGTATTACATACATATATGTATGGAAATTTATTTAATTTTTCTTTGTACATATATTTTCATGGATTAGTTCCAGTGGCTGTTGGTCAGTCAATTTCAATATATGGAAAAGAAATCATGGTTAGAAATGATTCGTCTTCTGCATTCAGTTTCTCTGATTTTTTCAATCAAAGATATGATAATGTACCAATCAGAATTGGCCGTTCTACGTTACTCTAATAGAAAAGTGGCGACATGTCCAATTATTACTACGAAACAGGCGACCATTTGGTTCGTCCTCGAGCTACTTTTGTTCGATTTGGCTCGTAGATGTCTTTTGGGGCACTGCAATTGAATTTTTTCAGCACTTCTTTCAACCAATGAACACTAGCTTTTTTTGAGTCAAATTTCAATGCAATAATAAATGTATGCGAGTAGGATGATCTTGCAATATCAGTTTATGCACCACATCGGTGTTTTTTGTTACAACAGCCAATTTTGGGCGACGATGACGAAGTGCGAACACGATTGTATTCGTAAAACCAGCGGAACCTGGTAGCTCAAGAGAATGCTTCATAATAAAAGTCGAAGCGAGCTAGTGGCACAATGGTGTTGGTTTAATCATCGTCGAGTTATGGAAAAACATTGCACACAAATTTTTGTCATTTCTATTTCATGTTTTGACCAAGATGAAAGTTTCAAGTATCTGTAAACAGTTCAAATAGCAGTCGTATGACAACACAGTCTGAGTATTTCCACCATTGATAATGTCAAACTTTGCTATACCTCAAAACTTGAGTAGCAACTCCTGTATCCTCCTTTCCAACAACATTGGTTTAACTGAAAAACTGTATTATAGTAGCTATCGAATTCATTACTGAAATTATTTTAGTTAAGGCTCTGAACGAATTTGAGTATGGAATATTCATATGCAAATCATCTAGTTGGGGCAATATTGAGCACCTGTGAATATTTTATGGAAAAAAGAAGCGGATGATCCTTCTCGAAACGCTCATACAAGTATTACATATTCTCATTGGAATACATAGAATCATTTCATATCCGGAGCAAATTAAAATATCCTATCGACCTTGAACAGTTAAAATGTTTCCAATAATGAACTCGTCAAGCTATATAAATATATTATTCATTACTTGATTACTAAAATAGTATCTGTCTCAATTATATAAGAGAGAGAAAGAGAAATGCTTCATTGTCAAAAAATTGTCACTATTTGTAGGCAAAAGCTTGTAAAAACTAAAAAACATAAAAATAACTAAATAAAGATACAAATAAAATAAAATTTCGATATACAAAAGAAAACCACAATGAGTAACAAAATTGAAGGTAATAGTAATAGGTAATAATTAGTATAAAAGTCCATAGTATGCAGCATGCCCGGATTTCAATATTATTATGAGAATAGAAGTCGTTTACAAAGTATAAGGCAGTGAATATGACCTCAAACTATTGAGGAAAATATGATACTGAATTGATTTTAATTATCAAGTGATTGTGCATATTTTTGCATTGTAAAATATTGAGCCCTTAACTACTAAGTGTAGTAGGTAGGTAAAGGTTGTTCTCCGCGATCCTAAATGAAGGAGAAGCGTGCTCATAATTTGGGCAAACAGATTCAAAGATGAATAGAGAAGGAAGAATCAGAATTTTCAATCTTTTAAAGAAGTCCCTGCAGTGAGCCCTGCTGTTTAGTCTGAGTAAATATCTAACAGCTCTCGTTTGTAGTTTGAAGATTCGCTCAAATTGAGTCGCACCCCACGTATCCCAGAAAAGAAGGGCATATCGGAAATGTGACTCAATAAGGGCATAATCGGCTATTGGAATTGGATAAGTTATGTTCTATGGAAACGGATTTCGGCGCAAAACAGAAGGAGCTAAATTTTTTAATTAAAGCAGCAATATGTAACTTCCATTTTAAGGAATTGTCCACAACAACGTTGAGACAGAGAAGATTAGAATAACACAATGAGTTAAAGGTGATTAGCTCACTAGATATGGTCTTATGATCTGCCGTGATATCAGGGTTGCTCCAAGAAAAACTAGTGCCGTCGGTGAATAGACATACTTCACCACTGATGTCTAGAAAGGCGATGTCGTTTATAAACAGAAAAAACACAATAGGGCCTAGTGCTAAGCCTTGGGGCACTCCACATTCTATTGGCTTGCAAGAAGACATCGTTGTATCAACCCCTACAAGCTGACTTCTATTGGTAAGGTATCACTGGAACCATTTGAAGAAGTTTTTTCCTAAATTGATAGAATTCAAAACAGTTTAGGAAAGATTTCACTAATAGGTATCAGAATAGAAAAATAATATTATTAAATTTTGTAAATGGAAATATAAATTTTATCTAAATTGATTATGTTTATCCTATGAAAACAGCATCACAAGTATTTCAAGACACTTCATATACGATTCCATATTTTTCATTGAACACTACGATGATATTTTATTACAAATTCTGATCTCAAATTTACAAAGGAAACATGATTACAAGTCAGACAGTCTCTGTGCTTATGAGAAATATGAGATCTAAATATTACTTTATTATACAGTTAATACAATATTCATTTTTTATTTTGGAGGAATTATATATAACATTCTGTTTTAGAATTCATATCTATAACAAGTATCAAATAATTTTCTAGTCTGGTAAAAGTGAAGTGGCCTGTAATTTGTACATCGCTAAAAATATTCAAACACTTTTTTCGACGGTTGGTTCGAGTGAGTGTGAACATATCCCACTACTTGCTATGTTACATTTAAGTCCGTTTTAATCGTAGTAATCGTAATAGATCTTCATAACTTCGAATACACTGAGGTGAACTTATCTACTTTGATAAAAAAATATAGCCTGAAGAAGATCTATAGAATATTGAAGTTATCATTATTTGATATTGAATTTTGGATAAGCAACTTTCCCTGAAGTTTTGGCGGACTAGAAAATCTTTGGTAGTTTTAAAGTATTCTCAAACTTCTCAATTAACTTGTAGTTATGAACCCAATGGACCAGAAAAGTGCCTATTTGAAGTTCTAGCTTTTACGTATGGTATCCAAGTCTTAGCCTCTATTTAACTTGTCAGTATTATTACTAGGAATCTAAAGGTTATCACTTGATTGTGAGTCGGCAGTTTATATAACTGTCTTCTGGAATAATGATAAGATGATCTGTAACATTAAGGAGTTTGCTTTATTTAATCGGCTAGGACAAGTTGTGGTTACAATTTTTTGAGATTGTCATGAGATTATATTCATCAACTATCTCCAAAAAGTGGAATGATAACAGGAGAGTATAATGATCATTTATTGACAAGGTAAAGAGGAAAATTACAAAAAAGCAATCCAATTTGTATTAGGAACTTTTCCGTTAGGACAACGCATTATCTCACACTTAGGTGATCACCATGTCTAAAATTTACATTTAGAATTGTGTGAACAACCACCGTATTCCCCAGAGTTGGCTGCAACTTTCTTTCATTTCCTAACCAATAAATTCATTTGTAGAAGAGGGTTAAGTCGTTAGAACATCGCTGCACTGAGTCTATAGATTTAAGGGAGATTAGGGTGAAATAGAAAATAATTATGTAAAAAATGTCTTATTTCTTTTTCAGATCGCTATTACTATTCAGTGGTTTCTACATAAAGCTCGTATCATATTGCGTTAGATCAACTGAGTATTTAATGTCAAATTTCTTAGAAAAAGAAAGTAGAATAAAAAAAATTGATGTTCATCACCCAGACGTTAAAATCTAGATTGCACGTTTTCCGTCAAATGATAGTGTTTACAAGTTGTTAATGTTTCAAACCAATTTTCTCTGGTTATGTACATCTTTACACGACCTATAAAAATAACTATGAGATTAAAAGTGTTATTCCTTAACGTTGGTTATAAAATAATAACTAAAATATATAATAGAATGTTTACGATATTGCTACGAAAATGGATTAGAAACAATTATAGCAAAAGAACAAATAAATTTGAGGAAGCAGCAACGAGGTAACGATTGGTGGTGAGAATGTATTTCACAACGAATTCAGCAATATCTGTGGTGATACAGATAGACTCATTAATATTCCAAGAGACAGAAATATAAACGGTCGCCTCACAATCAAGCAATAGCCTCCATATTTCCAGTACATATACAGACAAGTTCAGTATAGAAAGATGACGGAGACTTGGAGGCCATGCGTAAAAAGAGGAACTTCAAATAGGTACTTTAGGGCTTTCTTCCATTCAATGGAGTTTATAACAACGGATTTGGAATAACGTTTAGACCAGAGGTGTCAAATTCAATTTTGCAGAGGGCCAAATTAAATTTTGAATTCGTAGGTGGGCCAGATTTGAAACAGTAAAAATTGAACTGAATAATTATAACATTTTATTTAAGAAATTATATAAGTATATGCTAATATACGGTTGTTGAAAATCACATCAAAGTTATAAAAGATGGTAGGTTATTATGTTGAGCTCGAGGATCCAAATCCTGACCTCTCTTGTTTTTGACAACCTCATTGATGTCAGAGGTGTGATATTCGTTGTAGTTATTATTTCAAGAATTGATTGGAGATGCTCATTCGTAAGTCTTGTGTAATGTTTTTTCTTATTAATTTTATGACGGAAAACATCTGCTCACATAAATGGGTTCTACCAAAAATGCTGCATGCTTTTTTAATTCCGGGTAATTATCCAAATTCTTGAAATATTGTGTATTAAATGTAATCGTTAATCTCATTGAATTTCTCTTTTAAAATACTGTCCGATTGAAGATCTATCAACTCTATTTGCAAATGAACTGGTGCCTGTGAAACGTCAAAATTGAATGGATTGTTCAAAATTGAGAATTCTATTCAATTCATTTTGTGAAAGTCTTCAAAACGATTGCTGAAC
Source organism: Diorhabda elongata (assembly GCA_026230145.1). NCBI lineage: Eukaryota > Metazoa > Arthropoda > Insecta > Coleoptera > Chrysomelidae > Diorhabda > Diorhabda elongata. The sequence goes on along the minus strand of CM047933.1, from coordinate 26,613,084 downwards.
TCCGTAGTCAAATTTTGCAGAAGAAATAGTCCAAAGTTTAAATTTCCACCTGATTTTCCCACAGCTCCAGCTTTGTACCAAAGGTTTGAATATATGAATACATTTGAGTGACAATCAGATTTTTATCCCGTCACTTTATATTAAGATCAGTCAAGTATTTATTCATATCTACCTAAAAGGCACAATCAATCCGCCGGTCATTGTCATAATCAATTGTTTTGCCTTTTTCTAACATGGATTCCTGATGAAATATACAGTGAAATCACACACAATTCCCTGATAATTTCTGTTTTAATTTAGTTACAACGCCCGAATGTTCGCCAGCCATGGCAGGAGCGCTATCTGTAGTTGTGCCGCTGAGTATATTCCAGTTGAGTTCATATTCCGCTATAAAATGTTCAATTGCAAAATAAATATCATTTGCTGCCCGTCAATGGAACGCACTTTGATAGTTCTTTATTTATTTATACCTCGTATAAAAACATCAAGTTGAGCTGTATCAACAGTATCAGTGCTCTCGTTAACAGTAAGAGAAAAGTTTGTAAATTCCTTAATCTTCTTCTTAAGTTCAAGTACCAAATTTTGAGATAAATCATTTATTCTTGAAGCAACAGGAAATGAAACATCGGCAACTTTCAACATACAGACTTTGTTTCAGGGCATCTACACTGTCTGTATTAACTTCTGTAAGCATCGATTGATGACAATATGTCGATTTTAATTTTTTCAGTGTAACAATCAAACTTTGACTCATGATTCGTATCATAATGTCTCTTCAAATTAAACTCGTTACAAACAGCAACTGTTCGATTACAAATCAAACACAGTGGTATTTCTTTCCATTCTATGAAAAAAAAGCAATTTTCCATTTAAACAGCAAAACTCTGCACTCACTATCAACTTACGTTTTAGTGACATTATGCCAAAATCGTAATAATTATGGGAGTCGACACAACATTATGGATATCGCACGCACACGACACAAACAAATGCAGAATACCTTCACAATCCCTACTTCGCACTACAATTAAAATCCTTCCCCAACCGTATCGCTTCGATTAATCGTCTCAACTGACTCACGTCGCGCCGACGCACTCGTTTTATATGTTTAATGAAAGTTCTAGTCTAGACTCTAGGCGTGTCGAAGATTCTATTGTTCTCGACAAAAATAATTGGATATATACGCTTGCTGCGAAGAGCTGGCGATACTAACAAAAGGTAACCCCCATTTTTCTCTTTACCACTGGATTCTATGCTTTAAATTAGGGGGACTTCGTTAGTGAATTCATATATCTCATATTAACGATTTTTGTGTTCATCATGTCCCGTTTAGGATTTATTAATGAAGATTATTTCAATTTGCTGGTAATATACGGGGAATATGATAGGGTTATTCAACGAGCCTGCAATACATTCCGTTTGCGATATCCGTATAGACCACGACCCATTCCTGATACACTTACGCGGCTCATTCATAATTGTGATACCCACGGTTAGTTTGTTGCATCGTGCAGCAAATTGAAACCTGTCGTAGACAATGAAGCCAATGAAATTACAGTCTTGGGATACTTCAGAGCGTATCCTGAAAACGCGTAAAGAGATGCGGAAAGAAATTTGGGAATATCAGAGATAAGTATTCACAGGATTCTTAAAAAAAAAACAAGTTGCATCCATATTCAATCTCGTTGGTACAAAATTTGAAGCCAGGTGACGATCAAGGAAGAATTGCCTTTTGTGAACTATTAATTAAAATTCAGGAAGAAAAAATTTTTTTACAAAACTTAATTTGGTCAGATTTGCCTAGATTGCAGAAAAACATAACATTTCCTCTAAAATAACGAAGTTGGGGTCCACTTCCGGTATAAAGGGAAATTTCAGAAAACTGAAATTAATTTAGCTGAAACGAGCATTTCGGAAAACTCATGCAAGCAAATTTTCAGAACACTAGTCGCACTACTTTCCCATATACATATCGATTCAGCTCCGTCGTGAAGGACCCCGTATTTTAGAGTAACGATATACTTGTCGTCATCGAATTATTTCAAAAACCTTTCATTGAACATATGCTTTGTTTACCATCTGAAAATCTGATTACGGACAAGTTACTTTAGTTTATTAACATTCTATACAGTATTGTTAATCGATTTTTATCAAATTGAGCAACGTTTTCCAAGATTCTTTATCAAACACTTTTCCCCTTCAACAAAAAATGCTTTTCAGCTTTCGGCTACAGAGAAGAACATAACTTCTCAAGACAACGAAGCACAGTAACATCGTGTATCGTTACATCACTGTATTGATTAAACAGGAAACTACCTTATATCGTATATTCTTTAACCGAAACTCATCCCTTCGATTTGGCGTTTCGTAACTGAAGAGTCGACTTTCTCTCGAGGCGAACAAGTTTTTTTGTCTACAAACTTTTAAACCACCTAGATTTCTATATAGAGATCTCATTAAACCCGGGAGAGTATTTCGGAGAGTTTGTTCGTCACGTTAAAACATACGGAGCAAAAAAAAGTGTGGAGAATACAGATTTATCAGGAAACTTTTACCGCTTTACTTGAATATTAGGAATAAAAATGCAATAAAATTATGGTAATTTATGTTAACTCCTTCTATATGGTGTCAATTTGAAAATGTAACACCCCAAAATAAATAAAAAATCATGGATTAAGAATAAACCTAGAGAAATCAAAGTATATGCTGCTAAGACAAAAAGTGATTGATAGAAAGGAATACATGGATTTTCGGGAAAGAACAAAACATATAGAAGAAGTTCACCTGGTAGCAAAACTGTCAAACGAAAATGAAGAGCGGACTGAAGTAAATAAAAGAATGTCCGGAGGAAGTAGAGCACCCAAAATCAAAATATACCGAACAACAACAAGAAAGCACGGTATCGAGGAAAATTTTTGAGGAGCTAAAAACAAGTGAAGGAATTTGGAGAAGCACTCAGGGATTTGTATGAATACCCATCAATAACAAGATATATAAATGCTCAGAGAGTGAGATGGTTAGAACATATTAGAAGGATGCCGGGAAAATTTGCAAGAAGGGTCATTGAATAAGAGTGAAGAGGTAGAAGAAGAACGGTAGACCAAATTATAGTTCTTCCAGTGTCAATTTCAGATTACAAATACCCTTTCCGACAATTTTATTTGATCTACTATGGGGATAGATACCTCATTTTATGAATTTATTATTTTTATATATACTTTTAAAAATATGCTAGGAAGTATTCGTTAGAAGGCAAACGAATCATTATAAATTGGGTGGCATTATACGCCGTTATTTAGACAGATGCACTTAATTGCAGTCAGTCCTACTTGGAACTTGGAAAAAATCATTATTATACATCGTTAACTTGCTACAATTGAATATTAAATTATAAAACGTAAATAGACGAGTGAAATGTACCTTTCTGTGAAGGAGTTTGGTTTAAACAGGGTACCAGACGTGAATGTCCTTTTTGTACCCCATTTGTCTATTAGAACTTCGATAATCTTGATGCCATCAAATTATCCTTGACCACTCGGTTATTGCTTCTAGTTTATTCAATTTTTTGTGTTTATAACCACATTTTCACAGAACTTGACTCAATGTTTCAAGACTGCTTTAATTGTAGTCTTAATAATTTGATACCTTTTGCTGTATTACTTCTAATGTCGCAGCCCTGATCTCCTTATATAAACTATAAATTGTTCTACGTATAAAATCTTGAGTAGCTTTGTCAACTGATTTTAATTTTTCTTTTCATGAATCATCTACGGCAGCCCCTTTCGTTACTACTCGATTTTATGACTCAAATTAATCTCACCAAGCCACGACTCTGCTTATTGCAGACATTTTGACTGGAGTATTTCGAGGAAATTGTCTACATTGGCCTTCCGACAGGTTAGGCCAATAGAAATGCATTTATGTTTAGGATTCGATGTTTTCATTGGTAAACGGTGGAGATGATGAGTCCAAGTTGATTGACGGTTTGCTAGATCTTTACCAAATTTTATACGGAAAGTAAAAATGTTTTTTTCATATCTTGATTTGTTATGAGTGCGTATTTATGAAATATTGATTAATCCTCGCTTAATTGTCTTCTGTTATGATGGAAGATATTGATATTAGAAGAACTATAAAAATGGTTAATTTTAGTTTTGAAGGATATTAGAGACGTAGAATAAAATTGGAACGCAAAAGTAAATAATAGCAACCCATGGAGTAAAATTGTGAGATCAGTGGAATTCCGATAAGAAAATGAAAATAAATCATGTGCCTTAAAAGCCTAAAGTACTGTAAATATAGACAGGTCTAGTGTAGGTTGCTTTTCATCTGAGCTACATCTGTATAATCTTAATTGGACAGGAATACAAGTTATACTTGATCATTTTATGTAGCGAAATTACTTTTTTATAAAATAGTTTTTGCGAGTTGAAGGTTATTCGTTCATTGATCTTTATTTTGGTGGCCATGTTCAAACAAAGAGCTGAAATTATCATCACTTACAGGAAAGCTTATGCGTTTTTTCTTGATAATATGTTGATAAGCTACTGGAGAATCAGCGACTCTTCACAAAATGTCATATGCAGTAGCCAAAGAAAGTGAACGTCTAGAATATTCAATATATTAGTAATGTGAACGTGTTATCCAAGCTAGTCAATGATTAACAGATAGAAAGAAAGATAAGTTATATAAAATGAAAAGTATGATCAATCACAAAGTACAATTACATCTGTTAGTCAATGAAACTCGAGGAACTAGTATGGTAAAATATTTGTTCCACGTTCCGAAACCAATATCTACGTGGTTGTAGTGGAAATATACATTATAATCGGACTCCAAATCCATGGGACTAAGCCAGAAGAGCGCCTTGAACTTATAATCTTCATGCGAATCGATACAGATTTTAACTGCTTAAAAATTATTTATTTTATATCTTCTTGATGCTATTTGATTTGAAGCTGGTTTTTAAATATAATATAATCTAAATTAACGTAATCATTTTATCAGTGCAATCCAGTTAAAGTATTTTTGTTTTCAATTTTTAAAACATTTTTTTATATGAAACCAAGAATCGTTTGATAGTTAAAAACTACTTTACATTTGAAACATTTTGTGACTTATTTATAGAATCAGTTTTGAAATGTGTATTTAATTTAAAATACTATCATATATGTATGTTTCTAAATGTTCTTGATGTTAGGTCTCTTTTGTTTCAAAATTAGTTTTTTCCAATATTTTTTTAAAAGAAAGATAAATATTGACGTTTGACTAATTTCAAGTCTTTCTCAAAACATTAGTCAAAACGTCAATATTTATCTTTCTTTTAAAAAATTATTAAAAAATCTAATTTTGAAATAGAAGATACCTAATATCAATAACATTAAGAAACATAATCATATAAACAGGTCTAAGAAATAAGAAATTACAAGAAATTTACTAGTATATATTGAAAAAAATGAGAAAAATGCACATTTTCATGTCAAACTGACAGGAAGATGATAACCTAACAACTGGATCTTCAAGTTTTTGTTATAAATTTTTGAGTGATAGAAAATTCATATATGGAATCGTCGCTATCTCATTCAACCCTCAACGGATTGGCGTTGACATTTGGAAAGAAAAAACACACCACTGTAGATCACCTCCTGTTTGTGAAGTTTGTAAATAGTATCTAAGAGATGGCGCTGCGAACTTTCCTTAAAACTGTTCGTAATATACCGTACGTGGCTTGTTTTAGTAAATCGCTTGTTTGTGACCATTGGGGGTGTTTATGTTACTGTGTTGTGAATTACTGCTTAAAATATGGTTCGTTTCAGTTTTAAAAAATATGCTAAGTAAAATAAGTTTGTTCTATTACCTCATAATTTGAAGTTATACTTTTAAATGAGTATATCAGTTTTCATTTGTTTTTCTATGTTTTTCACATGCCATATTTTTTAGAGATGATAATTAGATTTTTGTGTTTTTCACTCACTTAGCTTAGTTTTATTTTTTGAATGTTAAAAGCCCGTTACTGACTAAATATTTGTTGTTCCAGTGGTTTTTTGACTTTGCTTTGCTTTGCAGATAGAATAAAAAGTGTTGATCTGCAGGTGGATGAGATTTACATTGAGCCTCCGGATGGCTGTGATATTAGAGAGGATTCTGGAAAGGAGGAAGGCTTGTCACTACGAAAGAAAGTGAGCAAGAAGTTGAAGAAAATACAAACATACACAAGCAAGTACCTCAAACAGTTGAGAATAATAACGATAATATGAAGGATTTTCACAAAATTAACATAGATGTTTTAGAATTGACACAGGCTGGAATGATCGCTGGAGAGAAGCCATTTCTCCATACAAATTCAAATGTTTGATTCCCATCGAAATTATTCAATTATTTTTTGATAACAACATTTTTGAACTCGTGGCTGTTGAGACAGAGCGGTATGTCCAACAGAAAAATATTTCACCTTCCAATCTCACAACCAACGAAATGAAATGAATGTTATTGGGACTTAGACAAGGCTAGTAAAAGATGCTATGCGCCGGGACCGATTCTTAACCATTTTCCAATATTTGCATTGCGCAAATAATGATTATTTGTACCCCGACAAATTTTATAAATTACGATCCCTTATGGATGAATTGGAACAAACTTGAAACCCATAAGATTCGGATAAAAAATATGGAATGTTAATACAAAGGGCAGCCTTGTAAACTGATCTGCATATCAAGTCCGCATCTCCTTTTATTTCGATACAGCCTCAATTTGGAAGAAAAATTGTAAAAATCTATTCAGAGAGAGACCGAAATTCCTCTAATCCTGTGGGCCGTCCATGTAATTCTAGCAGTTCTTTTTCTAGAGTATCAGATGACATCAAATTTGACAATACTTGGCATTCCCTTATAACTATTCCAAATGGAGAGAAGCAGCGTGCTGGAGAAGATTGCAATTCTGTAATGCGTACTATGTGCACCAAATATAATGTAAGCCTTTGCTTGAATTATAATATTAATTTTCATTCCCAATTTTAAACGTTCTTTGTTTTAAATAAATAATATTTCTCTAAAGTGAACAATTTATTACATTGGACAGATATCAAATATTCTGAAATCGCTAGAGACTAGCTTTCCCATATGGCAGCACCCGGTTCAAAGAAACTAAGGATTTATATTCAATATTTTATACATATACATTGAATAAAACTGCCAATAATCATGCATTATTTGAAAATTGTTCTTTAAAGTTAATGATTCTCAAAATTTCAAAACTGCAGATCGAGTCATAGTATTGATATAATTAATTTTTCTGATAGTTTACATTTTTTTCATTTCTTTCAAGATTATGTCCTTTTCTACCCACTTCATATTAAACGACTAAATCTGCATTTCACATCAAACTACTTCAAATTGGTAATTTCGTTTTACAATTTCTATTTGAAGCTAGACTCCAAAGATGGAAAATAATAATTCAAAAGATGTTATGTACAAAGTACCAAGCAAATAATCTTACTGAAGTCAAAGAACATTCTGTTTATCGATAAAATAAAATCAGCCGGACAGCAGAATCAAAAATAACGACTGATAAGATTCAATAGATATTTATGTACGACAAACTAAACAGTAGCTGCAACGAAGTAAAAAATCGATGAAACATGAGAGTTTACGTTTCGTTAGAGAACTCCATCTCAAAAACGAATTGAATCAGATATGCATAATGCCCGTTGATATTCGAACGGAACAAATAGAAAACGTTCTATACAACAGTTTCTAAAAATCGCACCAATCATGCTCTATTTACATAAAATTGAGGTCTAGGATATACAAGGGTCTAGGGATGAAACGGAATTGGTTATATCGGAACTAAAGTCGAAGTTGAACTTTTTAAATTTGAGTTGTCGGACTTGAAACCGGAATCGAAGGCAGATGAGAGATTTGATGTACTTTGTCCATTGGTTTATTATCTATTTGCCAGCTACCTTAGAATATGACTTTTTTTTGAAGGTTTAGCAGTTTAGTCGTCTTCATTCTTTGCTCGTATTCTAATAGATATTATGAATAGTAACAATATCTATTTGGAAATGATCTTGAACGGCTCAACAACAATTTTCTTTGACTATAAATTTAGGAGCAGGTTTAATAAAATAAGATATACAAATATTTTTTAGCCTCCTCGATTTCAGTACTGAGAGATTAATGAAAAATTAAATCTTATACAAGATGAAGAGATTCCAAAAGACATTCCATTAAGTTTTTCTGAAATCAGGTCTACTGTAGGTATGTCTTCCGTTGATTGTGTGACTGCTTGACTTTATAACAATACATTTGAGCTTGTGTCATTGCAAATGTCTGTTGTTTGTTATATTGTTGGAAAACTGTATTTCCCTAAACTGAGGATTTGGCACTACGAACTGCATAAGACGTCTGAATCCAATGCCTTTTGCAAAACTAAGGGGAAGACCTTGCAGAGAAACCATTTCAGAAATTAATATATCAATTCCTATTGATTAAAAATTGGAGCTCCACCTTTTTTGATTCTTCATCAAAGTATCTTTAAGAGTTAATTTGATCTTAGGCTTCTTGGAAAGGCGTTGAAGTCGAAAGATGTTTATTTAATTCTCCGTATTCAGAAGGATATACACACTTCAAATTATCTTTCAAAGATATAGTCGTGTCCTCTTTCGTGGATATATCTTATAACAAAGTTCACACTTTGTCGTATTCGCGACACTTCATTAAAGAAGTTCCAAATAACGTTTGTTCAATGTCATTCATGGAATAAAAACACAACTCGCAGTAGAAACTCAAACTTTGAAGAAAGCAAAACTGTACTATTTGTTTCAAGAAAAAGTGACAAGTATGAACCTGTTCATTAACTATGCGCTGTCTAATTTGCCATCCGATTCTAACCTCTGATTTAAAAGTATCGAAACCGAAGTCGAAATCGGACATTTAATATCCAAAGTTCCGAGTTTTCGGGATCGAATCTCCGTGACATCCCTAGTATAAATACAGTCTGATTATCGTAGGAGACATAAAATGAATCGAGAGAAACAATTTCAACATTTAGTATGAGTTCAATTTGGTACAAATTGTATTAAACTTCCCAAGTTTTAGGGTTAAGCGAAACTGTCAAAAGTCATAGTTTGATGAACGATATTTACTAACTGCATCCAATATTCACATTCACATTTGAGCAACTCATTTTAAAGTATTGAGAAAACTGTTCAAGTTTTGAAATAGTATCATTGTTTAAGATCAAATGAACAAACAAAGAAAATTAAGATCAAATATGCAATGTCAAAAACATCAAAGGTATTTATATAGTTTAAAATTATCAGTTGAATTTTTATAATATTTCATAAATACGCACGGCACTCATACCAAATTAACAAATGAAAAATAATGTGCACTCCTCATATAAAATTCGGTAAACATCTAACAAACCGTTAGTCCACGCGGACTCATCATCTCCACTGTTTGCCAATGAAAACATCGAATCGAAAATATAAATGCATTTCTATTTGCCGAAGTTATGGGAAGGCGTATGTACACAATTTCTTCGGAATATTACTGCTAGAGAGTCTGCGATAACTGGTGGCGTCGCTAGGTGAGATTCATTTGAATCATAATTGTCTTCAAATAAATAGAAAGATGGCGATCTTAAGACCATCGGCGAATGAAGACAATGAAATCTTTAGGCAAGGCACCATTTGGGGCACGTACAGCACGTGTGAGATGACGCAGCACAGCACGTAGTATTGTTATCTACAAGATTGAATACATTGACGCAAATTGACAACGCAGTACGACCTGACACGACACGCGTGAGCTCACAGATGTGTATGTGTGTGTGTCTCTGTAGCTCTGTCACGTGTAGGTCACCTAATCACCCACAGTAGGTGACTAGCAAGTCAGACATTTGGTGCCAGCTAGTCGCGAACTACCAATCAAATTCAAACCTCACCGTTTCCTATTTGAAAACGAGTGTCTCAATATGCGGATCACCACGCAGCACGTGTAGCTTGTACGAATCTTGCCTCTCGTATCACGGTACCTCACACGAGCTATGCGTGTCAAAATTTGCCTTATAATACAAAATTATTGTATTATCAAAATATTTAGGTACACCCATAGAGAAAAGTTCCAAGGACCCAAGCTTGGCCCAGTCTTGGTAAAACTTTACGTGATAACGATAGGCCAAGCTTGGTCGCCAAGACTGGACCATGGGTATCCCGAGCTTGGGTAATCATTGGTAGGGCCAATACAGATACGCCTAAGCTAGGCTTTGCAGGACTGGACCAGGTTTGGCCCCTTTGTCAACTCTGGGGTTTCCTGTATGGATACAAAAAAAGTTACTTACTACTAAATACAATCTGATCGTCCCGACAACAACTTATTACTAAATACTGTCTCAAATGCTCCATTGTCAAACTATGATTTCTATCTTTTAAAAGATATTTATACTTGGACAAACTTCTTTATACATCACCACGTATTTAAAGTTTGAAATGACATCTGGATCAAAATTTAATTCTGGAATACTTGCGACACTTGAAATTGACGATATTTTAACCAATTTTTGAAATCCAATATTTTCAAATACCTTCCTCATGTTATTTTCAATGAAACTGCCAATATGACCCCGATTTACGATGCCATGAGTGAAGTGAATTAAATTGCCGTAAAAACTTCCAAATTTGTTGATGTCTTGACCATTTAAGAAGCTACATGTTAGATCATAAGTAGTACTTCTCCACTTGGTACGGCTTCAGGTAAAAAAAGTTGGCTAATCCTTCATGTACAAATTTGAATTGAAGTGTGACTGTTTGTTTTGCCCAAATTCTTCTAAATTAATTATATATGCATTTGTAGGAGCTTCTACCAATAAATGCGATATATCGCCCACAGCTATCGGTAGTTTCATCAACAGTAAACCATATATTATCGCTTTAGTTGTATCGCGATATACAAAAAAAATATAAATTTTGCGTTTGGGTACTTCGTACTACAATGATTGAGATTAGGTAACGTTAGAAAAAAAAGCGTTGATGTATATAAAAAAAGTTCAAAATAAGCACGTTTTTAAAATTAAAGTCTTGACCTTGGAAAATAAGCTCCAAATTAAGGAAAAACACTTTCTTTTTAAAAACCTATTTTTCACCTAAATTATACTTAAGTCGGTATTACTAGATAAGCTGCTAACAAAATAGCAAAAATTGCTAAGGATCCGGTCTTTAATGATTTCGATTATCTCAAAATAATTTTTGTATGTATAAGGTTCATATTCCATTTATTTTCACAAATAAATTTATCAAATCATATCGCGTATAACAAATTATATAAATAAATTTCTTTGCGGTAATCCCAAATTGGATTATAAAATGCGGTCTATATGTATGGAATAAATTCAATTTCAACGTTATTATGTACTATGTGAAAAAACCTGAAACAGTGCGATTTTTATTTTTGATTTGAAAATTCACAATATGAGAATATCATCCCCCTCCAGCACCACCTCAAAAATTTTAAATAATAAAGGTGGTCGTGTGAGAACTTGTTGGGAAGGGATTCTGTTCAGCAATATAAAGTTTTTCAAATTTAGTGCAATTATAACCAAAAGATGTGAAATCTTGATGATGTCTCTACATAACTTTACGTAGAATGAAGATAATATTGTCGCATTATATTTAGAATGTAGTTTTCGATTAAATTAAATGTTCAAAATGACCACAATCCATTTCTTGACAATTCTCGTACAACATTTTGTACGACCTCAGGGGTTATTCTGTTAATTTCGTACATTAACCTAACTTTATAATGAGCAATATTGTCTAGTCTATTGAAATATACTAAGAACTTGAGAAGTAATGGAGAAGAGTCAAATCATCAAATCAGGAGATCTAGCCGACCATTCAATCGTTAAATAATTTCTAACTATACGTGCAAAATGGGGTGGAGTTCAGCTTAGTAGTGAATAGATCATTCTATCTCATTTTGGATGATTAACAGCAGAAAAAAGTTTTTGTAATGTAGGCACTAAGAAGTTAATCAAAAAATCTAGACAAACCTCACCATTAACTGTGCCGTCAAAAAAATAAGGGCCAATAATTTTATTGTTAATGATACCAGCCCAAACGTTCACTTTTATAGGATATTGAGTGTGAGCCTCTCACATCTAGTGAGGATTTTCTCTGCTCCAATATCTACAGTTCTGTTTGTTAACCGTTCCGTTTGAATGAAACGTCGCTTCATCAGCAAAAACTATTTTGTTTACGAACTGCAAATCTGCGTTCATCCTGTCCATCATCAAATTACAGAGTTTTTTACTGAACTTTGTAAGGGTGGTATTTTCTTTATGCAAAATTTTCAAAATAGATGATTTACTCACATCAATTTGGCGGTAAGTTCTCGAGTTTCTTGTGCGGATTTTCCCCAATCTCATGTTAGGCTGAACAGATACGAAAATACCTGATTATAACGTCAATAAATATTTCTCTAGTTTTTGCCAAAATTGTTTTCCAAATATGAGGTATGACATTTCATATTACAAAATCTAGAATTGAAACTTATCAATGTCTTTTTGTGAGTTTTACTATGAATTCATTTTGCAAAAATTCCGGTTAGTGAAATATCTTATATCTAGTACCTCTACAAGCATCATAGCATGAGAAAAACTATTTTTTAGCAAATTAATTTTGTCAATTGAGCACGAAAATAATTCTGTATTCTATTTGAGTTTTACCTTAGTAAAGCCAACAGCACAATTAATTATTATTAGAAAGCGAGAAGAAAATCTTATTTGTTTCCAGGTCACTTCAACGAATGGTTATTTTCCCTTGATGCGGCATGATTCTTACGACTTTCCATTTCAAAATACTGAAATATTTCACTAAAGGGAATAGAAGCTTCCTCGATGTTGAAATGAAATGCGGCTCTAACATTTACTTACCACAAATATAGTGAAATGTTATAAATCGCAATCTGGAAGCCCCATTTCCACATATAAATAAATAAAATATCTATAAAAATGGTCTTGAGTACTTGGTTGACATTTCATGGTCATATGATACTGCGGGAAATCAAAATGTAGTGAAATTTTCCCGAGTAGTATATTTTTTGAGTTCAAACGATCTTGTGAATAAATTTTAGGTATCTTCCAACGAATAATGTTTTTTTTTAAACCTCCGATAGTCTATAAATGAAAAACAACTTCACATAAAACAATAATTTTATTACCAAAAGATTGGTCTTAAGAGATTGAGACATATCTGTCATATCTGTGAACAGGTTATTCATTACCCTCTTCAAAGAAAATTGCCGTCAATGTAACCTAACCGTTCAGTAACAATAGATTACAAAACAGACCGTAAAACTTCTGGAGATTGCGTAGACAAAACAGTAATGGTGAATCTGCGATTTTCTTTAACCATTCTGTCAACTCGTTGAACCAGGTCATCTGAAACGACAGATTTGCCTTCTTAGTCCTCTTCATCATTCACATCATGCCCTTCAAACTTTCAACACCATTCACGCTCAAGACACACGACTCATTCTCCGATAGATTTCTGCAGCATTATGGCCTTCAGCCTGTAAACAACTAATCACACTTCGCAAATTACACTTGACGGGAGCATCAATAATGGCAGACATGTTTACGTGGCTGTAGCAAAACGCCGACTGACGCATGAATGTTAACAATGACGGAGTGTGTAGTGCGAGAGCCGGCTTTCTTCTGCCCGCGTAGCGTCTGCACGGAGCGATCGGATGTTGAAAAAAAAGGTCCTCATATCTCCCAGACGTGGATTCCTTTTCGTTGAAAGTGTGTTTTTGGATATTTCTTGGTCTGTTGATCTATTTTTTCTAACGTATTGATGAGTTCATTTTATACATATTATATATAGGGTGTTTCTGAATTAATGCGTCAAAATTCAAGGGATCTAGAAATTAAGATGGATCTTTCCTGATCCCTTTCCTATATATCACCCTTTAAATGTGGGGACCGAAATTGACTTGAAATTCTGTAATTCTCGTGCATTAGCAAAGGACTAACCACGGGTATTATTCAATCTTTCTGTTACATTATACGGGGCTAAAATTAGCAACCTTCACTCTATTTGATATCAAAACTTTTTCCAAGATGAAGTTATATGAAATGAAATTATAACTTAAAGTCTTCTCCTCTTAAATTTTTTCCACAGAATCAAAAGCTGCCAGAAAAAAATATACATATACATCATAAGTTATAACTTTTTCAATAAATTCAGTGGAAAACAGTAAAGATATGGAATTAAATACTGATAAATAATGGGAAAAACTAACTCTAGTCAAAATACAGGAGTGCATATTTTTCAAGAGTATCTAGCATAAATTTTCACTTTCTGTTCAATTACGCCACAATCCCAAGGAGAAAAACGCTTATATATAATATACTATTTCAAAGAACCATCGAGTGATACGTATTTTTGCATGTAGCCTATTAGTACAGCAGGTAAGCTATTCCGACCTTGCCGTACAGCTTTAGTCATCTTGAACTACCCAATGAATAATGTAAAAGCTGCTGATATTTGTAATGTTTCGTGTGCAACTTTAACCTTCATTCTCTATACGCTAAAGGCTGTCAGCAATGCTCCAAACCATTCCTAACAACACCCAAACATCAGTATAAAATAATGTTCTCACCATTTTTCGATAGCGTCCAAAACTCTAACTCTATCTGTCTGTTCAATGTGTGTCCGTAGGAAGCTGATAATTGAAAGAAGCCAATGAGGTCGTGTTTCTGGTGGGTAAGATAAAAAGGAGTATACACTCGAGGAACGTAAGAACTCTTGAATAGTTTCGGAGGAGGCTAATTGGAACAACGAAGTTGAGATTCGATTGGTCGTGAAAGACGCGAAATAAAGTTTGTATACAACAAAGATCGGATTTCAAGTAGGATTGTAATCCGAACAAACACTAAAGATTTCTTTTCATTTGATAACAATTCACACCCTGATTTAGTTACGGTTTTTACGGTACCTGTTTGGTTGAACCTTTTTCAACAGGATATATATACTTTTCAACAAGACATAATAGCATTTTTTGAGGAATTTCTATTAATTGAATAGTTCCGTGTTAAAATTTACGGTATATACAGAATGAGTTTTGTGTATGGAACGCCTCAATTATCCCGGAAACGGCTTGTATTGTATTGGATTGTACGATTACATTGTTGTCAGATCTGTCCTTTATACCTAAATGCCATAATATCTGAGTTATAGGTATATTTGCTTTATCTCCGCTGAAGTTATAACATGACATTTAGGTGGCTATGACTGCTACAATAACAAATTTTACGTTTCAATGAGTTGTCAACAAGAAACGTGTTATATTTTTAATACTTCATATCCTAACCGAAATCCCATAACAATATCTACTGTCAGTAAATCAGTAAAAAAGTTTAACGAAACTGGTTCAGTAAAAGATTTATCCAAATCCACACTTCAGTACAAAAAAAAATATCCAGTGAACTTGTTATTACACAAACGTCCTTAATAAAAATTTCACGTGATATTAAATTCCATCCATACAAAGTAACTGTTAGGCAGTTTACCTTCAGTCTCTGGATATCGAAACACGCGTCAGACAGAGTAATTGTGAGTGTTAGTGTAGTGGTGGTGAAAATAGTGTGTTCAGTGTGAATATCGCCAACGGTTCTAGAAGTTTCAGCTTGCATACAAAGTAACGTTGGTTCAAGAAATGTCAGAATATGATTTTGATAGACTTGAAGAGTTTGCCAACCTAATTATGGAAAAATGTTACAATCAAATCGATCCAAATTTTGTGAAGTTATGTTTTGCGATGAGGCATACATAAAACTCACTCTGTATGTTTCAAGATCGAGAACATAAGTGCATAGTAGTTGTTTTATATAGTAAACAATTTGTTATTGTTATACTCATAGTGACTTTATTATTAAATCAATTCATCTTTTACTTCCAACATTCAACGTTTTTGTGTTTTTATCTGAGCAGCTAACGGTAGTGCTTGTTCTATCATTTTCAATTCGGACTCATTCTCTGAAGCTCAAGTTATGAAGACTTTCGGAAAACATAACGTAATAAATCTCCAGCCGTCACAGAAGTCGTGTTTCTTCCAAGTTACAAACATTGATAGATGAATATGTACTATTATATTCTATTTGACTGTCTAACAAATTTTCGCTATTCGTGAGCTTTACGTTTCTTAAAAATTTCTCATAGCACGTACAATTCAAAAACGTGGATTTCCATACGTGGAACTGGGAAAAGAAATTACATCCACCGTCAATTTAATAAATTGTCCAGCATAGGTAAGAGTGCTACATTCACTAATTTATTTTTTTAGTTTTGATTAATAAACATGCGTTATAGTTATTTATGCAACAAGTGAGTAAAGTTACTTTACTCACGAGTTTTATACAAAAAATTTTCTACGTTGGTAAACTCACAAAAACTCGACAAAACTTTTATCAATTTTTATTTTGTAATAGTATTATTAAAAGTACAACTTGAGCATTATTGATTTGAAATGAAAAAGAAGTTACAATACTATTGGTAACGCAAAAGCGTGAAAAAAATGAACCGCTGCGGTACTTTTTTTCACGCTTTTTGACCCCTTCAGAAATTACATTCTTTATGAATGCAAATTAATAAAAAAGTATTATATAGGTTTGCCGCGAGAAACAATAAATAGTCAAAAATAAATAATTACACCAAGTGGAATCTCTGTGATACTTTATTTTGAATTGCATCATGATGCACGGCTGTAAATCCATTTTTACATATAATGTAGCAATTTTTGAATAATCAATAAATAAATAAATACTTAATTGAACTTGCAATCATCATTGAAAAATATAGAAATACTGAAGTTAATTAAACTTCAATCCATACCTCAAACCAACTAACTTCGAAAAGTATGATACAGCTAGAAACGAGTGGGAGTGTCAAAAATCATGTGTCTGTAGCATTATATTTCGAGAGTCATTTTCAAAGCCGCTTTTTACTGGTCATTCAGAATGTCACCATTCTGTTTCACGTATTTTCCAGTAATGGTTCTATAATTGAACTCCTGCGGCTTACTCCATAATAATCGGAAATTCCACCGACTGTGAATTTATTAAAGTTCAAAGCATGAAAAATTCTCGTTCTGCTGAAATCATAAGCAGCGTGTTCATTGTGAAGTTGTAATGATTAATGGAAATGTGCGTAAAGGAGAGAAGGATGAATGTCATGGTTGACAACGATGTGGACGGCTAATTTTCGTAATAATTATTTATTTTTATATATTTATTCATAAAACAATATTTAGTCGCATGCGTTTTTAGAGAACGACGAATGCAGCGAGGCGTAATATGAAGCAATGAGTACGAAAAAATCTTATAAAACATGTGTGATACTAAATTTTCTCTATTTTTTATTTTAAATGAGGTGGTAATACTGATAAAGAAATTGGATGAATAATAGAAAATGTTGAGAATTTTTATATATTGACACGTCAAATATAAAATAATTCAAAGTTTTCTTTATACAAACAATGGGTGAAGAATTAAATTGCATCCCTCTAGAATTACGTTATGTGGCCAAAAAGACCATAAATAATTTGCTTTCAAAAAAATCGTTTACCTCGCTAACAATGTGCATACAATAACTGAAAATATTATGCTTGCTTGTTTTGAAATTCTGAATCCGTATTATTCAAAAAATCATTCACCTTTTGGTCCCCTCGTTCAAAGTTGAAGGCTCGATTGTGTTTATATAAAAATGTTGATATTTCGAAATATTCAAGACTTCGCGCTTACCTTATATTTTGGCAAAGTTATGAACTAAGAAGTCCAAAGTCTTGGAATCCTATGGGATTCATCTTTTTATTGTTTAAGCTGATGATAACTTGTACTTGGCAATAAAAGTAAGTATTCAATTATATCTGAAACTGCCAGATTTTGAGATTGACAATAATCACTGGCTTCAGAGAACCAGTGTCACTCATTTGGCATTTGCACATGGTTACATTTAATCGGAGGGCTACAGCATAATTAAGAGAATTTGAACACATTAAAAATCGCTAGTGAGCTCTGTAGCAGCGCCGTTCTCTGGATTATCTAGCACACATTTCTATTTGGGCATCATTAGACGTATGATTCCAAAACTTTTCCATGGAAAGCAATTATTTAGAAGGATAGAGTTCAATGATGAAACGTTCTATACCATAATAATAGCTAACAATCCGTGAATGTTCCATGTAGTGAATGTGACAATTCCTTACTACAAACTAACAAAACACTTTCGGGACGCTATGGAGTAGATAACTTCAACTTCTTTAAATGTGACTCTAGCCACTTCAATGTTGACTGTTTCACTTCGATGATTATGCATATCTTTAAACTTTTAATTTTCTGAAATTATTTGTTTTATCCGAATTTTTTTCTAAATTAATGAATAACAGTGAATGATGAAGAAAAAGAAAACATCAGCGATGAAGATTTACTCGAATCCACGCCACCTCATCTCACCGAAGAAAACAATGCCGCCGTTCTTAATTCGTTTCCGGATAAATCTCGTGCAAGGTACGAGAAAGTGGTGTCACCAGAAAAACCCAACGGCAAACGTAGTGCTCGATTATTTTTCAGAAAAATCTGGAAAACTTTTACTTTATAGTCTACATTCTTCTCTAAAAGTACTATTATCGCAATAAAGCAAGATGTTCGTTCACACCAACAAATATCCAAATGTCATCAATTTCCTAAGGAAACAAAACAAAGGGTGGTCCAACAAAGTAGCACTTTCAGTTCTTGGCATACAAGTAACTGTTGTAATACAATTTTTGTTCATAAGAAAGTCCTTGTTGGCATTACAAAACGATTTTGTATTTATTTCCTTCCTGAAACTATCATTTAATGTAACACTAGGTGGCAAAAAACTGTGATCCTGATATTTTTAATAAAACGAGAACTTTAGTTTTCTGAGTGAATTGTCTTGGATTGATTTTCTCCAATTAAGTGGAAAAATTGATAACAACCAAGTAGCCGTTGTCAGAAATGACGACAATCAAGCCCGTATTATCCAGAATTTCCAGAGTGCCTCGGATACAAGTTTAGTGAAATATTATGATCGTGGTCACAATGAATTTTATGGGCAAAATGTGAGAGACGAAGCAAAGCAAGAAACAAACAAAACAACGCAAGAAGCGGGAAACTAAGTAAATGAAGAAAAAGATACTAAACTAGTCAAAAAGCAAGGGACAATCAGAAAAATAGAAGCAAGATACGACAAAACAGAAAGAAAAACACAGAGCAGCCTACAGGCGCGGAATAAAACAAGATCTAGGAAACGGGAGAGAGAATTATAGAAGCAGGAACGATTTAATATGATGAAACAGTATTCAAGGTAAACAAAGAAGTACACTTTATATTAATATTGAGAATAAACGTCGTAAACAAACCATGTGTGATAGATACAGTAGGGGCATATTTACTAATAGATACGTATCTAGTTCTTCAAAGGGAGCTGATACCCGAATCACGGATCAACTAGCAAGCAGTAGTAATTTCATACAAATCAAATTAGAAATATGCTAAACAACGAAAGGAGAATAATTCAGACAGAAGAAGCGACAATAGGAAGAGAAGAAGACTATACCGAAAACGAAAATTGGCAAAAATGGTTAGAAGTTTAGGAATATATGTTTGAGCAAACCAAAATGGCAACACAGGACGAAAATTTGACAGCAATGGATAGTAAACATTTCAATCACATAAATAACATAAATACAATACAAATAATAATGAAAATAAATAACCTACGAAAAACGGATCGTGCTACAATTGAAAAAGGGCATAAATATAACACAGAAGAAAGAACAGAAGAGATAACGGAGTTACGTTGAAGCAAAGAAATAAAAGAAACCGAATCCGATCATAAGGAAAAAGATTAAGTGAATAATACAGGAAAACCTCGAAATATGGAGTATGGGAAGAAAATTCCGCAACAATGGAACTATATTGATAAAAAATATACCGGAGACAACAAGCATTTCAAAACAAGCCGACGCAGACCAGAAAGAAACAAGTGATATCAGAAAGTATACAGATATAGTTATATCAGCATTAAGTGAAGTTCATAGGATAGGAAACTCGACACTCGATAAAAGGTAGCGTTATTGCTTGTGAAACTAAAGAGAGTGGAGAACACACAATAAGATTAGAGAGTATCCCCATTAGGTTAGTAAACACATCTCCTCAAGAAGTGACTCTGAGAAAAAGCATCAAGTTAGAGACCGCATACGAATACACAGAACATTGAGTATCAAACGAAAAAATACAGAGTACCATTGAAAATTTCATATTACAACCGACGATTGAATAATATGTAAATCATACAACAACGTATTGTAGAGAGCAATTGATCAAACTTATTCACAAATACCACCATCTGTTCACAGACTATGGTGAAATACTGAGAAGCATGATAAAAGTTAAACATCATTTAGTTTCAGAGCCAGGCAGTCGAATCATTTGTAAAGCTCCATATACGATA
The DNA here is from genome assembly GCA_026230145.1 of Diorhabda elongata. Lineage (NCBI taxonomy): Eukaryota > Metazoa > Arthropoda > Insecta > Coleoptera > Chrysomelidae > Diorhabda > Diorhabda elongata. The sequence continues at coordinate 26,592,548 of CM047933.1, read as the reverse complement.
TCTTACAATCCACGAGACGTACTTCAAAAATAAATAGACAAGTTAATAGTGGCCAAGGTGATCAGGACATCTTTCAGCCCATGATCAGCATCAGTAGTGATTGTAGTAAAACAGATGGGTAACAAAAAGTTAAAATATGTATAGACTATCAGATAGCAGATCTATTACAACGATACAAAGCTGGAGGCGAAACGTTATTTTCAGTAATAGGCAGGTTTGATTACATACCAAGGACATTACGAGTACAAAAAATGCCATTCGGTCTAGTGAACGTTCCATCAACATTCCAAAGGTTTATGAATGCAACCCATGGAGGTTTACCAGATATAAAATGCATGCATGATATATTCAATTATACAGGTAACTACATACATGTATTTGATCGTTAGTCAGAAGCTGACATAAAGCTAAAACCGACAAAATGCATTTTTATGTTGAGACAGGTGAAATATTTGGCACAAAGAGTGGCACCAGATCCTCAGAAATTAGAAGCGGTACTCAAATACCCATTACCAGAGAATGGAAAAGGAATAATAGGCTTCCTATGTTAAGTGAATTGGTACATACGTTTCATTCCAAAAATAATAGTACTGGCAGCACTGTTAGCAAAACTGACGAAGAAATATACTTCATTCAAAATCCCAGAAGAAGTGATAGAAGTAACTGATGAATTAAAAGCATCACTAATATCTTATTGAAACTTAATGTTTCCAGATTTCTCTAAGCCCTTCATTTTATCGTCATAAAAATATGAAAATTCTCCATAATAACAGATCATCCAGCTCAATCCATTACAACCTGATCCATCATTTATCACGCTATTTATACAAGATATATTTATCCAATAGATTCTGAAAAAATGATGAGGTTATTAGGTGACATTGCCAATGGAGTAGGTAAATTATTGTTTCTGGAGTCAGGATATATAAAGTACAAATGCAACGTCCTAAGAAACTAAATATATAGGCAAATACCGTTTAAAAGAGAATATCGGCTTTCTTCAAGGAAGACTTTTCAGATTAACAATACATAGTAAGATTTGAATTAGTACCTGTTCCAGCTGTTATGTTTTCCAAAGATGTTGATCCATATATACCCAATAAAACACAAAGGTTTCAACAAACCACTGGTCTGACCAAAATGATGAATTGGATGGCTTCCAACAAACTTCGACTTGACACCATTACATTGCTTTGTTTGGAAATATAGGAAAGAAAAATTTAATCAACATTGGCCTGCATATATTGAAAATCTTGAAACAGAATTAGCAAGGAATCAAATAAGATTTTGCTGATGCTAATTGGAATTTCATAGATACGTTTCATCATCGCCCAAAAGTCTGTCAAGTAAAAAACACATGTTCAATATTAAGAGAAAGGTATTTTCTTATCTGGATCATGAAATCCGTTTCCCAATATCCACAGAAGAAGAATAACTATCAATGAACGACAGACATTTGAATCTAAGATAATCGGGGAGAATTGCAGTTCAGCAAAAAACTCATTCTATTGGGGACTTTCAGGTAACTTTGCATATGTTGGTATGTACCTATTAAGTTAGAGCTAATTTTACTAAGAGTGAATACTATTCTCATTATAATGATGCAGTGCTCACATTGTTTTGAGTTTGAGTATTATTTTAGATTCACACAAAACTTATAGATATCTACGTATGAATGCCAATTTATTCATTTTACCATCATCTAATTACGTAAAACATGAAGTCTTTTATTTTCAGCATCAAATTACAACTAGTAATTTAAATATTATCTCATTCAAAATGCCTGCCGACTAATTTCACTCTTAGTAAATTCATCAATTGTTTAATAGTTTCAATTATTATATTTCTCTCACTTCATTTACTCATACTTATCAAGAGTAAATTTTGGATGATATACATATATATATATATATATATATATATATATATATATATATATATATATATATATATATATATATACTTTTGTGAAAAGTATTTCGAGAATGTAATCGAGTAATCATAATACGTTGTATGAAGTATGAACAAATTTTTACTACGATCTCTGAGAAAATTATTAATTAATACTCTACCATGTTCTGGAAACTGCTTTTTGAAGTTGATGTCAAAGAAAACAGATAAAATGAGAATGTAAACAATTAATCTACTTTATACGGCAAATGAAAATCTTTTACAAAACTTCGCCAAAGGAATATAAGTTAATGAAGATTTTCAGATGAAATTGATTTCCACATTACGTAGTTGAACACATAAAAACGAAAGCTCCAGCTGCCCATTGAAGAAGATGCTTCCAAATATTCCAAGATTATATGAAAGATTCTAATTCTAATTATGAATATATATATATATATATATATATATATATATATATATATATATATATATATATATATATATATATAATAGGAACTGATTCTCGCAGAATATACAATTGAATTTGTTTGAAAAACAAAATAAAGTATTTCTCGCGGGAGGTGTATTTTTCATGAAAAGAGAAAATCATTTTGGAAATTCAGGCGTCACAACAGGACGATGATAGACGGTTTTGAGGAGAAAATCAATTGTTTTTTGGTTAAAATTAACATAAGTTAACTACTAACTATACATTCCATACTATTTTTTGAATATGCCCTTTGCCACTCCTGATTTTTACTGAACTATTTTGTAAAATCTATATCAAATTAACGATCTATAAATCCAGAATATTATGCAAATAATCTTCTAATCTCCACACCATAAATATTCGAGCTGATCCTGGAATTTTCATTGATAAATTTCCGAACGAATGATTTTTTTCTTATGTTTTTGACTTTATTTTCTGGGAAATATTGGACGCGCTCAATACAACACACGCTTTGCCGCATATTGGTGGTGTGATTAAAATGTGAAAGAAGTTATTCACAGTATTATACCTACATATTCCTAAAATTGTTGTTGTTGAGTATTACATTGAATTTGATGCAACAGATTGGTATTTCGTAATTACATTTCCGATGAACAATGTGAATGTTTTGCAGAAGAAGCTACCTACACATATTTTTTTCCGATTCAATAGGAGTTGATAGATTAAGGCATTTTCATAAATACATAACAATTATTGGATCCATGTTGTAGCTGATGGAATACTTTTTTTAGAAGCACTGTATGTTTTCCGTTGTGTTAGGCGTTCAGCTCACAACTTTAATGTAATCAATAAGTCAAGATAATGTTCTTTTTTCCATAACATTTCAAAAATTTTATTTGTAATCGAACAAATTATACAGAAAGCTTTCGATATTTATTTCAAGGTACCTACCTATCATTATGTGATGTTTTTTTTATTCATTTATTCGATCTCTATTCGTGGGGTGAATTAATTAACACTGTATCTTACGTTTTTACTTTATCCACATACTTGACACTATACTAACTAATGAAATAATTCATTATCGCTCAGCTAACTTAAATAATTTACTGTATAATATATAATTCTCGGATTATTTTGCTAATTCGTTCTATTCACTACGACTATTTATTATAATCTAAACTAAACTGCGCTACATAAACTCCTTATATTTCTCAAAATAATTCTTAAAAGATTTACAAAAATTAAGAAACAAAACAAATGAATGAATAGACATTCCTAGAAATTATTCGAAGGAAAAAATGTAGATAAACAAACATCAAACTAATTCTGAGTATTCCAACAAAGACAACCCCTCGCCAAACTTCAGAATTCCACTATATCCAAGCAGAACCGGCTCCAGGGCAGAAATGAGTTCGTAACAATTAAATATGATGGTACAATCCTATTTTTATATTACACTTTTTTTTTATTAGAAAAACTCTGCCCTCATAAATTTATTGAATAAATCCTCTATTTCCTTATAATCACGACAAACATTGAACTATTTCTTCAATTTTCTTTTTTGACTTTGGATCTTTGTAACCATCACTGGTAACTATATAAAAAAAAAACTAAATTCCTAGAGGAATTTTGATGACATTGATGATATTAGAGTTTAGTTAAAGAGTAATCTTTCTTTGGCGTTTAACTCAATCTTTTTGACTTGATTGGAAAATTAGGATTCAATTATGTTAAACTATTTGAAGCAACCGCGACCACTATACGCTTTGTTTAGTCCATCCGAAAACTAGGAAACCGTAGATGCCCTGCTCTTAAATACGATGCAGCCACCAAGGCTTCGGTACATAATAAAGATGGAACCATACAAGAAACAAGGTGATGAAAACAAAATTGACCAAAGCGTCAAGTTGATAACAGTTTGACAAGAAGCCTAAATAGATTAGATGCTGGAATTGTGCCAATCTATGGCGTTTACTTAGTTTGTGTTAGGGTCCCAGGATTTTTACAAACAAAGTACTGTATTCACAGGGAAGCTGGAACAGGTCGGCTCGGCTACGAAGGGACTCGGCTGGGCCAGGATCGTAGCATTGCCTCGTACTACTTTAATCGACGAAATGCTAACTTCCTGTCTTGAAGGCACATGCACTGCAACAAGGTAGACTCTAAAAAAGCTGAAGAAGAGTAATTCTCACCGAACGATGATTCATCGATAGAAAAGAAAAAATCAGTAACCTACCTGACAAGAAGTGTCAAGATTTTCATTAACTCTCAAGGCATATTGGGCTTGGTTAGGCTTACTTGTCTTGGAAGGGGGCTTATTTAAAAGAGTTCTCGAAAAATATGATGGTTCCAAGAACAGAAGACAGCTAGTTATTCCGAGAACGAGAGTAGATGAGGTTTTGAAGAAGTAACATAACAATAGATCGGGAGATCGTTTGTTAGTGAAGAAATCCTTTCAGCGAATCGGAGAAGTATTTTATTGGATGAACAGCATCGACGATATGATCGACTAGTGTAAGAAATGTATAACTTCTACAAGTAATTGACCACATCACAAGAGAAAGGCACCCAACAAACACTATATTGTTGGATATGGAAATTCAATAGATCCCGAAAGGAAAGGCCACAAATGTTGGTATTAGTGTGAAAGAACTCATAAACCAGTGTGTCTATAGCAATGAATGAAGAAGTTTCAAGAGTCATGTAATCCAGGAAATATGTGACAATTTGGAAATAAAACCAGAACGAACTCATTACATCCATAATCAGATAGAAAGGTCGAGATAATGAACATGACCATTGAAAATACCTGTTTAAAGTAGTTTTCAGTCACCAGTCAGAAGTCACTATTTCTATCAGCTTATTGATCTGCTATGAATCATTACCTTTAAATGGACTGTCGTCCTGGAGAACATCTAAAGAGAGAAGATTATGTATGTACGATATATAAGAATTGGTTCTATCAAATCAAAGTTGCCAGCGACAGAATGAAAATTTCCAAAATTTCAAATAATTTTGGTAAAAATTTTCATGTTATCTATATACGAGGATTTATTCAAAAATTCGCAGCCTACTATAGAACCAAACAAAATTTCAATGTCCAATTATTTTATCACTCAACAACACTCCTTTTAATTGGACATATTTATTACAGTGAGCCTGCAACGTCCCTAGACCTTTCGAAAAAAATATTTCTTCTTGCTCTGCAAACCAGACATCCGCAGCTTTAATTACCTCCTCGTTGGAGGAGAATTTTAGTCCTTTTAAACTTTTTTTCAGTTAATGAAAGAGATGATAGTCGGAAGGAGCCAAATCTGGTGAATAAGAAGGGTGTTCTAGTAATTCAAGCCCTAAATCACCAATTTTTTGCATGGCAACATGAGATGTGCAGGGGCGTTGTCCAGAAGAAACAAAACACCTTTGGATATAAAGATATCCAAAGGTGTTTTGTTTCTCGTCTTTTTTCTTCAATTTTTTCCGTAGAGTGGTCAGTAAAGTCGAATAGTTATCTCCAGTTATTGTTTTACCCTTATCCAAAAAATCAATTATGATTACTCCATGGCAATCTCAAAAAACTGAAGCAAGAACTTTTCCAACAGATTTTTGAACACAAAACTTCTTATATCTTAGAGAACCAGAGTGTCTCCATTCCATCGATTGTTGCTTTGTTTCTAGGTCGTAGAAATGTACCTAAGTCTTATCCATAGTAACAATTCGATTTAAGAAATCAATATCGTTTTCAAATCGAGCACAGATCGAAATTTGGATATGTTTTTTAGTAAACGTTTTAGAATAAATATGTACAATGACAGGCGGTAAGACTTTGACAGAAGAGAGGAAAGCTGCAAAGGGCATGCGAATAGTTGTTGTTACGTCACAAATATACTGGAGAAAGTTTTTTTTACCTCAACTGTGCTCATTTCAATTCACCTGTCACATACTTTTGCTAATTGTAATCGTCTGTCAATTTTTTCCCAAGATCCACACTAACTATAAATTAAATTCTATTTATTTCACAATTCAAAAAATAAAGGGACTGAGGACGTGCAGGGTTGACGCCTGTCAGGTCATGGCTATTGCCCTTAGCATGCTATACATTATAAGAGAAAATATACAAATTTCTAACTTTATAGAAAGACCGTTACTCGAAGGTTTCACTAGCTCTCCAGCTATCATTAATTAAGGTACAAAATTTAATAACTTTTCTAATTGAAAAATGTGTCTACTCCCTAGACGAATATTTTTAATATGTTAAAATTGAAGTGGTTCTTTGCTTTTAAAAGTAGCCATATGAACACGGAGACCGTCTCCTAATGTAACTACTCCAGAACATGTTAATGAAACCCATGTCCTTGTATCGTCGACTGAAAGTACGTGAGCTAATAAGCTAATAAAGTAAATATTTCCACCGAACGAGTCTGCAATATTTTGCATGAAAGGTTACATGTGAAAGAGCTATCCCGGTAGAGCTGTGATTCTGCGATACTTATCAAAAGCTCTCATTAAATTGCTTGAATATCTTTAAACGAAACAATGCAATGGACTTCATGCAACGAATTTGTTCGTAAGAAAATATGAATGTCATAAATCAATTAAATTTGGTTTAATGAACGTCCAGGCTTGGGTGATTTTAATAAAAACGTAATTCAGAATTGAAAATAACCTACCGATATTAGATTTTACTGACTCTTGTGAACTGCAAAGTGGAATGTGGAAAATTTTTTCAACATCTGTTTATATTAATTCGTCGCTAAGTCACGATTTTCTCTTAAATTATCGATAGCCAAATTATTAAAAGAAGAGTGAGACTCCAGTTTTGACGGGTTTTTCAATGATTCTACTAACGATATAACTTTGCAAAACCTAATTTTATTACCAACAAGTATACCGAACGTGAAATGAATTAACGTTTTGTAATTTTTTTCTACATCTATTTGTACGATTTCTATTCGTAGGGTGACTTAGTAGACACTGTCTCTCACGTTCTTAATTTATTCAAATACCTCACACTACACTCAACTAATTTATATTCACTTATCACTATCACTTAACTAACTTATGTAATTTATGTGAATTCTACTACGACTATTCATTATAAACAGAACGAAACTGCGCTACTGTAACTCCCATATATACATCATGAAAGAATTTAAAAAGTTCTTGAAAATGAAGAAACAAGCAGGGTAGGTTCTAGTGTGGAGACGCGTTCGTAACAGTATTCTAGTGTTACTTTTTTAAGTACCTAGTTGAATAGTAAGAATTTTAGTCAGCACGCTCAAAAACCCCCCAATTGCACTTTTATCAAGTTAATTTGCTTTCCGAAATTCGTTGGAGCTTGTATTATGATATACTCATTCACTAAATCATTGCAGAAAATCAAAAGATGATTATAAAGTTAGAAAAAGTGAGTGAGAGTATAGTGATTGGATGAACAGTGCTTAGTTACGTACACGCGTTTATAGCGTATACATACAGGGTTCTTCACGACGAGCTAAATCGATGAGTACATGGGAAAGTAATGCAACTAGTGTTCTAAAAATTTGCTTGCATGGATTTTCCAAAATGCCCGTTTCAGTTAAAATAATTTCAGTTTTCTAAAACTTCCAGTTATACCGGAAGTGAACCCAAACTTCGTTAATTGGAACGGAATACTATGAATTATATGAGGCATAGTATGCCTAAAGTCCACTATTTTTTAATTATTTCACATTTTCGAAATTTTTGTATACATGCACCCCTCCACTAAAAAAATTATATTTCTAAGTTTAAGTGAGTCAGGCTCCATACATAGTGTCTTGTCTTTCGAAAACAAATATTTATTGTGGGCTCGTATTCAATTTTTTTCATTTTCAAAAAAATCACCATCACTACTTATACGATTGTCAAACAAAAACTAAGTATTCGAAATGGCAGAAATTCAGGTGAGATCATAACGTTTGTGCAAATATAAACGAAGATATATTTCCCTTATGAAGGAAATAAGACGAAATAAACGGAAAAGTCTCAGTATTCAATTATTATCAGTTTGTACTAGATAGATACAGTCAGATATTCACAAATAACTAAACACTATTAGAAACGGAAATTCTATGTTTATTTATTTTTCTATTTGCTTTGTATCAATTTGTATATTTATACAACGTAATTTGTTGGGTACGTGATTTCAAGCGTTCTGCATACAAATAATACTGAGTAAACTAATCATACTGTAATAACTTTCGCCACATACAGATCTCTACGTCACGGAATGTTCAAAGCTTTGCGGTTAGAACCATTTATTATTACATGTTATTATAAGCATTTATGAGTTGTTGTTATACAATGACAAAATTGATCATATAATATGGTGTTAAAATATATTAGTCTGCAAATACACAGAAGAAAGCTGCAGTTACACCATATTACACCACTGACAGATGTTGAATTGTTTATAGTTGTCCCGTCCGGGATTAATATTTTCGCTGGGTTTCATTAAAATTTGTATTCGGTTTTTTACAAGATTTTTATTCTTCTAGAACGATTTGACATATTATATTGGTTGCCAAGAGAAAAAAAAAACGTTTTAACATTCTCGATCATTAACAAAAATGTAAAACCTAAATAAAGATAAACATGTAATAAAAAAAGATACAATAACAGACGCATTATGATTCGTAGCCTGGACGGACTCAATTCATCTGAGAGATAAAGTACAATTATTATTATCTTATCCGAAAGAGAAAAGGTATACATAAGACTTCAAAGTCATAGAGAAATATACAGGTCTGGGTATTAACGAGACTGGTTACGAAAAAGGGTTTCATTATAAAAATCCGCTTCAATATACTTCCCTCCCTTCATCACACCTTTCTATACATTTTTTCCATTGGTTGAAGCAGTGCTGGAAGTCTTCTTTGGTGAGTGTCTTTAGGAGCTCTGCCGTTTTTTGCTTTACCGCTTTCATCGACTCAAATCAGGTCCATTCCAAAGCAGATCTTTTTCTAACCTTTCAAGGAAATCTGAGCAGGCCCGCTGAAGAAAGAGCTTTTGGTCAGGAGTTAGATTTTTTGGCACCAACTGCGACTTTTGTCATGTGTAATTCCTCTTGTAACATTTTTCTAACTATTTCTTTATCGGCGTTTATAGCCTCGACAATCATCCGGATGCTAAGTTCAACTTGCTCACGAAATTTTAGAAAAGATTTAGTATTTTCAGATGAATCAACGTTTTGTTTAAGTGAATCGACACAATTCTCGCTACTGCATTCAATCAAAATACACCGATCGCATCGAAAAAAATTTTGGTCGAAAGGAAATGGTCAGGGGAAGATTTATTTGTGATATTTCCTTAGTGAGAATTTAACAGCTGAGCTATATTAGGAACATCTTCATATAGCAATGTTTCTTATTCCAGCCCACATACTGGGGAAAATTTTTTCTAGTTATCTACAAATGATTGAACCATATCGTTTACAGCTAACCTTTTTTCTTGAACTTTTCTGATGTTAATATTATCACAAGAAATTTGATTCTCTGATAATTAATAACAAAATTAAACCATTTCACTATATAATCGTCTCAACCTCTCGATTCTTCCAAGAATTATCGATCACTCCTCAGTATCTCAGCCAGGTGAAGTAATCCGATAAATTGCTTGAAATCAGCTACATCTGTAAGTTTTGCGTCTCCCACACTTAGAAAGAGGTTGTGAAGATAACTGGAGGCTCTGCTTTCTGTTGTGGAATACTGAAACTTAATAGGCCAATCTACTCATTTCGCAACTGAATGCGCCCTACGGAAGGTTGCCAGAACGCGACGATACAACTTTTTTACCATATACTATATTCTACCTATATTAAACTCGATAAGACCCAAAAGATGTAAATTTATGACTATTTAATAGGAGGGCATTGTACATGGACGCACTATTATATTATAGTACCTGGTATTTTCCGTAAAGTTTGAAGAGAGATATGAGTTTTATAACATTAGCCTCATTTTAATATTTAACATTATTGGGTTTGAAATTGAAATGACACACGAAATATATATTGTAATTACAACTATATTGACAAAATAGGATGAGAATCGAAAAAACAGTTTCTCTCAATCTCTCGGTAACTCCCAAGTAAACCTAATAGATATGGTTTGAAAATATTTGCTACTTCTGATACGAAATTATTTTACAATACTCATATGGAAGTTTATATTGGGATACAACTAGCTGGCCCTTCCAGTGAAGATAACAGTACTAAAGCTATAACTGAAAAAACTTGTGGGCTTAATTTGAACATAAACGTCACTAGTACACTCTGTATAGAACTAAATAAAATTGCCTAACCTAGTTGAAACAGCAAAAAGGATAACCAAGCTCAAAGTTTATTAATTAGTTCTAGTGCTTTTAACTGCGGAGGAACCTCAGTGTCATATAAACGGAGAAGAAAATAAAAATGTTATCATGTACTCAACTATGCATCAAGGGTGATTATGTAGATGACGAATCTAGTGAACCAGAAATAATTCTACAGTATAATTTAATGAGAAATTTGTCGATATGAGGAAAAATTTTGTGCACAATACAATGTAGCACATTGTTTCAGAAGATGGCTCATGGTGATATTTTATAGCTTGTTGAATGTTACAAAAATGAACGCTTTTTGTAATAATAACTGTAACAATGTTAACTGACGTATAACCATAAAAAAATGATATCTGATTCGACACATCCCAGAATGTGACTGAAAGAACTGTGTAAAGAGCAAGATCCGCAAAATGATTAACCAGCTCAGAGAAATTCAGGATGAACTGGTGACTGGTGACTGTCTTTATGTGTAAATTCACATCGCTGATTTTTCTACCTTTTTTATGTTTCGGGTAGGTACATCTAGGGATGGTAATTTTGAAGTCGAATGTATCATAATTTACTCAGTTATTGTTTGTAATTGAAAAAAAAAATATAATCGTATTGTGTAATTTTTTAGCCCCTCTGATTAAAAAAGAGATATTGTCAGGCAAGTGTCATATAATTATAATTCAATGCCCAAAAAATTTCTTCTTCTATCTTTTCTATAGGCAAACCTGCATGTTTCTTTCTTTTTTGTTATATTATCGCTCCATCTTTCCCGGGGTTAACCGACGCTTATCCTCCTGAAATATTAATATATATTCCAATCATTTATCACTAGATATCATTTAGTTCAATTTCTTCGATAACTATCTTACAAATTATCGATAAGTTTTTTTACAGGTTTTCAACTTTCAATATTTGTTTATATACATCTATATCTATATCATCATATATGAAAAAATACAATAATATGGTGGCAGCCGAATTACTATGTGACTTGCTTCCTTTGTAATTATCCCACTCTATCCTTCAGTGTCAACAATTATTGAACATTATAACTTCGCGGATATATATGTCACATTGACATAAGAAATCTGATAATCCACTTTCCATATTACTGGAAGCTTATCTTATTATATTGGCGATTAAGACGGATGCATTTACCCATCACAATACAGTCATTTGATGGTATATTCGGCATTAATTTGGTTCAAAACCAATCTTCGAAAACTACCGCGGTTGTATCGCAATGATAATCTAGGCTGGAATCTGGAATGGCTGCTAAAAATAGATATTCTGGTATATATTTTTCTTCTGCCCCCGCATGTAGAATTATTTTTTAGCAATAACTAAGACGGTGCTTTAGTGTAACATTTTTTGAACCATCAACCCATCCTCTACTGAATCCATCACCAATGTACCAAGTCTCACCTATCTAGATTATCGATATTTTCGGACGTGCTAACGTAGCGTCGTTTGCATGTCGTGATCGCGCAGGTCATTAATGAGTGGGCCTGGATGCTAAAATATTCAATCTGGTGCCGACGGATAAGCGAATTGGACGAGTCTGTCAATATCTACTTCAGGTGCGATTGGTACAGGTGTTCTAGATGTTCGTCACGATATCGCATTCAAAAACTCTCCTCCAACTAATCGAAGTCATCAGTTTCCTCAAGTGGTATCATCTGGAGTACATCTAAGGCGTCTCCTTGCAGTGAGATAATTAGGTTCATTGCTTTTCTTTATGGGCCCAATTATTCACTCTAGCGACTGCCTCAAACTGTTTAACTTTATTGGTCAAGGATGTCTTGCGGTTATACATTGAGGTCTTGATTCGAGAAAAACTGCCCATGACTTCTGTTTTGAGTTATGCTTGTAGATTGTATGATTTTATATGTTTACTGTTCATTTCTTCTATTGGAATGTCTTCTGTTCTTGAATTTGCAATCTTTTTTTTCTAATTCCTTGATTTTCTCGTGCATTGTTGTTCTTTTATTCTGCAACTGTAGTTGAACCTGGATTGCAATAATTATGATCGTTGTCTTGCATAATAAATAGTTTTTCACAATGTTTTAATGCAAAGAATATAGTTAATCATCATTGGTTAGTCCGAAGATATATTACAGCATCCTTTACACTATTTCAGCAAAGTTAATATAGTGTGGAACTCTATATTTATATGACCTATAGATGGTAGTAATCGGAAAACCAAACAGAGTTACGAAATTAATTAAAGGATTCAGAAGTATTATTAGTAATTGGTGAACCAAATAAAAAAATTCAAGACTGCAAATAGTGACGAGATGATTGAAAGGAAAATTTCGGAATATATTGATTAAAGGACTTTAAACGAATCATTAAATGTGATGGACTCGTTAAGGATTCAGTACGAGATATCAAAGATAAATGGACTAGTGAATCCCTAATTAAACAAATTGGACTCATCTGTCAACGTAAATATAAACATTTGTTATTGACATCGTGATAATAGTTATGAGAGATTGGATAAAATTCTTCTTGATCTCACAAATTGTCGTTATCTTATGTAAAGAGCTTCTATAATCGATGAAATAATATCTACAAATATGTCAATTTTTAATGCTATTATCCAATATCTGTCATCGACAACAGATCACCAATAACAACGACAATTTATAACTATTTTTCTTATATTTGATTTAGATTATCATTTCGAGTAAACATAACTATTAAGGATCATTAATCAAAATTCTATTATGAAGTTTTCACATTATTTTTAAAACTCACGGAGAGAAAAAGTGTTCCCAAAAAACGTTTTTCTAGTATTGCTATTTTGTATAGGAATAGTGAACAAATATTTGGAATAAATATATGATTATACTCTATTTGGAAAGAGCGTAGAGTAATAAATGCCCATCAAAAATGCAAAACCCTGAAATTTTAAGACGGTACTTTACGTCCAAAATTTGGAATATTTAAATGTGCCAACGATAAATAAGTGACTAGAGAGACTATTTTTCACATAATTGACCGTACTAAAATGTAAGTGGTTACCTAGATAATCCAAACGGCCATCCTTTTTTTCCAAAATTAAAGGATATCTTGATTTCTCTATCTATTTTAATACTCCCATTTGGTTTGTTTATATTTTACTTTGTATCATATCGTAGCGATAATTCGTTACGATTGGCGCTCAACGTTCTCTTCTCTCTTATTTTCAAAAAATAGACGCACCAGACGTGACAGAACATTATAATATGTACAGAGTGAGTTTTATACATGGAACGCCACAACTATCTCAAAAACGGATCGAATGATTTTCAAAAATTTTTGTGCGCAAAGATCTTGTGATACGTCCGGTATTATGGTGGTATCTACATTGTTGTCAGATCTTTCCTTTTTCCGGAAAAATAATGAAATTTGTTATTTTTAATAAATCACCCTATATATTTCGTGTTTTTAGAAATTTTTAAGAGGTACTGATTATTATAGCTACATATACAGTATCTTCACCAAAGTTACAATAAATATTGTACATTTAGATCACTACGATCGAATAAACTCGTTTAATTTGAATATTGTTTAATAATTTATCTGCTAATACAAATATCGTTAGAAGGTCTAGGGCCAGTAAGATGGTGAAAAGTTTAACAAAACTGGTTCAATAAAATATTCAAGTTAAAATTTAAAATGTTAAAAGTACATCCATATTTGCGGAATAGGAAAATTACGAATTCTAGAGAACATACAGTAAATGTTATTACAGCAGATGCTTAAAATGTTGTTCATTCATACAACAAGCCATACGTTAAAAATATTACATGTGGTTTTAACTGAATAAAATGTGATCTCACCATATATTGTTCTTCTGAACTATATTTATTGTATCAACGCTGTACTATGATAGAAATTTTTATAGTTGAATGAATCACACAATACCCTGAAAAGAATCACTCCTATCTATCAGTGACAATGAGATGTTGATACCACGAAAATCAACACTATTTGGTAATTGCATTGTTGTGAACTGCATTGTTTGTTATTGTTGTTATGATAACGCACAATATTTGCATTGAACTTTATTGTAACGTGGAGTAACGTAGTTAACTACTCGACCAGAGAATCGTATATATTATATTATCGTACATCCCCATGATAATACAATTAAAAATTTTTGTTGGATGTTATATAATTCACATATAATATGGAATACTAGATATTTTCATTTAAATACATTAAGCTGAGCCAAATCTCTTCATACCACCTCTGGAAATACACTTGGTATATCCGGAATAATCGTTGCGTCCATTTTGTGAAAAAAATATATAAAAACACAACTGCACACTTACTTATTGTTACGTATTTGAGTGAATTATTGAGAAAATCATTCTGGAAAAAGCGCAAATCGACAATTTGCTCATTTATTGTCAGTGTGAATATCATATTTTATTAAAGACTTAAAGAAAAGTCGAAACGTCAAAATTCATCTTTCTTTTAAAAAGTTATGAAGAAAAACTAATTTTAAAACAGAAGTGACCTAAAGTCAAGAACATTTAGATGCATTAATATATCAAAAGGTCTAAGAAATAAAAAATTTAAGAAATAAATGATAATTTGAGTGAGGAAAGGAAAAGAACGGATATCGACAAATACTTTTTCATTTCAAGTTTATTCACATCAACAGCTTTCTTAGATAGTAAGGTATGAAGGTGATGAGTTCACAATTTTCTTAATCAGAAGTTCAATTTACTTTCCTTTTTCAAATGAAAGTAAAATTCTTAATAAAGTATTCACTTTCCAACAAAATTATTTAATATGACCATTTTTCAAGTAAATTCTGCAATTCTCGTTGATACTTAAAATTCATAAACTTCATAAAACATTCTCGGCTTTTACACAAATTTGTCTCCCTCAACCATAAAACAAATTCCAGTTATTAGTCTATAACTTAATTCGTGCGGATTTTTTTTTCAAAATTTGAACGGTTATTTGAGAAAAACATGTACAATAGTATTATTCAAAGTTTTGCTGTTCTGAAGCTATGACTATTTCCCATCTTTCTGGCAATTTTTGGATCCCATTCCAAAATAACTGCATCGGCTTTGCAACCAAGAATTAATCAAGCCAATTTTTTATATTTTACTCTGATGTGAACCTTAATCAAGTGAGGGTGTTCTGCATCGAATGGAACAAATGGTAGTCAGAAGGAGCAAGGTCTGGGTTATAAGGCGGGTAAAGTGAAACTTTCCACCCACTGTTTTGCAAATAGTTCTTAACCGGAATAGCAACGTGGGGCCGAGCGTTGTCATGATGGAGAATTATTATTCCGGGAGTTTTTCAGCTACTGCTCTCTCCAAACGGATTAATTGTGTTCTCCATTGATGGTTCCACCCGGATTTAGTAGCTCATAATACAGTACACCCTTCTGATCCTACCAAAAAGAGAGCATTACCTACGCGCCAAGGATATTCGGCTTTGCAGTTGAATTGGCTGATTGGACTGATTTCAGATATGATTTTTACGATTGAGGTTATCGTAATAAATCTATTTCATTACCTGTAACAATCCGATGCAAATATGACTTCCTTCTGTGGCGTTCCAGTAGCATTTCGGACATGCAAAACCGACTTTCGACGTCTCTCGGCTTGAGTTCATGAGGAACCCAATTTCCTTATTTTTGAATATATCCAGGTGCTTTTAAAAGTTTTGAAATGACTGCTTGAGTGACACCCAAAGATTCTGCGAGCTCTTCTTGTGTTTGGTAACAATCTTCATCGAGTAATGCTTCCAGTTCTTCATCTTAAAACTTTTTTGGCTGCCCACCACTTTTAAATCGTTCAAACCACTTTTGGCACGTTCGCTCAGCTAGAGCATATTCACCATAAACTTCCACCAAATACGATAACTTTCGGCAGCATTTTTCTTCATATTAAAGTAATGAGGAAGAACTTCCCGCAAAAACAATTTTTCAATAAAAGTGGCTCTCAAACGTAGGTTCGGAATATTGGAACGATGTAATATTATACAAGTTACGCCATCTCTTATCAAACCGCACGAATTAAGTTAAAGACACTTATCTTACATTAAATGAGGTATGAACAAAATAAGTTATAGTTTATGATGAAAATTACCGACAATAACATACCTTTCAACTGGCTTTTCAAACGTACAATTTACAGTAGTTTCCTGTTATATCTATCTAATTAGACTAAACTTGAGGAAAGTATTCTCAATTTCGAGATGTTTAGATATCAACCACATATTTGAATACCTACTCATTATAAATATATTTCATCACAAACGATAATTGGATTGCCAAAGTAGTGCTTTTTCACAATGACAAGTAACGTAAATAATTGTATGTCAGATGATACTGTATCTAAATCAGTCAATTACAGATCTAATTAAAAAAAAAAAAGACGATTTCTGTCTATGTTTCTATGATATGGGTCTTTATCAGTGATATAGTATATAGTATATAGTGATAGGTAATAATTAGTTTATAAGTCTAATCAAATATTATTATTAGAATAGAAGTCGTTTACTAAGTAGAAGGCACTTTCCAGTAAATATGCCCTCAAATTATTGCGGAATGCGGGAAAATATGATATCGATTTGATTTAAATTGGCAAGTGATTGTGCATTTTTTTCTTTTTTTAAAATATTGAGCCCTTAACTAACTCGTGAATAGGTAAGTAAAGGTCGTGCTTTCCGTTCCTAAGTAGATAGCCGATCTTTCTGAAATTGGAGAAGCGTGCTTACGAATTGGTCAAACGGATTCAGAGATGAATAAGGAAGGAAGAGTCAGATTCTTAATCTTTTAAAGAAGTCGCTGCAGAGCCAAAAAGAGCTATTGGTATAATCACTGGACACCCCGACTACTGTTGTCGTTTCGAAAGAAACCAAAAGAAATCCGTCTAGCCCCTAAACAGGTACTTTGATACCTATTTAGGGACTACTGACTGGTAAACTGTCAGGGTGACTCAATATATCAACGTGTTAGCGGAGAAAATGTGTGGTTATATTTAGATTAGCTGTTTTTATATTGAATGTTACTGTTGTAGCTTTGAACAATGATTATAAGCAAAGTTGATTATTTTGGAAAAATCGTACAATGGTTCTGTAATTTAAGGGAATACAAGCATATAAGGGTTGCTACTTAAGTTTTGCTAAATGGCAACAAATATTTATAATTGGACATAGCTTCATTGTTTATCAAAATATTCTCCATCAAAAACGATTTTTGAATGCGTTTGAACTAATTGTTAAAAACTTCCAAAACATAAACATGTGGGTTCAACGCATCAATTGCTTCTTCAGGTGTAGAAAAACGTTGACCTCGCAAATTATTTTGATCTGTGAGAAAATCTCATCCAAGTGTCATCATTCTACGTTGTTCTAATGGAACGGTAAGTAC
Organism: Diorhabda elongata; assembly: GCA_026230145.1. Lineage (NCBI taxonomy): Eukaryota > Metazoa > Arthropoda > Insecta > Coleoptera > Chrysomelidae > Diorhabda > Diorhabda elongata. The sequence continues at coordinate 26,574,480 of CM047933.1, read as the reverse complement.
TTCGTGTGCTAGCAGCTTTTGTTGCATTTGTCTTGTCTTCATAAACCCGTGCAATCGATTGTTGTTCAGTTTTGGATTCATATACATAGATCCATGCACCGCAATTGAATTTTTTCAGCATTTATTAGCCTGAATCCACACAAAAATAATTCTGATAGCCGAATGTTCACGCAATATTAAATGTATACATGTAGAACTAATGCTCAGATATGTCTCAATGTCACATGAGAATTTTGCAATATCATTTCACGCACAGCATCAATTTTTTCTGGCAGAACTGCCGATTTTAGATTTCCTTCACGAACATTGTGGCTAAGGGGGTGCTTCATAACCAAATGTCGAAGCGAGTTTATCGACACACTGCTATTGGTTTGATCCATGTCATAATATAGAAAATGGACCAAGTTTCCAGTATCTGTAGACAACACAAATAACACTCGTATAAATCACTAGAGAATGATCTCAATGAAAGATTAGTTTGGTGAACGAATTATAGATCACTACACAGTAATAGCAATCAAGTAGAGAGCGTTTACTTTTAATTGATGAATCTACGAATAAATTGGAAGATTGACCGCAATGAGGATATTATCAAATAATCAATTTACAGCATTGGGAGTATTTCTTCCATGATTATAAGCGAGTTATTATATATAAAGTTATGATAAACTCATGTGCAAAAGTAATAAACGTAAAATTTGTCAGCTATGTAGTCATCAGTATTATTTTTCTTTATATGAAACTAATTTTTTTAGCAATATTTGATAGAACTTGATTTCTGAATTTTAAAAAATAGTTCAAATATGGGTCACAATATAAATCGATCTAATCTCAGTTTTAGTCATAATTCAACAGTCTATCAATCAAAAACTATTTCTTATAAAAATTGCCAATTAAATCATGGTAGACATGATCATCTGCAGTCTTCGAAATTGTCAGGTTGGTTAACTTATACCACTCTTTGAATGCCTGTACAGAAAAATAAAACAAGAAGAGTAATATCAGTTGCCCTAGGTGGACATTCCAATGATCTACGTCTTCCAATCCACCTTCCTCTAAACTGGTTGACCAGAAACCCTCCAAGATTATGAACATATTATTTGGTTGTACTTAAGTATGGAAGCACTACCATACGAAAATGTTCCGAAATAAATATGGATCAATGAATCTTCCCCTGACAATTTTTATCAAGATATATTTTTTGATGCGCTGGGTGTGTTTTTACTGTCTCCAATGATAATTTTCTAGAGCGTAGTAGCGACAATTGTGACGATTTATACTGTACTACTCAAAGAAAACGTTGCATTGACTGGAAAAACGGAAATATTGAAATATTTGGATCTTCATGAGAATGCCTCATGAAGATCTCACGTCTTGAACCACTCGAAATTTGATATTTATCAATTCTCGCTATAGTTATGTGAAGTTTGTCTTCTAGTGACAGCAAAACATGAAGTTCATATCGTCGCTGTGTTTTTTTTGTAAGTTTTATGACTTTTCAGCGTTTCTTCATCATAAACTCTGTATAATTGTTACTCATAATCTGTTACCATAACCATACACTATATAATAAAAAATTATCAACCATTATTCCTATTAATCAATAAAAAGTTGATAATGATGATGGAAGAAGGTTTGAGGTACATAAGTTTCTGTATAAATATCTCTTATCAATCTAGGCATTGCCTCAAATCCATAAGCACACTTTTATTGATATATTTCATAGGTAGAATATTGTTATGACTTAACTTCGCCCTAAAGCCGGTCCTGCTTGGATATAGAAAATATTCTAGAATTTGACGAAGGAGGAAATACCCTGGATTTGTTTAATATCAGTTTTCATATAAGTTTTTATGGCAAGCGGTTTATTTACATTATTTCTTTTAAGTAATTTCTATGAAGATCTATTTATTTATTTGTTTTCTTTCTTCATTTCTCTGGAGCTTTCGGATTTATTTTGGGATATATAGAATGCATTTGTGTAGCGTAGTTTAGTTCAGCTTATAACAAATAGTCGTGAAGAATTCAAATAAATTATTCGAGTTAGTTAAGTGATAGTGATAAGTGAATTGTTATAGGTAAATGTAGTGTATATTTTAGAAAGAGTGTGAATAAATACGAAAAAGATTACAATATGTTGAAAAAAATGGCATTATATCAACACGAAACAAATTAAAACAAGGAAATGAAGCAAAGAAAGTGGAAATAAATCAAAGACAACCTCTGAGGATAGAAGTACTGAATTATTGCTGATATAATAAAATGAATTTTTTGTTAAAATGTTGTTTCTTTTTATGAGCCCATATACTACATGGAATCTAACTCGTTGTTTTGTTAGCTTGGTTAGAAACTAGTTTATTGACATTGTGTGCTCATTCGTGATTTTATACTAGTTGTGAAACCATTTTTTACGTACCAAGCTGATTCAGCATATATTTTCAAATTGTATTAAAGCTGCTTACAAGTATTTTCGAATAAAAGTTATCGTAAAGATAATATTCCATACATGTTGTTTATGGATCTTGGAATGCATACATAAACATCGAACGTAAATTCAATATTTCACAAAAATATATTTCACAATGCTGCATCGGAATATAAAACGTTGGAATTTATTTTATTGCATATCCCAAATTGGTTGATATCATTCCTATGCAAAGTAGGAAACTGGATTTCTTTATATTTCTCTTTTTGAAACATGAAGACAGTGATTCTCCGAGCGGAAAAAACCTAATTTCCATTCATTAAATTGGATTCGTTAATACTGGTCTCCAGAAATATTGATATCCCAAATACATTATAATTATAAACATACGGGATTAACACTTCTTTTTTAAAAATTCATGGAAAATTAATTGAGTGATATAATCGCTGTGAATGCATTAAATTAACTGTCTTGTAAAGAATATTTATATAACCGAAATTACGATCTTTATTCAGCTTTTGAAAACTACATATTGTGAAGAAATTGTTATTCCAAAGCGGAGATGAATGGCACAATGGGTCTTACAGTTGATGCAAAAGTGAGAGATCATAAGGGTCGCTTAACATGATGAAATGCAATGCAAGTCGCAATATTTCTTGATCAACAGCAAGCGCAGATGAAGTTCATCTGATAGTTTATGCAACATCTTGACATTAACGGTATTGTGTCATTTTTATTTCATGCAAGTTGAAATCTAATTACTTTGGCTTAAAAGACCAGCTGACGTTCGTGAAACTTAGCTTCAATATTTTCATTGTTAAACTAGGTACAAAATATTAGATGAAATTAGAGGTTAGAAATTTGTTTATTCTTACTGTCTACAGAGACTTGCATGCAATTTATTGCATGTTGCATTGCATTATGTCAAGCGGCCTTAAATGATTCAGTACAATGGAAATGGAAATATTCTCAGAAAATTGGTCTGACATGAAAGAGCTGAACTTGATTTGTTCTTTAGAAGTACCTACAGAGTATATTCGATAATCTTCACAGGCAAGTTCTGAAAGTGGAGGTTTTCGATTCAGAAGCGATAAGTTTCGTCGGCCAAATTTCGTCATCAACATAAATCAACACGACATCTTGTCGGTGTAGAGACTTGACTTCACCAGTTCGTAGCCACAAGCAAAAGGTAACTTTATGGATCTTACAGACCACCAACAACAAAAAATGTGAGTTAACAACTTCTGGTAACTGGCAACCATAGATTTATTTTGTGATGTACAAACGTAGTCATTTTCGCAGGGGAAAACTGCCCTTCTTTTCTATATACAATTATGAACTTTATATCTGAGGTGTTGAGAATATTAACCCCTTATAGTATTACAGAATTGATAAGATTTCACGTTTAAATTTTACTCATTAGCTCGTAGAAATGATATCTCCGATGAGGAAATTCTTGATAGAAAAGACTGTGATAATTTTATGAGTCAATCACGTCCTAAATCTGTTAGCTTGAATAGAAAAAGATATTTATTCATTCCACTTAAAATCTTTGTTTTTCCCCCCTGTTTTATCCCCATACGAGGGCTGCTACTTAAGTTTTGAGATCATAAAGTTTGACATTTTCAATGGTGAACGTACTCAGAACGTGTTGTTATACAAGCGCTATTTGAGTTGTTTACAGTTACTTGAAACATTCTTCTTGCTCAAAAAATGGAATTGAATCGCGAACATTTTCAATCGATGACTTTCGACTTGGATTGACCTAACAACAGTGATTCGATAAACTTACTTTGGCTTTTGATAATGAAGTATCATCTCGAGCCATCTTGTTGCGTTGGTATTCCGAGGGGCGTCCAAAATCGACTGTTGTATCAGAAAATGTCGATGCTGTACGTAAACTGATATTGCAATTTTGTCATGTGACGTACAGTGAGATTGAAGCATACTCAAATTTACACTGAAAAAAGAGGCAATAATGATGAAGTGAAAAAATATAATGATGGAGATCATCAACGGATTGGTGACTGCTTTCCCCGAGAAAAGAGTCATTATTCGAAGACTGAGACCAAATAATACTTTAGTAGTTATTTAAACTATAGTGCTTTACATAGGTCTTTTAATAGTAAACATTCAGTAAAGTAGGCCGAAAATATTTTTATAAGATATTTAACTCAAATTCGCTCAACCACACACAATTGTAAACCAGAGAAGGCAAACAAGAGATGGGAAATGAATCACAAATAGTCTCAAATGCTCTGTAGTTTGTACAGTTGGTGTAGACCTTCAATAAGTTTTTAGTTTTCTAACTCATAGTTGGATGTACTATTAAAAACCACTGAGTGTTTACAACTTTGGTGTATACATTGGAAACGACAATGGCAATTTCACTTCTATGTGGCATGACGGACAAACACGACAAATGAAATTTATCCCCCGTATTTAAAGCAGTATGTTGTAGCAAAATAACATGCAATCTTAAATAATGACGCTGCACAAAATAAGAACAGGATGTTGTTGTACTTATAGTTTTATCTAATTGCAGGAGGGCTCATTGATGGAATACAACAAAAATATCTTGATTCAGGTCACTCATTTCTGAGTTGCTCGAATATATAAGAAAAAGAGGAAGTCGCAATGCCACGTACCTATGGATTTAATCAGATTAATTGTTTATTCACGGCTTACCCACCCCTATGTAGCAACATAATTGCAGATTATTGATTATCATCATTTCGATACTGCATCTCAATAGGCAACGTGAAAAAAAACCTGGAAAAGTGAAAAACTTTCTGTGATTTAGGATAATGGCAAGAAGTATACGTTTTTAAAAGGATCATTTCCATGGAAAATATTGCAAATTTTTCAATAAGGACCTTGGTGGAATGATGGACTACCCGTGTGAAGAAAGTGAAGTTTTCTCCAAGAATTGTTACTTTGAGTGCCTCTAGACACAAAGCCTAGTGATAGACAATAATATATAACACATGTGGTTTAAACACGATGAGGAATCTGTTCATTTTGCTGCAGCGGCAAGAGAAAAATGTCAAGGTAGACGCAATTGTTGGCCTCCAATATCAACCAACTTGAATCCTATCGATTTTTTATATGGGGCTATATGAAGTCCTTAATGTACGAAACAATCATCGAATCTAATAGCTAGAATTCAAGCTGCAGCAGAATTCATTCAATACCATCCAAATTTAGTCTCAAAGAAACATTTTTCAATAACAAAACGGTGTGATAAGTGTAATGAAGTAATCCATCATCAGTTTGAACAACTACTGTAACTTTGTCAATTTTGTTATTGTTGTAGTACAGTGGTGTAGAAAATAGGGGGATAAAAGTGACAAGCAACCCTGACAACGCTCTACTGGTTAAATTTGTTTTTGTCAAAATATTACTTCATATTGGTCACCAAATTTGAAAATTCAAAGGCGTTCTTGATGTATAGTAAACTTTTGATTTTGATTCAAAATTTTCAAAACCCTATATTTCAGCCACTAGGGTTTGTATTCCTAAATAGAAATGAGATCTCTCTGTGGTAGAGCGTTGTCGGTCGAACATAGAAACACACTGTATATGATGCATACTTTAGAAATTATTTCTACTCTTATGTACATCAACAAACTGAGTAAATATGTTCGTACTTTACAATAAAACACAAGGTTTTAATGGATTTAGTTTTCTGCTGTGTTTGCTCAACCTCATTTTTTGTAAAACTTCTTTTTTGTCGATTAATCACTCATATATCTCTACTCCAAAAAATGTGCTTCTACTAGGTTTTTTTTCGTCCGTCCGTCAGACTGTAGCAGCAGCAAGAAACATGCAGCTAGCTCGAGTTTTTTTGCATTTAATTTCTGTATAGTGTAGATGTGCCGTAACTAAGAAATTTCAAACATTTTTAAGAAAAAACTCAATTAAATTGAACTAAATGCGATCCCATTCATACCCTTGGCCAAATGACCTCAAATGAATTGACGTGAATCGACATCAATTGACATCATAAGAAATCAATTAATATCAAATGACAATTGGCTTCAATGGACATCAATTAATGTCATTTGAAGTCATTTCTCATTCCGTATAAACTAAGAAATAATGAGGACAAAATTATCAAGTCAATGAAGTTATTGATATTTTCCGTATTTCATTTTTCATAGAAATTTCGTTTTATAAATTGAGATTTTTATTAATATTCACTGATTGCTAACGGTATAAAATGCGCTATAGTCTATCGCGCCAAGATTGCGACTTTTTTACTTGTTCTGTACAAATTAAAAAGTTCTTCAAAAATTATACTGTAAAAGTTTTTGTGTCTATGAATGGGTGATAACACTGATAAACAAAGGAGGTGAATTTCAAAAAATACGTTTTTCTACGTCCGTTATAATATTCACGTTTTTTTTTTCATCCATTTGCATTCATAAAAAATGTAATTTCTGAATCAGTCCAAAAGCGTGAAAAAAGTGCTATAGACCAAAAAAATCTAAAACATCTGTCCTTGAAGAAATTAATAAGTTGCTGTTGCAAGCTCCTGATCATCATTATCTCATGCATAATATAATAGTAATGTAAAAATTTTTGTATGAAACTCGTGAGCAAAGTAACTTTTATTCACTCGTAGGAATTACCAAATTGTCAAACCGTCAAACCTGTATAGTTTCATTTTTATACCACAGCCAGGTGGATTCTACTGCCTTCTGAAACAAAGAGTTTCGGGAATCAATATTCATAAAATTGAATTAGTTCCCTAAAATGTCAAGTTAAATTCAGTTCAGAGCTGTATATCCGGTTTCAATAACAGTGACAGGTGGAATGCTTAATATGAATGATTGAGCGGAACCAGAACTCAAATGGTTATGCTATTTATTTTTAATATAAATGATATTTCACTGTCATTATACAGGTTTTTGATTCTAATCTTTACTATGGCATTGTAAAGTTTCTGTAGTTTTGCGTGCAGCTATTCAAAGTATCTCATATAAAATGTTCTGTCATTATTAATGTTGAATTGCCACCGAATGTAGAAAAGACTAATTGAACATATCATGCAATGAACTTCCTTTCTTCATAATTCGAACGCTTTAATTGTTGTATTAAGCTATACAATGCGGTTCATATGTATGGAATAAATTCAATTTTAGCGATATTATTCTTAAATTGACAATTTACAGCATGAAAATATTACCCTCCTCCAGCACCCACTCCGAATTATAGGCAAAATTTTAAATAAGAAAGTGAATCTAAATGTCTGTGGAAACGGCACTAAGACCCTTTTGAATTTACACAATTGACAAATTGTGTAATTTGTCAATTGTGTAATTTTGATTCATGCTAGTAAACAAATATCAAAACCTTTGTACAGAATATAATTTTAATACCACATAGCAGCAATATTTCTTAACAAACTTGGTGTGTTCATTTCTCTGTGTTTCTGATTCAACACGTTTTTTTCTTAATTTAACAAGAAGTGCGTCTTGAACATTTATATTCTGACAGTGGTGTTGAGTGTCAATCATTTCTAGTTATTGAGTTACCTATCGAAAAAATCCGATAGCTAGAAGATCATGCTCATCAGAAAGTTTCTATGAAGTTTATCTGACTCTTCCCAAATATTTTTTGTCGCGTAGAATAGCAATTTTTAACTATTTATTTATTATTCACTTTTTGTATTATTTTGATCAACGTTATACTTTTTTGGTTCATTTATTTAATCAATGCTGCAGATAAAATGGACCCAGATGTATCAATGAAAATAGACTATTAACAAATGCAGCATTCCTCAAATAAAAAAAGGTATTGGATATAATATATTTGCTAGGAAAAAAATCCACTCTTTTATATATAATTTATAATATAAAAACTATAAACAAATCCTGAACCCGGTTTGATCCTACGGGATTCACCTATTGGGATTCCAAAATAAATTGCTAAGCCACTTCGTTGGTAGTTTCGATGCAAAACTGGAAAAACCTGAATTGACATTTCATTCTTCAGATTCTGTGTATTCAAGATGATGATTTTGGATGCCAGAGATATTTTAGGAATTGGAATATTTGCTTCTCATTTTATCTGACATCCAATCCTATTTTCATCCCATAGATAAACAATAGATTACATTTTCAATATTCCTGTTGTCGAAATAGCGACCTCCATCGGAATCAGAATAGAAACCTCTAAAGTAGGTAACCCCCAAGAGTCACGAGCAGTGGTTTTCAAAACACGTGATTTCGAGACAATACTACAGGTCAACACCAACCTATAGAGGAGTGTGAAAAATACGATGTGAGTTTGTTAGTGTGGTAACAGATCAAAGAGCAAAATACCACATCTTAGTGTTACGGCTAAGACAACTCGGAAACTGAATGAGATTCCCAGTTTCAAGACTTCAATAGTCATTTAGGATAGAGTGAAATTGTTATTGGTTGCGCTTACGATCAGATTACAATATTGGATAAACCTTCACAGTTTCATTTAGAAAGAGTCTTCCATTATATTAGATCTTCGGAACACAATAATCAATTTAGTGACGAACGAAACATTTTATCCTTGGCAATATTTTGTTAAATGTTAAATCCTTCCTACAGCGGCGAGACTCGAAATCAAAGTAAAAATTTACTTTAGTGAAAATATTTTATTTCAACGCGATGACTACAACAGATGGTGACAGAACAAAACGTTTTTTGTTGAATTATGAAATGAGAAAAATGCTGAGTAAACTAAAATTAAATAACATGAAAATGTTAATTATGGCGTTAATGGAATATTTACACTTGTTTGCTGACAACCATAAAAATTGTGGTCATATCATTGTAGATTATGTGGGGACTCTTTTGTCAGCTTTTTAAATAAAATTGTATTTTATGTAAAGAGGTCGATATAAGTTAGGTAACAAATTTGCATTAATAGAAAAAAAATGTTGCGCCATAATGAATTTATTGAAAATAAATTACGAAAAGGATACGAAAAATGGTATTTGTAAATATTTAAATTGATGCCCATCTTGATCAACGTTTTCACAGCAACATGTATCAACTGAAAGTCAGATCTGGCGAAGCTTGTGAAGCTGTCCACGAAAAGTTTCAAACTCTTCTTCAATTGCAGTTCGGAGTCAAGAAGGATGCGTGGTGTACTTGCAAAAACGCGATCCTTGAGAAACCCCCACAGGACGAAATCACAGAGTATCAGGTCGTATGACCGTCCAGGCCACTCAACGAATCCTCATTAAGGTACTCCCACACTCAAAATGCATATTGTGACGAAACTCCATCCTACATGAAATGACGAGTGCTGGATTGTTGTCAATTTGCCCACGTAAATCTTCGAGCAGTTTCAGATAAATTTCCCTAAATATAAATAAATTCCCTCACAAAAATACGGACCCTCGAGAACTTCCGTTAGGATACCAATTTTGTGAAAGCGATACCTGTATCCCGATTCAGTGTTAAGTAAAATATTAGTAAATCATTAGTTTTCATTCGTTTGATTTTAAATTTGGATTGAGTGGTTTTGATCCATATTTTCTGAAATTTTTATCGCAGACACACCATAAGCTCATTTATATTTTTGATTGAGGTTACTTTTGGATTTGAACTTGATTCATAAATAATTTACAATATGAGTTTTTGGATTCATCAAAGCTTATACTCGAATAAATTTTGCTGTATTAGCTTCTTACCTGTCTTGAATTTTCCTAAAAAATTTGAAAGATTTACTCAACAATTTTCTCCGCCGAAAAACAAATTAATTCCTTTTTATTTTTTGACGGTATTATTAGTCTCTGGGATTTTTCTTTCATATCTTCTTTCTCCTTATTTGGTCTATCCATTTCTTTTTCTCTTGATATTTCTTTCTGTTTCCATCATTTTTAAAGTCTTCTCAATCTCTAAATGTATTAGTACCAATTCAACTTCTTTTTCTCTATTTTCTTATTTGGTTCTCATTCCGTTATTTGTTTCATCTCACCTTAACTTCCACGTTTTTCCCGCTTTGGTTTCCCCGCCATTTTCATTCAAGTACTTCATCTGAATTGAACTCAGCTTCATCCTTCTTCATTGAGGTCGAATTATCATTGACATCTCGATTTTTACACTTTTTTTCGCCCTTTACATTCCATTAATTTCTCATTTCAGTCCTGTTGCACCTAATTTATGATCATCTATTGGTATTCAAGTTCATTATCATATTTTTCCATATATTTTATTCCATATATTCACCAATTTCTCATTTTTCATATCATCTTCATAACGTATTCAATTCAGTTTTACTGCTTTTGAAATAGTATTCAAATATTTCAGATTTCGATGTGATACAATTAACTATTAAGAATTATTCATCTTTGTATTCTTACTCATAATGTGACATTTTTTGATATATCAATAATCCAAATACAACTGGTCAATTTAAATCCGTAATTATATACAGAGTTTCATCATACATCACAGTTTATGAGCTGTTGATTGAATGAAACATTATAATCATGTTCTTGTTCACTCATCACTGTTAGATACTTGGGGATACCAAATAACAAATTATACCAAATTATAATTGTAGTATACTTGAAGAAGAATAGAAACTGAAAAAACTTATGGAACTACTATAATACAACGACTATATAAATCATGAATTGACGTTTCATTCTTTAGATTCAATGTATTCAAGATGATTATTTTGGACGCCAGGTAGATTATAGAAAATCCAATCCTATTTCAATTACAATATTTTCTCTGTCAATTTTTCGTACTATTTCGAGAAGAAAATAATAAAACAATGAAAAAAGTTTGACTTTTCAGCAAAATATCTTCTATTTGACAGACTATCTAATGTTATGACGGTCTGAAGCTTCACTGAAAACTTTTTAACGTTTTCATCAACTATTTTTTGTTGCATGTGAATAAATAAACTCTTCCATTAACAACTATTGCATAAACCATAGAACACTGGGAGAATATTGATAAGTCTTCGTACACTTTACAATTTTTTTGTGTTTATAAACATTAATCACCTCATTTTTTGCTGTTCTTGAATTTCTGTTTGGTTTGTATATAAAGCCGCGTTTACACCGGAGCGATGTTTTCAACAGAAAATTCCATGTTATTAACAAGATTTATATTATCCATCCAAAGTCGGTAAAGATCAAAGGAAATGTTTTAAACATAACATATGTTAACATCAGTTAATAACAAAAATGTTAAAAACTTGTGTTATTAACTCCGGTGTAAACGCGGCTTAAGATTACTTATATTAGTTTATATATGTACCTGTATATAAACTAATATGAGTAATTTGAATTCTATGGATTGGCAGTGAACGCGAAAAGTTCGTTCTTTTTCTGATAATGTGTCACTCGTATATTTGGATAATTTGAACAAGAATTACAAGTCGAGTTTTTCACTTGATGCTCAAAGGTACCCTGAATAGTCACCATAACGTCCATCTGGTAAATTATATGAAGCTGCAAGAGTTCTCAAAATGACTGCTTGTAGGCCGTCGACCAAAAATCCACGATTTTTACCCGATAGAACTGATTGAATGAGTCACCAAAAAAAATTTTTAGACTTTTTTAAAAGTACCTATGTTGAACAAATTCCATTAATCATGGGCTTGTCGAACCAATTAGTTAATTTCAAGAAATTTAGGTATAGAAGACAACAAAGATCGTTTATCATGTCACTGAGATAACTTGGATAATTTCATGCTACATTAAACTCTCTCAATTACAAACTATTTTGAATTATGGTTGATGATATGGACAAATAAATTGGTATACTTTTAAAGCCGCAAGATTCCAAATTATACACGGGTTATACATTTGACAATGATTGGCCACAATTTGCGTGAAAAAGTGTGATGATCTATCAGCTGTGAAAAAATTAGAGGGTGGAAATCAACTCCAATTTCATAAAATAACAAAATAGCTATAAATAATAAATAAATAACGCATAATTCAAAAATGCGGCAGCAGATAAATACTTGTATGGCTCGACCGCTCGATAAAGAGGAACTTAAACGTTCCACAAGCTTTGATTGGCTGAACCTTATTGTTAATTTGCGATTAATCTATGCGTTATAGAGACGGTTGGTGATATTAAAATGATTTTTTTCGTTTAATAAAGTGATATAACTCGCATGCGAAATTTTTGAAACACCCTGTATAACAAACAAACTTGTACCATTACAATGCAGTACCTGAATAGTACATTTTTATTCTCTCATTCGCAATTAATTGAAAAATAACAAAAAATGCTGAAAATGAACCAAACGTTTAAAAGTATTTTATGATAATATGGAAATTGGAAAATATTGGAAACTATAGGAGACGAGAGGTCACCAATACTGATTGTTTCACCTATGTTTTATTGTGGGATCATGGCAGTAAAAAATACATTCATTTGCTTTATTTGTAAAATTGTTCTAACGAACAATTTGTCAATGACAGATAGGGGGATGTCTCGACCTCCTAAAACATAATTTTCTTAAGGTGAAACTCCGAGGACTTGGAGCTGGTAATCCCAGAAAAAACTGATACTTGCAAGTTACAAATCAATGTTTTATCCCCAAATTCATGTTACAACGCTAGAGATGTGTTAAACCAATGAATCTATTCCAAACACTTATATCTACACGAAAAATTACATTCGTATTCTCGATAATTCTTGAAAAGTCAACCATTCACTGCTTGAATATATTCAGCAAGAAGGAGGCTTGGATGTACCTTTTTAACTAGATCTTCCTTATCAGTAAGTGATAGAAACGGTAGTTAAGCGAATAATGAGAGGAATCAATATGAAAAAGGTTCCTGGATATGATTTAATCCCTGTCAAAATTTTACAAAAACTATCAGAAAAAATATACAATCTTATATACATACATATTTGATGCCATGCCTATGCTCAAAGAAAGTTGTCTAAATATCGGATGACCTAGATAATATATCAAAAACAAATAATACCAAACGATCAATTTGGATTTCGCTATGAGCATGAGACGGTAGAGTTAATCCATAGGCTAATTAATCGAACTAATAGGAATATGAAAGATATAGTTCTGCAGCCTTCCCCGATATATTCCAAACTTTTGATAAAATTTCGGATAACGGACTGCAAGTTAAACATCAAAAACAACTCTCGTCCCCAATATCAACTCCTTAAATCATACATAATCAACAAACACTTAACTGTTACACATGACAATAAACTGGATGATATCCAACATACAATCAAACGCTCCATAAACGAGAGTCTTAAGACATAAGGTACACTACTTCAAGATCCTCGTACCAACATATTCTGATAATACTGTTGTGGTATCATCTCATACTTATCGAACAATGGCCTACAACATCCTACAAGTTACCCCAAACAATCTCAAGTGCTGGCTGAAAACATGGCGGACTGAAGATAACGAATCAAAATCGATATACATGTTCATCAGTAAATATTCCCAATTTCAGAAAAATCGTTGTTCGGTTATCCACTTGGGATCGCGGAGCACGACCTTTACCTACTTACTCCACGTTCATTATTAGTTAAGGGCTATACAATACAAAAAAAATGCACAATAATTTGCCAATTGAAATTAAATCATCTTTTCCAGCATTCTGCCGCCGCCAGTAATCGACTTCTGTTCTATTAATAATATTTAGTTCTGGACATGCTGCATACCGGTTTAATTTTTGCTGTGGACTTATAAACTAATTATTACCTAGTACTTTTACCTATAATTTTGTTATTTATTATGGTTTTCTTCTGTATATTGAAATTTTATTTTATTTGTATCTTGATTTATTTATTTTTATGTTTGTTTTTTTAGTTTTCACAAGCATCTCTCTATAAAAAATTGTAAAATTGCACTAGAAGAGAACGCAAAATAATTAGGCATGCATTGAAAGACGTCTTACTTGGAGAAAACATATATATGCAAAGCGTAAGCAACCAGAAATCACACTACTTCAATTGTTCTGGCTTATTGGCGGAAAAAAGTAACTGTCTTTCAGACGCTCCGACAATGTGCTACATGCTATAGTTGACGCACCTATGTCTCAGCATATTATCCCACTGGAATCGGTAGAAGAAGCCATACATCATTTTAGTACCAAATATAGTGACAGCTCAATCCAATGTGCTAATCAATCAATTGAATGTGTGCGACAATAGTGAAGTGTAGAGATTGAAACACCTGCTGCTCTTCTAATCGAAGAACACATATTTGCTTAGATACTAAGTCATATAGAAACATCAAAAAAACGACACAACAAAAAAAAATCTACAGAATAAGACTTAGATTAGGTTTTATTTGAAAGGTTAGTCCACGAGTGTTGCACTTGTTCTCTTAAAACTGAAAAAAAGTTTTTCTCAGTAGGTATCTAAATTATAAAATTATTGGTTACAATTTTTATAGAGATTGGACCGATTTTTATTATCTTTATATGCCACGTTTTCAAAGATGTTGACAAAAGACTAAACTAAACTGAAGTAAAGTGAATTTGCACAGCTTGAAAAATTTTTTTACTTTATCTGAATTATTGACTACCAGTCACTCAAGGAAATGTTGCTATTTCCATTCACACTCAGGTACTGTTTCCTTTAATTCTGAATGGAAATCGACAGTGTCGACTGCTACAGAAATTATCGGTAATGAAACATGAAATTTACAAATTCAAACAAGTCTCTACGAACAAATTCTTGCCAAATTGGGCGACAAATGAACAGTGATCTCCACTATCTGGAAATTTTGAATCAATAAGTAGACCTGGCAATGTTTGACGAGTATTTTTGACCAGTTTATTTTCTTGTTCAACTTTCGAATGAAATCTTTTTCGTGTACTTTTGCTATATTTGTTTGTTTATTTCAATTTTGGCACAGCTCTACCTCCATTTATGTTCACAGAAAGTTTATCCGAAGCATTGTAAATGAATTGCATACCATTTGGATGAGTTGTTTTATAGTACCCTCTATTTGGATTAGTTTGCTTCCGGTTGAAGTTTTAGATGCTGATGTTATACTAAAGTTGTTTCAAAAATATCTAAATGGTATGCTCTCCAATTTTTATTCTTAGCACGGTTATTTTACACTCTGATTCATATTATTTCATTCTTTATTATTCTATTGCACAAATTCAATCGCTCCTTATCGCTTTTTATAGCTCAAGATATTATTTTGGGCCAAATAAAACCAAACATTTTATTTCTGAAACTCTTTTTCAATGATTTAAGATGTTATAAAGGGATTTATCTCTCGGGTCATAAAAGTGTTGTTCTCATTGATTTTTCAATGAACTATAAAGTTATTTTCATTATAATTATATAAAATAAAACTACTTTGTTTTCGCCGTGTTTTATGCCATTTGTGCAGATTTTTGTTTTTTCAATCAATAAATTTATCACTGCTGAAACTCGTAGGATTGACTTGGGCAATAGTCTAGTAAATTTTTTTGTAAGGCCAATTATTCATAAAATATTTCATGGGAGTTGTTGATTCTTCAAAACATTGAATTAAATATTCTTCTAGGTATAACGACTATTTATTAAAGATACTGAATCCGTTAATTTATTATATTTGTGAAAAGCTACTAAAGGCATAAATTATTCCATTAAATATTTGGAGAGGAAATCTAGATGTTCCGACCATATTGACCCTTCACTTTTCCATTAATAGCAAAAGCGCAATAGTTTTGAAGGTCACTGCACTTCAGGTAACCTATGAGTCATACTTTCTTTCTCATTTTACCGGAAGGGATTTTCCAAAAAGTTACTTCCCAGAAACAAGCTTCTATTGGTCATAGACGCGAAATTCTTGAATTATTATATAAATTATTTCTAATTGATTATTGACAGTATCTTTGAGTGTTTAGATCTTGTTTTATTTGAACTACTATGGAGAGGAAAACGTATTTCTCAACTCCATAATAGTAGGTTTGAAATTTTTTAGTATTTCCTCAAGAAATATTGTTCTTCATTTACCAGGAATGAAAGGGAAAGCACGTGGAATCAGAGGTGAGTCGGGAATTTTCTCATTAATTATAAGCTTTTTAAGCGAAGAAATTATTCATCAAACTGTTGATCCTACAAATGAAGATATTGTTTAATCACAAAACAAGTATAATGTTTCTCAATATTTCTTAGACCACAGAGATGTTTTGGAGATCAGACAATGACGCTTTTCTGTCTGATGAGTCAAATTCCAAAGACAAAGATTAAGTTCATATAAATGATGATAATCATAATCATAAACTCACTTCAAACAAACCAGATGGTGTTGTAAGTTTCGAGTTAGGAAATGATTAAGAAATAATTTGGTCGGATAAACCTTTAGGTCCAAAATTTTCTAGGACTTCTCCAAAAAATATTGTTCTTCATTTACCAGGACCGGAAGAGAAAACACGTGGAATCAATTTCTTCTTCCCTCAGATGTATTAAAAATAGGCAAAATAAATCCTGGTCCACTAAAAGCTTACATCTATCTGCAAAGAACATGCGATCTTTACCTCACGCATATTTACTGGAAAGTGCCTTCTACTTTGTAAAAGAACTTCTATTCTTATAATAATATTCAATTTCGGGCATGCTGCATATTGGTTTCAATTTTTGCTATCGTCTTATATACGACTTATATACTGATTATTACGTATTACTATTAGCTATAATTTTGGTTCTCTTTGTGCTTTTCTTCTTGATTTTTATTTTAATTGTATTTTTATTTAGTTCTTCCAATGTTTTTTCTTAGTTTTAACAAGCTTTTTTTTATAAATTGTAACAATTTCTTAGACAATAAAACATTTCTCTTTCTCTCAAAAGTGAGTCTGAAATTGTTTTCATCATTTTGAAGCTTTATAAGCGAAGAAATCATTAACAAATCTGTACCTCAGAACCAGACGAATGTAAGTCCGTATATTACAATTTTCAGGTTAATACACCTTTGTATGTAAAATTTGGTTTTACATTAAGCTATAACAACTTATGTCCTCTGAAAAATTCTCTTTTGTATTTTGATTATGGGTCCATTCCAAAGTGTTTAATGAAGACGTCAACTTATCTTTCCACTTGCCAGACAACGACACTTGCGATGTTTGTGACGAACTGGACTGCCAAATTAAAAGTGAAAAAGATGAAGCAAAACTTAAGACAAAGTAAAAGCTTGTGCTACTGAAGGCCTTAAAGTTGTTATGTCTGATCTCCAAAAGTGCCTTCCAACTCCAGATTTGAAGAATTCCCAAAACTTTTTTTCAAGACAACTTTGGACATTAAATAGCACAAATTATGACGCCACCTTGGATAAAACTTGGTGTATGATCTGGGATGAAACTATAGCCGGTCGAAGAAGAATAATGAAGAGCTTAGAAATCCTGAGAAACCTGTTGAAATCTTAACAGTCTGGACCGATAACTGTAGTGGCCAGAACAGGAATATCAACATGGCTTTTATGTATTTATGGCTGATGGAAAAGGCTCCGACTGAAAGAAGTCAACCAGGCATAGTGTCATCGAAAGAGCGAAAAAAATATTAAAAACCACACTATTTTCACTTTGATAATATTGTTGTATATGAGTGCAGTGCTAGAGATGTTCTCCTCTATATATGGTCCTTCAATATTCAGAAGTACCATACCAAGGAAGCGTTTCCATTTCTTTCTGAGTAACCTTCGTTTGACAGTGAAATTATAAGAAAAATAAGTCAATCATTGGATAAGTTTGCAGCTTTTCGCAAATTATGGGACATTTCCGTTTTCAACTGTTCCCAATGGTACACTTTATCAGAATACATTATTGTAGATGAAACCCTTCTTAGCTTCCGAGGACGGTGCTAATTCAAAACTTATAATCCTAGTAATATGGATAAGCATGGGCTGAACATCTTCAAGTGCGTACTTTTTTCCTTCTTAGCCGGGATACTATATGTTGGAGAAGAAGAGCATAAAACGATAAGTGGAATATCATTACCTACCCAGTTCGCATTGGACCTAATAAATCATATCATGGAACAAACAAAAACACCAGATCTGACAATTTATTTGCATCTTATGAACTGACTAAAATATAACTTACTTTTGCTGGGACCATAAGGTAAAACAATCCACATATTCCACCATAGATGTTAGTAAGTGGTCTAAAGGAAGCTCCAATCTTCAAATATCAAGATGACAAAAAGTTCTTATGTCTCCTAAATGTATTCGATAGGAGACATTGACCGCAAATGAAGATTGCCAGATGAAATGTACTTTTATAACATCACCAAAAGAGGAGTGGATGTGCTCGACAAACTTGGATAAAACGACTGAATGATATAGTCGAAGTAGACTTTGCGTTTATTTCAGATATTTTACCTGTGAATAGATTCGTGAGATATAAATGAAACTGTGACCTTGAGTATAACTGAAATAATACAAGATCGACAATTTCAAGCCTCAAGTGATAAATAATTTACAATTCCAAAGGAGCTAAGAAATACTATACACACGGTTTTAGGCACAACAGAGAAGCCTAAAATAGTAGCTGATCCCCAGTAACCATAAAAAGGGAGACTTATGCCTATGAAGAAAAGACAGAGAAGGAAATGCATTTTGCATGGAATGTAATCGATGCTTAAAACCTTAAAAGAGCACACAATGTTTCAAAAAAATAGCATCTGAACAAGCTTCTCGATTTAACTATATTAGTGACTGTTGGTTATTCAATAAATTTTTTACCTTTTATATTTTGATTTATTTTTCATCTGTTAGAGATTATTTGTCCCTAAGCAATATTAATTAACTTATCAACAGTTGAATAAATCCAAATGTCTATTTTTCTGTTAACTATTATTTTGAATGATAACATAAAATAATATGCGATACTATTGAAATTATCTGTAAAAAAAGTTATTTTTGGAAATAGGGGGTCGGATGTGACCCCACGATAAATCGACCTTAACCGGCTTAATAATAGAATCAAAAATTTTTCATAATAAATTTCGTATATTAGAAAATATATTAAAAATAGGTAGACAACAAAAATCCTTGACAGAATATTTTTAATTATTTTTTAAAAAATGATTTCTCATAAAATAAATAATGAAATTTTATACTGGAATTAAAGTATAAAACATAAAAAATGTGCAGACGTAGTGTTGACTACTATTTACCAAGACGAATTACTGGGTTAACAGGTAAAAACAGGTATGTCAATACTAGTAACATTTACTTTTAAGAACAATATATGTAAATTCTATGTGGCTTAATGCAACTGATTCTATATGTGCGAAGTTAATCCCTCTAAGCTAAGGTTGGCAACACATTTTAACGGAGATCAAACTCCTCCAAAAATCCAAGACATTATTAAAATGCAAGTTAATGAGAAAGTACTTGAAGAGTCAGATGAATCCGAGAATCGTAATTTAAGTTCAGATCAATCAGATATTGAATAGAAAATATTTATTAAATTTTTTTTTTCATTAATATTATTTTTGTATTTTTTTTGTTCTGTAATAAAATTTTTTAATATCATACAAGATCTTCAATCTATCTTTTTGTTATTTTTCTATTTGAATTTTTGGCAGTCAACTTTATTTCCTTTTAATTTTTTTCAAAACGAGCAAAAACATTTCAAAGTAAGTGAATAATGTTTCTATTGATTAAGTTATTATATTTCTTCTTCAGATATGTATATTATTATACTTATAAGTTAATTTATTTGTTGTAACTTATTTGTTGAATTTATGTTATATTATTTAATATTTTTGTCTTATATTAAATATATTAGATTGTAATGTTTTTAATTAATTAATTTGTTTGCAACATATTTTCAGTTGCTCCAGAATAACACATACTGATTTATATTAACTAATCAAGTGAAAGTAACTAGTATTGACATATACTTATACCTGTAAACCCAGTAGTTCGTCCAGGTAAATAATAGTCAACCCTACGTCTCCACTTTCTATACGTTTTAAACTTTAAGTCTAGTATAAAATTTTATTATTATTTTCATGTTGCAACATTTTATGAAAAATCATTTTTTTAAAAATAATTAAAAATATTCTGCCCAGGATTTAACATATCTTCTAATATACGAAATTTATTATAAAATATGATTCTATTATCAGCCCGGTGAAAGTCGATTTAGGATCGGATCTTCTACTACATGTACGAGTATAAGAATTCACCTTACCTACAAAAGGTTAAGAGAATGCAATTGAGCAATTGAACCGTATGAATGCCGCTCATAACATACACCGATGGATAAAATTACGAGAGGCTTATATCCATTCATATGAGTTGAATGATGATAATGCCTCAATTCAATGTTTTTCTGTATATTCCAGTCGTATTTTGCAATCATTTCTTCATTTTCGTCATAATATTCTATACGGATCACCTATAGATTTTATATTCAAAGATTTTCATCACTTCCTAAAAACTCTCTATATCCTTGAGTACCTCAAAATGGGCGAACAGCTGTTTTCAATTATTACAACGCATAGTGCAACAAGTGGCTTCGAAATTGCAAGACACTTCGTGTTCCTTCACATCCAACTTACTTACGAGATTAACCACTATGCGACTCCCAGATTTTGCTTCTAACAACACCAACTACTGGAAAATCAACATTTTTATACAGCTGAAAATGCCACGACAAAGCGAGTGAAAATTATTCCCAATGAATCTTTCCTGAAATGCTTTTAACGTTGAGATGAGTAGTCAATTCATATTTGATGTTATTTTGTTTTTAATTGAATATTTCGCACACCAAATATCCAAATATTTGTCACCGAGTCTCGAAACGGATATAAAGATGGTGTTCGAAAAATGAGCGGAATAAAAATAAAATTAATAAAGACAGAAGTTTAACTTTCCTCAGTTTCTAAACCGACTTTATTCTTTCTATATGTGTTTAATGCTATTAGTGAAAGGTATATAGATGTTAATCCAAGAAAACAATTCTAGAACATGCTAGAAACAACGGTGGAAAGTATCTATTTTTATTCTTCGAGAGTCCCGACACACTAAATATGTAAAACTTAAAACGGCTTCTTGTGAATTAATCCAGACGTGTTTCGACGATTTTTCTATCTTTATGACAGACTCCATTTGTGTTAAGTTCCTTTACAGTTTGTCACATTTTTCCATCTACATTTGTTCCTTTTATATATGATAAAAATAATCTCAGCTTATTTTATGTATATCCTTGTTAGAGCATAACTTGAAGCGTATCCTGAATATGGAATAAGAAATAATCTTAGATAGAAATAGGTAAATCAAATCTAAAAGCGTGTTACACTCTTATATAAATTTGTTTCATATGAATAATGTTCATACATTTCATCAAGTTTCTATACATCTGGGCTTCACTCTAATTTCCAATTACATAACTTATTTAATAATAATTTCATAGCAGAAACGAAGTCATTTATATAAATTATTGAATAATCAGGAATAAATAGTAATAAATAAAAATTAATTACAACTCTATCAAGGTAGTAGCGTCAAGTTGGCAGAATCAATAAAAAATATACAAAATTTGTAGCTAAAGTCGTAGCAAATTTTATTACAATAACTTTCCATCTAAATGTGAAAATTTTCAGTGGAAATGACTCGATCAGATGAGCAATCACTCTCCGAAAAACTAGACGATAGCAAGCTCAGCCTTTTCTTATTAATATTCAGTCCACAAGACACAAAACAAATTCATTATATCTTTTTCTAAAGGAACTCAATTTTGCTCCACTTAAAATTGGTCAAATAATAATGACCCTGTTTTTGTCAAAAACTATACTACAGCAGCCAGATTGGAGAGAATTAATTTAGCTCATGGAGTTACTGTGATTATGTACACAAAGTCTTTTCCGAAATAACACAGTTCAATATTCAATGTCTAAGAAAGTATTCGAATTCTTTATCGTCTACCATAACCTCTATATTGTTTCTAGTCATAGAACAGATGACACTGATGTGTATACTTCCTGTCATGATTTATTGACCTTACCTGAGTCTGCGTCTGAAAAACAAATTAATGTTATCTGGCGATCTTTATCTAACCTAAGAAAATTTTCAGCATGTGACAATAAAAGCCGCCTAAGATATTTACTATAATTATAGACGCCATTCTCGTATTTTTGCAAAAGAAACATGTACAATTTCGAATTATATAAGAAATAAGGCTTACAAACTTCTGTACATACAAATAACACCAACATTGACGTCACTGAATTTGTAGAATCCCTAGGGCTTGTTTTAAACAATTCTTTTAAATGGGAGTTATATATCACCGCTTCATCTTTGAAATTAAGAATTGAGAAACTGAACTCTACAACTCAACCTCTACAACAGTATATTACGCCCATTTTAAATCGCATCTTCGATACTCCTATCCCCTCAGGGGTACGTGTTGTGCCACTCAATTTGAGTAAATGTTGAAACTACAAAAAAGAGCTCTTAGATATTCACTCAGACTAAATAGTAGGACTCACTGCCTGAACTTTTGTGATATTCAAAGTATTAACTCTTTCTTCACATTAATAAAGCCATAATCAAAATGAGATTTTAGATTTATGTATATAAACATATTCTTGATACATTATATTATTTATAATGATAGGAGGGTTATTGTCGAAGAGTCAATATTAATTTATATGTACGTGGTATATGTTTTTTAAGCAACTATAATTGTTTTCTAACTCGTTTGATCTGATTTTCGTTTCCTGTTTCAGAATCTCAGTAATTTGAGTGTATATGATTCGTGCTACATAACTTAACTATCTGAACAGACAAATGTACTACCTAATAGTGCACGAATGTCGAAATATTTTCTTTATGACATATTGCATTCGAATGATCACAGTCGCCTTCCTGCACATCCAACTAAATTCACTATTTCAACTTGCTATGTTACCACAAGTTTTATTTTTTGAGATACTGCTATTAGATTAAAATGCTCAAAGTCCTGTTTGACTTTTGTACTGAATATTCACGCTTGCATCATATCTACGAATTATCGTCCCAGATATTTGAAAGCTTGACCGTTCTTCCTTGCTCTAATGGAACGGTGAAGACATACCTATTTATTCCAAAACACCAAGCGACCATTTGGTGGAATGCGCTCATTTTAAAAGACCCATAGAGGCGATTAGTGTTTAGTATCAATTTCAAAAGTATAAATCCTTTACGAAATTCATCCTGTAGCGAAGTGCGACCCAGCGAAACTCTGCTGTTGGTTTGAACTACGTCGAAAGTCATAGAAAATCATCGCACGAAAATGTTTTTTGATTATTTTGACCAAGACTAATGTTCCAAGTATCTGTTAATAGCACTCGTATGACAACACGTTCTGAGTACGTTCACCAAAAATATCTAACTTTGTGATGGCGATGTTCGACTTGATATATTCACATTAGTATTGCCATATCTCAAAACTTGAGTAGCAGCCTTCGTACAAGAAGAGATGTCTAACAGCTGATTGGTTCCGATGTTATTGTATCTAATTAGATTGACACAACCTCTCTTGCGAAGCCTAATCCGAAGTGAAGACAACATTAACTAACAATGTTCTCCATATGAGGTAGATTTGATTTTGAATGGCTTTGAGTAGTCGTACAATTGTTATTACCGTTAGAGTTTTTGGTTCCCTCACATATTCTGTTTCTTCAAAATGATTATTGACCTAGTTAATAGATGTAACATTCTCATTTGTTCGTCAAAATCATTCCGCCTAGATACGGAGTACTACATTTCTATATTTATTTTACAATAATACGGTTCGGCCTCATTTTGTTGCAATAATAAAATTTGTTATCGTTATTCTATTTAACAAAGTTAGAAGAGGAGATTTCACATAACAGTTTCAATAGAAGGATTCAGACTAATGGAGGCTCTGCCTAAATCATGTGCACGTAAGTCGTAATAGAGATTTCTCCAAATAACCATTCTGCAATGTGATGGGTTACTACGAAGATATCGTGATGCCATTACATAGGATTTTTACCTTCTTCGGGTGTTTGTTTTGTTTGTTTTACAATTTTCTCGAACCCATAGATGTATTCACCTATTTTCAAAGTAGCAATAATATATACAAAAATAGACGGAACTATCTCATTTTAATATAAAATTCGATGAATAATTTGTGAAGTCTCTTTCTGCTTATAAAGAGCAATTTTTTCCATCAACTTCATCTATTATTCAAGTATATTTCTCATTATCTGAACGAACAAGTAACAAGGCTCTAGGGATTTATAAAATACTCTTCTTCTTGAAGGCTGCAAACGAAAATATTAGAAAAAACAGCAGCATCATTATATTATTCAAAGCATTGCCTGTTGGAATGGTATTACTTTTTTCTCCTTGTTCTCTCAAAATTGATTTACATTATGTTCTTCGCAAATTGAGCATTTTTTAGGAAAACGGTTCAAAGAAACAGCCTTATCCAACTAAGTTATATATTTATATGGAGTTTTCTTAATCTATAAAACTGGCCATCGTTGAAATTTGGAACATTAATAATAATTTATACATATCATATCAGGACTTTTCCGAAACTATAATCGGTTTAACCTCATCATGATCTGAATATTTGGAAATTAACCTGGGTCACGTTCATTGTTAGAAAACTGATCGAGTTAATCGAGTCGTAGTCATAAGGATTTTTTTCTACCCTGGTAAACATGAGGGCACATGCGATCAGATGACGGGTTATTTCTTTCGTCTATGGCTCTTTGAACATTGAAAATTGTTTATTCCCAACTAAATAACTGTCTACTATTAATTCTCATGAGCAATGTCTTGGATAGGTAACTGAAGTTAGCTATATTATGAGCGTTTTCTTATTGGGAACGTGGCAATGAAACAACAAAGTAGACTAATTCTAATATATTTTCGAATACTTATGAATTCATCGTCTGGGAAATAATCAATTGACATTTGTGGTGGCTTTGAGTTGTAAATATTCTTATGAAAATTTTGAATTTATAGGATCAAAAATTTAATATACAAAGTGACGTTGATAGAAATATTGATCAATTGAAATATTCGTCTCCTTCTATATATTTCAATTAATCAACAATCAATATTTGTGGCCCATGACTTATTTTACTGTTCTCATCGTTCTTCAACTGATTTCACAATACCTTTCCACAAGTTGTGATTCTGTTATTTTGCGTACAAATTCGGTTCCACCTCTCTAGTATCCTTCAGAACTGCATCCAATGATTTTTTCTCTTAACTTCTTCTCCTACTTCTACCCCCCTTCCACTTCTTCAATAGCCCTTTTTGCCAATCCCGGTATTCTTTTAGTATGCCCAAACAATCTTAAGCTTTTATGTATCTTATTATTGATAAGCATTCTTCTCCATAATCCTGTACCTGTTTTTGTTCCCTCAAAGTTTCCCTGATACCTTCATTTCTCACACAACCAGTCTTGTTTCTTCAGCATTTGTTAAGACCCATGTTATTGTTCGGTATCTTCCTATTTTGGTTGCTCTAAATAACTCTTTTCAATTTATCAATTTACTCAATAATCTCAAGGCTTCAGTTACTCTGGCTATCCTCTGCCAGTCCTTCATTTTTTGACAGTGTTGCTCCCAGATATTCGAAATCACAAACTTTTTCTATTTAATATGTTTTGTTCTTTCTGGCTCGAATCCTAGATTCCTTTCAATCATTTCCATTTTGTTTTAGCACTATATACTTTGTTTTGAACGTTTGAACAAGAAAATTTCTGTCAATACTGAAATTAAGGATTTATATTCCAAAGAAATCCCGTTAACTAAGTATTAATGAACCTATGTAATATTGATACTAATACTAGAATTAAGACAACAAATTTATCTAGATTTTAAAGATTAATATATTGTAGTAATTAAGAACTCTTATTATTTAAAAGTTTTGTTCGATTAAGAATGATTTAAAAAGTTATTCTGTTCTCAAAATAAAATAATTTACAAAACTTTTTCATGTACTCATATTTGTAAAGAATACTACGCAATCACGTATGCTAAGTTTTTTCCTCTGCAGCAAACACGATTCTCAATAATGATTAAATGTTTTAAATACTAAACTTACCTTGAAAATTTATCAAGACAGTGAATATTTTCTAAATTAATAAGAAAATTTTTTCAAAAAATTATAAAACGTTTTTGTCATTCCTGAAAAATAGTAATTTTTGAGATACGAACCATCGATATCCATCGAAGTGAAACTAAACTTTCTTAGAAATAATTTCATTGCATCTAATTGAATGGAACTCGAATGACAACTTCGGTGTTAAATGTACAATGTACATTATAGTCTTGTACGAATTTATAAAGTATTCAAATATGACCACGAATTTTAGAAGGAACTATTTACAATCTTTTGAAACAATGTAAAGGTAGTAAAAATTAATGGAAATTGTGAAAAAATTGAAATAACTTACATTGCGACCTAAAGGATATATTGTGTCCCCCTTTTTTTCTGCGATACTGGAGAACCCAGTGTTTACTTCTGATCCATCAATCCCACTCCATTCAAAAAGTCTAGAATGTGGAATGGCTTGAATTGCCAGAAATCTTCGTTTTCTATTTCATATACACCCAGGTGTAATGCTCTAGAGCTCCGAAGTGATCCACAATTCGAAAGAATGTACATATAGAGGTATCGTCCTTTGTGGAACAAAATCTGCACCCCGCATTATCTGCTAGGTCTAGCGTCTTCAGGTGTTTGTTGAGGTGGTGGTGCCCGGTATAACTTCTGTTAGTGTTCGTACTTAGATTCATACATTCAGCAGATCTACTCATTCTAGTTGTAGTTTTTCAGAAGAGTCGTTGCCTGTCACAGTCCCTGTAAGTTGTCCTAACGATTGGTTTTGCACCTATCTATCTTCTTTTTCAGTGCCTTCTTCATTGTTCTGTAGCTGATACCACATAAGGTTTCGGGTCTTATGAAGGGCTCGTCTGCTTCCAATTTGGCGAGCTTATAAGCTAGGATAATTTCATGTTTCTTGCCTAGCTCATTAATTTTTCCTGGCAATCTCAAACGAGTTTGGATGAGAATCTCCTGTTTGCGATAGTTCCTCTCTAGATTGAACTTGACAGAATTATATAGATTTCTGCTTGAAAAATGCTTGTTATGCTGCTCAAGCTTTCAGAGTGTTTGGTTCTGAGCCCGTAGACTCCTAGTACAGTTCCGTCTGCTGTTTTTGATCCCTCTGTATACCATCCAATGACATTTCTGTTCATATTTTTATATTGAGGTGAAGTTTTCCCCAAAGCTGAACTTTTTCCATACAACGTCCTAATGTTCGTTTCTGAACATTCTAAGTGATAATTTCTTTGCCACGCTTTCCAGTACTATGTGAAGAGGTGAGAGATCTAGAATTACTTCTAGTGTAGCTGTTGGGCAAGATTTCTGTTTCACACAAGCAAGCCAGTCTTTGTACCTCTGAGAAATTGTTCCTTGTGGTATTCAGCACTCCAAGCCACTAGCCCATATGTGATGATTAGTCTCACAATTACCATGTGCATCCTTAGGATCATTGGGTTACAGCCCCAATTCCTCCTTTCAAATCATTATATAAAATCTAAAAGAAGCAGAACACTTAGTAAGGAATGTTTGAGACGATCAATTAGTTATTAGTTATTAATGCTATAGATGTTTCCAGTAAGTTTACTAGATTTATAGATTGATATTTCCAAATAGTGAAGGTCACCGATTAGTTATCACTCATATTGGAAGTGATAATATATTTGTTGATAGAGGCTTGTTAGGTGTTGTAAAGAATTTTTTGAAAGAATATCACAAAAATATGATTGCTGATGTTGTTGAGAGTTATTTCATATGATAAACAATAGATTTATCAACGATCAATTATGTTATAGATATTCCAATGCCATTTACTATTCAAGATTGGGGGAGCCATTATAAAACGCTACTAGGAAAATGCAAGAACTCTCTAAATGTTTAATAAACCGAGAATTACTGAAAAAAGTCATTTAAACAACAATGACAAAAATGTTAAAATATAGTTTAAATTAAATAGCGAAAGAACATGTAGTTGAAGTGGAGCGGTTATCTTATCACTGTTAAGTTTAACCTTCTTGAACTAATTTCGGTTTAAATGAAGCGGTAGGTCGCGTGAAACACACCGGACAATTGGCTTAATGCTATAAGCAGAGAAAGATAAATTCCAGAACTTTGATATGTTAATAATGGAAACAATAGAAGTAATTATTAGAGAACCGAGGAAACTGATGATAATGACTCTTTATATAGAGAAAACGACTTATGACTGAGATATATAACTCTTTTTATGAGTTTATGAGTCTCTGGATTTTTATTTGCTGGATAGATTTATAAATATTTCTCAATTATCTTGTTTATGGGTGGAGCTTAAATTTATTTCATCAAAATATTTTCATAATCAATAAAACGTAATTCCATTCAGAAGAAACCTGAAATTAAGACATTTCAGCAACAAATTAATTATTAATTTAAATGAACTTAATACTGAACAACAGATTAGGATTTTTTGCTAGTGCGACATGATTACATATTAAATCGATGTATACGAGGGTAGCTAGTTAAGTTTTGAGATATAGTCACACTCATGTGAATATATCAAATCTGAAATTCTCATCATACATTTCGACATTTTTAATGTTTTACAAAGTTAGATTAGATTGAATTCAGTATTAGGGCTTCGGCTTTGAAATTTGGCAACACTGATGTGAATATGTCAAATCTCACATTGCTAATAAGTTTAACATTTCAATGGCAAACGTACTCAGAATGTATTGTTAAACGAGTGCTATTTAACTTGTTCAAAGTTACTCGGAACATTGATGTGGAATAAAATCACTAAAATTTTTGATGATTTTCTATGACTTTTGATTCGCTTCGACTTTTGGTTTTGAAGCACCATCTTGAGCCACCATGTTTCGCTGGTTTTCAAAATTTGATCGTAGTCGCATTTCGTTACAGGATGAATCTCGTAAAGGTCGTCCAAAATCGACTATTTTGCCATAACACATCGAAGCTGTGCATTACCAGATCGTCATTTGACATACCGTGAGATTGAGGTTCCTTTTGCAAACATGGCTGACAAAAAGATTTGTTCGCGCTGGATACCGCATAATTTGACAATCGTTCGTATTGATTGCTGTAAAGTCGAATCGCGGGGCTTCAAAAGACGTCTATGAGATCGTGACAGGTGACGACTCATGCATATAAAACCGAAACTAAACAACAATTGATTGTATGGGTATTTCAAGATAATAGCTGGAGATGTCGTAGAATGGTCAATTCTAAATGGTACACTAACCAATCGCAGAAAACGAATCATTCTCCAAAACGGCAATGCGAGTTCTCACACATCAGTTTGAACAAAAACGTTTTCGAACAGCCAAAAATATCGAATTGATGGGTCATCCGCCGTACAGTTCTTGTTTAGCACACCATAATCGCAGATAAAATATAAATTGCGGCATTTCGAATGGTGTTGTGGACAGAGGGTGTTTTATTAAAATGCCAACGTTCTGATCGTTTAAATGATCTTCATTAAGACTGAAAATATATAATACATTATCATTCAAACGTTGAGAAAGATAAACAAGTAATAAAACTATAACATGAGCAAGTAAGAATACTGTTCTATAAAACAGAAAAACAAGGAGAAAGAAAAAAAATCATTTGGAAAAACCAAAACATATAAGTAGGTATTGGGCCACTTGAGACCATCCCCTCCAATCGACTTTTGATAAGCCATGTGACCACGCGATTGGCTGCTGATATGGTAGTGGCCACGCCCTCTGGTATATGATTGGCTGGTGATATGGACGTGGCCTCGCCCTAGGTGATTTAGCTCCTTATATGGTATGTGTGACCACCTTCTCGCTAGGTATCTGTAAAATGAAGTTTTGGTAAGATATGGTAAGATGGCGCTATTGGTTCCTTGTATGCTATCTGTAAAATGAGTTGGCACCTTATATGGTATCAGTAAAATATGGTAAGATGGCGCTATTGGCATATGTTATCGGTAAAATGAGGTGGTGAAGATGGCGCTCGTCGTCGTGCCGTTAGGTACCTTTACCACGATAAATATTATGAAAAAAAATGAGGCTTTTTCGGCGAGCTGTATGTTTTTCACTTATAGCACCGTTCTTCGCGGATTCCTTTTTTTTATGGTATTGTTCATCAGTCAGTCAAAGATGAAATAGTTTTCCAATGAAAATAAAAATGGTTGTAATTATTCTACTTGTTAGCATCAAGTACTAGTCCGATCAGACTATGTTGACTTATAATCAAAATCTAATACCAAAATGATAATAACAAATAATGCAGCTCACGAATGAATCATAAACCAATTCTTAGTCCATTATTGAATTGTATTGATTCCCTGAAATAGCAGTTTTTGTTAACAATAACCACGACGTTTGTACATAATGTGAAAAGCCCATATTAATTTGTGGAGTCAACAAAAGATGCAATTTTTTATTTATAAACCTAGAATTTCAGACATTGGGAATACCTATTGGCATACATAGATATGCAATATAATTTGATTATAAAATTGAGTGATTACTTATTTATTACCTAAATCTCTACGTCTACAGAAATCATGATACTGGATGTTGATGACATTGAGTTTTCTGATTGTTTATGTAGTTTTCCAAGATGAAATAAACATCTGAAGATTTGTTTTCACTTTTTATTCTAGTTTGTGTTTATCTTTTACGGCACCAGCTCAATACATTTTCCATCAACTTACTCATAGTAGTGATTAGCATTTAAATTATTGAAGATGATATATAGCTTTTTACTCAATTCTATGTATATAAAAATTCCGATCCGTTCTTTTCATTATAAATAATTGATTTCGATTAACCCAATATCTATAATATTGTAGCTGTAATTCCAAAATTATGGCAAAAAATACTCAGAATATACCAATCATTTGAAAAAAATGGAGCAATCGGGGTTATAAAATAAGAATCATCACGTACATACGAGATGTGGTCGTTGAGTTATAATGTTGATTTTTCAAATAACTTTCATTTTGGTAAACTCGCTATTGATTACTGTACAGTTTGAAGGAAGAACACAGCGTTAAAATAGTTGAAAGTGAAGGGTTCTTCAATAGGGACTTGACAATTTTGAATTTAGTCTTTGAACGCACCTTCTCACTTAAGATCGAACTGTCACTGTCAGTTTATTCAGTAGACATAACCTTTTCATCATGGTGAGTACACTAACGAACAATGACCGCAAATCTTAAAAATTTACTACAGAAATTCGGTGTCGGTGGCCGCTAATTTAAGAGCGTTAACTCCGATTTTCGGTTGTAATTCTCGACCTAGTAGACAGGCAGTAACAACTTTAGTGAAAAAGTTTGAGTCTACATATTCGTTGTGTGATGTTGCCATGCCAGTGAGACTACGGGTTGGTCGAAGTGTCGAAAATATCGCTGCCGTTGAAGCGTCCGTGGCAAATGATACAAATCAGTAAGTTCCGGCAAATTTTGCATGAGGATCTTACTTTACACTCATACAAGGTCAGGCTCACTCAAGAATTGAAGCCGATGAACCATCAGAAGCGACGTACGTTCTTCGATTGAGCTCTGGAAAAGATGCGCCAAGATGATTAATTCCATAGCAAAATCATCTTCAGTGACGAAGCTTATTTCTGGCTCAATGGATTTGTCAATAAACAAAATATGCGGCATTGGACGGGTGAAAATCCACATGTGCTTAATAAAAAACCACTTCATCCAGAAAAGATAACTGTTTGGTGCGGTTTGCATGCCGGCGGCGTCATAGGGTCATATTTTTTCGTCAACGATATTAGTCGCAACGTTACTGTGAATTTTGATCGTTATTGCACCATGATTATCGATTATTTTGGCCCGAATTGGAATATACGGACTTCGACAGCATGTGGTTTCAACAGGACGGCGCCACGCGCTTGATGAGCGTGTTATCTCAAGAAATAGTCCAGTCGATTAGCCGCCTCGTTCGTACGATTTAACGACTCTAGATTTTTTTCTTTGGGGCTATGTCAGACATTTGTCTATCGTCTATTGGCCAGCATTGCACGCGAAACAGCAGCCGTTTCGGCCGAAATGGGTGACCGAGTCATGGAAAATTGGTTACAACGAATCAACCGCTGCAAACGTGCCGCGGTGGCCATATAAGCAAAGTCGAGTTCCGTTCATAAATGTTTTGAATGTACTTCTACCCGATAATAAAGTTTTTGAAATATCTCAAATGGTATTCATTTTATTTTGAGTTGTCAAGTCCTTATTGGAAAACCCGTTACAAGAGGTCTGGTACTGATATATTATTCACTCATATGCTTCATAATGTATCAAACTTCCACGCTATGTAAAGGCAAAGAAAAACTCATATTAAGTGAGTAAGGAAGTTGTGCAGCAACAGAAATGTTTTTGGCCACAACCTCGTTTATTGAAGTTATGGAGTTCTTTCTCAACGGAGCTCTTAGTCAATTTCAACTGTTTCTTGTTGATCCGTTGACAACCTATAATTTCAATGGACAAGTTCTCAGTGCTCTTCATCAATACCATCAGTTCTTATAATTGAAAGCCTTTCGTTGCGTTGTTCATTCTCCATCTTCTTTCATCCTTTTAACAATGCAATAGAACTGCTGAAGATCTCATGATACACCACACTTTAAATTGTTGAACGCTCTGTAAAATCCGGTTTCGCAAAAACCTCGTCTAGTCAAAACATACTCTCATAATCAAGTTAAAATTCAAACTAAACTTCATCGCATGGTCACCGGTGGGTCCGCCAACTCGCGCGCTTCA
Organism: Diorhabda elongata; assembly: GCA_026230145.1. Lineage (NCBI taxonomy): Eukaryota > Metazoa > Arthropoda > Insecta > Coleoptera > Chrysomelidae > Diorhabda > Diorhabda elongata. Next base: position 26,541,292 of record CM047933.1, on the reverse strand, counting down.
TTTATATTTTAGGTTTGTTCCAACTTGCTAATCTGGACCGTTCGTGGTAACGATTAAATATTTTCTGCGCAACCTTAGCTATGCATGGTTCTTGCTATGAACCAAGTATCGAAAAGACCGTTCCGGAAACAATACGTTGGTCGGTTGGAACACGTAATTTCTATCACGCAGAATCGTCATTGTACCAGATACGGTTTTTTGATGGAATGGAACGAACCTTTTGATTCATGTATGTTACAATTTCAATATTGCGAAACAGGGAGGCAACAATAGCGCGTGTTTATCGCCCGAAAAGCGTGCTTCATCTGTACAATACAAAAAATTATCAGATGTTCTCTTTGAGGGCTTGTCATCTGAATGTAATCTTATAGTCCAGTTGCTGATAAGGCGGACCAGTATCTTACTTAACAAAGGAGTATCTACCATTTTGGATCAACCATTTTGGTTCCTGTTAATTAGAATTATTAGTGCAACGAATCTTAATGGATGATAGATTGCAATGCATAAAATATTTTGAATATTCCAAAAGCTTCGATAATATTTTTAAGTAATTCTCGGAAATACGAGTAGCAGTTGGATTTTATATTCCTAAAAATTTGCATATAGGTGTGACGATTGTATTTACCTGGTCTGGTAAATTGCATTGTCCGTTATAATTAATTCAAAAGTCAGTGGAAAGTAAATATGATATTTTTCAATGTATCTTTTCATATGCTCGCTGTTCATCTGGTGGAAATAAAACCATTCGCGGTTGGTTTAGTAACGCTCTGGTATAACAGGTGCAATACTTTTCAAAAGTATATCAGTATAAGTGATTTTTGTATGTTCTAAATAATATAATCATTGTCATTTAAAATTTGCCAAAATAGGTTCGTAGTTGATTTTCCACTTGCTAATTTTTGAAAATTCACAAAATATATTTTAGAGAATGAATAATTCATATAGTTCACAACAATCTTATAAATCTGAAATACTTTGCCTAAAAAATTCCCACTTACTGTTCTGAAGAAATTTTTAGGAAAAATAGAACATAATCTACAGGGTGTTTCAGGAGAAGGTGATCTCCTCTATACACATTTATTACGATTTTACCGCAACTATCAAAAACATTGTATTGAAATTTCATACGAATATGTTTTGGAAGCTGATACATTCAATCAATTTCTTGTTATGTCTGACTTCCATAGAGGGTGCTGGTTACACGGTTCGTACCAAGTAGTACTGAACGTCATTCAATTTTACACTAAAAAGTTACTTTTGATAAAACTCGATACTGTATGCCGTTTTCCGAATATTTTGATTTGAAAACTATGAAGTTATGTCAGATTTCACATATTCACATCAGTGTTGCCAGATCTCAAAGCTGAAGTAGAAGCCCTAGCGCTGCAATTAGACATAGACTTTCGAATTTATCAAAAATAACTAGGATTTGGAGTGAGGATGGGATTCCCGAAACACTTTTATATACATGGGCATAGTAGCAGCTGACTCTCTTTTCAACCCTTTCAGCTGGCATGGAGATAGTAACCTCCCACTGAACTATGTGCTGCTGTGATTAGCACAGATGGAATGAAAACAGTTGATTCATCCATCAGATTGCATATATTCGACAGAGGACAAAATGAATTTTCATTTTTTAATATTGTCTAAATCCGGATTTGAATCCAAATCATCTTGGTCAGTAATCAAAGCACCATATTACTTACCTATCCATATGACTGATAATGTGATAGTTCAGCTATGGAATTTTGTTTTTCAACTAAAATAAATCGTATTAAGACCCGTTAATGCCGTGTCACATAAAGTTGTCATTCTTCCTAATAACTATATGCAATGCTCCAACCAGGAGAAAAGTCGTGGTAAGAGAATGTGTGAAGAAAAAATATGCAAAGACAACTAATTATGAAAGTCAAGTGAATATAAATATAATCTTTCGGTTTTATTCACAATGAAACAAATTGAACTACTATCAATAGTAAGTGAGTAGTTATAATGAACGTCATAAACCCCATGAGATTCAACAGAGAGATATATACTTCAAGAAGTACTATACTCACAGTTAGCTTAATTTGATTGAAAAATGATTATGATCCATAATATAGAGCCGCTGGCACTGCATTGTAATAACCATGACTCCCGCAGTTTGGGCAACGATCCAGGTTACCAACTTTATTCAGTTTTCTAAAAGAAAACGATTAATATCCCTCGCTTGAACACAAAACCAATCAATTACACCACTTTCGTAATCTCTTTGAACGTCAGTAACTATCCCTCTATATTGAAATATTAGCCAACTTAATATATAATTACTAAATCTTTTATATGTTTCAAAAAGATTTTAAAAGAATATGTAGGCAGAAATTTAGTTTACTACTGCACGAATGGAAAGATATACGTAAAAGTTAAGAATAAATTGGTACCTTGTTATTAAACTATTTTTGCATCATTCAGTTCGTGGTTATTTCCAAGAATGACAAATATCATTTTATTCGAAGAGTTATTTTTGTATGAAAATCTAAATTTCCATAATTTTCTCATTCTTCTTTCCAAGTATTTCAAAAGCCACTTCTTTCCAATTCAGTGTAAATTGTCTCTTCAAATATTACCTAAAGATTGCATTAACTAATTTCTTAATATCGTTGAAGTTCATCTCCATTTCTCAGACTGATCGTCTCCATCACATTGTTTACTTTCAAGGATATCTCCTAGAATTTATGATTGATCATAATTATGTCTTCATGCTTATCTAGTACCTTCAAACGTGTCTTTTAATTCCTTTAATTTGATCTTACGCAGTGTGGAAAGTTCAAATGAGATGAATAAAAAATTTTAGTTATTGTATATATTCATGAGATATTTCTGAACACGTTTAAATCCACATTAATCAAACTAAAAATGTGATTACTATCTTGATACTACCTGTTATATTTTTCATCAAATATTCCATGTTCGATTCTAGGTTTGATTAGTTGAAAGTTGCAAAATCGAAACGTTTTTCTTCATTTACTTACAGTAGGCAACAATAATGAAATAATTTTGTGTTTCTAATATATCTTTTATATTTTGTATTTCTTGTTTATTTGGATGATAACAAATTTTGGTATGGTTATATTTTCGGAATAGAAATTTATTTTTGTATGTGTATGTGTTAGAGTAGATGTCCAATCTTATTTGAACCTCTAGCTTTTCTCGTTTGTTCCGAGTAACTTAGTGAAATATTTGGATAATGTATTATGTCTTTTATAACTTATACCTATATCATATTTATTGTATTAATTCGATATTCATTGGGAAGAATTTTTTGATGTTTCGTTTCTGCTTGGATTTTTAATTGATTGCAGTATCTGTTTCTGTTTCCTTTCTTCCCAGTAATTATTTTCTTTCCATACAGTTTGGGGATCTGATAGTTGAATAGATCTATCAGCCAAACTTATTATCACTGATCTTTTTTGTGACATAGGAATTAAAGTTCAAATATCTTGGGGACCAAGTTGTTTTTGTATACCATTCTGTTCTTATGTTATTTGTAATTTCATATAATGTGATATCAAAAACATTTATTCTATTATTTGGTCAACTTCGAATGTTGAAATTTTCTATGATAAGATTTGAATTTTTGATGTGTGTCTTTAATTTGATTATTTCATACGACAGTAATGCAATCATCTACATGGAATGTTTATATCAAGTTTGCTTAGAACAGTTTTCTCAAGATCTTCCATTACTCATTGTGCTATAACACTTGAAACGGAAGCTCCCATAGCACAAGCATCAATTTTTTTGAATATTTCATTTTCATATTTGAAGTATGTTGTATATTATATTTATATTTCAAATTCATAGGTTTAATACCACCTAAATCCATCCACCTAAAATCTTAATTAATTATTTCCCAGACAATGAATACATAAGTATTCGAAAGCTTCGAAAATATATTGAAGTTAGTTCACTTTGGTGTTTCATTACCACGTTCCCAATAAGATTTATCTATATCGTCTTGATTTCAGGTCTCTTCCGATTTAAAATTAGAGCGCAACAGATCGAAATGTCAAATTCTATTTATTAATTCAAATACTCAACTTGTTAGGGACAAAATATCCATATTTTGATAAAGACTGAAAGTGGTCCAAACGTCAAATTTTTATTTGTTTTCCAAAAATTATAAAACTAATTTTAAAACAGAAGAAACCTAAAATCAAAACGATTTGGAGAGATAAATATATATAAAAGATCTGAGAAATTCAAGAAATATATATTTTCTTGATAAATTTTCTCATTTTTACTTTTTCAGGTGTAAGGCATGATGGAGTTGAAAATTACGAATCATCACTTTTGAAAGAAATGGTAATTAGTTTCTTGGAAAGTCTAAATATCTCTGCTCAATAACCATTAAACAAATGGCCCAGTTATTTGTTCGTCTAGAATCCCACACCACAGATTTACGGACCAACGACTCGGATGTTGGATCTCCTGCATCCAACGGGAATTCGTTTCGGACCAGTAGTGCATATTATGGCGATTTTCTCTACCATTACTATGAAAAGTGGCCTTATCTGTCCACGAATTTCGTGAAAGTATTTCATATAAATAATACAAAACAATTTGTATTTTATATTCATACAGTATAAATCAGTGTTTGGGTCTAATCTTGGATTTCCCAAAAAGAAAATAATTGTAATATTCTGATATTATAAACAAGATATTGTGAAATATTAATTTTTGACCAACTCGTCAATCGCTTTGATGTATCTACTGAGTATAAGATACTGCATACTGATATTAGACGGGTTTTATATTTTACAAAGGTATAGGTATGAAATATCTATTGCGACCAATAATTCAAATAAAAATGATGATTACACAATACTAAGTATGAAGGGTGGCAAGTAAGCTCAAGCAATAATTACATGGTTTAATTTAAGGGAAATGAGTAAAGCAAAAAAACTTTCATGTGCTTGACAGGAATAATATTCTAAGTAAAATAGGAGCAAGTCTAGATAAGAGTACGAATTTGGGTATTTGAATTATCTAAATGTGCTGGAAGTAGAAATGTAAATATACTGCTGGTTTGCTTTTCAATAAAATGAAAATTAATAGTCTCAACAAAATATTTTCTAGCTTTGGATGTACTTGACAGGATGTTATGTCTAAGTATATGGAAATGGCTTTTGGAGAGGTTTTTACTGTTATTTCAATTTCTGTATTCACTTTGATCCATGAAATTGAATATATCCCTATTCAATAAATGAAAGTTTCTACCTGGTTCATATTACATATTTCACGACAATCTCAGTTTCTATTTAAGTACACAAAAATATTGTTCAGTTCATAAAAGAAAGTCCTTTGTATGGAAATACTGTTTCTTGGAAACATTCCATTATTCATAAGTTTTTGTAAATTGGAGTAGACTTATTCATCAAGTGAAATTGAACGTTTATCACAGCTGAAATCCGTTTTAGTCCTATGAAATGGAGAACACAATTACCATCCAGAAGGCAAGATTGCATTTTTAAATATAGGTTAAGTTTAGCATACCTTTGGAAACTTTCGAATTAAAAATGTTGATATACTTTTTTTAATGGAAAACTATTATTTAAAGATATATATCACTATCAAAAACATCGAAAAATAGGAAGAAGGTATCGTGTGAAATATTTGGAAATTGGAATTGCTTTTAAAAAATTTTCGCCATTTTGCATTTCTACAATCATGTTTATCGTTATTTCTCGAATTCAACTTCGGTTACGAAGCTCATACTCGGTAACTGTATTGAGTGTGCTAAGATGCTAAGAATTTGTTCATTCTAGTTCTAACTAGTTTTTGGTGAAAGTAAGGTTGTAACATATGACAAAGTCTGGTAACCAGTCTGGTAAGTAACTTTTTACTTAAAAATTTTGGACCAAGGTTGGGCCAATCCTGGTTAACTTAGTCTTGGCCATTCATTGGGGACCCAAGCTTCGGCTGTTCGGTCACATACGGCGTGGTTCGAGTATTTTCGTTCAACACCCGTCGGCACCCATACTTTTTTTATTATGGATCTGATCAATCCGATTTCCAGTTTATTTCTTATCATATTTTTTATCATTTATTACTACCAAAAGTAATCATGTCTCATGTATTCAAAGTCTTTGAACGTGAATTGAATAGAGAAAACAATAACTCAACTCAATTGTGAACGGGCAAAGCTTAAATAATTTAATTGTGAGCATCAGTTCTGTGAGTGAGGTTAACGATAGTGGTGGTGCACAGACTTGAAATCTACAAGCGTTCAATAATCATAATTTAAGTGGTTGAGTTAGTGAATATTTTTATGTAACTAATTAACTGATATTATTATGATGTTAATTGCAGTAAGAGTAGGATTAAATATAAAAATTTATCTTTGCTTATTTTTTAAATCAAAAAAATCATATTGAATAAAAAATAAATAAAGAAATGAAATAAAGATGAAGGAGAAAGAGTTATGTGATAAATTAATCTTGGTATTTGACCTTAGCCTAGCCCTGGTATTTAAGATTGGCCGAGCCCTGGGATTTAAGCATGGCCCAGTGTTGGTGACCAAGTTTGGCCCAGTCTTGGCGACCAAGCTTGGCCCATCGTTATCACTCCCGAGTATTACCAAGACTGAGCCAAGCCTGGCTTACAAGCTTGGCTCAGAGTTCTACATAGTTAGGCCAAGCCTGGGCCAAGCTTGTGCACTTGGAACTTTCCTCTATGGTTGACTAATCATCATGAAACTTTGTACACATAATCTGGGAGGTACTAGAAGTAACATAGTATACTTTTTATTAAAAAAAATATTTTTTACACCAATAAAAAAAATTTTTTCAGCAAATATCAACATTTTGCTACTTCAGCGCCATCTAACATACAGTAATGAAGTTCAAACACCCAATTCAATTGACTATAGTTTCAACTGTTTGGAATTTTCGAGGTTGGGTACCATCGTTATTTTAAACTGTCACTGAAAGCGTATGTCTCGGAAAAGTATCTAAAAATTCTTCACGGGATCGTGCAGCAAAAGTTGCACGAAATCAAAAATCTTCGGTTAATGCAGAGCTGAGAAGGCATTAGCAAGCAAGGCGACAAAGTGATTTGAGAGCTGCTAAAACACTTCGTCAGGTCCAAAGTCGTTTAAAAAGACATGCTCAGCAGAGGGTAGCTAGAAGAGCGATAGAAACACCAGAACAGTCACAGGCTAGGAGAATTGCTCGAGCAGAAATAGATACCACGCGCTCTCGAAATTTCATGTGTTAGGAGTGGTCCGTATTTAATGATACTGGATTTCAATATGACCCTACAATGGAATATCACAATCATCCTCTAATTGTTATGGGCTCAATGAATAAAAAATGTCAATAATAATGAAATTGCACGAGAGCTAGATTATGATTTCATAGGACTACAACATCAAGAGACAGAATTAGTCCCTCAATAACTTCCAGAGCAAAATTATGTTTTCCATCAAGTTTTACATAGAATAGATTCCGGCAATGGTGGACTCTTTTTTCTCGACGCACCAGGAAGAACCGGAAAAACGATAGCAGTTGTCGTAGCTTACAGGAAAATATATTTTAACATTTGTTATTGTATTTCAATAAAGCATGTTTTGAAACATCATTGTATGTATTAATTTATAAAAATCGATAATTCCAACCAAGCAATAAAATTTAAGTGATCATATTGATATATTACTATTATAATGATTTCTGATACTTATTTAATGAATTCGATACGAGCGAGGCCGCGGGTAAAAGCTAGTATTATATAATTCTCATGGCATAGGCTGCATGCATTTTTATTTCTAGGATCACTCTCGTATCTCAATTCCTATAGACAGCTTGACATGGTGCAAGAGAACGTGCAAAAATTTTAAGTCAAAATATTCCATAGATTGATATTGGACGTCGTTTGATACGTCTCTTACCAAAGTATGATGACTGCCATTAACAAAACATACATGATTAAACCAAACAAATTCGTAATTTTAAATTTTATTCAATATTTTGTGACCAGTTTAAACCAATTTAAAAATAACAATGTTAAGTGAAATGAGCTAGAAAGAAGTAACTAGACTGTTGAACTTCATTCGCTCACGCTTTTGATCAAGAATTGCACGTTGTATTGCATGATGTCTAACGGCCTTATGACAATTATATTCAAAATAATCAGACCCGGGATTGGCTGGAGACTTTTTCATATTATTTCCTGAAAAATCTTTTTCGTAGTGGTATCTAATCTTTTTCCAAGTATAGACATTGTTTGGTTGGTTTTGGCTGTAGTTTTAGTTCCATTTATTTGCATTATTCATCTCAATCAATATTTTCACCTCACCCACTATTGTATTATAAATTCAGTACTTAAGTACTCAAATAAATCCGAATGATTGACCTTACGATGAATTAAAAAATTGCCACATAAAAGTTGTAGCACGCGAAAGCTTTTTCCAGAATTACAAAAAAAGATAAATTGGGAATAAACAAGCAACCAGGGAAATGAAAAAAAATAGAAACTACAATCAAGGCAGCATGAAATAGGAATTCTAGATTAAAAATTCAAGACGTACCGGAACATAATATGCAATTATCACGAGAAGAAAAACAATATAAAAGTCTGAAACATCCAATAGTATATTACACACCGAGGTGGGGAGAATTTCATTACTATCAAGAGATTAGATATAGTTTACCAAGATGCAAAGCGTCAAGGTTGGATATGATCTATGATCTTGAGCGTATCGGACGGACGAATTAGTGGAAATGAAAATTTTATATTTTGCTTCCTTAAAAAAAAAATTCGGTTGAAATCAAAGATTCCAAAACACAAACAAGTAGATCATTAATCATTATTGATCCAGTATGGGTGAAAATCATTCAAGACTACATGAAGATAAAACATAGAAATTGATGAATTTGTTCAGCTTAGAGACGGAATAGTAAGAAATCAACCGATTGGACACAATACAATAGCCAATTTTTTCGAAAAAAATTGCTACTCCCTTAAATTTAGTGGACTCGAAAGGCTCTACAAGCCACGCTCTAAGAAGAACCGCCGCTACGTTACTTACCAACAGCGGTTCAATTGTATTCCAATTTAAAAAGAAGGGAGGATAAAAATCTAATACTGTGGCTGAAGGTTATGTGGATACTCCAATGGAGAATAAAACCAAAACTGCCAATATGCTGTCCCATTGTGCCACGTCTTCTGAAGCTATTGCAAGTAGTTCGCAGTTGGAAACTCCAGCGCTGGTACTGGCCTAAATATTTTTCTATAAACGCTAATAATAATTCAATTTTAACCATTTATTTCAATAAGTAGTTTGTTGTACATGCAAAGGACCAGGAGATAACCTAACTCACATAATTAGAGCTCAAATTGACTATATTCTAGTAAACAAGAGAAAAATGGTGTCAGGAAAGTAACAACATCCTGGTGCAGACATTGCATCACTATCCTCTCATAGCCGATATTAAAATCAAGCTCAAAAAATTTCAAAAGCGTCCAATAAAATTGAAATTGGATATCACAGAGAACAACAAAACACAATTGAAAACGATATTTACATCCAAAGAGGCAAATAAAACATGAAGGTGACAGTACAGAAATCTGAAATAATTTTAGATCACATTTCGAATATAATAGAAAAACACATTGAAACGAGTCCAAAACAAAAAAACAACAATGGATGACTTAATCCTAGACTTAATAGAGCAAAGAAGACGACAGAAAATTATTAGGGAAAAATATAAACATGTTGTTTCATGTGCGACGTGCACTACCATTACTGTCAATTGAAGAGAATGTAATTTCTGATAATAAGAAAGCTGTACTTGATTTTTGTTTGATGGTCACGGGCCGGATTTCAACGCTTTGCGGGCCGAAGACGGCCCGTGGGCTTTAGTTTCCCCATTCCTGATGTTGGCTACTACATTACTTATCAACGGGATCCCGATAAGGAAATAAAATGTAGAATAGACGTAGCTCGTACAACATTTTTTTAAAATGAGATCACTCTTCTCTAATTATAATTTGAAAATTTCAAATCCGGACACGGATGATCAGTTCTCTTATATGGTGTCGAAGCATGGATTTTAAAAATATCCACCATTATTCTCTTAGAGGCTTTTGAAATGTGGCTAAAGATACCGTGGACAGCTATGCAAACAAACGATGCAGTCCTTAACAGAGCAAACGCACTTCGTGAGTCAGTGGATAAAATTAAATGCAGGAAAATAGCTTATTTGGGACACATAATGCGTAGTAGCCGATTTAATATCCTCCAGTTGATTATGATGAGTGAAGTTGAAGGTCGTAGAGAAATTAGAAGGAAGCAAGCCTCTTGGTTGAAGAATATTAGAGACTGGGATAAGAGAAGTAGGACAGGTATTTAGACGAGCTCAAGATAGAGAAAGTTTTGCCACGCTGATCGCCAACGTCAAGGAGACTTGATACGGCACGCTAAGAAGAAAAAGTTTGTTGTATTTTGATTCATTGTTGGTTTTTATTGTTTGCCATTGAATAGGTATTATAAAATTTGTCAATGTGCTATATTTTAAAATATAAGAAATAATCATGTAGAACAGATGGGAAAAATTTTAACGATCACAATATTTTATGGAGAGAGAACTGCGGGTGGGAAATGAGGGCGGTAAGTAGAGGTGTGTAATATAACTCTTTCTAACTTCTAATGACATTAGTAATGACAGCATTGCTTATATGGTGATAAGTAAAAAATATTTTATTCGCCTAGAAAAAATTGAGGAAGTAAAACTTGAAAACCTAATCTGAAACAAAACTTTCAAAAATAACTGTAACAGAACATGCAATATGAATTGAAAAAAGCGGCAAAGTTTGGGGTTAACTAGCCCTTGTTGTGTGTAAGTGAATAGTTACAAATTCCAAATAAAATATTTTATCGATGTGAAGTAATGATTTTGAAAAATATTTCATCCGAACTGTTAAAAAGAAATTGAACCAATTTTGGCGAGGAAAAAAAAATTGATTTTTGACGGTATAAACTCTAAAAAACTATAAAATAGGGTCACAAATATTTTCGTAGCAATCATCAGAAAAACGCCATAGATAAATCACTTCACTAAATTTACAAGATATTTAAGCACAAAGTTTAATTGCATTTGGAATGAGCTTATTCCAAATGTTTTTTCATTGACCTTTCGAAATGATATCTCAATTTCATGTCATTTTTTGAAAAAAGTTTTGCTTCTAATTTCTGATATTGGGATATCCATACAGATTCACTATACAGCTAAAAATTTGTGTATATATGTCTCACCTGGTTATATGTGGCTCTGGAGTGAACACATTACGTCTTCTAGAAGGGGGCTCTGAAAAAGAAAATAAAATTGTTATCTGCATCTGCTGTCGCATCGTTATTATCTTCTTCACAACAAATATCACTTATACCATACACATGTCGCTAGAGACACATTTAACAATTTCGTCAGTTAAGTTTTCTAAAAATATTGCGCTAGATTTTATCTATTTAATTCATACTCAACCTTATCCGATAACCTATAACCGATCTTTGATTGCATAAAGTAGCATAGTTTTTTGGTAGAGTTGAAATAGTTATATTCATACTTAAAGAATATGATGTTCATAAAAAATAAGCAACGTAATTTGAAAAGCAAGACAGACAGACAAGATTGGTTATTATTAACGTAATGGAATTTCTTTTAAAACTGCTGTGGTCATGTCTTCGTGGTAATCAGCACATTATTAGGAAATGTTCTAATAGGAAAAAAACAATGCATTTGGTAGTATGAATAATAAATACTCACTTCTCCATAACGTATTTGAGACATAATTTCAGCCTACAAATACACTACATATTATTTCCTCTTAATTCTTGGTAAGTATCCATACCTGAACGTCTATAAACATTATTAAAAGTCATTACCAGGGTACGTAGGCAGTTTGTTCTAAACTATATCCAATGTTGACACTAAATTGTCATCATAAAAGTCATATACTTATCGTACAATCATCAATTTTATCAATTATTTTGTTTCGGTTTAGTGTATGATCTATAACATCCTCGATTTGTCCAATGCTATAAATGGTAGAGTATAGAATCAAAGTTAGTTTGTTTCCATTCAATTATAATATTTTAGGATTCATCTGCATGTACCATAGTAATACTATTAACTTTTCCTGATACCACTTTATAATCTTCCAAGAAAATAATAGCGACCGCGCTTACGCGGGGCGTTGTTCTCTCCTGTCATGTAGTCTCACAAATGTGAACAAAACAGACCAAAGTCTCATTTAACTCGTCCCTTTTTGTGATTCCTTTATTTATGTCTATGAATGTCAACTTACTCAAATTAAACTTGCTATGAAGTTTGAAGCCATTCGATCCGTTCTTCATTTCAACGATAACACTAACATATTACAAGTTAATGATCCTGCTAGAGATCAACTTTTCAAATTGCGTCCAATCATAGACAAGTTACAAGTTACAAGTTACAAGTTACAAGTTACAAGTTACAAGTTACAAGTTACAAGTTACAAGTTACAAGTTACAAGTTACAAGTTACAAGTTACAAGTTACAAGTTACAAGTTACAAGTTACAAGTTACAAGTTACAAGTTACATAAATATCAAAGCAATAATGTCTCAGAAATAATTTCGAATAGATTTAGCCTATTCTCTGTGTCAAATTGGAAGGAGTGACACTCCCAGACGTGGTCGACTTGCCAGCGCTCAAATTAGAAGAAGATTTGCTGCCCCTAGACCAACAAACAGCTGTTCGTATTGATGGATTCGAGCATTGGCCAGAATTTGAGGAAATAGATACAAATATGATAGCTGTAAAGTATTGATCAAAGTATTTTGATTATGACAAAAATATAATCAGTATTTTTTAAGAAATTTCATCTGTTTAGGTAGAGTCAGATCAGCTACTTGAGATCAATTCCGCAATGTATAAAAAATCTGCGCCTTCGCCGAAATTTAAAATTCCATTGTAGCCAATCAGGGCCGGCTAAAGGATCATTTTCGTGAACTTGTTCGTAACAATATGGCCCCTCCATTAACATTTGTTCGCGAAAGTTAAGTTTATTTCGTAAAGAAAATTCTCGTGTTAGAATAGGGTAGATAGAGAGGGAGAGAGAGAGAGAGAGAGAGAGAGAGAGAGAGAGAGAGAGAAATAATTTATTGTCAAAAAATTGTGCAAATTTGTGGACAAAGCTTCTATAAACTGAGAAACAAACATGAAGATAACTGAATAAAGATACAAATAAAATAAAATTTCAATATACAGAATAAAACCACAATGATAACAAAATCAACATCACAAGGGTTAGTTAATGTCACTACTTTTGTCGTGAGGCTAAGTATTATGAACGCTTCTACTAAAATTATTCCAGTTCCTCAGTTTTCCAGTAGGAATTATTTGATACTCCTAATAGTCCTTCATTTATGATATCTATTGAGGAAGGAACTGTGTATTTTGGGGTGGGTAGGGTAGATCAAAGTGTTAGCGAGGTAGATTCATGGCATTTTCACTCTAGCTCATCTAAATGGGGCGGGACACTACTCCAATGGAAATCATTAAAAAAATGATGAAATAGTAATAAAATAATTTCTAAACAAGCCTTCACACAAGAAAATAATTTGATTGGCTGGAGGTTCTGATGTTTTTTAACCAGCAGAAGTTTAAACTTATATGAAAGCTCACAAAGTTCTACATTTGAAAACATTTGCTGACAAAAATTTTCACGAAACGTTGTTATATTGTCAATAAATTTCATAATTATCAATTAATTTGCAACGAACTGAGCGAAATTGAAAATTTTACATTCCTATTCCTCACGAGAAACAAAGCAAAGACAGTAAAAGGTTTAATAATTAATCGAAGAAAATACTACCTTGTCCTACATTCATGTTTTCACACCTATATCACAATTTCAAATATTCACATCTCGGAAAAAAGATGAAAGTAATTTTGAGTGTTTACAATTGCCAAACAAATCTGTAAAATGTGCAACGCGACACGCAATCCAGGGAGATTTATCTACTATTTGAAATGTGTCACAAAAAAAAGATATTCAAAAGTCGAAGTAGCATTTAGTCCGCTACTAGTGTTGGGGGAAAATGATGTAATGGTTTGTACCTTCCCTAAGGCTAAAACATTTTAAAGCCTTTTAAATATAGAGTGGTTTGAAACGATACAAAGTACAATTGAAAAGTTGTAGTGAGTGTTCAATTTAGAATGAATAGGGGTAGGCTGTAAAATAATATTTTAATATATCTAGTATCATCCTCAAACAATTCAACATTCCAGTCTGCAATATCTGCGATCGTCTTCAAATAATTCCATCGTTACTTCATAACTTTAACTAAATGTACATTCATTGCTGAAACAAATATTTTTGACCTCATACGAGTTGTATTTGTGTTTTCTCAATTATTTGAGGACACTTTTAAGAAGTATATTCGACCCGGAAATATGTACTCTGCGGTCATAATGTAGCAGCGAGTACATTTCCTTCATTATTTTGTAAATCAACTTCTCTCGGTTCCTGTCGCTCTCAGCTGAATTTTTCTCCATTCAAGATATGCGTGTAACAAATATCGATCCGTATTTGTTTTAATTTTGTACTCTACTTATAGTTGTTGCCGAAGGAATTGGATTGTCAAGATATAAACTCGCGAAGGTACCTGGCATTAATACTAGAACCTGTATGATACTTATATCACATAATTTTCATTCGCAAAATTCGATATTTTAGTTATTAAAAAGGCAGAAAACATTCAAACGGAATAGAACTACTAACAATAAGTCGTTGAATCAAAGTTTACATGTTTTTTTTTTAAAAAAACAACATGACATATATTTATCCATTGTAGTTAGGGACTGTCCACAAATTACGTAACGCCTTGACAGACAGAAAGACTAAGAACAACTTGTTACGGTAGTGTTACAGATAGACAGAGGGGATTTTCTTAAAATGTAACGTAACATTTTTTAACGATCGTAAAATCCTGAAAATTACCGAATTGGGACAATTCGGCGTAACCATTGCCATGCCGTATTGACATTAAACCAGAACATCCAGGATTCACTAGCATGCCTTGTGACTATTTTTACCCAAGCCGCAAAAAGATTTGTTGGGAAGAACTTGCAGCTCGTGTGGCTTGTATTTCGCTACAAAAAAAATCAAACTTCATAAGCAAAGCATACATGGTTCATCTGTGTCGTTATCAGAAAGAGTCAACTCATTTCAAGTTGTTGCAAGACGAAGCAAAGAAATATTAATAAGGAAAAAAGCAGAATCAAAGAGCAAGTCGAGTGGGTGGACGAAGGGAACGATGATATAGAAAATCTGAATATAATGAATTATTGTGAAATTGAGAAAAATTCTTTTCCAGAAATTCATAATCTTGAAGAATTGTTGGAAAATCCTTTTATCGAGGATACGAAATGATTTTTATAATTGTACTGATTAATCTAAAATGAGTGTATAACTCAAGATACGCCCAAAATTCATTTATTTTCAATAAGACACAAAATGTATCAGAGCAAATATAATTTCAACAGTCATATAATACAACATTAGATAATTTAGCTTGCAATATTTAAGTTAAATAAACATGTATAAATAAAGCATCGTTTTTAAATAGCTTTATTATGGTCTATATAACTCGTTTTCTTTTTCGAGAGGTTTTTACATTATTCTAGACAGACGGACAGGGTAGATTACGATTGTTACGGTAGCGTTACAGACAGACAGTCCGACCATTTAATTATGAAATTTCAGCGTTACGTAATTTATGAACACTCTCCTAGGAAGTAATTCAGTCATTCAATGTTTATATTACCACTATATCAACACTTACAATTTGATAATCAAATTATTGTCTTCATAGATAGATGTCTTCAGAAATTGAAGGTTAACAGTGTACCTTCGGTCCCTGATGACGGTAATTTCAGGTATCTTAGTATTCAGAGACTAAATATAAACAGTTTAACTTTGGTGTCTGAATTACAATATTAAATTTTCAGAATCAGTGTAAAATATAGGTAATTAACAACATTACATATAAAACGAAAAGCACTGCATTCTAGAGGTGAACGGATATGCAAATCACATTTCGGTGGGTTATTGGGTGAATTATGTATTATTATTAGTTTGAACCATGTTAAGAATAGCTATTTAGGTTAGCACCAGGATATTAAAGCGACCTTTTTCGAGTCTTGATTGAAAAAACTGTTACCAGCTCTCCATGCAAACAATTAAGTTAGATAACACTTCGTATCATTCAAGACAAATTCATGAAACTCCAACTAAATATTCTTTCAAAACAGATATACAGGAATTTCTAATTGAACAGAATTCAATTTTACAAAACTTAAATATTTGCCAAATAATATAATGTTGACTAAATGACGAAGAAGAATGGTCACACTCGTTTAAATCACTTTCATGCTATTTTGTTTTGAATCCAATTAAATCAATATGGTCCCAACTATAAAAAAAGACAAAAACTGATGACACCTCATCCAAAAGTCCACCTTCGTTTTGGAACTGATGATGAAAAAATGCTCAAATATCAGCACAGAGAATTGGAGAAATGCCATAATTAACGTGAAAAGAATTGAAAACTAACATATGCAATATATACCAGTTAGATCGAACCTATTCACTTCAATAATCTTCCACACGGATCCTTCACATCATATTGAAGTATAGCCTAGTTTCTTCATGGTTTACTGTCCCTATGGAGTCCACTGTAACGAATGTACCAAGAGGTATCTAGCATGTTCCTCATTGCTTTCTCTAAGAATCTTTGAAAGATTTAATTTTTTCTACGCCCTATCTTTAAAGTATTTCGAATTTCGCCGGTGTATAGCGCTTTTAGCGATTGTTTATGGTTAGAAAAGTGAAAAAGCGTTAAAAAAGGTGCCATAACATTAACTTCATTTTACGCTTTCCATAAGCTAACATGGTTGACAAGTGCAATTCGTCCACACCTTTAATGGAAACAAATATCTAGTCACCTTTGGTTTTTACATGACAGCACATGAACTGATTTGACTTCAAGCAGTAATACGATTTGTCTTAATTTAATAGTGGCATTATGTTATTATTACAACATCACTCAATAAGTCGTGTGACTGAGAAAAATAGATTTTTTCTGAGAAAAATCGATTTTATTCATCAACGTAATCTCTTTCAAGAGCAATCTTATCATTCCAACGCTCATCTGTCTTCTAGATGCCGTGCTTGTAGAAAGATTTAACTTTTGCCTCAAAATAGGCTTCAATTTCAATTTCATTTGAATTGAATTTCTTTCCGACGAGCATTTTTTGAGATAAGCGAATACCCAGTAGTCACTGGGGGCCAGATCTGGACTATACGGTGGATGATGAAACCATTCGAAGTGTAATTCGTTCAACTTTACCATCGTTGACATCGACTTGTGAACCAGTACATAGTCTTGGTAAAACAGTGGTTTTTTATTCGACATATGAGGCTAATTTATCTTCATTTTAGCATTGAAATGACCCAACAACTCTATGTAGTATTCGCCATTGATTGTCTCTCCCATTTGAAGATAATCGATGAACAGTTTTCCATGTGCATCGCAAAATACTGAAGCCATAACCTCACAAGCTGAATGTTGTGCCTTTGGACACTTTGGATATGGTTTCGGTTCCGGAATGAAATGATGGATTCATGCTTCATCCATTATCACATATAAATGCAAAAAATCTTATTTATTATATGTAAACCTGGCCTAAATCATCAACACGTTTTTGTTTTTATCATCTGTTAGTAAACGCGGCACCCACTTTGAAAAAAGCTTCCTCATGGAGAAATGCTCATGCATAATTGTGAACACACTGCCTTCCGATATCTTTACAGCCTCAACTACCTCAGGCGATTTCAATTTACGATTAGATATAACCAATTTGAGGACTTTATTAGATGCTTTCTGGAGTAACCACTTCAATTGGACGACCAAAGCATTCACCATCATCGCTGGTCTGTTCGACCACATTTAAATTTAACAGACCAATAACAAATGGATCTTTTCGATGGAGCAGAATCTATATAATACTTTTAAAGGCATTGCTGAGCTTGTACAGTATTTTTTTCCAGGAGGCAAAGATCTAGTAACACGCGAAATTGTTTTGCATCCATTCTTTTAAAAATAATAAAAGTACCTTCACTTAAATAACTGTCACTTTTTTCTGACTAATCGAAATATCATGAAATATATACTCCTGAAGAAATCCTAGAGAAAGCAAAGCTCTTTCAGACAAAAACGAACGAGAACTATCCAAAAGAACACTTTTATGAATTGGCGGAACCAGAATAATATTCACAGCTTTACACTACGCGCTCTATTAGAATATTTTGAAGAAAGGTCTAAAAAATTCAAGTCCTCTTCACTATGGTCGAGCTATTTTCAGCGGAAGGCAATCTTAATTATAAGTGATAAAATAGATTTAAGTATTTCTGGAACAAAAATCGATTGAGTACATACAAAAAAAATCTAATACACTTTCAAGAAAAGAAAGAAAAAAGAAAAAAGTTTTTATTTAATGCTCGAGACGACAAATATTTAATGTTTCAAGTAAAAGTTTTGAATATTTAATCAGTTTTATGTGATTTTATTCATTAAATCTTAGGTTACATTAATGCTGAGAATAGCTGGAGGTTGCCGAAGAGAAAAGTTGAAAAAAATTAAAAGTGATGAAATTAAAAATAAAAGGGAGTTTCTACTCACCATTCCAGATTCAAAATCGCATACAAGTCGGCGTTATTGGTTATTGGAGAAACCAGTTCAAACATGAATGCAATAAATTGATATCAAAAATATGCTAATATGAGACCCAATAACGCAACCAGCAACCACCTTATCAAATATATAAAGTATATCAAATATACATAACAAGTTCTCGATACAAACAATTGTTTGACAATTCCTTTTTTAATTGCGCAATATTTGAGATTACCGCATCCAGAAGAAAATACATATCATACGTTTTGACTTACTTCGGCATCAATTCTAGTTGATTCAGTTGAAGATATTCTTCAATTAAAACAACATAAAGGATAAAAATTCACTGCTGTTACCGAAGGGTATGTCAGCAATTCCATCAACACAAAAATGAATTGTGATTTACGAATTTAACGACAAACTTTTTTAAACCAACCGTCTCATATGACCATCAAGAGACCAATTTGAATGTTACTATATATGCACTACTTAAATGAAGCTTTATCTGGTCATAAGAAAGATACAAGCGTGACTGAATTGAGAATTCACATCGGTCAATTCAGCAATGGTTTATTTTCAATATTCACATTGCGAAGTGAAACAAAAATATTTCATTTAGTTATCAGTTTTTCTCCATATCGTTGTCTACGTATCTATTATCGTCGTTACTTTCAATTCAATCAATATGTGTTTGTTATTAATTGTAATTTTTCGAAGGAGCTTGATCAAAATATTCAAAATATCTATCAGATTTAATTTGTATAGGGATGCAGAGAAAATATATGCAGCATGTACATAGTGTCATAGTGTACATAGTGTTTTTTACTCATAGAACTGCCAGGTTTTCCATTCGTGAAAAAAGGTTCCATTTTATGTACTTGTTGAATAAATTACTATCTTGCAATTGTAATCAAATCTTTCTATTTTACCCATTCCAAAATGTTTGTATTTGAATCTAGTGTTTAAGCATCTTATCTACTTTCTGTCCCTGCTTGTATATCTTATCAGGATGTTAGGCAATTGACATTGTCTTAATGTTAGAACGCCGAAAATAAAAATTCTTTATTCGTATATGATATTAATCGATTTTTTCAATAAATGGAACAAAACTATTTCCAATACAAAAACGATTTCTACAAGCAAGATGAAGGAACAGCAATAAGAAACTGCCTGTCACCGTTTATGGCTGAACTGTTCCTGAGTCATTTTGAAAAGCAAATCAGTCAAGAGCTTCATACCAGGTTATGGTAAAGGTATTTGGATGATATTTTCGCCATATTCAATTCGAAGAAGGCATACTTAGACGAATTCGAACTCAACTCAAAATTTCCAATTTTAGATACTTTAGTAATTGAGAATAGTAATAGGCTAGAATTTGATGTATTTAGGAAAAACACCGTTACGTTCAGATACAGACCTTCATTGAGAATGTAGCTGTACGGTTGTAAATAGGTTAATCAATCGTCAATCTGTATGTGAAACCACTTTTTTCACAACCCAAAATGGAAATCAAGAAAAATTTGCTCTGATAGCTTTAAATCCACTTTATACTCGTACAAAAGGATTGGAAATATTTCGCAGAGTGGGTTTCACAATGGTTTATAAATCCAACCATACATTAAAAAAATTGTTGGGCAACCCTAAGAATAAAATACCAGATTTGGAAAAAACTAGTATATATGAAATTAGCTTTGGTTATAGTGACGGAAAAAAAGAGCACATAGGTCATTTGAAATATGGACGCACGGAAAATCAGATATTGCAGATGATGCTGCCAGTAACAATCATGATATAAATATTAATTATGTGAAATTTTAAAGAATGTATATAAACTATAATAAATTGTTGAATGCATCTGGAAGCATTGCTAGATAGAAGAGGAGCTTAAATAGGGACGAAGAGCCCACTCTATAGTTTAGTAGTTAAGGTATTAATGTGAAGATTCCCGCCAAGGAGTTTTTTCCCTCTGGAATTAATTTTCGTGGGTGAAGGTTTATTGGTGGGAAAATTTAGTATCCAACAGGTAAGTGAAGTCATTAGATTTTAGTATACATTGAGTTTGTGAAGACGATATGTTATAACATTTTTTATTGGTAATTGTAGCTTACACTTGAAATATGAAATATACAAAAGATATAACTATAAGAATATCCGATAGAATAAAACCCAGTCCCTTAATTTATTCGCCTTTGTAACCTATTATTATTGTGGAAGATGTAGGCTTACTAGTATGACTTACTGTTCGAACTCCAACTGAAAAAAATTTTTCCCTATTAAAACCAGGAAAAGCTCAACATTAATCGAAAATTCATCAAACAATTTATCTATTTTTGCAAAATGTCAAAATCATGTACTATTTTAACACGCAATAACTTGCTGTGACAGGACATCTGCATTTTTTAAAATTTACATAGAAATTAGCAAATTAAAAAAACGTTTTCCTGAATGATGGGAAAATTTTTAAATAGGTTAGCCGGGCCCTCCCGGCTGAAAAAAATTGGTAAGCCGATTTTTTTTCATTAATTCACAAATTTTTCTATCGAATAGACCGTTTTTTATCGCGATGACAGGAAAACACTTTTGCTTTTTTTCAAATAATTATTTTTTTCCATACTTTCGGCCAGATAAATCGACGCTTACCGAGTGCATTTTGTTCTCCTAATTAATAGCTGTCGATTTATATAAAAATTCCGCAATTCCGCGATCACGAGTTTTTTGAGATTGTCGTCTTTTGAGATTGTCGGCTCCCGGACTATAACGTAATTGGTCATTCCCTCTAACGTATCTCATATTTTCAGACTTTAATCTTTATTTTTCACGTTTTTTAACTTCTTGAACTAGACGACAGAACAGAATTCTCTTCCGATTGTCTTCGTTAGCATCTTTTAGTTTTCAATTCAATGGGAACCTCATCTCTCAAGGAAGTAAAGAGAAATAAGTTGTTAACTGTTGATACCCAAGTGGAAATATAAGTGTGTCAGATTGCTAATTTGAGAAACGCCGTCAAAATAACCTAATGAACTTCCTTCAATTCATGATATAGTAAAGTTATCCAAAACAACCCTCTTCACAACGGCACATCATCATCAATTACTTATTTATTATTATGAACTCTAACCTCTTTAACTTGCTATAAATTTTGAGTATGTTTAGTATGTCTGTAAGTTTTATAGTTTCCACTTCAACCCCATTGAAGTATCGTCTTCAGTTAATTATTATTAATTTGACAATAATAAACCATAAATATATTTATCTAATTTCATAATTATTCTGGTATAAGATAAGAACTAATATATAAAGAAGCCTGTGAAACTAATATTTTGTTCATTCAACTGATATTCGTCTAGTACGCTAGTCAGATTGGTGTAACTATTTGTAACTTTAAATTATTAAATTCTCAGTTTGTTAAGTAAATTGTCTTTAAAAAAGCAAGTTGGTGAATTGAGTTATTTAATTATATGATGCTACTTTCGTATTTCGTTTATTTAGATGATAACAAAACAAGCAAAGCATAAAATGGAAACTAATTATACGGAAAGCAACTTCCAATTATAACGCTTGTTGAGTCGCTCGTATTAATAGGATATCCGTTCAGAGAATTCTGACTTTTTCAAATACTGACAATCACTACACATTTATTGTGTACATGGTATATGAACGTGACTATAATCAATAACATCGTATTCTGTTTTCAATAGAGCGAACTGTTTATTTGGAGTAGAATCTAATACAATTATTATACCATATTGTTTTAAAAAAATAAACTCTTAATATTAGCTTTTTATTCACACAATTCATAATTCGGAACTCATTTTTATATTCTCTCTTATCTATTTTTTTTCTTCTTTATTATCACGTTTTATCTATATTTCATATCTGATTTCCATATAAATAGGAAAACCCTCCTATATAATTCTCTTTCCGAAGAAAAAAGTGTGTTACTTCTTTTCGTCCTCTTTTACCATCACTCAATAAGTCGTGTGACTGACATATAGATGGCGCTGCCATTGTCAAATCCATATGACGTGCCAACTTCCAAACGACTATGTGAAGATTAGTCAGAAAACAAAGGATTCAAACCAATTTCGGGTGTTACTGCTTCTTAGAAAAAAATACTGTATTATACAGACTGTTTCATCGAAAAAAACCATTTGTTATTAGTTTGGTAAATTTAAACGTGATCGTATAGACACCGATGATATTGAATTCCAGAAAACATCAAATAAAGTCCTCAAATTGGTTATATCTAATCGTAAATTGATATTGCCTGAGGTAGTTGAAGGCGTAAAGATATAGAAGGCAGTTTGTTAACAATTATGTATGAACATTTGACCATGACAAAGCTTTTGTCTAAGTGGGTGCCGCGTTCACTCACAGTCGATCAAAAACAACAACGTGTTGATGATTCAGGCCAGATTACACGTAATAAATCAGATATTTTGCGTCTATATGTACAATGGATGAAGCATGGATCAATCATTTCACTGCGGAATCAAAACGATTATTGTCTGTAAACTGCAGCCGCTGAATCACATCCAAAGCGTCCAATAACACAACAGTCAGCTGGAATGGTTATAACTTCAATATTTTGTGATGCGTATGGAATCGTTTTAATTCGAAAGTCAAGGAAAAACGGCCTCAGATGTCGAAGAATAAAACACCGATTCAACAAGACAATGCACCGATTCACAAGTCGATGGCAACGATAGTTAAATTAAATAAATTACACTTCGAATTGCTTCCTTATCGACCGTATAGTCCAGATCTAGCCCAGTGACTGCTAACTATTCGCTGAATCCAAAAAAAATGGTCTCCGGTAGGAATTAAGCTCAAATGAAGAAGCAATTGCTAAAACTGAAGCCTATTTTGAGGCAAAAAACATCTATAAGTTAGAGAAGCGTTGGAATTTTGCATTTGTCTTGAAAAAGGTTTATTGTTGGATAAAATCGATTTTTGGTAGAGAAAAATGTGTTTTTCTCTGTTAGTCGCAAGACTTATTGAGTGATATGTTCATGATAGATTATCTTAGCTAGTTAACTTTGCAAGGTGGTATCTTCTGTTCTTCAAGGTTAACGATCTTCTATATTTTCGCTTTATTTTGTTTTCGATATGGTGACTTTGTACACCCCTTTTTTCAGGGTTGTGCATTAATCTCCGTCCCAATGAAATATTAGCTTTTACAGATAATTATTAACACAAAATTCTCTATGTACTTTATCACGTATTAATACATTTCATAAAAGCGGCAACAATTTTCAGGAATATTTTGTTCATTCCACTACTTTCCTTTCCCAATAACCAAGCTCTCCGATTAATTTCCCTTAACGGCTCAATTTCAGAATAACTATACAAGAAAACTATTATTCTAAATAGGGTGACCCACGATGAGCTAAAACTATCTGTAAATGGCAAAATACTTATAGTAAAACCATGAAAATTTCTAGTTTGGGTTTTCGGATACGGTCTTTTTAACTAAAATATTTTCCAAGATGGCCTACTTCCTTTTCTAATGTAACTGACTGTAACTTTCTTATTTTGAAAATAACGCCCTAAATATTGATACATTTTTTTGAATCTACGTAAAATTTTAGTATATTTTTGTCTGAAAACTTTTTTCAAAAAATGCATACATTTTGAGTTATTGATGTGATCGTTGTAGACCCTTATAAATTATAAGGATACCCTTAAAGATATTGAAATAATTTATATTCGATCGTTTTTAGCAAGATGAGACGTATTTCAAATATATGTTAAAAAATTTTTCATTCCATACAGGGTTTGTATAAAGAGTGTTTAAAGTTTAACTTCATAATTTTTTTCATATTTTTTTAAATAAAACCACCCGGTTTTCTCTATTTTAATGCATTCAAGGGTAAAAAATAAGGAAAATTCATGTGCGCTTTTCTGTACCTAAGCCTTGCCGTTATCAAGATATTAAATGATTTCTGTAAATTTTTAGTGATGCAAGTGTGGTCTAAATTTTATGTTGACCCGTTGATACAAGTACTAAGAAATAGAAAATCATTTTTCTTTATCTTTTCACGGTCTATAAAAAAAGTTAAATCAAATTATATTTACTAATCCTATTCCAACATTTAGTCGTTTCCAAGATATTTGAGGTTTCAACTTATTATTATATCTTTGAACAAGTTTTATTTTTTTATGTATACTTTTAGAAGGCTTTGTAATGAATGACACTTATTTAACATCATTGGTGAATTGTTGGTACTTTCGAAGATCGTTAGAATGGCACATTCTCAATTTAGTATTGAAAATTATAAAAATTTGCTCACATTATCTTCGTACAAAGTGACAAAGTTGTTACAAGAAAATGTACTTTATTTGCTGTGAGATATTTAGCTACACCACGACCAAACTCGCACACTGTTAAAAGAATCCTCAACAACTTGAAGCTATACGGTTCATTTGAAGCAAAAAACGGATCAAAATAAAATTTAAAACACACCTGCATCTCTAAAAATTTACAGAAAACATCTAATATGTGGACGGTAAGGTTTGGATATGGGAAAGTATGAATGAATTTGTCTTATTCTTCACCCCTGAATCATCAAAATGGTTGGGTGGGTGGTTATATTTAAAAAAAATGAAGAATTTTGATATTTATGAAGTTAAACTTTGAAGACCTTTTATACACACCCTGTATAAAATGAAAAATTTTTCAACATATATTAAAATACGTCTCACTTTCCTAAAAGCAACTCACAAGAAGTAATTTTCATATCTTCAAGAGTATTTTCGTAAAAAAATAATGTATACGGTTCCGCAACGGTCAAATTTAAAAAAAAATAATAACTCAAAAAGTATGCATTATTCGAAAGATTTCAGACAAAAGTATACTAAAATTTGACCTAAATGTTAAAAATGTATCAATATACTGCTTAGAATAACAATCTATTCATGTTTGCTATGTTACATCATGAATTTCATCTATACAAAACAACTCTAATAGCATTATCTCTCACTTGACAATGTTTTTTCTCTGGTCGAATTTGATATATCACAATATAAATCCTGACAATTGTTTTTTTTTCATTGTTTACTAGGTAGTTCTGCCCTTTTTCATTTCCAAACAAAAATGTGTTTTTCATAAATATTGGACTAATTTTGATACGGTATTAATTTCTTGTACTATTTGGATGGATTGAATTGCTATTTGTCGATAATATTCAATGTAACGAATAATCTGAGAATATTTCTTCAGAATGGTAAAAAGGTACAAGATTATATTATGTTTTTTGAACAGCCGCTCCATATTTCTAGCCTTCCTGCACTTTTAACTCAAAAGATATTTTATGCATGACCCTGCATCTCATTGTTCGGCCTCCCAATGTAGGTTTAGGTTTTCGTCCTACTTTCCAAGGTGTTAGAGCCATTTCTTCGGAGTATATTACTTTATGACAAACACTTTCAATTAGTTTAAAATAGAGACATCAATAAACTATTTTTTGGCAGATGATATGGAATATTCCATTTTTCCCATCGCTCCGTTCAAAATGGAAAACTTGCCACGCTATTGTAATCAGAAACTCACTGTTATTATTATAATCCAAGTTAATAGTGGGTTATTACAAATCAAATTAATATCACACATTTTATCCACTCAACGCAAACGATTTGTGCGAAATATGTAGTCAAGCAATGGAAATATTTGTTGACTTTTCTACAACAATATAATCAAATTGTTGGGTTAAATTGGAATTGAGAAAGAAATAGAGCTTTTGAGAGTATTATTAAAAACGACTACACATACAAATTGAACGTCAATGCCAAGAAAAAAATAAATAGTTACAAAAACGTTTCCGTGAAATCAATATTTAAATGGTAAGTCCATTGTTGTTGTCTTGTGTTTGACCAAAAACGAGGTAAGTAGCTCCAACACAAATCACAAGTCACTCCACAATTATTATTGCTCTCAGGTTTCCAAATATGACTAGTTTCATTGTTGTTTTTCATAGTGAAACAGTTGTATGTAATATTCATATCCACATATTGTTAAATAAGTTTACTTCATTCGTAATAGTTTGCCATCAAGCGCATAAAGACAAAAATATGGAATACTTTGAAGCAACTAGAGTATATAAGGCATGGTGAATTCTTTTTCTAAAAATACCTTATTAAGAAAATGACCACCATCAACATTTTGGCCCCAGTCTTCTATGCTTTGAAGTACCATAAGATAATTAGTAAAAGCTATTCAATATATCAGAATCGCAAGGAACAATTCCTAGAGGAAAGAAATTATTAAGGTCAGACAATGCTCGGACGAGACACTATAATGGCAAATATACAATTGCCTGTGAGGATGGATAAATTTGGCAGCCTAGCCAAAGATAGAGCGGCTTATAGCAATCTGCAACTATTTTAGTTAATTTAGAGGCAGAATCAACTCTGAAATGCCATACAGATTGCAAATCTAAAAACGTGTAAAAGAACAAATATAACTGTTTTTTACAATTTTCAAGGAAATATCACAAAGGCTTTTTCCTGATGTAAATCATCCAAATGAGATAGATCGATCTATTTACTAAATACACGACGTAGCTCCACCACATTTTGCATGTATTGATAGAAATTATTTCAACGAGGTGGATTGGAAGACATAGAACGATCGAATGGCTTAATGGATCCAGCTAGATCCTCTCAATTACTTGTTATATAGTTGTTTGGAATATAAAGTAAGTTTTAAGATTTTAAGAGACCACACAATGTTGCTGATATGAAGAAATGCTGATAATGGGAGAAATTAACAAAATAACTTCCGAGGTCATACAAAATATACGAGAATTCCAAAATCGCCTTAGTTAATGTCTAAAGTAAATGGTGGTAATTTTGAACGTTGGTTTTCTGTGTGTTCAGAGTACACTGCAGTGTATGTAAATAATGTTCGCAGAAACATGAGTGTTTCAAATAGTTGACATCTGTTCTCAACGTCAATTCTCCAATTCTTCCATTTTACACTGTAATAGGAATGAAATTATAAACAAATGTTCGAAAGTTTTAATCAAATCTCAAATCGACAATCTTTACTGAACATGAAAAGTATACAATATATTGTATGAAGTTTTTCAAAATCAAAAGAATTGCAGTTCAAATTTATAATGCCAACATTTTACGACATCAGTGAAGTTGCACTTCCAACGATGTTTAATTCATTTTTAT
Source organism: Diorhabda elongata (assembly GCA_026230145.1). Taxonomy (NCBI): domain Eukaryota; kingdom Metazoa; phylum Arthropoda; class Insecta; order Coleoptera; family Chrysomelidae; genus Diorhabda; species Diorhabda elongata. Next base: position 26,513,356 of record CM047933.1, on the reverse strand, counting down.
TACTGCACTATATTAATAATATCAACAATGTCGTTGATCTATCGACATCCCATTATTCTCCAAAATCTGGACGAACGCATAAGCGCATGACCCGAGCATGTAACACGATTATCAATTTAAGACGCATTTACAAATTTATTGATAGTAATCAATTGAGTCAATAATGGAATGTCCCGTCTTCGCTATAAAAATATGTTATAATATTTTTTAGGCACCAGCAAGTTCACCTGTAGAGATGGCACCTCCTGCTACTGGGGCGGTGGCCTCCCTGTAATTGTATGAAGGGTTGTAATATGATGATGGTTGAGTCAAGACAATTTTGAAAGAAAACAGTTTTCAAAAACAAATTAAGGTTTTTAATTGGGAAAGATATTGCACAAATACAATTTTTTGATAAAATTCAGTTTCCAAACACTTGAATGTTTATTTTTGATCTGAAGAGTCTAAATTGAGAAAAGATAATTTTAGAAGAAGCTCATAGTCCATATTGTTGAACCTAGATGACTTGAAAATGAGAAATGTCAAAATATCATTTTTCTTCAGAAAGATTTGAACTTTATTCGGATCTGACACATCAGCAGAAGCTACCATGTAGATATAAGTCTTTTACTGCCAAGGAAAAACGAAAAAACCCAATTTTGTTTGTGGCAGCGACATCCTTTTTTTGGGATAAGGATATTTCAGTGGTCCCGAAGTTGCCATCTTCATATGTGATATAAGGCGCGAAGTACTGTTTGGCTTGGCTCACCTTGTTAAGTGGCAGATTCAGCCCCAACATGACCATAAATCCTGCCTGAATGTTAGTTTGTTAGTTTCCAGCATGTTTATAATGTCATCTATCACAGTTTTATAAAAACCTGACAGATAAGGTTATAAAAATTGCTCATAAAATCAATATACTAGTTGAGTACCAAATTCGAGGGCTAGTTTGCGGAATAGTAAACCATTTTTTTCAATCAAATTTTGAAATATTTTCCTGATACGTAATTTCTTAAATGATCAACATGATTCAAAGGCAAATTATGATAGATGGGAAAATATCATTTCTCTATAAAATTGTTTCTCAAATGAAAATAGATAGAATCAAAGAACGGAATGGTGTTTATATGAAATATATCTTTTTCTAGTCACGTCGACCAATACATATATCACTGTCACAAACAATGTTAATTCGAAACACTTAATCTGCCAAGTAAAAAGTGTATTCTTTGTATTTGTTAGAAAATAACATGGAAATGCTTCTACACATCTCAGTGAACACACTGAAAAAGAACATGAACCCATGCATTCAGTTTAAAAACGATTGTAGTAAATTCATAGATGTTATCTACATTCTGGATTACATGAATTAAGAAACAAAGATGAAACTCTGAACAGAATACTCATGGAGTTGCATCATTACAAGTGAACTTTTGGAAGGTTTGTGGCTTAAACAATGAATAATCCACATTTGCTGTATAAAGTCATATAAATTCAATTTCTCATTTTCAAAGGAATAAATAGATTCCAAATACAAAGTATGAAAGATGAATCAAATGTTTGTTATATTATGTGGAGGTTACTTACCTCCTTTTGCTATATTTCCAAGTAGCAGTTTCCATACACGAAATATTGACTTATATAGGATTGAGAGAATATTAATCTTAGAGGATCGCTAGAAAAAAATTTATACTGAAGGGAAGAGGAATATTTCAAGATATATCAGATAATTGCTGGTAACAAACTGGTTACAGCTCGCCACATATTTTTGAAGCCTGGAATATTGTTCTCCTTTTTTCTCTGCCCCGCATCTGTTTTATCCAGTGACGTACTCGTACGATTTTGCATATATTACACAAACTAATCTTCATACCTATTTTTTGGTCAACCTGGCAATCTTTTCTTGTTGTGTCTCCATTCTGTAATTGTACCCTGCAGTATTTCCATTCTTTCCATTTGGATTTACTATAATTTCATAGTTCACAAGTCCTCCATACCATAATTTACAGCTTTTACTAATTATGCTTCTCTCATATATTCTCAGTTATTCTTTGTTCATATTTGTTTATATTTGTTTATACTTGTTAGTTTTAGCAGCGTTCCTGAACATACTGATAATTATAGATTATCACTTAATCCACAATATTATTTTGTGACTCCCACGATTTAACTGTATACTTCTCACATTAAATGACAAAATTTTTTGGAACATTGGATGCAATAATATCACTTTTTCAATCATGAAATTCACAAATACATCATAGGAGCATATTTTTGTAAGTAATATTTTTCAAAGTACCTAATAAATAAAATATCGGGGAGGTGAAGCATAAAGTTGTCATCAAACCAGACTTCCTTAGAATTATAACAAAAATTATTGGGCGACCATCATTTTATCACCACACATTATCCTGATGATTGAATTGAACCGAATTCTGAACACCAAATTCGCTCATAATTTCAAATTATCGTGACTCATTTCTTTGGAGAAGTGCAAGCCTGTGGAATCAGCTATCCCTACAGAAGCTCAGTATCCACAGGCGTCTCCACACGGCAGGCACCACTCGAATTACTCGAGGGTAAAAGGTTTACTCTCTTGCTTTTAGCATGAAAAAAAATTATTGCCCCCAATATTTTTATTCGGTCATTCCTGTAGATTCATTATTAAGACTTCATAGTTTTTGATGAAGAATAATTCTTCTGTTGTAACAAAAAAAGCCACTTTTGCTAGCTCTTCTAGGATTATTGTTGGGTTTTGTTCTTGACCACCATACCAAAGCTGCATAGCTTAATATAGGCCGCACAACGAATTTGTACATCTAGTCAATCATTTTGGGTTTCAGGCCTCGTTTTGTTCCGACCATTCTGCAGCAGTTGTATGAAGCAATTCGTGCCTTGTGGATCCCTGCTTGAAGGTATTCTCTCTAAGTTATTCTCTGATCGGAGGTCACATCGATATATTTAATATCTCACACAAGAGATAGTTCAAATCCGTTAATCTTGAGAGGCTTTGAGATATATTATGCTAACACCTTCATCGGCACTCCATCTCTTAACGATTGTTAGGGCAGACGAAATTTTATCCGAAATGGTATTATCCAGCTCACTCTTCTCACCAATATTATAATCATGTTAATCATAATACGAAAATATCAAATATCAAGTTTATATCTAGCTATATGGAGAGTAATTTTTAAGGTGTGGGCAAAGTAAAACTCAAGGTACACCAACAACGATAATGATGTGTTAATTAAGTTGTAAATGTCACTGCATGTATACGATTTAATGGGAACTAATTTTCAGTAAACATTAATCTCAAACTCTACTTTTTAATTTGTATTGTCTCATTATTTTAGTAGAAAAAGATATTTGAATTTTATTATCTTATCCGTGGTTGAATGTGGTTACATGAAGACGTAGATCACCCATCAGCTAATTGCGATTACTGAGAAAGAATCAGATTCAGATCACAATTTCCAAACGTCATATTCAATATTTTTTAGTTAATTCTTCCATGATATTCATTTAGTTGTATAATAGTTTCTAAATGTTTAATAATTGTTATTGAGAATTTATCGACACTTCCTCACAAGGAAATTGGACTAAAATTTGACACTTATAAGCTATTTTTATGCTAAAAATCCGAAGAGTGTAAAAACCTTGAACGTCAGTGACCTTTAATGAGAATAAATAATTTTAAATGTTCAAAAATCCATAGACAATTGAAACAACCTGTCAGCTTATCGCTTTTACCCACCGAACTACCAGGGTCAAAAAAGATCCTATTATATTTCTACGATCTGATTAATTTGATCAGTTTCCGAACAACAATGATCTTTGTTATTTCAAATGAATCACCCTGTATATTATTCGCTTTTCCAAATTCTTGAGAAATACTTATATTCTTTCTACCTCAATACCATGATTTCGGAGTTTGCGTTATCTCCGTCGAAGTTAAAATAATACATTTAGGCGGCTATTACTGCTACAATAACAAATTTGAAGTTTCAATAAATTAATTATTGTTGAATTTTATTGCAAGTCACAATGGATCGTTCATCTTAAATGGTGATAGGAGTAGAAGTCAAGAACAAATCTGTCAGTAAATAAGTAAAAAAGTTTAACGAAACTGCTTCAGTAAAAGATTTATTCAAATCATGACGCAGAAAACAAATCTTTAGATATTTGTGACCTGTTAGAAGACGATCAACACTTGATTACTAGACAATTATCCAAGAAACTTGATGATTGTAGATACTGGTCACGTAACAATCCTCGTTGGATACGTGAATCTCACACCCAATATCCCGAAAAACTGAATGTAGGAGCTGGAATAATAGACGACAAAATAATTGGTCCCTTTTCATTGAGGATAGCTTAAATAGTCCGGTGTATTTAGATTTATTGGAAAATAACATTATACCTCACTATTGGAAATTTTCAGACAATAACATATCTCAAACGACAAGATGGTGCCCCATCTCACTATGCGTGTGTGGTGAGGCACTACCTAAATAGTGAGTTTCCAAGAAGATGGATTGGAAGGCGTAATTTTATCGATTGGCCCCCACGATCGCCCGACATGAATCCTTAAAAAATCACTTAAAAAACAGGCCATTAGTCTGGAATAGGATTACTACAGAGATAAGAAGGAATCAGCAGTCAGGGATCTTGCAAAGTTTTAAAAATCGCATTGAAGTAATTGGACATTATTTTGAGCATCTGCTGTAATAGCCTTTAATGTATGTTTCCTTAAATCCGTGATTTCTCCACTTCACAAATACGAATCTACTAAAATTTTTTCTAACTTACTGACCCTAGACGCTAGACTTGTTACGAAATTTGTATTAGCGCTAAAATTATTAAGGATTATTAAAATTAACGAGTTTATGCAGTCTTGTTGGTGGAGATAATGTAAATGTAGCTTATTTTTCCGGAAATAGGAAAGATCTGACATCAATGTAGATACCACCATAATACCGGCCGCATCACAAGACCCTTACGCATCAAATTTTTGAAAAATCATACAAGCAGTTTCCGAGATAACTGAGCTGTTCCATACTTAAAACTCACGCTGTATTACAATTGAATGATACAAATATTATTTCATCTATATTCATAAAAAACTACATGTCAGTTAATTAATATACAGTAAAACAGAATAGTACTACTCAGTATTTCATCCTAAACCTGCATATTAAAGTGTGAGGTTGAAGTAATTAATAACATTTGAATTCAATTAGCTCCTTTCCTTCTGCAAAACATTGTCAATATGACCCCTACCAAAAGGTCTACAGTTATTTTTTATTGTAATTTTATCCAATAACATTATTATTATAGGCTTAGAAAAAAACATAGATTTCATGTAAAAACAAACATGGAAATTATATGCATCTCACTCGTCACAGCAAGGTAGCTACTGAAATCCACCAATCCCATCAGAAGGCAAGGTTGCATTCATATAATCAAGCATAGCAAGTGAGAAATGTGGAGGAGTCCATCTTGAAAGAACCTTTCTTTTTAGTTGTAGCGCAAGATCTTTTAAGAGTTCGAATAAGCCATAAATAAAAAAAGTTTTAGTCCCCATTTGAATCAAAAAGTTATTGAATTGAACCTTGAGTATGTTAAGTGATCCTTATCCTTACTAATATTATAAATTGGAATGTAGATTTGTTTGTTAGACTTTCACGCGAAAATTACTTAACCGATTATCAAAACTTAGTACACATATTCTTGGAGCTATGAGAAATAACATAGGATAATTTCTATGAAGAAAAACTTTTTTCACGAGATTTAAAACCAATTTCTGTCAAAAATCTGAAAATCTAGCTTTCTCAACGCCATCTAGCATTCCAGTAATGGAGCACCAGCCTTGGGTACTGTATTAACGTTTCACGTCAATATCCAATACAATTGACTATAGTTTCAGCTCTTTGGATTTTTTTCAATTATTGTTTCTTTTGTCATAATATACGCAGTATAAAAGTATTTGAATTTTCGAGGGTAGGTGTCAGTTCTGTGGTTACATGCTATTCACTATTTTAGATCTTACAGCAGAAACTCCTTTTCAAGTACAAGTTCGTTCAGAAAGACAAGCTACGTTGCAGGCTGCTAGAAGAGCGATAGAAACGCCAGAAAAATCGCAGGCGAGAAAAATTCATAATGCAGAAATGCAGACCACGCGTTATCGAACTCTGATGTGCAAGGATTGGTCAGTATTCAATGGTACTGGGTTTCAATATGATCCTTCAATTTGATATCATAATTATCCTTATTATATGTCACTAATGCGATGCTTTCAAATGGAATGATGAAACTATCAGAATGTGCTGTTCCAGTGGTAAAGTTTCACTTCCATTACTTGGAGAACCTGAAGAGCCTTTGAAAACTTTATTGTTAAGTTTTTAGATGAGTCAAAGTAATTTTTGAGCAGAATGAGTAATTATAACTCATTCATGAGTAATTATAACTCATTCTTCCTATCATATTGATTCATTTCTTTTGTAAAGATCTCTGATACTTATTTAATGCTTCTAATGCGAGTGATGCCGCGGGTAAAACCTAGTTATCTAATAAAGGGGTACAACAACATCATTATAGATTGCAAAGAGCGTAGTTTAAGACTTTTGGCCACAAGATACAGATTTTCAACCGCTAAAGACATCTTATTTAGCTTATGGCTACACGATGGTTACAGAATATCAGAAGAATAGAAAACATGAGTGATCGTCTCCCATGTTGATTGGGGCAGCTTAAACGCAGTTGTTTTCACCTTTTTTGTGCTCAATCTTGAGCTAGTGGAATTCATCCCACAACAGTGTTACAAGACTTTGTCTACATGAGTGCTCTACCAATCATAACGGAAAAAATCACTCTTGACAGAAATTTCAACTGTGAAATTGTGAAATAAATGATATGTCTAACAATTTTCATGGAAGTTATTATGTATTCAGCCTTTTTCCATCACCTGGAAAAGACTCGCAATTATTAACTTGAGGGTGATACATTTTTATTGAAGAAAATGGATTAGTGAGAATAAATTCTTTGCTTTCGTGACTGTCAGTTACTTTGAATAGTAATTAGAATTTATACATGCATACAAACGACAGGAAGCAGAGAGGGAATAGTCAAAATGACATATTCAATAAAGGTGGATAGAAAACTAAAAAAAGAAAAAGATTTTCCGTATCGATAAATACAAAGTTGAGCAAAATTGTGAATCAAAATCTTCTTTTGTTTTGATATTTTAAGATTTATTCTACGTGATTTTTTGGAAGCCCTTTATTTCTAATTCAAATTTCATATTTACGACTAGTATCCCTGAAAACAATATTTGAAAAGAAAGAAAAGAAAGTCCGAGTTCTAAGAGTTCTATCAGACAATATGATGAAAATCTGAACGTCGTGAATTTCAATGTAAGGCTATTTTTACAAAATCGCCCATTGTTTTAAACCGTGAAGTCGGTCCTGTTCTAGTGTATTAATCGAATATAAAATTTGGCGGATACGTCGGGTATATTTTCTCCATCTTGTGAAGCACTAGCACTCAATTTGCAAGTTTGCAATACCCGAAAATCTATCGCTTTAACAAAACATCCATTCCCTATGGATTTTCAGCACATGAATGAAACTACTTGAGAGTAATTACTAGGTGAGATATAAGTTGGAACGTTCTATTTATTGTTATTCTCATTATCTCCAAAATATGTGGATAACTTTCAAATATTGTGGGTGGTTATGAATATGGGATACATTGTTCACTATTCATACACATTAATCCCGATTGGATGAATCTCTTTCTATGTTGGTTTTCTTGGTTGATGAATGTATATAATATATATATATAATATATAATGTATATATATATATATATATATATATATATATATATATATATATATATATAAATATACGTGAAAGGTTTGTAAATTTTCAACCAGGAAGGGGCGTGAGGAATATAATGACACTGTTACTTAATACCATCAATTATTCAAATTAACGTAACAGATATTAGCTGGACTATTTTGATGAATATCGCCTTACAATTATCCCTAAAGAAAGTTATCTACTGGATTTAAGTTTGGGGATCTTGGAGACTATTGAACGGAATCACATCGTTTAATCCGGGTCGTGCAAATATTTTTTATACGAAAGTTATCAACTGAAATCTTATAAAGAAACATGTTTTGTCTATTGGGTTTGACCAAAAAAAGTAGTATTCTATACCTGATAATATGGGTATTCAGTTTCATCTTTGCGATCACTTCTGACCATTTTATACTATCTCTGGTGGTAAGAGTTAATTCTCCTGTGGCTTTTATTCCTGTCCAGCTTCTGATATTGAGGAGCCACGACATCCTCCATAGTTTAGTGTATTAGGTGTATGAATAAATTCCATAAGTAAGATACATCGCGTGTATAAATTCACTCCGCTGTTTCAATAAATGAGAAAGACATCACAATATCCAACATTATATGGTCATATCAAAGTCTTAACAACCTCATTATCATAGTTTTGCTGTTCACAAACTTCAATGTATGTACATTATTAACGAAAATTCTCTTTAGTACTTGTAGGATTTATTTTGTATATCTCATGTAATTATTTTATTTTATGTGTGAATAGTTCTAAGTAGTCATACATTTTTATATTCGAATAATATTATCACTTTGTCTTTAGTCCTGGAACAAGTCCGAGGAAATCAATAAATTTTGCATTCTGGCACGAAATTCTGTTTAACAAATATTCTTCCGTCTACCTGGAGAATAAGACTGCATCGATTTCCAATACCATTATGTTTGATTGAATGTGGCTCAAAAATTCTAGAGGATGTTCCAGTTGAGGCAATTTTAGTAATAAAAGTCCACCTAATTCAATAATTCAAGCTCCAGAACTGCAATTTATAATGAATACTTTCCACAACAATAATTATATCATAAAATGGCATCTCCAAAAATAAATCGAAACTTTCGTAAAATTGTTCTATATGAGAACCTCATCTTTAGATCTTTTATCTTTTTAAAGGTTTCGTTCTCAATACCTGAAGTGGATACTGGATTTGTTTATTGATGGTTCTCTCTAATATTCCATATCAGATAACAGCTAAGGTATTCAATAAGCGATACCCAACGAATTGAAAATCAAACTCCATTGCTGAAAAACTTATTTTGTATGATACACTATTTAGAAATGTTATCGTTTTTGAAATCATTTGAATAGAATAGTAAATGCAATTAAACGCAATTTTAAGTAATTAAATTGTCTTCAAGGGATAAAAAAAAAGTTTGGCATATGAGTTCTCTTAGAGATATCAACAAATGTTGTCAAGCAAAATACGAGGTGACTTCAATAGAATAGTTGTTGTGCTACAAAAATCATTTTTGGGAAGTTACGCAAAATCTCCGTTTGTCTCTGTAATTTTATTATATCATTTTTTAAGTGTTGAATTAGAAAGTAATTGGAGGAAGCTAGATCGGGTGAAGGTGGGGGATGAGACAATAAATCATAACACCAACAATAGCGGACAGGTGCATTGTCGTGATGGAACAAAACACTAGAAGTAAAACAGCATAATACAAGAATTTCACCTTTTCGGTGCATATTCTTCACATGAACTCCATTATTTTAACTCTAATTGTATTCCTGGTTGATAACGGTGTACCCAAGTTTCATTTATTGTGAGAAATCACATTTGGAAATATTCAAACATGTGTGAGCTTTAAATACCAGCGAGATTTTGATCAGCGTCGGATATGTCACACCAGATCAAAACTTTATCTTTAAATTCCTTTTTGGATTTATATTTCACATCATTGGAACAATTTTCTATGTTATGTGTTAAATTTCCATGATTGTCTTCAATTTATGAATTTGATGGATGTTTAACACCATTTCTTTTTAGTTCTCGACTGGTCATGTGGGAAACCCGATCCCGGCGAGCCAACCTTCGAGTTGATGTTCCTCATTTGTCTTTTGCACAATTCCCTAATCTATTTTACCGGGCATTAGTTGAAACTTCCCGCCGCCCACTTTTCGGAAGGTTTAAACATGATATTTCTTATTCACATTCACTCAATGTTCTATAAATCAATTTTTATATAACACTTGGCCAAAATCAGTTAAATATTAGACATACCGCTAAAATCTTCACCTTTCTTATTAATCCTGTAATATAATTGTTGAAGAACTGGTAACTAGTTTAAAGTATTCAATTCAGGGGTAATCAAACATACATTAATTTCCTTACGATGCCGTCTCCCTACGGCGTCTAAATGGCTATTGTCGAACGAGAAACCGCAGCTCTGAAAATTTCTGTAGACGTCAGTCCGAGCCATCTGCGCAAGTCTTTCAGCCATGAATTTTATCTACGGCTGACCGACCGTTTTCCTTCGATCTTCTCTTCTATTATCAGGCGGAGAATTGCTCGCCTCTTATTATATATCGTAGGTACTGCAGCTTTCTCTTCTTGATTGTCGTGAGAAATTCTTCATGTTTACGCATTTGCTGTAGGACCTCTATGTTTGTCTAGGATATCTGCAGCTTTCTCCTGTAGACGTACAATCCGAACGAATCAATTTTCTTCTCTGTGGTCGCATTCATGGTCCAACTTTCGCATCCGTACAAAAGAACAGGAAAGATGTAACAGCGAAGCATTCTGGTACAGAGTTCGAGGCTGATGTTGCGGTTTGCCAGAAGTGTTCTCATGTTGTTCAGAGTTATCCACGCTAGCTCAATTCTTGATTTGATTTCGAGTTTCAGGTCGCATTGCTGGTTGACGAGCGTGCCCAGGTATCTTAGAGATGACACTTGATCAATGAACTCTCCATGGAGTCTAAGGGTGGCGTTTCCTTGTATACTTGAGAATACCAATAGTTTTGTCTTGAACGTATCATATAACATCCATAAGAGATTGAAATTCTGATAGGCTACTGGCCACGGTATCATCTGCGTAACGAAGATTTTTCATGATGTTTCCATTGATCTTTATGCCTGCAGTTGTATTCTAGAGTGCTTCGCTGATTACTTCCTCAGAGTAGAGGTTAAATAGTGAGGGAGACAATACACATCCTTGAGATTAATCGGTGACATGACTTAAAATATTAAATTGATGCTATTTCACTTGTTCACATTCACTTATTGTTTTATAACTGGTCAAAAACAGTATCAGTTTTTGACAACCTTCCAACTACACTGTGTATACTTTTTTGGATAACTTGCTTGTACACCACACCAAGTTAAAATTTGACAAATATTGAAATAACATATGAAAATTTGTTTTATAACAACTAGTTTCTAAATTACTTAGAATTAAATTTAAAACAACGAACTTTTTCCGAAAATTTTCATTGCATACGTTAGAATATGATTTGGTAGAGGAGAAATGATGGCAGATATTTCTCAAACAAACATCAATAAAAAAAAATAACAAGCTAAAGACATGACTGCTCTTCAGAAAAATCAGAGTAGATATAATATAGAATTGTCTACCTTTTCCAATGCACAGATAATTGATGGAAATTTTTTGTTTTATTTACCATTATGCCGCATTTATTCGCGTTTCTTTTATTTTTATTACTTATACATAACAGTTTCGATATTTCTCATCTACCAGGTGTTCTGCGACGGCTTATAAGTTTTTATATTGAATATAAATAATCTTATGAGATGATTCATTGAGTTCTGGTTGGATTATCACAATTAAAGCTCTTTCTCTCATAGTTTCATTTGATGTAATTATTTTTATGTTACTATTCTCAGTATTTTGCTAATAATGTGATCGATAACGGTTAATTTCTTTCATTCACAACTAGCTTCATTGATTTTAATCGTGGATATCCTTGCTATTTATTTTTTATTGCTAATTCTCATCTAATACGTTCAAAATACTCATTATTCAAGTAAACTTTGCACAAAAATGTGTTCGTGTATTTGATATCGTTGAATGTTTCTTTGAAATGATCTTGTTCATATTTTCTTTATTTAAAAACAGAGTTCAGTTCAGCCACTACACACTAGAGAATCCTCTTTATATGTTCCAATTCTATTTAATGGAAGAAACAAAACTCAACAAAAGTTTCCAAGAACAAAGTGATTACATAATCATTCTGTTGACTTGGGGCAATACCTGATATAGTCAACAACACGCGTACGTTGATAAAACGAACTGAAGCTCTCTGGAAACTTTCCAATCTTGGAAAGCTAATTTAGTTTGAATGTGTTACGTATAGCGACTTTTGTATGATACAACTTGTAGTTTCTCAAGATTCCAGATATTTCATTGTGCTGAAAAATTAAATTGTAACCCATAAGACATTACCGTATCTGTGTATACTTTCGATTTGGTATGCACTTGAGTTTATACTATGAAAGTTGTTATACTGGAAGAGTTTTGTAGATCTAGTTGAAATATCCAATATATCAAAAAATTAATCTGTTGTTTCGTTGAGATTCACAAGTTTGAGTTGAGATCGTTTTCACACTTATTGATAATGTACCTTTCTTGACACGGCGACTAGTGCACACTGAAGAAGCTGTGGTCGAAACAATCAATTCGTGTCGTTCACGACAATTGTGTCCTTGCGCTTTATAAGAGATTTTAGAAAGGATCTAGGCTGACAAGCTCTCAATATCAGATATAGGAATTAAAGACAAAGGAAGTCACTTGTCTACGTAATTCAACCATAGACAACTGAAATAGCGAAATACGCATACTTCGAGGAAATTTGTAAGAATTTGTGTTTTAGAATATCCTACCCAATGAAGCCCTGTATATTAATTTTCAACATATATGTCTATTTAATCTTAATTCAAATTTGTGTAACTTCAAAGCCTAACAAAATAAACGATCACCCAAATCTCCTGCTTTCTCATAATATAGGCACTAGACCTCTACATTTGATGTCAGTAAGTTATCCTGAGGATAATAAGGTTCATAATTCTATTAACTTTTTGGACTCCTATATGTGAATATGTCAAATCTGATAATACCATCATAGTGTTTGACATTTTAAATGTACGAGTGTCATTCGACATTTGGTGATGAAGTATCATCTTGAGCCAACGTTTTTCGCTGGTTTTTCGAATTCAATCGTGGTCGTACTTTGCTATAGGATTAATTTTGTGAAGGTCGTCAAAAATTGGCTGATGCATCAGAAAAAATCAATACTGTGCGTAAACTGATATTGCAAGATCTGCGCTGTAGTGTGCCGCTTTTGCGTACTTTGAACCAAAAGCAAATTAGATTGAGTATCTCCTAAGCCTCATTGATGCGCTTTAAACATAAATAGTCAGATTTCTTGTCAAGATAGATGAAACATAGATCCACCACCAAACTTCTCTAAAAAAAAAACAGTTTCAAAAGCCGGAAAATAAATGGCAACGTTTTCTTGTGAATCATCAATTATTTTGAGAAAGGTGAAACAAAACCAAGAGAGTATAACCCATACTTACTTGTTGAAATATGCTTTTCCAACAAGCCAACGCACCATTTCACAGTTCACTAAATGCATTTCGAATTTGTGCACCACCCACTTTATTCACCAGAGCAGAATCCTTGTGACTTTTTCTGTTTCACCTAACCTTGAGAATTTATTTGCAGGAGAAATATTTGCATCAAACGAATTGCATACGCAAACACCTATTGTGCTGAAATAGACGACAACTATTATTTGGAATCGTTAAAAAGGTTAGACCATCACTGAACTGAATGTATAGACCTAAAACGAGATTATAAAAATGTCTTGGTTCTGATTAAGTCAGAAAGTTATAAGAAAACTCTCTCACATTACAAACTACTTCACCTTATCTGCAAAAGTATTCACAAGTTCTTTTTCAGCAATGCCGAGTTTATCCCTGCCAATCTCACTATAAAAATTCTAATAATACGAAATTATTGTACTTGGTAGTGATTTATAAGCTCCTCTGTCAATATATATATATATATATATATATATATATATATATATATATATATTCCTACGATATGTAAGAATGTATCATCGAAGTTTCCATTAGAGATTTAATAGAAATATCTGATTGAAAACCATACATATGTTGAATAGAAACACGGATGGTAATCTTGAGTAGCTGCTTAAATATTTATTTTGCAAGTATATCTTTTTGATTTGACAGTTTTTCTATAAAAAAATCGATGGTATTTTTCAGGATCATCACTTAGTGATATAAAGAAACAAATATTGAGTTATGTTGTTTTTCTTGTTAACACTGACAGTGAGAGAAAGAGAAATGCTTTATTGTTAAAAAATTGTTACAATTTGTAGACACAAGCTTGTAAAAATTAGAAACAAACATAAAAATACCCGAATAAAGATACAAATAAAATAAAATTTCAATATACAGAAAACCACAAAGAGTAACAAAATTATGGGTAATAGTAACAGGTGATAATTCGATTTGATTACAAATGGCAAGTGATTGTGCATTTTTTGTATTGTGAAATATTAAGCCCTTAACTAATTCTGAACGAGGAGTAGGCAGCCCTAAGAAGCGATGGGACAGAGAAGATTAGAATCGCACCATGATTTAACGGTGAATAATGAATGGTCACTAGGTATGGTCGTATGAACCGCTGTGAGATCAGGGCTCCTTCAAAAGAAACTAGTATCGTCTGCAAATAGACATATTTCACCACTGATGTCGAGATAGGCAATGTTGGTTATAAACAGAAGAAAGAAAATAGGGATGAGTCTTGGGACACTCCACATTCTATTGGCAAGAGAACATCGTGGTATTAATCCTCACAAGATGACTTCTGTTGGTAAGATATGACTTGAACCAGACGAGGTGTTCTCCTGAAACCATAGTACAGCAATTTGTTGATTAAAATATCATGATTAACACAATCGGAATCCTTAAAAAAATCACAAAAAGTTGTCGCAGTGTAGTGATGGGTCTTTAGTGGTATGACAACGTTGCTAGAAGTTTCGAAAACTTTTTTCCGAAAAGATACGGTAGTGGATATATCGTATATATCCTTGATGACTGGACATTTCATTTCACCAACACAAGTTCTACATCTACAGGCGTTAATTTGAGCAATATACAACATATCAATCTAATAAATAGGGAAATAAATAGCAAGGGAACATTCCTACAAGATAGAAAATAAGTTCGAATAATGATTGACAAATTTTTCATAATAATTTTCTAGGAAAAAAACATTATTGGAATATCACCTTTTCACATTAATTGCTGTAGATCACCTCCAAGATTATAAGAATAATTAATAATGGATTAATATAAGAGTAAAATTACCAGATGAATAAACAAACACCCCTTAGTACATTTGGATACCATATTGTCTCAAATAAATTTATTTCATTGAGGATAGTAAATGAGACATACTATAGAGTAAAACATCGGAATTTATATTAGAAGATCATGAAAAAATATAGGATTTATTCACATTGATTCATTTTACTATTGCTTGTAATTGATTTAGCATATGAATAAATTCATTTTCCACAAATTATTTGTCCCGTACTATTCTTTCGTTTCATGACAGAAAAGTAGAAAGATCAGGCGACATCACGCTGAAACACCTACGAATTCGTTAAGTAATCGTTGAAATGTGATAGGGCGAGAAAGAGACTTTTATTATAAAGGCATTCTTTTGAAATAATGACGGTAGTTTTGTACTCGCTATAGTTTCCGCATCGTTTGATGTATGACTCAAACATTCTGCGTTTCAAAAAAACGACATAGCAGCAACTGGAAAACCAAGCAAACAAAACTTTGAAGTTGCTATTCTCGGATTGAAAATAATACTGTCCCTGGCCAAATTATTAGACACAATACAAGATTTCATGTAACCGAGCTATATTCTACCGTATTATAGTTTTAGAATTATTTGTTGGTGAAAATCAATATTTAGTAGAGTCACCTTCAGTCGCTACTGAAGTTTCAATTGCGCACGGCATTTTGTCATGCGAGATTTTCTGTCTTATGCATTTGATGATGTTGATTCCCTACATGAATAATTTCTTCTAGGAGCTGGGTTTCGACGATAAACACCTCGTTAGCTACTGATCTTTTCATATCGGGGCCAATCCAACATTGATATAGTTTCTTCTGCCGAAATCTTTAACAGACCGAGTAGTGTATCAGAAAGCTCCATCGTGCATGATGAAAGTTTCCTATTTGGAAATCATTCTCTGAGTTGCGGAATCAACTAATTTTGAAGTGCAGACGTCCAGTGTCCTTGCAGCTGATGACTGATGGTTCCCTTGGTGTTTAAGTTTTTACTACCATATTTTCACGATAATATGCAGTTTTATTACAAGACTAAATACAGGGTAATTCTTTAGTGAGATAAAGTTCAGTGCCTTCTTTTGGCCTTTGGATATCAATTTGAAAATTTTGAATTATTCATGCTTCTCATAATTAACTGACCTCGTGCGATTGAACCGCTTTATCAATCTCTCCGAATTTGGTTTTGTAGGTTGCCGCCTTTCAGAAAAACGTTAATGGTATACTCTTACTGATAGTAAGGCGTTTCTTCAACGTTCTCCCAATATCAAGATCATATCAATTATTGAATCAGTGTTAACATTCAGTTTTGCGTAGTTAAAATTCTTCAAAACACCAAAAATATACCAAACCACTAAATCAAAGAACAATAATGTAAATATTGCTATGCCATGTCGTAGTCAAATAAAATTTTTTTAAAAATAAATTATAACCTACTTACAATTAATTATTAAATGAATAAATATAGGTATATAATCACTGGTTTGCAAAATAAATCGAAATATCTCAAGAACCAATAATTTTAGGTATGGGGAATGCTTTATAAAAAAAATATGGTGGCAGTACTTTTCGATGTATGTAATACAGTATGACTCATTTGAAAACACTGAGAAAATAATGTTTTAGTATTTTGGTTCACCCTGAATCAGATTCAATGAATATGGACCGAATAAATAGTTTTCTAGAAGTTTTATTACTAATATTGAATGCTTTGGTCGCAACAGTTCTTCACTATTGAATCTCTCTTCTATATTGTACAGTGTATTGAACTTGTTACGAATACCCTATATTATTATAATGTTGATGACAGCTTATTCCAATTGCAATAATATATAGGATGTTTTATTTAAAAAAATATAACTTTGATATGGTGTGGCATTCTAGAATACCCTGTAAGCATGTGGATAATTTTAAAATTTTAAAAGGAGACTTTAAACTTTTTCCCACTAATCAATCACCTGTTATTTTGTTTTATTTATAAATTATGTAGTATCAAACACAAAATATTTTCTTTTCTTCGACCATAATATGATGAGCAAGTAAAATCTGATTCTGTAGGATATACTGTGTCCGACTAAATGTTATAATACGATGCTAATATCGACTACAGCACAATACCACAATAATAAAATATTATTTGTTGCTAATTAGTTAACAATATTGCTTAGATTATACTAGTCAAATCTGAAAATAAGACATGTACTGGCAGGACTATTAACGAACTAGGTTGACAATGTAGTACATTCGATTTTTACTGATACTTATGTTAATGCTGTACTTTGTCGTTTGTCACGTCATCTGGTTACATTGACATATTTGTAGAAGCAAGTAGTGCGTGTTTTTCATTAAAGCTGTTTTGGGTATATTTGCAGAAACGATCATTTTCAGTATATTTCACGTTTTTATTCCAGTAAAGGAAAGATGAGCAACGTTCTAGTCGTTGAAAAACACTTGAAATGTCTTGGGCTAGCTTCTCTACTAGCTCAAGACATTTCAAGTGTTATTGATATTTGAGTACCTCAATTGAATTGAATGAAATTCATCTAAAATAAAGAATTAACATTTGCGATATGAATCTTGACCTAAATGAAACCGATCTTTTCATGAATAGAATCACGATGAACACGATGAACCAGCACAAACCACATCGAAAGCTGGAAATTAACCAAAAAAGCTCATGCTCTCAGTTTAGTGAGATTACAAAGCTTTGTGCTTTGTTGTGCTTTTTAAGCTGTTTCCAAGGAACCAAACGGTCAAATCTGATGTTTACTGTCAACAATTAATTTTCAAATACGAAAGGTTTAATGTTTCACTATGATAATGCAAGGCCTCACACATATTTGGCAACTCGTGGGAAACTATTGGAGTTTGGCTGGAAAGTGATGCCACATCTCCCATACATCCCTGATCTGGCACTTTCTGATCACCATTAATTTCCAAGTTTGCAGAATTCTTTGAATGGTCACACTTTCACAAATAATTTTATGAGCACAGAAGGTCATTGAGCACAATGGAAAAGATATAATTGATTAAAAACTATTTTTGTTGAAAAAAAAAAATATTTTATTTTATAGTATGAAACCGAAATTACTTTGTCGCCAACCTGCAATTTTCAGAATCCAATTTCATTGTTATTCATTAGTAGCACAAATTTCATTTGTTAATGAGGTTGGATTATAAAATTAACGTATAAGAAAAATATTACATAAAAAGTGATAAATTAGTATAACAATTATATTTAACATGATAATACCCTCACAATATCAACTTAACTGTCCAGCACAAAACATCTACGTTCTATTTCCAGTCGGAGAATTGCAAACAAAACACGATTGTAGATTTTTTAACGTTTCCTATGTAAATACAAGACTTTCTACTATTCTGAAAACGTCCAGTCCGCAAATCTGAAGAGAATTGATGATACTACTCTACGGGATTATATCTTTGTACTTGAAAACATGTTGACGGAAACAGAAAATTAAAGTAATTTATGTCTTGAACAACATTATAAGGGAAAGATGGAACATTTGCATCTTGAAAGCATGGATCCAAGTAAATTCCGTATCTTTTATATCATCTGTTTCTACTCTCAACATCAGAGCTGCACACAATTATCTGAGTAAAAATGATCAGTTCTCATATCATCACAAAAAATAATCAATTATTTCACGAGTAGTGAGACGTACTCAGTATAAAATTACGATAGCTTAAATCTAGAATAAAATCGAATTTCTAGTGAGAAATAATAATTGATTATTTCCGATTACTCTACTCGATATGATCACATGATAAATGAATGATGCTATTCAGAAGTGATTCTTCGTGATTTTGGAATAATCGATTCTGCATTTCTATCGACTAATCTATTCATTTCTTTTATGTGAAGAGCATTATAATCCAGTAGTTTGAGTGGTGCTTGCCGTTTGAAGATGACTGTAGATATTGGTCTGGTTTGTAGATTGTAGTGTTCGGGAAAGACGTGTCTTGGCAGCTTATTCCAGCAAGTTCTTCATAGAAAATAGTCCCGTCGAGTAGATATTGCAAACACCGCTTTAGGTAGGATTATGTTCGACAGCTCGGAAGAGCATCTGCCGTGCTAGTATCGTTAAGACAGATTCAGGTCTATGGTCTAAGCTAGGGTTGAGCAAAAGGTGGCCAATGAGCCGGACCCAGCCCTTTTGCTTATTTTATTCGGCCCGCTGAGAAATCCCTTATACATTATCATCAATCTCTAATGTTTCATCGGCTAAGAGTGTAAACCTACAGCAATGCACTTTAACCCGAACGAAAAATAAAACTTAATAAATTTGAATTTTGCAATTTTAGGTTAGAATCAAAAATTAAGTATTTTTGGATATTCTACATTATCGGAAACTGATTAAATACTTTTTTTTAATCTTCTAGTACATATAATTCTCGTGTCGCGGTATTTGTAATTGAATTCCTCCGAAACAGCTCGACCGATTCTAATGGAATTTTGTGAACATATCAGGTAGATCTGAGAATTGAACAGCATCTATACATAGAACCCTAAATTTTCAACCCTCAACGATGAACCCATATTTTTTATTTGTCAATTATAAGCTCTAATTTTTTTAGCAAGATTTTATTTTTGTTTGTCATGACTACGGATAAAAAATATTATATTACTCTGAATTTTTCACCCCTCTACGATCAACTATTATTTTTCCATCGCGATCTTGTTTAAGGGACACCAGTTGATGCGGCCCCGGTTTATTCAAATCAAATAGTTAGGGTCGTGTATATACAGTGAATCCAAGGCTAAGTGCTTTTGTCTTCGACTGCTGTTGGTTAATATCACCGGACCATTGTCATTTCAAGATATACGCAATGTATGTGGACAACAGTATCAAACGTATAAAGATGCATGCCTTGAACAATGTCCATTGAGGCATTGATTGCTATCCAGGATCAATGCATTACTATTGCGAATTTACCAATCAGTCATTTCGGTATGAGCTCACCTAATCGAAGTGGATCTGATTTATTCAATACAGATATAAATCATGAGCTACAGTACGATACTGTAGAGACGGCAGACATGTTTAGTCGCAATATTCCACTACTGAATGATGAACAAAAAAGTATTACGACCGCATTATGCTGGCCGCTTAAGTAGGACAAGGAGGATTCTTTTTATTTCGATGCACCAGGTGGAACTGGCAATTCAGATACAGTGTGCGGCATGAAAAAACAATGTGCCACAGTGCTAAAGCACAGTGCAGAAGCTTATATAGATGACTTAATAACAAATAAGATTGGAATTGCTAGCAGAATACTTTCTTCCACCTCAAATATGAATCAATCAACAAATTGTATCTATACACATCTATAGAGATTCCATCAACATCTAGTAGAGAAATACATATTCCATCTGCATCAAATCCAATAAATATTAATAATTGTCCTGGAGGTACAATCAACATTACTTTTTGCAAATAGTTCATAAATTAATATTGACATTGCAAATATCATTATATTGCTCAAGAAATAAAATGTTTATAATTCTCTTCTATTAATTTTCTTTCCTCAGTGTAATTGAAAGAGTTTTGGATCTTATGCGTCGTCTTAAAAATGTTGTGTACGCCGCGGCTGAAATACTACTTTGTTAGAATCGTCTGTTGCTCGCCTCGCTTCGCTCGTCTGACAATTTTCAGACTCGTCCAACAAAGTAGCACTTTCCGTCCTTGGCATAGAAATAACTATTAGTGCATCAAATTTCCTTAAAAATTTCATATATATAATGCAGGGCACAAATTGTTCGTATGTAAGTCAATTTATTTTATTATCATCTATTACGTCTTGAATTTCTTTGTCCTAATGCTTCAAAGTGATAAATGTAGTGTTTCTGTTAAAAATATTTCTTGGACAGGGAATAAACATTCGCGTGACCATATTCATTTTAACAAGTCTCCGGTCCGAGAAAATTGTGGAAAATCTCATTAAGTTCCGGCTTAAAAGTATTTGCCCATTCCTGGTCTAAGCTGTCCAAGTTACTGGTCAACTCTGGGTCGGCCTTCAAGTCTTCTGCATTAAGTCGAGAACCCTAAAGATAAGAGCCTTGGTCCAAATGTGCGAGCAATACTCCACAGATTGACGAATCTGAGCATTGTAGAGGATTAGAATCTGTTTTGGAGTATGAAATTATATAATGTTCATTTGATTATAATACCAAGTATTTGAAAGTATGGTGTCAATTTTGAAAGCCATAGTGAAAAATATATTCTTCTCTTTTTCTTGAATGCCAGAATTATAATAATTCATACAAGGAAATAATCGATCTAATTCGGTGAAATGGACTTCAGATAATTGAAGAACAAGGAAATACAATGCTCTAACAATAGATTAAAAAAATATCGATATATTTTTAATAATAACGAATTAGAATTGAGAGTTTAGTCGTTTGGCAAAAACGATTTATAATATGATAATAATACAAAAACAACTAAAAGGTTGACAAAAAATGGATGACCTGACTATTGCATAAAGTAGGGAAGAATAGCATATTTTGACAGATTTCCACATTTGATAGAAACAGTGAGTTACGCCTCTGATTAAATAGAATGAATGGAATGCCCCGTTGGATTTTCATTCTTTTTTTCTTCTCGCATGTAGCTGTCAGTGCGAAACGTGGAATTGTATAAGAGAAAATTCCAGGATAATCATGTAATGCCATATACAAGGTAGGTTAACGGAAAAGTGACTTTTTTAAAAAACTGTGTCCGTTCTCGTGGATATTCTCTACTTTAACTAATGAGAATATGATCACTGAACTTAGTTCATTTACTACTCATAACATACAGAAATTATTGAGAGTTCCTTGCTTTTGTCCCAAGCAATTGAGAAATGAAATTACGTCAACTAGCTTATAAAGAAAATTAGATCGAACATTTGAAAGGGTGCCATGCTTTTTTAATGCGAATCAAGGGCTCGTTTGCATTAAAGATTCTAACGAATATTTGTATACCTTTGACATACGAGGATATATTGAAAAATTCTTATCCAAATATAGAACCAAACAAAAGGAAGATATGATAGTCAGACGAAGCTAAATCTGGTGGATATGGTGAGTATTCTAGTAATTCGAACCCTAAATCACGAATTTTTTGCATGACAACATGAGATTTATGTGCAGGGGGTTGTCCTGTAAAAACAAAACAACTTTGGATAGCTTTCCGTGTCTTTTCTCTCCAATTTTTCCCGTAGAGTGGTTACTAATATCGAAAAGTAATCTCCAGTTATTGATCTACCCTTATCTAAAAAATCAATCATGATTACTCTATAGCAATCCCAAAAAACTGAAGAACTTTTCCAGCAGATTTTTGGACACTATACTTCTTAGGTCTACGGTTTTTTTATCTAGGCCTAGTGGAAACACAGTTTTTCATACATAAGAGTATCTGTTACTTGCCTTTGATACTAAAACAGATAAAAATTAATGGTTTGACTCAATTTCAATTATTATAAAAAAATCACTTTGGATACAATTATTCATTGCAGAAACCAACTATGTACAATTTTGTCAAAAATTTATAACAAAAACTAGAAGCAAAAATAGAATTAAAAGAAATTGTCCCAATAGCATGTTTTGAGTTGTTGAAAAAATATTTGAAGATGAGTAGACTTAAGCTGAAAAACAGTTTTTTGTAGTATTCTGAAAGCTGAAAAAAGCGTACTTAAGTGGTTTCTGAAATAAATGATTCAATTATCTCGAAACTATGTATGATGTACTCATATATCCATATATCCAAAATATCCTTTGTTCTCGTATTTACGGAGCCCTTGTAATTACCGGTTTGAAACAACCCAAACACAAACTATTACGAAGTAGCGTATCTTTGGAATAGTTAAACCTTTCGATAAGCGAACTTTTAATGATCTCATCATACTACAAAATATAACTATATGTACTGGAATAAATGTTCTAAGCCCGGGAATATTACATCCTCAAAATTAAGATTAAAGCAAATAAGAAAGTAAGAAACCACATAAAACAATAATAACAAGGGTTACTCTATGAAAAAATGGTCTAGTAATAATAAGCGAGTACTAAAATCAGTTTTTTAACTAATAATTAGATAACTACGAATACTGTTTACTATGGATTCACATATTAATTTTTTCGTATGAACGTACATCCGATAATAGCAAGCACGATCTAAGACAGTGACTAGCGTCCAGTTATATATGAGATGCATTTACCCCTGACCATAACAGGGTCGAATTATGTAACATGAAACAGTGTATGTTATAAAGTCTACCAAACAGCGCAAATATTTTCCGGTTGAGGCAAAAATAATAGTTAAAATTGTTTACATGAAGTTAGTAGGTGGAGGCCACGGAAAATACTTTTCATTCAAAACGAGCATCCCTGAAATTGTAAATAATTCATTCGATAACTCCTGGAAAAACATGAAAAGACAATGATTTACCAAAGTGCAAGGATCCCTTCTAAGAAGAACTATTTCAAAGCAATCTTCATGGAAGTTATGCAGAATAAAAAGCTTTGTCTAAAGGTGAAAGTATAACTACTCTACAGTCAGAAGAAGAATAGAACTGCAATAGTTATCGAAGATTCAAAATTAATAATTGCCACCATCCAATTGTTGTATTGTGATGGATAATGCATACTACCATGGTCGCCATAAGAATAAGGTACCAGGTTCCAGTAATATAAAAAGTGAAATATAATATTTTTTGTGCAAACATGACCTATATATCGAAAGCCATAATAATAATGTAACCGTCGAAAACCGTCGAAAACTGGAGAAACAGTATTCAACACTTGGAATAAACTCATATAGATATATGTACAAAAATATAAAGAGTTAAGAACCGCATTATCGATTTACAAGATAGTAGAGATAGCGAAATTGAAATAGATTATGTCAAGTTTTTCGATGATCTACAGAACACCCTGGATAAACTACCAAGGAACGACAATGTATTCATAATGGGAGACTTCAACTCATTTATATGTAATGATGCAGTTCCAGGTACTATGCAATTATTTAACGAGGAAACAAGAAATGAGAATGGTAACATGCTTCTGGAGTTGTAAACATATAACAAGCTAAGAATAAATAATACATTTTTTCAACATAAGAATATACGTTGAATCATACTAGGGGAGATAAATCGATTATCAATTACGTAAGCACGAACAGAAAAGTAGAACCGCAACATATCCTAGATGTCAGAGTACTAACATCGAAAAACATAGGAACACAACATAATTTTATATTGTGCAAGTACCGAATCGCAACGATACATACAAAGATAAAATAACTCATCTACATCACTGAGTTCAACATATAATCGCTCAAAGATTACAGCGCAAGAGGATTATACTAACAGAGACTTAATGAAGAAATTTGAAAAGACCATATATCAGAAAACGACGACTTAGAATTAGCCTGGATAGAAATTAAGGATAATATAGTGTAAGGTCAATGGAAACAACTAAAAAAGGAGTACTGGGAAAGATTTTCGGTCGAAATGGAGGAAGATCTATATGGTGACCAGAGGAAGATATGGAATATGCTATGAAACAGAAGAAAACCGGCTATGGAGGAAGTACAGGTGATTGAGATAACACAAAAGATATAGACTAGATATTTTGAAAACATGTGTGGTGCGCCTAATGACAATGCATCACGCCAAATGATGACATAATATAAATAATGAACTTATGAGGTAGATTATAACCTCTGGTACTATCACAGATAAATGGAAGTCGAGTATATCCCTACCAATACACAAAAAAGGAGAAAAAAGAGATCCGAATAATTTTAGGAATATAACTTTGCTCTGTTCGGTTCTTAAACTTTTTACTAAGATATTGGCAAATAGAATAAGGTACCAACTTCCGAAAAACAACAAGGATTCAGGTCTAATAGATCAACAGTGAACGCAATATTCACAGTTCTTCAGTTGGTAGAAACGTCGATAGAATTCAATAAACCCATGTTTATCTGTTTTGTTGACTTCACCAAAGCATTTGATAGAATACGCATGTGATTAGGAGTCTTGAGACAAACAACATAGACTATATGGTACTTATACGAGTCATTAAAGAACTTTATACAGGAACCAGAACAAGAATTAAAACTAAGGTAGGACTCTCTAAAGAAGTTCAGATTAATACTTGTTTTCGGCAGGAAGACAGTCCTAGCCCAACCCTATTCAACATCATAATGGACCAAATTATCGAGGAAGTCAACAAATAATAATACAGCAGGTATCAAGATTAAATTACCTGGGAGTAAATATATCTAGTGAAAGAAACCTGACATAGGAGGCACGAACACAAGCGATGAAAGCATCAAAAGTCAGCGGCAGCCTGAGAGATATAGTGTGTAGAGACAAAGCAATGAGCTCGCAGAGCAAGACCAGAATCTATAAAACGTGTGTGGGACCTATTCTCACTTATGCCTCAGAAACCAGAGACGAGACATCAACAACAAAAAGAATAATCAGGACCACAGAGATGGAAATACTGCCAACCATCAAGGGAGTCACCCTCAGGGACCGAGTAAGGAGTGAAGACATAAGAGAAGAATTGGGCGTAAAGGATGTGGTGAGATGGGTCAGGGCACGAAAACGATTCTGGAGGGATCACGTAGAAAGAATTCCAGAAGCAAAGTAGGCTAAAAGTCAGATACCGAACACACGCAGACCTGTAGGCAGACCACCAAAGAGGTGGTACGAGAACTGGAGTTCAGTTTCTCAGGAAGATCCAAGAAGAGGGTGAAACGTACAGGATTGAACAGGACCTGGTCCTATTGAAAGAGGAAGAAGAAAAAAGATAATGTCAAGTTATAGATAAATATATTTCATTTCAAACCCAATAACGTAAACGTTTAATTGAAAATGGTCTATAAAACAAGCGATTGTTGCACAAATGCACAGAAATGTTCTCAATCATGATATTATGTGTGATCTTACAATAAAAATCTAACCAAAGAATACAGAATGAGAGAAAGATTCGTTGGATAGAATTTAGTAGGATAAGGAAAATTTTTAATAGGAGGAGGGTTTGTTGGAGTGGGCCCTGATATAGGAGCTGCTCCTATGCAGAGCCTGTGATGTGGTGGTAGCATGGGGTTGTGTTTGCTAACTTCTCTGGAGGAGGAAAAGCTAAGATTTAGGATTTTTAGATAGAAGAAATCGAAAAAAGACCTTGCAAGTAGAAACAAATCTTCTCGATTTGCGATTTTTTTTTGAAAAATTCTTAAGTTGAGCGGGCGGATATCGTCGGCTATTTGGAGAAGAGGTTCACCGTAGAAAATGGGTGTAGGAGGTTGTGTTTTATCCGATGGATATGAGAGAACCGGTCAAAACTAACGAATATATGCTAGGAAAATTTTCCGAATTATGTCAGTTGTTAGTTGAAAGAGTATAAAGTAA
The DNA here is from genome assembly GCA_026230145.1 of Diorhabda elongata. Classification (NCBI taxonomy): domain Eukaryota; kingdom Metazoa; phylum Arthropoda; class Insecta; order Coleoptera; family Chrysomelidae; genus Diorhabda; species Diorhabda elongata. The sequence continues at coordinate 26,486,680 of CM047933.1, read as the reverse complement.
ATGAAAAACCCAAAACTCATCTGAAAACATTAAAGAATAAATTTGTTCGAAGAATGAAAATGGAAAGTTTTAAAAAAAATGTTATTTAGTTGTGTTTCAGGAATAAGATTATATTTTCAGCCTTGGCTTCACTGAATGTCGGTTGGTGTACGTTGGTGTTTATTCATTTGAATGCTATTCGGGTTGGTCGAAGTTAATTGAAAAGTGCAATCTCCAGTAAAACATGGTGAACATTTCGTGCAATTTTCTCTCATAAATTTTGTGATTGATTGATACGACAAAAGTGCATCAATTAAATGAATATATTATGAAGCGGCCCTGTTCTACACCAAGGTAAAAACTGAATTGAAAGAACTTAAATATGGCCAATATTCTTATCAGGACGAAAGTCTTGTTTGGCGCCCAAAATGTGTCGTGTCTAGAAACGTATCTACATAAAAGCGTTATGTGATACCATACGACATTTATTTAGACTTTTAGGCTATGCAAATATTCTCGTTCCATCCCGTATGGTGTGGGCAATAGTATAAAGAAAGCTGTTGCATTCAAATGTATGAAATGAATCATTGGAGGTGTATTAAAATCTGTGTATAATATCTCCACAGTTAAAAGATCATGAATCTACACCTCAAAACAAGACAAAGAGTGGGTCTCCGAGATGAGTCTCGCGGAAGAATAAAATCGGAGATTATTGTTGCTAATTTTTCTTGAATCATCTGTCGTTTAGTTACAGTGTTATTAGAAGAATGTGAAATGGTCGTCTCCTAATCTTACACGACCATTTATTTGCCAGCAGTAATTAGAGAAGTTCTTAAAACATTGAAATATGAACGAAGTGTCCTTTTCAATTAATGATAACTCTTATAACGCTAAAATATGTTTTTCTATTCGTGGACAAAGTAGTATCTAGATGTTTTTTGAGGTAGCACTATGTACGGTTCAGTCACTTAAGTAATAAATTTATACCACTTGACTCATAATTTATCTTCCGAGCCAAAATATTCACTGTGATGGAATACGAGCTCAATCACCGCCATAGGTTCTCAATGTTCTCAGTTAGTAGAGTTATTATACAACCAAAACGGCTTAAGGCTTATAATGGAATGTAAAGAAGTTCTACAAGAACTACCAAGTGATGGCTGCAAAGTCTAGCCTGTTTAATTACCTGGTCACTCGAGCAACAAGACCAGCAAACTCACCAATGGACTTAAGGTTTATTATCGGTATTGTCGAAATTGTGCCTATCACATCTCTCATTATTCTACTCTACAAATACCTAACATGCAGGGTCTCCGTAAGGACTACTTACGCATGTGTACAAAAAAGAATTTTGACGCCCCTTAAGGCACTTTGAATTATCTTTTTTTATGGTAGATAAGTGCTTGAAATAAATCAAAGAACTGAACTTTACAAGTCATATTTATTTGTAGACTAAAATATTAAAATGAAATAATAATAATAAATTCTTGTTCATACTCATTTTAAAGCATATATTTAACTAATGGGGTACAGACACGTTGTTCATAAATACTAGAAAATTACCCAAAGCTAAAAATCAAATTTTTTTATGAACAAATGACAAAAATATCTCCTCATGTCCTAAGTCTACATATACAACGTGTTAATGAGAAAGCGCAAAACCTGAAATTAGTTTGTTCAGAATCGTGAGTAGAATCGATTCCACTAATAAAAAATAGGGATCAAATTTGAATCAAAATTATAATCGTAACTCTTTTATAATGAAAATGATTTGGGTTGTCTGAGAAATATATCAAACTAATTTAATCTAATTTGACCTAAAAAAAACCTACAAAAGGGTTTTTTAAAAAGATCAATAACATAAAAACGAATTACTTTTTCAAATGAAATTTCAATTTATAATTAATATTATTTGAAAAAAAAAAACACGCTTCAATGATGAAAGAAACTAAAAAGTGCTCAACTGCTTTCCACAAACAGGCGCGGAATTCGATTGGCCACTAACCTTTTCACCTTTTGGTAGTTTTAAGAGGGGCAAGACAAGCCTATCAGAGAGTATATGTGCGCAACGTTCCCTCGTCGCACATAATCCCACATAGCAATAATTATTTTCAGGATAAATCTCTATCTTCCCGTTTCTCCCCAGTCACCATGGAAAACCCCAAACTCCCTAACGCCTTTCAGCAGACACCAAAATCCTTATTGAAATCCTGGCAACTACCATAATGAATTCCATCCTCACGTCTCGCATGCTAGTATTCGAAACCCTACAAAGCCTAATTCCCCCTAAAAACCAAGTACCTCATACTTGAGCACAACTTCAGGAATGCCCTTTTTGATACTTAAGCCAACCTTGCCGACAGACTTCTCGCCGGCTCTCCCATATCCATCGGATGAAACCCAACCTTCACATCCATTCCAAACACTCCAGGTCGATCGTCGGTGTTGTAGTTTTTCTGCGGTTTCCCTGCAATCTGGTGAACCGGTTCAAAAATCCTGAATCTTTGCTTTTCCTTCTCCAGGAAAGTTGACATACACAACCCCATGCAACCACCACAACCCCAGTCCTGCAGAGGAGCAAATCCTACATCAGGATCTACTCCAACTAACCCTTCTCCTATTAAAATTTTTTCATCCTTCCAAATTCTATCCATCGAATCCCTCTTTCTCTTTCTATTCTCTGGGTAGATTATCATAGATTATCATGGTGGCATCAAAAATTATTCAGAAGACTAATACATAGTTATGTATCAAATAGTGCGATGCTTTGAAATGACGGATCTCATTGGGCTGTATTCATGCATAATAAAGAACGAACCGAAATATTCAGTACATTGCGACTTCGAAATAGATGCTCAACATGTTGTTTATTTTACAGAAGTGCCTTCGAGTATACATGGAGTCTTCCACTGAAAATCATTCATTGAATATATACTTGGATAGTTCACAGGGTCCATGCATACGGCATCAAGAATTGCCCTTGATGTCCTATCGTAACCAATATACTGAATAGAAAATACTGTTTTAGACAAAATAACGGCTAAATTGATGTAATGTAGGCTTGTACTCAAGTGGAGTGAAGTCCTATATGAACTGGCAATTAATATCTACGGTTCACTTCTTTAAGGTGCCTGTTCACTCAGGCAACATTTGCAATGATAAGGCTGATTCAATCGCTATACGAATACTGTGATTAACAAAACTTCCCCAGAACCTATGATTATTGTAGCCAAAAGTGTAGCTATCACATCGCCAGAATGTCTGCCCAGAGATGCATGGAAACACTTGTCATGGGACAAGGTGCTACAATTTAACTGTTACACTTGAACACAAACAAAATTCGACTAATGATTCGTAGTTTAGCCGGTCTCGATTATCTAGGACGTCATCTTCATTATATAGGCAGGTCCAGATAAAATATTCAAGTTAAGATTCTGGTTAGCAAGGACATCAGCCTTTGGTAGTACACAATGATTCCCTAGCTCTCAATAACTTAACTATGGATGCAGATTCTTCATTTTTATTTTATTAACTTCTCTATTATAAAATTTTGTTGTCGTATTCAAGATGACAAAAAGAACATCTTCATTTATATTCGTTGGTTGTTATTATTTTAATTCGTGCGCCTCAACTGTTAGTTGGATAGTTAAATATATTAATCATATAAAAAACTCAAATGGAAACGGTGCGTGAATCATAAAGTTGAAGAAAAATGACAGAAATGACTGATTTATATAGTTAAAAAAAATTACAATAGTGGTTATAAAAGATTGTTATGCAAATATGGTAATATATGCAGCTTGCATTATATAATTTGAAATTTCCGGATAATTATATGAACTGCAATGTACTGCACTTTGCACTACATCCTTTCTTGAATAAAATAATTTTAACATGAATTATTACACAAATTATAATATAAATTTTTTCACATTGCAAAACTATGACTAAAAGCATTAATGTTCTCCATTTATGTATGGAAAAATAATTCATGAATACTTCTTCGCATTAGTACAGAAGTGGAATTATAAATTTAAGAATAATCATTTAATTAGTATTTGATTTCAATACCAATCAATAATCGATGATTTTATTGAAACTATTACAGTTTGTTCATATTGTTGTCATGATGGAATTTCTGGAACCGTTGGCGATATTTGTTTATGGTCACACCCCCCCTACACCAACACTGTTTGACGCGCGTTTGCCTTCAGTCTCTGAAGACGATAACTTGGTTATCGAAACGCGCGTCAGACAGTGTAATTGTGAGTGTTGGTGTAAACAGTGTATTCAGTATGATGACCACAATTAATACTCATGTGATTAACTATTGGAACGGTTTTAAAATTTCGAGGGAATTTTTTAGACTAGCATTATCGTGTTGAATTCTAGGTTGCACTACCAAATCAGGTGTCACAAATATCGAACTTTCCAGCAAGAAGGAATGGAACCAAAATAAAGTCAATTTGCTTTCAGATGAAGACATCTGGTAGTATACAAGCGCTAGAGAGATGAAAGATACATCCTTTCACCAGGAAGATAATATTATTTATACTTATGGCCTTATGTACCGTTATTCCGTTTCGCTGCACTAAATAGTAACCACATTAGTGCATATTTGTGAAGGCAGTACTTCGTCACTAATAGCGATGCAAAATGTAGCAACTGAATTGAAGCTGGTTCTGGAATTCTACAAAACACATAAAACACTAACAGAAGAAAGTGCTAGTGTGAACTTCTGACTATCGGAGACTCTGGGGACTGGGCGGCAAAAGAAAAGTAGAGGAGCCGATCCAGACTTCTAGTTTCTTGGAATTGAGTAGGTAACTATGATCTAGTGGGAGAATCTTATTTAAAAGGCCAGCGGTGCCCAGGTTAAGGAAAAGAAACGAGAATAATGCAAAATGATTACTCAGGCTATTAGAAGTGATAAAGTCTGCCAATTCTTGGTTATAGTGATAATTCAGGGAGAAGTTGCTTATTATTAGAATTCAATTCTAATAATCTCACTTCAGTCAGCGGAGATAATAACTAAAATAAATCGATCTAACATCTATCGATTTTATCATTGCATAATACAAATGAACAAAAGTCAATAATGACAAATTTTCATCAATATCTGGAATGAGAATTCCTAAGATATTTTTCAAATTGAACTAATATGTTAGACGTCCCTAGCCATATTATTGAAAAAAAATATTTCAAGAGTGAACATTGAAGTTAAGATGAAAAATTTATAACGACTTTTCAGTAATCAAGTGAAGCTTGTAACTACATTGAAAAATCTATTGAGCAGTGATCACTTTTCATTGTTGCTCTGCAAATGGAACTGATAGTCTTGAAGGAACTTCTTTTCAAATTTCTCATCTGTGCTTTAGAAGATTACAGAACATATTTGTAAAATCTTCGTGTTCACCTTTTTCTTCTTCCTTATTTGATTCTTTTAGTTGTGCTACATAAAATTGTGCTACATAAAAATTCTGGAAAAATATCCTGAGTTAGCGGTATTCTTGAATGAAAATGTTGATCCACCTTTGCACAGTCTCATTGGCGTTTTCTCATTTCTTGATATGGTGGGGACAAGGACGATTCTCTAGACACTACGAGATACAAACGATTCTCCTAGACAGTATAAAAAAATTCATTCATTTCATCATCGCTTCCTTCAACACAGAATGCAGTCTATTTTCTCATTCTCCGATTCTAGCACCAGGTCCAATCATGGCTTGGAAAATGCTATGATCCTGAAGATTTTGGCTGGAAAAAGCATGGAAACATTTCGATGCCAATCCAAACATGCAGCACCCGCCGATTCTCTATGTAGCACAACTAAAAGAATATAATGAGTGTGTGTGTGTGTGTGTGTGTGTGTGTGTGTGTGTGTATGTAAATGAAAATGGTTTGGAAGTCTATCAGCCACAGTTCTTTTAGAAGATCTTAGATATTAATTTTGATATCCTTGATAAACTTTTCTGATAGATCTAAAGTTTGTCGGTTATCTATGATTAAAAGGTTTGTGGGGTTTAGAGGTAGGGAGTAGTTTTATTTAACAAGTAACTGCAACAAATTTTTTGTCTTATGAATGTAATTGCTGCATCCGAAAAAGAACTGATTCAGATCATCACAAGAATTATCATCGGAGGTACAGACTGATGTTTGTATAATGTCCAGCCTATCAAGATGGGCGGGATATCTCCCATGTCTTCATTCTAATTAATCTTGCTGAATAGAATTTCGAAGTTGTGTATTTGAAAATATATTTAGTGAGTGAGGTAAAGTAGGATAGACTTGAAAATAGGTGTTATTTGAATATATTGAGGCAGTATCGCCAGGACACGTTTATCTTTTATTGAATTGATCACACCTCTTCCTGTATATATGTTACAAAAACCTTCACTTAGTACTGAATCTTTTGAAAATCGATCAACTGTTTCATTACCATGTATTCCAACACATATGAATGTCAAATTTTATAATATGGTTTTAATGTTACATAAAATAGGACATAGAGTGTTTTTTATGGCACACAGTACTGATCTAGAGTCAGATAAAATTACACTCCTCTTTCCCCAAAAGGTAACTCGCACCTTTTTTACCTATTTAATATTTTTGAAAATGTACACGCGTCTTAGAAATTTTTTTGTAAGATTCATAGTTTACGAGCTATCGCCTCCTTTTTCAAGATGGTGGCCATGGAACAAGGGCGGAAACCCCAAAAACTTGGGGATGTGCTTGTATCAACCCCCTCAATTTCTTCCATGAATGATGAGGTAAGCCGTAAGTTGATATTGATTTTGTTCCAACAAGCTCAAATCCCCACCCCAAAGCTGCAAATTAAATTCACAATTTTATTTAATTTCTTTCCGTTAAGAAACGTTTTAAACTCGATGTGAAGTATTCGATTGGAAACTTCATCATTTTTCTGCTTAGTTTAGCAAACAACCAAAGTTTTAAAGAATTGTTGACATTGCTAGGAAATATGTCATGAGAACTGGGCTCACTCCCCTTTCCAGTTGTCGCTTCAATACAAGCAAAACCCGATAACGATCAGTTGTAACTGAAAAAATATTCACCCATGAAATAACTATCGAACTTTCTTTGTCAAAAACTAATCAGTTTCTTGTCAAAATGTAATAATAATGAAGCCACTTATTTAAATATGAGTCATTCCAGCAATTGTTTGATTTGTGATATAAAAAATCACAATAGTACATATTGACTATAAAATTATTGATCAAATTGCCTAAAAGAAATCAAGTATTGTTAAGTTAGATAGTTAGTTTAGGCGTTGGGTTCAACAATGTCTTATAAAATAGAAATATATTTGGAAACAGTATTTGTGATTAAGGAAAATATGAATTTTTTGAAGAAACTTGAAAAAAAAAATAATTGGAAGGTATTTTTTGAGACTGGTGTCTTCGCCACTCCACTGTAAGCAATTTGACACAGTCTGAAACGAATTCAAATTACTGGTCATTCCTCAACCAAGTCTTCCAAGCTATACTTGAAGCTAAGTAATGAGCTTCAGCTGTACATGGTTGAGAGAAAAAACGCTGTCGTGCACTAACAATATCGACAGATAACTATGTTTGATAATTACAATAATTGTGAGTTCAATATGAATATTAAACATCGTAACGAATACTAGAATAGCAATGGGAATAAATCGATTATCATTTTTTAATTTTAATCACATCACATTTTATTTAAAATATAATTCACAAGAACTTTTGTCAAAACAACTTTTTTGGGTATCAATTCTTACATGATATTTATTTAGTTATATAATAGATTACAGATGTTTAATAATTATTATTGAGCAGTTATCAACGATTTACCCACTCACATGGATTTGCATATGCACTGAGATTCCATACCAATAAGCAATTTTTATGATGAAATGAATGATTCAATATGTTCAAACAACCATAAACAAATGGAACAATCCAGCTGGTCGCATTCACCCACTGGACTATCAGAGTACAAAGGATGCCATAATATAAATACGACCCAATTAACTCGTTTCCGAAAATTTCCGACCTAATCCTTCAAAAATATAACTAGTTACGGTTTCGTGATTTTTCGCAATTTACATCTTGTTACTTGTAAAATAATCGATTTCATTTGAAGCCTCTGTAATATTACTGATAGAGAACAGCTTCTAGAACTTTCATCTTCTCTTAAAAAAGACTAGTTTTCTAATTATTTCTCTTCTAATTAAACAAATAGTTTCTCAATTAAAATTTTCATTTACTGCAATCCTTGGATCAAGTCGTTTGTAATTTCCAGAAAATCCATTTTCCTCTAAAGAACCTTTTATGTAGTGGAACGACAAAATGTTATTCAGATTGAGACAATATTAATCCGTTGAACACTATTTTATTAAACTTATAATGAAGTGATGAAACTGATAAGTTGCTCAATTTCACTCAGAAATAGAAATATAAGTGAAACATTCACTTTCAGAGAATATATGAAACAAACCGAATTTATTCGTTCAAAGTAAAGATTTTTCATATCCTAAACAAGAAGATTGTAGTTGTATCTCTCTTCAGAGAAGATAGTTTAAGGAAACAGAAATTTTCATAAATTAATAATTTCTCTGACAAAAATACTTACACCAAAATGGTTTCGCGTCTTCCCAAAATTTCGGTATTGGAACAAAGGCATTCTCCATTACGTAATTGAATCTAGGCAGTACTAAGAATCACCAGACCTTTCTTTATTGAAGGAATGTTGGATAAGTATACTAACTAACAAATTCTGCAAAAATCTAAACAGATAATTACTAATTGGCTACATAATTTGGAGGGAGATAGTTTTGGAGAATGATCGTGTTGACCTGTTAGATCCCCAGATCTCACGGTAATCGATTGTTTGTATGGGGAAAGTTGAAACAAATATTTTATCGGCAACACCTTCCGAATGATTGTGAAATATTGATAACCAAAATCGTTTGCGTGGTTCGATCGTTAGAAGAAAACAGTTACAGGCAGCTTTTGGACAACTTTTTGCCGGGAACGTATTCAAAAATGCGCAGATATATGAGATTAGAGAAGACAAAATGCTTATATTGGACTAGCTTTTACCCGCGGCTTCGATCGCATTGGAGCGATTATAGAGATAAATCACTCAATATGATAAGTATATTTTATTGCTTGGCTGGGATTATCAATTTTCAAAAATTACAACATACCATGAAGTTTCAAAAACTTAACTTTAATAAAATATAACAACAAACATTGAAGCATATTTATCTGTAACAAATAAGTAATATTCAATTTTAACAATTTCAAAGATATAAATGCAGAATATTAATCTAGAATATTTTTGTAGACTATATTAGTTTTTCCGACGAGTGCAAATATGTGTATATTCCGGACATTAGACACACGAGAATAGGATACATATAGTTGACTATGAGAGAAAGGAGATTTTCTAAATGTACTCGCGAAACCTGTAATATCTGGTGCTTTGTTAGGTTTTGAATTTGAATGGAAGTTCAGAGGGAGTAATTGGATTTGGAAAATGACGCCTAACCTCAAAATTTCCAATAGATTTATTCGCGAAAATTACGAAGTGAGCGACATCTGTTGATTTTCTCTCAAACTTCAATAGAGGTGAACAATAAAGTCAGAAAAACAAAAAATTTTGTTGTTCTATGAACAATAGAACGTGTTAAAGTGCTCTTCTGATAGAAAAACAACCACACATCTATAAGATACATTTCGAAAACAATAAAAACGTGGTAAAAATTGTATTGTTACAAATTCTCTATTCTAATGGCCTATAAAACTGTGTGTCTCTTTTTGGTAGTTTCGTGTCTATATGCAAGTCTCTTTCTCCCGTACTTATATGAACAAATACATTTTCAATATTTAACTACATCATTCAGATTAATTGTTATCTCATGAGGCTGGGAAGTTAGACCTGACTTCTGTAGACCATGATATATTTGCCCTTGTACTGTAAAAGTTGGTGAAAGTCCGAGCATTCTTATCTCTTTATCAACTCCAAAGGATGTCATTTGAAAGCAAGAGTTATACTTTCTTATTTTGCTTAAAAATTGCTTTGACTCATCTGTAACACTTAATGAGTTTAGGTTTTTAAGTTTTTAAAGGCTCTTCTGGTTCACCAAGTAATGGAAGTGAAACTTTACGACTGGAGCAGCACATTCCAATAGTTTCATCTTTCCATTTGAGAGCATCGTAATATATAGAAAAGTTTCAAACATTCAATTGACTATAGTTTCATTATCTAACTTAAATTATGCTAGAAATTCTCAATAAGAGCTAAATATCAGAAAATAAACATTGGAATCATTTTTCGCCGGATTTATGGAAAAAAATATGGGAAATATATCACCTTGAGATTTTATAAACGCACTTCTTGGCATATAATCGTTAATAACTTTTTTACAAAGGATCAATCGCAGTTCATATATTTTTTCTGTTAATCTACACAAAAAACGAACATTTTGGAAAAAATAATTAAAAAAATGTTTGCTTATTCATTTTTTATCTCACTTATAAATTTCATATGGTTTTCCGACTTTAAATGTTAACATAAACACTCCAGAAAATCAAAAAATCATCCGATTTCGATGAAGTTTCAATTTTTCAAAGTTAACTTTCAATATTATACCCTTGACATTTTTGATTTTAAGAATATTTTTGTTCATATTACCTTGATGATTACCTAATAAAAAAGGTACAAACGATTATATGTGAGAAAAGGTCAATTTTAAGAGAAATTGTTAATATTTTTAATCGTAGAAACATCATAAATCAACATTTTTGTACAAATTTTTCTCTCAATTTATTCGTTTTTTGTGTGTAAATTATGAAAAAAATATGACAACTCAATTTGATTATTTGGAAAAAAATTATCAAAAATTATATGTGAATCAGTGTGTTTTTATGAGACCTGAAACAAAATCAGTTCTCATTTTTTTTATTCCCTAAATTTTTTTTGTGAATGCGCCGTAAAAACAAAGATTTTTAGAAAAATTAGTATAAAATAAAAGGAATAAAAAGTATCAAATCACCTTTTTTATTCCTCAGAAGAGGCCATACATAATTTACGTCACATATTAAGGGGGCGAAAGAGGTCGACGAAATATTGCATTGTGTGACAATAGGGTGGAAATTGTCTTAAATTTCGTGTGGTCCCATTTCAAAATTTATTATAATCTAAACATTAAAACACGAATTTGAAACTTTTACTCCACGATAAACTCAAAAAGACATACAATTAAATCTGTGTAAATATAAGATACCAATTGTTTTAGCAACAACTACCTCCACTAGTGATACGCAACGGCAGCCTAGGCGCCCTTTGATAAATCCATTGCACCTAGCACTGTGACCATTTACCTTCTCGGATAAAACAACGTCGTTCTCAGTTCTTAGTTTTTGTGATTTTCAACTTGCGAAACGAAAAGATTAAAATAGACAAAAAGAGTAAACTATATTTTGCATTATACAATGTCACTAATCAAACAATTACATAGGAGGCTATAACAAGTTTTACCTATCGCGAAGTTTCGTCGTCAAAGAATTGCTGCTAGACGTACTAGAAAGCTTCTTTGTGTGGTTGAAAAATATATTGACACAACTAAAGTTCCTCGTAATAACAACTCAAACGATAACGAAGTGGCTGATATGCCAGTTATAATAATTCAAAGATGTGGATTCTAAATCCATGGATTATTAAGTTGATATGTTATTATTATGATTTGATTAGTATTTTTTTGTTTTTTTAACTTTGTTTCATTGATAGTTTGATTTGAGGTTTATTGTATCAAAAAATAATTTAAATAAAACTGATTTCTGAACCGCCGTTTTCATATAATGATTTCTAAATGTAATTTGCAAAATATGTGACGTAATGTAGGGGAAGTCTCACAAATGTGACCAGCTGTGATAAGAACGGTAGGAGGAGCAAAAATCATGGAATTAGTTTGACGTTATTTATGGATGACCCCCAATGAGTCGTTCCACCTATCCGGGGGCACAGTATATAATTCTTGGTAGATTATTAACCTTTGCATTAAATTTATATCTGCCTACAATGCGGTGTCCCATATACCTGTCAATTTCAGGCATCTTCTAGGATTTCTACGTAAGTCAACATAACTTAATATCAATGGCATCATTCTATACTTTAGTTTGTGTGTGCTTGAAAGACAGTTCACTCTTAAGATTGTATTTGCAAAATATATTTCAATCACTGTTTACATATTTGAATTATAATTTTATGTGAAATCGACAATGTTGTCATATCGGAACACATACAATTTATCAATTTCTCTAATAAAACCAATTAAGTTTTCATGCTTTCATAATGGAACAAATAACAATAAACAAACCACATGTGTAAATGCTTTTTTCTACGAGGATTCGCTAGATCTTGTAATAAAAATTAACTATAATTCATAAATAATCAATTTCCTCATCACAATACAATGTACTTCTGGAATATTTATGAGAATAAATATTATTTCAGTGCTATGAGCAACGTGAACGTCAACATATCATACGTTATATTTTCTAAAATTTACAGTCGGAATCTATACTTGAATTAAGGAAAGTTCCAAGTTGAGTGATGAAAGTAGTTAATTCGACAGTACTTGATCGATAGTTAACTGAGTCTATTACATTTATGATTGATCCAGTGAATACGGATATAAATTCATCAATAATGCATCTAGCAAGATGTCGTCTGTTGAATTCTGTATAGAAACTATTACTGAAACTCTCCCCATAAAAATCATCTTTAAATTGGATTCTGGTGATCAAAGGGGCCATTAAATACTACCTCTTCCGCCAATGTTTCTCTTGGGAAATGTAACGTCTAAATAATCCTGAACCCTAACAACAACATGAGCTATTACTTTACTCATTCTGGAAGTTGCTACACCCGTAAACACATACAGGATGATTCTTTCAAAAGTGTGAATATTTCATACAGAAAATCCTAAGCAAAAAAATAAATATTTGTAATATTCAAGAGTAGGGTGTTTTGATTCAAATGATAAAATGTATTTTCACTTATTTTTTCTTTTGAATATTTTTCTTTACAAGAGATGGTAAAAACTAAAAAAAAAACATAAGAATATCTAAATAAAGATATAAATTAAATAAAATTTCAATATACAGAATAAAACCGTAATGAGTAACTAAATTATAGGTAATAGTAATAGGTATCAATTAGTATATAAGTCGAATATAAGTCCATATTAAAAATTAAACCAGTATGCAATTAAATTTTATTATTAGTCCTTCACAGAGTAGAATGCACTTTCCAGAAAACATGCCCTCAAATTTTTGTGGAATGCGGGAAAAGATGATATTGATTTGATTTCAATTGGCTAGGGGTTGTGCATTTTTTTGCATTGTAAAATATTGAGCCCACAACTAATTCTGAACGTGTAATAGGTATGTGAAGGTCGTGCTCTGCGTTTGTAAGTGGATAGCCATGCAAGGACCTTTTTGAAAATGGAGAAGCGTGCTTACGAATTAGAAAGAGTCAGAATTCTTAAACTTTTAAAGAAGTCCCTGCAGTGAGCAGTAGTTTGAAGATTCGCTCAAATTGAGTCGCACTACACGTACCCCAGAAGGGATGTATGCAAGTATATACCCCGCAACAGTTTTTAATCCCCTACAAGGCTCAGATTTGTCCATCTTTACAATATTACTCGCATATTTGAAGCTCTGCTTCCAAGCATAACGATTGTTCGATTCGATATAGAAGAGAGCAGTTAGACTAAGAGGCGATCAAGAGTTGACCAAAAATTTAGATCATAAAATAAAGTCGCTGACTTAAAGCAGTTTCATCGATACTTCCACGGCAAATGCTCTTTCGAGCTGTCTAACATAAACCAAATGGAGCATAAACCCGCCTAGAGTAACTTTTGCAATACCCACTTGACAGGCTCACGAACACCGAGTGCAGACGCTCAGAACTTCAATTTATCGGGACCCATTTCTTTGGACTATAACCCACAGAAGTTCCAGATCAATATCCACAGGCATCTCCATACGGCGGGGATCACTTGATTTCAAAAGGGTTCACCCTTACGAAAAAGGAAAGATTATACGTTACTGACAAAATTTTAGTGAAGATTATTATACGTATCATTGTACTTGGTACAATATAAATACTGTTACTATTATTATTCTTATCGTTTTTATCAATGTCGTCATTATAATCATTATCATTATCTTCATATGTTTTGTTATTAATATAATCATTTTCATTACATTCTACTTCATCCACTTCTACCTTAAGAATATCTTCTACTAGCAAAGTTTGATTGACCTTCGAACCAAATTGGTTTACGAGGGATATAAGGGCACGTGCAGGCTAACGTCTATGTCTATGGCATGGTCGTAATATCACTTGTAGCGGTTATAAATGGAGCATGCGAAGAATTTATGATTGAAAATATGAAATGAGAGACTATAGTATGCTAAATTAAGCAAAAGCGATCATCGACCAGACCCTTCCACACCTGAATTTAATTTATATAGAACCTGAGCAGGGGTGATTGGAAAGGGAAATCCACGTTATCAATAATATTCTCGAATTCTCTAGAAGTGATGATTAACGTTTCATATTCTTCAATCAACGAATCTTTTGAAAAGGGGATTCTCCCTAGCTGTATAAAAACAACTATAATTGTCCACCTGCACAAGGGTGGCGAGAAACATAGCACTAGAAACTAACCTCCTATTGCATCATTAACAATCCTATCAAAGATAATTGAAGGACCAATTAAAAACTCGTTGTTTTGAAATATAAAATCTTGATATCTCAACAATTTGGTTTCCTACATAATTTCTGTTCTCAATGAAATTTATACCTCACTTAATAATACTCTTTATACGGCTTCGTTTTTTTGTGATTTCGCTAAGGCCTTCGATTAAGTAGATCATGAAATTCTGATTAACAAACTAAATTATTAAAGCATCCGAGGTGTTCCCTTAAAATGGTTTGTATTTTATCTTGAATGTCGAAAATAATTGGTTCAAACTAATGGTGAAGCTTCAAGTGAATTGCCAGTTCGCAGTGTTGTATCTTAGGGCTCAATTTTGGATCCAGCTCTTTTTTTAGTGTACATTAACAATGTTACATACTTACGAATTGGTAAATTCACTTTATTCGCGGATGGTACCAGTGTAACCTGAAGTGATCCAGATGTACGAGCTCTACATTCGACCATAAGCAATGATTGCATAAGTATTAAGTCTTGGTCTGATGCAAAAGGTTTCTATTTAATCACTGAGAAAACGGAGCTCTAAAACCTCTAGAACTAAACAATCACTTAATACAATCCTCAAATTCGATCAAGTTGTTAGTAAAGCTATTAGTTGCAAGTTAATTTTAAATGAAGTGCAGAAACGATCATTTTCGGTATATTTTACGTTTTCATTCCCGTAAAAGGAAGATGAACAACGTTCTTATCGGTCTACTGGAGTTGATGATGCCGAATCAAAGTCATAATTGAAGAGGATCGTCATCGAGAGGTTGCGAAGAAGCATACAACATTTAAAAAGTACTTGAAATGTCTTGGGATAGTAAAGAAGTAAAAATGGGTCCTATCAGTAACACATTTCGAAAACAATCATGGAGCAAACACGATGAACCAGCACAAGCCACATCGAAAGCTGAAAAACAACAAAAAAAAAGCTCATGCTGTAAGTTTGGTGGAATTCTAAAGGTGTAGTGTTTTTTGTCCTGCTCCTGAGGAACCAAACGATCAATTCTAATATTTAATGTCAACAATCAATGAAACTGGATAAAGCAATCAAATAAAAACGACAAGAATTGTAAAATACGAGAGGTTTAGTGTTTCACCATGATAATGCAAGACCTCACACATATTTGGCAACTCGTGAGAAACAATTGGAGCTGGGCAGGGAAGTGATACGTGATCCTATACATCCCTGATCTGGCACCATCTGATTACCATTTATTTCGAAGTTTGCGGAATTATTTGAATGGTCAAAATGACTTTGACCGTTAATCGCACTTGATACAGTTTTTTGCTGATAAAGACCAGAAATTTCATGAGGACGAAATCATGAAAGAAAGATGGCAAAAAGTCATTGAGCAAAATTGAAAATAAATAATTGATTAAACACTATTCTTTGCTACAAAAATGTGTTTTATCTCATACTACAAAACCGAAAGTATTTAGTGGCCAACCCATAATAATAATGTTAATATTAATTCCAATTTACTATTCTGTTAATGAGAAAATAGAGAGTGTAATGTGACAAGAGATAGTCGCAGTGAAAAATATTTTCTACAAATGTCATAAATTCACCTTATACGGTAAATGATTTAGATGTCTTTGTTTTGGTAACAGGTATATTGACTGTACGAACTCTTCAATATTGATGATGATGATATTCACTGTAAGAGCTCCATTGTGATATTTTATATCCTCAATTTTGAATAAATTTTTTTCTATAGAATTTTCAATATTAATGTCCCGAGTGCATGTCAAATTGTCGATAATTTAATTTTCTCGAGTGCGCGAATGCGCACGAGAGAAAATTATGAGACAATTTGACATGCACGAGAGGGCATTTTGGCAGACTATTTCCTGAGAAAAATTTAATTTAAAATAAACTTAATTCTGTGTTTAAAATTTGTTATTCTTTAAACTATACCGTAGTTGACGATCATCATATTGGCATTGAATTGGTATCTACGGTAACTTATTGACAAAGATAAAGAGTTACCTCCAAGTAAATAGTGAACACCACGAGGAAATTGTACAAAAAATGCGAAATGACAGTAGCGAAGTAACAATAAGAAGTGGTGGAAGCAGCATAGAAACACCATCGTCGGTCTCCAGTAAAGTTGTATAATCTAATTGCATTTTCAATAATTGTTCCTTTTCTCAAAATATAAAATTAAAACCAAATGATGTTTATTAATCCTAGACGAAAATTTGGCACTAGTGCAAATTATCGATAATTTGCACTAGTGCAGTATTATCGCTGAAATTTGATCGTTGCTAGGTAAACATAAAATATTACAGCTTTTTGGTTGGCTTCAATTTTTCGAAGGAAATAGTCAATATTAATGTCCCGAGTGCATGTCAAATTGTCGATAATTTAATTTTCTCGAGTGCGCGAATGCGCACGAGAGGAAATTATGAGACAATTTGACATGCACGAGAGGGCATTTTGACAGACTATTTCCTGAGAAAAATTCAATTTAAAATAAACAATAATTGTTCCTTTTCTTAAAATATAAAATTAAAACCAAATGATGTTTATTAATCCTAGACGAAAATATGGCACTAGTGCAAATTATCGATAATTTGCACTAGTGCAGTATTATCATTGAAATTTGATCGTTGCTAGGTAAACATAAAATATTACAGCTTTTTGGTTGGCTTAAATTTTTCGAAGGAAATAGTCAATATCATTCAATCAAAAAGAGTAAGCACGGACATTATTTGTCAGTATACTTACAATCCAAAGATAATGTGATAGTTGATTATTAAGTATATCACCGTTATTTGATTTTAGCAATAAAAATGGAGAATTCCGATTTTTCCTGTATTCCGAATTAATGAGAAAAATGGATAGATAATTTATCACAACTAGTGAACATAGTTCACATTTCAGACAAGGACAGGAAAAAATCGATTTCAAATCTTAAGTTTGAATTTTCTAAATAACATCATTTCACAATTTCTCACGTGGTGAAGAAGTTATTAAATGCCTAAAATCAAAATATAGGTATTGTAATATGTTATATTAAAAGTCTTCAAATAGTTTACCTTCAGTCTCCGAATACGATTACTTTGTTATCAAAACACGCGTCAGACAGTGTAATTGTGAGTGCTGGTGTAGTGGTAAGATAAACAGTGTGTTCACTATGAATATCACCAACATTTTGATAGATCCTAACTTTCTTAAACATAAAAAAATTAAAAACTCTATGAATTAATCACTATCTATGACTTTGAAACTCCGGTTTCCTTATAGAGTTTTGTGACTTTTTGCACACCATATTGAATAAATTATGTTTTCTACTGAGGTTACGTTTTGCGTAAGCGGTAATAATTAAAGTAAGGGTGATTCTGATAATCCTCACTGAATGACTGTGGTCATATTCAACACAATAAGTAAATCAATTTCTGGGTGGGAATAATTAACGACACAATTATTGGGCTCTATTTTTCATAGATTACCTTGCAGGGAAACGTTACCTGCAATTTTTGTGAAGTTACAGCAGTACTAGCAAAAATTTCCAAATTCTATCTATTCTAATCCACATGACAGTATCTTGATGCATCATGTGGATGCATCCTGCAATATGAGGTTTGCAAGCTTCTAACTAGTGTTTTTCTAGATAATGAATTGGTAGACTAGACAGAGTGGCCCCAAGATCTCACATCTCACAAATTTTAATGGAAACATCTACAGAGTTTTAAGAAGCGAATAAGAGAAAAGGATTATTGAATTACTCCGGAAATTTCCCTTAATTTGCAAAAAAAATATGTAGATTTTTTTAGTATCAAGAGACCGATGAATGGCACTTCGAGCATTCAATTTAAGTATTTTGTCTCAATTAATTCAAATATTGTTCGTTGTGAAATTGGTCTCTGCATAAATGGAATTACTTTTCTTTTTCCTGTAAAAGTAGTTAATTGTGATATTGATGACTATATTACTGGAAGTCCTTCCAATTGAGGTATTAGACGACTCACATATCAATTTAATAAAATCGATGATGAGTCAATGTGTCAAAACTGATGATGGATTTGTATCTGATAAATTAACATAATAATGTATTCCGCTATAGTATCATGAAAACAATATTCATTACTGTACTTCAGTAATATAGAAGGTACTGGTGCATCAATTATAAGGAGAATTTTACGTAAGGGAAAAAATTAGGGAGACAAACTCTCTTATACAGGTATTCAAATTCAATTTTTGAGCAAATAAAATCGAATGTGTATGCAGAAAAATGTTGGGCTAGAGCAGATAATTCTATATTTATGATGTTTGTATATCCATCAATCTCTTTGTATTGAATTGAATGCAAATATTCCGAAAAATTCCATTTTATTATTGCATTCTTCTCATCATTCTGTTGTATTCGTTTGGTTATGATTGGAATAACAATTCAGTGACAAATTTTTTTATTTGAATTTCTGAGACATCTTAAATCCTGCTCAAACTTTCTTATATTCAATTTTGATATAAAAATGTCACCATAAATATAATCATTGGTAAAAATAAGCACTAGGATTTTTCCTTCTGAATTAATATTTCATATTTCACTCATTTCATCACTTCTCATTCGTAGGGTTCTCAAAATTGATGTATAAACCTAATCTTATTCACCTACCCATGATCTAACAATGTGTCCTACTAACTAACTCACTGAAAGATAATATTCATTTTAATAGTAACTTCATTAGTTCCTCAAATATTTGCCATAACCAGTTACAGTACTCCCATAAACAGCAGATTCATAAGAGAAAATCTATATTCGAAGAATGGACATATTTTGAAA
The DNA here is from genome assembly GCA_026230145.1 of Diorhabda elongata. Taxonomy (NCBI): domain Eukaryota; kingdom Metazoa; phylum Arthropoda; class Insecta; order Coleoptera; family Chrysomelidae; genus Diorhabda; species Diorhabda elongata. The sequence continues at coordinate 26,467,147 of CM047933.1, read as the reverse complement.
GATTTGGAATAATAACAAAATGAATGGGAAAAATTAGAAGGATTCAAAGAATATTAACCTTGCCGTATCAGTAAATGGAAACAAATTATAAATGCAATAATAAAGTCTCGTACGCGAAAGTTTTAAAGTGATGCCATCAACAGGGATCAGAATATTTTTGATATTCTCTAATGATATTTAGTTTTCAACTTCTCGAGTAATACAATATCAAAAACTTCTAATCGAGTTGTATATCAGTGAATGAAAAGTTTTGAAAACTTCGATTTATATTCAACTAAGATTAAACTATCAATTACACCAGATAAAAATATAGGTTCATTAAGTGGACGATATCTAGATGCATGAAATTTTTCTAAAATATTATCATTTTGTTATCCGGAAAAGTAACATTTACTTCCGTGATAACTATTTTTGTATGTCGATATTTTTCGAAATTTTTGGTTCCCAAATAGTTATAAAATCGAAATTTCTCGATGATCAATAGCATTCGAACGAAATTTCTTCAAATTTAGCTTGTTAATGGCAGGCAGCCAAAACCAACCGCTCTGAAACCATCAATTTTTCTGTGGTACACATATGTGATGGGTCATTTCATTTGTAAATAATAAATCGTACTGACAAGAAAACGTGCTACGTCCTCTAATAAACTCAGGAATAAAAAAATTTACGACTACCTTTTCCGATCCAATAAAAAACTTTCAGCAACTCGGCAAATCCGCGTATAAATCTTGACAATCACAATATAATACGCTGTGCGCGTGGTGGCTGAAACGAGCGCCGCGACGGAACTGCCAGTATCGCCTACTTCTTCGACGAACGGTAAAATTCAGATATCGCAGGCGTCAAATAGTTTAGAGTCACGGTGACCCTGATTTACATGAGTATTTCGTGAGAAACGATACATAGCATCGTCAAGGGTTTGTTCCAGAATTCAATTACTGTACTGATGTATTATTATATATTAGATAGAGAGAGATGTTTTATTGCTTAAAAATTGTTACAATTTTTAGACAAAAACTTGTAGAAACTAGAAACAAACATAAAAATAACTAGGTTAGAATCGTATTATGATTTAAGGGTGGTGATTAGTTTACTAGATATGGTGCTATGCAGTGCTGTGAGGTGAGGGTTGCTCCAAGATAAACTAGTATCATCTTCAAATAGATATATTTTACCACTGATGTCTAGATAGTCGTTTATAAACAGAGGAAACAAAATAGGGCCTAATACTGAGCCTTGGGGCACTCCACATTCTATTGGCTTACAAGAAGACATCGTTGTATCAACCTTCACAAATTGGCTTCTGTTGGTAAAGAAATACTTCAACCTGAAACCGTAGTAATGCAATTTGTTATTTACGAGGATGTATTGATATCTAGTTAGCCTAGACAAGTTCCGTGCATAAACAAAATATGGAGTTACCATAGCAACTAACAATAATTTATTAGAAGTGTCAGTGTAAAGTTTGCCGTAAAAAAAACCAGAGTTACGCAATAAATTAAAAGAAAAAAGATTTCCACCAAAATTTTGAAAATCGAAAAATTGGAGTATTGAGCCATCATCAAGTACCTGTATTTGAAAGGGTTAAGAGGTAAGCAGATTTACGATGATATACTTAATACCCTTGTTGATAAATGTCCTTTGTATGCGATCGTGAAAAATTGGACTGCAAGCTTCAAAAGAGGTAAATTTCCCATTGAAGGTGATGACTGATCGGAAAGACCAGTTTCTGTGTCAGTCAATGAAAATAACGGATATATGAAGCACTGAATATTTCATACGAACGCTTTCATCATATAGTTCACGTCAATTTGGACGTGAAAAAATTGCTGCAAAATGAATCCTCAAATGTTTGAATGTTGACCAAAAGTGTGCAAGGGTACGAGCATCACGTTCAATATGTGCTTGATTTGAAAACGATGTAGACTTCTTGAACCAAATTGTTACTATGAATGAAACTTGGGTACATTTCTACAATCCAGAAACAAAGACCTTAGAAGTTTCGTGTCCAAAAATCTGTTGGAAAAGTTGCTTCAGTTTTTTGGGATTGCCATCGAGTAATCATGATCGATTTTTTGAATAAGAGTAGAACAATAACTGTAGATTACCACAAATCCATGTTGCTATGCAAAATATTCGTGATTTAGGGTTTGAATTACTAAAACACTCACCTCATTCACCAGATTTGGCTCCGTCGACTATCATCTCTTTACTTAACTGAAAAAAAGTTTAAAAAGTCGTAATAAAAAATATTTTGACATTGAAACTTTGTTTGGTTCTATAGTAGGCTAGGAATTTCTCAATATATCCTCGAAAAATATCAATTGTTTCTGTTTAAATGTATATGCAACGTAATTTCTGCGCATGTCGATATTTGATTGTCATTTGTCAATTCTACACTTCGAAATCGAGTCATAGATATTTCAAGATTGTGACCTGTTCACTTCGAAATAATTGTATATTGGAATATTTTCTCAATTTGGGGTGAAATGGCCAACCATATACCCGAAAAGCATATCCAATTCTATATGCTTCATGAGTTTCGCTAGGGCAGTAACCCAATAGTGTGACCAAAAATATTTAATATGTTTATTCAAGTGCTCAAGATGCCAATTCGCTGAGGTACAACAGATACAACATGATAAAGACGTGGAAGCAAAATCATGTTAAGGAAACGAGTACAATCCAATGATATTTACAGCCAACTGGAAAAAATAAGAGTAGTGATTTGGGTTTTTGAAGAACTAAGCGTGCCGATCCATCATATGTAACGTATAGCTTCAATGGTACCATACAGAACTGTTTCTCAATTAGCTTGATCATTCGAGTCAAAAAATATATGATAGTACAAAACGCAAACCGTAGTTGTTGTATCCAAATGAACCACCACGAAGTAAAGCGCAGTAGGAATTATATCCCAAATATACACTTCTATGTATTTGGCGGAGTATAGACAGAATTTGTTATTTTAAAGTGCTGGAAAACCAGTCATGCAGATATTTATTATTAATGATAGAATCGAGTGAACTAATCATTTATCAAAAGCATTCTGCAATTATTAATAGAAAATATGCTATTCTGCAATACGACAATGCAAGACCTCACTGTGCAAGACGATTCTTGGAAAACATTGGGAGAAAACTGTAGCAACAATTTTTATTATGTTCAAAATTCCATCAATAAAGATAATACTCAAAATTTAATTATTGTTTCTCATTTCGTCATTGAAAATCTGCAAATTATCTGATAAAATTGTGTTTATATGAAATTATATTATTGATATATTTAATTTAAGAAGGACAAAATTCAACTTATTTGCATTCACTTAACATTGGATGTAAGGTTAGTTAGTAAATTAACAGTACTATTTTTTTTCCTCATTTTCGCCCAACTCTGTGTCATATATAAATATATAATCATAATCAAAGTCGACAAGGAAAGTAGTATCAAGAGAACGGTAAATTATAGTATATGTTCAAGGTTTAGTAGCAATATCCCTTGAGTGGTGACCATATTTATCATTATGTCCGTATCTGACTTACATCACCAACGATCCTTTACGAGCAGGAATGCTTTGTTATAATCACACTACCCTGTAGAGAACTTTTATAACGGAGTGTTATAAATATTTTTCCAGATAAACCAAGGTGGAATGACAGAGTATCATTTCTTTCAATTAAAACATATAGTTATAGTGGCAATTACTGGACATATCTTCTAGAAGCGCCATTCCAATAACAAAAAATAACTATTAGCTGCTCTAGATTTTTACTATCTGTCAATATTCCATTTTTAACAATCTCAATTAATATTTGATAATCAAAAAGACTTAACGGTTCCTTCCTTTTTCTCTCTCATTTTTTGAATTTGTAGAATATCTTATCAACATCCAATTTTCGTCTTAATCTTATTGATATATCGATAAATTAAATTGGATTTTTCCTATAGCATTCTGAAATTTGGATTGTCGCTTTAGTGTTCTCGAAAATATCAAATGTAGTTTTGGAAGGCGTGGTTTTATCGAATGGCCTCGTGATCACACAGCATGAATCCTTTAGACTATTTCCTGTAGGTTCACTTAAGAAAAATCGTTTATGAAACAAAACCTGCCAATATTCAGGAATTAAAAGGTAGGATTACCACAGAGATTGATCAGTCAGGGATATTGAAATAACAAAATTCATCATTTTTCCGAAAAAAGGAGAGATCTGACAATTTAAACACAACCATAATAGCTCCCTTATAACAAGACGCTTGTATACAAAAACTTATAAAAATCGTACAAGCTGTTTTCGAGATAATTGAGACGCTCCATGCATAAAACTCACTCTTTATGCAGTTTATTTGGATCCCACTTATGCTTTCTAGCTTTTGTCAATATGCAGAAACAGGTCATGCTTTCAAAACTCAAGTTGAAATCCGTTAAGGTCAATCGTGATGTGATATTTTCAACGCAGAGAACATTTCTTTAAGTTGGAGAAATCCATGTGAATATGTCAATTCTGACATTGCCATCATAACATAACAAACTCGTGTTAGGCTGGTTTTCTGAATTCAATCGTGTTAGCACTCGCTACAGGATAAATTTCGTGTAGGTCGTCCAAAATCAGCTTTTGTGCCATAACAAATCGATGCTGTGCATATTGCTATTGCAGATCGTCATTTAACATACCGGCAAATTGAGATATACTTGAGTAATAGTTCCAATCGCATACATTAAATATTGCACAATATCTGACAATCGCTCAAAAGAAGCTCATGTCGATTAGGGCGAAGAAAGTCTGAAAAAATTCGGTCGCGGTGCTTCGAAAAACGCCTATCTAAGATCGTAATTCGAGACGAATCATGGATCTATACATATGAGCCTCATACCAAACAAAAATCGACTGTATTGTTCTTTCAAGACAACCCAAATCCAACAAAAGTTGTTCATGTACGAAGCTACTGGTCGTCTATTTTTTCGGAGTAAGTGAAAAATCGCCACCGTTCAATTGGTTCAAAAGCATGCAGAAGTGTATTGATCTTGATGAAGAATATTTTTAAGAACAATTCAGCCAAACACAACTACAAATATTTCTTTCATTCATATATCTCATAAGATGAGTTGCAACCATCGTATGATAACGATATTCACAAAGGACTTGAAGATTGTTTCACTTGAGGTTCTCAGGAATATTTTTCTGGATATATATAATATGAATTTTTATGAGCTAAGGAAGTTATTTTCAATGAAAAATTTTTGAAAATAACTCATAGTTATAGCTGAATCAACATAAGATGAACGATCAACCAATCAGAGTTTCTGTTATCAACCACTTGTTTCTTCTAATGGACAACGAAAGATAAGGCTTCAAAGTTTGCTTATTCATTATTCTCAGATACAATATTATAAATAATTACATAACAAAACCCCTTACATCGTCAACCAGAAGCTGACTGAGTGTATTGTACTAAGTGAATCTGAATTAAAGCGATAATCTTAATCTAAATCAATGATTATGATGCTGGAAAAACCGCATTTTCCATAGACTGTCATATCTACCCTTAAATGATCCAACATTGTAGTCTCCTTATTTCACCGAATTCGTATATTCTCTATAGTCTCTACTAATATAAACTTCATCAACAAGTGTGGTTCCATTTTCATCTTTGATCTGCTCAATTATTTGTAGGTCATTTAGAGATCGCATCTTTTCCATTGACTTATAGAACAACTTTTTATTCGTGTTCCAAATGAATATATACGCATTTTTCTACACGCGGCAGCCTAATCCAAGTTATATGTGAGAAAAAATAGAGGAATTTATTTATACCTCAGCTATTTGTGTATATATTTTCGTTTCTATCAACAGTATATGATTTGAATGAATGTTGAGTCAAATTCTGGTATGAACCTAATTAAGTCTTGAGATATTTTTCCAATCGAATATGTATATAAAACTGACGAATGTCAAATTGTGGTGAAATTATCAAAATATCAAATTTCCACCTAATCGATGACGATACACACAAAATACCACGTAGGTCTTTCTCGACGATAGGATATTAAAATCTGTCAAATCTGGAGAATAAAAAGGATTGTGTGACAATTTTTCAGCAAAAAAGTTTTTGTAGTAATTTGAACAAGACCTATTTTGGACATCATCTCTCAATTTCATCGAAAATTTTGTGACACATTCCGTGGTATACCATTTAATAGTAACTGATTTTCTGGTGTGGCCGTGCACTACTCATCGAGAATTTTTCAACAATTGTCTATAACACTCTAAATTCTTCTCAAAGATCTTCGGATGTTTGACGCAGTTGGAAGTCGGCTACGAAGAGGTACGTCCTCTAATTTTGTCTTCTTCTCTCAAATTCTGCATTGAAGACTGTTTAACCTAAAGGAGAAGACTGGTAGAAACATAATAAAGCATAACTCTCCTTATTTCTAGCAATGTTATTCTAGATTCTATCTTGTTCGTTGTTGTTCTAACGTAGCTCAATATTAAAATGATCAATATCTTACCTCGCATGAGAGAAAATAGTTTTTTGGTGACAGTGATTACGTCAATACATATAATAGAATGTTCTCAGAAGTACCTGACCTGACCTAGAGATAGCGGTAGTGAAAAATACCACTATATTAGAAAGTACACAAACTATAAAAAATATGTTTCAAGTTTGAAGAGACCACGTTCTTTAGTATTTGTTTAACAGCCATCAATAGCAAACGTTTTCAGTGAATTTGTGAACATGGAAAAAATTGGAGATCATTATGTGATACAATACTTTTATTTGAAAGGTCTTAGCCCAACCAATAAAAAAGCTAAACTAGATTCTACTCTGTGTGAGATTGCTCCTTCGTTATCAACAGTAAAATATTGGGTAGCAGAATTTAAACGACTTGCGAAGACCAGCATCGCAGTAGTCGACCAAATGAGGTGACGACTCCAAGAAGGAAGAAAATCCACAAAGTGGTGCTGGATGATCATGGACTGAAAGTGGCGAGCTAGCAGACATAGTAGACATTCCAAAAAGTGCGATACATCGCATAATAACTGAAAATTTGCTTATGAGAAAGCTGTGCGTAAGATGGGTCCCGCGTTTACGCACAATGGAATAAAACAGCGTCGCCAAGATATTTCATAACAAGAGAACAATTGAAACAATGGACTGAAAAGTGAGAACCGGCTCAAAGAACGCAAAAGAAGACAAAAACCGTTCCATCTGCAGGGAAGGTCATGGCGTAATTTTTTTGGGGATTCGCGTGGGATAATTTTCATTGACTATCTTGAAACAGGAAAAACTATCAACGGTGAGTATTATGCTCACTCATTGCAACGTTTGAGCGAATAAATCAGCTTACACCTCCGTTATTGCAATGAGCAAAATTAATAAAATTAAAGTTTGATTTGCTACCTCAAGCACCCTATTCGCCACATTCACTCTCAGATTATTTTCTATTTTGAGACTTGAAAAAATGGCCGGGTAGACAAGTATTTTTCAACAATGGATAGGTGATGTCGGCAGTTGATTACTATTTTGAGGAGCTTAACGATTCTTATTATAAAAAGGTTATCGAACTGATTGAACCTCTCTGGAGAAAGTGTATCAAGCTAAAAAAATATCACGTTGAGATATTAATATATTTTTTTTCCAAAACTTTCTTTGTTTGGCGATGTGCTTCTAGGGTAATCCTCGTACATAGAAAAAATCAAATCACGTGTTTCAGTGCTTAACAAGTAACTATTTGAACAGTGATAATTTTTTTTAACTGCCTCACAACTCTGTATATAGTTTTGGACTCCAATCTCAATGGAATTTTTTATGGGTCACTGGAGTTTAAGTCTTTATTCCAATAAAAACTTTTAAAATTATTCGGGCCAATAAATAACAAAGGTTATCGTGTTCCGATTTGATTCCGAAATTCAATAATTATATTAGACTTTTGCGCTTTGTCTGAGTTAGTATGACTGGTTAACGCTCACAACCAAGTTAAATTAAAAATTTAAATTAATATACAAACCGATGGGACATATAATATTTCTATAGGTGTAATGGAAGAGGAGAGAACTGGAAAAAGTTGAAATATATAGAACGAATAATCACGATAACAGTTAATATCAAATTGGGAATTGCTAGTTTGTAACGGAAGAAGCTGAAAAAGCTGGAAACAACTCCTATAGATTTAACGACAATCGTATCTTCCAAATCAATATAATTTCCTGCATTCAAAATAAAAGCTTAGAAATTCGCATGCGACTGTGTTTTAGAAAACGGGATACATATTTATGTAGTATAGTTCTTTCAAAATAAATTGCAGATTATAATAATACCTGCCAACAGTTTTGTCTGATCTACCACAGGCGTGGATACCTGATTTTACAAATTTATTATTTCTATAGATACTCTCAAAAATATTTTATCTTATGCGAGAAAGTAAACGTTAAAACTCAACTGTGTGCCAGGAATAATTCGAAGAAATGGTGTACATACGCCTTCCGACAGCTTCTGCCAATAGAAATGCATTTATGCTCACGATTCGATGTTTTCATTGGTAAACAGTGGAGATAATGAGTTCACAATGAGTGGATTGACGCAATTTTATACGGGAAATAAACATTATTTTTCATTTCTTAATTTGGTATGAGTGCCGTGATTATTTATGAAATATTGATTGTTTCCCGCATAACTGTCTCCCGCAATTGATATTGGAAGAACTATAAATGCTTTGAGTGCAGATTTATCTATTGCGACTTATATCAGTCATTTTACTATACTGAAGACATGAAGACACCTCTTACTACATTTCAATAATACAATTAGGTAGACTAGGTGACTCGCTTTCCAATAACATGACGCAATTTAACTTACTTGGTTATCGAAACGCGATGGTGTAATTTTGAGGGTTGGTGTAACGGAAGTGAATATTTTGTTCTGTTCAAATATCACGGTTCCGTTCCAACTTAATTCTACACGGGTATAAAGGGTGTAAAAATGTTCGTGAAACTTGAAACCACCCCATTTTTACTATATCTAGTAATACCTATTCTCAAGCTTATCCAATGAAAATTCAGGATGATTCTTAATACTATATATATAATAATATTTTTATTTTTATGCGATTATTAGTAAGGGGACTGTTTACATAACTAACGCATTCAATATTAATGAATTCCCATTTTTTTCATGGAATAGAGTAGTCATCCATAGTTGTTTTTTATACAAAAGTGGTGTCTCAGACTGCAGACCAATTTATGGAAAATATGAAAACTTTGTATCAAATAATTTTCATCTTTCTGTTCAAATCTTTACATATTGAACAATTTCAGCATTTTCAACAACAATTTCCATAACTAGTTGATACAATTCATTAATCCACCAATTATTGTTTTGTCCCGCTTTATTATAAATAGTTAACGTTGAATTTGGCGCCTCCTTTTCAACGGAAACAGTTTTGCATTGAATTCAAAGTGAAAGAAGTAGCAATAAACAAAAGTTTGGTGGACCAGGATGTCTTAGCGATTGTGTGACAGTAGTCAGTAGAGCAGTACAGTCCTATAAAGCATTCAACTGGTATAATATAAGCTATAAAATTTTAGAACGGGCTTCCCAAAAATCAATTTAAGGATTCCTGTTGCCCACTGTATATAATATTCCTTTTAATGCAATTGATAAAAATGACATATTCGACAAAGATGTCGAAGTTTTATTCTTTTTTCAGTGAATGATCAAATCAAAACAGAACTACTATAAAAATATCACATAATAATGAATTTGAACGAATGTTATGAATTTGGTGTATTTAAAGTAACTAAACTAGTCGCCTTTAATATTATTTAGATGTCTTACTGCCACTTAAAAATGTGAGGATGCCCCATCATGCTGTAAGGACATCCCTTGGATAACAAAGTGACCGTTCGCAAGCAAATTCGGCAAAATATTTTAGAGAAAATCCAAATACACCTATGCTTTTGAAGAACCATCAAAAATTAAGGACCTAGTAATTGGTTATCCATGACACCAATCCACACGTTAACCGAAAACCTCAACTCGAAACGACATTCTCGAATAGCATTGGGATTTTCTTTTGCGCTCACACATATAAGTCACGGAAATTATTTATCATGTTTTTTGAAAATTCGGTTTCATCTTTAGTGTCCTGTTCAGAGTTGGCGATGATTGTTAATCAGCTACAAAATTCCATTTCATCTCCAGGAACCATTGGACTATGATAATGGCACAGATGATTTCTCGACTTATTTGTCTAGCGATACTCCCAGATTACTGGGAGTAAATCAGATACACACAGAAAAAAATATGTATTCTTGAGCACATAAATAATTCTTGATTTTAAAACTTTTATTTTGTACACTTGTTACAATGTTTTTTCTCATTGGACATAAACATTTACAATCGACACACATTAACACATACACGAGATTTGACTTTTCAATAAAATCAATTTATTATTTATCAAAAATAATGCCTCAATGGGATTTTTGTCTAGATATCCATGGCTGAAGAACAATTTATTCTAACTTTGGATAAAATACAAAGTGACAGTTATGATGTAGCTGAATTTATACATGGTTATGTTGTAGGAACTCATTTCAGTCAAAGCTCGTAAAATTTATGAAGTTTTTATAAATTAATACCTCATTATATGTCTTATTGCATTAAAAAATATTACACATGGTGCAATATTCAATACAAATACCTAAATTGATTTTTCCACAACCGGTCCTGGAATTTTGAGCTTAGCAGTTGAATGCTTGGCTGTAGTACTGTATCATGAAAAAATTTTATAAATCGAATGAATTTCACAAACACTATAGACAATTATAATTTATGGTCAACTTCACAAATCACCCTGTTAATTTATAAAAAGAGGAGTTGACACTTTTTAGTAGCCCCTTGATACCCTCTACATATCATAGAAGTATGTGAAGTTTCTCATGGCTCACCCAGTATATTAAAAATTGATATTTATCAAGAAAACCTAGAAAAACTATTCGATCTATTGTTACCATTTGAAAAATGAGTTTCATAGTGTCTGAGGGATTTTCACTAATGGAAATAGCCACGCTTTGGCATATTTTTTCAACTATGGGAGTCACTTTGAGTAGCCAACAAGAATTACTCTTGCTATTTATGTTTGGGGACTTATCAGCTTCTTAGTTTATGCAAATGAAATTAATTCAAGCAATAAACTCCCGAGGAAAATACAGAATACAACTAATTTTATGAAGGGGCAGAATAATTTCTTCTTTTACAACCGAAAGTTTTTTATTACTAGAATTACAAAAGGTATAGAAGTCGGAGTAGGCCACGTACAACATTTAATTTAAGTTTGCTGTTTTCGTGTTTAATTGTTCTCAATTCTGCTCCACCTTTGACATAGGAAACCTCACGTTACAACTTTTTTTATTATTTGTTATTTCAAATCCCTGTTTCGGGCTGTTCACTCGAAAATACTAATAGTAAGTACAAATGGTGTTAACATCACGTTTTTCTAGTGAAAATAACAAGAAGCTATCACCCGATTCCATCATCAGGAACCGCAGTAGCACGCAGTAGCAGTATGAAACCAGCGAGACTCGCTCTTATCCACTTGTGTATTGGTACTATGGAAGCAAACAACGATTTTTCAAAATAAGTCAGAAGTAATGTGTTCAGATATTGAATCAAACATTCCATTTGAAGTGAGAGTACAGAAAATCCTGCAGTGGGTAGTTTAATACTTTAAAAATTAAGTTGAAAAGGTATTTCTTTCTTATTTTGAGAATTTGAAAACTTTGCTTTCCTGTCCTCTGTTGATAGAAACAAATTGTTTTTTAAATATAAACAGTTGTTGCAGGGGATGTTGGAAACACTGATCCCAAATATTCTTGACGGATATGTTCTAGACTTGAAATATATATTTAAATTTTCTCCCACTGATCTTAAACAAAAATATCCTCTAGCTGTTAAGCTTTTAAAGTTGATGATTTTTCCTAACATTATCACATTTAAAATCAAGTTTCATAAATTTTTTATTCAAAATTCCCCCTAAAAGGATCCTTAAAAACATGGCCGTGAGGTCACGTCAGTACATGATGAGTTTTTAAACAAGAAACGGCATTCATTATTGTCTATTTATTTACGTGTTTGAAAATATCTTTTGAAACTTATAAGGTGTATATAGTAACTAGTGTATTGATACTTCATACTACTCCAAGAAATGTATCATTGTGTTTTAATACCTCTTGTAAGTATTTACAATGAATCATTACAATTCATAATAATTTTCTTCAGAATGTCTCTTTATGACGAACGGTTTCCTTGGCATAGAATTCTACATATCTACTTTTTTGTTAAAAAATAAATTGTTAAATTAATTTTTGGTATCCTTAGATTGTACAGACTGTCCCTGTAAAAGTTACAGATTGTTAATCATTGGGTATGAGTCGCCCCTGGCCCTCAGTGAAATTATTTATTTCATTTACAATTCGCAATGTTGGAATATATAATTTTGGAAATATTCTTAAGTATAAGTTCTGATTTAGTAACTTCACAGGCCCATAACTCAGAGACGAGGTGTCGTATGAACTTAATATACATTTAAAATACATTATATGATTAGTGGGATGATATGATAATATATAAAGTAATAGTTGATGAAAAATAAACATAAGATATTTCTATTACATTAAGAAATTAAAGCTTCACCCTGCCTTATACCGCAAGTAATTGAATTCTGCACATTCTCCGCCCTCTATCTCATAAATGAAATTTATGAAATAATGTTGTAACAAGAAACAGAGAATTTTTTTGTTCAGTATATATTTATTTTCTCATGGATTGGTCATAGGAAGGTTTTCAATAAACCAATGTTTTCAACTTTTCCCCTTCTTAAGACATCGAAACGAGATTTCACGACATTTAAAATGTCAAAATGGAAGTTTATACGAGTTTTTAGCTTTTTGTCTCTAATTCTGAAGCGAAATCCCTATTATAGCTCCAGCGTAAATCCGCTTCGATATTTTTCTAGTATTTGCTGACAAGATTGTGCTTATGTATAAGCAAAATGTATTGTCTTTTCGAATAACATTAAACAATTCATAACAATTCACAACTTGGCATTACAAAATATATCAAAATAATGTTTGGATTTAAATCAATGTGTGTTCAGAGCATCAATCAACAATTCCAGATAAGAAAAATATTCAATATATAGCTCAAATGCGAGACCAAGAAACGAGCCGGGTCGCTGTATTTTTTGTGGTTGTTGGTCATTTGCACTGGAGCGCTTGTCTCTTTCCAATTGTTGTAGAGTTCGTTTAGTGGATGCCTCTTTTGATGGAGATGCACGCAATTATCACATACTCAAACACATATTCTTGTTTAATTTCTTTTTCTGTTCTCCAATTTCGAATGTTTGTTGCTTTTTTCCAATGTATATGTGCGCTTCGGGTCTTCCAGGCACTATTCACTTCAAACGGTATGCCGACAATGCAATGCAATTAGAATTTCACAAAACTGTCACACTATTTCATAATTTGGATGTTGTTGGTTTCAAAAAAGGATTGACTATTAAAAAATTCAGTTTTTTCTATATTGATATTAGGATCTTTATTCACAAAGATGGAATGTAAATGTAGAAAAACTGAAGTTCTTCTACTTTATACAAGAATAAGCATCGATATAATCTTCTAACGATGTACAGTGTGGTTTCTAAGTGATGTTTATATTCCGTATTGTGCTAGGTTGACAAAATAGATTGTTTAATAGCATTTATTCTGAACGAATCTGGTTATCTGCATAAGTCAATTTGATGCAACGCAAAGCGTTCTTTAAAAAGTATATATTCGACTCTCAACGAATAAACATCGAATTGATATTTGTCAAGTGAAGCGACAAAAACGAAATAAAAAACGTAATGGCATTATTTTATCGAAGTTCATTAAATTTGATGAATAGTCCGGGCGCTCTCAAAATAATTCATGCTATGTTTGAGTGGAAGCATAGAAAAAAAAAAGATAATTATTTGGGATAATGCAATTAAGTGATATGATACAAGCCACAGAATAATGTGTATATCCAGAGAAATCTTGCGATATTGCAGACTGAAGCGTAAAATGGATAAATCGCTAACCCCCTCGCAGATAGGATCAAAAAAATGGAAAAACCACTGCCAATTGTAGTTCAAGAAATATTCGAATTCCTAAAACTATATAAATTAATTGGAAATAATGCAAATAAGTTCAATATAAGTGCTAAGTGATGTCAGCGCATAAATTAACGTCAAAAACGATCAAGACTACATAGTAATAACTAGAGAATTGAATGATGATAATTTCTTTTAGCACTTGTATGAAAACAAGCGGAACCGACCAATAATAGTCACTACCGGAAAGGAAGTCATTATTTTGGACCTTACAAATAAAGGATACAAAACAAAACAACCACTTGTATTTAGCTACTGCAGGCAGAAAACAACCGAAATGCATTAGATGCACTGCAAAATATTTAAGAGTCGCATGTGACAAATCAAGAAACGAAAAACCAAAATGTGTACATTGTAGTGAAGGTCATCCAGAAAAAGAGATGCAAAAATTAATGACAATAACAAAAACAAAAAAATTAATGATAAGAGCTCGTCGAAAAACCAAAAATATAACAAAAAAAAATAGATAGAAATACAATTCAACCTGAAAATGGGAACAGGACCCAGGTACTTATTAGACAACAAAAAGAAAAACAGGAGAAAAATAAGAACGACTCATACATAGAACACACTCTTTAGCACATACTGGACAAACTAACCAATTTGAATGACTAGGATGGGATACAGCACCAAAGAAACTATACCAAAAAGATTTTCTAATGGCGGCAAATAGATTAAGAATCCTAGAATGGAACGCAAATGCAATAGTATCAACAAGAGCTTCAAGCAATACTAGAGATAGAACAAATTGATACATCACTTTAGAGATTCATTTCATATAAGGATCATACTTTAAAGGATGTGAAATCTACCATATCACACATTCTGACAATGACTCCAAAGGAGAGAGTGCAGTCATAATAAGAGACGGTATTACCCAATATCAAGAGATGAAATACGAAAGAATTCAAAAAATCAATACATCTAGGCAACTGCAGTGCGAACTTCTATCAACGAGTAAACCAAAATATTGGCCTATCGACTAGAATAAAATTTTAGTCACGATCAGTGACTTCAAAAATAAAACCCACCATGCTTAGTCAAAAGACAAACAGATTGACAGAATTTCCAAACTACGTTAGAAGCACAAATCAATCTCTCAGTAAATCTCAAAAACAAAGAAATTGTAGGCAAGGATAATGAAATACTAGTCAAATGTATCTAATAAACTGCATGGGGTAGTGCCACCAACCTGATCGCAAAGACAAAGGGCAAAAATCAAGCGAAATAAAAAAAAAATTATACTTGAAAAGCGCAAACTCAGACGCAGGTAGCATCACACTAGATCTTCAGAAGACAAAATCAGACTGAATAATGCTACCCGACAATTGAAAAGTAAAATCCAAAATATGAGAATATGACTTTGAGTGAGTGAGTAACGAATAATTGACAATCGGTATGTCTACGGAATACTTACTATGGAAGGCAACGAAAAGATTGAAAAATCGAAAAATCGTCTAATCAGAAACCAAGATAGTATCTGGACTAGAAAAAATCAACAGAAAGCAAATAGATTTGCAGAACATTAAGCACATACTTTTACAGCTACCGAAGGAGAAGAACGACTTTAACAGTTTATATAAAATCAAGACATTTGAAAATAAATTATACTACTGCAAAGGAAATATCCAAAATGATTAAAATAAATATCAACCTAAAGAAAGCTCTTGACTTTGCTTAATTACAGAAGAAATACTCAAACATTTACCAAAAAAGCTATAATCAAATTAACTCAGCCTTTCGACTTGAGTATGTACCTACCTTGTGGAAAATAGCTGAAGTCGTAATGATCATAGTTCAATATCACTTTCACCAATGGTTTCAAAAGTATTTAAAAAATACTACCGAGAAGATTAAGTCCCATACTTGAAGTTAGAAAACTAATACCTTCACATTAGGTTAGCTCCAGGGTTAACCACTCCACTATAGACCAAGTACTCTGGATAAGCGATGTCATAGATCACTAAAAAAGAATAAAGTCTTCTCATCTGTTTGATCCTCTATTAAACATTTTAAGTAAATGAGGGTTCTTTATAAACACACTGTAGAATTTGCGCATCATGTTGATAATAATATTCACTCTAATAAAAAATTGATGGAGTTTTCAGTTCAAATATAGGCTTCTTATTTTTTCTCAAAGTTTCAAAGTAAGCAGTAATTATCACAGTTATAATTTTCAATCGTCATGCCTTCAATTATAAAGTAATTATATGAGAACATTTCTATTCAGAAGTTTGTTCGTTTTACCCACCTTTAGTTTCAAAAGAGTCTTTCAGTCTTTTGAAATTAATGAATGAAAGTTCATACACCAGTTTCTCTTAAGTACAGATTATAATAATGTTCTGTGTATCTTTTTGTTAACGGGATAAGATACGTTTCTATATTACTTTGATGCGAAGTCGAAAGATATGGTATAAAATACTTGAAAAGGTAAAATATGAGTTACTGTTTTTGTATATTTTATATACCATATCCTTTTTCTTATCCATAGTACTATTGAGAGTTCTTTATAGTTGTCAAATGGCTGCAATAGAATAGGTTTAGGGAATATGATCCCTCCATAAAAGACGGAAATAATTTAGTTCTCTTTCTGCTTAATGCATAATATACTCTCAAAGAAAATAATGAAATATTTATTCGTATTTTTTTAATGTTTCCAACTGAGCATATTTCTAGCATAGGCTGGTAATATGCTCAAAGTCTGTTGTTATTGTCATTGATAATTCCAATTGTATAAAGTTAAGGAGAGTAAGTATTTTTATTGACAAACAAAATGATTCTCCAGTCTTTGAAAATCATATAACTGTAAAAATAACAAAGTTTCAAAACAAAACTAGACATTTTTTTGGCTCCTTTAAAGGTGGAATTTTTTTTAAACTAACCCAATCTTATTACGAACCGTCTGGACAAACAAACTTGATTTTATCATTCTTGGCAATACCTAGGCATTCTTCGTAAACATAGATGAAGTAAACTGTGCACAGCCTCGTAACATTTTGCTCATCTTCATCACATAGTTTGCAGTACCAAGAGTCTCTATTCTTCCGCAGTTATTTGGCCTGTACTAAATTTTTTCCATGGTGATTCTTAAGCTTCTCTATTTTGTACAAAAAGGTCTCTTTTAATCACAAATGTTTTACTATTCTTGGCATTTTTCTTCCCTTCGCTCGCTCCTTGTAAGACTTATATATGTACTTCATTTTCTACCTTTTCTGTCTTACTTTCTGCTTGTAATTTCTCATTTTCAAATGTTGTTTCGTAAAATCGTCATTATTAGGTTTGTTCAAGGATTGTGCCACTTGTACTAGGATTCTTTCTTGTACTTCATCTTCATCTCGGGTTATTTCTTCCTTGTTAACATTTTGCTTCCTACCTTCCACTTGTCCTTCTTTCTCTGAGGTAACAATTCCATATAACGTGTCACTATACAAAGATATGTTATCGCTTCTAATGTCCACATTTTCTTAGGCTTCAGTTTTTGTTGTTTTGGTGGTCTTATGTGTCAGCTGTTTCTACAATAGATGTATTAGTGAACAGTTTTCTGATAGTTAATACTATTAATTATATTCTTAGGCTTACACAGAGTGAATTCCTTCTCGTACGTGATCTGTCATTGCAGAATTTAATCTGGAAAACATAATTCAAGATCCGCAATATTGTCTGTGATATTTATAAGAGGATATTTCTTAACTTTCATGCACGATGATGAAGGCCTCTAATTGCAAGGAATCTCATAGATCATCCAAATCAGAGTATCAACCACACAATATTGACTCAAATGCAATAGAGCACTTTTCTGATATTCTAATATGATTAGTTTGGCATCGTTCACCTGTCTCAATGGAGCTGTAAGTGTTGTTCTATTGAAATGGGAAAATATTTCGAGAGTAACCATCCAAAATCTAATGGGTAGGTTAATCCTTCGGAAATCATAGGGATAGTTCAACCAAGAAAAAAGAGAAAGACATTGCAGGAGCAATACTCAAAATAATTCTGCCCGAAGCGCAGTCTCTGAACACAATAACCTAGTTATCGAAACGCGCATCAGATAATATAATTGTGAGTGTTGGTATAGCGGTAGTGTAAAAGTATGCAGCTTAGCGATAGATTTTTTTATTTCATTTTTTTCCAAATATATATTTTTCAAAATTCATAACAACAAAAAAAAGCATGAGAAGATAAGTGAAAAATCAACCATTCAAAAAATTTTTAAAATCAACATCTCTCTTCTTCTTGTTCCTTTATAATTTGTGTTGTTTATTTAACCTCTTCTGGAATGGTCTGGTTTCTAAAAGTTTCCTTATAGGAAGCACCACTTATTTAAATCGGAATCACTCCCTGAATGAATTTAAAAATACAATGTACGAGTTGTCCCAAATTGAAAGTTACTTCGGCAGAATTTTTTATCGTGTTTAAACAAAAATATCAATGATTATCATCGTAAATTTTCAAACATCGTGATTTAACGTTCATGCTTCCTTTTCCGCTATGAGAAGTAAGAGTTCGCACCACTCTGGCTTTAGCCTATGCCGTTTGAATAAAATGGTCGGACGAATTCTTACTTTACTAGCGTTGCTGCAAGAAACCAATGTATTTTCTTCACGCTCTGCAGCTCGCTTTGCTACTTTTTTAGCCCAAACACTTCGTTAACCCTCATTCTTTCTCATTTACATCGTAAACTCGTGGCCGTAAATAACGCATCACCCTTTATTTCAATATTTGGGTGCCATGTGCCACGACGTGAATTAATGTATTCTAAATATATAAGAGGAAGCTACTAAAAAATTATAATGGTGTTCTGTTCAACTCAGAACATCTCATCAACATCTCATATCACTACAAAAATCTCTTCTGGAGTGAGCTGCAACTACCTAAAACATACTGCAATATCTTGGAAATATCTGAATATTGGTGGAATTATGCTAATCCTTTTAGCTGGCCTTCTTAGGGGACAATGATCCTTTAGGAAGCATCTGACAACACTAGGTATTTCGTAACATAGCGAAATGACCGGTACAGCTTCTATAAAGCAGAGAAATGATTTCAGATATATCCTAGACCAGCACAAAATATACTTAGATCTAGAAGCTACTAGGAGCGAAGACCTTGAAAACATCCCAAAAACCTGGAGTGTACTACAACTTTAGAATCGCAGCGAGACCTTTGATAGTTCTGCGACAAGAAAAATCTTAGACTTCATAGAATAACGTTACGTATCTTTATGTAATTCGTTTGGCGTACGTTGTTTCTTTGGATCAAATTTCGATTGCACGTATAATCGGAAAAATACTGTGACATTAATGTTTTGGTTTTGTTCGAGGCACACTCTGATACCCTTTTTAAACTGCTCATATAAGTTGTGAACAGTCTCCAAAGCGTTTCAACATAAAACAGACTTTGTATTAATACGTAGATCGAGATGCTTCTTTTTATACAGATGATTTTCAACACGATATCTCTATGGTGACTGTATCTGAACTATTTTAGAACAATTCAACGTATACTTTGATCACATCTTGTATAATTGAATTGAACTAAGGTGAAATTCCGCTTTCATAGAACTCTAATTTCCAGATAACAGTGATTCGATACAATATAGATCGAAATATCAATTTAAAATCACTCTCTATGGCAACCTATAGTTGAGTCAATATTATTACATCCTCATTTATAATAATTTGTACCTATCGTACTTGAATTACATAAATTTAAAATGAAACCCCGTAAAATTTTGTTTATCCTTTTATGAGAATTTCTTACTTCGTGGATTATTGTGATTTTCTATTTCTCCGTAAGATATTTCTACTTTTTCTCCCATATAAAAATACGTAGGTAGAAAGTGTAAAGCAAGTAAAATGGATAATAATCCTTGAGATACGTTACAAGATAACGCTCGAACACGAAGAGCGTCGAAGTAGTGTTCAAGACACATTTCACAGGAAAAAAATGGATGAGAAGGAACCGAGGATCAGATAAACAAATTCTCGGAATGAGCTTTAAACCCGAAGCTGATTTTGTTATGGTTAACAAAGGACTGCTTGACAAAGCTTCTCCGTTCTTTGTATGTATACGAGATTAGTGAGTTTCTTGTAGCTCGATCGCGGGATCGCTAAATTTTGTCAGTGTAATATTAGAGGGCTGAAAATTTGTTCAAAATACTTCAAGTAGTCATAGTTACAAGATTCAAGGCAATTGTGAAATACGATTCTCATTTAAACGTATCCTTATGAGAAACTATTCCAGAGTTCATTAAATTGATAGAAGGTTCCTCTGCTTTATCAGCCATTAGAGTCACTCCCTAGTTACTGATAACATATTGTTAAACTGTGAGAGAAAGAAACATTATAATATTTTTGAAGATAAAACGGTTAGTTTTGAGATTTTACTAAGGAAAATACAATGGTGAATTTTCGCCAGTGACTAGCGATTGCAGAGGAGTCACCTTAGTAGTTTTTTTTGGGTACTGACGAACGCTAACGTTTCTATTCTTATAACATTACAAATTTGTTCGAGATTAGGGATACCTGGATAACTTCATAGTTTATTCATTCAATAAACAAGTTGCAGATGCCCAGTACGTACCAGATAATAACCAAAAGGACTTATACATTCAAATGACAGAGCATTTAGTCTCGATAAGTAATATAATTTCTCTTAGAAATAATTGCAATTAGATCATTTTTTTGTACGATTTTTATAAATTGTTGTGCGCAACTTGTGATGCGGCCGGTATTATGGTAGTATTTACATTGTTGTCAGAAGTTCATTATTTTTCCGGAAAAATGGAAGATATGACAACACCCGGCTGTATAACAAGAATTTTGCGCACAAAAATTTATAAAAATCGTGCAAGCCGTTTCCGAGAAAATTGAAGCGTTCCACACATAAAACTCAGTCTGTAGAAACTTCTCGCGGTTCAAAAAGTAGAACAATTTAATTACAAAATCAACTTCTGGTTGAACTGAAGCAAAATATTTTGCAATTTGTTTAAAAACAAAGTATACTCATATGTTGCGAGTGGAAATAATCAATGCAGAAATTAAGACCAACAATTTTTTTGAACCTATCGTGAACTGATGAATTTAAAACTTTCAACAAGATTGTATATCCTGGTTAGCATCTTTACAAAACGTGCATTGCTCATTTAAGGCCCGAATGTGCTTAAAATCCTTAGAATTATTGCTTACTAGCTTTTACCCGTGGCTTCGTTCGCATCGAATCCATTAAATAAGTATCAGAAATCATTATAATAGAAAAGAACGAACTCTGTAGCTACATTAGAACCTGAGATATAGATCTTTGAATGTAGAAAAATTGCCAAAAACCTACAAAAATCCATAACTCCACATTGAATGTCCGCGCCTAGCTCCTCTCCCACTCAACCGATTTAAGTGTTCAAAAACTCAAAAGAAAGAAGGTGTTTCATAGAGTGTTTTCGCATTTTTTTGAGGTCGAAATAAATTGAACAGGTGATCATAATAATCTGCAATAAAACGTTTGTACCTGCTAAAATTTTCAAAATATACGTGTTAAAATTGTTTTCTTTCCTCATATTAAAATGTCTAATACTAATTCTGTCCATTTGCTACTTACCACCACGTCCGAATCTAACTAACTCACGAACAACAGTAAATCTATCCCTCAATTGCTCGCACTTCTATTCCAAAATACCAATCTCCCTTTGACCTTTACATTTTCTTTGCCTTTTTCTCCCGCTTGGAGCAAAAGATAGATACCTCACTCGCCATTTAAAATAAACATGAATCCCCTAGCGTCCTTGTAGAGAAAGCATTCTTAGAAATTCTGCATAAAAAATCCTTCTACCAAATTCTCTATAAGGATGCCTCCAAGTCGCTACATACCACGAACTCATAAGCTCTTTCCAGTTACCCTAGACGTGAACTATACAGTATCCTTCAAGCTTTCAAATTTATCTTTCTTCCCCATAAACATATCGCCATATGTACTGATTCTCTTCCATCCATACAGTCAATCACAACCATATTCACCAGCCATCCAATAGTCCAGAACATTCATGACATCTACCAAACTCTCATTGCGCTTGATATAACAGACTCTCTCATCTGGTTACCATCGCTCACTGGAATTGCTGGAAACGAATCTGCAGCTCACCATACCAAGGAAGCTGCAAAGAATCCTCTTGAAATCTCAGTTCAGCCTGCCAATGATCTAAAGACTTCAAAAACCTCTTTCAAAAATCTTCTTCATCTACATCTCACCTTTCACTAAACTTTTTGAATTGGAGAGAAGTTGTGACAATAAGAAGACTCCACATCAACCACACAAAACTTACACACGGCTATATGATGTCGTCAGAAAGTCGTCCTGTCTGCTAAAGTTCCTGTGTCTGTTAAGCACATCCTTACCAACTGCAGAGAATACTCTGGCGCATACCAGCAGTTTGATATGGAAACCAACCTCGATGAGACAATAAATTGCCCGACGGAAATCTTAAAGCCACTAAGCTGTATGAGAAAATGTAAATAATTCACGTATTGTAATTATTACAATACGTAAATTATTTGTTTCCAATTTTAATTCAATTTTTTGATAAGCAACCTGGAATTAAAGTAAAACTTTTGTAATCTTTTGCAAAAATGTATAGCTTTTGGAGGTGATAATTGGAATACCAATTTTGGTGGGCAGCAAAGAGTAAAAAAAATATATTTACATTATTGAAAGAGAGAATAAATAAAAATATATTAGGTATTGGATGTTCAGCGCATGTTTTACATAATACGGCATATCACGGCTGTGATGCACTACTAGTAGATGTGGATTATCTGATTTTCAAAATATACAACCACTTCTCAATTTATTCTCTAAGGGTTGAAAAATTAAGGAAATTCTGCGACTTTGTTGAATGTGGATACAAAAAACATTTGTATCATACTAAAACTAGATGGCTGTCTTTATATCCATGCATCAATAGAATCCTAGGAATTTTTGAGGCTCTGCAATCTTTTTTTTTATCTGAGCCTGGAGTACCAAACTTTATTAAAACTTATTTCGAAAATGGAATTATTGGAGATTACCTCTGGTTTTTACATTCCATTATGTACATTTTTCAAGTAGGCATAAAAAAACTGAGAGAGAGGAAGTTTCTATCATAGAAGTTTTAGAATGTCTGCTGGAAGTGAGGGATATACTCCAAAACAAAGTTGAAGAAAGGTATTCACCTAATAAGGTTAAAAGTGTCCTTAGGAAATTTGTTGAAGAAGGCCGAGAAAATGAGGTACTTGTTGCGAAAAAAAATTGCTTGTTTTTTTATGAATATTTGGACGCCTGGTTGAAACCTTTACAAATTTTTAAAAATTTGATGTCGATTACGTTGAAAGATATACCGTCCTGGGATTCTATTCAGGATACTATTCCTTTTTTTTGGAAACTACAAGGTGAATATCAATGAGGAAAAACTGTTCAACCAATTTTGTAATTCGAAAGTATTTTTAGGAAATGTGTTAAAAGATGAAGCTTACTCTACTCTGCTTTGTTCGGAAAGATGGGTTAGGTATTTCACCGAAATTCCATTGGAGGAGAGTCATAGTGAGTTTTTAAAAATATGCAGCTTTTATTTTGCAATTCCTCCACACAATGCAAATACTGAAAGAATCTTTTCAATTATAAATGCTCACTGGACATATGAAAAAAGTAGATTGTAGTTAAATACGGTGGAGGCGATGTTAATGACTAAATTTAATTTAGATTTCACTTGAGTATCTGGTTTCAAGAAAACATTCTCTGAAAGATATTGCTTCCTCCCAGAAATATAATATGTATTTAGTATTTTTTGTACCTGCTTACCAACTAAGTTTTATATTCCGGATTCGTACTTGTGTTTATAATTTATATTTTTCTTATATTTTTTGTTTATTTTTATTAATAATTTTAGTAAAGATAGGTAGAAGATTTGTAAAATTTTTGTTCCTCGGCAGAAACTAAAAAACTGTTTAGTATTAACAATAATAATAATAAATAAGTGCAATGTTAAAAACTATTAAAAATCGCTCGTTTCTGTACGATGTTTTTTTTGGTCATAATAATTAAAAGTCATATTTTTTCACCTCTTTTTAGGGTGTCCTCTTTTTCTGTGAGGCAAATTTGGTCACCCTATGTAATAGATTTTCAATTCAACTTATGTATCATATGATTGTTTTTGCGTGCCAATGATCAGCGCTGTCGAGGCACGTTAAACAGAAAAAAAAAATTAAAAATTGCTTATCTCCCTTCATTAACTCGATTTCTCCCTGTATATAATCGAATTCAACTAAAAAATTCTTAAATCATTCTCAACGACCTTCTAAATCTATTATATTGGTGTTATCGACTTCATTTACGATCGGTCTCCGCCTACCTCAAAAAAACAGTGAACGAATGTTTTGAACTTTTTGTATCAGCTCCTTTTTTCTCTAATACCATAAATTCGGTTCCGTTAAATTTGTCTACGTTTTGGACGATGTCAGGGCTTTGTAAATTGGAAGTAAATCACCACCAAAAAAAAAACGAATACGTAAAATTGATAATTTGTTTAAAATGGATAAAGGAATTGGGACAACCTTATGGTTTTACTTGACTTGGCCTTGATCCTTAGAAGCTTCGAATAATTTTCATATCAAGTTGTATTGTTGAATTTTGAATAATATATTGCAGTATCTATCGATGAAATTGGGTTTAGGTTACTGTATTGCCACTGGTTTCAATTTTCGATAATATTTGTACTTGTTCAATAGTTTATCATAGTTGCACTTTACTTTATTGTCCACTGAATCTGTTACGAAGGACCAGTTCATATTTTGTGTTTTATGTATACACTTTTCTCGCAGGTTAAAGAATATAACAATTTTGTTGATAATCAACATCTTCACTTATTGACCGTTAACATCCAAGTGCCAAACTAAATTATACAGAGTTACCGGGTCCCCAAATCTATTCATGATTCACATACTAGTTGATTTCGAATTTATCAAGCACTCTGTTCACGAAACCCGTGGGCTCGATGCTCATGAGATTGACTAACAAGAATTAATTGGAACAAACATCGATAAGTTTTATGTTAATGGTAAAGTTTTAAAACATAGCACAAATTATTTATTTGTTGCCGTGTACAGAATACCAGATATTTGATTAATTGAATACAAAATAGGAATACTTATTTACATTAACATATGGATAATGTGAACTTTTATTCATATTGGGGGTACCCCGGTCTACCTGAAGATTAAAAAAATGATACCCGATACCTAGGCTTAACGCGAAAGTTATTCCAATAGAAGAAAACAAATTTTCGTCATTTCAAATTGTCTTTTAGATCAGAAATTCCTTTTTTCATATCATATGGGAAGAAACAATATTTCAAATAATATTGGAGTTCCACTTTAATATGCACGAAGCCTAAATAATTTATTACGCAGAATAATAATTGAACGACGTGGTGTTATTGAATGACTGTTGCGATTACCCGATTTCAGTCGTCCAGATTATTTCCTGTTGAGTTTGCCTATATTCAGGAATTAAACGATAAGAAATAAAAAATCTTTCTATACGTCCCAAAAATTTCGTTGCTCGTTGAAGTAAACGGACAAAGTTTTCAGCATTTGAGAAACCGCTTCCATTTTATGTTTTATAATTATGTATTATCATTCTACGAGGATCGATATTTGAGTTTTAAGATATGAAAATAGAAACAAATATTTCAAATTGGATATGGCTTTACGATCAATACCCTTCTGCAAGTGTTTGAATAATTTTTTCCATTGCGATTGAGGTATCTCAAAAACATATAATTTGATTGCAACCACTTTTTGATCTGCTGGAATGGAAAGAAATCATTGAGTACAAAACAAGGACTGTGCGGCGGTTGACCTATCACTTCAATGTTTTGACTATTCAAAACTGTTTTTATTTGTGTCGATTTGTCTTCTTCGATAGTTTTCCCTGGCTTTTTCCGAAGAATTCTGGGAAATAAATGATGATGTTTTTTTCTAAATTGACTGTTTTACGATGCTATAATGAAACAGTGACAAATTTCCTGAAAAAATCTGGCGTACATTTGCATCGAAGTGCTCGAACAACTTTTGTTGGATTTGGCTCGTCTTAAAAGACCCATGATTGTTCATTAGTTTTGGGTTCATAAGCATAGATCCATGATTCATTGCCCGTCTTGATCTCATTCACATTTTTTGAGACACTGCGATTGAATTTTTGCAACCATTTATTTCCAACAATTGACACGAGCTCTTTTAGCGATTATCAAATTATGCGGTATCCAACGAGAACAAACCTTTTTGACAGCCAAATGTTTATGTGATATTGAATATATGGAAGTAAAATTAATGCCCAGGTATGTCGTATGATGATCTAACAATATCAGTTTGTGCACAAAATCGATGTTTTCTGGCACAATAGTCGATTTTGGACAACCTTCACGAAATTCGACCTGTACCGAAGTGAGACCACGATTGAATTTGCAAATTCAGTCAAATACGGTGGCTTGAGATAGTGCTTCACCAACAGAAGTACGTTGATTGGCAATCTGCTGTTGGTTTAATCCACATCGAAAGTCATAGAAAATCATCGCACGATTCGTGATTCAATCCCATTTTTCAAACACTCGGATGACAACACGTTCTTAGTACGTTCAACATAAAAATTTTACATATTCACATCAGAGTTACGACATCTCCAATTTCAAGTAGCAACTCTCGTACTATTACTACTGTCGAATTTTCACATTACCATACTGATAGTAGATAGTAGATAGTAGATCATGCGCTAGCTTAATGTATCATTTCAAGATATTTCAAATGTGGCTATAATGAAGATGCTGTGGAATTTTTATATGGAAAAAATACAGGGTGGTCCATTTTAAATAACAAATACTATGTTTCCACACAATGAGATACCTGACCACAATAAATTGTGATAATTCTAGAAAATGTCCACCCAACCCATAATATACAAAAAAAATAGAAGTGTTGATGAGCGTCATATGACAACAATAAGATGAATAAGTTTGAACTATTTTAGTTTCTAGACTTTCTTACACTAAATTCAAAACGAGTGCCAACTCGTAATGTTTGTACAATTTAGGTTATAATATTTCATATTAGACCATTACTCAAAGTGTACGTTAAATAAATTCCACTTTCTAGCTTCTCAATTCATAAATCATCTTTAGTAATAATGTATTCCCTGCATCAGGTAAACGATGATAGTTTTGTCAATTAGAAATAATTCCTTTAGGGTGTTACTAAAAATCCCACAACGAGAAGGCTTGTTTAAATAATTCACTCCCATTTAAATAATCTATAGAGAATTCCAGAGACAGTAGTAGAAAGTAAATTATTTTAGATAATAATACCCCAGTTGTGAGAATTTTGTGAAATAAATGAACGAAATAAGGAAGTACGTTTGGAATTCCACTGAGTAATTTTATGGACTACATTCATTTAATATGCTACAAGTTTTATGTCCTTCCTTAAATTATTACCTATAGAATTGCATATCATAGCTGCAATGTATATTTTAAAAATTACAGAAGTCCGATATTGTCAGCTTGATAACGATGTACTTTAATGATTTATCAATTATTGGAATGCCGAGGCTGTAGACGTCGATTAAGAAACGTGCGACTTTTATTTGTTTCCGAAGATTAAATTTGCTTTGAAAGGGATACGATTTGAGTCAATGAAAGCGGTGAAGCATGAAAGGCAGAGCTCCTAAAGACCCTCACCAAAAAAGACTTCCAGCATTGCTTCGATCAATGGAGAAAACGTATAGAAAGTGTGTGGCGAGGGGAGGGTAGTATATTGAAGGAGAGCTTCCAGATGTAGAATAATTTTTATAATAAAATCTTTTTTCATAACCAGTCTCGTTATTTAATATCCAGACCTCGTAAATGGTAAGTGCCATACATTTCTCACAGTCGTCAAGCAGGTCTCCGAGCTGCACGTAAGCATCATCGTCTTACAAACAGGTAGGCTGTTGGAGGGTCATTTTGTCCTTTCTCAATTCCTTTTTTCAGCTTTATTTAGAGCTGAGTAGACATGCCAACTGTTATCAAACTCCTTCGACTTAGTTTCTCAATCTTTAATTCCAAATTCAAAGTATCAAAGTCACTTTGAATACTGAATTTTGAAACCCAATGATTTAAAATTTTTACAAGAAATAATACGATTCAAAACCACTGGAAATCTTATTAATTAATTTCATATTTTTATAAAGAAAAGTCAAAACAATCATCTTTCTTCCAAAAAACTAATTTTAAAACAGAAGAGAACTAAAATCTAAAAAATTTAAATGCATTAATATATCAAAAGGTCTAAGAAATATGAAATATATATATATATATATATATATATATATATATATATATATATATATATGATCTAAATGTTCTCATTTTTATCTATCTTTTAAAAATTATCAGAAAAACTAATTTTGAAACAGAAGAGACTTAAAATCAAGAACATTTGGAAACAAAAACATATTAAAAGGTCTTAGAAATAAGAAATTGAAGAAATTTATATATATATATATATATATATATATATATATATATATATATATATATATGAGCAACGAAACACAAGTGGACTAATTTCAATATATTTTCTAAGCTTTCGAATACTTATGTATTCATCGTCTGAATATATATATATATATATATATATATATATATTCTCAAAAGTTCCTCGAAATGATTGAGAAGAAACAAAATTATATAAAAACAAATCTCGAGTATTTCATCAAAGCTGGCGCATTCGTCGACTTTTTGAATTCTACTATATCCAAGCAGGAGTGACTCCAGCGCGGAGAGGAATTAGTAACAGTATGTGAAAGTTGGAAAGAAATGAAGATGGATAGATATTACCAATGTTACGAAACAATTAAAATGATTACGGACTAGGACTTAAGGTGTCTGATAGTCCAGAGTGATCAATGTATCTCGCACAAAAAATTCAATATCTTTTGTATTATTTAGTCTTGCATTAAGAAAAATGGAAACATTCTCAGCAAATTAGTTTGACGAACTCAACTTCAAAATACTAAAAACTAAACGAGTTTGTGTATAAATAGTCCATTAGATTGAATTCAAATAACTGTACGTGGTGAGGGCCAAAGCGTGAATTGAGAGGGAGAGAAAGGAAAAACGGGAAAAAGCAGGAATTCTTAATATTATCCTATCTAATTTGCATTTTCCAGCTAACGTAAAATTCTAACTATATTAAAAACGTTTAATAATATCCAATTACTAAACTAATATCAAAGTTCCATATCTGAGTAATTCGCAAATCTGATAAATCTCTACCGTTGAAAATCGAAGTATTTTACTGGACGTACGATAATAAAGTGGAGTTTAGGAAGGTATTTGATGCTGATCGACATACAGAGCTCGTATCATAACATTTACTGGTGAATGGAATATTTTATTGGTTTCATAGCTCAACCGCCAAATCGATGCCGGGGGAAATTCTTCGTGAAAGTTTTAATATATTGTTCACACACGTGTGGTGAATTTCGTTCCAGAAATGAATATTACAATTTGACTTCACTGAATAGATGATGGGAAGTTGGAACCTTCTAACAATATACGAGGTCTAGGAATATCATAAACAAATAATTCAAAATGTTATATTCCATCTTCAAACAAGAAATATGGACGTATCTTACTGGTTGTCTAATTAAACTAGTTTCTATATTTTTTGTTCTCGCTTTCAAACGACAGTTTCTATGAGAAAAAAATCCGCGTGTTGATTTAAAAGAAGAAGATACAATTGGAATAATTGGTCGGAAAAGTATTATCTGGTCCTAAAAATATGAAAGAGAGTAGATACCGAAATTATGAAGATATATACAAATATATATGAGCTTAGACCTTGACAAAGATTATACACAATGACATAAAAACAAAAGCAAATTGGTAGTTCTAATCAATGTGTTTTGCTATTTTATTTGTGGTTACTAGAGCTTTCGGGCTACGGTACCCGGGTCAGTTATAACCGGGTATAACAGAGTATTCAAAAACTCGGGTAACCGGATATTATTGGAAGATATTTTCGACGTTATACGTAACGCCTTAAAAATCTAAAATAGCGAATAATGCGTTCAGTGACTCTAGTGACCAGGCCTTAAAATTTTATGAAAAAGTAAGTCCACCAGTTTATTGTGGATTGAGGTTATGTTCTTAGATATGTTTATATTGTTTCTGTTTGTATTATAAGTTGTACGAATAGAAAACGTACGGACATGGCAGGTTGAGTGAATTGGTAAGTGAAAATAAACTACATTTTAATAAATGAACTTCCAATACTGATGAAGCCAGATATACGTTTCAGCTCTACTGTGGATAAATGGACCAGTGTAAAAATAGAGTTATTTAAATTTCAAATTGTACACTTCTGATAACTCCCAAAGATCATAGTACAGATGTACACAAAGTACAAAGACTGGCTTGCATATGTGTAACTAGGACCATAAAATTATGTCCAAAAGCTGCACTAGGGGTAATTATTAATCTACCATCTCTCCACCTAGTACTGGAAAGCCTGGCAGAAAAAACATCACTTAGAATGTTAAGACACGGAATCACCAAAAGAAAACTGTCTCTAAATAATGACCAAATTTCAAACTTGGGACATGCCTCTGGATAATATATCGAAAAAGTTTAGCTTTGAGAGAAAAATCACCTAAATACTTAGCTGAAAGTATTGGCAACAGCAAGCATTTTTAAAACAGAAGTACAATCTAGTGAATAACTATCACAAACAAGAGATCATCATCCTGTCCGATATCCAGGCTCTCATTAGAGCTTTTAGCTCCAATATCATAAAATCCAAACTAGTTTGGGATTGCCTAGAAAAATAAACGAGCTAGGCAAAAAAAATGAAGCCCTTCAATGTAATCCAGGACACCCCGGAGTGATGGTAAATGAAATAGCTGATAAGCTCACCAAAGCGGCATGGAAGAAGTACTAGAAAAGAAAATAGATAGGATCAAAACCAATTATTGAACGTGCAGGAGCTGAGACAGGCAAAGACTCTCATGAGAAACTAAAACCAGAGAAGATCTGCTGAATGTATCAACCTAAGTAAGAACAGTCTACTAATACTAACAGGAGTCCTATCGTGGCACTGTCGTCTCAATAGACACCTGAAGACACTAGACTTTGATGCACAGAGGACGAAACCTCTATCCACAATAAAGTTCTCTGTTAGTCAAAATGAGATGAATTAACAGTTGTAAACACTGGGCTCCCCATTGTCACTGCAACATAGGGAACACAATAGATCCTTTGAGTAGCAGTGTGTATGATTGCCCAATATCTACAATTATACATACATTAGAATGATATGTTTGGAAAGCATCTCATCAGATTGGAGTTTCGAGAATAACATTGTGTTGATAATATCAGACGGCATTAAGGCAAATATTGGAGAGGGATAGCATCTACAATATTATTGAGTGTGAATCACACTATTTATACAGCTGTTAAGGACATCGTTTGCAAAAATTTTCCATTCAATTTAATTGAATTTGAAAACGTGAACCAAATGTAATATCCCTAGATCAAAAAAGTACCGCAAAACTGGGTGCAGATATTGAATTCCGTTAAATTGGCTATGGACGCAGAAATCAATATCACTTACACGCGACGCTATAGTGTCGGTTCTGCTAAAAACGATCAGAAGAGATAGAAAACTTTTTCCACTTTGCAAATTTTCACAAAATCCTGTCATCATCACATCGAGTGAATTGTCTAATGCTATAAAAGCAAGCCTACTAGTATATTTTTTTAATTTATTATGTTCAAGACAAAGACACTTCATGATAATGATAATATCACGCTGCACTAAATGACTGTCACTTCCTTCAAAACGCAGTTGACGGGCGCCATTGATAACGTACATAATATAGATACAGACAGAGATACAACATCTTATGTTGGAAACCATTACCATCTGATAATCATCAAGAGAAAGGTCCCTTATTTTACACTCCATCAATGTATCCTCTCGGATTGTCTCGAAAGTACCTTCTTCTTCTTCTCATGCCGTCTTCTCATTGAAGGTTGGCAACCACGTTTTTAAATGCCTTTCTTTCTCTCGCAACATAAAACAATTCTCCGACGCTGAGATTTGTCTTCCTCTCGATGCCTTTCTTTCCCTCTGCTCTGCATTATATTCTGTTGCAGTAGGTATTTATCGTTGCGTAAGATGTGTTCTATGTAAGATGTAAGTTAATAATTGTTAACAGCTTCCTTTTGCGACCAATGCGTCTTAGTACTTCGTCGTTGGTGATTCTGCGATTCCAGGGTATTTTCACAATGCCTCTATAGAGCCACATTTTAAATTCCCCAAGTTTTTGGATCATTTGAGCTTTCAGGGTCCAAGTTTCCACTCCGTACAGTAGTACTGACCATAAAATCCATAATGTACCCACCTTATTATTGTATTTGTTAGGTTTATTGTACACTGACCACTCTTAATGAGAATCAACATCATAGTTAAGCGTTTTCAAGGGTCACTTAGACACTTGAAGCTCAATTAACGTATCAAATTACTTACTTTTATTTTCTATTGATGTGACTCTAACTACCATAAATTTAATTATTTAAAACTTTGTCTACAATAGGATTTTCATATTTGAAGCGGTTTGTGAATAGATACGAGGTTCTTAATAATTTGTCATCCGTCGAGTACGGTAGCCGTATTATTGTTACCAAGTTTGCTCAATTATTTTCTTGCATTATAAATAGTTTTTTTCAAAGAGATTATAATGTTTTAATACAAAGAATTTCACGTAATTATTTGCTTATTTTGAAACAGCTTACAATCTGTCAATAACACCAGCTTTTACAAATAGCCGACAGGCTTTTTCTGTTGCCGGGATTCTCGTTACAAAAGCAAAAAATAGGATATCCTATCGGTTTCTTAACGACTTGATATTTCTGGAAGCTTTTTTCATTGATAAACATAATAAATTATAAAAATTAATGAGCATTGACATCTTCTATTGTTCTAATTTTTTAACATGAAAAAAAAGCTTATTTTCGCTTGAAGAAGGGAAAAGTTTATTTAGTTATTCAGAAGAAGAATAAAACAAACAATACTCGTGTTTGAAAATGTCTATTTCAGAAAAAACTGTTATATTTGAATTCTATAAGTTGTGCGAATTTCAATATTAATCTACGAATGCCTATGTCAAAACCAAAGAACAAGCTATCTATATTTGAAAATTTATCTTTTTTGTTCACAAAAACTTGCATATTTTCTAGGTACATAATGATAAGAACAAAATAAATGCAATACGTATTTAATAGAAAATATGATGGAAATCGTGTTTTTTCAGATAATTCATACATCAAATTTCTCTATTAATTAACCGGTTTTTATTCTCGTTTGAATCACCCCAAGTTCTTCACGCATTACATTACATAATAATCTTTAATTATATTGTAATCAAACATGAAAAGCAGACATTGAAATTTGGGAGAAGTTTAACAATAAAAACTAAAATTGAACAAAACTGATCACAAACATTTCGAAACAACAAGATAATTTTAAAATTTCCATAAACAATCAGGCTACGCCACATTTTTCGGAAAGAATGTAATTTGAGTAATTTGATGTGGATCGTTACCGACCCCTTGGGCGCTTCAGCACCATAAAATGACAGAACTAATACAGAATTATAGCTCTTCCAATATCAACTGCAGATTATAAAAACCCTTGCCGACAATATTTTGTTTGATCTACCAGATCAGGCCGATAAAAATAATAAAAGCAAAAAAAACATTTTAATTCCAAAGAGTCTTTATAAATAATAATGGTAGTCAGAAACGTCTGAAATGGAGTCATCATTTGATTGAATTATTGAGGGTTTTAGAGAGGGTCATACCTTATACTTATTTTGTTCTTTGATAACATGTTCAACACAGTTTTCCAAAAGCTCTTGGCGCTCAGCTGTTAGAACTTTCTTTACGAGTTTTACAACCTCTTTACTCAGTTCTAGAGACTGATCACACTTTTCTATCTGATTTTACGTTTGCCCATATTAACTCTATAAGGTTAAATATGCAATAGTAAGGAGGTAGACTAAGCAGAATTTGTCGATATAATAAATTTCCTCCAACTTTAGACCTTTAATAACATTAAGCAATTCTTTGTTTGTTGGGCCTTTTTCACGATATTGAGTAGCTTTGTCAGCTGATTCTATTTTTTCTTTATATGTTTTTCGGCAGCAACCCCTTTCGTAACTATTCGAAAAATGGAAAATTTATTTACTCTAGTTAATTCAGCAATTCTTATTATGATTGCATTATAAGATTGCTGAATATTTTCAAAGATTCGAATATATTTGAAATAACTTGCTGTATTCATGTCCTCCTATTGGGGCTCCATTAAATAGCAGAAATATATACCCGTAGCTAATAGTAGCTAATACTCATACCAAACAACCTCTCTCTTAAAATTTCCGAAAAAATAAACTCCCGCGCTCAACACATTTTTCATAACAAACATATAGGTCCGGCATATATGATATGTCACATTATGACGTGAGTTGTTAACAAGACACGTGTTATATATGTGTCGCTATATTTGAACTATTTTTATTTTTTCGAAAAAGTTAAGTAAAACATTTTTAACAATAGAATTAGTATTTGAGAATTATTTATAGTTCATTCAAATCAAGACAGTTATGTATAATGATGTTTATTCCCAGTATAAAATTCGGTAAAAATGTTACAAAGTCCCCGTGGACTCATCATCTCCACTGTTTACCAATGAAAACAACGAATCGTTAATATAAACGCATTTCTATTGGCCGAAACTGGCGAAGGTGAATGCACCTCACAATTTCTTCGAAATATAGAAATATGGCATTCTTTAGACCATGGGTGAATGAAGACTATGAAATTGCACAGTGAAGTAAGAATGAAGACAGGTATGAATTCAATAATAAACATTTAGATATACAAGCACAGCAAGTTATTTTGAATATATTCGAATGTTTAAAACAGGAAAATATTCAGCAATCTGATAATGCAATAATAATAAGGATTGCTGAATTAACTAGAGTAGATAAATATTCTATTTACCGTGTATAGTCCAGTTCCAAGAAGATTTAACCTTACAAAAAGTGAGGTAGAAGGTTTTATTTTTTTATTCTGTTTTAATGGGTTTAAAAAGTAAAATATCGAAAATGTGACAAATTCTGGGCTCGGCACAATTTGTGGTAGCTGAAAAAACTCGAAATTTTCGGACATTTTTCGGTTTTTTCGCAATATATCGAAAAGGAATGGCTCTAGCGAAAAACAGTTTCTCTACAAAATTAAATTCCCCACAAATATTTCTACCAATCTTTCTCTTCTACGACCAATAGAGAGCGAGCTACAGCATCTCAAAGATGGACCATTTTCATCATAATGGTGGAAAAGCCAAATAACGCACCCAAAAGCCTACTTGAAAGTGTCTGGTGCACTTGCAGATCTGGATGTCAGCGAGCCTACTCGTGCGTCAAAGCCGGGTTGAAATGCTCCAGCATCTGCAAGGAATGCTGAGGTACCGACTGCGACAATGTCCCACTGTACTCCTCCGATCTGGACACAGATGGTGCGAAATTCGAACATACGTTCACCTCATCAACCATGGATGAGATCTATGAGGACCCACACATCATGGCACCTATTCGTGAGGAACAAGCACCGTCGAAACGCCTAAGAAGGAAATGAAGTGAAAGGAGCTTTCTTGAAGGGGGGGTTATTACAAATAACTTTTAAACAAATGAAAAAAACTGATGAAGCTTTAAAACAATGCGAAAGCTCGGGGAATAGGATGAAGTGCTTTTTCTCACATTGCATTGGACTGTGATGGTTTCGATATGCCTATTAATTCCTCGATAGTTATCAATTGGGGGGGGGGGGTCTGGAGAATCTTATTCGACAAAAATCTAAATCAAAAATAGAATGAAAGAATGCATGGGTTGCGATAACACACACAAAAGAAGGCGTTACTTGGCTTTTTTGTCATTTTGAGAGAAATGGTCCATCTTTGATATGCTGTAGCTCGCTCGCTATTGGTCGTAGAAGAAAAATTTGTAGGGAATCTCATGCTCTACAACTTTGTCTAGGCACTGTTTTCCGCTTAAACCACTCCTTTTCGAGATATTGCGAAAAAAAAAAATTTCTGAAAATTTCGAGGTTTTTCGGCTACCAAAAGTTGTGTCGAGCCCAGATTTAGACACATTTTTTATATTTTACCCTTTATGCCCA
Source organism: Diorhabda elongata (assembly GCA_026230145.1). NCBI lineage: Eukaryota > Metazoa > Arthropoda > Insecta > Coleoptera > Chrysomelidae > Diorhabda > Diorhabda elongata. The sequence goes on along the minus strand of CM047933.1, from coordinate 26,430,662 downwards.
TTAAAAAGGAATAAAAAAATAAAATCTTCTACCCCACCTTTTGTGAGGTGAACCCCTTTTTTGGTCTCTGGGAACTGGAATAGTAGTTACGAAAGGGGTTGCTGTGGATCATTCACAGAACCGGAAAACATTTAAAGAAAAACCCGCAATTAGTTGACAAAGCTACTACAACCACTACAAGATTACTTGCGTCAGATAAAAGACTACTAAAGTTCTAATAGACACATAATTTATTTCTATTGGGTTGACAATAGTGAGAATTGCTGTTTGAATAAAGACTTAAAGAAAAGTCGAACCGTCAAATTTTATCTTTTTTCCAAAAATTATTAAAAAAAAAACTAATTCTAAAACCAAAGAGACCTAAATTCAAGAACATAGATGAGGTAACTACGCCTATGGTAGATCAAACAAAATTGTCGGCAAAGGTTTTTATAATCTGCAAATGATTTTGGAAGATTAATACAAAAATGCCTATATTCGACATTTTTCTCTTTTCTGCTTTTTATGCCACTCAGAACTATATGAGCTGACGCAATAACTAATGAAAATCTGGTCACTTCAAAAACATGAGTTGTGACTTGATTAAGCATGCTTTCGATATTTAATAACGTATCATAGTAATGTGTATGGGTGTATTCGAAATAACGAGGTAGAAATTTCCATAATACGAATAAATTTAACACGGCATGTGTTAAATATGTGTCCGTAGATGGAGAGAAGAAGTTTGTTCTTAAATTGTCTGTCTCTAATATTTGTTCTACCAACCTGAGAATTACATACAGCGTTCACGAATAATTGAGCTATCTCACATTTGAAACCTCATTTGGCCAAAGGGTCGTATCAATAATTTATATTACAAATAATTCTCATGAAATTTGTGAGAAGGGAATTCAATTATAAAGTTTCTTACTCTACGAAATGATACAAATGCGAAATAAAATATTCTGTTTTATATAAAAATGAAGATGTTTTATTCACAAGATATTATTCAGTAAGGCATCACTTTTATCCAATGAGAAGTTAGTAAGAATTTGATTCAAACTTTCTATACATATAAACAGACAAATAAATAAACAGGTTGTAAATTTAAATAATGTGGTAATAAACTCAATGAAACATGCATCTATTTATCAGTAATGTGAAACTAAGTCCCTTATAGAGCAGCTTTTTCGAAGATTGTGTTAAATAATCATGAGCAAATAAGAATGGAAATATCACCTTAACATCTAAAAAAGAAAATATCTCTTTTAAGTTATTCTCCAGCCTTCACAAAACAACTAAAAGAAAGTATCGTTATAATCGATAGAATTATAGAAAATGCATCAATAACATAATACAGTATGACGGCAAGTGATAAATAATCAGATTATACTGACCGTACATAAAATAAGTAACATTCAATGAATTATCAATATAATGAGATTTTGATCGTGATAAACAATAAAATAATGGCACTTAGAAAGCTAAATGGCAACTTCACGAAAAGTAAGAACGGCAGAGCACGACTCTTATTAAAAACTCATTTTAGAGAAAGCCCCAAAGTAACAATGCGTAAGCACGTGTGCAGTAGTGAACGAATAAAATGGGCTATGAGTACCTTTCAATCGTTCAAGTCGCCAGGAGTGTATAGAATCTTCCAACCCCTTCTTAAAAACGACAAAAAGGAATCCTATCCCATTTAAGCCGCATTAGTTGGATATACACCTGAACCCCGGAGAAGGGACAGAGTTATTTTTATATGAAAAATAGAGAAAAAGTCACCATACATTCCAGTTTTCCAAATCAATCAACCTCGCATAGTTTTTATTTACATTAAGATGTAAAAAGCTGTCGATAACTAAGGGTGTGTGGACCAAAAATCTATACAATTTCAGACAGCTTAACTAGGAAAGTTGTCGTTGACTGAGAATGTTGTCAAATGCCCTAAGTAAAAGTTCAGTTTCAAGTATGGAAAGTCTGAAAGAAAACATACGATGTAAAATAATTCCTAAGTTTTACGAATAGAATCAAGATCAGGCAGAAAAGACAAAAAAAGCCAAAAAAGAAGAGAGAAGCTTTGGTTAAAGCGGCTCAAGGAAAACTTGGAGTTAGTTTGCGACAATTAGGCAAAAAATTCAAAATCGATAATAAATATTTAAGGAACATTATAGAGAAATGTTGTAGTTCAGAAATCAAGAAAATCGGCACCCAAATATTCTAAGAAACTGGAAATTTTAGTGATAATTAATTTTTGCCCAGTAAAGGGTTGAGAATCGACGAGTTATATTTTACTTTTGACAGGAGTGAAGCGGTAAATAATCAAACTAATCAATTTCAGAAAAGCGAGAAGGTCAATTCAGAAATGTATTTCAAAGGACAGAAAATGTTCAACTCGAAAGTATTGGTATGGTTGGCGACATCTTATATACTCATCAGTATACCGCTGTCCTTCTGGAACTTTCATAACCGCCAAAATATATGGAAAAAACTAATGCAGCTCATGAAGAAAAAGTATCCAGAAGAAAGTTTCATATGTGGCAACTACTCATTATGTGAAAAACGTTGTGGGAGCTTTTGAAGAGTCGATTGAATATTCCATTTATTGAGAAGTCTAGGAATGTTCATAATGTGCCTCAACTGAAGCGAATTCAACGTTTTTGGAGAATTTGGAAACAAAACGTGTATTCTAAAATTTGCGCGTAAACTATACATAAACAAGAGAATTTTGAGTAAATGCCGGAAAATACCTGTGTCATTGTTTCATAGAGAGAACAAATAATTGAATTAAAACACGAAGTGTGTATGGATTTTTAGTCTCCATACCGATACATTAGAACAGAGACTCTGAAGAGGAAACCACTCTCTCCCTGTCAATATGGATACTGTTGTGTAGACAATGGAGCCGGTCTTTTTCTAATATGTTATCTAAGATGTTAAATTACGGTAAACCTAAACCTTCAAATAGGACGATTTAAAATGTGCTTTTTGATATATAAAGAGATAGTCCAACAGCTGAAGATCAGTAAACAATTAGTGGTCATAGTGAATACATCGGCACAATGGACAAGTGAACTAAATAGTGCATTTAAATGAATACATTTTTTAGTGTGTACATGACTATTTGTGAATAGTTGAGCATGTGTGAGGAATATAATAAGAAGAAAATTGCAATCTCAAATAGGGAAATATACGGAGACCGTGTTGAAAGGCGCCTTCAATAAAAAAGCATTATAAGCAACAGGACAATCTCTAGATGAATGTACCATCTACTAGCCACTAGAACATATAAATGAAAATATATCGAAGAGGGAATTGCATTCCCACTTGTGAGGAGCCTCGTAGTAGACGAAAATCTTGTGGTGTATAGATACGGTATTATTGAAACCAGTCATCACTTACGAGGTAGTGGTCTAGGTCTAGGATCTGGTCTAAACACCTCTCAAATTAATCTTTCGAAGGTACCAAACTGAATCGCTTAAGAGGCCAAAAGAAGCTCTCCAATAGCTACACTAGAAGTGATGTTAAAACTCCCAGCTTGCATATGAAATGAATGAACCTCACATAGATTGTTGAGAGATTGTATTACCGCGGGTAAACCTCAACCTCAAAAAATGATCCAATCTGAGATATTTGTAGAATATATCAACCAATGCAAGAATAATCTACGAATAATAACAGGATTCTTGTCAGGGCCATGCCGCCCAATTGTCACCTGAAGACGCTATTCGTAGAAAGTGCAGATTCTGTGATGTACAGGACGATTACAGCTACAGGCAAAACAAATGAAAGTAATACCAGATAGCACTCATCCAAAACCGAAAATCGAGACGTCGATCGAGGCAGAGGAGATGCTAGGTCAGTTTTAGCTGTAGTACTGGAAGCCACAGAAGATGGGTTTTACCGCTTTGGAACAAAACAAGGAGTGATTTCAAAATACTCTAGCGGTTCAGAATTTAGTACGTGCCCTGCTAACATTTTGAAAATTAAAGAAGTTTCCAAAGACAGGGAAATGCCTCTTAGATCGGTGGCTACTCCTCAATCGACAGGACATGGGAAAGGTTTTGAAAAGTGTAGTTATAAAGGTGAATGTCAATCAAAGAAATGTGCTTGTCGAAAAGGTGATGTATTATGTAATTCTAACTGCCATAATAGCTTAAGTTGTATAAACAAATAGAAAAAATGAAATATCCTGATTTGTGTTCTTTACGTACGTATTTTTATGTATAACTCATTTCTAGAATAAACAAAAAAAGAAATTGTGTTTAAATATCTTAAAAATATACAGATCACATAGACTAATATCCTCAGTCCTTTTCTATACGGACTAGACCTTTTATATATGATCTATTTTTCACGGTCTGTAACATATACATACATATACATATACAATCATGATAATAATGATCTCAATAAATTCAATATTCCTTTTAGTCACAACTCAAATTATAAATAAGTGAATGAAGTTTATATTTCAGATGAATGAATGGCAGAAAATCCATACATTTCAATAATAATGTAACCTTGTACATTTGTCTACGATGATAAATAGCAGATAGGAACCTTTCTGAAAAATGGACGATCCATTAGCTCATTCACGCATTCACGAAGTGAATATTGTGCTTACTGTTTGGTGTTTTATGTCCTACTTTTCCTGCTTTCACTTTTACCCTACCCTACCAACATTAATCTGAATAAACCCTGAACGCTAACTAAAACTAATAAAGGCACTTCTTCAGGTTTTAATATTCACCCCGACTTGTGGAATATTGTCTCATAACAACGCCACAAACAGAGGCGTTTCTGAGAAGGATGAATAATGAGCAGGTATAGAAAAAAGAGTTTCGAAGCTCTCGAAAATAATTATTTATCAGATTTTTGTTGTGACATACAATCAGGATTACGTGATAAATCTATATGATATTTTTGCTAATTTAAGCATGTGTAGTATAAACCTTTTACTTTTTTCAAATTTATCTACAAATAATTCTTACCGTGAAGTGATTAAAAGGACTCAATTTTGAACATTGCTGATATGTGAGAACGCTCTTTGTAATCACATATAAGAGTAGTGGAAAAAAATTATTTACCTAGATGTGAAGAAATAAAACTTCAACGATACATAATCGAAAATCTCTCAATCAATTCACTCTTAATAGCATACTTTTGTTTAAAGACGAGAGAAGGAAGGGTTCAGTGGAAATTCAAATTTTTAGATGCACATGTTGCAAAAAACTTACATTGTTTTTATTCATCTACAAATTGTGGAAAATTTTTTGACAATAAAATATTTCTCTCTTTCATAATATTCTGGAGAAATCTGCTATGAATTGTAACTACTTATTAGAAATCCTGCGTGATAGAGAAATGTGATTTGAAAGGACGACTTAATCAATGTAATTTCAATTTCAATGAATGTAAGTTTTGGCGAACACACTGCCGCTATAGACACTCATTCATTTTTATTACAGATAATGTGAGACCACATCGAAATACGGCGATTGTAGAAGAAAAACGAGGTTTTCTCAATCTACCTCTTCCAAACTAGCATAATTTGACTCTATTCAAAAAGCTGTTGAGGACCACAATACGTGACAAAAACTATGGAAATATTCTTCTAGAACTTTCGTTAAAGACATGCTGCTGTGATGCATGCAAATGGAGGTCACACAGAATAATAGCTGTTGTTTAAATATTCTTTTCTCGAAAGTTCTATGATAAAATCTCCCCATTTATTATAATATGCCAGCAATTCATTCAATTTCCAGAATTCAAAGACAAGAAAAATATTTGATATTCGTTCTTGTTATTTAGTATTTAGAATTAAAAATATATTATGATGTGATTCCAATATTCTACTCTTCTCATTGATGCATTTTATACCCAAATATTCACGGGAATTTACCCGTTCGCTGAAATTTCAACATTAGAAATACTTTATTAGGCATGATCGGTTTCGTGGTGCACGCAAATACGTGATTTCTCAGCAATAGTGAGAATTCACTCATCTATTTATGGTTAAATTAAATAACTTTCCCAAGTTCAGTTAAAGCTGGTTCCGCCTATGTTATGTTGACGACTATTACGTTTAGAGTATTTCTTGCAATAGGAGATATTGTGTATGTTTACATTATCATATTTTAAGGAACAGAAGATATAATCAAAAGTGTCATTCTCTAAATTGAAAAGCTTTGTCATTCCAATGAATATCAAATATTTATTTTGTTGGTTGGAATTTTCCAGGATCAAATATTTAGATTTAAATATTGCGTTGGATGGACTTTCACCAGGACGTAGCTCAATAATTTCATGAAAATATAATAACGCGATCAAAACTTTGAGAACCGCAGACGACGTTTAATTAAACGAGGTAATTATCTTAAGAATTCAGTGAAAATATCCTCATTCGTGGTTCTCGCTGTAGTTGATGCCCCATATTTATTCACTAGAGTGATCAACCTTGATATTATATTTCACTAACTTTCAAGAAACTTGGAAAATATATCAATTTCGTATCGTTTTCTCAGATATGAAGATAGATTATTTTTATTTTTTATGAAGAATGTTTCCATTCATCAATTACGGATCATAATAATAGTAAACACATCCGTCATACGTGGTTTTTCAACTAAAGCTTGATCTCTGATAGAAATTCAGAAACCATAAGTTTCTTAGAAAGTTTTTAGAATCAAGTTTAACTTTATTAATAATAGGACCAATTTCCATATTTGAATCATATACAAAAATACAACACTTTGCAAACTCTCATGAATCTCCAGTTAATAGCTAGTGTAAGCAGGTGATGAAAAATAATTTTGAGGATACTTGAGGATATTTGAGTCTTATGTTCGTAAAGAGTCCGCTCACCTAGATACCCGAAATTATACTTAAGAGATAGACAAAAGCAAATATTCAGATTCGATATAGCTTTATTGTTTTGCAAAATATTCTCTATTGAGATAAATACACTTTTGTTTGAACCAATTGGCGAATCATTTTTTCTTTTCCTTCAAAATATGTGATTTGAACGCATCAACTGTTTCCTCAAGTATACAAAAACGTTGACCTCCCAATTCATTTCTGATCTGCGAGAATAAGAGAAAATCATTGGGTGCCAAACATGGACTGTACGGCTGATGAACCATCAATCCAATGTTTTGACTATTAACATTTTTGTTTGAACTGGGGTGTAAAGAGGGCTCGCATTGTCGTAGTGGAGAATGATTCGTCTTCTGTGATGGATTCCCCTGATTTTTTGCTTAGTTTCTGGTTCATATACATATATCCAATATTCATTGTTTGTCATTGAATGCTATTTTTGGGGGATTGTTATATTATGCGGTATCCAACGCGAACAAACCTTTTTACAGTCAAATGATGATGAAATATCGAATGCATGGAAGTAGAACTAATACCCAAGTATGTCACATGATGATCTTACAATAGCAGTTTATTCACAGTATCTAGTTTCAGGCACAACGGTCGATTTTGTACGACCGTAATGAAGTTTAAAGAACTTTATAGCGAAGTGCTATCACGATTGGATTTGAAAAACCAGCGAAACACCTATTTCGAGATGGTACTACATCTCCAAAAGTCGAAGCGAGTTGAGGGCACACTGTTGTTGGTTCAATCGACGTCGAATGTTGAATTTTTTGACCAAGACGAACGTTTCAAGTATCTGTGAATAGTATTACAACACGTTTTGAGTACGTTCACCATTAATAATTTCAATCATATGAGATGTGATATAATCACATCCTTGTTGCCATATCTTGAAACCTGAGTGGCAAAACTCGTACAATGATATATATTCCAATTCCAATTATTGGCTTTCTGTAGAATGCTATATTTCAGATACAACACATATTCAATGAAAACCAGCTTCTTCAGAACCTTTGATTTTAGAATTGTGAATGGCTGATTAGCCAGTCACATTAATATGAACGCCTAGTAGGAGGAAAATAATGCTTTATTTCAATCAATCAATATTTTATAAATACGAACGGCACTGTTTACTGCCCGTATAAAATTCGGTAAACATCGAACAAACCATCAGTCCACGTGGACTCATCATCTCCACTATTCCCCAATGAAAGCATCGAATCGTGAACATAAATGCATTTCTATTGGCCGAAGCTGTCTGAAGGCGTATGTACACAATATCTTCCAGTCAAAAAGTCTGCGATAAGCAGTGGGTTCTTTTGGTGAGATCAATTTAATCTCTTCAAATAAATAGAAAAATGGCGTTCTTTAGACCATGGGCGATGGGAGACAATGGAATTGCACAGTGTATTGAGAATAAAGACAGGTATGAATTTAATAATAAAGATTTAGATATACAAAGATAGCAAGTTATTTTATATACATATTTATAACATATTCGAATGTTTAAAAAAGGAAAATATTCAGCGATCCTATAATTCAATCATATAATAAGAATTGCTGAATTAACTAGAGTAAGTAATTCTCCATTTATCGAATAGTCACGAAAGGTGTTGCTGTGAATCATTCACAGAACCGAAAAACATGTAAAGAAAAACTGAAATCAGTCGACAAAGCTACTCAAGATTTCATACGTAGGACAATTTATAGTTTATATAAGGAGACATTAGAAGTAATACAGCAAAATATGGCAGATTATCCAGAATACAATTATATCAGTTTAGAAACATTGCGTCAAATTTCTTTCAGCATGTAGTTTCAAACACAAACAAGAATATTTGAGTTAGATAAAAGACTACCGAAGTTCTAATAGACGACTGAGGTACAAAAACAGCACAGTTCACGTCTGCTGTCCTGTTTAAACCAAACTCCCTTGCAGGCAGGTACAATTCACTTCTCTACTCACGTTTGATAATTTAATATTCAGTTGTACTCAGTTAACGAGGTAAAATAATAAGTTCCAAGTAGGGCTACAATTAACTACATCTGTCAAAATAAAGGCGTGTGATGCCGTTCAATTTATAATGATTTGATTGCCTTTTAACGATAAGATATACATACTTGTAAAAGTATTATAAAAATAATAAATTTATAAAATGAGGTATCTACGCCTATGGTAGATCAAACAAAGTTGTCGGCAAGGGTTTTTATAATCTGCAATTGATATTGGAAGTACTATACCAATGCAGTTAAAGGCCCCCTCTCCTCTCTAACAGTCTTTTTATACACCAGACATACTACTACAACTATGTCATGACTCAAAAGTCTCCGAACTTTTTTTAACTTTTGATCACTTTTGATCTCTGATGTTTGAAACCATTGTGTGGCATGAGATTACAAATATTATTCAACGTACTGGGGTGCTGCGGCTATGTTCCCGTTAAAATAGATCAAGGATTAGGTATTATTAATTATGTCTTGGTAGGTAAAACAGTCTATCTTACTAGTGCGACTAATCCGATACAGAGTCTGCGACTCCAGTGGGAATATCTAAGTGAGATTATAAAGAGCGTGAAGAACACCACAGTGACATTGTACAAAATGAGAGTTATTAGCTAAACATAAATTTGTTATTAATTGATACACAAATGATATAATTCCCAACAAATTCTTTATTTGCAACATGATTCGTGTCTAGTATTTCCAATTGAAATTTATAAGCATTTTCGAAATGGAATAATTGATAATATTGTTGCAATAGATGGAAATAAAACCACGTCAGCAAAAATAAAAACATTATTTTGACTTCATTTATGCTTAATATTTGCGGCAGAGAGATGTATATAGGGTGGAAATATCTTGTTCTATAATGTCATTGTAGATACTTTCTTTAAAATGCTGAAGTTGTATAAAAAAAGTATGACAGGAAAGAAGACTAATTCATACAGTCCCTGGCAAAATTATTAGACGCGATGCCAGATATCATGTAAAATATTGATTACCGAGAGATATTCTTTCAAATTAACTTGTTTTCCATTTTTCTATGAATCTAGAAAATCATACGTTCATTAAATAGAAGAAAGGAAAAAGAAAATAATGTAGTCAATTTATACTTGAGCTATCTTTAGCCGCTATTTAAGCTTCAATTCTGAGCCGCATTTCATCATTGCTTCCTGAATTTACGGATTCGTAATTCGACACGTGAATAATATTTTTCAGGAGCTAAGTTCTGTTGATCATCAACAGAAGAAGGGTTTCCGGGGGAATTAGTTTCAACATAAAGGATCTTATATATTTTTTTTAAAACCACATTTAAAGATCGGGAGAATATTACAAAGAGAAAATTTTTTGCCAAGTGATAAAAGAATTTTCTTCGATCAAAAAACAATTTTTCTCTCCCAATTTAAAGGTCTATAACACGCTTTCTGGTAAATTATTGCAGTGTGTAGGATATTTCCATGCACTATAAAACTGAAAAACTCTTTCTCACCATCCAATTTTTTCTATTACAATGACTCCAATACACTTAGCTCTGGAACTCGAATTTTTTCGGAGGAGATCATAAATGGAAACTAGCTCCCCAACATGCCCATATTTTTATCCTTTCATCTTCCTAACTGCCCGATTTCCACTGATGGACATAAACCTAATGGAAATAATACTACTAATGCCGCTGTTTTTCCTGTGATATGGTCTAAAATGTCGCATTTTGTCCCATACATCTGTTATATTTTTTTTGTGTTTTATTTTTTTTTTGTCTACCATCAAGAGCTACTTGGGAAACATTGATTTCATAGCCGCCTGGATATTCTGATTTGATGCCATCAGTGTTTTTTTCGACACCACATTGAAAAACTTTTTTATTATGAAATAATGTGTAAGAGATGAAGTAGTGCAGCAATGCTAACTGTGAAATGATTTAGAACAATTTGGCGGATAGTAAACTATTTGCTCTTTTACATAATAAAGATTAGCTACATCTTTTGGTGCATAAATGAATTATTCACCCTTTGTTGCTAACTTCTTCGATAAGCCTTTATTTTTAGTAAAAGTTGGAGTTGAAGTTTAAACATAAAGTGATTATATCCTGTGTTTTCTTCTATTTTTCCTTCAAATAATATTCATAAGCTCGTTTCTCATAGTCCTAATCTTAAGAAGTAAGTATTTGTTATCATAAAATTGACGCATATTCTGATCCTGAATTTGACCTCATGAAATAATCCTTCATAATCACTGATCATAATGTGATCAAATATCTGTGCTCTTTTGTATACAAATTATGACTGTTCCCGTTATTTTATTTTGTGATAAATATAGAAGACATAAACTGAAAAATTATTTCAATAAGTGATGTTCGAAGAAATCATTTAGCGAGGAAGCATTTTTAAGACGATTGAATGAATTAATTTATCCTCATGTGAAAATGTGGGGCGTGATTGTATCCTTACCACATAGTATTCGATTTAGATTCACATTCACATTCCGAAATGTATATAACATTAGTTGAAAGAGAATACTTCCAATTGACACATTTATCATGTCAATACATGTTTCTGATTTTGTAGTACTGTAATCTTATTCTCATTTAAACAGTTTCTATATACAAAACAGTTAAGATACAACTATATACTCACTATAAATGTTACTTCACTGTAATTAATTTACACACTAATCCCTACGCCTTAAACTATTAATTTGATATAGTTTATTTGAATACATCCTTTAATCTATTTGTCATTATCTTGACCTTTTCATTATAACATCAAAATTTCATTAACTCATTGACTGCTAGGGACTCGTTTTATATATTATTATCAAATTCTAGAATCGTCGATTCCTGGAAACATACAATTTTAACAAACATATAAGCCTTCTTGAAATCGTCTCTATAAAAACAGGTTACATAACAATATAATATGAGAAGGTTACAAACCAAAAGTACATCGTAATTCGTAACATCAATTCCCCCTCAGAGGGAAGTCCCTACTGAAACTTCTATATAGCATGGACTAGATGTTTGAATGGGACCCATTTCGACACTTTCCAATTATATGAAAGTATCAAGGTCTTATTATCATAAGGTACTAATGACGAGGTGTATAAATACAAATTAATATGTACCGGTATCTTGGAAAATCACCTCTACCGTGTTCTCGAAGACTCGTCAATCCAATTGGTAGCCAGCTATTGTAGTTAAAGCCCATTTCTTCACAATGGATTTCAACATATGGTATCGGAGGCTTTGAAGTGCTTTCCATACATCGCAGTAAGTGGATCGATCTTGAAGGTTTTGAGTTTTAGTTTCTTGCAGGTGCTGAAATCTGATCTTTAGGTTTTTCTAATTGCTCACTCTCCTTTCTAAGGATGATTGTGTGTTCTTGATAATGTTGAGGATGCAGTGAATGATCTTCCGGCATAGTGAATAAATCTTGTCGTTAGTCTGTAGTGACTGCATATTTAGTTTTCCCGAAAGGCGAGGTCAAACCATCTTGGACATGGCTTACTCTCTCCTATAGATCATGGCCTAATTCAATTTGCGCTAGTAGATTTTGGTGGATAATGCAAGAGACAGAGCCAAAAAAAGTGTCTGAATTTATTAAGCCTGATTTTTTCTCAGGTGATTATAATCATAATATACAATAAAATGCTGCGGTCAGTCAAGCGAATATTAGAACAGGTGCCTCAGTTGCGTGGTCAAACATATCGTGACTACTGACATAATAAAATCAATTTCTTACGGCTGAAACTTTATGAACTTTTGTTTTCTGTTGGAAATCAAAATTATGATAGTCAGTCAACGTCCTACGGGGACACAGCTGGTCAGTCAACTGTAATGTACGTAGCGAGGTTTATAAGGCTACACTTCGTTTATTAATCGTGAATTTTTTTATAACTACTATTGACTATATAATTAACAAGTGAAATGGTCAGTTCAACCATTCCCTAGAACAACGCCCGTCAGTCAGTGAATAAGAAATTAATTTTTTTCGCTCTCTATAGATATTACACGCGGCAGCTCGTCTTTTATTTATAATTAAGTTTAAATAAAATAACAATATCATAATCATTTAAAGTACGACAATAATTTCAATAAGGCACCGTGTCGCAGTTGTGCCTAAAAATCTGAGAAATGAAATTCGTTCGAATACAACAGTGAACTTAATGAACACAGGTATAATACACAGGTAAGAACTCATTGATTTTTAAACATTTGTAACTCATATATTTATGCATTTCATGAAGAATTTAAAATTGTACAAAGCTATAAATTATCATCTCATAATTCATCATCTGAATCTTCCATATCAAGTTCTGGTAATTGTTCGCCTTTGAACCAATCAAACTCATATTTTTCATCAACTAATTTCCAGCCATAGTCAGTAGGAGATAACTACGTTGGAATTTGACGGTGAACATTACGCCAAATATTTGTAATGAAGATCGCTCTTAAGAACTGCTTCATCAATTCTAATTGTCATGGTGGCATACTCGACCCATCTACATTCTTCATTTTAATTTCAAACGAATCGTTTGCGGTGCTAAAACATTTATACGTCTTGGAAAATAAAACGAATCTTGCCTCGTCCATTGATTTTATTTTTTTCAAGTCGCATAAATGGCAAACAAATTGTTGAACCTTATTGAACATTTTATTTTGATCGCTTTCATCTGCAAGTCCAAGGTCAGAGAATGTTTTTTGAAAATCTTCGCTTTGCTTCATTAACTGCAAAGGCTTTTTTACCTTTCTTGTAAAAAGCCAGGTTAACATCACATCCGGTCAAAGCGTGCAATCCTGGAAGAGCATTGCAAACAGAATGTCCCAATTTTTCATACAGTTTACTGACATTGATCATCCTTTGATGATTTCCAGCCCCAACTTCTATCCATATTGTTGATGAACTTGATAAATTTTCCATGTTTTCTAACAAAATAATGAGAGAATGTCTGGGTCCGAGCACCTATCCATATCCATAGAGAACGAAAAATTTTAATTTCTTATTCACTGACTGACGGGCGTTGTTCTACGGAATGGTTGACTGACCATTTTATTTGTTAATAATATAGTCAATAGTAGTCATAAAAAAATTTACGCTACGTACATTACAGTTGACTTACCAGCTGTGTCCCCGTAGGACGTTGACTGACTATCATAATGTTTATTTACATAACAGAAAACAAAAGTTCATTAAGTTTCAACCTCAGTAAATTGATTTTATTATGTCAGTGGTCACGGAGTGACCGCGAACCTGAGGCACCTGTTCTAATATCCGCTTGACTGACCGCAGCATTATATTGTATATTATGATTATGATCACCTGAGGAAAAACTAGGCTTAATAAATTTAGAGATTTTTTTGGCTCTACCTCTCCGTCTAGGACTATTTTTAATTTTTTATCGCAGAGTTCCAAACCACTTTAAAAAATTATCTATTACGACTAGTATCTATCTGCTTTCTGTTATTGGAAATGGTCCAGCAATTCTTTTGAAAGGGCTTCCATGGGTCCTTTCTCTTGTGATGTTGACCATTACTCGTAGCAAAAGTCATACATTACTTACATTATTTCTTCACATTGCCGGAACATCCAACAAAATCTATTACAAAGTCTCTGGGTTTTCTTCACTCCCGGATAACATCCTAATGGACTGTTGTTGTTACATTGTTTCATGAAAATTCCACCTGTATCCAATAAATGCTCTTTTAGTTATTTAGTTAGATATAATCATCAAAATGGTTAGGGAATTGTATACATTATTACTGAATAACATACAAACGACATAAAATTTTATTGATGGAAGTTGACACGCCCTTATAACTACTTTCTCCTCTTTTATGCAATTGAACTAATGAACAATGGACTGGAATCGAGCTTTGTCATTGAATAAAGTTCCGTGCACTCATTTAAAACTTTTAAGTATAGTTTTAACTCAATTCGTTATTATCTATTATCATTATTATTATAACATTTTGGATTCACTGATTATAGTAGCAACCGTTCCAATTTACTATTCTAGAAATAAATGATCAATACACCCAATATTCATATTTGTATATTTGCAATTGTCGTTTTTCTGAAATGATTTCTCCTGTAGTACGATCCTTTTATAACCAATCCTTCGGTCTCGAAGGTTGATTTGAATTGTATCCAAACATTTAATTATACTTCAAAACACTATAGTAATTACCAACAAAATCATATAAACAAGAAGCAGATTACAAGGAACAGTCGAATAATCCGCAATTCAACAACCTTCCTTGACTAACTACAATTCCTTTATTTATTATCGATTGGGTATAGATAGAGTTATACGCCATTAACGACCTTGTGGAATTTATCTACGCTTTAGCCTTTACACGATTCTATACATAAACATTTTCAATCACGTGCTACTACTACTTTCCGTTCCATAACATACTTTCATCTACAACAACATTTTAAATTCAAAGTAATTAAATACGTATTTCACATTCAGTCGAAAGAAAAAGTCCTCTTGAATTGAAACTGGTGATAGAACATCAATATAATGCTGTTGAGTTTTCTTCACACTCAACAAATATCTATAACAGGATGTTAAAGAAGTGTTGTCGTCGAATACGATGTTATGGATTAGAATATATTCAATATAATTCACGATACATATACATTGGTATGCCGAATTGTCTATTGAAATTTGACACGCTTTGCGCATGACGTCACACTGGAATCACAATGTTTTCTTTGAAATTAGGTTGTAGTTGAACGTATTTACTGGGTATTTGTGTGTTTGTGATATTTTTTTGGGTGTAGCGGCTATTATAGGCTTGACATATCTTATATTATGTTGTTTTGAAATATAGTATTTGATATTATTAGTACATACCGTCGCTATATCCAAAGACAATAATCGAAATATCAAAGAAACATCCTCACAATTCCTCTTTTTTTTTAATAATTATATTTATTTCATGTTGTTGTCGATTTACTTGTAGAATTATTAACAAACACCGCTTTAGTCTGGCTGGAAATATTTGGATACAATACCCCTTATTTATTTGCTATTAATTTTAGCGTGCGTTTGTTCCATTTATTTCGAAGAGGATAGTTCCATATAATGCAAAGTGTCTAGGTTCAAAATATTGTTAATTCACCTACATAGGATTGGCTTGAAGCAATAATTGGAATATACTCAATATTATTTAATTGAATAATTCTATAATTTTGCTAATCATATTTTAAATAGTCTCTTATTTCACGGAACAGATAATTGAATTATTTATATCATAACTATATAAATTGAACATGTTACAATCGAAGCGATCCAAATTATTTAGGTAGTGTTATGTTTTGCGATGAGACCACTTTTTGTATTAATGGAAACGTAAATTGGCATATTTGTAGATGCTGGTCACGTAACAAGACGATAACTTGGTTATAGACACGCGCGTCAGACAGTGTAATTGTGAGTGTTGGTGTAGTAGTTGTGTAAACAGTGTGTTCACTATAAATATCACCAACAGTTATAGAAATTCCAACTTAACTATTACATTTAAGAAAACTGCACCGTAACTAGACTTGTAGTCGAAGTACCACTTGTTAACCTCTTGTTTGGATTCAGTATGATGGTAGCCACAAATCACATCTGTAGTAATGGAACGACACAATTTTTTTTTATCGTATCTAAAGCGTTATATGTTTGGTAAAAAGTTGCATACTAGTGTATTTTTGATCCGGTGCCAGAGAAAAAAAAAGATATGCTTAATTCTCAAAAAAAATGAAAATCCAATACGCAGAAGAAAACATGCAGCATGTCCGGAATTAAATATTAATATTAGAATAGAAGTTGATATAGACTAGAAGGCACTTTCCACTTTCAAATTATTGCAGAATGCGAGAAAATATGATATGGATTTGATTTCAATTGGCAAGTAATTGTGCATTTTCTTGCATTGTAAAATATTGAGACCTTAAATAATTCTGAGCGTGAGTAGGTAGGTGAAGGTCGTGCTACACATTTCTAAGTGGATAGCCGTGCAACGATCTTTCTGAAATTAGAGAAGCGTGCTTACAAATTGAGAAAACGAATTCAAAGATAATTAAGGAAAAAAGAGTCAGAATTTCTAATCTTTTAAAGAAGTCCTTGCAGAATACGGCACATACTCATATCCTCCTATAATCCAAAGCGAAGTTTATGAAATATCTTAATATGTTAATATGACACCGAAATGTACCTGAGCTTAATTAATTTTCTTGTAAGATTGGATATACGAACTTATAGATATGGTATGGAAGCTTATAATTTGGTGCAATAATACATCCATCAATTGGGAAACAAACTGAGACGATCAACTTACAAAGAAAGATTATCATTCTCAGAATCTAAAATAAGAATGATGAAATTACTGTCCAAAGCTTCGTCATGTCATATTTTGCCATAAGAATTGAGAATCAAAAAATGAAATCGGATACTATTCATATTTAGATTGTATAGATAATCAAATCATTTTCCAGGTTTGAAACAAATTGTAGTAATTCATTAAAAGCTAAAGGATATTATTTTCGTTGGTATACAAATTCAGAATACCCATGTGCAAATTTCATTCAAATACTCAAAAGTACATTTGTGTGACCGATATTTGCGAGGGATTCATCAGAAATGACCTGGCCATTATTAAATGGGTCTCACAACCAGAACAGTCCCCAGACGAATTAGAGTCAAGACAATACAGCAATCCCTTATAACGACCCTAGTGGAAAGCGATATATGGCATTCCCTATTTCAGTTTCAATTTTGTTTGAAAAAAAGAGAAATTATATGTGACTTGGATACATCCTCGGAAATGGTATTATAAAAATTTTATTAGCAAATGATTTCGATATAAATTTATTTTGAATTGTGCAGCAAGAGAAGAAGCTCAACTTTCATACGAGGCATAAATCTGAAAAGTAAGTGAACATACGATTAAAGAAAGAAATTTATTTACAACTATATATGTAATTCTGTCATAATTAATTTTTACTTCCCGTTCTAATTTCCCGCTCTCTCAAATATTGTGATCGTTAAATTTTTTCTCGTCTATTCTAGATGAATATTTTGAATCTTTAGAAATATAAAAAATTGACAAATATTATAATACCCATTCAATGGCAAACAATAAAAACTAATAATGAATTGAAATACAATAAACTACGAGTACTTATTGAAATTAATGGTTAAACTAGAATTATTATAGGAGTTTATAGAAATATTTAAACCACTACCAGCACTGGCGTCTCCAACAGTTATCACTTTAGTCGACAAATTACTTTACTGTTGAATGACTAAGATTTGAGAACTACTTGCAACATTTTTGGTTTCATTCTCCATTGAGGTAGCCAAATAACCTTCTGCTACAGTACTAGATTTCCATCCTTTTTGTTGGTGAGTAACGTAGCTGCGGTTCTTCTTAGAGCATGGCCTGTAAAGCCTTTCGAGGCTCTAAATTTGAAAAAGTAGCAATTTTTTGAGAAAAATTATCTATCGTATTGTGCTCAATTGGTTGATTTCTCACTATTCCTCCTCTAGGCTTAACAAAAAGTCTATTGATTTCTATGTTTTTCTCAATTTTATGTAGTCTCGATTGATCTTCACCCATACTGGATCAGTAATGAAAAATGATCCACTTGTATGTGTTTTGGAATCTTGAATTTCAACTGAAATTTTTTCTTCAAAAAGAAGCAACAACGAAAATTTCCATTCATTTGTCCGACAAGCTCCAACAAACTCCAGATACGCCTATTATTGTCGCGCAATTGGTCGGTTCAGTCAAGAAGCCAGAGAGGCGGAATAGCCTTAATACGTGACCGAATCGATCCCTTGGCAGTCTGGTTCACTTCGTCGAACAAGAACTCTCTCGAATTGAGCTCGTTAAAAATCAGACATCGTTCCTGGAAAACCTTCGCCACTAGATGACACTTTAGTTAGAATGGAGGCTAGAGCAAGTGGCCTTGCTCATTACCCCAAGAGGTTTGCACCCATTTTAGCACGAAGAAGAGGGTCTTCTTCTATTGACGAAGCCCGCCTGAAGACAACGGCGACAAGGCGCTCAACTAATGGAATATCAACCAGCTCCCGAAGGAGAAGGCGAATACCAGACCCAGACCACTGAGCTTGCCGGAGGGTTCCAGACCTAGGAAAGAATGATCCACTAGACTCCAATCCAAGCAGATTCGTCCGGCTGGGAGGATGTCGTGCCATTGGTAGATTCGGTCGGGAAGCTAGAGAGGCGGAATAGCGTAAATACGTGACCGAATCGCTCCTCCGGCAGTCTGGTTCACTTTGTCGAATAAGAACATTCGAATTGAGCTCGTTAAAAGCCAGATATCGTTCCTGGAAGACCTCCGACACCAGATGACACTTTAGTTAGAATGGAGGTTAGAGCATGTAGCCTCCCCAAGAGGTTTGCACCCATTTTAGCACGAAGAAGAGTGTCATATTCTATTGACGAAGCTCGCCTGAAGACGACGACGACATTATTAAAGCGATTTAACACAATAAGAAGAATAAAATACCATAATAACTGTGCACCTTCATCGGTAGAAATTCATTTGGAGCTTTGTTTAAAAAATCTTCCATACTTTTCCTGGAAAATACGTTTGATTTCTTGCGCCTGAAGCCCACATTTTGTCTTTTTAGGAAGGCCAACAATTTCCTATGTTTCGAAATATCAGTTTTTCAAATTTGCAGCATCGTTCGAATCATACTGTACATTACCCACAAAGTCGAAGGCTTCTTTTGTTTGGTTTTTTCTCCAAAATATGCAGGAGTACACTTCCGGAACTGGTATTCTTCACCTTTTTTTTCTTCGCACCACTTCCTATATAATTAAATAGCTTTTAGATAGCGATGGTTACTTTTTTCTAGCACCAACCCGTATGCTGATAAGTCAGCAGTCTGGCATATTTTTCGAGATGTACAATCCATCAATTCTTCATCGAAGGGTTTTTTGTTAATTTATTATTCGCAAATTTAATGTCCATCCGACTTTAACATTTATTTATATTGATGACAGTTGTTTACCACTCAGCAACAGTAACAATATGTGTGGTAATTTTTTATTAAATGTAATATTTTAGGTATGTTCCGAACGAATCAAAGATTCATTAATTTCGATCGAAATATGATGATTGTGAATGAAATAGTATACAAACCTCGATAGATAGTTCCATTCCTGTCTCGAGATAATCAACCCCGCTTAGCGTCTTTGTTAACTATATCTAATCTCTCGACAGTAATGAAATTCTTCCACCTCCGTGTGTAATATACTTTCACCATTGTATAAAGAATAGGATAGTAGAACAGTGACAATGTTAAAACCATTTGAGGCAATTTTGCACGCCATCTAGTAACTTTTACGCTCGTTCTTCATAAAAAATTTTCATATCTTCGAAATTCAAACCGACAGTACATTGTTGCCGATTTTACTTTTTATTACGAAAGTGACACAAATTACCTATTAGATAGGAATCTTTACAATAGATAGATAGGGCGTATTTTGAAATATCAAGTTTCTAATATGTTATAGCATGTATTCATCTCGAACCGAAAATAAACTTAATCTCAGTACTAATTATTTGTTACCAATTTCAATGTATAAAGAATATTTTTGTAATTGGTTCGTGTAGCAGTAGCAAATGAAACAAATAATTTCATTAATCTGTTAATTACTTAAATTTGGGACAGAAAGAAGGCTCCTTGCACAAAGGTATATAAAATATATATACTTTCCTTTGGTGACTGAAATAATATGAATTTGCGATTTCAGAACCTCAGACATGAATGTATTTTTGAAACATTCATATTTTGAAGAGGCGAAAAAATAAGTCCTGGCTATTTTGTATGTTTTTTTCCACTTTCAGTTGATTTATGTGATTTATCCATTTTCCCCTTTCTTCCTGGGAAAAATATTTTTGATTTTGTTCCGCTTTCGTACTGTATTAATATATTTGATAAAATCAAAAACAACTTGTGAAAAGTTCTAACTATACTAAGATTTTAAACGTAACGAGATGAAATATACTAAATGTTTCATATATCGTACAATATGGTACTAATAATTCAATTAATGACATTGTAGAATTCTTCAATTGTGCAATATGTCCTTTCTTGAAGAAATGCCGTCGTCGATATTCGAAACTTACTAAATCTATTTGTTGCTTATAATTCTAAAGATACCTAGATGATAATTTTTTAGCAAGAAGGTTCTAACAGGTCAGAGGTCGGATGGGCAATAAACATCTTATGGCATTACTTAATGCTTGGATTTTCACTTAAATTGTAAACAGACGGATTTCAATATAAATAGAGTAGGATGAGTTAAAATTTTGTATTTTCAATACAATGTGAAGTTATGAAGTACTTTATGAATAAATTGAAATAAATGAATGTAAATGAAAAAAAAAATGTTAGATTTTGGCATAAACGTCAGGAATCAAGGATTTCTGCTCTGAGGTAATAGCATCCTTCATATTAGATAACTAAATAAAATACTCATAGTTTCAGTGAATGAATTTATTAGAAAATATCGAACAGAAATATTAAATAAAGTAACAATAATAACTACACTTTCTATGAAATTGTTGATATAAAATTATAATAATTATAGACTGAGCGTTTGAAAAAAATTATCAGAAACTACAACAAAATGTTTGTTAAAAAGTATGATAGTGTTGCTTCGGAACATTATTCACATCCTATTATTTTTATTTTCTGAAAATTATTTTTTTTAACCAGTAACCGACCCATTTGGACTATGTATTATCAAGAAAATATGTACAAAGTAGCTCTTAATTTTGACCACAGAAAAAAATGGACAAAATCCACAAAACAACCTTAATCTCCGTTAAGAAGACTGTAAAACCCCAAAAATGTAGAATCTACTCGCGATGACCTCTACATATTCTTGGGTCAAGTAATCACATTTACTATTGAAACACCTACTATGAATAAAAACGTTGATTTTTATTGGTTATTCATTATTCTTTTTGTTGTTGAATATTGCAAATCAAGTGGATCTTCAATTAGTCTGCCTGTGAATAAATAATTAGAACCTTCATTTTTTTGATCACTTGCAAATTGTTTAACGGAGTTAATGGTGAGAAGAAAACCATCAAAGCTATCAGGTCTGGTCAAATTTCCCTTTTTTCCAACTTTGTTTAGATTTTCCAATAAATTACATCCTGAGCTTTAAGC
The DNA here is from genome assembly GCA_026230145.1 of Diorhabda elongata. Lineage (NCBI taxonomy): Eukaryota > Metazoa > Arthropoda > Insecta > Coleoptera > Chrysomelidae > Diorhabda > Diorhabda elongata. The sequence continues at coordinate 26,408,594 of CM047933.1, read as the reverse complement.
AAGCTGCTAGCACTTCTGGATTCGTATCGCTCAGAAAACGATTACAGGGTTTTATTGAATGTAAACGTGTACTATTCAGGGCATCAAATAAATTGTTCCTGGTTACAAAGTTAGCCGTGTTTTTAGCTGTACTTGAAATAAGTTCACCAGTTTCCAAAGATGTCATTATGGCAGAATAATCACTGTGACTCAACAATTGGGCAGCTAATTTAACCTTAATTTTTTTGAAAGAATTCGGATTGATGTGCTTATCAGTCAGTTTCAATAAGGCATTTCCTGTTTTGCTCCTTTTATCAAGATCATAAACTTTTCGAATGTCAGAAAAACATATGAACTGCCCATTAAATATGAAACTATTGTTCAAAAAATTGTTCTAACGCAATTTCAACAGATGGGGAGCATCAAAAAAAGCATAATATTTTTTCTCATTATGGAAAAAATGAGGTTAGTTTTTGTTAACCCCCAAATGCTTTATGAGTTTCTGATTGGTAGTTGATAAATCACATACTATGGCTATAGTGTCTAGTTCTGTCTCACTAAGTTTTTCCAATACCTTCGTAATTATAGACCATGAAAAATTGAGAAATATTTGGCATTATTCTGAGAAATAATTCCCAACTGTTTTCATGATAACCCTTGGAAAGGTATCATGCTGTAATTTTTGGAACAATAAGACCGAAACATTGTACAATTATAGTTTTATTTCTGTTCAGATTTATCAAATATTGATCATAATAGAATAAGGAGATTGGGAGTTTTACGTCCAAATATTGATCAAGAAGCATTTCTACTTGCAACAGTAACTCAATGGATTAGAAAATATAAGCCAAAGTCTTTTTCGGATCATACTCTATAAATTTGAAGAGTTATCTATAAAATTGAGATCATTATGGTCCCAGGTGCCGATGTTGAGAAGTACCATTACTATGATCATCTTCACAAACAACGACTCTTTCGAAATAACCTAGTTCAATGATATGATATATGAGAAAGTATTCGAATTTTCTATCGTCTACCAGAAGACTTATGATCTCTATATTGTTGGTATTTACAGAACACCTGACGCTGACAGTCTTTGTCTGTCTTTCCACTCATGAAGCAGTGATAAAAAAATTTTTGGTAAAATCCAATACTAAAACTACTTCTCGCAAATTATACCGTATCTTTTCGGAAAAAAGTTTTCAAAACTTCAAGCACCGTTGTCAAACAACTGACTTAAAAATACTCTCTGGTGATGTGAACTTCGAATTTTCTAGATTAATAAAAACACCAACTAGTCTGTCATCCAATTCTTTTCTCCTCAGGCGTATTAAAAATGAGCAAAATAAATCCTGGTCCACTAAAGGTTTACGTATATCTGCAAAGAACATGCGATCTTTATCTCACCTAAGGAATTTCTCGGATAGTGTCTTCTTCAAAAATTACGTGAAACTAAACAGAAAAATTTATCATAATACAAAACAGCTGACAAAGATATTTATTATAATAGAAGAATCGCCAATACTGGTAATGTTTTTAAAGAAACATTGTGAATGATCTAAGAAATAAGGCTTCTTAATAGAGCATAATCTCTACTTCACCTGGTAACAATGACTTTGTGAACGTAGCCAAAAATTTATCAAATTCTATAACTCCTTCGTAAGCACGCTTCTCCAATTTTAGAAATATCGTTGCGCGGCTACCCATTCAGGAACACGAAGCCCAACCTATACCCACCTACTCCACGTTCAGAATTAGTTGAGGGCTCAATTTTTTACAATGCAAAAAAATGTACAATCACTTGCCAATTGAGATTGAATAGATATCATCTTTTGCCGCCATTCCGCAATATTACTATTACTTACAATTTTCACAAACTTTTGTCTACAAATTGTAACAATTTTTTGACAATAAAGCATTTCTCTTCCTCTTTCTCTCTCTTCATAAGTATCACCAACTGTGTTATGATAATATGCGCATTTTTGAACTTTTGTTGAAATGCAACAATTTCTAATAGATGCATTTGATGACAAGAAGTAAATGTTGATAAAGGTATGTTCAAAAAAAATCCTAAAGAAGATTGTATTTCACTTTCAGGCTACTTCATCACCCGTTGTAATGTATTTAAAAACTGGAAATTTACGATATGGAAAATTTCAATTCAATCAATTAAACGATACTCCAAACCAAAGTTTCTAAAAATAGTAAACTCACTGTGGAATTTTATCAAATTTACAAAAAATTTTAAAATTCTCAAGCACCGAAGAGATATATGTTTTCAAATTGCCAAAATGGCATATACGAAACAAACCCGTGAGAATAAATAAATTTGACATCATACCAAAAGATATAGCAGAACTTCTCCAACTACGAATCCGAATTCATATCTTAACCACTAGTTACGAAGGTAATCAGGAACTATTTGAGAGAATGCAGCAGATTTTTCGACTCTAAAACGCCATGGAGATTGGAAATTCAGCTGAGTCTTATATCGATAATTCTTTTGTTAACTAAATGAAAATATCCAAAAGTACTGAATACTCGATTTAGCTTCGAGAGCTTGTAGAACTTGGATGCAAAAAGGGAAGTTGGGCGAATATTTGAAATATAGAGAAAAACCTGTCAGATTTTTTCAATATTGATAAAAACTTTTGTGAAGAATAAAAATGAGTTGTATTATGTATTATGCAGTGTAATTTTGATTTTAGATAACGAAATTCGTAATTTCTCTTGTTTTGTATAGTTTTTCACAAATATTGCACACTGTGCTTTTTCACAACTGCTCAAGTTATAAATTAGAAGGTATTTGATTTATTATTATCTATTCTCTCTGTTATTGAAACGGAAAAATCAAATCCTTTACAGTTCAATAGTGTGGGGTAAAGTTGTGGAGATGCCCCACACATTTTGATAATTTAAATAAAAAGAAGAAATCAATAGGTATATCAAACTTCATTCATTGAAGTGATACGCATTTAAAATGCTGTTTTTCAAAATGGAAAACAAAAAATTTTTCTTTTGGTCATCTCAACCTCCAGGATTGAGTACGATGCCCCTTACTTGGTGGTGGCATATATGTTTTGATAAGAAATTATTATTTCTCCTTTTCCCGGTCTCATCCATACTGACAGTATGTAATCGAAGAAATTCAACTCTTGGAGGACGAATTGGAGTTATTTCTTTTTTTTTATTTTTCCTGTTTGTTCTCTATGACAATAGATAATAGATTCACAAGCATTAAGAATGTATTCGAGTGTTGTCATCTCTTGAACGGATAGATAAATGTTTGAACGCATTATATTCGTTCGTATCACAATAATTCTGATTACTTTCGATTAAAATCTTTCTAGAATTGCTCTACTTGAGTTTTAGTTTGACATTGTATATTGGCAGCTTGTTGTCCATTGTTAGTTGAGATTTTCAATCTATTAACCAGTACAGTTTTCTGAGGCTTGCACAGATGCACAGATTTATTTTCATTCTCTTTAATTCTACAAGTTTTTAGCCGTAAGGAAATGCTGTCCAAGAACTGGTGACATTCTAACGCGGTAGTGTCATCTGCATATGTTGCGATAGTTACATTGTTTTGTATGTGGGAATATCAGCTGTGTATATAAGTTTGACGATCGGGCCAAGTGCACTTCCCTGTGGAACTACTGACATAATTGGATGTAGAGTGGTGATGTGATCTTAGATTTTGACTTGAAACTGTCTGTTCTGCATGAAGGATTTGAAATAGAGTGTGCGGGAGGTTTTTACTGATAGTGCATCATGCCAGACCTTGACGAAAGCTTATGCAATATCTAAGAAGGCAGCCGAACAGTATTCTGGATCATAAAAAAATTGGTACTCTTTTTTGAGACTCTATGAACTTGTTCTACAGGGGTACATTGTTATCTAAATCCAAATTGGTGGTTAGGTATTAGTCTGCTGGATTTTAGAATAAGTTTTTTTTTCTCAATCAGTAGTTTTTCAAGAAGTTTTGACATAACTGGTTTTCCTAGCCTAGGGCTGAGTATAATTTGGGCTACTTCCTACAAAAATTGGAAAATAACCCGTTATCAATAATGTATTGAACAATTGTGTTCGTTACTTCAGCCCCTTATTTGATACTTCCTTCAAGATTATGGCACTAATTAGATCATATCTGGGAGATTTTTTGGGATTCAGCTGTAGTATTTTTTTACCTGCTTCACGCAAACTATTTCGAGTGTAGGCTCTAGTTAATATTGAGATTTTAGAAAATCTTTGACTTCGGTCTCAATATTGAAGTTTTTCTCTATGAGGTTAGGACTGAAGTGTTGTTCTGTGTTTTACAAATTTATCTTCGCTGCTTTTTGCACATTGACCATCAGGAGTGCGGATAGAAGGATTTGTTAGTTTCGATCTATTTAGTTTTACCGTTGTTTTCCATAAGTCATAATTAGTTGCTTCTGTTGCGGTTAAATTCCTGAGGTAGTTCTGTATTTCAACATATTTATTATTGTTTAGTGAGGTTTTCAGTTCTAAAGTTGCCTGGTTCAACTTGTTCTTGTCGTCTGCTCTTTGCTAAACTTTCCTCAATTTCCGTTTGTACACAATTTTTTGTTCAATTATCTTCGAGAGAGTTTTGGGTGTTGTAAATTTATCTTGGTGTTGACCCAAAGGTTGCTGCTTTGGATTGATTTTATAAGATGTTCAACCATATTATAAACTTTCTCTTCAGGTTTCAAAGGAACTTGAACAAATTTATCGCCACTCATTTTAACAACCTGTTAAGATTATCTTGGATCAAATAAAAAGATACGTAGGAACTCCTAGCTCCAAAGGAATCTCGGCTTTCCCCAATGTCGTTGATTCTTTTACGGTTCCGTTTGAAGTTTTTAACTCTTTCCTCTGAACATTGCTCATAAATAGAATACATTTCCACTTATTATTCATCTTCAATTTTTGTTTATGAGATGACACAAGGTTAAATTTTTCGGTGCTACTCGTGAAAAAACAAAGTAATACAATCTCTATTTTAACTTCCACATAAAATATTATTGTCGGGTGAATGAGTCATTTTTCACATCGAAAATTGTCATATTTATTTCATCTTCGCTCCCTAACTACGAATTTTTTTCCCTCAAACGACTTTTGTTCTTTTGTTATGAACACTTTGCAAGAATTATAAACAACAAATATATCAATCGCACCGATAATTCGTTGATTTCAAATAAAATTTTCGGGTTAGTTAACAGTTAACAGGAGCGTTTATAAAATTAGTAATATAGTCCAGGGGAAATAGCTCAAAAATCATCATTTTGCTTAGTTTTCTATGATATGTGTGAAACTTTGTACTTCGGTGGTGGAAAGTGTGTACAAAGACATATCTTTACATATCATTGTCAAAAACACATATATGTGTCGAATTTCAAGGCAATTTATCATTTTTGGCTTATAGTTTCGTTGCTGGTGACTTTACATGAAAAAAGTTAATTCATTTTTTTCATGTCATTAAAAAACCTATAAAAGTAGACATTGCTCGTTGAAAAATATTGATTAGTTCAATAATATATAACAATGACTATTGTTGTTTTTAGATAAACAATTATAAAGGAGTTTAGTTATTGTCATTGAGTCTTGTAATTGTGAAAAAATATTCTGAACCATCAAAAAATGGCGTTTGCAAAAGCTGGAGATTGGACGTTAAATGGTTCATGACCTACTACCTTATAAATAAATTAACAGCAATAACAAAAAAAAGGTTGAATGTGGTTGTGCTCATTTTGATTTGATGAGTAGATTTCATCATTTTATGTAGGAAGTCGAAATATGTAGGAAAAAATAGGATTTTGCAATCAATGGCATTTTTTTTCGCAATTCCCTCAGTTGCAAAATGAAATCTCGTGCGTATACGTCTTTCTTCATAACTTTTTGTTACATAGATCGAAAGTGCATAAAAATCGCTTTCATTTGAAAAAAGAAATTTTTAGTTTTGTTGAAAAACCACGGACACACAGACCGGGAAAGTGAAAAATTAACTGTACCACAAATTTAGCGAGTTGACGAAAAAAAATTTTTCATGAAAAATGTTCAGCCGTTCTTTTCTCAGGGACTAATTGCGATAAAAGGATAATTTTCTTTAATTTGATATCTCGCAACGAGAGGAATCGATTTGCATACTCAATATGAGAAACTAATTGATCACAGACATGTATGTAGAACGTAGCTTTCGGGGATTTCGAAAAAAAATCCCCTTGATTGCAAAATTCCATTTTTTTATAAATGAACGGCGACATTCTATATAAAATAATGAAATATACTCATCAAAAAATCAGCACAACCACATTCAACGTATAGACCATGTTTTTTGTTATTGCTGTTAATTTGTTTATAAGGTCATAAGTCATGAATCATTAAACGTACAATCTCCAGCTTTTGCACACACCATTTTTCGATCTTGCAAAATATTTTGGCACATTTACATGACTCAATGACAATAACTAAACTCCCTTATAATTGTTTATTTAAAAACAAAAATAGTCAATGTTATTTTTGTTTATCTTTTGAACTAGTTAATATTTTTCAACGTGCAACATCTACTTTTATAAATCTTTTAATGACATGAGAAAATGGATCACTTTTTTCATGTAAAGTCGCCAGCAATGAAACTATAGGTATTTTTAACTATGATAAAAAATTATTTTGACCACGGGTACAGATTGTACACACTTTCCACCGCTGAAATACAAAGTTTCACATATATCGTGAGAAACTAAGCGATTTTTCCTAAATTTCCTGGACAAATTCCACCTCCATAATCTCGAAGAGACTGATGAAATATATCATCCAATATTGTTATCTAGATTGAATAATAGTTTCTTCGTCAATATTCTTTTTTCATTCGTTATTTTTTTAGGGTAGGATTTACAATTCGACAATTTAAATGGTCTTGTGGACTTTTCTGATAAATGGCTATTTTACTTCACATGTTCTCTCTACTTTCCGAAAATTTCTTGGGGTCTAGCAAAGCAATACTTTGAAACTTTTCCGGAGATATTATATCATTTTTTTATTCCACTCAAGATCCTGTCAAAACCACTAAACTTCATATGGTTTCTAAGGGAAGTACTGAAAAATATTCTTTGTTGTGGAAAGAATATTTCCAACTTAGCGTTTCAAATAGAAATGTGATATATTGTGGTTGCCAAAGAAGTTTTTCTTTCCTCTCAATGAGTTTTTGCAGTTATTCTGTTGTAGTTATTATTCAATAAAACTAGTAAGGTAGCAAGCAGGTCCGGAAAAAATTATACACCCACTCTCGTATATTTCAAAAGTATGAAACAAATTATAAGATTGATCATCATATATAATAATAACTGTGCTCTAAAATAATATTATCAGAAGTTTAATTACTTAAATCATATCAACAACTCATGGCGATATGTTCAGAGTTGTCTCATGAAATTTCCTTGTTGTTAATTTGTTCTTTATGATAATAAACAATAGAGGGTGAAAAAGTAGACAACGGTTATCATAAATACTCACTATTTAACGTGTTTTCTTTCAAGATACTCGTAGATAGAATTTCCAATCGAATATAGAGTAAAAACAAAATTCGTTAAGAAATTTTAATTGAAAATCTGAATGTACAGGACTATTCCTGAAGGTGACAAGTTACTTTCTAGTTTAATTTTATGGAGAGAAATGAAAAAGTTGCAGGGACTACGGACGTAATTAGAATGCCAAATATTTTCGGAAAATAGGTGGATTATGAGCATGTGCGTTTTTGGAGTTGGAGATATATCTTGTTTTGTTGTATTTGAAATGTCGTTGGACATTTTTACCTACTACTCTATAAATAGAAATGTACAAACAATCGAACACTCTTAAATCCTGGGCATCACACCAAGAATTTCTTAAGCAGGAATTTATGCAATTGAAAAATGTGTCTTGCTCAATCTAGAGAGGAACTATCGCAAACGGGCAACATCCAATAGCAAAGCAGTCGTTAGAGCTATAAGCTTTCAATATCATGGAATCCGAACCCCTTCAGGATTGTCTAGAAAAATTGAACAAGCTAGATAAGAGAAATAAAGTTACCCTACAATGGATTCCGGGATACACGGCAATGATAAGCTCGTTAAATTTGGATCAGATAAGCCCTGAAAAAAGCACTGGAAAAGGAGGTGTATAGAAGGGAAACCAACTATTGGGACAAAGACTCTCCTGGTGAGCTATAACCAGAGAAGTATAAACCTTAGTAACAACAATCTACGAATACTAAGAGGAGTCTTCAATAGACACCTGAAGACTTAGCAGATAATGCAGCGTGCAGGTTTGGGTGCAGGTGTGAAACACTACGGAACTCCAGAGCACTATTTCTGGAAGTATATGGAATAGAAGATCTAAGCTAAAGCCAACCACATTCGGAACTTACTAATAGGAAGAGGGTTTTGAGGAACAGCTGTAAACACTGTGTTTTCCAGTATCGGAGCAAGAAGAACACAATAGATTGTTTGGGTCGCAGTGTATATGATATCCTAATACCCGCAGATACATTCATACATACATACTGCTGTTTCTGTTTACCAATATTTGGATCATATTCTAATATCCAGAACCGATTCATCCAACTCCTAACACTCCAATCGTCACATTCCGATTTCGCATTTGCTTTCATTCCAGTGTTATATATTTTGGTACCATCTTTGTGCAAAAGTTTCGTATATTTCTTTTCTCGTTTAACAGCTTGACAACGGCTTCTTTTTCGAAATCCAAATTCATCAGTAAAGAGACGAATGGTTAGTTGCCCATCAAATGTAATAAATGTTCCCAAACTGGTGACATTCATATCGATATGAGTGGTTTCAAGATTCCAAATTGATGTACTCTTATCTATTGACTCACTCCCTCGTTATTAAATTGTTCTCTCATACATCAACTGCAGTTTATGAAAGATTTTCGAGCGAATTTAGCTAGATTCAGACGTACGTTGCTTGTCATACGTCATACTAACCGAATCTACTCATTTAGCATACGTGCTTTTGATCTTAAGATTGATTATAAACTGATAAACGGAACCACCTAGGATAGAGAAATATGGGCGAAGTGCTGTTAATTCTTTTTCAATTGCCAATACCTCGTATCAAATTATTTTTGCTAAACCAACAAGCTCTTTAAACATAATTAGAAAAACAACAATTTCAAAGAATTTTATTGTTGAAAACGAAAAATGTATTTTATAAATTGAATGTTATAGCTGTAGTCGGTCGTTGAGAGGTATTCAACAAAAATGCAATCTTCTCTATTGGCTTCATGCTTCCACATGACTGTAGTCGAATCCATTTATATGGTTATAGAGCGTGTATTACAAGATAGGGTGAAAATTACGATGCTGAAGTATCAGAAATAAATATGGGAACACAAAGATATCGTGGTAAAGAAAATCTAAGCATAAAATGGATCTTTTGAATAGCAACTCTCATTCTCGCGATATTTCTATTCAAATAAAAAGTATGTGAAATAATGTATTGAATTCTTAATATGGTGTTCTATTCTATCCATCATGAAAAGCACTCTTATTACTAAAAAAATTTTACAAACAAAATGTGTTAGGCAGATTCTATACGATAGAAACTGTTTTCTCTCAATTATTTATCATAAATTTACTTTTAATTTCAAAATATATCATCATAGGCTTAATATACATATAATGGCGATATTTTGTATGATATATTATGCCCATCCAACTAAACTATAGAATTACCTTGAAGAAGGATCACAAAGTGGATTTGTTTATGCAAAATCGATATTCTGTCATAACTAGATACTAGCCGTAGGGCTGTATTATATAAACAGATGATATAGAAATCTAGGGTTTCCAGTACCTGTCAAAAACATGGAAAAAAGCATTTTACGAATATTTTTTTCAAAACAGAAACTTTGGTTTTCAATAATTTCATCGTAATTGACCACTGTCATGTAGTCTTGTAACTTTAAGAATCCATTTGGCAGCTAGAAGTTGAAGCCACGTTTGGTTGGTGAATAGGACTAGACAATAATATATGAGAAACCCCAAAATGTTCACATGACGATAATCTAGGATGATGAAGTTTATTATATCATAAAATATGGGATGCTTCAAACAATTTCAGACATACACCTCCTAGAAATGTACGTACTAGAGAAGAAAATATTGTGAGAATTTTGTGCTCAAGATGATCTAGGTTGAGATATTTTCACTGCGACTATGTCAGCAAGATTTTTCATAAGAGTAATTCGTTTTGACAACACATACGAGGATATAATGAAAAATTCTTAGCCTACTATAGAACCAAACAAAATTTCAAAGTCAGAATATTTTATTACTCAACATATTCTGTTCTAAATTGGATACATTTATTACAGCGAACCTGTAATGTCTCTAGACCTTTCAAAATAAAATGTTTCCTCTTGCTCTGCAAACCAGACCTCCACAGCTTTTATTACCTCCTCGTTGGAAGAAAATTTACAACGTTTCAAACTTTTTTTCAGTTGAGGAGAGAGATGATAGTCGGACGGAGCCAAATCTGGTAAAAAAGGAGGGCGTTCTATTAATTTACCCTAAGTCACGAATTTTTTGCATGACATTATAAGATTTGTGTGCAGGGACATTGTCCTGCAAAAACAAAACACCTTTGAATAGATTTCCGCGTCTTTTCTCTCCAATTTTTTCCTTTAGAGTGGTCAATAATGTCGAATAGTAATCTCAAGTTATTTTTATACTCTCATCCAAAAAATCAATCATGATTACTCCCTGGCATTCCCAAAAAACTGGAGCAAGAACTTTTCCAGCAGATTTTTTAACACGAAACTTCTTAGGTCTTGGAGAACCAGAGTGTCGCCATTCCATCGATTGTTGCTTTGTTTCTGGATCGTATAGATATACTTGAGTCTCAAGCATAGTAACAATTAGGTTTGAGAAGTCTACATCGTTTTCAAATCAAGCACAGATCGAACGCGATGCTTCTAGCCTTGCACGCTTTTGGTCAACATTCAAACATTTGTGGATCCATTTTGCAGCAATTTTTCTCATGTCCAAATTGACGTGAACTATATGATGAACGCGTTCGTATGAAATATTCAGTGCTTCAAATATCCGTTTCAGCCCAATTCGACGGTCTGATAAAATTATGTCATGAACTGCAAGGATATTTTCGGGCCTTCACAATTGGTCATCATCTTCCATGGAAAATTTGGGAAGGACATTGATCACTTAGGGTATTAAGCATCTTCGTGAATCTGCTTACCTCTCAACCCTTTTAAATACAGGTACATGATGATGGCTCGATACTCCAATTTTTAGATTTGTACAGTTTCGGTGAACATTTTTTTCCTTTTAATTTATTGCGTAACTCTGCTTCACTGTTTTGACGTCAAACTTTACACTGGCACTTCTAATAAGTAATATTTTGTTGCTATGGTAACGCAACAGATTATTTATGCATGGAAATCGTCTAGGCTAACTAGATATCAATACATCCTCGTAAGCAAACTCTTGTCGTTGTATCAATTGTCAACGGGTTGTTCTTACTATACACAAATAATATATTTCCTATTAAAAAAAATAACAGTTGTGTGTGTAGTAAAATTATATCCTCATTAGAATTAAAGTCGAAATGTTCCAGTATTTCTTCATAATCTAATATCAAATTATTACTTGGACTGTTTGCTGTGATTCACTGAGATTATCAGAACATTCATTTGTTTGATTTATCGGTTTCGTACACTCACTGTACGACGAAAATATCTTGTAAATTTTGTCCAGAAGAGTTGAAAATACACTTTTGTTCAAATAAAAACGAACAGGTTAACATAATTAAAGGGTAAAGCTAATTACTGCAAGGGCTATTTGTGAAATAATCAGCCAGTTTTATTTCTCGAGAGCACTGCTTCCAAGTGGCTAGCGGAACTGGATCGGTTCAGTTGTTCTCCAATTGTATTCGGTTATTCACAACTTTTAGATGGAAGTTTTGAAAGTGCAATTACAACTAACCTGGCTTGAAATTTAACAACTAAATGAGAACAGGTATAATTAAATAGAACAAGTAACGACCATTCCATTTAACAAAATTAAACAAACTTTCCCAGTGGAATTAACCTGTTTCTTCAAATAAGGTGATTGATAGTTTAAGACAGGGGTCGGCAACCTGTTTGTACACATAATTCAGTGTGAAGCTTGGGTATCCATATTTTCAACTAATTTCTTATAATTGGGGATATATTTAGAGTTCCCGGTCCTCAACCAATTATCTAAATGTGAGTTATTAGGCTTTGTTCGGTAGTTTGATTTCATATTTGAGAACAAAGACTCGCAATTGTATGTTGCTGCACAATATGAATAAATTTTTAGCGCACATTTCCTTAAAATAGGATAGGAAAGGAGGAAAACCAATCATTGGAACAACTTACTGAGGCTGAGACAAGCAATGACATTTCCGGGAAACAACAACCAGAGTTCATCTAATAAATGTGTCAAGCTAAGTAAGAACAATCTGCGAATACTGACAGGAGTTATACCGAGGCACTGTCGCCTCAACAAACACCTAAAGATGCTAGACCTAGCAAATAATACGGCGTGCAGATTTTGTTGCACAGAGGACGAAACCTCTTGTGCAACACAAGAGCACTTCAGCGTATGAAATAGAAGACGAAGATTCCTGGCCATTAAAGCTATCCCACATTCTAGACTTTTTGAAGGAGTGGGATTGATGGATCAGCTGTATAAACTGGGCTCTCCAGTTTCGCATCAAAAGGGGGACGCAGTGTATACGATATCCCAAATCCATCCATACATACATAGTATTCCCTCCTTTGGCAGTGATAACAGCTTCCTCATCTCCATAATTGATCCTTAACCAAATAGAAGTCGATGGACAATATATGCTTGAGCATATCTCTCGCATATCTGTTGGAACCACCCTTGTATACATCTATCTGAGCTACTAATGATGAATCACGATCCATTGGAAAACTATAGGTGTATCCAATCCTCTATTATCCAAGCAAGGTGCTCTCGTGCACAAATCAAAATCAGTGGTCCAGTAGATCTAGTTAAAGACAAAAATTCAACAGCATGAAGTCGCCTCCTGTCCTATCCACTCACTTCTTATATATTACTTCGAAGGGAAACCGTCGTGACAATTCAGTTTCTCAAAGCACTACAAACGAGAAAACGATCATCTTTAGCTATTGTAGTACTGTTTTTCGTATTTTGTTATAGTCGTTGCATGTTTCTCGCCGTTTCGCGCTAACCGCAACCATCTTCTAAACCAATTCGTGTCGCAATATTAAAGTTAGGCTCATTGTAAAACAACGACAGTGAGAATACTACACAAATAATTTGCAATAGGCAGAAAAAACGACGAAAGCAAAAAATTACAGCTTGTTGATCACTAAAGCAATCAATTGGGAAACTATGGTACAAACAAGCATCTTCGAACGTTTGTGTCAGTCGTAAAGCGTCACTGTTACGAAAGTTTATAATTCATTCATCTTCAATTCAACTGCTAATATTGTAGTTTCTTTTTTATTTGAACTGTTTTCAACGGTGGGGTGTTTCAGTGTCTCACTCACCCCATTTACTTGTATATTTACTCACTAAACACTCAACTATGCACTAACTCATATAAATCCAACTATTTTGATTCTCCATAGAAATTTATCCTAAAGCAACGGCCATAACATATTGTGAAAGTTATGTAAGTTATGAAAAGAATTCAAATATTTGCTGTTCTAGGAAATGTGTACCGACGCATTCACCAAATTTTAGATGCCATTAACATAATCGAACAGGATCGGCTTCATGGTTTATACCGTTGACGAGTCCGTAGCAATGTGCAAATCTCCGAATTATTATTTCGTAATAAATAATGTATCGATTCTACTTATTCTAACTTCTCTAAATATGATAGTACTTGGTAGTTATAAACCGTCAATGACTTTAAATTAATATTTGTTATTCCTTCACCGTTGATGGTTTCGATGAAATATTTATGATCCAATAGGATTTGTTGAAGAAAATCTTCTCATGCAATACGCTGATTTTCCAAATGTGTAAATGTTGTAATTTAATATGGCATTTTGGCCAACTCTTAGGTATTTCAGTAATTAATTTCATGTGAATTATACTGTGTATTTCGTGTATTCATTGTATGATTATTTCAATCGAATTCAATTCTTCTCATACTCTGATGGTGGTATTTTTATAATTAATATGTCTACGACATGTACCTGTGATTCCAGATATAGCAGCAAACTACAATGAGGAGTATTAAACTGTAAAAATGACTGATCTACTTTTTTATCAAATACTGTTCAACCAAAAAGATATAATTTGTTCCCGTTAAACAATTTTGAGCAAAATCCTACAGAGCTCTGTTCCATAAATGATATTCGTTCCTTAATTATTAATATCAATATTTTCTTTTGATGGAAGGTAAATTGTTATTCAGACGGACAGAAGTGATGAGGGTTTGATATCATTGGATCGTTTTGGTAATGAATTGAATGGTGGGGTCTCAGCGAATTTTATGTCATTTTTAATTGAAATTTATTTCTCAGTTACATCGCAATTTATATATCTATGTTTATATACAGAACATTCAATTATTTAAAAAGAATCTCCACGGAAAAACGAATTACTGTATATGTGGCGTCGAATTGAATGCATACGGTTATTATGATTACAAAGCTGATTAGTCAATAGGCAGACTATGGCAATAAAATCTTAATTAAACTACAGTAATAAAGAACTAGTTTTTTTCCATGATAGAGTTCGATGAGTTTTGTTTTTTACATAAACGCAATGAAAGTAATAATACCACAATTTTTTTCTATAAAAAATCGTAAGCGAATTGAATTGATCCATCCACAGAACACTTAAAACACTAAGGGACGTTCTAATAAAGTACCAAATAATTATTAGCCACATAACTTTAGTATAAACTTTTAATTGTCAAATAAATGTTTACCGTTTCTTCACCCTAGTTTGTTTAAATCCGAACCAACTAATAAGTATTTGTCACTTTATTATGTGCTTAACAAATAGTCTACTGTTGATAACACTATGAAAGATGCCTATATAACAATCGTCCATCTATTAAATAAGGAAAAAAATAAGCGAAAAATCACCTTCTACCGACGGTTTCCTATGATCTGTCTTTGTGACAACGATCTCTGCTTAATATATTTAATACTCCTATATGGCCTGTTGGTTTGGGTGCCGAGATGTTTTAACTATACTGCGCATGCTTCATGCGCACAAAAGATGCACAGAATTAACTGAAGCGCTCGGAGGAGAGAGAGAATGATACTCTATTTGTTCCACTTAGTCTATATATGATTTGCACGTGTTTTGTTAAGGTTAATGTTGAAGTTGTCGATGGTGGGAGAAAGTTGTATTGGTTCGAAAATTATAGTTTATATTGAAAATAATTGATAGGAAAGGAAAACGGAGACGATAAAAAAAATTCTTTATCGGACCAAAAATTGTAATGATCAATTTTAGGACGAAAGGAATAAGCTCGTGCTTCTAGAATTTGCTTTATTTCCTCAATAAATTGCTCATCAAACAAATCTTCTGAATCTTGGAAGAAAAATTTATTGAGATTAACGCTCTTACATTTTGAACAATAGTTCAAGAGAGAGGATAATCACCCGGAATTGAAAAAGCATGCAGCACGCATTCTCTGGATGTTTGGTGGTACCTATTTCTGTGAGTAGATGTTTTCCGTCATGAAAATTAATAAGATCAAACATCGCACAAGACTTACGAATGAACATCTCCAACCAATTATTAAAATAACTTAACAACATAATCAACATAATTCAATATAACTCAACATAACCTACCATCTTTTGTAACTTTATGATGTGATATGATTTTTAACAACCGTATATTACCTACTTATATAATTCAATGAATAAAATGTTATAATAATTCATTTCATTTTTTTTATTTTATTTTCAATCTAACTCACCTACGAATTCAAAATTTAATCGTCTGCTAAATTGAGTTTGACACCTCCGTTCTAAATGAATTTTTAACTATCTTCTATGGGCTATTTCTATGGTGCGTTTTAATTAAATCATTTTACTTAAACATACGTCTATCTGTCTCTTCTAATTATGTTGGATTATATCTGAGTTACTATTGTTGACAACTCATTTGTCTTAATAGAAATTGATTATTGGTGACATACCTGGGAAAACACGTCATCTTAAATCGATCAATCTGTGTTTGGTATATAGAACGTGTGTTAACAAGTTCATTCGTGATATTATAATCCTGGTCTCGCGTAGATGTATTAATGATATAGAAACATGAATTACTGTTCCTAATGTATTAACATCTATTAGCTATTATCATCAATCAAAATAAGTTAAATGATTTACTACCCACAAAATGCTATACATACTGATTTTGATAAGGTAATGTATCAACAAAATCCACAAACTTCAGAAATTTTGAAAACTTATATTCTGTTACTGCCCTTGAGTATGTTCCCAACATGAAGAGAGAATTACAGTTCTTTTAGTTATTCTCTCCAATAAAATGGCACATTATATTCGTAAATACTGAATCAAAAAATGAACAACTCTTTTTACAGCCAAATTGAAAATATCCACGATTTCTCATCTCAAATTTTGCACGTGTATGGCATTTTACCATATGCCTATTTCAAGTCCTACTTCAATTTTTTTCGTTGAACTCTCAAAGACTCAGCGCGTCATATTGTTCACTCTAAATTCTGTTATTTTCAAAGTTATCAATCCTTTTGAATTTAGTATTCCGTATTTATGTTGTCAATGTTTCAATCAATTATCCAGAACATCCAGTTCAATTCCAAGATAAATTGTTCAATACGAGGATATATTGAAAAATTATTAGCCTACTATAAAACCAAACAAAGTTTCAATGTCAGAATATTTCATTACTCAATATATTCTCTTGTATATCATGTTTTGTTTATGCATGGAACTGGTCTAGGCTAACTAGATATCAATACATCCTCGTATTATTTTTGAGTATACCAGTAGAGTCTTGATTATCCGCCATATACGGGTCGGTGGGAGGGCGGATAAGCTGAAATGGCAGATAATAGGGAGAGTTCAATAAAAAATAGATTTAATGTATTGCACTGTTAATGTAATATTTTTATTGTACATTTAATGAGTAAACATGATATTTTGCAGCAATACAATACAATAGAATGGAAAAATAACAAATAAAGTACAAGGACAATAAACAGTTGTACATAAAATGTACTGTTCCTCAAGCAATTAAAAAAAAAAGAAAGTATACATTACCATATACGCTAACTCTCCAGATTTAGAAATTATATACAGTACTGTAAATAGTTCAGGATAAGTGGAAAAAACCTAATGACTTTTGTCTGCCGTCCTGATGTATCCCACTTCTTTGTCAAGTCTAACCATCTCTGGAGCATAATAATGTCGACAACTCTGACTTTTCCTTGCTGTTCAGCTTACCTAATCGCTGCCTTAAAAATTTTTACCCCTTATTTATGTGCTACTCTATGGGGCCCAACAGTCTCAGATTCTTCAACATCTTCAGCATCGTCACTGTTAACAAGTGTGACAATTTCTTCGTCGGTAATTTCATACTGGTCATCTCCAACTATCGGCATACTATTTTCAAAGTTTTTTGTTATATCAATTAGTTTAAATAAGTACCGCGAGTGCGGCGGATAACACAGAGTAGCGGATAACTGAGTAGCCGTTAATCGAGACTCTACTGTATTCGATTTCTCTTGAAACAATCTTGGTTGTCAATCAATTCGTTATTGATCGTACTAATGGAACTACTAAACTGAATTCACTCTCTACTATTCTAGAATTTATATGATACATCAATTTTCTTAAAAATTCGATTCCTCAGAAGTGAATATTATACAGTGTTCTTAGGGATTGCAATCCGGCACTGTTTCTAATCCTGCAGGATTTTTACTGGATTGACTTCATAACAGCGGGATTCTGTAGGATCTCGCGTAGTTTATAGCTTTTTTATGGAATTTGGAATAATAAACTTTATTATGGTTATAATCAACTTTTTATTGAAAATCAACAACGCCTACCTACTAATAATTGGCTAATTATTTCACCAGTTCGGCTAATCATTTATTAATAAAAGGTCCAGAAATAATATTTCTAATATTTTTTAAGGTAATTGGTAATAGTTATAATCAGTCTTTCGTAGTCACAAATATGAAATAATCAACTGATCAGTTACATATATGGAATAATTGAATAATCAGTCACTTCTCTTTTTGAAAATATTATCTTAAAAAATAAATGTCATCAATGATTTCATCTCCCAATCTACTTCTTATAGAATCACATAAATAGTCGTGCAACCAAAACAAAATATTTTCTTCTCACTCCCTCAGTTTCAAATGCTGCTGTTTCTTTCTTCAATATTTCATCAGTTTTGCTCTTTTGTAGTTTCTGCCTGTTTAGTGTAATCTTCATCGGTTCTCTTAGATACATTTTCAATTCATTCTGTAAAGTTAAATTATTTTCCAGACATTGTTGCTTATTATCTGGATCTACGTCTAAGTAGATCAACATAGCAATAATTTAACTTCTACAAAATAAATATCGAAATGTGTCTGCAGTTATTAGGGTAGACTCTCTTCTGCATAGTGCTTCAACACCCAATTCAAAGGGCTTTAGGCTGTTAGCAATATTTTTTATTTTCTACCATTCTCCATCTGTAAATTTTATCTGAGATGCCAAGTCGATGAGACCTTTCTCAATACAGGCTTTAAGACTGTAAAACCTGTCTAACATATAAGCTTTTCCAGCGAGTGCGGAAGTCTAGAATCAAGTTTAATTCTTGTCCTGTATCTTTTATCACATATTTTTGCAAACACATATCATCTTTGGTTGGCGAATCTCGAATAATCTTAACCACTATTCGAACTTCTTTAATAATACGAGGACTGGCTATTAAATAACGAGACTGCGCGCCTAGAGGGTGCACTAGACGGGTGGGGTAAAAAGCGAGTAGTGCGTTGGTTATCTCGATATCTTGTCTGTGCACTTCTCAAAATATGTTTCCGTCACTATTATAGTATTTTTGCAGTAGTGGTTTAAAACGAATGTGTTTTTTTTCGTGCCGAAAACCAGGTGTGACGAAAAACAGGAGCAACGTATCAATCTCAAATTTCTCGTTAAATTGAGAGAAAAACTTCGATTGAGTGCTATAAATTGCTACAAGATGCCTATGGGGAGAGTTCTCTATCTCGTGCGCGTGTTTTTGATTGGTGTAAGAGCTTTAGTGAGGAGCCGAGAGAGCACTGATGATTACCAGCGTCCAGATCGCCCTGTGACTGTTCCAATTCCGAAAACAGTGGCCAAAATCAAGCAAATTGTACGTGCAGATCGTCGAATGAGCATCTGGATGATTGCCGAGGATGTGAACACCGATAAAGAAATGATAAGAGAAGTTTTACACGAGGAATTACACATGAAAAATCTGACTCCTGACCAAAAGCTGTTGCGTTGTAGCGATTTACTTGAAAAGTTGGAAAGGTTATGAAAAGATCAGGTATCTGATTTTAGTCGATGAAAGCGGTAAAGCAAAAAACGGCAAGTTTCCTAAACTCCCTCACCAAAGAAGACTTCCAGCACTGCTTAGACCAATGGAAAAAACGTATGGAAAGGTGTGTGGCGAGGGGAGGGAAGTATATTGAAGGGGAGCATTCGAATATAGAATAATTTTCATTCATGAACAGTCGTGTCAGTTAAGAGCCAGACCTCATATCATTATAGTCAGGAATCACATCAGCGGATTATCTATCGATAGTTATTGTCAAACCAAGTTCAATCATTTATTTCTTCCACATTTTCGTCATCATCAATATCCAAATCGACTTTGTGAGTTGGTGAATTGAAATCCACTCTTCGACAAATACCTTAAAAGACGTACAAAAAGAATTGAGACTAAAGCCATCCATATAAACCATTCTAGAAACTATTTGTTGCATTAAATTTTCTTTTATCTATCAGCTATCGATAGTTTCTTCACTATTTTTCTTAGGAAGGTCTTCTCTTTCCTCAACAATATTTTGAGATGATTTTAGTGGTGAGGATACTTTAGATGATAGCTATGTGCTTTGTAGAGATGAGGTCCTATTATTAGACAGTGTTTCGTTCTCAACTGTGTATTTAGCCCAGTGGTAGTACGGTGGCTAATTTTCGAAAAATTAGAACATACTAAACATTTTAGTTTCACCTTCATCTTCAAACTGTTTGAAATAATGCCATAAGTTTTTTCATTTTTCTCCCCAACATCCTTTTGTGTCGGTTTTGAAAGAAACATCTTTAAATAGTACCTGTGAAGCAATAACATCTGACTTTGTGAATAACTAGTGAAAATTCAATCAGGCACCTTGGTTTGAAACTTTATGTGCTACATAATTTTCTTCTCCTTCGTGTACCAGTGGCGTTCCGCATCGTTCGTCATGCCTATAGGAAAGAAATAGCGTCTTAGATGACTGTGTTTGGTTAGGTTGCCAGTCACAAGTACTTTGGCTTGAATGTAGTATGTTCTCCACCAATCGGGTACAATTCGCTTATTTTGAAGTGTCTTGTACAGAAACCTTCTCCAATTAAGTCATTCATCTGTGTACCTAGTGGCTCCAGTATTTACTATAACGAGCTTCAAGTTTTCAATAAACTATTGTCCACCAATAATGTTTGGCCTTAAGGACCCCATTATTAATAGTCGCAAACGTGGAACTGCCCATCAAAATAATTGAATATTTTCCTGCATCCTACAACCAGATTACGCATGGCCAGATACTTTAACCCGCAATTCGTTGGGAATATTTAGCACATAAGCTGTCCTTATGGCTCTGATTTGTATCATTAGTTCTAATTGTGGAAGGTCTAGTATAAATTCAAGGGACCTAGATGGGGCCGTGCATATGGAATCTTTGACACTAAGACACGTGGGCAGTGAAATTACTCCATACGCACTTTAGTTTCCATTTTTTCTATTCAGGGCCACCTCACGATGGCTCTGTACGTTAAAGGAGGTTTTACTCTTGAAGTGTATATGCAGAGTAGGATTTTCGGTGAAAGAATCAAGGTACAACAATAAGGATTATTCTGCATTCCCAAACCGCATAGGTAGCATTCTTTATCTTGTAGAACTTGTTATATCAATGGATTAGAGCTACATTAGAGAGGTGAGGAGATGACTTTTTTATCTACAAAAACTCCTATTTTTTTTAATTACGAAATTTCCCCTTGTATACGAGAACTTTGTTACTAATCTTGGTAGCAGCTTGTTGGGTTATCTACTGGCCAGTCAAAGATTCTTGAATGTTCTTGGAATTCTGAGTTTTATCAATATTCCCAGATATACTCCAGATTAGGGAAAAAAAGACACGGGGGCATAAATAAAGATTCTATTCCATTATTAATACTCTTAACAGGATCCAGAAACAAGTTATTTCGATTGATTTATTCAGCTGTAGGTTTGGGCATCATTTTGGCAAAAATTTTTGGCATTTCCTCAGCGCTTACTTCGCTTACTTTCCTTCTTGATGAACGACAGTCTACTATTACGAAAGTTTTTGTTAGATTTCAAATTGAAGTCTGAAAAGGTTTGATCAACGTCAGCCGACATGAAACTTCTTCTGATGAGAAATTGATATCAAAAGCCTGTTTCAAATTTGTACTTTATAATTCACATCCAGTTGAATAAAAATTTCTTTACTTTTGTAACATACAACCTCGCTGAGTAGTTGAAAGGGTGTACACTAGGACCAAAGGGATAGAAAGAGTTAAAAAGATGAACTACAGCGGTAGAGCAAAGACCGATATATACAAAATATGTTTCAAATTGTATCCAGATCTCAGAAATAGAAATCAAAAGGCAATCACTCATTTTTCAAGCTCACCCCATAAAACTAGATCAGAGATTCCCAAAGTGGTCGATATTAACCCCTTGGGGTCGATATCGGTTTCTAAGGGGTCGATACAAACGAAAACTGTTTTTGGAGGTCGACGACGTTTGAAAATCTGCCCGTATTAACTTATTTAAAATTTTTTAGATACTGTATAACTTGTTCTAGGGGTGACGACTTGTTATGAGAATAACTAATATTTTAGTAGGAAGTATCATTCTTGTACTTTTAAAAAAACTTAACAATCGATAAGCGTGCACACTTTCGTAGAAGATGAATAATTTGACTAGTTAAAAAACGTGAAAAATTCCTGTAAGATAATATAATGTGTTCAAGCGTTTTCACTTGCACTGTTTTAGGCGCATATACGCTATTTAACCCGAACGAGATTATGATAGAGTTGAAGTCCAAAAATACTTCGGATATTTGACTATAGGACACAATTGCACTTATGTTAAAAGTGTATTTACGATTTCAGTTTCGTCGGAACTTGAATGATAATACTGTAGGTTTCTCGGGCAAAAATGAGCTTCAAAAAAAGCGAATCGAAAGGGCAATAAACATAATGCTCTTCGAAACTTTCGCCGCGATTTTTTCAAAAAAAAAATCTGCCTCGCTGTCCTCCACTCTGAAATCGCAAAATATTTCGTACTCTTTTTAGATAAATCGTCTCAACAGTTTTCAAGAGCCTATATTCCCCTTTCGATTCGTTTTTTTAAAAGCTCTGTACGATTTTTTTTTTACCGAGCTAGCGTTTGTCGAAGGAAGAATTGCCGGATTCGACTAAAAAAAAAACGCGCAGCCCCCACAAAAAAAGCATTTATCAGCTGCAATAATACCACACAATACTGTCGAGCCAATTTTTTTTTAAGCCAAAATGTTATAAAAAATCTACAAATTCCTCAAGAAGAGTTGATTACCATCAGCACAGACGAGGAACTTGAGGAGAAGTTCAACCAATGCTATCAGAAATTTTGGTTGTATCGCAACATTCAAACACAGTATTCTGCATTGTGGAACATTGCTGAAAAATAGCTTATCGCTTTTCCATCAACTTACCTTGTCGAAAAAGGCTTCAGTGTGGTTACAAACATTTTGACAAACAAAGGTACCGTTTGAAAATCAACGAACGTGGCGATTTAAGACTGCAACTCACCAATATTGAACCGAATTTAGCTAGATTGGTTTCTTGCCTAAAATGGTTTGGGAATTCCTGACCTAGATTGAGGCGAAGATAAAATATCCATTCCATAGGTGAATAGTATGCATACATCTTCATCATAATAATACAATGTAGCATTTGAAATTATCTCTAATTATAGTTATCTGTGTTTTATTGTTAAATATGAATATAAAATGGTGAGAATGGATTCAACAGTAATAAGTTCAGTTTTCAACATCGCTCACTAGTTTCCATCAAATTATAGCCTGCAATTACACGTGTTGAAATTCCCTTTGAACTTTAGAAAGGTTTCCAAGATCTATTTCGAATAAATTTGATGTCTAGATGCAGAATCGCATACAAAGCAACAGAGATTATCCCAACTGAATATTGAATTTCTAAATATCCTTTAGTTAACTAGCACAGGTACAAGGATTCATTCCTATGTAAACATACTTATGATATAACTGGAACGAATAGCATAAATAATAGATACAATATGTGCATATGCATATTTAGTAGAGTTTAACTTGGGAAATATTACAAAAGCAATAAGCGTACCTATTTTGATCTAGGACACAATGTGTCAGTGAAATAGTTATCTAAAATTTACTAGTCGAGTATATGTAAACCATAATGATTCTTAGTTTGATACGAGTTTCAAGTTAGTAATTTAAATGTCTTTATTATTTTTCTCAATAAAAAATCAATCCAAAATTATCCGAATTAGGATGATAAGCAGAGAAAAACAATACAACTTTGGTTTTGACATTATTTTTGTATGTTTCCAACAAAACGCGTTATTATGATCCAATTTTCCATCCAATCCAATTTGGTAGAACCAATACAATTCGATTTAATTCGACCTTACAACCTGTTAGTTGTAGCTTATTGTTGAATAAAACGCATCAACACTTTAGTATTAGACAAATATCCAGGGAAATTGATATTTCGCAAACATCCATAATAAAAATTTTTTGAGTCAATAAATTCCATCCATACAAAGTAACGTTGCTTTAAGAGTTGTCAGATGACGATTTTGATAGACGTGAAGAGTTTGCAGACCTAATGTTGGAAAAATCTTACAATAAAAATTTTTAAGTAATGTTATGTTTTGCGATGAGGCCACTTTTTGTATTGATGGAAACGTGATTCGAAATTATCGTAGATACTGGTAACGTGACAATCCTCGTTGTCTTTTCAATTATATTAAAAAAAACTTCATTGTTAGTGCCGCACCTCACTATGGGTGTGTGGTGAGGCAATACCTAGATAATGTGTTTCCCAGAAGATGGATTGGGAGGCGCGGTTTTATCGAATGGCCCCCGCGATCACCCGACATGAATCCCTTAGACTATTTTCTATGGAGTCTCTTGAAAAACATCGCTTATAAAACAAAACCTACCAATATTCAGAAATCAAAAGATAGGATTACCACAGAGATAAGAAGAATTGAGCACTCAGGGATCCTACAAAATATATTGCATAGCTTTAAAAATCGCATGGCTTGTTATATTGAAATAATTGGACATTTTGAGCATCTGCTGTAATCGCCTTCACTGTATGTTTTCGAAAATTCGTAATTTTCCTACTTCACAAATCTAATCTACTTCTAACATGGCACAAATATTTGAAGATTTGTTTTATGTTGTTGTAGGTTTTCTGCGTCACGATTTAAATAAATATTTCACTGCACTAGTTTCTCTTAACTCTTTACTAACTAATTTTTTCCGCCAAAATAAAAGATCTGACAACTATGCAAATATCCCCATAATACCGGCCGTATCTCCAGACCCTTGCGCACAGAAATTTATGAAACTATTACAAGCCGTTCCCGAGATAATTGATGCTTTCCATACATAAAGCTCACTCTGTATAATTTTATGACAATGATACACAGAAACTTGATTATTGAAAATTTTGATGGTGAATATGATTATCGATGTCCTTCAGACAAAGAAATATGGACTAGCAAATTTTTTGATAGTAATCTCAGTCCCGGAAATGAATCATTTTGTTTTTTAAGGGTGAACACCACCCCCAATTGTAGAAAATTATGAAATAACATTTTAAAATTTAGCATGGGTGGAATTTGACTTGGATTCATTGAATTGAATAAGGAACTCCAGCGTTGAGCTCTCTTTGTGAGGTATTTCCATCGATAGCAATCTGAGAAGATCGGTCTATAAGAAATCTACTAAACCAGTCGATGAAAGAGGACGACAAATAGTAGGATCTTATTCAGAAGTTTAGCATGCCAAAAACCTTCAATATGACTTGAGCGATTGCTCTGGATTTCCAATATTCCCTTATAGCTTTAGTCCATATCTTGATGAAATAGACCAGGATCCATATTTTGATGACATAGGCCAGGAGATCTCAGTTTGATATATGTACAAGAAAGCTGTATTGTCACTGATGATGTTAGTAAACTCAAGATATCTCAACTTGCTGTCATTTGTAATTACTACGAGTATTTTCACTTTCATTTTCCTCTTCAACTTCATTCATGTTCTTACCATCACAGTTAAGTTATCTGCGATGATGGAGGCTTAGTTTCAGTAGATTACCTGCACAAGTATGTGTATTATATCAATTAAGCTCTAAAGTACGTGAGGTGCTAGGAAGGAAAAGCACCAAAAGTGTTTCATCATGTAACAGACCCTTCATCGATTTGTACAAAAATTTGGTTTTAGGCTTTACCCTCTGACAGTTTTGCCACGTAGAAGAAAAAATAAATGGATAAAATAGTTTAAAACGGAACAAATTTCTAGATTTAGTTGTATTTAACTGGAAAGATATTCTCAAAAGAACATTTTTTGCCTGATGCCAGAAGATTTTTTAGATTCAATGAATTCTTCACAATCCTACCTATTTGAATTTGAATTGAAATGAAAAATTGTTCAAAAAAATTAATAATAAGAAGAGAAACTGAGTGATTATTTTATTTGACTAAAATTTTTGTTATATTACTTTGAATTTAATTAAGAGTGCTTACAAGCTCTAATCTTTCTTGTGTACACATTTCACACGCCGTGTTTTTAATAAAGAAGCTGCCACGAAGGGAATTTAATATATCAGAACGCATTTACAAGAATTCCTAAAAAAATATCAGTAAACAATGACGGAGTGGTTACAAAGAGTTTAATTTTCAATTCCATACACCTGAACGCGAAAAAATAATTATAAAATAATCCTCAAACATTAAAAAACGCCTGCTATTGAGCTTTGACGGAAGCTTTAATAACGTAGAGTAATGTGAACACGAACCCTTACTTATGAAATTACTAGGGTTGTAATTATGTGTTGAAAATAGAATAACAAGCAGACGAATTTCATCAAAAAACAATCTTTTGCTTTACAAAATATGAGCCATGTTAAATATGATCTGAAATTAACACAAACAAACTAAGAATTGGATATTTTGTACAAACTTCGTTATTTTAAACGGAATTCTATGTTTTTTCAATATAACTTTATACAAGGCATTGTATGCCTAAAGTCCATCGTTTTTTAATTACTTCACATTTTCGAAATGCAGTCCTCCACTAAAAAAAATATATTTCTAAGTTTAAGTGAGTCAGGTCTAATATTTTCAAGATTTGGACAAATAACACTTACAGCTTTCACAATCTGTGAAAAACTTGAGAAAAATTTATATAGGGTGTTTAGAAAATAGTGCCAAATTTTGCTTTCTAAACACTTTTTAAAATTTTTTTCTTTCTACGCCTTAAATTAAGGGGACTAACTTCAAAAACTTCAGTACATTGAACTGAATTTTGAAAACTGTTATTTTACCTCTCCAGTAAAATGCAGATGTCGTGTCACAGGCGTGTAAAAATAGTACATGATTTTGACACTTTGCAAAAGTAGATAAACTTTTTGATGAATAGATTTCCGATTAATGTTGATCTATTGAAACTCTAATGATATGTATATCTCGTAAGGTAATTTTTATCATTTATGGGTTTTTGATGTAAAAATTTTCAAATTATTTGTCAAATTAAATTTTGTATATTTGCCTTTCAAATCACTTTTCTCCATTTTCAAATCCCAAAATTAAATTTCCATGATTATTCAAATGAAGTATTTGATAAACTAATAACTTAAATGAAATAAGGAATGAAGAATATGATGGTGGAAACAACACCTTATCTTGACCTTCTTCTGGTCTCTGCTAATGATGGAGATGATTTCCCGCCTTTATGTATCCTCTTTAACCTCACTTTTTAATTCAAGCACTTCTTCAATGGGATTGTTATGTTTGAAGAGTAACCACAATCCGATCGATTGGACCAAAATATGTAGGGGTACACTTTATTTTGAACATAAAATATGAGTCTCCAGTACAACTCCCTACTTCGCTGATCATTTGTTGTAACCTGAACTTCTATTTTCTTAGCGCTGTTGCCACTTTTACAAACAATGTTTTATATACATCAACAGTACATATTGTTGTCGGTCTTTAATAATACAACAACTATCATATCTTTCTGCTTCATCCACATCAGGAGTAGCCAATTATCACCAACGTTTGCAGGTGGACGAGTTTTATTACTGTAACTCTCCATCTTTTTTGACTGGTGAATTAACTATTGGCTTGCTTCTAATCTTCCTGCTTATATATCGTCTTCTATTTTACAAATCAAACAAACTCACATTTAACGTTAGCCAGTAAAATAAAACGAAATTTATTCCAAAAGGTTGATCTACTTCTGAATTTTGCCTTCCGATTGAAAATCTCCTCCCGGTGTTTTTTCCCATTGTGGTAACATCTTTAATGACTTTTTGAAATCCTTGTTCCTTTCTAGAGGTGAAATAATAACAGGATGCAAAGACGATGTAGTTAATCTTACTCTAGGTTCGATGCCAAACAAGGCCTCGTAAGTAGTTTGTTTTATGCCTGAATGAAAGGCAATTTAAGCCGAGCATAGTGCATATATGCACCTCTTCTTGTCAATTAAGACATCACACAACTACCAACCTACGCATAGAACAAACTCGTTGTAACTGGAAATTTCAGTAAATATCCTGATAGAAGTTTCAATATGGTATTTTTCTACACTTAGAAATTAAGCGTTCTTGCTAGTATTTCGGATTTCGGGTATTCAAGGAAACATTTTAAAAGTTAAAATTAGCTTTCAGTGGATATTTTTATGAATATAATCAGTGATTTCTATCATTTTTCACTTCTTCGCAATTTCTTTCAAAGAAAAAAGCATTAGTTTCAAAATTATTTAGCATGGTATACATCTGTTCAATAATTTTTATAAAAATCGGTTGTAAGCCTTTGAAGCTGACTCTTTTTCTCAGGACAAGGGAATTTCATTGTGAATGGTTGGTTATAACATTTATCAGTGCAATGGCGTCTCATCCTAAAAAGGTTGTTTTTTTATTGTAGAAACAATTTTGTTTTTTTTTTTAAAATGCGGTAAATTGTCTTAGCTTCATAATACTGTATTGATATACGCAGCGAGTTTTATATATGGAACGTCTCAATTATCTCGGAAACGGCTTGTACGATTTCTACAAATTTTTGTGCGTACTATGATGGCATTTACATTGTTGTCAGATGTTTCGTGTTCCCGAAGATTTATCATACACTAAATGAAGAATTTTTCATCAAATTTTCCGAGCTCAGCGAATTCAACTTGCTTCTGTAAAGTTCATACGACTTTGATATTTTTTCACTGCCCCACAAAATTGGCGTTTCTAAAAAGCTTATTCTGCGAAAGACTTTATTGTAGATGATGAATATAATCTATACTGGAATCCTTTATTGTAGAAAACCAAGTGCAACTATCAACTTACTCTCTGTAATCTTTATGCGTTTACAAATGATAAGAAATAACTACGTCGGTAAAGAATTTTTTTTCATTTTTTTTTCTTTCATGTAAGAATCAAATACAAGGAGGTGAGCTCTATTACACTCGAGAAGTAATAAAAAAGTTCCATTGAATTCGTTCGTATAATACATTTTAGTTACATAATTAACGGAAAATCAAACTTCTTTTCATAATATTTCACAGATAATATCTTACATTTCCTCAATCGAATTGTTATCTTTAATATTCTTCCATTAGATTACATTCAACTAAATTGAAAATATTGAAATAAGGTAATGAAATCTGTCCCTCTAAAGCTTCTTCATATCCCTTATTAATTTTGTAAAGAGTTCATTTTGTTACCACGGAGCAATATAGAAAAATAAAAGACTAAGCTATAAATTCAAACCGAAAATACTTACCCCGTTTATAAAATAATCAATATCACACTGAAAACAGATTTCAAGTGCAGCCATTTTGTATCCAATAAAAGCGACAAACCGACATCTGGAATGTGGAAGTTTCCAATAATAGCGTAGGAAAACGTCCAATAATTCAGTAGTTCCGTGATGGAAACAGAGAGAGCGCTACTAGTATACTAATTATAAATAAATTTTATTCATTAATTCCTGTAGAAGTATAAGAAAAATGATCCAAAGAATTCTATAATCTTGAATAATTGTAAATTAAGAATCCATCCGTCACGTACTAATAGATTATCGAGATTGGTTATAAGAATCTACTTCACTCAAGGTTGAGTTTGAATTAACGTAGAATCTGTTTTTATTTCAAGCATTTCAAACTATAGGAAATTGTTTGGTACATGCTTGATTGTAAACTATTATTGACATACGTTGCAAGATTCAATACTATGCTCAGCAGTACATGAACTATGTATTTGAATTAGACCAAGATTAAAATGAGTTTCTTCCGTTTAAATATCGGTAGTTTTTTTGAGATGTCCAATCGTCGAAGCTAAGCGAAAATCTTTGTTTCTTGAGATGTGCAAGTTCGATTATCATGCCATCTTTAACTGTGTTTGAAAAATTTCTAACTGTGAATCTGATTGTATTCGTTGATTGGGGAATTGAAATCCACTTTCCGAGTCGACTCGTAAGTACACATGACAGAAGTCTGTGCGAAATTGGTGCCAAAAAATCTGACTCCTAACCAAAAGCTCTTACGTTAACCGTTCTGCTCGGATTTCCTTGAAAGGTTAGGATTTCAGTCGATTGAAGCGGTAAAGCAAAAAATGGAAGAGTTCCTTAAGGCGCTCACCAAAGAATACTTCCAGCACTACTTCGATCAATGGAAAAAACGTATGGAAAGGTGTGAGCATTCGAATGTAGAATAATTATTATGATAAAACCCAGTTTCGTAACCAATCTCGTTATTTAATAGCCAGACCACGTATTTTGAGATTTCAGACTACTGCAATTGTTATCAGTTATCAAAGAATGGATTTTTTAATTTCTACAATAAATGATGAAAAGGTTTTTATATTTTTAACGGGTAGGAAATATAAATTGTATCCAGTCAGAATAATTAATACGGAATGATTAGTAAATAAACTGAAAACCTGAATTATCCTAATAAATGGCCATTATTACATATTTGAATATAACTTTCAATTTAGAACATTTTTACTTCATAAAATTTTTCTGAATTGTGAAAAATAAAGATACTCTTGCACAAAATTAAAATTGATATCTGATGGTTTCCTTTTTGACTTCTGGACAATGCAGAACTTTTTATCAAGAATAACTTTTTTTCATAAAACCACTAATAAAAAAGTTTTCCATATGGTTCCAACTTAAGTACACACTGTACATCATCTAAGTACGAGGGTGAATCAAATATAAACGAGACTTTTGGACATGCGCGCGATAGTGATGGAAGAACGTTCCGCTGTTATTGGCTGTTAGGTTGGTTTGTCAGGAGTGGGGGAAGCACGTGACTCATCATCATAGACTCGCTCAGTGTCCATCGTTACGATGTCCGAGCAGGAGGTACCTCCCTCTATTGCGCAACGTATTGTTATAAAGTTTTTAGCTGCAGAAGGTGTAAAACCGGCCGAAATCTTGAGAAGATTGACTGCACAGTTCGGGGAAAAGACGCTGTCGCGAGCTAGAGTGTTTGCTTGGCATAAACAATTCGTGGAGGGCCGTGAACGTGTTGAAACTGAGAGCCATGACCGCAGACCCCGCACCAGCATTACAGCGGGCAACATCGACAGTGTTCGTCAACTTGTTGAAGGTGATAGGCGTCTAACAACTTCGGATATTGCAATTGCGATATGCAAGACTTGCATTGCAGACTTGTTTGTGCGTTTAAAATCAAAATAAATATTTTAGAAAATAAGTCTTGTTTATATTTGATTCACCCTCGTAAATATCAAAAAATCATTTATTTCAACTCTATAGAGACTATGTGTCAATAATTAACAAATTTCCTAAGTTGATGAGAAAAACTAATTAATCTATAAATTAACAAATGAATTAATAGCATAGAAATTTTAACTTTGCTCAAATTGCTTCAAATATATCAATAAATTTCTCATTTTCATTTTGTAACCTGGAGACTGACTCTTTCTCGCAAAATATTTTTGGGATACATTTAAAGTATGTCTAACTGGTAGTTGATGGATTGTACATAAAATAAGGTGAAAAGCTGGAAACAATTTGGTTATAATAATAAGAAGTTTATACAGTCACGAATACAAAAAAATATATTTATATTTTTAAAATATAAGAAGACACCGATTATAGAAGAAAATTTAAGAGCAATTATGTAGGCACTATATATGAAAAGCCAAGTTAAAATAATACTAGAATAGTTTGCCTTGAAGTTAGTGCCTCTGGTAGGCGTTGTGAATGAAGAGATTTTATGAAAATTCTCAAAAAAATTAATTTCTGACATATTCTACAATACTAGTTTCAAAACAAACGTGACTATGTGACCAGAATAGTTAATTGATCAAAGAGGAAAAATTATGTATGTGAACAATTTCCAAAACCTTTTTTTTTGTTTTTGACTCTGGTTTCAGGAAGATGTGTTCATGCTTTTTATTGGAATGTCATCGCAAATTGATTTTAAGCGTTTTGTCCATCCGTCTGTCCGACACTCTGTAGCATCGATATCTCCTGACAGGAAGCATGTATCGAGCTCGGTTGTAATCAAACTGGTCAAATGACATGAATTGATGTGAACCGATATCAATCGATCTCAATAGACATCATAAGACATCTTCAATTGACGTCAATTCATGTCATTTGAGGTCATATTATAAATTTATATTTGAGAATGATGTTAGATCGTACTTTCCGATGGAAAACTCACGTGAACTACTTGGGAAGCATCCCATATAGTTTTTAAGAAAATTTCGAATTCTTGAATATAAAAGAGAGAATTGTGGTTTAACAAAGTTTAGTGGAAACACATTCAAGTTATGGAATCATAGGCTAGGAAGGTGTTTCAAAAACACGCTAAAATGCACTAAAAGTTTCGCAAAATAATTTTTTCTAATCACTTTTCAATAAGAAGAACAGATATCTCACCGATCAACTGATATCCGTCAAATATATTAATTACACGTCCATTTAAGAAAATACTTCTACAGAATATATGAATTACAAAGTCGAACACATGGCTATGAATGCTATGTTGCACCCCTTATGATATGAAAAAAAATACACTAAAAAGATTTAAGACTACACTAAAAAGTTATATAAGGAAAGATATGCATTGATCACTTGACAGTCTAAAAGTGATTGAAAACGTAAATCGAGTGTGGTACCATATTTATACAGTAACAAATTTATGTTATATGAAAAAACTTTTCTACTTTTTTTATTTTATTCCATATCTTATATGTTTCTATTTAATGAAGTGTCACACCACGTACAAACTATCGTTAAGATAGTTTCTGTGGTTATTTATGTATTATAAAGTATAAAAATGATATCGACAATTTGCGAATTTTTATCATAAATACTTAGGGCAGACATCACAGTATTTAGAACATAGACTGAAAGGTCATCACTACGATAAAAAAAAAATGAAACTGCATCAAGGACCACGAAATTTGAAAAAAACAAATTCTTTTATTGGTCTATAACTTAATTCGTGCGGTTGGATAAGAGATGGCGTAACTTGTATAATATTAATCGTTCCAATATTCCGAACCTGTGTTGGAAAGCTACTGTTATTGTAAGTCTTTTCAGTATATGTCATTCATTTGAAGTGTTAACAACAATAATTTTTTTTCACACAAATTTGTCGAGCTTTGTTTCTGAAAGTGTTTTTGCGAGTTCTTCTTCATTACTTCAATATGAAGCAAAATGTTGTCAAAAGTCATTGTATTTTGGTGGAAATTTATGGTAAACATGCTCTAGCTATGCGAAGGTGCCAAAAGTGGTTTTCACGATTTTAAACTGGTGATTTTGGCTTGGAAGACGATGAACGTCCTGGGTAGCCAAAAAGTTTGCAGGTTAAGAACTGGAAGCATTACTCGATGAAGATTGTTGCCAAACACAAGAATAGCTCGCAGAATCGTTGGGTGTCACTCAAGTAGCCATTTCAAAAGCAGCTGGATATATTTAAAAGTAAGGAAATTGGGTTCCACATGAACTAAAACCAAGAGACATCGAAAGGCGGTTTCGCATGTCCAAAATTCTGGAACACCACAGAAAGAAGTCATTTTTGTACCGTATTTTTACTGGCGATGAAAAATGAAAACCAGAATCAATGAGCTCATCATTTCTATCAAGCATCAATTTGAATATTGGTTTTATAATTCGATGAATTTGATGATTTTTAAAAAGAAAAATTTAAGCCCTGCATCAATGTTGTTTGATTTTTATTATTAATATACTTTTATAGATATCTTTAAATTGTACTTTGACCATAATTTCAGTCCCTGATAATGGATACATAGGTATTCGCAACCTTTCAAGATGGGCGTTATGTATATTTTCTGTCGAAATCATAAAGCTGGCAGTACTGGTGAGAGCCAGCAGTCTATATGAAGGTGATTGATGCGCCATACCGTTGTAATTCATACATGTATATTTTCAAAACTGTCACATTTGGTTCTCTATAAGTTCGTTCGATCGTTATATACATCTAAAAACTCAGAAACTATCCTAAATGTTATATCGTTACTTCATCAACCATAGATATCCTAGAAAATGCATACAAGCTGAAGAAATGCATTATATACTGTTTAATCTATTTTAGCTCTAATAGGTGTTTTGTTTTTTTTATTTTCACATCAAAGTTAAGAAGTAATTTCCATATGTTATGCCTTCTTGATCTTCTCAAGTGATCTCATCATTAATAATTATATCTGGAAAGTTTTCGAAAAAATCAAAGTAGATTTTATGATTATAAAACTTCAGTTTGAATGTGAATATTTTCAACAGAATATAACAGTTTTCCTAACGATAAAATGATTTTTAACTAGCCGTTATCCCAAGATTGAAATCAATTTTTATAAATTTGAGATCATTCACACTGGTATTTATTCATTCACCTTGCATTTTCTTCATTGGTATTGCTTTGTCCATTTTTGTTCAGAAGCCTCTCCTTTTCCACATATCTTTATTTTTATCTGTTTTCAACAGTTACATCGTACGCAAGGTGATGAAACTTGAATAGTAGACAGTTTTTTTGATTTATACATTTTTTAAAGTAAGTTGGTATTTGATTCAGCTAATGTGCAAAGGGAAAAAATGATTTATAAACAAAACTCACATGGATTCAACCACATTCCACTTTGAATGTCGCCCGCATTGTTAGAAAGAGGAAAACTAACAAAACAAAATTACACTCGTTTAAACGAATCTCCGATAAAGAAACTTACATCTAAACAAACAAAAAAGCTTCAGTTCGTGGTAAATATTTTTAACGTGAAGTTGAATCCTGTTCTTCCTGTCAGGGACATTTATTCATCACAGATACAACTCCGAATTCCCGACTAAATATCTTAAAGTAACACTCTTTATTTAACAAACGTGATTTGTCGGAAAATTTCTTGATAAAAATGAGAAATTTAATGAAAAAGAACCTGTCTAATAACAGTACTGATACTGATTATTTCTGGACTGAAAATTTACCAAAGGATACAAATTTTAACATTATTTAGTGAGAAAAAAAGTTGAAAACTCGTATTTGTATAAAAAGGCGCTTATTTATTTATATTGAACCTTGTCAAGCGACCTCAAGGATAAGGCCACATTATAAATAGTTGTACAGTTAGTTTCGATTTTATTTTTCCATTAATTTGTCTTTCGCCTCTGATGCTAATTTAGCGGTTTAATAATTGATTTGTGTCAATCTATAATGGAGTAACCTTCGGTATATGGAAGTGTTAATCAAAGTATTTTATAGCAAAAAAATGTTGGATAAACTGTTTGGCTCGAGGGAAAGTTCACAAATTAATCACTCGATCTCTTTTTATTTCGCCTCTAAGGTAACCAATTACGAATCGATGCTGACACAAAAACTTTTTCAATGAACATTTCATTTCACTAATTGCATTGTAAAAACCTATGCGATCGTTTGTGGCAAAAAGAAGTTATATTGGGTCCACAGAGATTGCGAGGACGAGTCACGAATTCCCATCAGAAGTCCGTCAGGACTGCTAGCTACCGTTATTTTCGAAGGAACGAACAGGGAGGTTTGGAAAAACCGTATTTCCTCTTTTATAAATTTCAACATGAGATGAAACTGGTTTCCAAATAGGATAGTATAATTTTGTTACTTATTTATATTCATATGAAAATAAATCAATAATAATTTTGTTGTGGAAACAGTATAGTCAACAGTATAATCAAACTTTGTTACCTCAATACCCTAATATAAATTTCTCCAATTTCTTATTTTTTAAACCATTTGATATGTTCTTGATTCTAGGTCTTCTCTGTTTCAAAATTAGTTTCTCCAATAATTTTTAGATGATGGATAAAAATAGACGTTTCGACTAATTTTATCAAAATAGATATTTTGATAAAGACTTAAACGTCAATTTTTATCCATCTTTAAAAAATTATTTGAAAAAAACTAATTTTAAAACAGAAGATACCTAAATTCAAGAACATTTAGAAACAATAACATATCAAAAGGTCTAAGAAATGAGAAATTGAAGAAATTTATATGTATTTATATACAATACTGGTTGAATTAAAATTGTAATATCAAGTCCGTGTATGTCATTATTATCCATGACCTAGTTACATAAATTTGTCGATGTTGTGATTCGGTAGTAGGAAACTTTACAGCAACAAGAATAAAACGATTATTCAATTATTCAGGAAACGGAAGTATTTATGAGAAAATGACGGAACAGTTTACACATATCATAGTGAAGATTTTACAGTTACTACATCACTGTTGATGGTATGCTGTCGATAAAGTTTATTTTTTTGTAATGAAAATGGATTTCACGTGAATCGTCGTTGACAAAATTTAACTCTTTATCAAACTCTATAGAATTATTTCAAGTGTGGGGATCTTTTTTTATTGAAATTACAGTTATTACGAGAACTATTAGATGAGTTTTAAGATAGACAAATAAAAACAAATATTTACAATTGGATATGGCTTTGTTGTTCTCTAAATTAATACACTTTTTTATGTATTTGAACCAATTGTCGAAGCATTTTTTCCATTCTGATTGAGGTGCCTATAAAACAAATGATTCGAAGACATCAACCGCTTCTTCAGATGTATAAAAACGTTCACTTAGCAATTGGTTTTTAATGTGGGAGAACAAGAAGAAATCATAAAGTGTCAGACAAGGACTGTACGGTGGATGACCTATCAATTCTATGGTTCGGCGGCTCAAAAAATATTTTTGCTGATGTGTGAGAGCTCGTATTACCAAAGTGGAGAATGATTCGTCTTCTGCTATTGGTTTTCCAGATTTTATTGAACTCTCTTGGTAAACAAATATTGGTGTAACATTTAAAATTGATTGTTCTACGTTGGTGACATCTGCAGTTATTCCGTCAAAACAGACGACCATTTGCTTCGAAGTGTTTCTTGTGGAAACAACTTTTGTTGGATTTAATTCGTTTTGAAAGACACGAAAAGCCGATTGTTGTTTAGTTTCTGGTTCATATGTAAAGATCGATGATTCGTCTCCTGTCACAATATCATAGACGTCTTTTGAAATAACGCGATTGAATCTTTCTAGCATTTCTTTACACGAATCTACACGAACTTTATTTTGAGTGATAGTAAAATTATGTGGTATCCATCGAGAATGAATATTTACGACGGTCAAATGTTCATGCAATAATCAATGTATGCAAGTGAATATAATGACCAAGTATGCCTCTATCTCCTGCTATGTCACATGACAATCTTCGCACGGAAATGTTTCCGATTTTATTTCATTTTTCGACAAAGATTAAAGTTAAGAGTATTTGTAAACAACTCAAATAGCACTCGTATGAGTACGTTCACCATAAAGAATGTTAAAAATTGTGATGGTGATTTCCGATTTGACATATTCAAATCAGTGTTACCATATCTTAAGTAGCAACATATAGATATTATACGAACTCATTGATTCATAGAATAATGGCAAGTTATTACTAATAGAATGTTTACTCATATCAAGATTATGTTCTCAGTTCCTCTAAAAATTGATTTATTGTATAAATGAAGCATTCCAAAAGAAAAGAATTGGCAAAGTTTTCAAATTGTATATTCGTCATAGGACCTAGGTTAAGATGCACGAAATATTTTACAAATATCTTGTACCTTGTAACATTCAAATTGTTTTTTTTTTCTACGTTGTTTTTTCTAAAATTTCTACGCAATTTGAGTTTTTGGGCATATTGTAAATGATCCTTATTACTGTTTTTGTGTAATACAAATATTTTCGTATAATACCATATGTCATTTTGATGTGAAAAACTTAGTAGTCTACTTAATAGGTATGCAAGATTCCAACTGCTGAATTACAAAGATTTGCCTCGCTAATTTTCAGCGAAGGTGATCAATATGTGGTGCCCAACTTAAATTGGTATCAATATGAATGCCTAGTAGTTTCACTGGCTCTGTTTTCATGGTCCATTTGTCTATCAAAGAGAAGATGGTTTATTCTCACTTAGTCTCAATTTAGTGTAGGGCCCAAAATAAATCATTGATAGAGGCGATTGTATATAAATCTGAGTTTCTATTTCCACAAACTACATTGTTTTCTGTTTCTTTAGTAAGATGTCAATAATTTGTATTTTTTTCCCCCATTGGTAGTGGGTAGATACTCAATTATGATCCCGATAATTGACAGATCTACTTCAGCGAGCCATGGTTTATCTCTCAAGACCGTACGGGGGAATCTAGTGCCCCATCCCAAAGTTCTTACCCAAACCTATGGACTTTCCCCAAACACAACATCCTACCATCTTCCAGCTCGTCTAGCCAACGTGGTAGATAAATGGATACATTACCCTTCGAAATGGCGACTAAGAAAACAATTGGATTGGGTCCCCAGGTGGGTAATAAATCCCACACCTTCAACAAGGTCAGCCTCACGGAATATAGGGAAGGCAAACGCTCGCTGTAACCTTCTAAAACACTATTAACACTAAATATTGCTACCAAACTAGAGACAGAACTGGAAAATATCAAATGTGACGTGATCGGTATAAGTAAAGTCAGAACAAAAGGCTAAAGCTTGGAAACTCTTGAGTTGGGACATATATTTTACCACATAGGAGAAGAACAAGATTCAGTAGGAGGAGTAGGCTTTCTAATAAACAAAAAATGGTCCAGAAACATTCTATCAATAAAAGCGATATCCACGAGAGTAATCTATACCTGATTTATATTAAATAAAAGATATTCCTTAAAGATAGTGCGGGTATATGCGCCAACATCATCTCACAATGACGAAGAAGTGGATATTTATATATAATACTTAACCACGGCTATAGTTGACAATCGTTCCCAATTCACCATAATATGTGGCGACCTAAATGCAAAAATTGGATGAAGCTAAATCCAGCAGAGACCTCTTTTGGGAACTTTGGTAGTCCAGGGAGAAACGAAAGAGGAGAGACACTGCTGAATCTGTACCAGATAAACAGTTTCTTTTATGAGAAGCAGACAGACTTGGAGAAGTCCAGACAGTAGAACAAAAAATGAAATCGACTTCTTTCTTACAGATAAGAAACACATATTTACAGACGTAACAGTGATAAATAGGTACGGAACAGCCAGTCACCACAGAATACTCAGAGCTACCATCAAAATAGATACGCGAGTAGAAAGATATAAAATGGTGAAGAAGCAGACAATACCCTGGACACGACCAGAAGATAATAGGACATTTGAAAATTCCATTAATAAGATCATAAAAGATATCCCAACGACCAAATTGTACACACCATCAATCAGGCAAAAAACGAGTGCTGTCGAAGGAACGAAAAAGACCAAAAAATTAGCAAAGAAACTGAAACAAAGATGCAGGAAAGAAGATTGTAAAAGAGTAACAGGAACACAAACCAACAACAAATTAGTGGAATAAATAGGGAAATATCTAAAATGATCAGAAGGGACATGATGAAATATAAAAACGAGAAAATCATAGAAACAATCGAAAAGAACAAAAGCATGAGATTTATGAGAAGAAATATCACAAACGGTAAAAAAGAAATAATTAAGCTTAAAGATGCAAACGGAAACGTAGTTACAAACAGAGAAGAATTATTACGCTAAGTAGAAGAGTTTCATAAGGTACAATAGTGAAGCCAACCAAGAACCCAGGACCATAAAAAAAGTACAAAATGTAGGATCAGAGGATATTCCGGATATATCTCTGGACGAAATATACCATGCCTTAAGTAATATGAAAAATAATAGAGCTCCGGGGGAAGATAGAATAGTTACAGAGGCTTTAAAAATGGGTGGACCTATACTCATAAGAAAGATACAAGAGCATTTAATTCTATGCCTGAATAACCAAAATATCCTCACTTAGTGGAATAACTCCATCACAATTTTTCTTAATAAAAAAGGAGATAGAACAAACCTCGAAAGCTATAGACCGATTAGGGGGATAGAGGTATCCCACCAAAGCCGTGGCGAGCATTTGGCCGATATTTTGTTTCACACATAATTGCCATAGATCCTTCTATCATTATAAAAAATATGGAGTTAAACTTTTTGTTTTATTTACAATTAACATCGTGCATTTTGATTGGACCACCCTTTTAAAAAGTATCGATAGCTTCCAGTAAATCTCTAACAAAAATGATAAATAGGAGTCGGTAAATATTCCTCAATTCCCACTCAATATTGGGTTTATTTGAGTTGATTGGTTTTTCATAGAAGCATATTTCACATAATGGGGACATTATCTTTTAATGGATACTTGAAATTTATATATTGGGCATTATGATCCGAAAAAAGTAGATCTGCTATTCCTACTTCTATTAAAATAAATTCTATATTTGTTACTATATTGTCTAGACAAGATTAACAATTTAACACTATTCTAGTTGGCTCGTCAATCGTATGTCCATAGACGGAAAATGTGACGATAGTTTTAAGTTCGTTCGATCTGCCATCATTTCTGAATATATTTAAATTGAAATCCCCACTAAAACAATGTTCGGTAACATATTTTTGATTTTTATTCCATTCCCAGCCCCACAATTCTCGAATTCTCCCTTTACATAAAATTACCGCAATGCTTTATATCAGAAAAAGTTGAGTATATTATAAATGATTCACATGATGAGAGTGATCCGAAAAGCGGTACAGCTTTTTACATTTTAATTAAGATTAATGTTCCGAAAATAACGCATATATCACCCCTA
Organism: Diorhabda elongata; assembly: GCA_026230145.1. Classification (NCBI taxonomy): domain Eukaryota; kingdom Metazoa; phylum Arthropoda; class Insecta; order Coleoptera; family Chrysomelidae; genus Diorhabda; species Diorhabda elongata. The sequence continues at coordinate 26,367,847 of CM047933.1, read as the reverse complement.
AGAGCTAAAGAGAAACGAGAATTGTAGAGCATTTTAAAATACAAATACCTACAAAATGTAGATACGACACCCATTATGGGAAGAGCAAAACATTATTCATAGAAATCATTTCGTAAGATAACTCATGAATAAATTCAGGATAGAGTTGATGGATTATGAGGCTATAATTCAATATTTAATAGAATTAATAGTTATTTCTCTTAATTGAAGTGTTTATTTGAGCGGCTGCAAAAAATAGTCACTTATTATTTTAAATTTCTTTTAACTTCTTATTTATATATCTTACATGACCCTCTCCCAACGGTATTTTCTCGATGTGTTGTGTTTCTTAGAGCGTTTCTTTTCATTATTTCGAACAAGTTCGCGATATGGGTCTTTAGGTCGGCCCTATCCAGCTACACTGGAATTTTAAAATTCCGCAAATTTGCGCGGCGCCTTTCATCTACTTTTTATAAATAGCGGACGCGCCTTTGATGTTATCTTTTAGAATTTTTCATTATAGCAGGTGGTTTTTTCTAAGTATTTCTTTTAAATAGTTTCTAGGAAAGTCTATTTATTTATTTGTTTTGAAATATCAAAATTTATGGATTCTATGATATCCATGTCATCTTTATCTATATACTATGTATTCCATGTATGTTTTACGTATTTATAATAAGATTTATTCAAATTCATGACCGATCTTATCAGGTGTGTGAAAAGACAAAACTATACGTGGCCACAGTGCGCATTTAATTTAAGCAATCAAGCAAACGATAGAAATATTAGAAAGAGTGTTTAAATTGATTTTCTCTTCAAATTGAAACTTTTAATTGTTAAATGTTATTTATTTGATATCTCTGATACGCCCTTCCCTTCTGGATTACGTGTTGTGCAACTCAATTTGATTGAATTTTCAAACTAAAGATAAGAGCTTTTAGATATTTACTCAGACTGAACAATGGGATTCACTGCCGGGACAATTAAAAATATAGACTCTCCCTTCCTTAATCATGTTTGAATCCTTTTGCCTAATTCGTTACTCCGCATCTCCTATTTCAGAAAGTTTGTGGTACATCTATCTACTTACGAACACGGAGCACGATCTTTATCTACCAAGGGCTCTAAACTGTACAATACAAAAAAAATCAATTGCCAATTGAAATCAAATCTATAACATGTGCTCTCGTATTTCGCAAGAATTTCATTGCATATCCATTGGAGTGCCTACGCTGTTAGTAACTTGTATTCTAATACTAATATTGAATTCTGAGCATTTTACGCGATGGGTTGATGTTAATATTGATTTTTAAGACAAATTATTACATATACACCAAAATTGCCGTACATTTGATTCAATTATCTGCTTTAATTCTCATAATGTATACATGTAATCTATATTACATATAAAAACTGTCACATGTACATTTTAAGAGATAATTTTTCATAGTAGTTTTCTTATGTGTACTTTATATTTGGATTTTATTTTATTTTTCTTCATGTAGTTATTTGTGTGTTTGTTCTTTAGTTATTCACAAGCCTTTGACAACAAATTGTAAACAATTCTTTGAAAATAAAGCATTTTCTTCCTCTATTATTTCTTTGGCTAACTCAGATTTGTAAGCCGCACCTATTTAAGAAATATATTTGGAGGTATTGTTCACCATATTCCACCAATAACGGCAGACCATATGAAATTATGGAAATTAGAGGGCATACTCAATGTTCTAAATTCAATGGGATATCATTTATAAGGACATTATTTTTATCTCGAAGAATCTTCTTTTTTATTATTTTTTTATCGCGAGTATCTATGAATAATAGTTTGTAACACAGCAAAGTGAATTTTTATCTTATCAATCAACAATCCACATCATAGAATAATACAGAATTTCCAGGAATTAGGAATTACTGTGTATTAAAAATAAGCAAAATAAACCATGGTCCACTAAAGGTTCACCTATATCTGCAAAGAACGTGCGATATTTATATCACATAAGTAAATTCTGGGATATTAAATAAATATAAAAATAACGTGGAACTATACTCCATGTTCAGAATTAGTTGAGGGCTCAATATTTTACAATGTAAAAAAATGCTCAATCACTTGCCAATTGAAATCAAATTGATATCATCTTTTCCTGCTTTCCACAATAATTTGAAACCATATTTACTGGAAAGTGCCTCCTACTCTGTACTGGTTTAATTTTTGCCATATACCAATTATTGGTTTTCTTTTATTCCATTTGTATCTTTATTCAGTTATTTATATATTTGTTTTATAGTTTTTACAAGCTTTTGTCTACAAATTGTAACAGTTTTTTGACAATAACGCCATTCTCTCTCTCCTCTTCATTTCTCCCAATAGCCAAAAAAACAATTTTGTTAAAAACGCCAAACTCTCAATATTACGTAACACAAAATGTTTCTATATTTAATGTGAGTAGTTTCGAAAATACAATCACTGTGAATTCGTGACACGGTATTTAAAAGTCGGCTAGAAAATTATTGTACAATATTCGATTGGAAGAAGATATTTAATCCATTATTTTCATGTAGTGGCCGTATTTCAATCATTGTTGAAATTTGAATTTATTGTTTATAAACAATAACTGCTAAATTCGGTATTCTACAGTTTTTCAACAGTGCGTATCTTGTTCCGAATAAAACTTTTGTATTCGCCAACTATTGTTCATTGTCCCCAGTAGATTTCATATGTAGTTCAGTAATTAATCATTTTATAGCAATCGACGCGACGTCAAGAGGGGGATAAACAAACAGGTGGAGTTAAACACGTTTCAGTGACACTAATCAATTTCATAATGGTTTGAAACTCCAATTACGAGACGCTTTTATTTTCGTTTCAAGTAGAAATTAATTTGAAAGAGCATCTTGAACGCATAAGGAAAACAGTTACATTTAATGTGCTCACTTCACGCAAAAAACTAATTTGTTCACTCGATGTGTTTGAGTGGTTGGTAAATAATATTACAAGAGAGAAAAAACTAATTAATCGTAACACAATATAGTCTAAGAGCTAGCAACGTTTTCGAGGAAGAATTTTAGGTATGCTAATTTTGTGATATGCCATCTATCTAACTCTCCCGGACAAGTTATCTGGCTGGAGGTAGAGGTTGCGTTTATTAGTGCGTATCCTACCTGTACAGGTAAAATATTAATTTAAGAAGTTTCCTTTTGTTTTCATTATTTCTATTGAATTGCAACATGAATCAATTAATGCCAGAATTAAGAAAAATTGTTTTCAAAATATTTTAGTATGGCTGAAATTTTCACATGATGTTTTTTAAGTATACAGGGTGAGTCGGGAGGAGCGTACCAAACCCTAGGATGTCATGTTCGAGGCTCAAAGGCATTTGATAATTCTATTGATGAACTGTCAGTGTACAGTGAACAGTAACTGAGTTTTTAATTTCGAATTTATGTGATTGTTAGTGTTGCAAAATGACAGATACTTATTCAAATTTAGAATATGCAAATATGGTATTTGTTTATAGTTTCTGTAATGGAAATGCTACAGTTGTTGCTGAAGAATATCGTCAACTTTTTCCACACCAAAGATATCCTGATGAGAGTTTTTAACAAATTGAGCGAGACTAGTAAGCTTCCCAGCGCTAGTCGACAAAGTTTGGTGGAAATAAAAAATATTCGGCATCTAGTAGAAGAACATACAACTACTAGCTCCCGGAGAATTGCCACTCAATTGAGAATTCCACAAAAAAGGGTGATAAACACACTTCACGAAAAAGGCTTATATCCTTCTCACGTACATCGAGTACAGCACCTACATCCAGAGGATTACGCTAACCGTGTGAAGTTTTGTCGGTGGATAAATAATAATCATCGTGTTGTATCGAGTATACTCTTTACGGATGAATCTACATTTACCCGTGAAGCCATTAATAATATTCGTAACTATCATGTATGGTCGGACGAAAATCCCCACGCAACAGTCGAAAGCAATTTTCAACATCGGTTTTCTGTAAACGTGTGGTGTGGTATGGTTGACAGTTATTTAATTGGTCCTTTCATTTAGGAGAAACGTCTCACAGGAGTCAACTACCTATATTTTCTTCAAAATAAATTACAAGGTCTACTAGAGGATGTTCCTGTAAATATTAGAATGCAGATGTACTACCAGCACGAAGGAATTTCTACACATGTCGCTCGTCAGGTTAAGCAACGTTTGAACGAACGTTTTCCAGGGCGTTGGATTGGTCGTGGAGGTCCCATTAATTGGCCTGCAACATCTCCATACCTCACACCACTAGATTTTTGTTTATGTATATCTGTTTTTTTTTATTGGCATCAAAATAATAATGGCCAGTTATCGTTTCTTTCCCATAATAATCAATCAATGAAGGTTACACCATTAGTATCTCAAAATATAGTCTTGTTGCTTTCTAGCGATTTTGTCAATTAAGTCGATTACTCTATATGTAATTTGTCATTTTAGACGTATAAAGTTGTACCATATTTTTGTCAACTCTCACAGATACATGTGAAACTTTACATGTACCTCTTTTTATACTGAAACTTTCTTTTGAAATTTTATCGCCATCAATCATGAAACTACCCTCCAGATAAATTTTTCATATGATACCTTCCATAGAAAATATTACACATCCGTTCGCTTTGAATTTTGGACTGAACTATGGAATTTTATGAGCACTATAAATGAAAAGCAAAGTTGAAAAGATATTAGAAAAACTCACCAACGAATATAAAGAATAGTAACACCACAAATTGACTAAACTTACTTTGATTTTCAACTTTGGTTATAGATTGTACAATGTAGATAGATGTCGTTTTAGGAACGATATGGAGGCTTTAACGAATTCTTCGAATGAAGTAGTAGATCTAATAGGTCAGGATAACAAATTAGCTTAGTGAGAAACCTTGAAAGTTAGAATAAATAAATCAGAAGTGACTCCCGTACCATAATAATTGAACTAAGAAATATGCTAAATATATGAATAAAAACAAGCCGAATGGCATGTTATAGTGATCATCGAGGAGAAAAGTAATATGCATCATTATTTGATAATGTTAAGGGAGTAACACCAGCATTTCACTCATCTTTATGACTTAAATTCACGAATTTTACTTCATGTTTGTTGACCATTCACCCTATTCAACAGATTTGGTACCTAGCGAGTTTGTTCTGTCTCCTAATCTCATAGTTCAGTTGAAAAAGAGAGATTTTCATTAGACGATGATGTTATCGCATACGTAAACGCCTAGTTTGAAGAGGAAAACGACAAATATTATTTGCAGGCGGGGATAAAAAAAGGTTTGAGCACAGCAGATTTCAGCAAAGACTGATGAAAAATATGATTTATTACAGAAAAAATGTTATCTTATTTCTTTATCAGGTCGCTAAATTTTCAAACAACCCGTGGCGTGAGGCATGCTAAGTTTTGTGGGGTGAATCTAAAAAAGTTCGAATTTTGATGTCGATTAAATGCTTGTAAGCAGCCTTGAATAAATTACTTTGAAACACAGGGTATATTCAGCTTTTGTTAGGAATTTATCATGAAATAGTTGAAACCATATTTGTAATATTGATGAGAAGCCTGCTACGCTGTTATTATCTATTTCCTTTAATTATACAGTGATGCAAAACATGGACCCGTCTATAAAAATTGAAAAGCAATTAGTCATAGAAATTACTTTGTTGGTTTCAATGAAATATTCACATGATTTTATGAACATATGTGTAAAATTGATAAATGAATGGTCTGTTCGTCATTTGTTGATAGTCATTTATTATTTCGTGGCTACGAAAATTTATTGTATATAACGTGAAAATCAATTATACATATTGAGAATCAGGTAGTGAATGGAGTAACGTATTTGATGTGAATATATTCATTCGAATGAAAAAAATATTGTTGCTGATAACTATCCCTTCAATAAATGAATAGACAAAAAATTTACAGAGAATCGAGCGATAAATTCAGTTTTGATAGGGCAACAAAAATTGCTTTTCAAGCAACTATCCTATGGTTAAAATGAAATTGTGAGGAGATTTCAAGTTAATACTATTTTTTTCTAACCTCTCATTATAATGATATCAAGATTTTAGGACTCTAAGCTGTAAACCCTCAATAGTATCCAGAATTTTAGTTATTTGAGAATTTGATTGGCAACGAAAAATACTTTTCCGTCAAACAACCAATATTCGGATTAGCACGATATCTGCGGAGGGAGGAATTATATAAACTAAAGTGTCACGATATTAATAATACTGGAAATGTTTCAATTATCACAGTACCCGATACAAAAACTCATGATCAACGACAATTTTATGTTATTGGTGAAATATGTGACAATAGATAAAACTTGGCGAACATGTATAAAAAATATAAAAACTAACGACCCACAAATGCCAAAACAGATCATTTCTTTTTGCAGTATAGAGATGGAAAATGCAAAACCCAAGTTATAGGTATCAATACCAATTCCATAGCTTATCGCAACATATTTGAATTTACCTAATCCAAAAAACTACACTGGACATATAATTCGACGCTCTTCGGCAACTCTATCAGTGAATTTCGATAGTGATATAATTTAACTAAAGAACTAGCGTGGGTGGAAATCCAACACAGTTGCGGAGGTTTGCGTAAGTGACTCAATAAAAAACAAAATGGATTCCGCAGTGAAAATTCTAACGTGAACAAATAATTCGACATCAAGCAAAATTGTAAATGTTCATGATCCTACCAACAATCCAATAAGTACTAATACGACTATTTACGATGTTATTTGTTTGAAATCGTTAGATATTGCCAATTCAAGTACCAATACTGATGTAAGTTGTTCTTCACTTCAAATTAATAATGCTCACAGTTGTACTTTTGATATAACTATCACAAAATAAAATTTGATAAGTTTTGTCGAATTTTTTCAAGTCTCAAACTCGTGAGTATAGTAACTTTTTTTCACTCACTTATTGCATAAATAAATATTAATAGCAGAGAATGTGGTATAATTAATTTATTTTTTAATACACCAATCCATAGTTCACTGAAAAAAAAATTTGAAAATGGTGCTCTATAATCTCATGGGGATTTTCATCCGCCCAATCGAAATTATTATGAAAATGCATGACAGATACTATTGAAAAAGGTGGCTCGTCTCTAAACAATACATTATTTGAGAACTAAGGATTTTTCGCAATTCACCTGTTAACTATTGATAAAATATAACTCGTTGGTAAAAATCTCTAAGTAAAAGAGCTTGAACTCGTTGGATGTCGTAAGTATATAACTGCTGCTCTTCTAAAACTCACCACATTGATGACTGACTAATATTTAGGCAGGGGGAACCTATACATAAACTAAATATGTTCTCATTATTCCGTATTAAGAAAATGAAATAGTATCGAGAATTATGTTTTAAATTTTGCTCGGAATATTTGTAAATGTTCTAGAAAAAGGTTACTTCTTCTCCAAAATTGTCTATTATGAAGTATAGATTAAGGTACACGAAGAAACCACTACTCCCAAAAGAGTTCTACATACCTTTGTTTAACAGTCCGAGCCAGGAACAAAAGGAGAAGACAATGCCAAGGATGCTGTCATAAATTAAGAGAAACATTCCAGTGAGAATGTGAGTAGCTCGGTCACAAAAGCAAATTATCAAATTGATAAAATTATTGGTTTTTCATTTGTCTCATTTTACAAGAAAACTTCCATTAAGAAATTAAGATTTTTATTAATATTTACTGAATGTTCAGAAAGAAAAATGTGTTTCGTGGCAAGAATACGACGATTTTTTAACTTATTTTTATTATCTAATATTTTTAAATTAAACGGAATCACATTAGAACGTGGAATAGGCCTACCGGAGAAACCTTGTTAAAAAACCGCGGTTGGTACATCAGCATATCAAGAAAATTTACAACTTTTTGAACTTCATTATATCTTGGTTCTTAGGATATTGTTTTGTACATAGTTATATGATCTAAAAATTTTTTCAGACCTTATTTTATTATAAAACTTAGCGTTTAAGGGAAAACGCAAAAAAACCCATTCGTGAGATTTTTAAGTAGAATAAATTTTTTCCAGACACGGCTTGATGGGCATTTTTAGAATTCATAATATTGGTGTTTCGAATATGAATATCAATTTTTAGCTCCACGCAAATTTATATACTAATGATTAGATACTAAAGAGCATAATTACAACAATAAGACAAACGCAATCGGTTATTTTTGATAAAAAATTTAAGTAAATATCGGTAGGAATATACTCGATAATGTCTACATTAGTTTCAATGAAATATCAAAGACCCACCAAGTTCATGTTACAAATAATAGAAAGAAATTAAAGGCATGCAAGAGATGTATTATTTATAGTCAAATGAGAAGCTCAAAACTTATAGTATAATTTGACAAGATCAAATACCTGTAACACTATTTATTTGACTCAAATGAAATTTTTTATTAGGAAACAAATCAGAGATTTAACTATGAACAATAACTGGAAATTTACTATGTATTAAACTCATATATTATTTTTTTGTGCTTTGAGACACCTGCTATCATTATTGATATTTTTCATCAGTTTTTTGCTTTTAATTCATAAATTATACAAGGTGTTTCGGAGCAGGTGAGACTGTCTCCAGGATAGGTGAAAAATTGAAAAATAATTGAGGTTTGCTGAGTGAAAAATTTCGTAGCACCATTCGTATTAGAAATTTAAACTTCGACTACCTGAAAAACACTTATAATCTGGTCAATTTAGACATTCCAAGTTACATAGATTCTCATCAAGCTGGAAATCAGGAAAATTGTTTAAAATACATTTGAACATAGAATTTGAATGATCCTCATAATTTTCGTGTATGGAAACATTTTTATTCAAAGTTAAAGTTCAAAAAAATGAGTTTTTTGCAATTTTCAGCAAAACGACGAGTTTTATCATAAAAATACCTCTGACAAAAATTGTAGATCATATAATTATCTACAAATAACGTATCCATATTTTTTTTCGTACAAGCCACTGTTTCTAAGATATGATGATTCAAAAAGTTGTGAACATTATCGTATTTAATGGTTTTGCCAATATATTTTCAGCAGTAAACTTTTCTTACAAGATTGAAACGAACCGAGACTTGTTGTGAGTATTTGTAAGAAATTTCTGTTGAATGGTTGGAACTGTCATAAGTTCATCAAATAGATTATCAATTGACGAAGATGTTGCTAAAGTTCGAGGATGTTGTTCTTGCAATCATTATAGCCATTAAATAAGACAGTAAATCTGAAACATAACTTTCACTTTTTTTTAATCGGTATATCTTAGAAACGGTGGCTCGTAAGAAAAAAGTATTGATATGTTTTTTGTTGATAATTTTATGGTCTACAATTTTTGTCTGAAGTATTTTCATGATAAAACTTTTGCTGATAATCGCGAAAAACTCATTTGTCTGACCTTTGACCTTGAATAAAATTTTTTTCATGCACGGAAATGATGGCTAACATTCAAATTTCATTTTGAATTGCATATCAAGCAATTTTACTTATTTTAAGCTCGATGGGAATTTAAGTAGCTTCACTCTTATTTTTTGGTCTATTTTGATCGGACTATTATACGTTCGTCTTGGTGTAACCCTTACGCTGTTGGATCGTGATCAACTGAATTTAAAATATTTGCTTGCTGCTCTACCGGAAATCATTTTCTTTTTTCGTCTTACACTTCCAACTTCTCTATGACATTCAATAGCTCTAAATGTATTTTAACTTGATAAGTTTCCTCTAGGACCTACATTGTTAAACAATTTTTTTTCTATAGTCGGCATTATAATAATAATAAATCATAATATCTCGGTCGTTATGTATACAGAGCGTCTTAATTTGTAGAGCAGATAATTATTTATTTAGTTAAAAGGTAGTCTGCAGATCGGATGTAGTTGCTGCCCAGTTTATGACGCCATTGAGTGTAAGATTCGTTTTAAGTGTTGTGGTTTTGCGCATTTCACTAATAACTGCAATAAACCGATGAAATATCCCAAATGCTCTGGTGATCACAACATTAGTCGCTGTAATGTATCAGACTCAATTTCATTTTCGAGTATCTGTCAAATACGAACCATGTGGTGTGAGCTCCACAATGCCCATGTTCCATGATAAACTCGAAAACTTCAGATCTGATACGTTGGCATCAACTAGCAATCACAACCGGGGATGCATGGTCCTGTAGAGTCCAGCAGAGATTCTGCTTATGACCGTACACAAATATTCAACTTTCCATCTAAAAAAATGTTCACCATCTACTATCAACATTTTCAAAACTTATCTTTATCTTCGACATCCTGCCTCCTATCCTACTTCAAGGTTGTCGCTCCAGCTTTTTCTGGGTCGGCCGGTATTCCTTTGGCCCAATGGAGATTTATCGCGCGCTGTCTTGACCAGTCTGTTGTTATCCATACGACTTATGCGCTCATTCCATTCTTTCTTTCTTAATTCGTTGACGTCATCTGTTTTGCACAATCTTCTGATGTTCTCACTTCTTTTCCTTTCCAGTAGGGTTTTTCCGGCTATTCTGCATAGCACTTTCATCCCTGCTGTCTCTATCAATCTTTTGGTTTTCGCCGTTTCTGGCTGTGTCTCTGCGGTATAGATCATTATGGGTCTTACCGTGGCATTGTATATTCTCGATTTGGCTTCTATTCCGATATGTTTATTTCGCCATATGGTTTCGTTCAAACATGCTGCTATTCTCAAGGCTTCCGTTATTCGCTCTCCAACTCCGTTCTCTACGTCTCAAAATCCTGAAATCTAGATTCGTAGGTATTTGAATTTCATTAAATTATCTGGTCGTCTACGACTAGCTTACATCTTATCGGAGTTTTGGATGTGGTCATACACTTTGTTTTGGACGCAGATATTATCACATTGAAAGATTTAGCTGTGCAATAAAACAAATGTGAAATCCTTCGAAGATCATCCTCATTTTTTTCGCCGAGAACAACATCATCAGCGTAACATAATACTGTAATATTTCGGTCCCCCATCTGGTAACCCCTTAGCTTTCTTACTTCCTTCATTATTTCGTCCATAATGATATTTGAAAGCAAGGGAGTCTCTACTGCTATTTGCTCCGTTAGCACTCCGTTCACTTTGGCTTGGATTTTTTTGTCCATGTATATATTTTCAATGGTTTTCATCAAGCCCTCAATCAGCCGGCCCTGTCGGATATAACTAACGTGCTTTCTATGGTTGATGTTATTGGAATCAGGACTGTTTTGTTGGGAAAGGTTTAGTATTTTGTGTTAATTTATTTTATATTGAATTGAACAACAACAATTGAACAAAGTTATGAGCTCAACTCAATATCGTATTCTATATTTAGTTTTCAGTCGGAATCAACTTTCAGTAGGTAGATGCGTTGATCCTTCACCTCATATGGCTGGATTTTACCACTCCTTTGAAATAATATTCATGCTTAAAAACACAATGCTAATTTCCCCAAACTATACAGGAATTTGCTAAATATCAACTTAAATCAATTATTGGTTGCAAACAACGATGACATAACTAGAGAATATTTTTACAGTCAAATTCATTATGCAGTCTCTGCAACCTTTCCCAAAACAATTTCCAGAACTTCCAAAAAAAAACCATTTATGGTTTAACAATGATATTATTCGTAACATCGTTTGTAACAAATATAATGACTACATTGAATTTAGTGATCTGTGAGCCAAAATTAAGAGAGATGTTTTAGCTAGCCTCACAAAATTAAAGCCAAATTTTTTATCTGGTCCAGATGGGTTACCAGAGCCTTTCTTTCACGAGACTGTAGGTTTGTTCTTGCTAAACCATCATGTTACCTCTTTAATCTTTCGTTAAAGTGTCGTTAATTTCCGTTAATATGGAAAACTGGACGAATTTGTCCTATTTTTGGAAAAGTTGATCAGGTTGTTATTGGAAACTATCGACCCATCACAATTATTTCCAACTTTTTTAAGGTATCTGAAACTCTGATTTACGAAGCTCTTTTCTACCACGTGGAACTATCCATATGTGATGAATAGCACAGTTTTTATCCTGGTAGAACACTTGGATAGCGGGTGGTCAGGTTGATGTCGTCTATACAGATTTTTCCAAGGCTTTTGATCGCTTGGATCATAGCATTCTTCTGACTAATCTATCCAACATGAAATGGTTGAATGGTTAAATGGTTAAATCCCTTCTAATCACATTTTAATCTACATATTTAGTGGAAAAAGGATTCAACTCTGTCGTCCAGCTCCTCACAAAACAAAGGAACAAATTAGATGTATGCACCAAAGGAGACTTGCGCCTTCACCTGATCAACATTCGGCCGGTTATTCAGGCTTTGACTGCAGTCTACTAAGCGCAAGGAAGCCATTAAAAAGGTAAATAAATTGAATTGAAATTTATGAACATTTTGTAAAATTGGTTCAGGGTATTCTATGAGGCAACTTTTCCACTCTCATTCTACAATCTACAGATTAAATTTAGATATTTGTACACAGTTAAGATAAAAAAATGTCTTTGCTAAAGTAATCTTTTCATGGTTGTTGTACATGGTTAGCACCGTGAGTAGCTAAAACAAGGAAAATACCTTAAACTGTACCATTTACAGATATGTGAGGGTGTAATTTATTTCAAGGCCAAAAGGACAATACTCAAATTTCATCAAAATAGTAAGAGCAGTTTTTTGAGGGAACAGATTTTTTTTAACTTTAAAACAGGTTTACAAGGTACCCAAAATTTTAAATTGAGGTCAAACTCATGAGATGAGAAGAAGAATACTGAATACATCTACATTGGTTAATTATCTGTTGTATATAGTAATACATCATTTAACAGAATGTCAGTCTATTATTTTTACAACACGTTTCTTACATTTAAATGAGGGTATATCGAACTAAGAGAAGGAGGGCGACTTTTGAGAATAGAGAATCGAGTTGCCACCCGATCCCACTCTTCATTCTACTTCACATTTGCTGGAAATGTTTTCAAATTTTCTCCATTATTTGAGAAATGTTATACTTACTTTTTGTGTAAATTATTTACACTACATCTAAATGTATTTACTTTTACTTCACAACTTCAATCGATTAATAATTAACTTTTATGTATGTCTTTCTATACTTGTTTGTCTGGTAGAAAATCAAATATCGTTACTGACCATAAACCTTTCGACTTTTCTCACTTACGACCCAAATCAAAATTGACAATATGGCGGGTAAAATTGAAGAAGTACGATCGTAGTATTGAATATGGAAAAGATAAACTTAATTCAAATGCCAATGCACTTTCGCGTGTAGAAATTCACGAGAAAATAGTTTTCAACGAATTGTTGATAAAGTTGAATAGAAGCTGGAAAATATCCTTTCATATCATATTATCCACAAAAGAGGATTTACTCACGCTGTGGCTTCAATAAATCAATCCGTAACCGTAATCTGGAAGTTTACTAAGGACAATGTCACAAAAATTGATTTATTTCAACAATACAATATTCTGTATCTCTAAATATCAGATATAAATTCAATAAAACTATAAAAAATTGAGTATTGAGAACAATTCAGAATTAAAATTAATTAATTTGGTAGTTGAAAATGAGATCCATAGAAAAAATTAAATATTGTTAGAATATATTCTCTTCACTACAAGACATTGGAAATTGCTTCATTTTTCTAAATCTGCTGATTATAAACTAGAGTATCATTTCAACAAATTGACTATACATTGAAATGGAGGAATCAAATATTAAAACTGACATGAAAAATTGTCTTATTCACCACAAACAAGATCTAAGAGAAGTCTTCGAAGGCTTCTTACAAAGCTTGAGATCAAAAACACCAGCCACACTTGTGTCCACTTGACTTGAATACTGCCAAATCATCCAATCAATGGGTCCATCCGGGATTAATTATTTACAAGAAAAAATGTGCTACGGAATGTCAACTAAGCGCCGACCAATTTAGGACAACCCATGAATAACAATACTCAAATCTGAATCAATCGATTTGATTGCTCACTCGAAAGCCACTATCAACTTTGAATTTTGACTAGACAAAATACAAGAAATACGTATTAAAGTAATCGAAAGTCAACGCAATCTTCATTTCGAGAATATTTTTAGCATCCCCAGCACCTAGTCCATGAGCAACAGCTCTAGCTTCAACATTACCTCAAGATATTCGTATCTGTAACCATTGAAAATCTCGAAAAATGACAAATTACGTCGGTATATCTTAATGATTTTCCATAAGTAGATGTTAACACTTCATATCCCACCGTTCACAGCGTAGTTGCCTCGTATTCAGTTGTTGATTCGCTCTTATATTTATATCAACGATTCAGTAATTAAAAAATTTTCAAATTTCTGAATGTTGACTCAATCTATTATAGTCATAGAAAAAATAGCCTCCCATACAAATCATCAATCTAAATAAAAGGTACTCAGACATTGCAAGGTCCAAACTTTATGCTGGAGTGGTAGGAGTTCTTTCGCAGTATGTGGCTTAGGATTCTCGTGTTATAAGAGAACCTGCTTACTGTTAACTAAACCTGGTTATTTCTCTGATAAAACCTCATATAACCCCATCAGCTGTTGATATTCACAGCTCGATAATCTGGATTTAGTGAGAAGTATACTAAACCTTCATAATTTCACTAGATACAGAGCAAGATTTTCGCTCGAACCGAACTCTTTTTGCGACAAATTATGGTAATTGTTCTTTGCCTAACTACTGATTTTCCATATTAGATAGGGAAACGAGATGTTTATACACCTATACAGATCTTTTTGTATCTATGGTTGGTAAAAAAGGTAATGTAGTAGTATAATAATATATTGACATCTGTTATTTTATCTCAGCAACTTCTATTGTAACCTCATTTTACAATTTTTCATTATTACAACATCAATGAATTTCATAATAGTGTTTCATTATGTCTAGTACGTCCAGATGTGTTGACAGTTCTGATTTATGTTGTTATGTTTGTGGTATGTATCTCTCATGGTTATGGAGAAAAAATAATTAAAAAAAAGTTATTTGGAAAATAAAAAAAAAATTATAATTTAATGTTCATTTTCTCCAAAATTATTCATTTCTTATCATCATAATTTTTAGATAACGTGAATAATATCCATATAAAGCATTTGGTACAAGAAATTTTGATTTTGATTTTCAATCAAATGACATTAGTTTTAGTGCAATTTTTTTAGCTTCAAATATTTTACATCAGGTTTCACTGAAATTTCAGTCAAAATGGCATTTTCAGTAATCGTTTGAAAGGTCTTTTTCAGCTCTTTGAAAAGTAATCCATGATTTTTTGTTGAAAAATGTACTCTTTTCCCGTTATTTGATGTTAAATGCTCAATTACGTAAAACAAAAGCTATTCAAGTATTTATAACTTGCTTAGGTAGAGCATTAAGATCTTAAAACATAGCTAAATTCCTTTTGTTTTCTTATAACTTTTTTTATCACACTTTTCAATTGCGAATAACCCAAAAACTATTGATCTGGCGGCGAAAAAACTTTATATGACATTTTTTACTTCAAATTTACTGATCTTTCGATTCCTGGGGTTATTTTGGGTAAAAAGTCTTCCACTCCCAGGGGGTTGCACACTTCGGCACCATGTAGATTTTGCTTTTTGGATACACACGTATCATCTGTCAAAATTTCAAATAAATCGGTGCTGCATTACAGAATTCGGAGGGAAAATGCTTGAATACTTGGCCCATAAAAATCTTTCCTTTTGGCGCACGTCATTCAAGTCCATATGAATAATCGCTTTGCCCAGTTTCTAGTTCAAGATAAATATTTTAATGATTTGTAATATGGAAACAACCCCTGCTTGTAAATGGTAGAACTAAGTCAATCTCCCATAATCTATAAAACACTTTAATAGTTACGATTTTTCCGCCTTTCGCGCTGGAATGCAACTATTTCTATGTAACATTAATGTAGCTGACAAATTTCATTTTCAATTTTTTCAGATTTGAATTATCGATTATATGTCATCGGCACGCACACTTCATTTCGGAAAGTGCTCTACGTGAGCCTTATACAAACCAACATATAACTGGCAGATGAGAGAGATTAGTGTGATAAGCATAAATACAGGACAACTGGCTATCGTTGCATAAATTATTATTGCAGAAACATTATCTTCCAATTTCAATGTTAATATATTATGTACAGAATTGCGGATTATTTTTTATTTCTACCTACTCAAACGTTACACATGAAGTACAAGTCTTCATATACTTATAAAAGTTCATTCAGAGAACTGAAAAAACATAATACATAAATATAAATAAGTTCACAGTTTGAAATAATCTCTTTATACCGGAGCTAGAAGATAAAAGCACTTCATGAGAACGTCGAAGTTTCGATGGCTTCACCGCAATTTTTGTCTCTATTTGACAATGAATTCTACTTCTTAAATATAGTGACTTTTGATTTTGTTGTAGGTTATTCTATTTCGAAATCAGCTTTTATCTATTTTTGGTGTAAATTATCTACAAGAATCATATCCTTTTTAAGAACAAAAACAACAATATATGGCTTTAAATTTTATTTGTATTCATCGAAGTTTTGAGCAATGGTGTCAATATTTTTACAAAAGACGTAATATAATAAGTCTTCCTTATAAAAACATTCCTATTCTTTACAAGAGGAACAGTAAATATAAATTATCTATCAGTATAGTGTTTCGTTTTTCTTTCTTTCATTATTTTAATTTCGTAACACAATGTCATAAAAATAGAAGAAAGATGAATATACAAAAAATATTTTATTACCAAAAGTAAGGTATTATACAACTTTTTTCTCTACATAATCCCGTTATCGATTAAGGCATTTGTTATGTCCGTTTAGGGAAAAAATGAAAATCACTTGGTGCTAGATCGGAACTGTATGATGGGTGGTCGAACATGTCCCATCTTAATTGCTGATAGAGTCATTGGATTACATGAGCTATGTGGGAACGGGAAGAATAATTCCAGCAAGTTAAATTGCTTTTTAATTTATTCTGAATAGCTCTCAGTGAGCGTCGCAAAGTTTCACACGATGAAATTGCATTAATTGTTGTTCCAGGCTGCATATGCTATACAAGTAACACATTTTGTTGGACTCAAAACATTGTTGCAACTGTTACGGTTCGTTTGAATTTTGTGAGTCTGGTTAGAAAATTTGTGTGCATTCAATGTTGTGATAATCGTTTCGATTCGGGCGTATTATGTCACATCACAATGGATTTCAAAAAATCTTGTCCATCAGTATCGTAAAGCTCAAGAAGCTCCAGAGCTCCGACTTTCGTGGTTGCTAATCAACTTCGTTGGGAACCAGTTTTCGTTAACAATAAGGTAAAGGGCAGATCGTGAAACTTATAGTGCACTTTCGAGTTTCAATAACCGCTTAGTGAACTCGCTAACAACGTCGTCTGTAGCGACAATCTTGATTCCTGCTGCATTTTCCCCTTTGTCTTGCAAAATACAAATAACAGCTCACCATTTTCCACTTTCAGTATAATTAACTATGATTTATTAGTGTTGTTGGAAGGTTTCAAATTTTCTGCTTTTCCCGTCTCTAGGATATACGGTGTGTTGATAAAGTTAAAACTAAATCTTATAGCACAAAGTAGGGCAAAATGGAGGCCAAAAGTCAGTTACATACATGCAGGAGAAAGTAATAAAAGTGTGTTGGAACTGGTATTGACTCGCGCCAGTCAAGAATATGACTCAAATGTCAAAAACTATTTTATGTGAAATTTGAAGATTTTTGTATGGAACTGTTGATGAAACATACTTCTTTAATAAAATAAATTTCATACGCTGATTGATTATTTTAAATATTGTAGTATGATAGAAGCTTTTTCATAACAGGTTGTTTTAATTATTGACATTCTTGACGTGGCGATTTGGTGAAAATGACTTGAAGAAATAACGGAAACAATGAATTTCTCCTTTTTCAATAGTTACCAATCCTATTTCGAAGTCGCGGAAAACTCAAATTTATAAATTACGTACCAAACAATTTACATACAGAAAATACGTTGTCTCAAGACTTAGAAATTGAAATCCACCTACTACAATTTTATGTGAATACTCCAAAGAAAAATGTTCAGACTCAGTTGAGTCCAAATATATGAAACTTTCATTTATACAGAATAAGACACAGAATCTGTATCTGAATCGGTATCTTCAACCGGTAGTAGGCATATTGATAAAAGAGGCTGCCGAGGCTATACAGGTGATGAAATCATCTTTATACAAAAAACTAGAGCAACTGGCTCCAATAGAGGATTGCGTCAATCAAGATTAGTCAAAATATACCAAACTACAGTCTGCAATTATGATTAAGCACTGTGCACAAAGCAAATTAGTATTTATATTTGTTCAAATAGTGTTTTGAACAGTTTCAATGACTTTAGTTACTCAAAAATTCTCCAATTCATCAAGTAACTGAGGAAAAAATTTATAACAAAAACAAAATTAGCATTATTACTTTCCAGTACCACTTTTTTCTCTTAATACATAAATTACTATGGGATGGATTTTCATCAAATGAAACCATGATAACATTCTATTGGCTGTTTAGAATGAAAATTACTCCTCATTTCCAAAGAATAAGAATGAGTACCGACCAAAAATGTATTATTTCTTAGGAACAGAAAAAATTGAAAGTAAAGCTTATTGTTCCGACATCGACCACCATACTAATTGAAATAGATATTTAGAAGGTCCGATATAACACATCCCTCCATATTCTTTTATAGTTTGAAATATAAGTTGTTTTTTATTGGGGTTCTCTTGAGTTTACTGATTCCATCCCAAAGGAATAAATAGAAAGAAAAATGCTTTATTGTCAAAAAATTTTTACAATTAGTAGACGAAAACTGAATAACAAACAAAAAAATAACTAAATAGAGATACAAATAGGAAAAAATTTCGATATACAGGAGAAAACCACGATGAGTAACAAAATTATAAATAATATTAATAGGTAATAATTAAAATATTAGTCCGTAACAAAATTAAACCAGTACGCAGTATGCCCGAAATTGAATATTATTATTAGAATAGAAGCGTTTATAGAGTAAAAGGCACTTTCTAGTAAATATGTCTCCAAATTATTGCGGAATGCGGGAAATGATGATATCGACCTGATTTCAATTGGCAAGTGATTGTGCATTTTTTCGCATTTTAAAATATTGAGAGCTTTACCAATTCTGAACGTAGAGTAGGTAGGTAAAAGTCGTGCTCCGCGTTGCTAAGCTGCTATCTATTGTTGTTTGAGGATTCACTCAAATTGAGCCGCACCACAAGTACCCCAGAAGAAAAGGGCATATCGGCAACTCAATAAGGGTATAATAAATTGTTAATCGGATGGATAAGATTAGTTCTTTAGGAACTGATTTCAGCGCAAAACAGGAGGAATTCAATTTTTCAGATAAAGTGGCAATATCTAACTTCCATTTCAAGAAATTGTCCACAACAAGCCCTTGGTATTTTACAGATTCAACGACGTCAATGGTGTTGTCATTTAATAGCAAAGGATGCAAAGTATTTTTATATGATATTGAAACAGATAAGATTAGAATCGCACCATGATTTGAGGGTGATTAGGTCACTAGATATGGTCCTATGAAATGCCGTGAGATCAGGGCTGCTTCAAAAGAAACTAATGTTGTCTGCGAATAGACATATTTACCACTGATGTCCAGATAGGCGATGTCGATTATAAACGGAAGAAACAAAATAGGCCCTAGTATTGAGCCTTAGGGTACTCCAAATTCTATTGGCTTGCATGAAGACATCGTTGTATCCAACCCTACAAACTTACTTCTGTTGGTGAGGTATGACTTCAACCCTGGAACCGTAGTAATGTAATTTGTTGTAAGATAAAGATCGCATGTTCTTTGCAGATATACGTAAACCTTTCGTGGGCCAAGGTTTACTTTGCTTAGAATTAGATGCTAGACTAGTTAGTGTTTTCATAAATCTGGAAAATGCAAAGTCCATATCACCAGAGATCATGTTCCAGTCAATTGTTTGACAACGGTCCTTGAAGATTTGGAAACTTTTTTCCTAAAATATACAGCATAATTTTTAAGAAGCATTGCTAGTATAGGATTTCACCAAAAATTTTTTTAACACTGCTTTATAATCGGAAACACCTTAATTAAAGACAATACAATCGGTGGATTCTGGATCACACGATGATACGACATAGTCTATAGTACTAGAATTGGTCTGGTTAGTGCCGTTATATGCATGACCATACCAAAAGAATTGGAAATTGACTGAAGACATTTTGGATTAATCAAATTTGAAATCGCCACTCCAGTAGGGTCAGTAGTTTGTGACAGAAAGTATACATGTCAGCGTCAGGTGTTTCTTTGTATACTTTATATACTTGCGTATAATAATGTTTAATATGCACTCTTTGTTATATCGTACTATTATTGCCTTTCTTACGATTCTTAAAATCATACGTAAGTTGTTCATAAAGAAATACTATTGAAAATCATTTATTTTCACGTCAATTTGACAATGAGTAGAGTTGGTGAGGGATTCATTTAAAAGTTCAGACAAAAATTTTCCCATTTTTTTCTGTAATATTTATTTTATAAAAGTTTCGATGGCAATACTAAAAATGAGGGCTCCTCGTACACGACATTTTCTGCAACTAACATTGAACAAAATTTACTATTTCAACACTAGATTTACCTTAACGTCATAATATGATTGTAGAGATGATACTGAAACGGCTCTCCATTTATCATTTTAATATTATGAAGAAAAACAAATTTCTCCAATCAATCATCTTTATGAATATGGAAGTCGTTGAATATTCATTAAGGATGAAATTTTATAATAAAAGCTCAAATTAGATGAATTTAATGAAATTAAACACTCTTCAGGAAAATCTGTGCATAAAATAAAGTTTAATATTCGCTAATGGAACAGATTATATTTAAAATTAGAAATAACATTTTGATCATTTCGAAATTTTAACGTGGAAAAATATTTTAAATGAAATTCTGTATCTTTAAAAATTGCCATAATTGAACGAATTCAATTCATTCCATCAGAAAAACCGAAGTGAAATGAA
Source organism: Diorhabda elongata (assembly GCA_026230145.1). NCBI lineage: Eukaryota > Metazoa > Arthropoda > Insecta > Coleoptera > Chrysomelidae > Diorhabda > Diorhabda elongata. Next base: position 26,346,732 of record CM047933.1, on the reverse strand, counting down.
AAATTCTCTGCATAAATATTAGATAAGCTTGGCGAGTTTGGACGTCCTACTTAATAATGCAACGAATAGAATCGTCCATATTTAATTAACGAACGATCGATATAAATGGAAATTGAAATGAATGGTATCAATTTCTAAGTGTGAGTAAATTGAAATTTATACATTCGCGCCTACTTTAAATTTCCAAGAGAGTCTGGTAAGAGGAACATTATGATATTTTATTGTCTATAGTAACGTTATTTTATCTTATATTACATGGGAATACCTAACAAAATTTCCGAGTTGTAATCCTTTAAAATCAGAACAAAATATTTAGTATCATTTCTAAATTACACATTCGAGCATTATGAGTTTTCAATGGATGAGTATTTTTGACGAAATAAATAGTTCTGCACTATTATCAGCCAGAAGCGGTACATGCCTAATGGTATTTATTGAAAATACTCACAGGAGAATTAATAGACCAAATGCATGTCATGTTCAACAAGATATACGACCAAAGAAAAGTACCAGAGGAATGGAAAGTAAGCAGAACGATCCCCGTCTTTAAAAAAGGGGAAAAGAAAGATCCAAATAATTATAGAGGGATCAGCCTCCTAAGCACGACTTCAAAATTACTAACAAAAATTATTGCAGAAGAAATCTCAAGTAGCGGCATGAGCGAAGAACAACAGGGATTTAGACAAAATAGATCAACCATAGACGCTATATTCATCTTCAGACAGATTGCCGAAAAGGCCATAGAGTACAATAAAACCGCGTTTATGTGCTTCATAGACTTAACAAAAGCATTTGACAGGGTGAGATTACATGACACCATTGAGCTGCTAAAAGAACGAGGCGTAAACCAAAGGACAATAGACATCATGCCAGTATCAACAGGGATCAGACAAGGAGATAGTCTCAGCCCAATACTCTTCAACATTATAATGGACGAAATCATAAAAGAAGTCAAAACGGCAGGCAGAGGATACATAATGGGAAAACATGAGTTTAAGATAGTTTGCTACGCTGATGACGCAGTTGTGATATCCGAAGATGAGGATAATCTGCAAAAACTGCTACACAGATTTGAAACAGTTGCAGGAAAATTCAATATCGACACAAAAGACACAATCCTTGACAATAGCGAGAGAACCAAGAAGATGCAAACTGGCAATTCATAATAAAAGTGTAGAGCAGGTTATGTCTTTTAAATATTTAGGGGTTAACATCACGAGCAATAGGAACTTGAAACAAGAAGTCAAAACGCAAACAACAGCAGCATCTAGGATATCAGGATTCCTCCGAACCGTGATATGGAGGAATAAATTTTTAAGTATCGAAAGCAAAACACGGATATATAAAACTTGTGTCAGACCAGTAATGACATACGCCATAGAAACGAGGGCGGAGACTGCAACTACTAAGCGGATTCTTAGAACGACCGAGATGAAGACATTACGCTCAATCACAGGGAAAACATTAAGAGACAGAATAAGGAGCAATGAAATCAGAAGAATGTGTGACGTTCCGGATATAGTGAGATGGGCCAGAACTAGAAGAAGAGAATGGAGAGATCATGTCAATAGAATGGACGACGATCGACTGGCGAAAATCGCAAAGGAAGAGAGACCCAATACAAGTAGACCGCTTGGAAGACCACCAAAGCGCTGGTATGAGAGCTGGTCCTCGGAGTCACAACTTAGGCTGCCTCTTTGAGAACACAAGACATAGTCTTAAATTAAGAAGAAAAAAGAAGAAGAAGAAGACTCACAGGAGGTATTAAAAGACAATCAAACATTTCTAATTGAACTGCATACTGTTGAACATCGTGTTAGCTCAAAACTTATCGATTAAAAACAAAAAAAAAACTATAATAAATGTTGGAAGTGCGCACCTTACACTTGTACACATTTCCAGAGTCTACGGAGGATATTTCTTTGAATCCGGAAAGCATCCCAAGATTCTGCCCTGAAGCGTCACAAAGTTTATTCTATCGATCATTCCGTTCTTTGTGTTTACCTGTGTTGCATATACCAAACTTTTGGAATAAATCTAAAAAAATGAGTCCATTATATTTAAGTGGAATGGAGTTCCCGGACCAATATACCCATTAGGAAAAATGTTATTGAGATGATTTTTCACATTAAGGAAATGGGAAAGGGCTCTATCATGCATGAACCACATGTCTGTGCGAATGTTCAGGGAAATATCACATAACATAGGTGGGAAATCATTTCCCGACTTGATTGACCTTATTAACCTGCACTCTCGACAGGTTATGAAACTACGTGCATTCTTTCATACTAAATCGTAAGTTTCAACTCTTTACCGGATTATATTCAAAGCGGATAAGGATTATTAACCCCTCAATCTCGCACCATCAGAATCTGACAAATATAGTATTGGATACCGAGAAGTTGGAACAAAGCTGAGTAGTGCATGAGTCTTTCGCATAATAATAAAAATGAGTTAGCATCAAATCAATCACCTTCTCAATTTAACACATAGATTCTACACCGATAAACATATGGAGTTTGGACTATCTAAGTGCAAGACTGAACGGAAATGTGCAACTTCCCAATAGAGATATTGTACAGGCGATAGAAAACGGAGAAACCTATAAATACCTAGGATTTCAACAGGCTAAGTTACTGAAAAACAAGCAGGCAAAAGCTAGACTTACGCTATATTTGCACAACTTTATGTAACACTTCTTATTTATATTTCCTCACATTAAACAGTACCACCATTGACGTCGTTGAATCTGTAAAATTCTTAGAGCTTGTTGTGGACAATTCCTTGAAATGGAAGTTACATATTGCCACCTCATCTAGAACATTAAGGTCCTTCCTATCAACAGAAAATGGTCAAGGAATGACATAGAAAAGACAACAGCTTTTGGTAATCACCTGCTGAAAGTATTTTAATCAAATGAAGCAGGATTATGTTTTATAAAGAGATTATTGACTTTCTGGACACTCCTCTGCAAATAGACCATGAACAACTTAAATCCAAAGAAGACACCGGGATATGTTCTCGTGGCTGGTAAAAATACCACAAGAACAAGTCGAGGTCTCAAAATGCTGCAACAGATTTTCAATGTAGTTTTAAGGACTAGTGAAAAAAAAAAACAGAACAGTTAAAATCATATGGGCCATAAACTTGCTCCCTATAGGTAACCCGAAGGTAACCGAAAAGCTCCTTTTAACACGCCCAACAAAAAACTCATTCCAGATCATCAATTTGGCAGAATAGAGCGCAGATACATAGAATTGTTTCAAAATCTCCAGAATAATCTTGATCAAATAGAAATCTGGTTAAAAAAATTGCGCGTCAAAGCAAATGAAAACAAATCTGTTCATGTAACGTTCGCAATGAAGAAGATTGTCCACCACCACCACTTAACCTAACCTAACCAAAATATTTAGGCGTTCATCTTGACAGACGATGAACCTGGCAAAAGCATATATTCACCGAAAAGAAGCAACTGGGTCTTAAATTCAGGCATATCTACAGGTTAATTAGTAGAAACTGAAAATTCTCAAGCCAGTGTGGATGTATGGCATACAGTTATGGGGAACTGCGAGCAATTCCAGTATCCAGTATTTTACAACGCTTTCAAAACAAAATTTTACGATCCGTAGTCAACGCCTCCTGGTACGTTACATCATCATCAATAAAAAACGACCTACAAAAGCATTCAATACATATATGTAATACTCCTAAATGGACAGTTTCTATAAGTGGAAGGTGTTCCGACTAAGTGAAACAAATAGTGTATCGTTCTCTCTCACCTCCGAGTGCTGATATTTTAAAGAATTTTAAGGCATGCGCAGTATAGATAAAGTGTCGCGAACGAGAGAGAAAATAAATACTGTAACGTAAAGTAGAAACGTTTTTTCCGTAAGATCTTTCCATATAAGAGTATAACATATATTATGATCTAATTAGAGAAGAAATAAAACGTAACCTGTTTTTAGGTTAGGTTAATTGACATTTGACTTTGAAAATAATTTTGATAACGGAATATCACTCATATTCATACGTATACGAATGTTAGCTTATGTTTGTGTAAAGTTCGCATCAAACGGCTGCTAATATATCAATCAATTTCCAATTTGTGTGCAAAATTAGTTACAATTTTGTTTCAAAGATATAATCATAACTGACGACCTCAGCTTTGTATGGATTTAATTAGTTGGAGCATACCAGAGAGAACTTCATGAGAAATTATCAAATAATTGGGAACGTCGGTTTGAAAAACTACTTTTGTGGAAGATAAGAAGAGAGTTAAGAAGAGAGAATATGCTGTGTGATCAATTCTGTTATCCAATTTAAATAAACAATAATTAATAATGTTGTTCTATTATTTTTGTTTATACTCTAAACAGGTTTGCCATGTGAGAATGTAAATTTCAGTATGACTAGTATATTTATGTCTTCGCTTCCAATCTAGTATTTTTTTAGTGATTTCTAGTGGTTTGATTTAGGTTTCCTAAAATAATCCCTCCTAGTTCAAAGATAGGGTATAGACTTGAAAATCCATTGAGATAAAGGCAGTTCAACTGTCGTAATAATTAGCATTTGTCTTCTGATATACTTGTAAACCTTGATTAATATGTTCCATCCATATCTATGATCGATCTTTTTTTTTTGTTTTTATAAATTTCATAAATTAATGAATTGGAATTAAATAAATCATAGTTACACAAGAAATATTTTAAGTTTTTGTTTTTTTCCAACGGCAGCTCAAACTATTCCTGTCCATGTTACTTCTTATAATTTTCTCAAAGTATTTATTATTGTAAAGACGTCAACAGTCAATTTATTTGTTATTATTCTACTTAATAATTTTCATCGGCATGTTCAGGCTTTTCACGTCTTTCCTTGACAATTTTTGGAATACTCCTTTTGAATATCCCAATATGAGATAATAGCTTATTGATACTACGTGTCAATTTGCATTTGAAGTCGCCCAACCCAAGTAACATTTTAAGTGGAAATCACGTGAATGCCACTAATGGGAAAAATTTGGGGTGTGTACCAAATACCACGTGGTTACCACTAAATAGCCACGTAGCTACCACGGAAATGGGTAACACTTTTTGGATAACCATCATGTTACTTACCCCTTAACAAAACAGTCACTTATCTCCCCCGTATCATACGTTATCTCAGTCCCATTGCTTTAGAGTCATACATTTTCATGACTTTTATATCGATACAGATTTGAAATAATCAAAAATAGCTCATTGTTGATTGGAACATTGTGATTGTGATAAAATGAAAGTTACAACGATTGTCAATCTACTAACAAGTATTGACGTTTTAGCTCAAAACATAAGCAGCCTCTTCTCGATTTTTTTTTATTTAAAAAAATCTTGATTGATTCAATTTTTTATATATTGAACTGCCGAGATTTCTTTGATATTTTTGATTGGACAAAATTAATCAATAATGATTCATTAATAGTATTTACATAAGGAGTTTCGAAAGTGATACATTTAGCACTAGTTACTGTTTAGCACCAGCGTAGCGGCGAGTGCGAAATACAGTTTCCAATGGCATTCATTATTTTATTAGCAGTTATTAACTCATTAGTTGCAGGGTCATCTATGTACTGCTCAGCCACGGTAGAGGATTTCCATCCTCCGTGGCGTTTCAATGCAGCAAGATCTGCACTTACATCTTCTAAAAATTGTTGCAGAAGAACGCCAGTATTTTCCATTTCTATACCCTTATTCGCGTATTCTCTCTATCGTTCAATATCATATAAAACGTAAGAGAAAGAAGCTTTTCAATACATGTATGTTTTGTTATTTTTAGTACATGTGTGAAATAAGCTAATATTTTTAGTAAAAATGAGTGTGCAATATACCATTTTCATAAGTGCTCATAGGAAAATATATTTTACGTACAACTGAAGTTGAATAAAGTGATTTCACTGAAGTGATAAGCCACTTGGAAGTGATAGGTATCAGTGACCCAATATAATGCCGCCCCTATGGTTTGTCACTTTCAAATGTATAGATTGTAAATTCAAAATGGTGCATATACTGTTATTTTCGGTTGTGAATGTAGTTGTGCCGGTATTAATATGTCACACAACTTCAAGATTGTTCCGGCAAAGGAAAAAGAAAGGGGTATACTCTATTGCCATCCTACATCAACTGGAGCAGATCAAATTTGTTCGTTTTTCTCATTATTATACACATACAAATCAAAACCACATGATGTATATTTCAATGACTTTATATTAAAATCAATTTTCAATAAGACGTAGAAACCTTTTTTTGAATGGAGTATCTGCTACCAACAAGTTACCATAAAAGTGAATAAAACATTGTCGCAACTTCCATTACCACTTCATTCTAAAAATAACTTATAAACATAATAATTTATTATGTTGAAAATCTGAGCAAAGAACAGAGTCATAATATTCTCAGATCACCTCCTTACCATTGCATATTCAATCCCATAGAGTTGATATCGGCAAACGTGAAATCAGAATTACGAAAATGTAATCAGTCTCCAGAACTTGGTGAAGAGGTTGGATTACTCGTAATAAGGAAATGAGTATTACAACCCATCATAATTCAATCAAATAATGACTCTAGTTCGGACGATTATGAATACCATGATTATCAATAAATATACTTGGGAAATAATTTATTCTCGTTCATGTTTTTTGCTTTGAAATTCCGTTTTCCAGAAAAAAAAACGGATAGGGTACAAAAAAAGCTCAGTTCACGTTTGGTACACTGTTTAAGCCTAACGCCCTTACAGGCAGATTTATTTCACTCGTCTATTAAGTTAACAAGGTATCACAATAAGTTCCAAGTAGGACTACAATTAAATGCATCTAGACAGATGCATTATTTAGACAAATAACGGCGTATAATGCCATCCAATTAATAATGATTCGATTGCCTTTTAATGTATACATATTTCTAAAAGTAGATACAAAATTGGCGGCAAAGGCTTACATAATCTGCAATTGATATTGGAGGAACTATACTTGGGAACCGTAATATACGGCATTTCATTAATTATTATTTGAGCAGTCGTAAAACGTTGCTTTCAATGGTCTAAGCTGTACGCTTATCGAATGCAGTACACACGATATATGGTATTAGGCTGTAAAAGGGTGAAGATTTCAGTGCTCGGATCAACTTATGAGATCTCGAACACAATGGACCGCGAATTCATAACTAATTTAGTAAACATATTCAAAATATTCGTTAAATAAGTTGAATATTTCATGAACAAAACGAAGAATAGTTATTGAAATTATATTAGAATGTTCGTTCGTTAATGTTTTACTCTACTGCGTCTCTACTCCACATCATCAACGTGCAGATAGTAGAGCTTGGCGCCAACTGCAAACACACTCGCTTTCAAATGATGTAAACAGTGTTTTTATAACAAATATATCCATTTATGTGGTATATTGTTAAGTTTCAACAATCAATCGATCGAAATTCTTAAATTTTCTGCATACATGTCGCAGACGTCTTCAAAGACATTCTTTAGCCATGGTTGATCATTGTTATTTCGTGCAAATATCAAATCGACGCAAGCAACTCCACTGTCTGGCCTAGATCAGTTTGATAATTTCATATCTTTTTGGGTATTTCTTTTGCAATAATGGGTATTTTGTTTCTGCATAGAATAAATTTCAGTTCATTAGATGATAGCAATTACTTCAACGAGATATTGCTATTAATTGACTGACCATCATAGAAAAATGAACCAGCGGTTAATGACATCAGTAGAAAATTGTTACCGTTTTAGTAATTTTAGTTTCCACAGAAATTATTGAGAATGACCTAAAAACAATAAATTATTGCCCGGGACCTATGCAACGTTACTACAGATGATTTGGATCAATCAATGAAATGTCAATAGATTCATGTGATCACTGAAATTGCTTGAATTGATGAATAGTCTTCACGGAAAATGTTGAAAGACAAATTTAACATGCAGAAAATGTGTGCCAAATTGGTACCTTAAATTCACACGTTTGGAAAAAGCTTGCTGGAAGTTGGTATTTATAATTATAATATCATTCAGAATGATCCAAATTCAGTGGAAAAGGTAAAACCATAGTGGATTTCTTCTTTCAGCTTGTACAAGCTATTGGAGTGTAAACGACACGCGTATTGGGGAAGCTGCCAGAAAAAGACTTTTCTAGTATTGGTTTAAACGAAGTTTTTTCGTTGCAGAGATGGAGAGGCGTATATAATGAATATTATAATATATTCCACACCATTAGTGTTAACATTTATGAGGTATACATCGTATATAAGTTATAAAGGCTCTCTAGATTTCCTTATCCTAGTTCTCAGTTCTTGGTGATTTTAGATCAGTGAAGATTTGTGAAGAGATTTAAAATGATCCAAATTCAGTGGAAAAGGTAGAACCATCGTGAGTTTCTTAGTTTATTCAAGCTAACGGAGTGTAAAAGGCACGCATATCGAAGAAATTGACAGAAGAAGACTATGTTTGTGCGTTGTAGGGATAGAAGAGGCGTATATAATTTTTTATTTAATTATTATAAAATATTTCACAGTGTTAGTCTAATTATACACATACACTTCGTATATAAGATTTAAAGTCTCTCTAGTTTCTTTCTCCTAGTTTTCAGCTCTAGGAGATTTTAGATGAGTGACTGCTGATGATGATATTTAAAAATTTAGTGAAGAAAGTTAAACCATCGTTGATTTTTTCTTTCTGAGATTGTTCAAGCAGAGAAAGTGTAAACGACACTCGTATCGAATAAATTGACAGAAAAAACTTCAGTTTGGTAGGATTAGAAAGGTTTTGTTATTTTCGAGGTGCTTCCGAGACCAAACGATCAATTCTGATGTTCACTGTCAACAGTTAATGAAACTAGATAAAGCAATCAAAAAAAAACCGGACAGAATTGTCAAATCGGAAAGGTTTATTGTTCCACCATCACAATGAAAGGCCTGACACTTCTATGGGAACTCGTGGGAAATTATTGGAGCTTGGCTGGGAAGTGATGTCACATCCCCCATACAGCCCTGATCTGGCACCATCTGATTACTAGTTATTTTAAGAAATTCTTTTAATGGTCAAACTCTTACCAATAACCATGACCTTCAATCGCACCTGGTTTAAGTTTTTGCTGATAAGGACCAGAAATTTCATGAGCGCGGTGTCATGAAGCTAAAGGTTATTAAGCAAAGTGGAAAATGTATAATTAATTAACAACTTTTTCGTCAATCCATATAATATTATATACTCCTCTTACAAAAGTTTCGTCACAATGATGTCGGCTGACACAGAAAACTACTTGGTGACTTAGTTAAACTTAAAAGAATAGAATTGGGAGAAAATAACAAACGATAACTATGTGAAAAGAGGATACTGGACTAGAAATTTGATAAATTCGGAAAGATATAACTACCTACCTATAGTAATGGCAAAGAGTTTTCTGACCTGCTCAAGGAATTATTTCGAATTATGATGAAATAAAACAACTCATTGATTCGAAAAATTTATTTAATTGAGAAATCACACATATATTACTCATATATCTGAACGATATAAGGAAATATAATTCGGTATTTAGATTATCATTCAATGCATTTAAAGATATTAATTAAACAACTATATATAATACAGCACTTCAATTCATTCCGAGCCATTAAAGACACAGTTACTCACAATATACTTATAAATAGAAATTCTGAAATAATTTATGTAAAAAATATGTAAGAAAATTTGTTTGAAATTTAAGAAATTTTAGTTACAATATGCTAAAAAGTTATTTGAGAGCTGAAATAATTGAGGAATTCTCACATGAAATTGAGCTTATTTACATTCGCTTTTCTTCTAATCAACTTTTTAGTTGTATATCTATCATTAGAATTCAATTGGTATGTTAGTCATTCTCATATCATGATTTTAATCAGATTGTTTCTTTACAATTGATTGAATATAGTGCAATATAGTTAATCGGCAGTTTCTTTCGATAAACACCTCCAATCAAACGTGTCTAGAGTTGAGTTATATGCATATTTATATAGATAAAATAAAAATATTCAATCCCTATTAAAAAACGTACTCTTATTCTACTCCCCATTCTTTCATAATAGTTTCACCCCCATTATTTCCTCATCCTGTATCTAGGTTGTCCCTCCATCTCTTTCGTGGTCGATTGCGTGTCTCAATTGGAGATTTTATTCCTGCTATCATCTGTCATTCAACTAAGATGTTGTTTTCATTGTTTCTTACGCTGCTACCAATTCATTTATGTTATCTAAATACTTGATCTTCTGATGGTCTGATGTTTACGCTTCTTTCTCTAGTAGTATACTCCCGAGATCCGCGTGAAAATTTCCATTTTTGTGGTTTCTAGGAGTTGCTTCGTTTCTGTCGTTGTTGTATACGTCTGATTGGTAATCTGTAAATTCGTCCTTTTGTTTCTTATCGTAGTTGTTTTTTTTTCGCCATGCTACTTTTTGAAGACATGGCGCGACCTTATTTACATGGCTACTTGTCCTTTCCATAAGTCTCCATAACTAGTCAAATCAATTCTAAGATACTCAAATTCCATTTCATATTGTAATATTCGCTATTATGGTTCTAGTTTGCATGTAATGGGCTCTTTTGATGTTGTCATACATATGAAATTTTAGTTGAGGATTATGGCGTCATCGGCAGAGGAGAGGATTTTGATTTCCATTTCACTCGTTTATTTACGTTTTATAATTCAATATTCAGTTGTAGCCAGTTAGCGGGGTAAAATAATGATTTTTTCCTAATTTCCAATGGAGTTCATCTATCTAAATGGGATAAACATATATTTAAAAGCATTTATAAAAATAATAAATTTAGAAAATGAGGTATCTACGCCTAGGGCAGATCAAACAAAATTGTCAGTAAAGGTTTTTATAATCTGCAATTAATATTCGAATAACTATACCGTGGTATATAAGAAATAGAGCCTGTAGATTTTACTAAAAAGAAAAGTTTAATATAAAAGTATCTCTTCATACTACGAAGTATTGATTGATTTTTCGATCGTAGACTGCTTTACTTGCTTGCAATAAAAGTAATATATAATCATTTTTCATTCAATTTGAAGATACATAAAACAACTCTCCCAATGAATAATTATGTTATTCTCCATTTTATATACTAGGTTACATTGTTTGATGATTTTAAATTCTTAAGCTAGTTTTCATTCGTGCTTTGATAATCCATTGAATATTATTTTAATAGGGCATAATTATACCAATTTATAATAAATAATATGGATAATGTCAGTAGAGACGATTTTGATAATACTCCTCCAGAGATATCGAAAAAAGCAGCTAAAGTAACTTTAGATTTATTGCTAGAGATTTCAAGAAAAAAATATGAATTAGCATACGAGAAATCTATGGAATGGAGAAGAAATACAAAAACGAAATCTTTTCCGCAAACTGTACTTTTGAAATCCCTTGAAGAGTTGTCGAAAATTTTAAGGACGTCTACACTTTGGTCACAATATTCAATGTTGCGAAGTACTATCAGTATATAAAATAACATTGATATATATCCACGTATCAGAAATCAAAAAATCAGACATATTGACAGCAGACCAATTGCAGAGATTTTTAAACAAAGTTTTAAACAAGGAATATCTACTAATAAAGTTGAATTTATTTAGAAGGAACTATTTTTGGAATTTAATTTCATTCTTTTCTTGAATTTACATAGATTTGTCTAGTGGGTTTTTTAGTAGATAAAAATAATTAAATAGTCATTAAAAATTCTATTTATGGTAGATAGATTTTTGTACTTTTAACCAATACATTTAAATTAATATACATTTAAATTAATGGTCCGCTTGGAACTCAGTACGCCCGAGTTCAGAACTCTCGGGTGGCACAAACTTTTTTGAAAATTTCCAATTTTGGTTTCTTTATTTGCAGACAGCAGTAGCTATAGGCGTAGCAGAAGCATGTCGTAGAGAGAAGTTGTGGAAGTTAAGAATCGATAAATTAGAGGTTTTAAATTCAGCTTCACTTGTGAAATTATATAACACGAAAACAAAAAAGACAAGAACGTTCCCTGTAACGCCAGAAAAAGTTTCTTTTCAAATTACCAATACGGAAAATGTACCAAACAGATAGTTGGCATTAACAAATTCGATAGTATGGCTAAGACAATGGCAATTAGAAAGCCCCCATCTTTAGAAGTTCTTCGGCAACAATTATAAAAAATGCAGGAGAGAGATTATAGCCTTGAAGCGCCATGGAGGTTGGCAATCCAGTACAGTAATAGAAGGATATGACGAAAGTCTAATAAAAATAAAATTGGAGCTGCTAATGAAATCTTCAACTCTATTGAAAAACCACTTGAATCCTTCACTGAAATAGAGGGAATATTATTTAACCGTTAAGAGGATACTTTAGTATTATTTTGATTTCACTAATCATAAAAATGAACATTCAGTTCCATTACTTTAAATATTACAATTTGTGAAGTTGTAGAAGAAGTATAATGTGCAGCGTGTAACAAACTTCCACACTCGTGAGAAAACTTGACCATCCCCCACTTGTTGCACAATATACTTTTTCTACAACTTCACAAATTGAAATAATAATAGTAATGAAACTTAATATTTATTTTTATGATTAGTAAAACGAAAATAATAATAAAGTATCACTTGCTGCACATTATAGTATCGATGTACACGAGTTAGGTTACTGGATATAAACACGAACATGAGCAAAGCGGGTAGTATGTAGTAACTCAAAATTGATCATTAATTTTTTTAATCTTCTAGGATAAATGAGATTAGTGAGGTTTCTCTCATACCAATAAAAATTGAAAACTCTTTATACTTTCTCAGTTTAGCTGACTTATTTCAAACTTTTAACAATTGGTTCTTATTTTCGTTATATTCTGGAAATTTCTTTTCAATATTACGGTATCATAATATTGAGCATTGATGAAAGCCTACATTGATTTTTTCCTTATATCGTTTTGAAAAACATATCAGTTATATTTACAATATATTTCAGATGATATGTTCGAATTACGTGAATTTCATGCAAGTGACTTTATTATCTAAACTTATGCGATTTTGTGTGTCAATACAAAATATATAATTTATGTAAACGTTTTTACATTAAATATCAGTACAACTTTAGGTTACCAAAAAGATAAATTCTTCAACAACAGTATACTTAAACAGCTAATTTTCACATCACATCTACATAATAAAACTTGTATCTGAGTAATTCAGACAATAATCAGACATAAACATACGGGTAATAATTAAATAACGTTTTTCATGTATGTAACATCATATTTTCCATGCAGTTACAAACAAATATGTACGTGTGTGAATTATTCGATCGATTTATTCGGAAAGAGACAAGAAACTGATGAAGTTATAAACAGTTTACACAATAATAAAAAACCTTGTGGCGATTGAAATTACCAGTTTTATTTCTAGTACAGTTTTTAACATAGAATCTTTAGATACTAGGAATGAAAAAAAAATCGATCTATGCCTACATATTTTTTATAAATTGGTAATTTAGTGAGTTATCCAAGATTGTTTTCGATTCTTTAATATGAATTCATATGTTTCTTGCAAAAAGGGTTCATAGCTATCCTCGGATATGCAAAATCAGGAAGAAGCATTCAGAATCCTTTTTATTATTCGATTTTTTCTGTCTGTGGGTCGGTGAAATTTGGGTTGTAGATTTAGGACCGCTGCGAGATAAGATTCTAGTATTCCATTTCCATATTCGTGCAATTCCATATATATGGCGAAAATTATTCATCTATTACCGTCGCAAATCTAAAATATAAGGATGAAATTTTTGTATACAAGGCATAACAACTCACACAAAGTAGATGCATATAAGGATGATAAGGGCAATTTACATCTTTACCAAGCTGCATCCCTGAGGAATATGATTCTCAAAATAGAGCCCGGAATTAAAAAAAAAATAATTTCTCCACAATCCTTGAACTTGAAAATACCAAATACACTGTTTTAGACTGTAACGAACAGTAGTAACATTAAGTAGAAGGCGATCTTTGGGGGGTTGATTAGGGGTGACTAAAATTTAAAGTTCCACAGATTTCATTTATTTAGCAGTTGATTTGGAAGATTTCATTTTAATACCATGGTGAATTCAATTGCAATTATTTTTCTTTTGTTATTCCTCATAAAATTTGTTATTTTCAGCAATGTTATTTGAAAAGTTACAAAAAAGTCAAGAGTTAGTTATGAATTTGATGATAAGATAGAGTTATTTTTTAGAGATGCTTATTGAGAAAAAAATTATATACATGGATGAAGAATCGAGTTTGAAGAAAATGATTAACCTTTCATTAGTCGCGCGTGTATCTACGAGATACATGGCTAACTTTTTGCTAAATATTTATTTATGTAATAGCTCTAGAAAATGGAGATTTGCAGTAGTTCTCGGCAGATGTATCTCGAAGCCTTTCCTAGAAGTACAATCGGCTGATTTCACTTTTACAGCCCCTGGCCACCCTAAACTCGTCCGACCGCCGGATTTGTATCTGCTAGATACAGCGCGACCAAAAGCGGCAGTTTATATTCAGATTTAGTTGGGATAAGTTCTTGTTCATTTCGACGTATTGTAATTATTCAAACGTAAATTTTATTGTTTTTAAGTGTTTATTTGTTTATACAAAAAATGAAACATTAGTTTCATATGTCTCGAAAAAAGGAAAAACCGTAGTCCTTATTTCCAGTTTGCATGTGGCGTCGAACGATGTGAAGATGCTTCAAAAAAGCCAGAAATAATATCATTTTATAACTACACAAAATCCGGCGTTGATGTGGTCGACAAGCTTTGCGCTACTTATAATGTTGCTAGATCAACTAAGAGGTGGCCTATGGTAATTTTTTACCATTTACTGAACGTAGCTGGAATCAACTCGCGGGTGATATTTCTTGGAAACGTTTGTGACAAGAAGAGAATATTTGAAAAAATTATGACTACCCTTGCTAGACGAACAACTAAAAGTGAGGGCCCAAATAAAAAGTCTTCCACGACAAACCAAAGATTTGCTCAAAAATTACAAAACCTTGGAAGCACAACAAGAAGTTCAAGAGGCAACACCTGGACCAAGTAAAAGAAAGCGATGCGAACAATGCTATGTAGAAAATAAGAAAACGTCAGTGTCTGCATATTGTTGTAAAAAATGTGGAAATCATTTATGTATAAACTTCATACAAATATGATTTGTAATAAATGTTATAATAAAGAAATTGAAGAGGGTGATTACTCCGATTAATTTTATAAGTTTGTAAAATATTTTGAATAAATAATGTAACTTTAAACCTAGTTCTGTCGATAACCTAATTAAAATTTTACACATTTTACATATAAAATAATTATTTTTTTTTACTGTTTAATGTTAAATTGGAAGTGGAGAAAAGAAGGATTCATATAAAATTTACTGTAATAATATATTAAAAATAATAATAACAAAAAATATGTATTTGATATATGTATCTGCTAGGTACAACGCGACCAAATACGTTAGAAATACCCGCGCGCCTAATGGAAGGTTAAGTACCCTCTACCTTCCCTCCTTCTTAATGCCAATATAGCTTACAAAGACATATGCTAAGTAAAGTGAATACATTAAAGAATAGATAAATGGAATTGTTAAACTTTGTTGGTTCATTTAAGTTTTCTACTATTAAAATTGCGAGAGGAGAAACTGCTATCGAATATAAAAGTACAGATTAATAAAAATTGTGATAATTAAAATTACTCTTAAAGTGTACATTTGGCTTGAAATTGAATTATTGATTACGATTCATTTTGGTAAAAATCCTAAATATGGAGGTGAGCCTCCTAAAGATAGAAAATTTGGAATATAAAATATAAAAGAATAATTCAATCAATTTATTTGCATTTATTGAGTTGAAAAGTTGGTTCAAGTTGAAAAAATTTAACTTTTTAAAAAAAATAACAATATTTGGAGTATTAAAAAGATAAATAATGGAATATACCAATAAAATTAATTTTGATTTCAATATTCCAGCTAACATTAACCAATATGGTTAATGGAAGAATATGTTATAATTTTTCGTAGGTTTGTTTGATTTAATCAAAAAATACCTTCTACAATAGTAGAAGTAATACATAATTACAATTGTTAAAACTTGTTTTATTCTTAAGTTGTATATAACTACAATAATTGGGGCTAATTTTTGTAACGATGATATTATTTATTAAATTTGAACCTCATATTACTTCTAGAAACTGAGAGTGAAAGGGGGCAACTCCTAATTTAGTTAATAATACTGAATTAAGGATTATTATTAATCAAGTATCAGAATTATTGGGAATACAATCTGAAGAAATTAATGATTTAATTACAGCAAATGAAATAATAGTAGAGGCTAATGTTAGGGTAATAAAGTATTTTAGTGAGGAAAAATATTTTCATTAGATTTTATTAAGGGGATAATTCTTAAAAGGTTGATTTCTAGCGCAATCCATTTATTAAATCATGAATAAGCTGAAATTGAAATAAAAGTTCTGATTAGTATTGAATTGAAGAATATGATTTAATATAATATAATTATTAAAAAGAAATGAGATCTTTATACATGGGGTATGAACCTAGTAGCTTAAATTCAGCTTACCTTTTTTACACTTCAATATAAGATGTATATTAACTTTTGATGTAAAAAAATAGTTTAATCTATTAAGTGTAATTTAAAGGGGGTATTGATGAAGGTGGATTACATATAATTAATTCTATCAAAATTACCCTTTTTCCATGAACATCATCATTTTTTAATAAATGAGTTTTTAACTAAACATGATATTTTGCATTACCAAAAATATTAATAGAAAAAGAGATTCTATTTAGGGAAAAAATGTTTGTTTTTCGTGCAATTTTGCAGCATTTTGTGCATTTTTTGCACATTTTTTAGAACAGAATTTTGTGTACTTTTTTTGTAAATTTCTTTGGACTAATGGCAAATGTCCATCAGTCGTGGGAATTTTCTTGGAAAATTTCATATAGGTTTTTCTTATTATTTTCTGGAAAACCATACCTTCGATTATGAAACTAATAAAGTTTTAAAAATTACAGAAAAAAATACATCATATCATTTTTTACATACCTTTAATATGTTTTCTCCAATTTCATTCCGGAGCGTCAGATCTTCAATTAGAAAATTGATATGATTTTCGGAATCATCAAAAGAAAATACATGATAACAAATGATCTTTCCAATATATCCACTATATATCCATATTTTTCATTTTGGGTAGAAAACAAAAAAAATTTTAGAAAATTTCGGATATGCTTTGGTGAACAATTCGAAGTTTTCGATATATCAACAGATGTCGATGGCTAACAGTTTCAAGCTATTAATCAGACCTGTCATTTGTTAAAGTTTTTTCATTGAAAAACCAAAATAAATAAGAAGATAAAAAATTATGAACAAAAAAATTGTTATTTAATGTATCAACAATAAAATACAGGTAGAAAGACTGACCCGAAAAGGTCGGCGGTCGTCACAATTTCAAACTCACTAGGCAACCGCGAAAATCTTCTCCCAATTTTTTTGTGGATTCCAGATAATATCAATTAAGACATATGTCAACGGCAGACGTGTGAAACAATAAAAAAAATACAATTATAAAAATAAAGGGGGTTTTTTGTAACCGCGCCATCCCAGACAGAACTACGTTTTGATACTTAACAATAATTAAATCAATCATATAAAAAATTGAGGTTTAATACGAGTACCAGCAATGAACATCAATTTTAAATAAAATAGACTTTGAGTGATGGCAACGGCCTTATTGCTGTAGACGAGATCAATTTAAACCTAGATTTTTATTTTTAATCAATCGCTAGTATTCATTAGAGAGATAAAGTGTTACAACTTCATCTACTTGTCTCGTTTCAGATTTATTATATTCAAACCTTAAAGTGCAATGAATTGATAATTATAATTTTGAAGCTATTGTGCACATATTTATAAAATTATTTGACGTTCGTTTGTTAATAATTACATATATACAATTCGATTCAGACTTATTTATGAAGTGGGAATCGTGGACGACAAAACATTCCCAAAGAAAAATTGTTTTGCTTTTTTAAATTAATTTTCTTTAACACTAAATTATTCATATTTAAAAGGCTCCTTCAAAATAATCACAACTAATATTAGACTCATTCACAAATGTTCACCTTGGTTCTAAGGATTTCAGTTTACTTTAGTTAGCCACGTGATAAATGGATCGGTTTTTTTTAAGGGGCGTAAGTCCAAGAAAGTAAGCGGAAAATTGAAAAAAAAACTGTTTATATCAAAGTATTTCACTTGAAATATTTTTAAAAAATGTCAACATGTAAAGAAATTCAATTTACAACAGGATTCATAGTTCACACTTGTATCTTTACCTATAATTTAGTTACATAATCCTTTTGCAAGATGAAAAACTATCAAATTTCAAGTAAAAACTGTTAGTTTTATCATAAGACAATATTTACAATCTACTAAAAAGATAGTAAAATTATTTAAATTAGTTTAAAAAACACGAAAAAATAATCAAATATGTAGATTTGATTCTGATATTTCTGATTCAAGGGTTCTTGATGGTTTCTTTAAACTAGAAATAGCTGGTAATCTCTTGAGGTCTGTCATCAGTTGACCAGTCACAAATTTCTTCGATAAATCCTTGATGCTCGACTAGAATGTAGGCTCTCAGTTTGTTAACATATTCCATCTTTGCAGTTTTCATTGGCACTCGACCTTGGTAAGCCTTAACCAAACGTGGGAAGACATCACAGACAGAGACAACACATCCTTTTAACTTAGATTTATAAACGAACATAGAGAGAGAACTGATCTGAAAGTACATTCTATCCTTCTTGTCTGTATTTTTTCTTTTTGTTTCTTGTGATGTTCACGATTTTTTACAAAACCTATATTGCCAGTCATGTTTCTTTAAAGCCTGAACAAAAATTTTAGGAATAGATACAATTTTCATGTAATCAAATGCTAACTACAAAATATGTTTTTCATCTTCACCTTCTTGTGACTGTAAATGCTGCAGTGCTGAGTAAAACTTTTTACTTCTTGATTTATGTACCATAAGCTTTACAACTGCCGCTCATTTAGCTACACTATATAAAGTAAGTCTCTTAATTTTCACATTAAGCTCTTCACACTTACCACATACATCAAATTGTGGCGGTCAAATGGATAATTGAAATTGTCTCTATAATATTGCCAATAAAATGATTTGCTTACTATAATAGGCATAATGTGAAGGTGTTTTTGCTTGAACAACTTCCACATTGTTCTATATTTATTTTATTATTTAGATCAGGTGATAAATAGTAGCTTTTCTTATCCTTGTAATGAGTCCAGAAATCAAACAACAGAATCCATGGAGGACGTAGACTTACGCCTTTTTAAATAAAAGTCTTTTGGACTTGGGCCCTTCTAAAATAAACCAAAAAATCAAAATGCTGCTTTGACCTATTTCTACTCGTGATAAAATCGCTTTTTTAACAAAAATTGATATATTCTGATGTTTAAGAAAAAACAATTAATCATACAGACATAATTTTTTTAAATGGTTCACATAGCCTTTTGAATATGAATTTCAGTTTATTATAGTTGTTTTTTCCATGTATTTTACGATGGGAAAGCTGCTAGAATAGTGTGCAAAAAATAAAAAAATATAAATAATGGCAACATATACAGTGCGGACAAAATATATAATACTAATTCATTTCATACTTATTTGGAAAAATACAGAGTTTTAAATAATGATGGTAATTTTGAGCAATTTTCAAGTTTATACTGTTCACTTCGTATCGCATTTCTACGTAAAAATGTCAAAATGATATCTGGATCTGCATTTTGGTGTCATATTTATGAATTATGCAGTATATATTCCCGTAAATTGATCATGAAAGAGCTTTCAAAATATAATGGATATTTGATGTGAAATATTTTTTTATTTTCCAATTAAATTTCAGGCTCTATTCATATTAAACTCAACATTGACAAATTTGATATTTATATAATTCAATATCCCACCCTACCAAATTCATTATAATATCTATAGTTTTAATATACGAATAAAAAGTAACTGTCCATTGAATCATTGTTAGTTACATTCAAATTCGTGGAATATAATTAAATTTTACGAAAATTATTGGGCCATCGATGAATTTCCAAATGTTATATAGAAACATTACATTTTGATTAAGACCGAGTTCGATCAAACCTTCAAATTGCTATTTTATACCGATTTTCATAGAAACAAAAAACCTATAATCAAGACAAATCAACACAAAAAGTGAACATAAATTTTTCATATTTTTTTCTCACAATTGTTTTTTGATCTAACGGGTAATAAATTATTTATGGCGGCAAATGCCACACGTCTGGTGGTGTAATCTTTCAAACATGAATTAGTGTTACCAACAGACCACCTACGTTACGATGTATCTGTTCTATAGGAAGAAAATAGAAATATCTCTGGAATAACGTTATTCTCACACGCACTTTCTTGTAAGAATTGACTCCAGTTTTGGTAAATTTCTATAGTGGGTTGATGCCCCTGATAACAGTTTCTTTTTAACAGCTGACTGGACGATGCATAATATTTTGACGAATATTTAACGTTAATTTCAACATGGAATAAATCTTCCACATTATTGAGCATTGATAACTTTTTATCATAACATCTGAACACCAAGCTATGAATTCTTCATATTCTTTTTCAATTGTTTTTTGATTAAACAGGTGATAAATTATTTATAGCGGCGAAGGTCATGTCTGGTGGTGTAAACATCCTACGTTACGATGTAATTTTTCTAATGTATATTTTTCATAATGTTTCTATGGGAGAATAATGTGGATGCAAGCCTAAACAGAGATAATAACATCTAACACTCGTAATAGAAAATCATTTCGGCCATTCGCGCTACGTCCTCGTTTCCAAAGCTGGAACTCTTGCTGGAATGAAAAGCCTTCTGTTATGTAGGTGTGGTGTAAATATCCTACGTTACGATGTAAGTTTCCTAATGTATATTTTTAATATTTTTTTATGGATAAATGATGTGTATACAAACCGAAACAGAGGAAATAGCATTAAATACTCATATTAGAATGTCATTTCAACATATATTCCTTGTAACTCTTGCTGAGATGAAAAGCCTTTTGTTATTTGTATTTTGATATACTATTATTTATTGGAATGAATACTCAAAATACATAAATTCGGTTTCAATGGGCATTCGAACTCTGATATGATCTTAAATTTCTAGGACAAGAAAAATCTTTGGAAACGTGTCAATGCAACACTAAAGTAGACTAACTTAAATATATTTTTTTTTCATACTGTACTGTGAAGTCGACAGTACTAATTTGAGCTCGGAAATGGCACTTTACGGTATGTTTCTACTTTACAGTACTCCCAATTCCGTTTGGAATAATAAAAAATAAAAAATCAATTGACATCAATATTTCAAGTTTCATTCTAATTTGTCAATATGTCTGCCTTTGTTTACAATGTAACCTTAGTAATTGTTAATTTCTATTTTTTTTAAATGATAAGATAATAATTCATAGAGCTATTTTTCAGTGAAATTGTCAAATATGACTTTTAATATTTTAAATAATTTTTCTTTTCATTTAAAACCGAAAACATATTTCGATATACATCCGTGAAGTTATTCTTGACTCGGCTCCTTCGTCGCCTCGTCTATAATGCCGTACTCAATCACCTCCCGGTGATTGAGTAATTATTCCGAGCTTTCTGAGATTAAAAATTCGATATTCAAAATAACGTGTGATGAAAATATTGATTATAGTTACTATAGGGATTTTTCATTAATTTTAGTTAGATTATGAATGACGTTGATTTTGTATAGGTTAGATAAGATAAGGTTAGATTGGTTCGGATATAAATGACAATAAAATTTGTAGGTAAGTGAAGTTGAACTTTATAAGTTAGATGAAGTTAGTTGGTTGTTATGGACGTTGAATTTTTATAAAATTTGTTTTTTCAGAATCTAAAAGATATGCATAAATTACACTAAGATGAAATCAGCCCCTCATCATAGACATGAGTCGATAATGATCATCTATCAGGATTATAATCTGGTATCACTCTTTTGGGAGGTTATACGATTGATAATTGAGTTTTTCGACTGACCAATAAACTTTTTATCAAAATTTAAACAAGGTATACTATGTTAGGCAATGTATTGATTGGCGTTTTCTCTTTTATTTTAGTAAAAATAGATTGAATGTTGAGGGTTTGACTGTACGCTATCTCAATAATATTGTGTTGCTCAAAGATTCCAGAAAGTTTGGGAGTAACTGATTATATATATATGGTGAAGGTGTATAAATACATGAAATAGAAATGTTAGAAAGGACGTTTGAAAATGAAGATTCAATGTTTATGACATTGTCAGATGTAATCTACAAAATTCGTTTCGAAAGATATGAATTTTCATAAGAAAGTTTGTAAAGTATTTTGAGACACTTTTCATGAAATATTAGATCAGAAATTCCGAGGACTTCATTTTTCATCTGTTTGATTGAATTAATTTTAATGTTAGGTGGGTGATATGTATGATAATTGATAGAACTGTATGTAAGGCTAAAAAAACTCTAGTTAATGAGATAAATATTATTTAGAACGATATAATATATACAGTATTCGTTCATATTGATGGAGATGAACTTTTTCATCCACTAATTTTACAAATATGAGTATGACACAAAATGATGGATCACATTATAAGCTTTCTCTTGCCTTGAATATTTGAGATCATATCAATGTTCGAATATTTATTCTAATAAATAATAGTAAAGGAGTAACGAATCTGAAATGATTTTCTATTACGAGTGTTGGATGTTATTATCTCTGTTTCGGCTTGCATCCACATTATTCTCCCATAGAAAACTTATGAAAAATATACATTCGAAAAATTACATCGTAGCATAGGATGTTTGTTGGTAATTTATCACCTGTTTAATCAAAATACAATTGAAAAAGAATATGAAAAATTCATAGCTTGGTGTTCAGATGTTATGTTAAAAAGTTATCAATGCTCAATAATGTGAAAGATTTATTCTATGTTAAAGTTAACGTTAAATATTCGTCAAAATATTATACATCGTCCAGCCAGCTGTTAAAAAGGAACTGTTATCAGGGGCATCAACCCACTACATAAAATTACTAAAAATGGAGTCAATTATTATAAGAAAATTCGTGGAAATGGAGATGGAGTCATCTGAAAACTCGTACGGATGTGCATAATACAAGAAATAAAAACGAAAAAGCCAGATACTTCAGTTACTGTGAGTAATTGATATATAATGAACAAAATCGAATATCGTGTTGCCAATGACGGTGTTCCGCTTCATTCAATACTATACTTAAATGAAATGAGATTTTAATTAGTTTCCTAGAAAGATTTAACCAATAAAAGGAAAATATATCACAATCTTTTGTGAAGTAACAAGGCTTAGGTTATTTGGCTGACAAAGATATATAAATCTCTTATTTTTCTGTTGTCTTCTCTCATAACCTCATTTTTTCACCTCTAAACGGGGCTCATCAATATACATTATCTTCGACATTGAATCTCTGTTATACTCCGTGAATAATCGAATGATAGTCCAGTCATTTTAGGTTTTATCTGCGGAAAAATTCGTAGTAAGCTGAATCTTTGTATACGCCTTTATTAATCTGTTGTAAGGAATAATGAAAAACATCGATATCATGCCTGTTAATAAGTTAAAATAAGTTTTTCGCAAATTTATCGGTCAATAGCCAATAGCTATTATTAGTTCCTAGTGAAATTATCTACAAAAAATGTTTTCTGCGTTTTTCTATTAAATGAACCGTTTTCGGAGTAGATCGCTCAGACAGCGACTATATAATGACGATGGCCTCGTTTCCTCACCACCACCGAGGTAGAATTCAAGGCAAGTTTTGTTTTAAATGGTTTCATCGTACGCGTAATCCATGATATTTGATACTAAATAGACAATTTTTTATTCGAATTTAGTATAATATTTAGTATACTTCAGTATATATTTTAGTATATATTTTTTCATTCATTATCGATTTCTACAGTTTCTCTATCAGTAATAGTTGCTGACAAAACGTCCAGTAGACTCATATAGAGATTTACCACATCATTTGTTGACCTTGCGCTTAAGCATGACTGGCCATGTCAATGTCAATCCAATTTTTTTGCATCCACATTCGCTGCTACAAGCTAATGTACAGTCACATAAATAAGATGGTGTTCAGTAGGTCATAGAATCCAAGCCAAGTATCCCAAATTATTCTCAATACATCCGCTGTTTATCTGCTGAAGAAGTTAGATAAAGGGAATTTCACAGTTGTACTATGTCTTGTTACAGTATCTGTAATTATCTATCGATTGTTCTGAGTTCCAGCGTTCACAATGACATCCCGAGAGCAATTTTCTTGTTGGAATATTCATGACAAATTGTTTAGATCTGGTGTTTTCTCTCACATCTTCATGACTTTCAATTTCCCTCGCAAAAAAGCTAAAATATCAACACATCATGACATCTAGAAACAGAATATTTTTCTAGCAATACTTGTTGAGGCAATCAGTCGAATGTATTTCTTCACAACATTGTTTTTCGTAAATAAATGATGTAGATCGATCAAGTATTTGTGTGCATGTATCATTAATTATTAAAACTTTTTGATAGCAGAAAACGAGTGAACTAACATATTCATCATTCTAGTTCAGTAGAAAATTATTTCTCAAGTGGCGCAGTCCGACAAGCAGTAGCAGATGTGGAGGGACGGGTCTCGCATCAATGGATTACAGAACATCTTCTGATTCTCTACAAGTCCCAGATTCGATCTTCAAAATATTGCTCCCACATTTGGAGCTCGGCTTCCAAACATATCCTGAAGATGCTCGACCCAAGACAGAAGAGTTCGACTTATAAACAATCAAGAGTTGACCAGAAGTTTGGATAGCATAGAGCATAGACGAAATGTCGCCAACCTGATCAAGGTGAATGCGTTTCCGAGCTGTCCAACATATTCCTGTCTAGAGCAGTTTTTGCAAGACCTACTCGATAGGCAGACGTAGATTATGAACACAGACTCCTCCTGAAGACACACAATTTATCGGCACTCATTTCTTTGGAGGAGTGCAAGCCCTTGGAATCAGCTACCAAGGCACGTCTTTCTAGAGCACTACAACTTGACATCTCCGCACGGCAGGCACTACTCGAATTGCTTGAATGTAATAGGGTTTACCCACTTGTGCTTGATTTTTCCAGTGAGGGTAATTTTGATAAGTTCTTAATCCTCTCTAAGATAAGTATATTGAAAAACAATACAAATTAAGCCTTGGTGTACAGTATATAATACCGTATGTGAGTCTAGTCGCTTTCTAAGAGGTCTTCTCTGAAAACAATTTATTTTACATTTTTTGTAGATAATTCTATCAGAAACAATTTTTATAACTGATATTGACCTACGAGCAATAGATCGTGACCTCTCGACCTCCATAACTTTTTTAGCCGTCACGATATAGTTCTCTATTTCTTACATCTTCCTTACAACACCGTAATAAAAATGTATACAAAAATTCAGCTCACTAGTAATTTTTCCGAAGATAAAACCGAAAATAACAGGACTATAGTGGATTCATTTTAATAGTATATTAGTTTTATCCGCGCTTATACCTTGCGAGTAAATTCTTTCGTATATTTCTTTATGATAAAATTAATTTATGATTGAGGATTATTTTTTTTCATATAACAATTTTCTCATATGAAAAGTTTCATTCTAACAGTTTTCCATAGTTACTTGAGACGTTAATGCGAAGCATTTGAAATGAAAATGGTTTTTGGTTCCAAGCTACATTTTTTGTTAAAATCATACATTTTTGTCAAATATTGAACAGTGGGGAAGATTTAAAAATATTATTGATATAAATAAATCTTGTACGAACAAAACCACCACAACTTTAAACTTCTGTACAAAGTATCAGAATGTTAATTATTTAAACAAAACAAATACTTGTAGTTTTGTTATTAAGAAATTACAGTTATATCACAAAAACAAAAAGGAGAACTTTTATAGCATTATTCATTATACATTCTTGACCTTTTTCCATGCCATTATCAATTTTCAGAAATAGTCACTGCCAGATAACAATATGAAACTGTTTTTAAGCAAAAAACAAAATTTTTTAACTCCTTCCAACCCTGAATTCCTCTATTTCTATTTCTCTGTTCTTATCTGGATCATACTTATATTTGGCTATGTATACAGAGTTTTATGTTTGGAACCCCTTAATTATCTCGGAAACGGCTTATACGATTTTTTATAAATTTTTGGGCGCAAGGGTCTTGTAATACAACCCTTATTATGGTGGTAAATACATTGTTGTCAGATATTTCCTTTTCCCTTTGTTATTTCGAATAGATCACCCCATATATTTTGTGATTTTAGAAATACTCCATATTTTTCATCCAATGTTCCCTATATCTCAAAGTCTCAATATCTGAAAAAGAACGGAATGATATATAAATGATATTAGAATATGATAAGTGTAGAAGACAACAAGAGACGTGTAATATCTTAGATAATTTATATCCTAACCGAAATCTCATAACAAGATCTACCGTCAGTAAATTAGTAAAAAAGCTTAACGAAACTGGTGCTGTAAAATATTCATCCAAATCAAGGCGCAGAAAAGCTGCATCAACTAAGTACCAGACATATTTTCAGGGAACTTGATTTGATTTGATTTCGCAAACACCTGTAATAAAAATTTTACGTGATAATAAATTCCATCCACACAAAGGAACGTTGCTTCAAGAGTTGTCAGGTGTCGATTTTAATAGACGTGAAGAGTTTGCAGACCTAATGAAGGAAAAATGGTATGTTTTACGATGAGGTTACTCTTTGTATCAATGAGAATGTGAATCAGCATAATTGTAGATACTGGTCACGTAACAATCCTCGTTGGATGCGTGAATCTCACACCCAATGTCCCGACAAACTGAATGTATGGGTTGGAATAATCGGCGATAAAACAATTGGTTCCTTTTTCATTGAGGGAAACTTAAATGATGCGGCGTATTAAGTTTTATTGGAAAACAGTATTATACTTGAGTTGGCTCCGATATAAACTTTTTCGCTTATTTACTAACAGTAGATCTTGTTAGGTTAGAATAAAAATTATTAAAGATTTTACACGTTTCTTGTTGACTTCTACGCCTATCACCATATCCCAATGTCATTAAAATAACAAATCGTTCTTTTCAAGATAATCGATCCATCGTGACTTTCAATGAACTTAAATGATAATAATTTATTGAAACGTCAAATTTGTTATTGTAGTAGTCATAGTCACCTAAATGTATTATTTCAACTTGGTGGAGATACTGTAAAGGTAGCTATAACTCCGAAATTTATAAAAATCGTTCAAGCCGTTTCCGAGATAATTAAAGCGTTCTATACATAAAAGTAACTCCCTATATTTGAATGTTATTCATATGAAATAGAGTTATTATCAACACCTACTTTCTTTATATCGGAAAATATTATTCTTATTTCTAAATAATATGGAAAGGAGACGCAAATTCATCATTCATCCGTAAAAACAGTAAATTTAATTTTTTTTTTCAAGTACATTTCACATAATTGTATGTTATTTTTTCACAGATTCAATGAGAAATCATCATTGCTTCGTTTTCTGTGAAAATAATGAATATTGAGTTGCACAAATCGACAATCCATTGTTTTTCAAGTTTTTTTGATGTAATTAGGGCTAATATCGTCAATTTTCAGAAAAACTATATGAAATGAAGTTTAAAAAAGAGCCGAAACTTCCTAAAAATGCGAGTACCGTTTCACGAGATGCTTAAAATATATGAAACAAAATCTGTTAGTCATATTTAAGCAACTTAAGAAATCTTCAAAAATTTCAAATTACATGAAAATATTAGAATATTGCTACCGCTCAGATATAATGCAAAGGCCACATTATTCTTTGATGAAGCCAATTAATAAAAAATAATTGTTTTTTTCGTATAAGAAACTGGGATTTGTAATGTTCTTGAAACAAAATTTTCAAAACAGAAGAATATATCAACATTTGAGAGCAATTCATCCTGAAATTTGATTACAAATGTAGAATCTTTTTTCCGTAAAATCTCAATATCTGAAGGAAAATTCTATCAAAAGCGTTTTTTGCAATCCATAAGGTTGAGAAAATAAGCAATTCGAGAATGCTTTTACTCTCCTCATCTTCTACTCTTAACCCAATTTTTTCATTTTATCTCCCTATTCCACAATTATCTGAATTCAAAAAATATTATTTTTCACTTATTTAATACAAGTGTATAGTATTACTACTATTTTCTGTATATATACCTACAACAACAACAGTTCAGTCAATCCAATTTCAATCAGAAAGTTGTGGTGGTTGCATTAAAAAAAATAAAATTCAATAAATCTGGGTATATCAAAAACAATAATTGACCTATATCATATCACAAAAAAATAATTTCTATTAGAAACCAACCATATACCTAAAATACAAATAAGGACAGATAAAGAAACTCACAATGTCGTGGTTGAATGTTGATACGTCGTTTATTGATAACTGCTGTAAATATATTAAGTTAAATGAGGATACCAACGTATACTAAGATTGATTTACAGTTCAGGCAGATATGTGCTTAGAAATAAAAATTCAATTGCAAATAGACATCTAACCTATTGTTAGCCAAAAAATTTTAATGTCTGTAATGAATAAATAACGAAAATATATTCTTAATAACAATAACATTTGCTCTTGAAGAAATTAATAAGTTTCTGTTGCAAGCTCCAGACGAACATTATATCATGCATAAGGTATGACAGCAAAAAATTTTAATGTAAGCTTAGATAATATTTGTAACATCTTTCAGGTCGTAATCGTAGGAATTATATAAAATGGAATGTAACGATATTAATAATACTGGAAATGTTTTAATTATCATAGTTCCTGAAAGAAAAACTCATAT
The DNA here is from genome assembly GCA_026230145.1 of Diorhabda elongata. Classification (NCBI taxonomy): domain Eukaryota; kingdom Metazoa; phylum Arthropoda; class Insecta; order Coleoptera; family Chrysomelidae; genus Diorhabda; species Diorhabda elongata. Next base: position 26,317,643 of record CM047933.1, on the reverse strand, counting down.
TCAACGTCGATTTACTAATATTGGTGAAATATCTGACAATGGATTATACTTGTTAAACAATTATAAAAAATATGAAAACCAACGACCCACAAATGTCAAAATGGATCATTTCTTTATGCAATATAAAAATGGAAAATGCAAAAATCAAGTTATCGCAAAATATTTGAATTTACCTAATCCAAAAAATTACACTGGGCATACATTCCGACGCTCTTCGGCGTCTCTATTAAAGGTGGGCACGGTGGGAGGAAATCCAACATAGTTGCGGAGGGTTACGTAGACGTAAAAAACAAAATGGATTCCGCAATAAACATTTCAACAACTAGTTCGACTTTTAGTAACATTGTGAATATTCACGATTTTACCAACAATCCAATAAGTAATAATACAACTATAGACGATGTTATTTCTTTGAACTCTTTAAATGTTGCCAATTCAAGTACCAATACTGATGTAACTTCTTCTTCACTTCAAGTTAATAATGCTCACAGTTGTATTTTCAATATTACTATTATAAATTAAAAGTTGATAAGAGTTTTGTCGAATTTTTTCAAGTCCGCGGACGTAGAAAAAAACTTGTATTGAAACTTGTATGAGTAAATTAACTTTTTTTTACTCGTAGGAATGGCCGTGCGATGAAACCGTCCTACTCGTGAAAAAAAGTATTATTTCCTCCACTTTTTACATAAATCTCTATTTGTTGTATATGCTAATTTCTTGACATCTTAAAGAATTTTTATCAAATGTTTTGTTCGTTGTATTTTCACATCCTTATTTTAGAATAAACGAGAGACTAATTGTTGTGTTTACTTTGTATCATATGTTCAGTCTTTTTTCACTACTATTTACTACTACCTATCAAATTTTTGAATTTACAATAATAAGAATGAGAATTGAAAAAAAATTCTCTCTCTAAAACCACGCAAGTTTCCCATTGCATACTATATCAAAGGCACGTTAAGGGTCAGAGGTGATAACGAGTGGTTCTAAATGTTTAATTTTTTAATTTATTAACTTTTCATTCGTCGCCCTATTTAATGAAATTGGCTACATCACTTGACATATTTTCCCATGTATAAATAGATTTCAATTTCTCGAGAAGTTGTTTTTGACCACAGTGACCTAATATTGAGTCTCTATGAAACTCTTTAAAAAGTTTCAACTTTTTTTTCTTTATCGCCTAGACTTGATACAATTTTTCCTTATTTATCATCACTAGCTATTCAATTTAGCTAAGGCATAACTGATCGAGAAGTTTCTTTCAAAAATATTTTCGTTTTTATACTTCACTGTTATAGAAAGTATCAATACTTCTAAGGTATCTGAATTTCTATATACTTTTTGTTGTAGGGACTTTATTTGGGCGTCTTTGTATTAATCTTGACTTAGAAAAAGGAAAAAGTGGTAATGAGAATTTGACGTGTATTCTAAGAAATTTCTTCAAGATTATTCATACTAATCCGCGACAAGGCGTCAGCTATGACATTATCATATCATTTGTTGCGTTTAATTTGGAAATCGTATTCTTCCGAGTCAAGGCGTAATCTGGTCAGTTTCAATGAAGGATCTTCCTTTGAAAATAGAAAAGCGGATGGTCTGTGACCATAGAGATAACAACGAAAGAACTTACGCAATGGATTACTATCAGTTCTTTGAGAACTATTAGCTCAAGGCCCCCATACACTACGGGTAAACACGACAATCTTAACCGAACAGTTGAAATTTAGCGTACAAAATTGCTAGTTTATGGGTCAATCACGACGATGTTAGCCGATGTTCTTCATCTCAGACATGACCTGAGATTTTACCCGTACAGGCTAAAGTGTTCGTGCGAATCTGCTAGTGAATTTGGTATTCAGTCAAATCCGTCGTAAAAAAACATAGACGTTCTGCAAAATGGCCGATACAAGAATGTGGAATAAGGATTCTACTTTTGAATTTTTTGAGTTATCTCATTTTTTGTGTAGAAGCATATAACCAGATGCTGATTTTCAAATTAAAAACTTAATACATCTTCTAATCTTGCATATATTTAACAATAAATAATTACTCAGCCAGATGAAGTATAATCCAAATTACAATAGTTCAAAACGTGAAAAGTTGATCAGGTTTTTAAAAAAACGTTTCAATTAGAGGAGACCTAATATCCAGATAATTTATTGAAAAACTATAGGAAAAATACAGGGTGAGTCGGGAGGAGCGCAACAAACTCTAGGAGTGTATACGTGAAATATATTGTATATACGTGTATACAAATTGAGAAATAATCACATAAAAATTTCCTTAATTATAGCGTTCTTTCAACAAATGTTCAAAAATACTGCCATTGACTTCTAAACATTTTCTGCTTCGTCTACGAAGAGCATTTGTTGGTCTCCCAATTGATTCATTTCTTTCTTATTTAATATGGGCTGCAGTATTAGAACATACCGTGTGTCCACTTTCATTTTGTAGACTTCATTTCTCATCCAGCCCCATAAACAAAAATCCAGGGGTGTGAGGTCTGGAGATCTTGCAGGCCAATTAATGGGACCTCCACGACCAATCCAACGACCTGGAAAACGTTCGTTCAAACGTTGCTTGAACTAACGGGCGACATGTGCAGGAATTCCATCGTGCTGATAATACATCTGTGTTCTAATATTTACAGGTACATCCTCTAGTAGATCTTGTAATTTATTTTGTAAAAAATTTAGGTAGTTGACTCCTGTGAGACGTTTCTCCAAACTGAAAGGACCAATTAAATAACGGTCAACCATACCACACCACACGTTTACAGAAAACCGATGTTGAAAATTGCTTTCGACTGTTGCGTGGGGATTTTCGTCCGACCATACATGATAGTTATGAGTATTATTAATACCATCACGGGTAAAAGTAGCTTCATCCGTAAAGAGTATACTCGATACAACACGATGATTATTATTTATCCACCGACAAAACTCCATACGGTTAGCGTAATCATCTGGTTGTAGGTGCTGTACTCTCTGTACGTGATAAGGATATAAGCCTTGTTCGTGGAGTGTCTTTATCCCCATTTTTTGTGGAATTCCCAATTGAGTGGCAGTTCTCCGTGAGCTAGTAGTTGCATCTTCTTCTACTACATGCAGAATATATTTTACTTCTACCAAACCTTGTCGAGTAGGGCGTTCAGATGATATGTTAGCACCGGGAAGCTTACCAATCTCGCAGAATTTGTTAAAAACTCTAATAAATACGTTTTTATCAGGATGTCTTTGGTGTGGAAAACGTTGACGATATTCTTCGGCAACAACTGTGTCATTTCCATTACAGAATCCATAAGCAAACACCATATTTGCATATTCTAAATTTGAATAAGTATCTGGCATTTTGCAACACTAACAATCACCGAGAAATCATCAAAACGTCAGAATTATCAAATTCCTTCGAGCCTCGAACATGGCATACTTTGATAATGTTGACATTCAGATATAAGTGGAAAGTTAGATTAAAATTTTTAATTACTCCATAACTTGAAAACAAATATGAAAATTGAATAAGAACATATGAGTTTTTTATATTATTTTCACGTGTCTCATACACTCCTAGAATTTGGTGCGCTCCTCCCGACTCACCCTGTATATGTATGGATGAAAATTGTATAGTCCATTTTATATTTCAAGATAGTTACAACTGAACAATGTCAATTGAACGCTATTGAAACCTTTTCGATGTAAATGCAAGAGGAATATGTCAATTTGATTGTCTCTAAAAATATAATATGCTAATACTGTAATGTAATAACCAGTTTTTGTATTGTTGAAAGAAAAATTTGTTTCCGGTATCATATTTCCAAGGGAAGTGCCCCTCGCGTATTTATTTCTTCCATAATTTATCATGGGATGGGAAAAAGCAATGCTTTCCGTTGATTGAACGGATATCAGATTGATATGGGTTAATTAATCGGAAAGACATTAGATTGAAACACGGAGAAGTTATGAGGATTATTCGTATGCAATTTCCGGATACGAATAATGCAGAGGAAATCTGAATAAAAATTTTTTCATATATATATCCACATGCTGTTAAAACAAGGCAAACATTATATATTGCAATTAGATTTCCTGAGGATGAGCTAGCTGTCTCAAAATATCATTATGAGAAATTTTATGAGAATTTTTGTGTTACATTCTGTTTTTTCCTATTATCCCTTACGCTCCACGCTGTCACAATCGTGGAAGTCTTATCGAAAGGCTATATAAAGCTCTTAATTGCTTTTACTCTGTTGACCCCTATACGACACATCTGTGCTACACCGATTTTAACAGGTTAAAACAAAAAATTTATATTTGTCTTGTGATTGAAGGTCATAGTAACGAATTTCGTTCTCTTCTCAATGTTTGAGTCTAGATTTTACAATAAAAATGATAAAAATTCTCTGAAGTTAGGTTTTAATGTTGTTGTTTGGAATGAGTATAATATTTGTAACGTCTAGGAGCGAACGTATACAAAATGGAGAAAAATGAGAGTACCTTACGCTGGTATAATTTTATTACAGGAACTAAGCAAACTATAAACTTAGATGAGATTTCTGCATATCCAGATAAAATCTACGATCTGCTTGACGAAATTGGATCCGATTTTGAGGTCGACAGTGATAACAATGACGATATTTTTGAACCTCTAACAGTTGTTTCTGAAAACTCGGACGGAGTAGAGTCTGAAGGAAGTAGCAACGATGAAAAGCAAGGTCCGTCGAGTGTCAGTAAAAAACCTCTTCATCGGATTTGAAATAGAAGGGAAAGACTCGCCAAAAAATATCACAAATAACAATGTAGCCGAAGTTTTGTGTCCTTGGGGTTACTTCAGCAAATACTTAAATAACGATTTTTCCGAAGTTGAAGCAGAACTGAAATCTAGATATATCATTTACAGCAAACTGGCAGAGAGTAAAAAATCCAAAAATTACTCTAAAAGAGATCTATGAACTTCGTTCAAATTTTCAAGTAGTAGATAACCTGCGGTCTCCGAAGATATCAAAAAACTGAATCGCCTATGGAAAATTAAACCGATGATTTATCAAGTCAGATACACATGTAAAGATATTGTCACGCCAATTAGGGGATCTTTCTCAACTGATGAGCAAATGTTCCCATTTTTAGGACGCTGTCCAATGCGACAGTTTGTGAAGAACAAACCAAGACCTATTGGGCCTTCACAACTTTGTTCTAACAACGTCAGATGGTCTGATACTAGATTTTGAGATTTATCACTGATCCTTGACATCACTGAAAAATAAAGAGCTCGTTTTAAGGCCATCAGTCGTTTTGCGTTTAGTGAAATTTCTGCCACAAGGAAGCTCAGCTCAGATAATTTTCAACATTACCTTTGCTTGATGAATTATTGAAGTTAAAAGTAGAAGGTACAGGGACGATAATGTCTAACAGAATTAAAAGATTCACAGATAAAAAGAGGACAGGTAGAGGAGTATGTCAGAAGTAACAAAAAAATATGTGCTACAAAATGGAATAATGATAAATCCGTTATTACAAAGTTTCTACGGCCTTTGGAATAGCTCCTGAACAAAAAGTTAGGCAGTGGGATAAAAATACGAAAAAACATGTTGAAATATCTTGTTCGAATATATTTGAAAAATTTTTATGAGAAAATGGGCGGAGTCGATATTTATGACCAAATGACTGGATGTTACAGAACCCGAAAATGGACTCTTAAAACAATTCTTTATTTATATAATATATGCATAGTTAATAGCTGGATGGAATATAGAAATGATTTCGTATCCAATATATTCAAGTCCAAAGATATCATGGATTTTTTAAAATCTCGTTTAAGTTTAGGAGAGTTTCTAGTTTGTGGCACAAAAAAAGGGAAAGATAAGTGAAGAAACTGATGTAGGAGAAGAAAAACCTTCCACTTCTTTGTGAAAACAAGAGATTTGATGGCTTCAATCATTGACCACTTCATAAGAAGCAAAAAAACCCCAACATGTGTCGTCCCGAATCTTGTTAAAGTCGGTCAAGAATAAAGTGTGATAAGTGTAAGATTTGTTTGTGTTTAAACATAGATGAAAACTGTTTTGTTGAATTTCACTGTGAACAACTATTTTATAAAAAATATATTAGTTAAGTACAAAATTTGACTTCAAACACAGTTGTGCTGGTAGTATGTTCACTCCCATATAACACAATTGTGATAGTCCCTAAAATTCCCGAAATTGTCATTTGAAAGATATGAAAAAAATTGATCTTACTTATAAAAAAATTCAGTTTCAGAAGCGTAAGGGTTATATTATGTGGAAGTATTTTATTGGATAAAAAATTAAATAATTGTATGGAAACAGCATTGCAAATCAATGGTTTTGGAATGCATGCACAATAGCATGAAAAGTACTAAACCGTACAAAGAAAAACTTAGAGATATAAAGCTGGTTTAGTGATGATTCTATTGGCAGCTGTTCATTTGATGAAAAAACATCACGTCACTAATAAATATGAAGAGAATGTACATTGTGTGGAAACAACTAATGGAATAATTATAAAATCATTGGAACAGGTCAAGGTATATACTTGAGTTTAAAATTGAGTTTTGTTCAATCCTAAGTCGGTATTGTTATCGAACCTAACCACTTAAAAACATTGATCTTTCTGATAGTTTGTAATAACCCGAATTAAAATTTTGAAGATGATATTAGTTCACACTTTTGATTTACCTTCGCAAAGTCATCATATTTCCAAACTGAATATCAGTATCTGCATGACTATACCTACTACCTAGCAACCATGAAAAATTGGAACAGGAGACGATATTCGTAGCCAAAATGAGTGAAATTAGCAAGAATGATGACGGAAGTGACTGATCTACCATGCAGCTGTGACCACAGGGAAGTCACTATTTACTCTATTCTCATAGAGACTTGTAAAGACGGTTGTTGGGCTTGAGTTTCTAGGTTCTTTGTTCGTATCTACTTGATCTAAACAGGATAGAGCAATCCCTTATTATATTCCCATGGTAGAGTCGAAATCTTGTAAAAAAATTAATTGAGTACTAGGAATACTATCAAATACTATAAATACTATCGAATGCTATTACGATTACCTAATATAAATAATATTTTGACCTTTTATTCTCAATATATTTTGAAGGAAGATAATTATACATAATTCTTATATTATGTAGTATATGAAATTAATAGTGAAATGAAAACGCTCTCAAAAATATACAGGTTGATTCATTTAATTTACTTATACAATAACGACGAGGCATCCTGGTCATATAATTCATATAATTTAAAAGTTGACGTATCTCAGCGTTTTTAATAATTCTCTAAAAATGTTTCCCACACTATATGGTCTTCAATTCAATATTAAAATTGAGCAAGAAACAAATTTCGTTTGAAATCGGATGATGAATAATTCATGTATCCACACTTCAACAGAAAATGCATATATATATTCATAAGTCATAGGTAAAGTATTTTATATATAAAAGGTATCTTGTCTATCCCCAGAGAGTCAGTTGTCCTTGTCAGTTTGATTGCAGTTTTTTTACAGAGTATCATATTTCACTCGTGGAATTTGTTGAAATTTCTCTTGAAAAAAGGTGATACTGTTCAGTGTAATAGCAATGAATGGAAAGCATTATGACATTTTGATATTTGCTTCCTTCTCACTTGAAAAACGATTAAATCCTACTTAGAAGAAAAAATTCAGACATAATAATATTCAATTTAATCTAGTTGGTAATGTTCATTATATGCCTAATTAATACAGACTGGGTTTTATAGATTGAACGCCTCAATTATCTTGGAAACGTCTTGTACTTGTTATTCAAATGGATCAACCTTTATATTTCTCTCGCTTATTTTTCATTCTATGGTCCCTATGCCTGAATCCCATAATTTCTGTGTAATAGTGACATTTGCGTTATCTTCCCCGAAGTTAAAATAAAACATTCAAGTGACTATGACTCCGACAATAGCAAATTATTATTTTTGATGAAGTTTATTGAAAGTCACAATGGATCGTTTATTTGAGAAAGAACGAATTGATATTTTAATGATTCAACAATTTGATAATTTATATCCTAAACGAAATCCCCAAAGATCTACTGTCAGTGAATTAGTAGAATAGTTGAACGAAACTGGTGTAGTCAAATATACTAGACAAATATACAGGGAACTTGATATTTCACAAACACCTGTAATGAAAATTTCACGTGATGATAAATTCCACTTAGACTTATTGGATTTTCGAGTAAATTAGAAAAAAAATATTATTATGTGCTTTCCAGAAGATGGATTACCACAGAGATAAAAATAATTGAACATTCAAGGATGTTGCAAAATGTATTGCAATAATAATATATTTAAACGTCAAATTTGTTATTGTATACGGAACGAATTTCTTAAGGATCTCTGAAAATACAAAATATATTGGGTGATATATTCGAAATACCAAAGGAAAAAGTAAAGATCTGACAACAATGTAGATACCACCATAAGGCCCGCCGCACATCACACGCGTGGATTATTTTGTAGAACGTTGTTTCAAATGGAGTGTCTCACGGCCAGCTCCGACCCAACCTGGTTCGCATGGTACCGAGTTGTACTTGCGTGGGTAGCTACTTTTAAATAAACCATCCATTACCAAACAGTTTTTTTTTTACTCAAAAATAATTAAATTTTACTGATGGTAAGTGATTTTAGTTTATATATAGAATTTAACTTAGTAGTGTTAAATTAATGTTTAAATTCCATTAATAACATTTTTAATTTACATACTTGAACTAGAACATTCCTAAGTACATTATTCTTAATTAACAACAACATTCTTGGAAAAATTATCTAAACCTTATGAATTGAACAGAGTAAAAGTTTATAAACAAAGTGGGTACAATCAAAAGTGCAAATTATAATATCAGTTTTACGTACCTAGCAGCACAATATTGTTGCCATTTCAAATCAATGTTTTCATAAGGGTCAAGTTAATAAAATATCGTTCGTCACAAATAAGATAAACGTTGAAATTTCTAAATTGTTGTTTATACTCCAGCTTTAGAACCAAAGTTCAATTATCAAAAGAAAATCTCTCCGTCTCATTAAATCCTGAATTTAAATATTTTTTGTTCAAAACTGTCCTTTTTCTACTGCTTTACGTTGCCAGTCAACAGATCCGTTGTTAGAATTAAAACATTCAGTGAAATTTTGTCTAATAGAAAATGCTTTAAATGCATTAAAACTTTTTCTTCGATTTGGTGCTAAAGATCTGAAGTTACTTTCAATAAAATTGCTTCCTACTTCAACATCTTCTTTCTGTGAACTGTTATTTGAGAGAATATCACTTCTCAAATAACTATTCTATCCATGGTATCCAATTTGCACTCTGCACTACCTGAAATCTAGCTGCTAATATTCCAAAGCTACATTCTATTGTTTATCTTGCTCGGGATAATCGATAATTAAAAAGCTTGTTTTGAAAATTGCGAGTTAGTTTCGCTCGGGGATACAGACGCATTGAATTTGGCATTTGGCACTGTTTTTCACAAATACTCATTTATTTTACTTCTTTTTCTTTTTTTGTTGGTAGTTGCAGCATAATAAATCTTTTGTCATCCTCAGATTCAGACTCCAGATCGAGAAGAATATGCTGGCTCGTTGTCATCTTGTGTACTAACGGGGATTTGTTATCCGTTATAATATTCACGTTTTTTTTAATTCATTTGCATTTATAAAGATTGTAATTTCTGAAGTGATCAAAAAGCGTGAAATAGTACCATATCGGTTCATTTTTTTCACGCTTTTGCGTTAAAAAAGCCTTAACGTGTAATTTTTTAACGCAAATTAAGAATAGTGGGATGATCCGTTTGGTATCTAATTAAAAGGAGTGTAGAATTATTATTAGTGATGGAGAGTAACACTGAAGAAAGTTTAAACTGCTCATCAGAAAATGTTGTTGAATCGGCAACTGCAGCGACGATGAATCTTCTCCCTGAGAAATCCACGAAACAGTATTTAGAGGAATATAATTCTTTTATGGAGTAGCGTACTAGGAAAGGCATAAACAGCTTCACAGAAAGATTGTTACTGGCTTACTTTGAAACTAAATCCAAAATGTGGATACAATACTTTGGTCGACTTATTCAAAACTGAAAGGCACCCTAATAGTACATGACGAGGTGGACATCTGTAAATACTCGAAGCTCATTGCATATTTGAAAAATAAATCAGTTGGTCATAGACCCAAAAAATCTAGAACATTTGCCCGTGAAGAAAATGGTTAGTTTCTGTAGCAAGCTCCAGACGATCATTATCTCCTGCATAATGTATCTCAGCAAAAAATTTTAATGTAAGCTTAGATATTATTTGTAATATCTTTCAGGTTGCTTCAATATTCGGAATTGCAGTAGCTCCGCGTAAGGAAAAATTACATAAAAGAAATGTAACGATATAAATAATACCAGAAATGTTTTTACTGTTAGTGGTGAAATATCTGACAATGGATTAAACTTGGTAAACATTTATAACAAATATAAAAACCAACGACTCAAAAATTTCAGAACAGATCAGTCTAGTCAGATCAGTCTACGGACGTGGAAAAATTTTTGTGTGAGACTCGTGAGTAATTACTTCACTTACTTGTTGCATAAATAACTATTGTTTCTCATGATAATACTTTTCATTTTTTCTCTTTTTCTGTGGTGTACGAGTATATCATAATATGTGACAGATCAGGGCGATACTAGGATCTTTGGTGATCTTTGGTGACTATAGCTGTCCAACGAGCTTTGATAGGTCAAAAGTAAATATTTATTACTTTTAGAAACCTTGGAATTTAGTCACCTCAAAGAGTAATATACAATAGAACGCGAATTATCAAATAAATATAAAAGTATTACTCACACTCAGCCCTTGACTATCATGTACGCTTTGATTTCAGAGATTTCAATTGGTAGTCATGTCAATTTATTCATAAAAATAGTGGTCAAATAACAAAAATTCCTGAAAAGCCAAATATTCATGTAGAGCTAGGGTATACCATTACAAAGTTCTAAAAATCCCAATCGATCCTATGTGTGTAACAAAAGTTATTTGGGGTTAAAGGTTAAAATTCAAGATCTTATGCATATTTCTCAAAAACGGTGAGTTTTATAGAAAAAACTCAAACCAAAGCTGTAGATCTTGAAACTCTCTATAAAAATTGTTCCTTTGATCTTTTTCCCAAGAGTTACCATTCCTAAGATAAAGCGAATCTAAGAGTCACCGTGACACGACCAAGAATATTAAAGCTGCAGAACAACGTCGTCGAACTACAGAAACATCATCGGGTGGCTCCTAGATTATCATTGATGAAATTATGATATTCTAGCAAATCAACAACAACATTAATAGGAAATATAGTTTAATTTCTATGTCAAATGACAAATTAACAGCTTCGAATATTGCAGAGAAACAAGCTCAAAATGATGCAGATGTCCTCATCAGTGAAACAGATATAGAAAAATTTAATGCAACAATCACAACAATTGTAGTTGCCGAAGATGATGATTTGCTGGTACTATTTTATGTAAGGACTCCAATGGATTAAATTATCTATTTTCTGAAACCTAGAAGGACTCAACAGCGAACAGAAATATATTCTTCAAAAAGTTTATCTGCTTAGCCCAAATGACAAAACTGTAGGTATCTTATTTTTACATGTAATAACCGGCTGCGACATTTCGTCAGCAATGTACAGGAGGGGTGAAAAGTCACTACTTAAATTATTCGAAAAAAAAATATTTGATTAACTGCGCTGAAGTTTCACAGAAATTTATTCCACGCCTTAAACAATAATTACGGAAGGAATTCGTTTTGTTCTTACGGCTTATGGAGCTCCAAAAAAAATTACTTGCATTGATAAATACCGATACTTAGCTTTTGAGAAAAATACGCAAAACAAGAAATAAGTACAACCATCAAACAACGACATCTGCTTTTCAACACTTGTATCGAGTTTACTATCAAATTCAAACGTGGCTAGGCAATCAACTGAACTCAGAAGACTGGGGTTGGAAATTGATAGATAATACTCTAGAACCGATTTAAAATTTACTTCCACCTGCTCCAAAAAAACTCCTGAACACTATTTTTGTAATTGCAAAAAAGGTTGTAGTGCCAAATCTGAGTGTAAAAAAGTCAAGTTGCTATGTTCTCCAGCATGTATAAATTAGCAAAATATTATCGAAAATCGATTGCTATAGTTCTGAAAATTTATTGATAAAATATTTTCGAAAAAAATTTCTGTTCAAAAATTATGTTAGATATATTTGAAATTATCTTATTGAGTGAAAAGATATCAATAAACCATTTTTTATTACCTTTAATTAATTCAATTGTCAGTCAAGAGAAATCTTCCAGATTTAATTTATTTTTGACAAAATGTATCCCATTTGTCTCTCAGTAACCCGACGCTTAATTTCTTAAAATGTCCGTCACATCACCGATCCAATCTTTTGAATATGAAATGAATTGAATTAGTGGTAAGTGCTAAGCGTTTTTATGAAAGTTAAATACAAAATTATCAGAGCTTTTCAATGATAGAAGCTTTTAAATTTAGAATGGGTTTTCCAAAGGAATATTTCAATCCTGAAAAAAATTTTCAAACATAAAAATGTTCAATTAACAGAGACTCGAGCAATTCAAAAAGGCATTCACCAAGAATATTTACAGTGTGAAATTGTTCAAGCGTATCTCTGTAGATAATTTCAGTACATATATTTTTATTAAAACAGGGTTTATAAAAGCCTCTGTGTTTGTTTCGATTTCCCGATAATTGATACACTCAAGGGATCTAAGGAGTAAAAATGCTTAGAAAATCTTGTCTCCAAATTTATTTATATAGTTGAATTGATTGTTCGGAGAAATTTATTATCCGCTTCTAGTTTTTTTTTTGTTTTTGAAGAAATATATGAAGTTAAAATATCTAGTACAACTCGGTCTACGATTTGTTTAATGCGAACTATGTAAAAATTGATAATTTTGTTTCTGCTTTTGTTTCATAGGAGACGCAAAATCTATTAGATTTAGGTTGATGGAATAATGTAGTTTCCTATAGTCACTTAGAGAATGTAGATAGTACTGTTATAAATAAGCTCGAAAAATTGTTCCCTAGGCCCTGTATAGCTACTATGAAATTTTGAAAATACAGTGAATTCGCGCGGCGCTTTTCAGGTGGTGTCTTTCATATTTTTTATGAATGGCGAAACTCGTTTGACGTTCATTTGTATATAGTTGTTTTAGTAGCAGGCAGTATTTCTCCCAAATAATTTCTAGGAGAGTCTATTTATCTTGTTCCTTTTTGTCCTAGAACTTTGTAGATTTTTATTTAGGTATATAAATGATTTGTGTAAACGTACAGTTTTAAATAAATAGTCGTAGTGAATAGAACCAGTTATTGAAAGTAATAGCAGAAATTATTTATAAGTGAATTATTTTAAGTGCATTGTATAGTGTATAAATAAATTAAGAATTCACACCACGAATAGAAAGAGTGTGAGTAAATACGATAAACAATACAAAATATGTCATTAGTTTAATAATATAAATAAAATAAACTGACCTAATCACCAACAATGAAAATAACATTTGCTTGTTGTTTTATGATGCTTGAAAGCGGTATTTCGAAGAGCTGGTAATTTGTGATAGAAAGTGAAGTTGGTCTTTCCTTCGCTCATAAGCATCAACTTCATATTTCTGAAAAGTTAAGGGAGAAAAATAATCATTCAAATTCTTATTTCCCATGAGAATATTTCTTATCCTCGATCTTCATCCCTTCAGGAACTTCGTGTGCACTTCTACCTCTTAGCCCTTTGCTGTTCTGTATCTGGCAAGTAACTTCATTTTATCCAGTGTTTTCTTTTAATCATGTTACCTCATTATATGTTATGGTTTGACTACATATTGACGAGGTCCAGCAATTAGGTAACAACGCAACTTTTTCCGCATGTGGTAGCCCTGCTCAACCTGACAATGGAGGATCGTGGCCTTGAGAGACAGTGATGCCAAAAACATTAAAAGATTTGAATCCAGTCTATGTTTTGCCATATCTGACAGATGTCTAGTTCGTAACGGGTCTGTGATACTGGTAGTGTTGTATCACAGTCGACTGAGCGAGCATTTTGGGCGAAATTGTGAAAAGAGAAAACCACCTGCACGTGGCTAGGGGGTGGAAACCAAGACCTCGCTATAAGTCGGGTTATTTCCGCAATAAGCTAGGCGTTAGGGCTCAGTAAATCTATCATTCAAATACAATTTTGTAGATTGATTAAAATAAAACATAACGAGCTTCTCTCTTCCTCATAAAAAACATCATGTCTGCTTTGTTTCCATTTGCTAATAGTGAACCTCAATATATCAAATATTAACATGGAAATGTAAAACCAAATTATTATTATTATCATTCTCTTATTCTGTACACGACCACGAATATTTTGTATATAAAACGTTGGAAACCTACTCAACATATTATTTATGAACACAATATCTAAAGTTCGTGTGTTGTACTGTTTTATCAAAGGATTATATGGTGAACGCTTCACGAACAGGTATTCAACAATTCATACTTCACCCTAATACACCAAGCATTGTGTAAACTAATTCAAGTAATACTGTTGAAATACCTTTATTGAAAAATGATAATAACAAAGTTTATATCGACTCGCTTCTAGTAGAGTGAATTTCGTATGTAATATTGAAAACTTGTTAGAAATGATTTTCCTTTGAAAATATATTGTTATGAAAAATATAGCATTTATCCAACATTGTGAATATATTTAGCAAATGGGAGAGTAGTTGGTATAAATTATTTATCTGGTTTTGTGAGTGAGTTATTTTATTTTCGAAATCTCTTTGATTATCGTAGAACAATGTTGGATTTACCAGCAGTTTTAATGAGGCTAACAAGAGAGTTTCAAGTTTTTCGAAGAAATTGTGATGGAATCAAGGGTATTGAAATAATATACTAGAGAAATGGACGAATACAACAAATAAAAAGATTTGGAGAAACACCTGATGAAGATATTGGAATGGCTACGAGTGATTCATAGTTTTCTAGTTTTCTTATATACGCGTTAGCAATACTGCATAACGGTTTGAATTGAAATTTTCATTTCTTACAAAATTGAGTGAATTGTTACCATAAATTCTAACAGAAAAAGTAATTTCTGAAAAAATTGTTTCCCAATGAGGTTAAGTTAGGTTGGGTCAAGTTAGATCAAGCTAGGTCAAGTTAGGTCAACTTCTCAGTACCTTTTTCATCCAACAAAGCTGTAGTATCAATTTTTCATAACTTCGACCTATTTTTTTTCGCATTGAATGGCTACATATTTTGAGTCATCACTTCCAACCCAACCTATATACCAAGCCCTATCCATTTTCGTCACCGGCATGTTACGAAAATCTTTCTAGCTAATCCAATTAAACCTTGTTTTTGTAATCCTTTATTATTTAATTTCACCAATATATAATTCGGTCAAATGTTGTATTTCCATTATCATATTTTCAAACTATACTATTTCTCTTAACATTTTTTTCTTGTGTTGTTCATTCTGTTTATTTTGGAAAAATGAGGGCTTCAGAATTGAAGTGAATCAAGTCCAGTTTCCCATTATTTTAAGTTTAAAGCTTCAAAGGTATATGAAACAATATTTATTCCAGTAGAGAAGTGAATCAAGTCGCACTTCACGAATTAAAACGGCCAGAGTTGGTTTTCATTTGGTTTCTGAAAACTTTCGTTTCAGAGATGAAATGGATCAAGTCCATTAAATTTATTGTTGTGTGTGGGTGTTACTTTTTATTCGGTGTGAACAGAACTAATAAAAGTTTAAATGGATAACAGTGAAACAGAGTGTGAACCATTCCAAGAAAGCGGATCAGAATCAGCCTTCGTAAAGGTCCGATTCTAGCGAGTGTGAAGGTATGGTTTAATTATTTTCTCATTATTATTTTAATGAGCGTGCATTACTTCCTATAAGTGAGGTTGTGTTTCCATTACAAATGTCCAGTATTTAATGTCTTGGTCTGATAGCAACGGGATTTGATGAAGTTATTATACCCACACTGAACAATGATAAAAGCCCAAGTACGGGTGTTTCCGACACGATAACTCATAATGATCTAATTAAACAGTGTATTCAGCGAAAAATTAATTTTGGGTTCAGTTAAATCTAGAAAGCGAACTGTAAATAAAAATATTTGCGGTAAAGAATATATTTCTTCATCGGGAAGACCCGTACCTTCAAAAACATTCCAGAACATAGCAAGCGAGTGCAAAAAAAACTGCACCGCAAAAATTCAAAAAAATCAACTCAAGATAATTTTTGATTCGTTTTGGAAACTAGCTGACTATTACCATCAAAATGTTTTTATTTGAGGTTTGGTAACAGCACAAAGAGTCGCAAGAAAACGAATTGGAAGTGGCACAGGCGCAGCAAAGCAAACGTCTTTCAAGTACAGCTTCCGAATAGAAAATGATACCATATTATGTAAGAAGTATTTTTTAGATACATTACAAATTAGGGTTGGTAGATTATATCACTGTATTTAGAAAGATAAAGTATGTTCAGTAATAGATTCGCAGAGAATGAATCCAAGAAAGAAATTGGATGATTCGAAAATTATTGAAAATATCAACTCTTTTCCGGCCTACTAGAGTCATTATAACAGAAAAGATAACCCTGGAAATATTTGAATGAGGAATTAACTATTAGCAAAATGTATGAGTTATACAAAGAAAAATGTATCTCAGAAAATAAGAATCCTTGCAAAAAAAGTTTTACTACCATGTTTTTAAAGCAAAGTTCAATTTAAGTTTTAAACCACCATCTAAAGATGCGAACACCTTAAAATGAAAATTGATGTTAAAGAAAATAAAGAAGCAAAAAAAATCTGAAATCTGACCAAAAAAAAGGCATCAGACTCAACTATTATTTTCTAACTTTTCATCCTCAAAAAATGCTACCATTTCCTAAACTTGCCACGTCTGTAGCCTATTATAAGAAAAATTTAAATGTTTACAACCTTGGGGTACATTCATTCAATATAGGACCTGGATTCATGTACATGTATAATGAGACGTGGATCTCAGGATGTCGCAATGTGTGTGGTGAAACAGTTGAAAGAATTTGCAGCAAGTCATAAACACATTATATTGTATTCTGATTCATGCACAGATCAGATCAGAAATATAAAGATGTCCCTTTACCTGCTTAAGTTTGTACAAGATTCACACATGGCCGTGGATATTATTGACCTCAAATTTTTGTAGACTTCGGCGTAATTGGAAAGTTTAGCTGCAAATGCTTCCATATTTTCTCGGCATAAGACTGGATAAAAATAGCTAGAGAAGCAAGTAAAAAAAAACAGGATTTAGGGTATTGAAATGAAGAGGGAAGAGTTTAAATCAACCAAAAATTTGAAAGCAGCGATAAGAAATAGACAAAAACTGCAATTGGACATGACTTTTCATGGTTAAAAATCGGCTGGTTGCGTTTTGAAAGAGCTTCGCCAATATCCCTAAAATTTAAAAAAACTCTCAATGAAGATTTGAGAATAATTACACGAGGAAGAAAAATCAAATCATTAGCCATCCAACAGGATGGCCCATATACCACAATTTTTATAAAAATTTACGTGTTGAAGGGAACACTAGACAAAGCGAAGGCAATAAATCCCTGTCTGACGATGAAGAACATACCGATGAACCTGTTTAAATTGCAGAACACTTTCAGTCTTAAAATGGTTCAAGTTCAAGAAATTATAAACATTTTAGAAATTACCCAGTGTATTTGAAGTAATTTTAGTTTACATCTGTGAAATTTACAGTATAATAAAGTATTGCGCTCATTTTTCATCTTGGAATTGTTTTTTCATTCATTATACCTAAAAAAACTTCGACCTACATTTTTTCCATAATTAGCTTGGTGAACTTGATCCACTCCACCTCTAAGCCCCTCAAATATTTATCCACAATCAGAAGATTTTGGTTAATTCACTTCTAATTATATAAAACTTCTATACAGAATCAATTATCCTGAGTATAAAAATTGAATACTAATAATCAAAGGAAATGCAGCAAGCTCGATATCAGGACAAATGAATCATCCTATTTATTTATGCACTTAAACAAACAGCTGACATCTCGACATAAAGATAAATACTTAATCCGTTGCTATGTAAGATACGTATTGTATCAAGTTGCATGTTGAGGTTTCAATTATTCCAGAGGCAAACGTATATCTTTGGTTCAATCGGCTCAGATAACCTGAGCTGTACGTGATCAGCATTCTATTTTTCAGTAAACAGTTTGCTGTAATTGAGAACATGAATTGATGTCTTGAATTCAATATGCGGTAGTGGTGACTTTGAAATGTGTCAACACATCGGTATATTTGGTTACGTTTAATTGGTTTGAATTGTTAACACTGTCAATAATATTAGAGAGCAATAACTATATAACGTACAATTACGAATTCACCAGAATATAAATAATGAATTGAACTTATGTCAATTCAAATGTGTTCATTTTAAAAATATGAAAAAAGAACTTTATCGGAAAGTTCAAAACTGATGAGAAAAGAAAATTTTTCCGTATGGAATTTCAAAATGACGAGGTATTGAAGATGGAAAAGAAGACATTTTCAAGACAATGACAAAACTATACGGATGCTCAGGAGTTGCATTTTGGAAAAATTATACGGCTCATGAAAATTCACCGAAAATTGTTTCTTTGGGGTTTTTGGGTGCTGAAATCCGCCGGGATGCACTGGAATGGTTTTAAGGTCACAAATGATAACGGTAGTATAAAAGATAAAAATATAAGTTCAATCTTGAATGTTATCATTAATATTATGAACTATAAGAATTCGAATTCAATCTAAATAATATATTTATGTTATAAATGTTATAAAAATTATTGCTTTGGATGAAGATGGCTTATATACAAGAAATAGCTATAGACCGCGTCTTTATCAAATTAATTATATAACCTCGTGTAACTTTTGCGAAATTCAACCCCAGAGCACCCACGCTGATTCACCCCCGTGCACTCTTAGCGAATTTTAATATCAGATCTGTACTCAGTACTTCCAAATGTCCCCAAGAAACGATTTTCGAGTGATTTTTCCGGGTTTTTAATAGTTTTATAATTGCTTTAAAAATAATGCGAAATGCATTTATTGCACCAGAATGTAATTTTCGAAAAACAGCGCATTTAATTTATGTAGATTTTTGTTGCAGCCGCTTTAAAAATACAATGCAAAACATTGCATCGATATCTACTGATTACCAGTTTTTCCGATTCGTTTTCCTTTTTTCCTGGACGAATTGTATATGAGATATTTTCTGAACGGGCATATCAATGATCCACGCATTTTTTTTGTGATTCAACCCAGCATTTTATCGAACAGAAACAAATAATCCTTTTAAATTTTTAGAAACTTTTGCTGGTAATCAGAAAGCAGCTTATGAAAACTACTCAATCAATGGATAATTCATTTGCACCAAGTGATAACATACTTGTAGTTATAAATCATTTATACAAGATAACAGTTGAATTTTCACATAAGTGTTCACCATCATACTATAAGAAACTTCAGGAACATTCATTAAATACTTCAGATATCGGAAATATGAGAAGCAACGTTCATTTCCCGAACTCTAGTACATGTGACTATGTTGAAATTTCTTGAACCGTTGATGATATTCATACTGTTTATACTGCTAGCACATCAACACTCACAATTACACTGTCTGACGCGCATTTCGATAACCAACTTATCGTCTTCAGACACTGAACGTTTTAGAGTTTACCGTCAGTCTCTAAATACGATAACTTGTTTATTGAGACGCGCGTTAGACAGGGTAATTGTGAGTGTTGGTGTAGTGACAGTGTAAACAGTGGGTTAAGTAACCAGTAATTATAATCTAATGAAATGTGTCTAGACCACGTACATATTCCGTTTATTTGAAGGAGATCCAGCTACTCGGCCAAGAAATTTTTGTTACATTCTACGGAAAAAACGGATACACCAGAAATAATAATTTGTTACTATTCACATAAATTATTGAGATTCGTTAAATTGTCCAATATTATTTTTTCCATATTAACATTAACTGACCTCCTGCCATTAGTATTACTAAACACTACTTCTTAACATTTATTTAAATACACTTGTCAATTCAGATATGTTCGGAATAACATCAGATTGTTTAGTAACTACTACGGCTGCTGGAGACTAATCTATATACACTTACATCATATCCGGAATGTTCAAAATCTCTAGTTTGCTTTAAAAAAATGAAAAAGGCTTGATTCTACTAAAACGGTCACAATATACTGTAAATAATATGAAAAACTTATGTGAATAGTCCTTCTTGGAATTGTCCGCCGCTAAACTAGATTCCATAATAGAACAGAACCGGCTTTACTATCTACGTCAGTGGACGAGTTTCTAACATTATTTTTTGATTATACTTCATATGTTTGTTGTTATATTATTCATATTTATCACTATTTAATCGACAACATAAAAGAAAATTATCCAAAAAGAGAAAAAATTGTTGACATAATTTCCACTGGGATCTTCTTATATCAACTTCATGGGCTTAGGGCCTCAGATGCTACCAAATGGTATGAATTAGACATCCCAAATATAGCTCGATAGTATCGTAATTTGAAAAAAGTGTTTTTCCTGTGGTGGCAAAAAGTTTGTCTGCTGTAACAGGAAAAAATCAAGTTATTTTAGCTTTGCCACACTTTCCAAACATTTAATAATCATCTTTCAGTGACCTTTAATTACTTCTAATCGAAATGTTTCCTTAGTTTTTCATGGAAATATACATAAAATGGTCGTCTATGCTATTGTAGGTCGAAGACCTATGTCCATTTGATAGAATTCAATCTATTTCTTAATAACACTTTACCTTATTACATTATTTGTTTGCTCCAGTTTCCCAAAACCCATCAACAGCTAGTTACCCTTATATGTAACGCTGAAGATTGAATTTGAAACGAAACAGCATCGCGTCAATACTATTAGGAATGTGACCAGCAGTGGTCAGTCTATGGTTGAATATCGAGGAAAGAGCATAGAGACACATGTTTACAACTTAGTGTATTGGAGTTTTAGAAATCAGCTGTTGAGCATAGGCTTAGAATTTAGAGTGTCGATGAACGAACATTCGATTACAGTAAGCTACAATTTTATTTTTTTTGTGTTAAATTGTAATATACAGTTGAGACCGGCTAACCCGATTTAATTTGGACCGAACACTGTGGGATCAGCTGATTGATCGGATTAACCGAAATAATAAATAATTGAAAAGAATGCAAGTTAACGTGGTAGTAGTGTTATAATATGAACGACTAAAACATAAAAATCAATTTCAATAGTCAATTTAATTATATCTCATTTACTAGTATGTGCACTCCTCATAAGTGAAGATCCAGCATAATCTAAATCTACTCCGATTTTTTTTGAACACAGATCAGTCACCTGTGGAATCGTGCGTGTTGTTTAAGATTTAATACTGTAGTATTTTTTGTTCGTTATATTATTGTTTGAAAGATCAGTGTTTTAAATTGTGAAAGGAAAGTGGAATGGCTACTAATCCCAACTCTTAAAGACAAACTGGAAACATTAAAACGTTTGGATAGCGGTTAACATTTTACAAAACTAGCAAAAGAGTTGACGTGGTCAAAACCACAATATGTGATTAAAAAAACCGTGCGAGCTTCAACAATATTGCACAATGTTCTGCGAGGCAATTTTACTACAGCCAATGGACCAGAGAGTTTTGTAGGTGCTGGAGTTGAAGTATCGAGAACGGTTTTTGAAATCTTTAATTGAAGACGATACCATCATTTTGGTACAAAAGATTGAAGAAACAAACGTAATGGTTATCGTCTATTGGGCAGCTTGGGAAAATGTTACAGTTTGAGCAATAAGAAAATCTTGGAATTAACTATGGACATCTTTGAAATTTGAAGAACAGTCTACAAAAAATGACACCGTTAACCTGATACTACTGCTACAGAACATTCCAGGTTTTGAGAATGCAATCAAAGTAGACGTGAATGAATGGATGGTGGCAGATTCTGATAGTTCTGAAACTTTCATAGATGATGACATCATCGCAGCTGTGAGAAAGTCTCGTAAAATGAGACAGCAGCTGCATTTGATCTTGCTCTTCACTACTTGAAGCAACAATCAATTATTTGTACTTTATTTTTGTTTCTTCTCAACATAATTCACTTTTCTTTGTCTAGTTTTAATTTCGTGAAATATATTTTCACATTGTTCCAAATTATGTACTATATTTAAGAACAATTTCTGGAACGTGTCCGAATTAAGCGGCCTTTCGGATTACCTGTGTTCGGACTAGCAGGACTCTTGACTGAAATTTTTTTAATCTTATATTTCTTTTTTTTAGACGTGGATTGACTTTGGAAGAGGCAATTCAGTTAGCCAATGATGATCATATCGATATGCAGAAATTTCATATTGAATTTCCCGATTCAAATATTTTGACGGGCGAAGATTCGGGCGATGAGGAGGGTGGTGGATTACTGGATAACTTTAGCGGACGACAATTATTGCCAAAGGCTGAGTTAATGCTTACATCCATCACAACTCATGAAATTGATGAATCAGACGTTGATTTTCAAGGAAAAATAAATATTTCTCCTAAGCCTGATTGTGGCAAGTTTATGAACAACAATCATGTGGAAATATTTGAAACATTCTTGGATGAAGAAGTTTTTGAACAACTTTTCAAGGGTCCGAAAAGTATGCCTTGTTCAGTAATCAACCTAATCCAAGCGTTTTGAAAGAAGAACTGAAAGGCATGATTTCAATTCTAATTATTACAGGCTAGCATGAGTTGCCAGGACGAGATTTCCATTGAGATTCCAAGAAAATCATGAACAACTCCATGGTCAATAATTCCATGAGAAGAAACATATTTCGTCAGATTATAAAATGCATGCACTGTGCTCATAATGAAGCCAAATCCTGAAGAAAAATAGTGGAAGCTAAGGCCGTCTATGGATTTGCTAAGATCTAAGTTTATCAATAATTTGATTCCCGAACAAGAACTGGATTATAATTAGTCTATGATTAGATGTCATGGAAAACATTCATAAGAGGGAAACATATGGGATTTGGGTACAAGATGTGGTGCTTGAATTCTGCGTCAAGTTACTTGATACATTTTGATATGTACCAGGAAAAAAATCCAAAAGCAAACACGATATATGAGAATAATTTCGGAAAGTGTACTGCTCCATTGATGAGCTTAAATGAGAAGCTTGCCTTCAAATTCTACATGGATAATAATTTTCACTTACTCTACAATCTTAAACAAAAGGGCTACGACGGTACGGGAACGATGAGGGAAAACAGGATTTCGTAAAACCTGTACAGTGCCACAAAATGACGTGATTTATAAATCAAATAAATATCTCTCAAGATCAATAAGGAGTATGGAATTATTGTGGTAAAATGGATGGGCAATAGCGTGGTTACCGTGGCGTCTACATGTCATGGGACAAAAACGAACTGTTTAGGGGAAACGTTATTCTCAAGATGAGAAATAAATCGTTCGAGTACCACAACCTAGACTGATTTCTTAATACAATCGATGCATGGGTGGAACTGATCTGATGGATAAACAAATATCCAGGTAGAGAAATGATAGTGGGTAATTTTTTACTGGCTCCTCGATGGTGCTCTAGTAAATGTTGAGAAACTACCGACTTTACCATTTGCTAACCAATATCTCTAATAATATAAGACGCCGTTGTGCTGAAGAAGGATGCTTTACGTTTTGTGTTAAATGTGATGTTGGATTATGTTTAAAGCTTAATTTAATTTTCTATCAAAAGTAGAGATTTTGTATACCATAAACGGCTAGCGTTACTTATAAGTAAAAGTACTTTTTGAGATAATGTACTATTTTCGTAAGAAAAAAATGTACAAACAGTGAAGATAAACAATTTTTCATGTAATCATACTGTTCCGTCTTCAACCGCAACATTGACCATCAAATAAACTTCATGGAGACCATTATGATAAATTACTGATTTCTGTAATGCTAAAAATCACAACTTTCTTTGCCGTGCTATTCTTTCGTTTTGTTACAGAATTGTAACTAGTTTCAAGGGAATATTTTGAAATAGTTTCATAATTATTGGATGGGTAAACCACTTTTATCTTTGAATAATTTGAATACACTGTTGTTGTACTAGTTCCCAGAAACCATCTCGGACAATCACTGTATAATCTAATTTCAATATGTTGTAATGTCGTTATTCTTTCTTATTTTTAAGTTAACTGCTTTTCTCTCAGTCACAAAAATTGAGTATTAAACCGAGAAAGAAAGTTTGTGGAAGAAATTAATTTGAAAAGTGAAATATCATTATTTCGAACTTTGTTGCAAATAATATATTTAGTGATAGGATGTTGGCTAATTATCATATCTCCTTATACTTCTGATTAATCATGTACTGCATTACGTGGTGTAAATTGATTCCTAGTGAATTTCGTGTCTAGCAACAACAATCACTATTAAAATAATCCTAAAGTCTCTTCGACCTCGAGGTCTTGATGACCGTGATTAAAAATTCACAGATCAGAAATTGACCTAACCAAACTTCCATTTTTTTTGCTTAGGATATTGAATATTTTATAAAATCTACTCTAATTTGATCAATACCAGCTTCGAGTTCAGAACTGTTACATGTATCAAACATACATTTTGTCTGCGTATCATCGTTATTTTTTCTTTAGGAAGGTTCAGTTCCATACGGTCCTTCAATTCTTTCAAATACTCATCGGAACGAATGTGTAGTTGAACTTCTTTTGGTAATGATATTGTTCTAAGCACTGATTTCGCATTACGACGACGACGACATTAGTATTTACACATTAATATTTTGAGGCTCGAGGACAAAAATACTGCGGTAGTTGAGATGAAAAGACTTTTGTGAGTCTAATCACTAAATACGGTTATTACAGATATAGGACTGCTGACCCAGCCGATTATGTAAAATACAGGAGGAAATTACAATATACATTCTCTATTGCTGTCAAGTGGTAATGTACAGAGAGGACTCCCAGGATTTGACACAATAGAAGAAACTTATTATCAAGTCTGCGACGCCTATAAGATTTTCGAATCCTGGAGAGTCTCCATGGGCTAGAGCTGGTGCGACCAATAGGACTACAATAGATTATCCATACAGTTGAAACCAGTAACCTCATAATTTTTAATTTTTCCTAGGTCGTGAATTTGGAACTAATTTAAACAATTGCAGAAAATTGCTTGGTCTCCGCTTTGTGAGATATAGCTCGATGGTTGCAAAACTCATGCTATCTCATTTGTAGCTTTTTCTATGGTGAGTGAAATTATGTATATTGTCACTATTAACCAAAATGTGCTTGTATCATATCTGGATAGCTTTTCATGATAATTCCACATTAACAATATACCAATGCAGATTGAAATACTACTTTGATTACATGTTATGTTGGGTGGTATCAAATGAAACTAATGAGGAGTCGTAGACAATAGATCAATATGTCAAAGTGTTTCACGACCTTACACACTAGCTTATCTAATGATGATTTATCGATTATTTCCATCGAATTATCCATATTAAAGAATTCTCCAAAAGATGAATTGTACCTAATCGCGTTTAAAAATCTGTCGATCTGATCTGAATAACTGAACAATACGTAAATTTAAATTTCAAAAAGTTAACCAAAGTAACAACGCTTGGAATATGGACTATTAAATATAAATAAGGACACATTGAAATGTTTTGAACTAAGTCTATTTAATGATAATTTTTTGTGAGAGCCAGATGTTAATAGTAGAAACAAGATAAATCCGATAAAACTACTATGATTTAAATTAAAACTGGAGTAGCAGTGATGACAAAGATGAATTAATTATTTCCATCAGAAATGTAATTAAAACGTTGTGATATTTGTAATAATGATGAGGGCTGAAAAATAAAACCTCTTAAATGGGCTTCAACGGAAATAAACGGTCTAAAACCGTAAAAAATTATTTGCGTGTTGTGAATGGTTGTGTTCACAATTATTATATTCGGTTGTAAAAAACTTGTTTGCGGATTTGAAAGGTAAACATTAGTTTCATAAAACTTTTTTCAGACGTGAATAATTTAAGCAATTAACGTGTACAACAAGTACGTAGTCGGCAGTTGAAAGCATAATTGATTATTTTAAAATAGTAGTTTTGAATTTTCAATACGCACTTGTTTTTAGAACAATTGTGAAATTTTGTTTTTAGTATTTTAGGAAACAAAGAATTCCATGAATAATTCGAAACATTGTTATTATTTGGTCATGAGGAAATGAGTTGTATGAACATTCGTGATAATTGCTGGAATCATTAGAATTCTTGAATAAACTACACCAAGAGAAGTGAATGGAACTACATGAAAAAATTATTGATATAAATGAAAATCACATTTTGTTTATCGAGCTCAGACACGGAAATAAATATGATTGTTGAAACTTTGAAATATCCTGAAAGCTTGATTATACCACAGAATATTTTCTCTATATTGCCATGATGATTTATAGTAGACTAATAGACTCATCATTTTTTTTTTTAGACGTTATCACGAACAAGTCCGCTATATGGGCCGTGGAGCCGGTCCAGTCGGTTGTAGTGAAATTCTAAAATTCTATGAAGGCACAGCACGTTTAATATACAGCGGAATACGTTTGGTATTTGTTTTTATGATAGCGAGTGATTTGTTCACATTGTTTTGAACTAATTTCTAGGAATGTCCAATAGTCATAGTCAACAGAACGATATAGAAACGTAACTGAAGAATTTAAATAAGTTAGTTGAGTATTAGTGATAAGTTGATCTTCATATAAGTTAGTTAAGTGTAGTGAAAAGTGTTTGAATAGATTAAGTATAGGACAGTGTTTATGAATAAATAAAAAACATTACAGTACGTTAGGAATAAACAGATATTCAGAAAATGTAATACAATTTTATTGCTCACAGGAATTTCGAATAAGTGACAGTGTATCTTTTTTGAAAAGATCAGAAGAGATATTAAGTCTGGCCTTCTGTAGGAGTATTTTAGATAAAGGTGAAAAATCCTCGAACCCCTCACTTTTCATTCTAATCGAGGTGTTTTATGACATATAATCCTTCCCACCCCTTACCTCGACAACCCCCTCAGATTTTTTTTAATAGCAATAGTACGATACTTCGTTGGAGAGGGGAAAATGTATCACACTTTGTTTGTTAATAAAGTTTAATTGGTTTTAGATTCATACTTAGCAAATAACAAAACAAAAAAGTTACATTTTTCTGAGGAAAGTGGGTATTTTGTAGTAAATCCATCCACCAGGTCAAATATTGACTTTTTGAATCGTACCTATTGGTTTTAATCAACTTTTAGATTTGATAGTTAATCATGGAATCTATTTGAAAGTTATGAGAAGTAACATAAATAAAGAGCTTTAATTTTAAAATTAAACCTATGATAAGCCATATTTTCCAGTTTTAGAGTTAAAGAATACTGACTCTAAGACCAGTCTGGAAATTCATTAAGAAAACAAAGAAATCTATTCTTGCTGAAAAAGTGGAATGACTCCGTTCAATATATATAAAAATACGATATCAGTTTAAAAAAATGCCGAAATAAAATATCTGCTGATTATATTAGAATCTAATTTGTCTCTAGTTTCTCTCTCGCCCGTTTAGTATTAATTATTACTGAAGATACTCAAATTTGAAATTTGAAATCAATGAAGAACGTATAACATTCATGTACCACGATCATTGTTATTAATATGTAATGTCTCTCTCTTTATTTGGCTCTCAAAATTTTTCCCAAACTTCATAAAGTCGTTTAGCCTTACAATGAAAATATAATGAGAAATATAGTTGAGTAGAATGGAATTTTTCTTGAGCTACCACTGTCAACAATTTCCACACCTGACGGACTGCCTTGCTTGACCGTAATCGGCGTTGGTCTGTATTCCGCAGGACATGGTAAATCCTTTAGAGGTATCGACATTAAGAATGCCTTACCACTACTATCAGCTTCGTTTTCCTTATCATAATAATCGTTTTGATCAAGTGTTTCTTCGATTGAATTGGAGAACAAGGAAGGTGAGCAAATCAGATGTTCCACTACTTCTGTAGTTACAGTTGTTTTATCTGCATTCATTGAGCACTGCAACTCTTCTAACGAATTGCGAATGTGAGCTTGTGCTGTCTTGTCGTGAAGACTGTAGACCCAATCTAAACGGCAATCACAGCTGAATCTATTTCCTGAAACAAAATAATGAATTTCAGAACAGATGATCATTCACTATAAATAACATATATTATGTGAGATATTTATGAATAAGGTTCACCATTATCTTATTATAAGCATGTATTGTAATTATTTCAAACTACTTGTATGATGTATAATAAAAAATAACAAGGAAGATACTTTATTGAAAACAAGTAACAAAATCCTGAAATTGTTACATGTTACATGTTGAAATTGGTACATGAGGCAGAGGGATTTTGATATAACTATTTCCTAACTAAACAATTCTTGCTAGTTGATGGAGAACACACACACAGACACTTGGCAACTTCAAAAAGGACGTTTGAATATCGAAAGAAACTCAGTATTCACATTGAAGAGGTGCATTGCAAAACTGTCGACTTCATTTTTTTATGTGTCTCACAAACTGGGCAGTTTCTTTGGGCATATAGATTTTCGCCTCAATTGTCTATCCGAATTAATTTGTGCTTTTTGATGTCTAGCGAAAGACGTCAAATTTGATTTCGTGGAGTTCGTGGTGCCGAGCTCGATGTACCAATTGTGGCTCCTCAATATCTATCAATTCCAGATCTTCATTTTTTTGTTAGTTATAAGACAGCTTGATAATTCTAGCAAATATTTTTTACATGGCAAGGTACTATTATTATGCATATTGAAAACTAAATTGAGTAATATTGAGTAAATTTTCAAATTTTTGTGCCAATATGTATTGGAGATACTTAATATTTCACTCAAATGACTATTCGAAATCATCCTCACTTCTCTTCGATTACCAAATTTGTAATAACACGTCTCCTCTCGGAAAATTGACTGTCCACGTTACAACTTATCATTTCAGACGGAACTGGAATAGGAGTGTACAGGTCCA
Source organism: Diorhabda elongata (assembly GCA_026230145.1). Lineage (NCBI taxonomy): Eukaryota > Metazoa > Arthropoda > Insecta > Coleoptera > Chrysomelidae > Diorhabda > Diorhabda elongata. Next base: position 26,288,423 of record CM047933.1, on the reverse strand, counting down.
TAAATAAACACTCTGAAAGCCTGGGCAGCGCATCAAGCATTTTTGAAGCAGAAATTGAGGCAATTGAAAAATATATTCAGTTAAATCTAGACAGGAACTATCGCAAACAGGAGGTTATCATCCTATCCGATAGTCAAGCACCCGAGGCAAAGGAACATGAAATAGCTGTATCCTTATATAGTATCAACAAAAGTACCATAAAAAGGCACTAGAAAAGAAGGTAGATAGGAGCAAAACCAATTATTGGGACAATCAAGAGAGGCTGAAAGAGGCAAATACTCTTATGGGGAACTGTAACCAGAGTAGATCTGCTGAATGTATCAACCTAAGTAATAACAATCTACGAATACTAATAGGAGTTCTACTGAGGCACTGTCGCCTCAACAAACACCTGAAGACAATAAACTTAGCAGATAATTCAGCGTTAAGATTTTGTTGCACAGAGGACAGAACCTCTATCCACATTTGTTCGAAGAGTGAAACACTAAGAAACTCCATAGGACTACACCTGGATGCGTAAGAAATAGAAGGCGAAGATCTCTGGCAATTAAAGCCATCCCACTGTACAGTCTTTTTAAAAGGAGTGGGATTTATGGATCAGCTGTAAACACTGTATTGTTCCACAACTTTGCATTTTATGTTTCAAAAAAGTTTCGTTTCTATCTACACTGTTGAAATAATCATCCATGAAAACATGATAATATTTGTCTTCATATGTTTGAGCCAGTTTCCTTCTTTTTTTACAATATTTTTCCATTTTACAAATGTAGTCACTTTTCGGTTCAGTGACAACTCTTACCAAGATTCTATATTTAATAATTTTCGAAACATTATAAACTTTCAATCCCAATCTTCCACGCCATGATATGATGATTTGTCCAGTGTAATATATTTTCTTGGTGTATATGTTACGTACCTAGCTCGAAATTGTATAAAGCCGGCTTTGTAAATATGTAGACTGAGATAGAGGATACAATTACAGCAAAAAGAATACAATGATACGGACACATTAAAAGAATGAAAGGAAAAATCACAGAATGGAGACCGAGCGAGAAAAGATTGCTTGGTAGATCAAAAAATAGATGAAAAGATCAGATTGTACAAGATACAAAGTTTGGATGCAGGACAGAGAAGAATGAAGAACAATAGTCGAGGCTGCAATAATCACCATCCATAAAAAATACAGGGTCAAAAAGCTCAATTTGAGCAGCTACAATTCTCAATAGAATGTATAGCCTTGTATATACATATATAAGCTAGTATCATACTTTTTCCTTTTGTCATCACATTGTTTACACTCAGTATATGTTCAACACTAAGATCGAAATCACAGGTTTCACATCTTGGTCACTCTGTTTGTGTTAAAAGATTTTAGGCTAGATTCCTAACAGGCCTAAGAGTATTATTCTCACTTGGTGTGGTCTGTTTGATGTCGGTTGGGGACAAGAATTGCGCATGTTACATTTCTTGCCACGCACTGAAGACTTTAAATTTAGTTCCACATTCTATGTCATGAAAATAAACTTTGTCTATTTTGCTAGAATAATGGTTCTTTGTTAATGATCGGGCTAGCTAATTTCTAATATCTTTTTATACCAAAATGTGATGGTGCAAATATAAATTCGACGGTGACATAATTTTTGGAGTTCGCTATTTCTGTTTTAATTAGTGAGGAGATTGGATTTTTAGTTGATAGTTGATGCTGATTGATATTTTTTTCTCAATATTCATCTGCTTATAAATTATAGAAAGCTCACAGTAAAATTTTAAAATGTTGATTAGCCTTGATCATGGCTCTATTTCAATTTCTATTTCTATGTTAAAATTTGTCTGTCTCGAATTCTTGATTATTGAATTTAAGAATGCATTTGAATATTACTTTCTGATATGCTTCAAGTAATTTAATTTTCTCAAAACTATTCATAGCATATTGACTGATAGAGGAGAGGATAATCAATATAATTATTTATGGTGAAAATTCAATTTAATAATAATTAAATCAAAATTTTAATTTTAAAATTACATAATTTTCTTGGATAACGTTCATGTCCTTAAGGTAAATAATAGCATTAAATGAATTAATGAAGTTTAATTCCCAACAGCTGGAAAATGATTGAAATCAAAATTTAATATTTAAATTAGATTGAATTTTCCACTCCCTCACGTGATTTAACAGAGCATACTTTTCTCGTTTGCTAAAAAGTTGGAGTGGAAAATTTATAAAAATTAGTTAGGGTGAATTGCGTAGTACATCATATTCGAAATAGAGCAAGAATTGAAGCAAGACTAGAAATTGAGGGAAAAGTTAACTGTTTCACTGAACATTGTGATTTTTCTTTAGTTTTGTATAAAAGCGAGTGAGGTTGCTATTATTAACACTTCAATATTTTAGTTGGATCATACAAACGCACACGTACGTAAACGGCTTGAAACAGTTCCCAAGATCAGAGCCTGAAAGTTGTAAGTGAAGCCCTAGTACATCATTGAAGGGCTACTCTGTCAGTGTGAAACGTTTGTGTATGAAAATGCCAGCTGGTTTTCCACGTCTTAAGACTCCACGTGAAAAATGTTTAGAAATGTTTTTAAGGTCTCAGCTAACAGCAGTGGCAGAGGCGATTGCAAAGCGTCGGAAAACCCTCCCGAAAAATTGATACTTTTTCCCAACATTCTTCAGCTCTTTAGTAAGAACTGTGCGTGATGACAGGAGTTTTGGATTAACCCTTGGACCATATACAATTTTGAAAAAAATCAATTCAAATTGCGTTTTCTGATCTGACAGACGAATCGATGGATAGACCAAAGGTGTTTGATGTACTGGAAGACTTTGTATGTCGAATGTATTAACAAAAGAAATGTGTAAGAAAAGTAAATGAGGTCAGATTATCAATGTTTAATAAAAAGTACGATTTCAATGATACAGATGTAAGTTTCGAGAAATTAGACTCGCCAAGCATTAATTCCAACTTGTTGCCGCTACGTCAAAGAGAACTGTATCAACACTTCTCACGGTCTCATCATTTCTTCGCTTGCACATGGGGTAATGCCGATTTCATAATTCCGAACGAAGCAATTACACCGGAACAATGTGGTTGGAAGAAAGAAAACTCCACCTTTGGATAAATAATAAATAGTAATAAATGCAATCGCAGAATTGTATTTCTTTATAGACAAAGTGTCCGAACCATCTGAGACTCCTGATACTGGATGAAGGAGACGATACTGAGACGATAGGGGATACCCGGTAAATTAACGATGTCGATGAATTTGTCGCAGAAAGCGATACTGATGATGGTGATAGCGATTATGATGATGATGATAAGACAGAGATGGATGATGACTTTGTGTAATTTCTAAAATCTCGTATTAGCGCATATTAAACTCTATAATAACTATTGTTTTTTATTAGCAAATGATCAAAGTTCATTCCCCTTGCCTCCTGATTATACCTTACCTTATTTACGTTATATACATTATATGACTTTTTATTTCAGTATTGATACTGCAACCAATATTGAAAAAATAAATTTTGGGCATAACATTTTAATAATGCACACTACAAAATAATAGAAAGATAATATATAATTGAGAAAAAAGTTGGGCGCGGGAACCATATCCACTTTTCGACACTTTTCAATCGCCTCTGCCAAATTGAGTTGGTTGAGTACTTAAGAACATTTCTAAACATTTTTTGAGTAGAAACCGTTTCGATTTTTCTTGCAAGCTTCACAACTTGGAAAACCTGCTGGCAATTCCATATGCAAACACCGACAGAGTAGCTATTTAATGATGTACTAGGGTTTCACTCAAAACTTTCAGGCTCTGATCTTGGGAACCGTTTCGAGCCGTTTTTATGTAGCCTAGCTCTTGGACTAATCGTCGGATTTCAGATTAATTTCTTTCTATTAATATATGATTGGCCAACTTTTATATTTACGAATTCATTGAAATTCTGGAACAACAATTTTAGAGTCGCTAACTTAAGTAAGATAATCATTCTTGGTTGTGCTGTCACCTTCTCAAAATTTTCCTTCTACATTCTATCTATACTCAGTATTCTTGTTGAAGTATATGGTTGGTTAAGAACAAGTTGTGACAAAACTGTTGGAAAAATAATGATGTTTGGATGTTTTGAATATGTGTGGAAGTGAATTATTAGGTTGATAATCCTTATCTTTTATCCAGTACATCAAAATGTCAACATTTTCCCTGTTAACAGTTAGTGTGGTCTAACTATAATCATGAATCTCACTAATTACATACATAATATTACGATACGGTAATACGGTAATTTAATCAATTTAAAATTATCAAAATGTTCTCTAAAAAATATCTAGCTGATTTAGAAAAAAAATGAGCTCGCAGTAAATCACGTTACTAAGATCCACGCATTAACTCGATAAAGAATCACAACGTATATAAAGTTAAACCCATCAACTATTAATTAGCACCCAGATATCCAATTTTATTCGTCAATGAGTACATAACTTAGTTAGCGAAACGCGCGTCAGACAGTGTAATTGTTAGTGTTGGTGTACTGGGGGTGTAAACAGTGTATTCAGTATGAATATCGGCAACAGTTCCAGAAATACCAACTTAACTGCAGTCAAGTTTATAAAGATTTGGCAATATTGAAAGAGGATGCTGCACATAACACATTTGAGTCGTCAATTCATTTAGGGGCTTACTTGAGCGCGATACTACAGAAGAAGTCGCTTGATGAACTATTTCACTGTAAAAGAACAATTTCATTTTTTAATCTAAAACAAGTACCGCAAACAACCGTTTGTCTTTAATATATTCATAAGCTCAGGAGCAGTAAGTTACTGAAGGGGGCATTTTCAGCTGAATATGACAGATGAAGAAACAATTAAAGTCGCTGTTATCTTAATATCAGCATCCAAACATCTCAAAAAAACTGTTTAAGACTGACCAGTTTCGTTTTTCTAAGATTAAGATCGCATAAGTGAAGTCCCAAAAGACTGTGTCCCACTACCAGTAAAATGTGAGGGTATACCCGTTCACGCTGCATCCATCGGAAAAGTGAGGACCTACTAAATGGTTACCTATGACACCAATCCACTTGTTAACCAAAAACTATAGTTGGGAACGACTTGAATAGCATGTGCACGTTTGAGAGTTACGGAAATTATTTATGCCGTCTCTTGTACATTCGACTTCAACTGAAAATAGTGTCCTTTGAGGCGTTGGTTGATGATCGTTAATCAATCTACGAAATTCCATCTCCAGAGTGTAGTGGCTGAACCATTTGAATATGATATGGGTACAGATGATTTTTTTGTAACTAACTTTTGATTAAGGTATCAACTTACTTGAATAGTGTTTATTGTACGGTTCATAGTAACAGCGTCATTAATGTCATCTACCTGCGCTATATCTGCCTATCGTTTTGATCTCCCACTAGGAAAAGTGTCATTTCTCGAAAACAATCACAAACTGACCTAAAAGTTGGATGACTAGGAGTTCGACGATCAGGAAATCTCCTGTAATATTCTCTAGCAGCAGATCTACCATCGCAGAACTCATAAACAAAAATTGTGTCGGCATATTCTGTGGTCAAAACCTGATGTGGAATTTTGACAGAAACTCACAAGATATTTACCAAACGTCACACTTTTGTCAAACTACCCACAAATTTATAATTTATTCTTGTATTTATTATGGCATAAATTGAAGGTTTTAATAAAAATTATACGATGCCAATATTCCCAATTTTGTGATATGTACTGCCCCTCAGTATTTATTCTAGAAGAGACCAAATAATTCTCATTTATCAATATTTATCATAATTGTTTCAAATAATTAATTAGATTATTGAATTAATCAAACAAACTTTGTGAACGACAACATGGAATATAATTATTAACTACAATCCAGAATTTTCATTTATGACAAGTCCATTCATTTGAAAATCAAATATGTTTGTCTATTCCCCTTTTCGACTGATCTGTATGTTTCACCAAAAGTATAATACCGTATCTAAAGCCAATATATCAAACCCATTGAGTACGAATATTCATTAAAGCGAGCCCGAAGCGTAGCAAATATAATTTGATCAACTAATTAAGGGAATCATATTTGAAAGATAAATACTGCCGTTTTAGTAATTAAGATGATTGTTGTTTTGAGTATTTGAGCTGATATGAAAAAGTTGATTACTTATTTGCTCGCTCATATTAAAAAGGGATGTATTTATGTGTCAATAGAGAACCTTTTAACTCGCTTATTGTGGTGTAATGAATTGAAAGGAAAAATACTTCTTGAAAGTGAAATATTAGCATTTTTAAATATTGATATACACGGTTGATTTAACGGATCAGTGACATTTCCTGAAATGATTATATTTCTTCAGATTTTATTTGTCAAAATTCCACGTAACTCTGAATTAGTCTCAAAGCTCACGAAGAAAACTATTCTCCTTGTAGAGTGAATAGAGAGAAAAGTAATTTCAAGTATTAGTTAACCCATTAACCGTATCACCGGTCTCTGAGACCGCATGGGAAATTTGGCTTTCGACATTGGCATTCCTGATGGTTCGGCCCGCTCAGTAGCTGTCCATCAGTTTCCCGCCAATTGTTGATTGTACCCTTCAATTGGAATAAAAGGAAAATACCACTTGAATTCTTACTATCTCCAAACAGAAAAGTGAGGTCAACCTTGCAGGGACCATCAATGAACTACAGTATTGAAACAGGGGACAGGCAAAACAAACTTGAAATGGTTTGTTATTACAATCAATGTGCGAGATATTCGTCCAGTCGATGAACCAGAAGATGGCTCCTTCCAATATTCTATCAAATGTTATATATTGCATCAACTCCTTCATCTTGTACCTTCCATTTCGAAATAATCCTCTTGTGACTAGATACCTATTCGTACGAGACCTAGCAATGGAGCTTATGGGGCCATATATCACCAGACGGTCGGAAATACCAAACCTACCACGTAACATATAAGCATATGTTGGGAACGAAAATTCTCAAAACCCAGATGGCTGTATCCCAAGTGACAAGCAATAAAAAAGAAAAACCTGCTCCAAGTGTCCAGCATCAAAGATGAGGAAGACAAATTATGAATGGATGAAATGTATGAAAGCGAGCACTTGTTGTGCTAGAAAGATTTGACTTTTGGACTAAGAAAATCCCTGTTTAGTTGATATGGATGTAAAAACATGTGACTTTCACTTATCTTAAAATATAAAAATTCAGTATTCCTGTCTATGTTCCGAATGAATTCAAAAACGATTCAACTGATATTCATGACAGCTGACATATATATGTAATTTGCTTCAACTTAAATGATAGGATAGTTATTATTCAAATTAATGATCTCAATAATTAAAAATAAACTTATCATCAACGTTGATTGTTGTTATTAATCGTAGTTTCCATAAGTCAGGAACAGATGGCGCCTTAAGAGAATTTCTTTACAGATAACTGTTAAATTTTGTTCTTTGCACCTCGTAGATGGGGCCACACTTTAATTTGATATATTTTCTTAAACTACACAATATACATGTCTTATTTTGCCTATACCACTTAACATCGCTTCTTTCAAATCATTCTTCATTTTGTCTTCGTTGCGTACATTACTTCGAATATTTTTTTTGTATTTCTAACTTACAGTTATTCAGAGAACTGCGAAATTCATTCACATTAAAAATTCAATTACTATTTTTAGTGAAATGCCACCCAAAAAATTCAACCTTAATGCCCGTAGCAAGAAGACTCGATGTGCACATGCTGGACTATCTGAAATTTCCCATTTAAAAACGTTTCCAGTAGCACTTAGACTATAAAGTCTTTTGTAAATGAGTTGAAAAAGAGGTTCGAGTTGAATATTAATAAAACGGTATTACAAATGACACCTAGCCATTTCTGTGAATATGTTTAGTGAATTCATCCACATGAAATATTTTTTTTATTGAAAAGTTGCGAAATTATTATTATGATGTTATTATTAAAGACAGATTTATCGGAAACAATTGAAATAATTTATTTTCAAAATGTTCAATATATTCTGTTAAGAATTTTAAATGATTTTTTTATTTTTAATATACATCGTATGTTAAGTACCTCAGCGTATACAATATGTTCAGTTCATGATGTATTTAATGAGACAAACAAGTTTCCTAGTCGTGAAACATCCATCATAAAGAAAGCGTTTCTTCTGAAAAAATAAAAAAAAATTTAGACTGTTATTCCTAACAGATTGTATCACATCCATCGCAGTGAATAACGAGAATTTCTTTGCCTGTTAGAAGCTTAGTTCTCCATAACAATAGAGATTTCAGTATTATCTGATAACAAATGTCTGACAATGAACGTATTACACGTTGCTCTACTTGGAAATGTTTTTGAAGTTTTAGAATTTCTAAACGATATAATAAAAAGGAGAGAAATTCTAAAAATTCCATTTGTGTGGATTGAATATGAAATGATAGAAGAGCACCAATTATTCGTCACCAGAGGCATTCTTATAAAAGTACTGGATAGAGAAAAAAACCATGAATAAACATGAACTCAAATACAAACAACAGTACTGTCTTCATTTAGTAAATTATAGGTAGTTCATAAAAACTGAAAAACACGCTTTAAGCAATAGTCAAACTGAAAAGTGAAATAATTCTTTGCGTAAGAGTGAAATTATTGATATCAAATGCCAGGGCCAAGATTTCAAAGAGTACTGGAAAAAGCGGACTGATTATCCAAAAAATTTGACAAAGCTTTTTAGACTCTATTCAGCACTAAGTTACACTGCACAACAATGCATAGTAAAAAAAACAAAGCCACATTTTCAAGCATTTTTTCTAGCAGCCCCTTAAGAATGCCTTTCGTAGTAAAAATAATACCATCTTAAGACCAACAAATAACTTCACAAAGCTGTATATCTGGATACAGAAGTTTACGACAGAAGCATTTGCTTACACCAGCTTACATCCATTTTTAAATGGACATCAGCTCCTTTTGAGAGTTCGTTAGATTTCCAGTGACTATTTATAGTGCGCTGGTTTTTATGAGATTCTTAAACTAACTTTGCGTTTTATAACCAATAGATCCGAGTTTTATTTCCGGTCCAGGAACTATACAATTATTTTTTCACATTATTGAAAATTATTCATTACGTAAGACTTTTATTTCCATTATTCCTCTCGTTTCCTGTTTTGTTATTTGCTCTCGATGATAAGATTGACAGTATTTGATCTCGTATGTAATATAATAACTAAAATATAATTCAGGTACGTGTCTCTAGGATAGCTTAACCAATAGAAATTTGCACGTCTGAATTGGTTTTTCGTTACCGAAAACTGCTCACTAAGTAAGTTTTCCCTTTTCCCATTTTTCTAACCCGCACAAAATGGTAATATTGAACTTAGGACTATTAATAGTTACAAATTTCTACTAGTATTATTCCAAAACATAGAGTTAATTTAAAAATATCATATGAAAGCACCCCACGTTTTATTTCTCACATCATAGTTTGTTTATTCCTGAAAGCAAGTTTTTTTTTAATTTTTAGTATAATTAACTTGAATTTTCAAGCGTTTTTAAACAGTATTTTCAATTTTACTTGTTGTATGTTACAGTCATTGTGAATAGGTAGTTACCATACATAAAATACTAAGAAAATTCTCTAGACAATGTGATAAATTAATTACTCTATCTGGATATTATTCATAATATCAACCCAAATGGCCGATTCATAAACTTCACTTTCCATTCGCCGTTGCCGTTGAGGTCTGCTGTTACAAAATTGAAATGCATAAGACCATTCATAGTAGCCACAATTTGCCGTTAGGTCTACCGTTGGTGACCTAACTTTTCCCTTCAGCAACTGTCGTAGCAATAGACAATCATTTGCATTTGATACGTTTGACTCAATAACAAAAACCCTTCGTTATTTTTCATAATACCGTCCATAAATACCAGATAACAAACAAAAACATAGCAACAACAAAAAGCAGTACACACGGCAAGAAGAAAAACAAAACTTTTAGGTAAAGGGCAGCCAAAGTAATAAATACGATTCAGCAGTTGTTTCTCCTCCAGCTCTTCATCCCGTTGCCGCGTGGGTGGCTGACGCAACAATATTGTTTTATAAAGGTCACTTGACATGATGCAATACAACGTGCCATACATAGAAGATGCAATACTTCTTTCAGTTGTTTCATGCAAGATCTCGCACTTGCAGTATTATTGGTTTGGTGCCATTTTTATTACATGCAAGTTGCAATTCTAGGGAGAAATCTAGTTACTTTTGGCATAACAACCAACCAAAGGTCAGTCTTAGATCAGCTGACTTTCGTAAAACTAAATATTTCGACTTTGTTAACAAATATGAGTGAGAACAAAATCGAAATAAGGTTAAATTTACCTCACAACAATCAGCTGAACTTCATCACATGCTTTTGGTCAAGAAATATTGCTTTCATTGGATTGCACGTTATATTGCATCATGTCAAACGACATTCACAAGAAATTGCATGCAATTTCTTGCACAGTGTCAAGCGGCCTTAACAAGCACTGCGAGTGCCGCAATTTCCAGAAAATTTTACGTTTGTATCGTTGTATGATTATTGCATATGAAAATAAAAAACTATTTGAAGTAACTAATATCGTACTCATTGCAAATAAAGGAAAAATAATCAGTTTCTCACAAATGAAGTCTATAATTATGAAGGTGGAAGAATCAAATAACAAAATTATAAATGAAACACCTGAAGATTACTAGCGACGGAGGAGATCCCTTTATAAATTTAACACAGTTTTTTGAATGTGGAGCTGATTTAATAGACATGTAGACAAAAGCTGATAGCGACTATAAATTCATCAAGGTCTCCAAAAAAACAAGTGAGCAGAAGAGGTGGCGTATCATTCGGAGGATCTAGTATTTTGAGAAGTGATAATAGATATTTGTTCCAAACTAAACCGGTTTCCTGGTTTAAAAGAAAATTCCAGAACATTTAAAACATTCACGGAGGTTTGTTCTATAGAGAACAAACCTCCGTGAGTTTTTGGCGTTTCAAGAACCAAAAACCAATGGGATGAAATAACACTCGAATATAATACACTCACTGTATTATGCGCAGCTAAAAAGGAGGAAGGACATAATAATATACTCACGACACCTAATCAATAGATAATTTATATACGATAGATAAAAGTGCTATAGCACAACGGTGAAGATTAGCGGCAAAAATTAGGAAAGTTCTACTAGATAAATATGAAAAGTATGTACTACTCAACATTTTTGTTGACTAGTAAATAATAAGATTCACGAAATACTCGTGAAACATGTCGGTATTAAATCAAAAAGGAGGTTAAAAATAATCACGCAAGAGTAATTATTCACAAATATAAATGAAAAATATCTGAATTAATCAGTATCACTCTCTGATCTGACTCGCAAATAAAAATTATTGCTAGATATGTCTGCATCCTGGTGATCTAGAGGATCATCATCAGGAAGATTTTCATCTACGTCGATAGAATGATTTTTAAAATCCGAAACATGCCAGTTACCTAGGCCACTACCAGAAAGATCCCTCAAGTTATAAATTGATTTAGAAATAACTTTGTTGACAATACAAGGGATGTATTAAGAAGCAAATATAGCTGCAAAATTGTTATAAATTCAAATACATTTAACAGTTGCGTGAGGCATTTTCTATGGACAGGATAAAATTTAGTGAACCGTGAAATCAGCGGAAATTTATCAATAACCCATAACACCAGCCTTAAGTAAATTGTGGGTTTTACAAGAAGCACAAACTGAGAAATAGTTTTAGATATTATGCCTAATTCATTGTCATGAAATAACTTTAATATGTCAGTTCCGTTGGGGGTAAGAGCAACAATCTTCCAATTAGATAAGTTACTTGAAATTGGATTAGACGAGAAAATATGTTTATACAAAATATCATTCTTCTGTTTACGACGCCGCCGTCTCCGTACGGAGGTTCGCGATCCAAATGGCTATTGTCGCACGAGAAACCGCAGCTCTGATTGGCAAAAGTAACGATTTAAATCGAATGACGCTGTCAAATCCATTATTCCATAGATAATCTTGAATATCAAGGTAAATCTGGTCCTGTTAAGTTCTAAAACACCAACTTTCTAGTTATCATTGAAACTGTTATTTTCATAAGAAATAATAATAAATTTCATCTCAAATCACTAAAGGCAATGGCAAGCGTACAATTTTTTTTAAAGTGTTCATGGCTAGATTTGGTATAGTAATTAAATTTGGCAGACTAAGTGGCTACCGGGGCGTGTCCCCTCTCCAGGACATTATTGGGACGTTAATTTCGAGATCGTCAACGATGCGAGATAAAATGATGAGGGGGCGTTGACGGTACCTGTTTCGGAAATTATTGTCTGTGGTAGACTTCGCCATTTTGCTTTGCGTATTTTCGGAAACGGCAATAACATATATTTTAGAAGCGAGAATCTGAAACAACATTTGAAATATTTCAAATATATTTAACGCTCAGTTTGTAGCAGTTTAACATTGATGTGATACCCAGTCAATTATATTCAAATACCACTTTGTTGGGGATATAAAAAATTTTAACGTTAGATTTTCCTTGTTTTTTCAATAGATCAGAATATTTTTGGTGATGTTGTTTCATATAGTTTTAGGGTACAAAAATACCTCGAAGACGAATAAAAAATACATCAAGAAACGTAGAATTCTACAGAGTGTAACATAATATGTATATCAAAACATTGAAAATATGGAACATTTTAAAATGTAGTATTTTTCATTCTGAAATAATATACTTGAAACAACAAATTTACCTTCTACTGTAGATGAGGCACATAGAATAACAATGGTTCAAGTCCATAAAAGGAGTTTTTCATAAAAATGTAAAGAAGGACAATGGTTGTCTCATTTTTCATTTATTAAGAGCTTAATAGTAAATGTATAATAGGAATGCAACAAAACTATATTTTTCTAACAATTTTTATATAAAAAAAAAACATATTCATTCTTGTTCAGGATTTGATCCATTATTACAATGGATAATATCAATTAATGACGCATTGATGAAGAATGGGTGGCAACTTCTGCTGGAAGGTTACGGTAGTAAAGATGGTATATTAGTGCGATGTATGGTAATAAATCTCTCACATCCTTTTTCTTAGAAGATTTTACTACTCTTTTTGATACGTACAGTTGATCTTGACGAATATGAATCAAACTACTCAAAGGTCTGCCTCCGATTCTTATGTAGTCTTTCAAGTAGGAGGGCGCATTGCGAGAACGATTGGAACGCCTGATATCAGTAGTAGGAGGCGCTGGAGCGTCCCCTGCAACTGTAATCTCTGGTGTTGGAGTCTGACTCAGGCTGGAACTTGAAGGTGGATCATGAATAGGTTGAAAGTCATGTAGGTTTGTAGGAGAATGAGCAGTCGAGGTAGGTTGCAAATCATCTCCCTCTGGTTCAGGGAAAAGTGAACCATCTCCTTTGGAATTTCTGAACGCCGAAGCTGGTCAATGTGGCGTCTTATCTCCACTTGTTGATGGTTGGTATATTACCTGAACAACACGCGATCTCCCTCGCTTAATTTGCGGCTCTGGAGACCATGATCGACGTTTAGCTTGTGCTTGATTGAACGAAGTACATCTAGTTCGCATCTAATGTTCCTTCCAAGGTAAAGCTCTGCTGGTGATTTTGCACAATCCAGTGAAATGGACCTGTATTTGAACCAGATCTGTCGGACTGTTGAATACATGGGGTCTGGATCGTTAGACATGGTTTTAATCGATGTTTGAGTGTTTGAACATCACGTTCAGCCAGACCGTTCGTGGTTGGATGACCTGGCGTGATGAGTTCCTGAAAAATCCCACCCCGGGAACAAAATCGCTTATATTATTCACTCACAAAGTTTGACGCATTATCAGAGACCATCATCCATCCTCGTCGCCACTATTAAGGTTTAGACGAACACGACAGTGAAATTGGATGAACTCTGACTTTATTGACAGTAGTTGTTTTATATCTGACGACAAAATCCTGTATATATAAATGTAGCAGAAGGTCCTGATAGTAACGATTATTCTATCATCTACAGATCTCAGTCTACCGTCTAGCTTACCTCCTCTATGAGTAAACATAGGCAGCAATTTTGTTTGAAACTTAGTAGTGAAAAATATATCGATCATGTTTGTATTGTGTGATCTCCTCTAATAAAAAAATTATGATCAAAACATCCTATAGAAACATTTCATCTCTACGGTTTGATTGCTCCATCCCATTATAATAAAATTCATTTCCATGGAAGAAAGAATATATAGATGCTTCTCGCAGGCCTTTTGTGTCCTCCATCATCTCTGCGTGCCTTCTTTTCTATGTTCTCTATGTATTTTTTTGTGCTCTAAAATCTGGCATTCTTTGTATGTGACTCAGCCACTCTATTCTTTGGGATCCTATTTTTTTATTTGCTTAGTTCTGGTTCTGCAAATAGATTCCTTATTTCATTATTTGTACTCCTTAGTCATACCTTTTTAGCAACTCGTATCCTTGTTAGTATTTTTCTTGTTCATATATCTAACTTCTGTTCTTCTGCTTTGTTAGGAATCCACGTTCCGATTCCGTAGCTCACTGTTGGTCCTATCACTGTTTTGTATAGATGTAGCTTCGCCTTCTGGATATTTTTTCAACCTCGTCAAAGTCGTCCTTGATAACCACCCCAAGATATACATAAATTTGAACTTGTTCTAATCTCATTGCTTTTTTGTGTTGACAAACTTCTCATTGCTGTTTTCCTCTGTGGTGTTTGAACAAAATAGAGAAAAATTCAATTAATTCCAAGAAAATAATTTGAAGAATTTTCCGTTTTTTCATGTTGCATGTTTAAAATGTCAAATGAAAATTTGTATCATCGTTTCATAATTTCAGCTTCTATCAGTATCCGTAATTACCCCCAACCCATTCGCAACTATCTTCTCGTTTCATATGAAGAGATCATTTCATTCACAATTTTGAACTGCTTTCAGGATTCAGTCATTTTTCAAAGTCTCCTTAGAAGATATATTTTCAATTAAGAATCAAATTAATTGATGAATGCAATTGATATACAGTCATGAACAATACCCATAAGATTTTGACAATATTTCACAAAGATGAAAAGCATGATAAGTTGATATAATATAACAACTAGTGGCGCTCGGGAAGAAGCTGCATCACTGAAATGGAAAAGAAGAGGCTATAAGAATAATGTAAAAGAGAGTTGCTTGAATTGAGCAATTGAGGAGTAAATATCAGAATTTTATAATAAATTAGATTAGAGATATTTGGAAACAATTGGAGAACACTTACTCTAATTAAGGAAGAGATAGAAAATACATTGAGTAGAAATGATTACCTCAATTCTTAATTATAAACTGATTTTCAATGAGGTATAAGTTTTTTACAGTATTATTTTGAAAGTTGATATTGATAAGTTATGAATATACTATTTTTTTTCATAATTAATTTATTTTGGTTTCCACTCAAGTAGAGTGGTGTACCAACGAATATTTACATATTCGCAGTAAATCAACTCGATTTTCCATTAGTCAACTAGAATGTCAATAATCAAATGAAAAGAAAACCTTTATTTTTCTTTTTGTTTGAGATGGTTCAGTGTATTCATTATGTTCAACGTTCATTTCTTGTTGATTAATTTAAACATGTATAGTCTGACTTTTTTGTGACTGGCAGCTGAACATTACTATTATCAATGCCAATCTGCTTGAAGATAAATATTGGCGACTAAAATGAATTTGTTGTTTTTTTGTATTTGTCTAGATAGATTATTTATTGATAAATAATTCATCGAACGTTTGACGCTAGTCAATGTTCTCTTTCGCTTTGTCAATATAATGTCTTCCTTTCCTCAAATAATTTCTAGTGCACAGTATACAAAGACAATTTTTTCATTCAACGCTGGAATCTCAGCGATCGTAAATTAATACCTTTCTATATTTTATTATGGTGCACTACTTTTTCTTTTTTTGTGGTCCTTTAAAAATCTATTATGAGTGAAAAAAACGACTCACTTAGATACTATCTGGAAGTGAAACAGAAGTTTTTGGTTAAAATATTTTATAGCCAAAAACTGATAATTTTAGAAAATATAGTGCAACAAACTAGTTAATTAGATAGTACATTCTAATAAAAGGTAACTGATAGAAACAGTTTGCAAACAGTTGCAGAGAGAGAGAGAGAGAGAAATGCTTTATTGTCAAAAAAATGTTACAATTTGTAGAAAATACCTTGTAATAGTAATATGGAATAATTAATATATAAGTCGTATAAGTCCATAGCAAAATTAAACCAATATGCAGCATGCCCGGAATTAAATATTATTATTAGATTAGGAGTAAATATGCCCTCAAATTATTGCGAAATGAGAGAAAAGATGTATCGATTTGATTTCAATTGTCAAGTGATTGTGCATTTTTTTGCATTTTAAAATATTGAGCTCCGCGATCCTAAGTAGATAGCCGTGCAACGTCCCTTCTGAAATTGGGGAAGCGTGCTTACGAATTATGCAAACTGATTCAACGATGAATAAGGAAGGAAGACTCAGAATTTCTAATCTTTTAAAGGAGTCTCTGCAGTGAGCCTTGCTATTTAGTGCTCTCTTTTGTAAGTTTCGCTCAAATTGAGTCGATACACACGTACCACAGAAGGGAAGGGCATTCTAGAGATGATCTCAGCGCAAAACAGGAGTAACTTAATTTTTTAGATAAGGCGGCAATATGTAACTCCCTTTTCGAGGAAGTGTCCGCAACAAGCTCTGAGAATTCTACAGATTCAACGACGTCAATGGTGGTGTTATTTGATAAAAAAAGTTGAAATGTATTTTTGTATGCACCATCATTTAAGGGTGATTAGGTCACTAGATATGGTCCTATGAAAAGCCGTGAGATCAGGGTTGCTCCAAAAGTAACTAGGGTCGTTAATAAATTGAAGAAACAGAATAGAACCTTGTACTGAGCCTCAGAACACTCCACATTCTATTGGCTTGCGAGAAGAAATCGTTTTATCATCCCTAACAAACTGACTTCTGTTGGTAAGGTATAACTTGAACTAAGCAAAAGGTGCTCCCCTAAACCATAGTATTGCAATTTTTTTATCAAAATACTATGAATAAAACAATCGAAGGCCTTAGAAAAATCACAAATAGTTGTTGCTGTGGAGTGCTGTATAATAATCCGTATAATCTGACATATTTTACTGATGTGGCTTTTTTTCTATTTACCATGACATGATCTATGTGTGAGCATGTTTTATGCTAATAATCATATTTTTTGTTTTGCTAGATTACATAATCGTTGTCAACTATCGTTTGTACTTTAATTGAATATCTTAATTCACAAACTTGCTTTTTAAAAACAATTTATTTAGCAAACTGAGGATTTGATAATTTGAAGTTACAATTGGTTACACTAATCTGACTGACGTACTACACGAATATCAAATTAAATGAACAACGTTTTAGTTTTACAGACTTCTTTATATATTACTTTTCATCTCATACAATAATAATTATAAAATTCATAATAATCATAAAGTTCATAATAATTGTTTTGGATTACTCAACTCTTTCATGTATTATTTCTTTATCTGCTCAGTGTCGGATTAAAAGATAGTTGAGCCTGGGGCTAAAATCTAGCCTGGGTAAATCAAAATCGGCTCGAACTTTTTTAAATGTAATATATTAGTTTCAAATTAAATATGAATTATAAGTAGAAATAAATTCAAATCTTATTTCATGAACTATGAAATTTTTATTTAATAAACTTCTTTCTCGATTTAGTTATGGCAAAATTTAGAATTATCTAATCAATATTCATATTCCGTAATAACTCATTTTCAACGCACAGCCTTGTTATTCACGACAATCGTCCATCTAACATTGTAGCGATGTTCATTTTTTGTTTTCTTTAAACCTGAGAACGATCATTCTGCTTCACAATTATTTGCTATAGGTATCGTCACGAGCTATCAGTAGATACCTATATACATTCGAAAAAGTTTTTTTTTTTCATGCTGTACTGTTCAGTTTACTTCACAGTATCATTGTACATTACAGTACTCTTAAATTCTCTCAATCAAATTCAATATGTCCGCCTTTGTTTACAACGTTACCAGTAGTGATATTTCAGTAATGTTGTCAAATATGACACTTCAAATTTTAATATAATTTTGCTTTTGATTTAAAACGGAAAACAGTATGAAAAAAATCATATTACAATATACGTCCGTGAAGTTATTATTACGGTACCCGATTAGAAATCTATCTCGTATCGTACTAAATCACTTCCTGGGCTTATAATATAAATAACCATTTCTATGGTATTAGTAAATTATTTGTTTTATGAAGTTTGATAAGAGGAATTAATTGCTCTAATTCAAAAAAAAGTTGTAGATCATTCGAATATATTGCTACCAGATATTTTACTCATTTACATTTTGAATGCATGGAATATGAGTTTTATTATTATTTAGAGCATAAAATTATTATATATAGTGAAAAAATTGGTGTGTGGATTCAATTACAATAATTCATTCTTTTCATTCAAAATATCAAACAATTTTTGGGAAAAATGCAAAGTTTGGTGTAGATCCAATATTGCTTCTAAAATAAACAATAAGCAATAAAGCGCCCTGCCCTGATCTTTCATAATATTTTAGAGATACCAATCCTAGATGGATTCTTTGTAGGGGCAACTTGGAGGGATCAAAATTTTTAGATTTATTGAAAAATTAAATAGTCCCTATAATAAAATATGCAATTGGTGAAAATTTTTATGATTTTTTTTATTAATAATGTTAGTTTAATTACTTCTCACATAACTTAATAGCCTTTAGTCGCTGATCTATGGAATCAAGTGACATGAGTTAACAAAAAATAAGTATTTTTATCGAAATCTATAAATGGATTTTCAAAAAAGATTTCTGAGTTATGAAAAGTCAATTTGATTATGAAAAGGTTTGTAGCAAAAAACAAAACTATGAATTTGTTCCGAGGATCAAAGGCATTATAGTAAATTTGTGGTGATTTTATTCTTTATATTCGCTGTTCTTCAGCTACCAGGTTGGAGTTTCAGCCACACCCAAAGGACTCAACTAGTTCACCATAAGAAACAAATTCAACTCAACTCCAATATCTGGGAATCCAAATCTGCGCTGTTTTTAATTTATAACTTCTTTCATTCGTTGTGCTTTTTTGTATACACAATACACAGTTGATGCGAATTTATCATTTTTTTAATAAATTTATTTGTTGCTAAAACATTTTTTATTGTTCTTAGCAATAAATATTAATTTGGATGATCGTGTCCAGGGATAGTCTTAGTTTAGTTTCAATTATTAATTTAATTCATAGGGCGTTTCTAGTTTTTCCAACTTTTTTATGTTTATTTTCATTATATATTTACAACGTCGTTCGTTAAAAAGCTGGTGGCATCCAATTTCATATTAATTGTTCACCCCATCTGAGTACCAGTTATTTAAATGCTTTAACTGAGGTCCAATACCATTTCCTGAGGAAGAGTCTCCTGTCGGGGAATCAAGGTTATAACTTAGGGTTGTACCTCGACTAAGGTCGCTCCGGCAGTGGAAAAACCAAAAGCTACCTCAACTCACACCCGTCAGCATTCGAAAAAACTTGTTATTACTTTTCAATATAGATGAGTTGGAAGGTGTACGATATCGAAACCCATGGTCTATCTATTTCTAGTCTTTAGACTTCATTCAGGTTATATCTGATAACATTGCTCACGAGAAAAAACCACATAATCTTATGAGCTTGAGAAGAATGTCGTCAAACAATAAATCAGCGATAGTGTTGATGCATATGAGTTTTTATAATCGTCTTGGATATTGTCAAAGAGAAAGAGGAAGAAAATTTTAACGTATAATTAAAAAACATTGATTAGTTTTTTTTGTGTGTATTGTTTGGTGCAAAATTCACCCTGTATACTTATAAACGACTGATGCAGGTCTGTTTTATCTGAAAAAACTTTTAGTAAACAGTTTTTTGGTAATACAACAAAAATCGAAACGTTGGCAAATTAGGTTACTTCATAAATTCACTGTATAATAGTAGTGTATTCACACTCGTCAGTTTCCAGTGATTTCTGGAAATGTTTGCATTTAGGATATTATGAGTATTAGATATTTCTATTCTAGTTTATCTAAATTCATATCATATATCTTCAGAGTAATATATGTATGCAAACGACATTTGGATGAATTTCTATCCATTTTGACACAAAGCTTTCACATTTCCAATATGCTCGCCCGTTGGTTCCTGTATAAAGAATCAAAGAAGTTACCAGTCAGAAAACTTCATACTTTGTAACAGGAGCTCTTCTTAGAAATGACTTGCGTTTACATCTCATCACTAAACTATTGAAATTGCCTGTCTCTATTAGTATATAACTTATACATACGGAAGTAACAGATAATTGTTAAAGCTCCTGTCTCTCCAGTCGTAAAAGTGAATAGTCAATAAATTTTAACAAAGTTTCTGGTAATTACTTCAACTATATCGTGCTCCGAAGTGAATGCGGTTATTTATGATCAATAAATTTCCTTTAATTCGGACTATAAATAGGACACAGAAATATTGGTTCCATTAACTGTTTTGCAAAACAGCTTAAACTTTACAACATATATCATGATTCCATATCTTTTGAAAAATTCCAGGATTCAACTCAAAATAGCCCCAATCGTTGATTTCAACGACGGGAAGTTTCCACAGAAATAATTATGTATTGGACGATTCTGACAATAAGATTATTTGAGTACAGTACAAAAAACATTAAAGAAAATAACGTGTTCTAGATAATCACCTGTATCGAATTCTACAGGATTATTTCGATATAAACAATATCTTTAGCTATATCAGGATGCGTGAGATGATGATGTGTCTTATGTCGGAGAAACTGTAAGTTATATAACAATCAAAGTTTGAGACGCTCAGTACCACCATACTAGCATATTTGCAAAATTGAATTCGACAAAAATTGAAAATGCAGACCTTTATTGGTAGTTTATTAGTTCACCTTCAGTCTCTGAAGACGATAACTTGGTTATCGAAACGCACGCCAGACAGTGTAATTGTGAGTGTTGATGTGATAAATAGTGTATTCAGTATGAATATTAATTCCAGAAATTCCAGCCTACAAGGATATATTGAAGAATTCTTAGCCTACTATACAACCAAAATGTCAAAATATTTTATTACTCAACATATTCTCCTCTTAATTGAATACATTTATTACAGCGAACCTGCAACATCTCTAGACCTTTATAAAAAATATTTCTTCTTGCTCTGCAATCCAGACCTCCACATCTTTTATTAGAAGAAAATTCACGACCTTTCAATTCTTTTTTCAGTTGAATAAAGAGACGATAGTCGGACGGAGCCAAATCTGGTGAATAAGGGGGGTGTTCTAGTAATTCAAACCCTTAATCACGAATTTTTTTCATGGCAACATGAGGTTTGTGTGCAGGGTCGTTGTCTTGCAGAAACAAGACACCTTTGATAGCTTTCCACGTCTTTTCTCTTCAATTTTCTTCCGTAGAGTTGTCAGTAATGTCGATTGGTAATCTCCAGTTATTATTCTACCCTCATCCAAAGAATCAATCATTATTACTCCATGGCAATCCCAAAAAAACTGAAGCAAGAAGTAAAAGAAAACGAACATTCAATATAGATGAAGACAATGTACGAAACGTACAAACAACCATCTCCTACGACTGCCACTACTGAACTCAAAATTCAACTTGAATCCGTGCGTGGGAGGAAAGAAGGATTGGGAAGTACATTCAAGTCCAGGAAAGAGATATATAAAATATCTGTCGTCCCACTCTTCATTTCCCAGTTTTCCAAGATAGTCATAAACTAATCGAGTGAAGTAGGGTATTCATAAAAAAAAGTCCAATGGTATGACTCTTTCGTTCACTTACAACAGGATTAAAAATAATTCGCTGTAGTTATAGGGCTCCAATAATATTTACGACCTTTAGAAATGATTTTTTGGTATTAGAAATCAAATACGACAAATATATATTTTTTGTTTAGAAATATTCCGTCAAATGCAAGACAGGTTCTTGTGTCTGTATAACCATGAGAATATTCCTTCCATAATTTTTTCCTCTCCTTGAAAGTTTCTATTTAGATCGGTTTCAATTCCGTATTATATTCGAACCACCTTCGTATTATAAAACAGTGATATATCTAGGGGTCATTATGACCCGATACCGTTCGTGGACCCTAAAAATAAGAATGTTCCCTGCTGACTTTGGGCATGCAGATGGATTTTTGGTAATACATCAAAACTTTTTTAAACCTCTCCTTGTATAAGAAGTCATCGTGTTTGGCAGTTCGCGTGTCTTAGTGATCCTAAGCCCGCAATATTGAATGATGGAGCCACCCGGTACAAATTTTTAATCTGAAGAAAATCAGCTACTGTAAGAGATTTGGAAAAAAATTTAAAATAACAAATACATCTGAAACTTTGGCTATTCATGAGTACAAGGGGACCTGGTTTTAATATTCCTCCTTCCTAGCATCACAATATGAACTCTTTAACATTTCAGATCCCAGTTTCAAAATTATCAGATATTTCTGAAGTTCCGTTCAGTTGAAGGGATGCGGTCGCATCTCGAAGCTATGGTAAATTAAATTACTAATATTGATATTTGAAATTCAAGCTTCGCTCTATTTGAATCGTTGGTAAATTATCTCTCATTTATGTGAGTGTCTTCAGGTTGAAGTTTTTGTATGTATCTAAGTTTTTGTATATTTAATAATTCGTTAAACTGTTTTGGGTCAAACGTTTCATGATACGTGCTTTAGATAATATACTGGCAGGGATCTTCATACCTGGTGAAACTAGGCAAATGACTCAGTAGTAGAATAAAAAAACGTTTTTTAATTGCTCATTAACGAGGACGTACTTGAAGGAAAAGTTCCAAGCAACAGGTGGTATTGATGATGCGTACATTCATAGTAGTGTGTGGATAATAATTTTTTACACACTTTACCGGCGAAGTAAGTCGAAATACAGTACATAGGATTTTGAAGAAACAAGTTTCATCTATAGAAATTGAAAATCATAAATTAAATCTCAGACGACGGACTTGACCCAAGACTTATTCAGGTGTGAGCCATTCCTGCACTAGAATTTGAATATTCTAGAACTTCCTGAGGACTTAATTGAATTTCCAAATTCGAATGTGACTTCCTGTGATTTTAAAACTCTTCCTTTCTAATTTGATATTAATTCTAGGAAGTCTTTTAGGTCTTCTTCAATATTTTCTACTTAATGAGGTTTCAGATAATGATTGGTTCCAGAACTGTTTTCATTTCGACTTCCTTTGATGTCTTTGTGTTTTTATCCTAGTTATCTAGTGTCTAGAAAATCAGAATCAAAAATATATTTTCTATTGCCTCCTTGAAACAAATCTCAAAGGTTTTACGTAGTTTATGTTTTTCTTGCATTTCTCTTGCAGCCAGGAAAGCATCTATTTTTGATTGACAGAGGATTTTATATTTATTTATGAGCTTTTCCGATAGATGGATCTTCACCGTCATTTTTCTTTTCATATTCTCTGGAAATTATGCCACTCTAATCCTCAACGAAGTTATTGATAAATTTGTATGAATTCCTCAATAATAACACTGACCACTTTGAATATTGTGGAAGTCATAGACTTTGTACTCCTAGAAAGCTCGCAATACTTCTAGCTCATTAAACAAGGCAGAAATAATTCAAAAGGCAACATTATTTCCGTTATTTTGATTCGATTGTTAGTCAAAAAACGGGAAAATCTTATTAAAGAACATAATCCGTTGAGATACCTGATGTTGAGATACACTTTCACTAAACACTAAACATCCTTGGACTTTCTCCTGACTTCTAGTCACTTCAATAGACCTTATCAAGATTTTCTTGGATGAATACATTAACGAATTTCTGTCTGATTTCCATGATTTCATCCAGATTTGTGAATTTAAAAGAATTCCAATGGACAACAGGTTCAATGAAATGGACAGATTATTGCCTGAACCTCACAACTTTGAATTTTTTTCGAGAGTATTTGAAATCGAAGGTTCCTATCACTGAACCTGACCATATAGACGTTTTAAGGAACGAATTATATCACAGCTTCAGGAAGAGAAAATTATAACAAAAGTGACTCCAAAAAATCCGTAGAAATCATTATCAGAATTTCAGGTCCTCCATTATAAAATTAAGAAGCATTTTTTTTCATTTACCCATGTGAGTGGCACTTTATATAAAATGATCGATTTCTTTTATAAATTTTGCGTATTCTTCACTCCCAAGCTTTAATCCATGTCTTCAAATAAGAGGTAGGGGAGAGTGGGACCTTGTTCTAAAAAAATATCTGAAAGTCCAGTTTTTCTTAGTCAATTTCTATAAACTTTCTTCTGCTGTAGTCCAAATGGTTTGGGAAATCTAGAACTCAATTCTATCATCGTTGAAACTTTTTCTATTTATTTAATCTATCCTTCTTATCCATTTATAATAGAACCTTATAATAGGCGAATATAATTGTGATGGATGGATAATATCGGTTTTATATAAACTATTCCCATTGTATTCCAGCGTCTTCTGGAATTGGAAATATATTAACGATTATACCGCTTAATAACGTTGGTAAGCTTATATATTTTTCAATAGACTTCACGGGGACTCGTTAAGTTTTTGATTATCCACGCCAAGCGACTTAAATATACTTTTTTCGCTATAATACTCGTACATACGATATTTGATTTATGATGTGTCAAAAATTTTCGGTAGTATCATCGTTTATAATTTAACTTGTCTGGTGCTTTCGCGTATGATTTATTGAAAACTCTTAAAGTTCATTCCAAAGGGAGTTTCTGCAAAGTTTACGAACCAGTATTTCACTAAATATAATTTTCAATTGTTCTATAATATATAAGGTCATTAGATAATAAAAAATTTCGTACCCTCAAATTGATAATTTTTTTCTATTCTGATCAGATGCTTTGAGTTTGTTAGGCAGGGGAGGGCACAGTAAACAGAATGACGAGAACATTGTGTCACTTTTTTCTGATATCATCCTTGTGTACATTAAACTACCACATGTGTTCGATAAAGTGTCGCAACCGCAATATAACGGCGCAAACAAGCTGCTTCAGAGTTTTCTTCATTTTGTTAGATCTATTTTCTTCACTCAATCTCTCTTTATTTGATCCTTTCTTTTCATCTTTCTATCCTTAACTTCAATATTCTATATATTGGAAAATTCTTAGCCTACTATACAACCAAACAAAAGTTCAATGTCAAAATATTTTATTACTCAACATATTCTCCTCTTAATTGGATACATTTATTACAGCGAACCTGCAACGTCTCTAGACCTTTCATAAAAAAGTTTCTTCTTGCTCTACAAACCATACCCACACAGATTTCATTTCCTCCTCGTTGGAAGAAAATTCACAACCCGGAGCCAAATCTGGTGAATAAGGGAGGTGTTCTAGTAATTCAAACCCTAAATCACGAATTTTTTGCGTGGCAACATGAGATTTTTATGCAGGGGCGTTGTTGTCCTGCAGAAACAAAACACCTTTGGATAGTTTTTCGCGTCTTCAATTTTGTCCCGTAGAGTGGTCAGTAATGTCAAATTGTAATTTCCAGTTATTGTTCTACCCTTATACATAAAATCAATCATGATTACTCTGTGGCAATCCCAAAAAAACTGAAGCAGGAAGTTTTCCAGCAGATTTTTGGACACGAAACTTCTTGGTCTTAGAGAACCAGAGTATCGCCATACCATCGATTGTTGCTTTGTTTTTGGATCGTAAAAATGTACCAAAGTCTCATCCATAGTAACAATTCGGTTTAAGAAATATACATCGTTTTCAAATCGAGCACAGATCGACCGCGATGCTTCTACCCTTGCACGCTTTTGGTAAACATTCAAACATTTGGGGATCCATTTTGCAGCAATTTCTTTTATGTCCAAATTGACGTGAACTATATGATGAACGTAGTATGAAATATTCAGTGCTTCAGATATCCGTTTTAGCACAATTCGACGATCTGACCAAATCATGTCATGAACTGCATCTATATTTTCGGGGAGTGAGATGGAAAATTTACATCTTTTGAAGCTTACAGTCCAATTTTTCACAGTCGCATACAAAGGACATCGATTACCAAGGGTATTGAGCAGATCTTCGTTAATCTGCTTCCCTCTCAACTATTCTAAACACGGGTACTTGATGTTGGCTCGTTACTCCAGTTTTTCGATTTTCACAATATTGGTGGACATCTTTTCTCTTTTCATTTATTGCGTAACTCTGGTTTACTTTTATGTCAAACTTCACACTGACACTTGTAATAAGTTATTGTTTGTTGCTATGATGACGCAATATTTTGTTTATGCATGGATCCGTTCCAGATAGATATCAATACATCTTCGTATCTGCCTCCACCTTTTCAATTCATTTCCTCTTCGGTCTTCATTATCTTAATAACATTTTTGATAGATGTGCCTCAGCTATCTTAGTCGTCGCGTCTATGTAATTTACGATTAATCCTAGAGTACGATTATTTATTTATTTTTTATTTTTCTCCACACCTTTCCACTCTTTTTCATACAATTAAACTCTTTCACTTCCAGGTTATTTGCTACTTTTATTGATAACCATATTTCGGAGCAGTAGAGTAGAGTCGAACTCAAGTTTTAACTGATTCTGATAATATTTTGCAATCAACACCCAACTCAACAATCTACCGTCAATTTTCTCATTATCTTATTCAGTATTTCAGGGGATTCAAACGCTTCATACAACTTTGATCTACCAAATGTGTCGTACGCTCACTCAACATCAATTAAGAGCATGTCAAGTTGTCAATTCTGTTCAACTAATACATTGTAATTATTTTATGGTGAATACTTGGTCTCTGGTATATCTGCCTCGCACGAAACCACGCGTAGTTCTCTACAATAATACCGAATCCCAATTTTCCAATTTTTTCCTTATTAGTCACGAAATTATATTGTACTTAATGCCAAATAGTGAGAGTTCTCTGTAATTCTCAAAGATTATTTGCTCTATGTTTCAAGCATCTGGCAGATAACTTTATACACTTTTTCACTTACTTTGTAATTTCTCTTGTTCCTTTATTTCCCGTATAAGTTTTATGATATTTATTGGTAGACACTTGCCACCCGATTTCAGGAACTCGACTGATATAACACTTTCCTAGGGCTTCCATCGTTTTATGATTTTGAGTTAATTGTTTATACACATGTCACTTTTTCTTCTGATGCTTCTACTCTCATTACTTACCTGCTCTCTATTGTTTTCTATCCCCGATTTCAATATCTTCACCATAGATTTGTTTTTTTGTGCTCACCAAGTTTTTAATTTTTGTTTCTGTTAAGTTAATAGCAAGGCTAAGGTTTGTGACACGTATTTTTCCAATGTTTTTACCAGTCTCCTAATCACTCCTCCTCCTTTTGTACTTCTTCGTACCATTTTCCTATTCTCACTTCATACCATCTTTTTCAGTTTTTTGTTGTCCTTATCAATTCCTCTCCTCTATATAGACTTATTCGTTTCCTGTAGATCATTCCTTTTCTTGACACCAAGTTTTTGGTTGCTTTTGTCAAAATATGTTGCTGTTTTCCCCACTTCATACTTTCTCATTTACTGGCTGCTTATTTCCATTCACTTTTATTTGTTTCCAATCTTTTGAATTCATTTTGAATTTTTTCCTCCAAGTTTCTTCGATTACTCTGTTTTCCAGGTTCTTTATCTAAAAGTAGCTGACCCGGCAAACGTTTTTTTGCCATATAAATTATTTCTAGTGTAGAAAAAAAAATAACTAACTTATTGTAAGTATGTAAGGATGTGGTATATGAGTGAAAGAGGCAGAGAGCGCTGTGAGCGATGAGCGAATATAAAAATAAGAGAACACCTAACATTTTTTACACTAACAAACAATATCAATCTCTTAATTAATGCTACAGGGTGAACAATATTTCCTATCTTTAGCTAACACAAACAAACTGGATGGTTTACTCACTCGAGAGCATGCCACGTATAATTGTCCGTATGAAAAACAAGGTGTGCTCAAATCTAAGCCACAAATGACATCGTTTGGCCTTGGGATTTATTGATAGTCATTGCAAATGCCAATCTATTCGGAAACTCGGAAACTGAATACGTTTAAATTGAATTGGCACATCTGTAGGTATAATGCTGGCTTCGATAACGTTTTTCATTAATTTTTGAATGACTCATCGTGTACGGTTGCACAGCCGTGGCGGATTCAAATTACGAAGCAAAATAATCGTAGATCCAACCTTCAATTGTGAACTATGCGGTGGCATGCCTGGAAAATCCAGTGAGTTCAAAAACTCTGTTGGAAAATTTACAGCTTCGCTGGCATCGCAAACTGCATCAATAGATTTGTATGATACCAGGTTCCCAGGCAACAACTGTTGTATCTTCAGATTTAAATAGTCAACGTTCACATTTTTTGCCGCTAAAATTGCTCTTTCTGCAAACCATTTATGATTTATGTACTGTGTTTGTACATCGGGAAATATTTGTCCAATGAGAGCATTTTGAGAATCAATGATTGTGCAGAAATCGGTCGGTAATTTTACGTATCCAGTTTCATCTAAGTATAGTAACTTTTCCATTACCGATATCAAAGAGTATTTTGAGAATGTTTCAGCGGATGGATCTGGAAGCATTTGAACACGCATATCTACTTTCAGCTGTACTTTTTCAACATCATAAGCGTATGTTGAATGTGGAATGACGGGAAGTGTTTGTCTGATATCACCTGAAAGGACTAACAGACTGCCGCTAAATAGTTTGTCATTGTTTTTAAGATCCTGTTCAACGCCTCAAGCGAATGTTTGTGTGCCGTAGTACATTCATCCCAGATGATAATTTTACATTGTTTCGGCACTGTGGCCGTGGATGATTTTTTTGATGTTGCACCTGCGACAGGGTTATTTTGAATATGTAGTGGTAGCTGTGGAGCTTGACATTCAATTGATAGTAAGTTGTGCCCGCCAGTGATAATTGATCAGTTATCGAGCGAGATGAAAAATTATTAAATTACTAAAATGCCTATTAAAAAGTGGGGGTTGGGGATAGAAGGGTGAAAATTCAGTGTTCTATGTATTTTTTAATGGCACATTATACAAAAATCGAAAATTAAAATTTTGTTCTAAACTTAAAATGTTGGGAGTGAACAACCCTTATCACTTAGGGGTATGAAAAATAAATAGTAGTCGTAGAATATTCATATAAAATTTGATAAAAATCGGTCAAGCCGTTTCGGAGGAGTATGGTAACTAACATTGTGACACGAGAATTTTATTATATAAGATGTTCTCTCTTAAATGTACACTCTACATCTCTTATCTTTTTTGTGATTCATAGTATTCTCAATAATTAGTATTTTCCATAGCTTTTCCAATTTGCGATCCTTTTCTGTATCTATGTTTATTCCATATCTCTTCAATTTATCTTTTTGTTTTCTTTTTTCGTCATAATATTCAAAAACCCTATTCTCTTATCAAATGGGCACTTCCTTTCTCTAGTTCAGTCAATTATTTATTTGTGAATCTTTGTTTTGTTTTTGATTTTTGACTTTCCAAGTTCATACACAATTTCTTTGTTTTTCTTCAATAACTGTTTCATTACGGTTACCATTTTTTTCTTGCTCTTCTTATTGACTATACTTTTGCTAGGCCTCCTTATTTCCATTTCATTTCTTGGAAACGTTTGGTATATTCCACTCTTCCGTATAGTAATATACATGTCAGTTCATCACTTCGAAAGTTTCCATTTTCTACCAGTTATAAACTTGATAATTATCTTGAGACACTAGCAGGGAACACTGCAATTTATTTATACAGTGCTCGCCTCCTTTTACAACAACAGACAGATTCTTATCACTAATTATTGTTTTTAATGTGTTTTTCTCTGATAACTTCCAATATTATATAAACTTCCAGTGTTTCTGCTCATTTTGAAGATAATTTTCTACTCTGCATAAATTTTACTGCTCATATAATTCTACGTATATACTAACTGTTATTTGTTTTCAAGTACACAGTTCGAAAATCGGAATTTTGTGAAGGTGGAATCACTCAATTATTGTTAATTAGGGAAGTAATCCTTGAATAATTGTCAATAACAAATTGTTGTGAATTTTTGTACTGAAAATGATGATTGAAGATAAATTACTATGTACATCTCTTAGAATGATTCAAATAGCTGATGTTACTACACGAAATTTATTACTATCAAAAAATAGATAGAAAATATATACAAGAATTTTCGAGATTCGTATAGCAATGAAAACGTCATCGTCTACGTAAAAAGTATTTATTTAACGACGGTACTAAAGCCGGTACCACCCGATGCTTTCAACGCATCGTATGATTCGGGCATGTGAAATCGATGGCGTGCTGTAGACTATAAATTTCAGACTGAAGAGTTTTATTGGTGGGTTTCAAAATAATATCAGCAGCATCACCATAAGACTATATTTTATTGGTCAGTAGTTTAAACTGTTATGAGCTTCAAGGTATGTGGTTTTTTAGCATCTAGATGGGAATGAGAACTTTCTTACGATTATTTTTGTTGTAGGAATAAAATTAATATTCGGTAAATGAATGGAATCCCAACACCGCCAAAAAGTACTGTTTGTCAGGATTCAATAACTCTGTGGGGGAAGTGAAGAAGAACTCATGAGGTTGAAGCTCAATAGATGAGACATATCTGATGAATATGTATGATGAGCGCATTAATTTAAATAAAATTACAAATCAAGAGTAGAGTTTTCTTTCCATTTTTTAAAAACATAATTACATCCATGACAGATGCGTTGAGATGCTAAGGTCTAACTCGCTCTACCAAATGCTTTCTAGGAATAGTTTTCAATTCAGCACTCGTGAAAGAGGATAACTGGTTTTCACTAACTAACCATGTTATTAAGGCCGCATTGGAAAGTTGGTCATGGAAAGTTGGTCATGGAAAGTCAGTTATTTTAACCGCGTCAAACCAACATTGCAATGAAAGTGGAATCAACACATGATGTACAACTACACACACTTCCCGTCCTCTTCCATGTGAATGCTTCGTGTTTTGTATGAAAAACCAAAGTATCATCCAGTTTGTTTAGAAATAATTTATACCTGTTGCATCACTTTTCTGCCACGTTGTCATTTCTTTAGGTAAGTTTGGGTAAAGTGCCAGCCTTCATTCAATGTTCAACTAACGTTGGAACGAGAACTTTGGCGCAAGCGCAAGCAAGTATATGATTATGTCTTAAACACGACATTCTGACAAAGGAAAAAGGCTCTGGCCTAAGGGTTAGTTTCACATAATAATATTTTTTTCTTATTTAATACTTCATTTTCACCTGCTGCATTACATTGACATTAAATTTTCTGCGTTTTGTTGATAGGAAGATGAAAATAGATTTTAAAACTTGAGAGAGTATATTGAGAAAGTATATTCGCCTACAGCCACATAACTGCTCAGAAGAAAAACCATTTCTGATTTATAAATAAAGCCGTTGTACTTTACAACCAATTGTAAGAAACACATTTGAGAAAATTTCTGTTTTAGGAAAGATTTCATCAATTTCATTGAGAACGATTCTAGTTTTGTTCATTCTGTCATTAATTTTATGATCGTTGAAATAATTACAAATATTATCGATGAGCTGCTCTATTTCATTTCAATATGTCACTCTGTATAATATTCAATTTTATCTATTCCAAAATAGGAATTAGAATGTCGTGATTAGATGCCGTATAATCTTCACTGTATGTGTTATTCGATTCACTCAGAAAACGTTTTGACATTGTATCCGCTGCTTTCAAATCATCTCGGTTAAAATATTGACCCGTGGATATCAGGATAATCATTGTAATTAATCATGTAACAAAGTCATTCCACTACATTATAAGAAAATACCACAGTATCAAGTTCTCTATAATGATATAAAGTTGAAATATAAGCACAAGTTGTGATCACTTATTAAAATCTGAGCACAACAATATCAGATAATCAACAAGTATAGCACAATACTCATACTTTCTGAAACTTAGTAATGCCTTACACATAAATTATGCGACGTTTGTTTTGACGCACTGGAAGATAGATACGAGGTCTGGCTATTTAATAACGAGACTGGTTACGAAAGAGGGTTTAATTATAAAAATTATTCTACATTCGAATGCTTCCCTTCAATATACTCCCCTCCTCTCGCCGCACTCCTTTCCATACGTTTTTCCATTGATGAGGGCCTTTAGAAGGTTTGCCGTTTTTTGCTTTAGCGCTTTTTAACTTCGGAATCAAAAAATATAGCACGGTGTCAAATCTGGTGAGTACAGCGGGTGTTCGAGCACTGGAGTGCGCTTACTGGTGAAATACGGCATCACAGATAGCGCGTCATGAACAGGTGCGATGTCCTGGTGCAAAATCTACGATTTGTTCTTCAACAACTCGGGTCGTTTTTT